>OX392462.1:10465867-11715867 GCA_947623515.1 Neoascia interrupta
TTTGAAAACTCTTTCTTAAAATTTTAACTAAAAACAATTGAAAATGTGTTAAACTTGGTAATGTTTTGTGTTTCATTCATTTTTGCGCAACGAACAAGCTTCGTTTCACCCAGCTATTTTAAAAGATACAGGAAAATCTCTGGAAAACACTAGTGGAAACCAAAATTGAAAAGACTATTTAGTAGATATTTTAGTAGGATGTATATCGTTACAAGTATACCAATTCAGGAAATCGGTAATTCATGTAGCAGTGGAGAATAGTTAAATGTAAGGCCGACTAGGTGACAAAAAAATCCTCTTATGTCACTTTTAAATCTTTTCGCACATCTTTATAACAGTGTGGAACTCAAAGGAGGAAACTGAAAATGCCCGCGTTCCTATGACAGATCTGTCACAAATACTTTTTATCTTTTTTGGGATTTTTACAACGAAATTGATTTCTAGCTCCTGCAAAACTCATTGTCACTTTTTTTTGAGAGCAGAAATGTCCGGTGGAAAAAATTGAGAATTCCTTTTTAAACGCCTCCCAAAAATCCCAGTTTTATGGTCGGTGGAGATAGTTATGAGGTACACTAAAACTAATTACACCCTTTTGTTGCCACTTCGGGTTTTCAGACCCAGAAATAGAGAAAACAATTTTGTTGTAAAATTCCCCATAGAAAACGTATTTGTGACAGAGCTCTCATACGTGGCGTGGACATGTAGGAAACTGTTTTAAAGGTGCGCAAAAAGAGTCAAAAGAGGCATAACGAGGTTTGTGAAAAACTGGGAATGAGATTTATGAGCAAATTCAGTTTTTATTACTTATCGAGAGGAATTGAATTTGTAGTGTAAATCTTGCGATTTGTAAAGATTAGTTGGCGATCTAAGCGGATTAGTCTATCTGGTGACATGGTATTGGAAGCATGAAGGGCGGGCGTTCGATATAAATGAGAATTAACTAACTTCACAGATAAGAATGGTAATTTACGAATCATTCACAATACAGAGGGCAAAATTAAAGATTTCAACAGGAGCTGGCCACTTTTCATGGTTTCACAGTGCAAAAATATGGGCCTGTGCTGATAGTTTGAAATTTCTTATCTTCAGAGCTGAAAGCCTAAACCGTAGTGTAAACGGAATTTACCGTAAACAGTATTGTTGACTATGATTTAAAATGTGCTTTTACTTTATGCTTTTTTTATAATATTCAATTCTCATTTAAGGTTTTCTCTTAAATCTTTAGCTACTGCCTAACGACATAGTCAGATAATATTTTTTATGTAATACTTAAGTTCTCAATCGGAATTCTGCTTTGGCAGCTTAAATACCGCCTGAATTAGCTTCCTATAAAAGTACATAAATACCGCTTGAATGAAAAAATGTGGCTTCTTGATATTTTTATTTCCAAGCTCTTTAACTTAACCAACACCTGTCACAATTAAAACAACACGCTAGCGAAAAATTTCAAAAAAGCATATGAATATACCCATATTCATAGGCGTTCTTTAAACCCTTGTCTTAATAAACTTAGACTGCTAAGGTACGAGTCTGCATAGTTTTGACAGCTCTGTTTATAAAAGTACTTTTATACTATGTTTCCACCGGTAGTTATAAAGAAAATAAGCGTGAGACGATTAAAAATAAATCCAAAAGTGTCTCCACCGGACAAATAAAGGTCTCAAATATAACTCTCAAAAGAGAGTGGCGATGTCATTTCCTAAGAGCGAAAAACGATTTTCGCTGCAAAAATTACAATAGAAGCAGTACTAGTGACAGATCTGTCTTACAAAGACAGTTTCAGTTTCCTTTAACTGTTTCTCAATCTGTTACAAAGGTGTAGAAAATAGGTTTGGGAATAGGGTGAATGGGATTTATGAGAGGATTTATTTACCGAGAGGATTTAAATTTGTATAGTAAATCGCGTGATTTGTAGAGGATTTAATAAAGATTTATATTAATCGCGGACCGGTGGAGGCATGGTATTAAACAAGTTATTTTTTGAGAGAATTCTGTCACAAAACGGCATTTAAATAAAAAAAAAACTTTACATGCTCGCCACTTCACACTGAATCAGAAACTGAATTTTGGGCAAAAAGGTTTTGAAAAAAAAAAGTCATTTAGACTTCCTAAACGCCGACTAGAGTTTGTTTTCATTTTTCATTTACTTGTCAGTTGTGAAATTTCAGCCCATATTTATTTTTCAACGAGCTTTAACAATCTGATTTTTGACCGGACATTTGGTTTCGGAGATATTAACATCCAAAGTTGGGGCAAAAGTGACATTGAAAGTGATTTCAAACGAAAACTACTTAAAAACTGGGGTTTCGAAAACAGAAAATTTACAAAAATGTATGGGAAAACTCATGTTTTTGAAGAAGTTTCCGCGTGTTTTCAGTTTTGAGTCCAAATACAAATATTTTCCAAATGTTCATGTCGCGTTTTCTTGAATTTTCTTTGCGCTTAGTTACAAACATTTCCGAAACACTTTCGCATCCAAGAATGTTTAATATTAACATATTATATTGTTGGTATCTGGTGGAGCGAAACACAGCTTAAACAAAACTCTTGCCGTGCCTTACGTTAGACTCTAGTTAGCGGTCCGTCAAAAAATGGAAAAAGGACCTCTTATGGTATCACTACGTTGTCTTTCCCTCTGAACGGTAACTCGTAGAAAAAAATTTGGTTTGCTTTTAAGCTGCGAAAATAGTCAGAGAACCCAACAAAGGCAATGTTTTTTAAGCACAAAAAAGGTTTATTGCAGTTTGAAGTTGTATGGCAAAATGGATTACATTTTTTTCAATACTTTTTTTTAAAAAGTTTAGCAGGCAAGAGCTAGAAAAACGAAACTTTAGTTAACTTAATAAATACTAAACTTTAACAAAAAAATACAATTTGGTGAAAATATTGAAAGGTTTTTGAAAAATGAAGAGTTAAAATGGATGACGTTTTTCAAAGTGTTTGAGGCAGTAACTATGGAACAAAAGCCAATATTAAACAAACATATAAAGCGACTCGAAGTAAACGAAGTGCTTAAGTCATATTTTTTTTATAAAAAGTTTTAATGTGGTCGTTTTGACGCATTTTCAAAAAATAAGTCGCAAAAATGCATGAAGAAAACGTGTGCTTTCTTCGGTGTTATTAAAAGGAATCATCTGAAAAAATTTCATACGTATCAAAAATTGTGCACAATTTCAAGGAAAATTTTAGCGAACTTTGAAATTTCAACAATTTTGAAGTTAACTTGAATAACATGAAAGTATTTTTAAAAACATTTTTTTTAAAACTTCTACTAGGTATCTTAACTTACTAGGTTCAAGGAATCTTGTTCAGATTTCAAAGCGTACTAAAAGGGAGAAAGTTGTTAAAACTTTTTAAAAATTTCGAAGCCTATTAAGAAAACGAAATAAAAAAGGTGCGTGTTTCTACGCAAAAACCGTTGGCCATAGAATCTAAGAAAAACATCCAATGCTGGCGCAGATGGTTGCGCTATCGGAAAAAAATAGTTGTTTTATGGAATTGAAATCTAAAAAATTATAATAAAAGTCACAACAACGTATGCCTCTCCCTCTATATCCCAAACGGTATAATAAAGTATAAGTATAAAATAAGACTGTGCCCGTGTCTATCTTTTGAAATTTTATGCAAAGCTATAGCAAACTCCGAATATTCAAAAACTTTGAAGATTTCACTTAAAAATGTCAAAACATTTTCGGAAACAATTTTTTAAAGATTTCTAGTCACTAAACGGTTAGGACGATCTTGACTAAATTTGGTTAAAGTATTAAACCTTTAAAAGGCAAGCTAACTGGACTAAAAACGTTTCACAATTGCCGTTTCCAACCTCAAGTTTATAAGTCCATTTAAACAATCGAAATAAAAAACAGCATGTCTTACCGTTTTCTGAGAAACATATGCCCGCAGAATTTAAGAAAATTGGCAAATGATAGCGCAGGTGGTTGTAAAATTGAAAAAAAATTTAACCTAACCGTAATTGATAAACAAAAAACACTAAATCGCTGTTTATGCAATTAAAAAATGTGAAAAAAGGCCAAAAACCGCATGTTCTACCCTTTATTTTCGAAATAGGCAATTTTTTTTTAATAAAAAACTGACGCATTCCATCTTTTTAAAATACAAAATAAAGTAATAACCGTTTTGAAATAGTATATGGCTTTCTAAATATGCTTGAAAATACTTTAGTAAGTTGGTTAATTAAAATGATGCTGCTGGCAAATATGTATATCGTAACTTTTGAACCACTTATATTATATGAAACAAATTTGATTCCATCTCAATCAAATAAACGTTAGCAAACACAATAGATTTGAAAAATAAAACAATAAATTTATACAACTGTTATAAATTTATTGCTGTACTTTTCAAACTTATTGCTTAAGAAAAAAAAAAAAAATAAAGGAAAAGTTTTTTGCCAGCCTGTATTTTAGATTAACGAAACTCAAAAATCAACCAATAAAGAACAGTAGACAGCACTACGAAAAAAGTATACAACAGACTGTAAAATATATCCACAAATATTATTAATAGTTACCTAGAATTTTACGCAATAAGGATGAGCTTACGTCTTCATACTTAGAACTTTTGTGCTTTTTCAAATTTAAAATTACATTTAAACTCCAGAGCTTAAACTCCAGTTTAGCTTAGCAACAGCATGGCAGGAGATTATCAAACATCTATGAATATGGACCTTTATGTTCAAAGGGATTTATCTAAACTTTGATGTTGAAAGTGACAAAGTGACGAAGATAAATATCAAACCAAATCTTACATACCCGTTTGATCAAGTTCCACTGAACGACACCGACGCACAGTGTAGTATTGGGCCAAAAACCTGGCCAAAAGTATTTTTTTGCCCTGATGGGTAAATTTCTTTGTTTAATTAATTTTTTATACCAAATCAATTGCAAAACAAACTTTCATATGTTTTTCATGGGTGGGGTGCCGTGGCGTTGTGGTAAGTGCGTGAGCTTACTACACCGGAGATTCGGGTTCGAATTCTAACATCGTCACTTGAAAAAAAGGCTCGTTCTTTTCACGGTCGTTACCTCCGCGAGGGTCTGAACTTTAGTTAGATTTATAACACTGATTTGTTCTAATTCCAATGAAAGTTATAATCAGGTCCTTAAATGTGAGCATAACATTAACAAAACTTTAACCAAATGTTAACCTTGAGCACCTTAAATAAACGGTTCTATTGTCTAAGAAGGCCAAAACAGCATTTCGTAACACAACTTCATACTAAACAGATATTGTTCTAATCTTTTATTTGAGGCACTTTTTTGAAAACAGCACCCTTACTTATATTCAAATACGAGACAAGCTCTTATTTTTTCTCCACATATTGTAGACGTGGTCGATAAAACACGTAAACAAAACATAGCGTATGTTTAAATTGAGTTTTTGTTCGTTCGTTTTTAGATTTTAAGGCAAATTTTGTGAAAATCTTTTTTTTTTTCAGCAAAGTTCCCAACAATAAAAAGCTTTGTTTCTTTAACTTTGTCTTTTTATGGCTCACCTATTGTTCTTTAAACTTAACGTAAAGGTCAAATTTATTCTATTTTTAACTGTATAAAAAGCTCTGGATTTAGATTTAATTTATGTTCTTGCATTACAAAAATATCCAAAATTTAATAAAAGTTCGCTTATCAATTTTTAAGCGTGGGGTGCCGTGGCGTAGTGGTTAGTGTGTGTGCTTACTACGCCGGAGGTCTGGGCTCGAATCCTGCCATCGTCACCTGAAAAAAAAAGACTTGTTCTTTTTCACGGTCCCCACCTCCGCGAGGGTTTGACAAGCCCTCCGAGGGTATCAATTGTCTTGAAAAACTTCTCAAAGTGTCTTTCGGATTCGGCGAAAAATTGTAGGTCCCCTTGTATGTAAAGAAATCAACACACACAGCATACATTGTTGAGAAGTTGGCCCTGGTTCACCTCGAGCTGTTGCGCCACTCTATTTATATTTATATTTATTTATTTATTTTATCAATTTTTTAACGTTGAGTAATAATTTGGGTGCCAGATAAAGCCGTTAGCAGTTTTAAACGTTTACATAACTAATGATCAACACTTAAACCGATTTTTTTTGCTTTTAACAGGCTGACCGCGCTTTAGGAGTTCTCCACCATCTTGGTGTTGCCGAACGCAGCGAAGCGATCCATTATTTTATCGAATCTCTTCGGGTGAAACATCCTGACTCGTATGAACAAGTCAGACTAAACTTCTGTACCAGTGCGGTCGCAAACTCAATTAAAAAGGAAGAAATCAATTTGTACAATGTAAAAAAAGAGGAGCAATCAAACAGTGTTGGGGTCGTTGTTGGGGTACCACGCGGCACCGATGCAACAAGCAGCAATAGCAATAGTAGCGCAGCTACTGACCTGAATCAGAATTTCGAGAAGATTCTTTGCAAGGAGGAGTTTATGTGCATCGATGACGATGACGAAATCGATGCTGAGGATGAGGATGATGCCGACGAAGAGGAAGAGAGTAGCAGCAGTCCACAACAGCTTCGCAATCATAGGATCCATCAAATACACCGCATGGACTCGTCATCATCGTCGTCGATACTTAAATTGCACGAAGACGAGAGCGCAGCAATAGTGCGAATGCCATTCAATGCTCATTTTCAAAGTCTAACCGATCCATTAGATTTGATCCCGTCTTCTGTTATTGACATAAAGAACCCATTGCTTGGGGGTGGACCATTAGAGAAAAATGATGATCTTGCAATAGCCAACATCTCTGCCCGAGACATGCGTTTGAAACGTATCAGTGCGCCAACCAGGCTGGGTGGTGGATTCACTTTTCATCCCGACTCCTCGATCGCTGTTCACTACAATCAACGTGACGGGGAAATTAGTATTAGATCGTTCAAAGAGCAATTTCGTTGTAGAATTAAATTCGCTTTAAATCACCACCACAAGCCTTTTCTAAAAGAAATCTATAAGAATCTTATTTTGGCCGGGCGCATTGATGGAATCAAACCGCCGCATAGAGCTCTTCCGGCGCCGCCGCCGCCTCCACCTCCACCTCTCAAAGCAGAGCGGCCCTTGGACGAAATACAGACGTTAGCAAAGCCCACCCAAAACGACGACGAATCTATAAACGGAATCTCATCAGAACAAATACAGCAACACCAGCCTACTTACAATAGTACTAAACTAATACTAAACAATAATAACAATAACACTAATTTAAACGGAATGTCTGTGCTTATGTCTAAGGAATACAATAGTAATAATAGTCTAGACGACTTCTCCACATCTGGCTACCATCACAATCACCACAATGATACACATCCGAATCTCGAAGATAATAGCCAAACCACAAACACTGAAGATAGTTCGGAAGATGCTACTAATTTAACGGCCGTCGGCATGGATACAAATAGCATGTCGGGCTCTATTCTAAACAGTATTGAAGAAGATGAAATTGATTTGTTGTCGCTGGAGCACCAGCAGCCATCGGGGCATATGATGTTGCAACAACAGCCGTTCTATGGACATAACCAGCAGCAGATGCTACGTCAGCAGTTTGGCCAGAACTCGAATCAGCCAGAGCAAATGTTGCTGATGCAACAACAGCAGGCACAACATTCGCTCCTCAGCGATCAGGAACCGAAGGAGTCGCCGTCCATGGATTTGGGCAATGGCGGTAGCTCTGCTGGTCAATCCTCGTCGGCAGAATCTGGAAGTAAAAAGGCGAAGCCAAGCTATAGTTGCTTGATCTGCCCCAAGTCGTACAGGAAGAGAAAATCATTGCTGGATCACTATAAGATTCATCCCGGCTTTTGCCATGATTGTGGAAAGCCCAATGGAAATACATTGGAGGTGAGTTGCTAAAAATTTTAATTAATATTTTTTATTTGACAATAATTTCTCTTTGAGAGACTTTTTTCTCAGTGTTTTAACTTCAGAAACTGCTTTTGAATTAGAGTAAATCACAACGTCTTGACTATTTCTAAGTACATTATAGAATGACTGTAGCAATTTATTAAAAAAATTTTCGTTGATTCTAGTAAGCCCTAAAGAGGTAAAGTTGAATTTTCCAGCGATATTTTGTGTGAACAGTCTCGGTAACTCACACATATTTTGTTGTACAATTTTTCAGCTATAAATACGGATTGTGTTATAAAGTTGTATTTGAACCTTTTAGTTGTGAATATCGAGAGATGAAGTAAACGGTGATTGTTTTGAAATAAAGTGTTGAATTCTCAGTGGTGAAGCTGAATTAGTTGTGGTTTGAACTTAAATTATTTGTGTTTAATAAATAACGTGCCCTGGTTCACCTCGAGCTGTTGCGCCACTATATTTATTTTCAAATAACGTGTTTGGCAGTGAACTGGTAAAAGTTAAATTAAGTTTCAGTCGACGAAGCCCAGGCAAAACTATAACATTTTGATTGGCTACTGGCAGACTGTCCTCACTACGGGCAATGAACTATGGCAGTTAAGTAATGCCACTTGGTTTGTGTCAAATGGCACCTATGAGCGTCTTATGAAGCTTGTCTTACATGGTTTCACGTAGAAAACTTGTCTGATCTACTTGGACGATGTCAAAACGTCGTTGTGGGAAAGACGTTTACTGAGAATCGCGACAACTTGAAGGAGGTATTCACACGACTTCGAGCAGTACACTTAAGATTCAATCCAAAGCTGTCGGAGCAGTAATTCAGTGCAGTAAAATTAGACAAAAAATTGCCCTGACCCGGACATTTTAATTAACAAGCTGAAAATTTGGGGAAATGTCTGAATATGATGTCCTTATCAAAATTCCAAAAATTCCAAAAAATCCGAATTGGGTAAAATACGCCAACTTGGAAAAACATCCGCCTAGATTTTTCAAGTTTTCCGTATAGCGCCCAAACGTTATCTTTTACACGTAATCGTCTCCTAATGACTTTGATACAAACGAAGAGAAAAACAAAGTTAGTAGACCTCTGCTAGTGGGCGTGACATCGATTTATATAGTTTTATATAGTACAAAAATAGGCTATTAGCGACGGGGTGCGATTAGGCAAACTATTTTTTTCTATACACTTGAGGTCTCAGCTATAATTTGGCATCAAATAAGTAGTATGTAGGACTACTGTGCACGAGGTCCCGGCTTCGAGTCCCGAACAGGGCAGTACAAGTTTGTCACGGTCTTACCTCCGCGAGGGCCAAGAGTATCTTTTGTCATGCATAAGAGACTTAAATATTCGGCAATCGGCGTCCTTTCCATGTGTGCAAAACCCTTAAAACGTACACAGCATGCATGAATGGGAGAGGTCAGGCGAGCGCTCTTCTGAGCTGTAAATGCCAATTGATTTACTCAAAAAGGGAATGGCATGAGCCTCTTTAACATAAAATCAATATTCACAAAAATGTAGTTTTTCGGTTCAAATTTAATAATTTTGTAAAGTCCTCTTAAAAATAAGTGTGGCCAAAAACTTTGTAAAAACGAAATGAAGAATGGAGTCTAATGTACTTTATGTGTATGTATTCTTCTCTAAATTAGGCGTAAGGGAAGTCGAAATCCATATTTATCTGAAAAACTAAAGGTTTTTATAACATTCTGCTTCCAAATGTGGGCGCGGCCCAAAACCTTTTATGAACGAAGTGTGGAAACAAGTGTTTTCTACATAAAACATTGAGTAAACTTTTTTCGGTTTGGAACAAAACATCATCATCATCATAATCATCATCATTTTCGAATGCCGCTTATCCTTTAAAAGGGTTGCGGAGCGAGGGTAGCTAGATGGTCTTTCTATCATTCTCGATCCTCCGCCACCAACTCAAGAGACTCCGGCGCAATCCCCAGGCGGGACTCAGAGAGGTTCTTTACCTTATCCCAGTACCTGTTGGCCCACAGTGGAGCAAAAACGAATCCGGAGAAAATCGAAGTCGTGAGAAATTGGCATTGAAAACCAGCTGAGAAGCTTTCTCGGTATCGCCACGTATTATTAAAGGTTCGCGAAGAATTTCATCGGTATCGCCACGTATTATAAAAGGTTCGCGAAGAATTTCATCGGGATATCAGTGTCTTCCCCAGCTGACTGAGAAGGAAGACAATTTAAATGGTCAGAAGAGCGCGAAAGAAGCTTTCAATATCTAAAGTAGCGTCTCTTTGGGGCTCCAATTCTATTCTTACTCCACCCCTGCCTTTTAGTGGTCGCAGACGCTAGCAATGTCAGTTTTGACGCAGTTCTGTCGCAGATACACGATGGGCAGGAGAAGGTGGTAGCATACTTCAGCAAAGTTCTATCCAGACAAGAGAGAAATCAATGGTGACAAAACATTTCCATGCGGCTCTCAAATGGTTGCTTCAGTTCAAAAATCCTGAGGGCAAGTAGCAAGAAGGATCAAGCAATAACTTACTTACTTCAAGGTCAAGCAATTGCAGACTCAATATTGCACTGCAACGCAGACGCGCTATCCGGCAGACCACGTGAGGCCAATTGTTAACATTGTTTGCGCCAAGAGGGAAAGGAAGTAGGTATTTCTGTTCAGAGAAAAAGAGCTGAACCTGTAGTAGGGTGGAGAAACTTCGAAATGCACGACAAGGCGACCCTGACATTGCACTAATCCTTGCATTGGAAGAAATTTATGGAGAAGCCGAGTCCAAGGGATATATCCGACAGAAGTTCTACCTTAAAGGACTACAGAAAACACGGACCATGCCGCTTCACCCACAGTCGGATGGCATGGTGAAACTCTTTGACAAGATCTTGAAGGAATATTTCCCCAAAGTGGTGGACAAGAATTTACGGGATTGGAGATTTGCCTTATTTCTGATGACCTACCGGAATTCAATGATGATGTGCTTGTTCACGACGGAACAAAACTAAGGGGGACAATGTGATGTAGCGACAAGAGTGTAAAAACATTATTACACTGTTTTTAGTAATAATGTTGTTAGGCGGGTATTTTTAGGCGCGGAGGAAACAATTGATGGTTGGGAGATCTAAGGATTGGGTGTTGTTTTTCAAAAATAAAAAGGGTCAACGGTGTTACGAAGGCTCCTTGTGTGCCATCGACTGGCTCCATAAATTGCCACGGAACGCGAATTAAACCCTAAGTTTATCCCGTACCCATCTAATTTGTTTTAATTTATTGAAAAACATGTTTTGAATATTTCCAAACAAATGCGTTTTTAACACAATAGCAAAAAATTATTTTTATTTATATTTTTTTAGGAAATTATCAATCATAATCGTACGGTGCACGTTAAGGAATTCCCATTCGTATGCGAAACATGCGGCGAGTCCTACTCTCGTCGTCAACAGTTCCACGCTCATGTCGAATCTCACAACAAGAAAGAAATCAAAAGTGAGTCGTTGAGTGTAAATTTCTTGAAGAACCCAACCAAGTTCTTTCTGATTAATACAACTTTTGATTCTATTCTAACAGTTTCTGTTCCCACAGCCTACTCGTGTGTCGAATGCGGCCAGAAATTCTCCCATAAAAAGATCCATCAACAACATTTGGACGATACAGGTCATAAGGGGGACGGCGCAATTTGTGAAGTGTGTGGTGCCGCGTTTCCCTCAAAGAATGCACTCTATCAGCACATCATTCGTGTGCACAAAAAGGACAACTTCTTTGAGTGTCACATCTGTCAGAATCGATTCACGCTGAAGGCCAATCTGGAGCGTCATGTTCAGTTGCATACGGAAATAAAGCGAACGTACGTTTGCGATTTGTGTGGATCGTCGTATTTTACGTATCCTGCATTGAAGGATCATTGCAGCAATGCACATACAGATGCATCCGAGTGCAAGTGTACACTGTGTGGTAAGAGATTTAACTCGGTCAAATCGTTGCAGCGTCACTTGCCCTCCCACTCGGAGGAGAGACCTCACAGCTGTTGTTATTGTGAACAGGTAAGACTTTCGAACGGTTTTCGTTAAAGGCGAATCTAACTTCTTCTCTTTATAGACTTTTAAGTGGAAGACACATCTTGTGCGCCACAAACAGACCGTGCACGGCAACCAACCGTCACCCAAGAAAGTAAAGAGGTTCGCTAAATGCGACGAAGGTAATTTGACGGCTTGAAAAAGACTCCTCTGGTTTTTTAACAATATTTTGCTTTATTTGTAGAATTGATACCAATGGATATACCGGGGCCACCACCGGCTAAAATGCCGAAAAAATCGAATTCGAGCAAACCAAAGCAACAGAAAGCAATTGTAGTTACAAACACCCCAACACCAATGCCTACGAGTACAATTCAGCAATCGTCAAAAGAACAGCAACAAGCTCAACAGTTGGCACCACAGGCCCAACAGCAACTGCAGCCCCAGCCGCCGCCATCGCAACAGCAACAACACCAGCAACAGCAGCAACATCAACAGCAGCAACAACATCAGCAGCATCATCAGCAGCAACAGCAGCAGTATGCCAACTCGAATAGCAGTAGCAGCAATAATTCATCAATATCACATCAATTGGGATCGGCAGAGCCCCAGAACTCCATCTACAACCACAGCTTTAATGCAGAGAATCTGCTTGGACAACAGTGCAATCAACCAACACCCCCGCCGCAGCCGTTGCAACAGCAACAGCAGCAGCAACAACAACATCATCAGCAGCAGCAGCAACAATTGCTGCATCGCTTGACACCAAATGCAGACAATAACAATTTAATTGTGCGTCTGAACAGCTTTAATTCGGGTGCTGAAACACAGTTTCATTTTGATCAGAGCGCAGCTGGCGCCTACCAACAGCAACAGCAGCAGCAGCAACAACAGCAGCAGCAACAGCAACTTATCAATCAATATCAGCAACAGCATCAGCAGCACATGCGCAGCCATACGCCACAGAGCCCACAGCATCAGAGTCTCCATCATCAACAGTTACAGCAGCAACAACAACAGCAGCAGCAACAGAATGCTCACTTTGCGCCGCCACATCATATGCTGCACCAGCAACACCAGCTGCATCATCAGCAGTCGCCGCATCAGCACCATCGCCAACACCAGCGATCACCGCACCACCATCAGCAGCAGCAACAACACCAACAGCTGCAACACCAACAAGCATCACACTCATCGCCACAGCACCATCAGCAGCAGCACACACCGCAACAATCGCCGCAACCAGTGGGAGTAGCTGTGGCTGTGCCACAGCCTCCGCCTCAACAGCAGCAACCGTCGCAATCGCAATCATCACACCATCATCAACAGCAACAATACCCATGTGCCTCAATTCAGCAGCAGCCTCCGAATCCGAACGAGTGGGGTAGTTTGAATTTTACATCAACACCAACATCCAACAACCCCACCAATCAGCAACAACATCAGCAACAGAACCCAGCGCTTGGTGGCGGTGGGGCTGGATCGGGTGGCACCAGCCTCGATGGGAAGGACAATAGTAAATTTTATTCAGTCATACATGTCGATTCGACGGACTTCCTGGGTCTTCCATTGAATGTCACTGCGGCAGGGCAGCAGCAGCCGCCCACTGTCGGCGGAGTTGCTGGTGGCGGTGGAGGTGTGAAGCCGCCTGGTGCGGCGGCACCCCACGATCAACAGTCTGTTCTTAGCGCTGACATCATCAACTTTCAGGTGAGTTCCGATGCGAGGTCAATGTGGCCAAGTAAGCTAAAACCCTTTACTCTGCAGAACATGTGGCCCCAAAATCCACAAGCACAGCAAATGGCGTTCAACAACGCCACCCAACCAGTGGCCGCTTCGGCTCCCACCGATCCACACAGCTATAACAACATCGGGAGTATTCTAACCAACCTAGACATAATCGGAAACAACAATCCGATGGAGTATAACTTTGAGTTGCTACCACCGCCGCCTCCTCCACAACAAAATAGCTCGCTTCCAGGTCCGCAGCAGCAACAGCACCATCCATACAGCGCAGCTGGTCTCCTGCGCCACACATACGACTACCCCAACCATACCCTCACTGACATATCCGAACAAAAGAACACCTTCCAATCATATCACCAGCCAGTAGCAGTGGTAACCCCACCATCGGGCTATGACCCGCAGCCGGTGCCTAGCGCTCGTGTCTACGGTCAGCAAGCGGACGAGACGAAAACCGTCCTGCCACCCATTAGTGAGTACATGCACCATGCAGGCTTGCAACCGCCACCGCAGGACGTCAACCTCGTCTACTACCCAGTGAAAAACGAGTGAACGGCTACAAAGGCCGCGCCGCGTGGAATATTCAGAAACGTAAAATTGATATTAAACTATAGACCCCTTCCCCCCTACGTAAATCTATCAAATAGATGGCAAACAAAACACCAACAGTAGCGAGTGTAAGAAAAAGTTTTAATTTTATTAAAAATGATTAAGCAAAAAAAAAAAAAAAAAATACTTCTTAGAGAACCTTTTATTGTTAGCTCGTAAGTGAAAACACACACCCACAGACACCAACCACAAAACACACAATATTATTTTCATTTATAATTTTTAAACATTGTTTTCTCTAAAGAAAGGCAAAAGCAAACATTTTATTATTTATGTGTATATAAATACATTTTAATTTACACAAAATTTATTGAAAAAAAAAAACAGATTATACATAGGACGCGAGTGTGTATTATGAAACATTAGAGGCAAGTTCCATTGCGAATTTTCAAGTTTTGGACAAATTTCTATTATATTATAGTTTTATTTTTATTTTTATGTATACAAACACATATATAAATATCTATTTACAAGAAAACAGCTGTAAGATGACAGTTAAAAATAAATAATGTGGTGAATCAAATTTACAGCAGAGAACGATTTTTTTTTTCATAAACGTAATCAAAAAAGAAAAAACATGCACATTTACATATTATTATAATTATTACAGATTTTTATTATACATATATATATATATTTTATTTTATATTATATTATTATTATTTTGAACAAAACCTTTAAAAAATGGGGTGTTTTTATTGATTTATTATTTTTTTAAGAATAAATAGTAAACAAAAAAAATATGCTACAAAATTTGTATATTTCACTATAAACAAAACAAAAAAAAAAAAACAAAGTACCGATAATTATGTATGTATACATTTAATATCAAAACAAAAAAAAAGTTTTAAGAAAAGTTTATCAAGAAACATTTTTCTTTTGGAACAATAAAAAATTATTTTTTATTTATAAAAATAAACACAAGTGTTTTATTTTTCGTTAGGTGGGTTCAGGTTTAATCGAACGTTTTAAGTCAACTGATATGGCGCAACAGCTCGAGGTGAGCCAGGGCCAACTTCTCAGCAATGTATGCTCTGTGTGTTAGCAGAGGTTTTGACCGTGAAAAAGAACGAGCCTTTTTTCGGGTGACGATGGCAGGAGCTTCAGATAATATCAGTCGTCTGATATTACGAATTGAATTCCTGCATTGTAAAAAACATAAGTACGTTGGGCGCCGTTTATTATAACTCGGAACGAATAAAAACTGAAATTGCAATGTAGCTTTGTAGCGTACGTGTTCTGCCTCGAAAAAGCGCTTGATCATCAGGCTTGAAAAAAAATTGCCTCAATACCACACCAAACAATGCATCTAAAGGATGTAACTGATGTTGGTGTGTTGCCCATGGATGTTCAGAGCCGAACTATCTACAAACAACAGTTTTACCCTTCATCCGACATCAAAAATAATTTTAAGAGACCGTTGGGTATGAAGTCATACACTGAACGGTCCGTTGGTTTTTGTTGATATTCAAAAAAGTTCAGATTTTTTTGTCCGTATGTGTGAAGTTTTCAGGTCTTTTGAATTGAGCTAGAAAGCTGAAACTTGGAGTGTATTTTGGTTCTCATTTTGTACAGACAAAGTATGAAAATTGATAAAATGCGCCCACATCCATGCCTATGATTGACTTCAACGTGAGACTACCTCTAATTCACATTTTATTTGAAAATGCCTTTTGGTCCAGTTAAACATGGCGTAGGAAGTCTGGAACTTTGGTGCAAAGCATAGGGCCCAGAAGACTTAAATTAGACGACAAATTGACCGCCCATCGACCATTCCTTTTTTACAAATGTTATACTATGTCTACTTTACTTACTTACTTACTTGACGCTGGTCGGGATATCCGCAGCCGTACCTTGGATACAACAAGGTAGTGATCCGAGTCAATGTTGGCCCCTCGGAAAGTTCGGACATCCATGATACTGGAGGAGTGCCTTGAGTCGATCGCAATATGGTCAATCTGGTTGACGGTTGATTGATCGGGAGATCTCCATGTCCCTTTGTGGATATTGAGATGCGGGAACTGTGTAAGTAATGGAAATACTGTGAGGAAGTTTGACGTCGGCCGACTACAATCGCAAGAGATCGCCAGGTCCTTCTCCAACCGAGTCTCTCAAAACCTTCTACGAAGTCCTATGCAACCAGCATCAAGTATTGATAGCCAGTGGCAACATTGCCAAAATGCCATCAGAGACGCCGCCTCTGAAGTGCTGGGTTTCACACGGCGACCACAACGAAACCCCTGGTTTGACGATGAATGCCGGCAAGCACATGCAGCTAAACAGGAAGTATGCAAAGCGGCGCTCACAGAAGGACTAGAGCTGCTCGCGAGCTCTACGAGCAGAGGAGGAGAGAGGAGCACCGGCTTCTCCGAAGGAAAAAGAGAGAGCACGAGAAGCGCGCGGTTGAAGAGATAGAGAGATGTTACAACAGGAATGAGGTTAGAAAGTTTTACCAAAGGATCAAAAGGTCCTGCCAAGGGTATAAACTTTGAACTGAAGCCTGTAAGGCCCATCAAGGGAACATCGTTGTAGAATCGCAGTCGGTGCTGAGGATTTGGAAAGACCACTTCTGCAGACTGTATAACGGCGAGGACGAACCAAATACCGCTGTCAGGCAGAACGAACCATTCAACCCGGGCGAAGACGTTACCGACGAAGCATACGAACCATACCGCTCACCCGACCTGGAGGAGGTGAAAGTAGCTGTGTCTAAGCTCAAGTGCAACAAAGCAGCCGGAGCAGACGGCCTAGCTGCCGAACTTTTTAGATCCGCTGGCGATGAGCTGGTTAGGAGCATGCACCAGCTCATCTGCAAGATATGGTCGGAAGAAAGCATGGCCGACGAATGGAACCTCAGCATTGTTTGCCCGATCCTGAAGAAAGGAGACCCTCTGAGTTGTGCCAACTACAGAGGCATAAGTCTTCTTAACATCGCATACAAGATCTTTTCTGCTGTACTGTGTGAGCGCCTGAAGCCGTTTGTCAACAATCTGATAGGCACATATCAGTGTGGCTTTAGGGCAGGAAAGTCCACCATCGATCAAATATTCACACTGCGGCAGATCTTGGAGAAAACCCAGGAATTCCAAATCGATACACACCACCTCTTCATCGATTTCAAGGCCGCGTATGACAGCATCTATAGAGACGAGCTATATAGCGCAATGTCTAGTTTTGGCATCCCTGCCAAACTCGTCAGTTTGTGCAGGATGACGATGGAAAACTCACGCTGTTCCGTCAAGGTCGGCAAAGACCCCTTTGATGTCAAAAAAGGATTTAGACAAGGCGACGCGCTGTCATGCGACTTCTTTAACATCATACTTGAGAGAATTTTGCAGAACTCTCGCGCCAACACCAGAGGTACAATCTTTCAAAAGTCCGTTCAACTACTTGCATACGCAGACGACATTGACATAATCGGTAGAACAAAGCGTGATGACAGTGAAGCCTTCGTGAGTATTGGGACGGAAGCGGCGAATATGGGTTAAGCAGTCAATGAGGGCAAAACCAAGTATATGCTGTCATCAAGAAAAGACACCCAACACCGACGTCTTGGACAAAACATCACCATCGACAGCTATAACTTTGAGTTAGTTAGGGACTTTGTCTGCCTGGGTTCCGCTATCAATTCAGACAATGACACCAGCGCTGAAATCAAACGAAGGAAAACTCTTGCCAATCGCTGTTTCTTTGGGCTAAGAAGGCAATTGAGTAGCAAAGCCCTCTCTCGAGCAACTAAAGTGTCCATGTATAAGACCCTCATCATCCCAGTCCTGCTTTACGGTGCAGAAGCATGGACCCTGTCAAAGGCGGATGAAAACACTTTAGGCTGCTTCGAGAGGAAAATTCTTCGGACGATTTACGGTCCCGTCTGCATAAACGGATACGGTCCCGTCTAGAGCGGATGGACACCAACGCCCCGGCCCGGAAAATCTTCGAATCCACACCGCAGGGACGACGCGGTAGAGGAGCACCGAGACACAGGTGGCGCACGCAAGTGGAAAGGGACCTCAGCCAACTTTGCGTGCGAAACTGGAGACGGCTAGCTAGAGACAGAGCTGGCTGGCGAAGCTTGTTGGCTGAGGCCCAGGTCCACCCCGGACTGTAGCGCCACCTTAAGTAAGTAAGTAAGTACTATGTCTACACCGGCAATTAAAGTAGGATTAGCGGTAGACGATTAAAAATAAATCCCAAAGTGGCTCCACCGGAAAAATATAGGATTTATTTGACACAAACACTCAGTGTCCATCATTTCAGACGAAAAATTCTTTTGTTTTTTGAGTTATGTGAATCAAAATTTTCGTCCAAGTGAAAATGTTATTTCGTTTTCACCTTACAGAATCTGCCCCCTGCTTTTTATATTAATTTTTTTTCTCAAAGTCACGCCTATATAGTAAGTGGGCGGAGATATAGTATTCCAATACAAAATTTGGAAGAGAATATTACCTAAAATATTTATAACATAATTTTTTTCAAGTTTCATACAATTTTTTTGACGTTATTTTAGGTTAAACCCAATCAAAAAGTGGGCGATGTCAATCCTAGGGCAACATTTTTTTCTATCACCTTAACGACAACTATAAATGAGTTCTGTATGCCAAAAATGAATGCGCTGGTGCGATTATTACATTATTTTAATGTGATTTAAGACGGACAGGCATGGGTAAATCAATTCTCCTATCCGTCTCGTTCATATCTCTTAAAGGTCTTAGGGGTCTACGGTGATTATTCCACTGCATTACAAACAATGCATTATAAAAAATAAATAAATAGAGTGGCGCAACAGCTCGAGGTGAACCAGGGCCAACTTCTCAACAATGTATGCTGGTGTGTTAATTTCTTTACACACAAGAGGACCTACAATTTTTTGCCGAATCCGAACGGCACTTTGAGAAGTTTTTCAAGACAAATGATACTCTCGGAGGGCTTTTCAGACCCTCGCGGAGGTGGGGACCGTGAAAAAGAACAAGTCTTTTTTTCAGGTGACGATGGCAGGATTCGAACCCAGACCTCCGGCGTAGTAAGCACACACACTAACCACTACGCCACGGCACCCCACAATGCATTAAATTAAACTTAATATATCCTCGGTAGGGTATAAAAATAGCAAAAAGGAAAAAACGTGTGCCCCCCTCCCCTTGCCTCCCGAAATTTTGGGAGAATTTACATAAAAAAATGACATGTTGCTAGAAATTTTCCAACATTTTATGAAAACTATAACGATTTTCGAAGATTCGAAAAGAAGATTGAGCATTTTTAGACTTGAGCATTTTTAGAGAAAATTTTTAAAATATTTTAGTATCTTAAAGTAACAGCGATTGTGTTATCAGATTTGGTTAAAGCACAAAGCGGAAAGAAAGAATGCAAGTTGAGTTAAATTAAATCAAAAATTTTCGTTTCCAACCCAAAATTTTCAATACATTTTTAAAAACAAAGAAAAACCGAGGTTGTCTTACCGTTTTCGCAAAAATCGATGCGCTGGTTGCACCTACTATTGTAAAAAAGTCTGACGTGTTTTCACAAGGAACAGGAACAGAAACAGAAACAGAATTTCATACATTAGCAACGCAAAAAGCATTCAGCGAATTTAGGTTTCAGTTGCTAATGTATGGGATTCTGCTTCTGTTCCTGTTTTACGTTGCTTGTGACAACGCAGCTTTAAAGGTGTTAGAAAAAAAGTTCGAAATAGTTGTTTAATAGATTTAAAATTCTAAAAAAGGTCCAAGGAAGGTGCCCCTCTCTCGATCTCCCAAACGGTATAAATTATTATCTTGAAATTCATAACGGTTAGAGCCCTCTTCTGAAAGTTTTTACAAAATTATAGCAAACTTTGAATATTCAAAAGCTTTCAAAAACTTTGAAGATTTGACTCAAAAACGAAAATCATTTTCGAAAACGATTTCTTGAAAGTTTTTAGTTCCTACGGTTATAATGATCTTGTTAAGATTGGTTAAAGTATGAAACTTTTACAAGGCAAGCTACCAAGGCTACGTTAGAAATTACCCAAATTCCCGTTTCCAACCTAAATCTTTTAAGTCTATTTAAACAAACGAAATAAAAAAAACAGGGGTGGGATCGGCTATGGTGATCTGTGAGTTTTACATTTTGTGACAGTCAATGTGATCAAACAAAATAATCCGTCTGCGTAAGGTGATCACAAAAATATTGTTCCGAATCGTTGCTTTATTTAGGCTTGTGATTCAAGAACTCTGATTTTTATTCATATATGCAGGAAGTCAGCCTAAGATTAGGCTGAGTGATCAGTTTTCAAACTTTCTGGTAAGGTGGTGTACCTTACCAGAAAGTTTGAAAACTGATCACTGTGATGATCACAATTTACGCAGACGACTTTTTGTGATTTGGGACATCACTTATCATAGATCACCTAAGCCGATTCCATCCCATCATATTTTACCGTTATCTTAGGAAATGCCCGTGGAATTCAAGAAGAGTAACCACAAAGCTACCGCAGATGGTTGCAATATGTGAAAAAAAGTCTAACGCCAATTAAAAATTAAATTCGAAATCACTGTTTTATGGATTTTAAAGCAAGCACCTAGAATTTCACAAAAACTGGAAAATAAAGTTGAGTATAACTTTAACAAAAGCCGTTGTACCGCTCTGTCTGGATGTCTTCATACCTGACGGTCTTGTTTTTATAAGCATTTGTTTTTTATGCTAATCAGACAAATTCAATGTTGTCGTACCATTTGAGACCATAAACATAGATTATTAATTGTAAATCTTTTTCAAGATAATAAAGTCTAATTAAACTAACTAACATTCCTTTTTAGAAACATGTAGATTCAGTACCCTGTAGAGAACGATTGCCAATTGGACTTACAAAAAGGCTGTTTAAAAGCCGAAGACTGATTTGATGGTGAGGGAACTCCGACATGACCCGTCCTAATAGTTTATTCCATCACGAAATTATGTAAAATAAAGTGAGAAGAGGAGGAAAAACAAAAAACCGCCAGCGAGTATTATTCTAAAGGCACAAAATAGTAATAATAATAAAAAAGCATTTTATTTAAATTCATGTTAATCGGGATACATTTACATTAGTACAATTCATTTATTGAATTTTTTAGTTGAAAGAGCGGTAATTACGAAGCAATAGGTGATTGTTGAAGTCGGTGATGACCTTACAGAATCTATTCTGATGCAAGTGCAAAATATCAACAAAACACAGGACGTCAGGACTTTCAGTCACCTTCTTATGGAGATCAAGAACACTCTGAGTGGCAGCATCATTGTACTCGGCTTCGAGTTCGAGTATTATTTCACCATTTCCGAGAATTCGGCACGTGTCATACACGTTCGCGGCTAAATAGCGAAGAATGGAAACACTGTAATGCGTGAGGAATGGAAAATTCGAAAATTTTATCATCTTTGGTTGGCGACCGATGACGATTCGAAGGATTTGGGTGAAAAATTCTCTTTGAATTTCCCCGATACTTTTTTCATGTTGACAGATACTGCACCAATCGACACTCAATTCGCAGTCATCCCCGAATGCACAGTGAGGATCTCTTTTAAAAATGGGATCCTCGTTATAAAGTTCTCTGATCAGAGGTCTGAGAATCAGAAGCTCCACTGCGGTGAATAGGCTGCTGTGAATGGTGTCCAATTGCTTCCCTTTGTACAACCTCAACGGCAATCTGTCGTGGGCTGTCCGTCGCAAGCAGGCGATCTCTTCGTGCTGCCAGGCAAACCTTTTCTCTATTTCGTTCACAGACTTTCGGACAAGCAGGAGCTGCTCCTCTGCGGAGAATTGCTTCATGCACTGACGCTCGGTATGAGAGCCCCGATAAATCTGCGTGTGAATGCCGTGCTCAATCTTGCTCTCTGGGCTCTGTAAAATCATCTTTCCAGCAGGAATGGGTTGAACTTTGTAGAAATCGAGGAATACTTCGCGCACTCGGCGGCGAAGTTCGTCGCTTTCCCTGTTGGGAATTCGGCTCGGGCAATGAAATAAGTAAATGTTCGTCTCGATGGCTTTCATCTGCTCGGACATAAAACGTCGAGCACACACTTCGTGCTGCATGCAGAAGTCTGCGGGAATGTCGGCTTTTGCAAAAAGTGGGAACATATTGCCAGTGTTTAGCTTTTCAAGCATGGCGCTTAGGTAGTCTCCGATGTTGGCCGGCTTTTGGTATTCCAAGCAGACGATGTACACTTCTGAGTTTCCACGTTTCGAGGTTACCGGCTTAAAGACGTGCACCTCCTCGAAAATGCAATTAAGAAAATAGACGAGGCTGACACTGACCGCCTCGAAGAGGGTGAACATCTTAAGGACGAAGCTGCCACCTTTGGAAAGTATGAGTAAAGCAGCGCATAGCTCAGCAAAGTGTAGCGTGGAAACGCATTCTTCTTGGTTGTCGGGTGTGTCCATGCAGTCGACTGACCCATCAGCCGTAATGAGGTGCACCTCGCCAAGTCTGTCCTTACACTTCTTTGCCATGTGCTCGATGTTTTTGCGGTCTATGATGTTTCCAGAGAAATCATCGTGAAACAGCCAGTGATCCAGTGTGAACACCATAAAACGGTCATCCATTATCATCTTTTTCAGTGGGTTGCCCTCCCAGTACGGATTGAGTGTGGTCGCTAGCCAATCCCAGTGTACCTAGGAACATGAGAATAGATTGCCTCGTCACGGGTCCCTATTGTTAACTCACCTCGTCGCAGGTAGACTGTAAATAATGATTCAAAGCAGCGACGAACGCTCCAGGCGCCTCGCAGAGGTGCAAAGAATTCAGTCTGCCATCCTTCACAAGCTTGTACCGATGCAAACACTCAAACAATTTGCACCAAGCAACTGTAACGAATTCCGCTTTGACTTCATTTTTCAAATACCACGGTATCTCCGAGGATGGGTCCTTCCGACGCGTGTGGGCGCTCCACTCCTCAATCGTGTAGTCGTTCAATTTGCTCTTGACTGCGTTGAGGTCGTGCTTCAGCAGCTGGAAATTGTCGAACTGATAGAATTCTTTGAATAGTTCACTGGGTGGCGGCAGGATCCAACCGGGATTCTTCGTGTATTTGAATTTCTTCTCAAACAAACCGGCGATTTCTTCGGCGTATTTACCACTCAGATTGGCAAGGACCTGCGGAGAAGTTTTAGTCAACATTTCTCGGCTTTTTTCAGGTTCAGGGAAAGCCATTATTGTAAAGTGCAATGCACGAAATGCATATCTTATTCAAGAAAAAGGAAATTTTATGAGAATTGTGTTTCTTTCTACAGCAGCGGTAAGCGAGTTTTCCGACGAATGTTTATTGACGTTTGCCAAACTACGATGCGAGACAACAATGCCGAGTGCTGCCAAATCAAGGAATGATTTATTCACGTTGCCAGATGAGCAAAAATATTTTTTGTGCAAAAATCTCAAAAAAATTATGGCACGCTTTTGATTTATGTACGTAAGACCTAACCGTAACCATAAATTACTGAATAACTAATTATTCTACTTGCGTCCCTCTTACCCTCCAACACCCATTTGTGTATGGTTTTTATAAAGCCTTAATAAAGCTTTAAATTTCCATGTCGGTGAATACGTGTAAGAAGATACAACAACAATTTACCTTACGCTATCAGCTAATATAAAAGCTCCAAAACGAAATTGCATGGAAACGACGAACTGATGAATTTACTCACATTTGTAAACAAATGTCCTTTTACATACCCGAAGTTGAATATCTAGTTATTCAGTAATTTATGCCGTAACTAACTGAATTACTAAGTATTCAACGCAATATCCCACTTTCAATTATTTTTTTATTTAAAGAATAACTTGGGGCCAAAACCGCTATATGCCGGGGATATCTAGTTATTTAGTATTGTATGGACTCCATTGCAAAAAAAAAAAAAAAAACAGTAGACTACAAAAGGGAAAAAAGAATATAGAAAATAATGTTAATATTTTAAAATACAAACTGGATGAGTAAAATTTGAATTACTTTCTTTTTCTATAGAAATGTTCGTGAAATGCGCCAGCTGCGTCTCGGTGCTGCTTTACTGCGCTGTCAACGTGGTGAGGATTCGAAAATTTTCCGGGCCGGAGTGTTGGCGTCTATCCGCTCTATATGACCCCCCAGCTAACATTTTTCCTCCCATAATACTCTACGAGAGTCTTATGAGAGTATTCTTCCAGAGCTTGCCTCTTGGAATTTGCCTCTCATAGAGTACTACGAGAGCGCTTAAGAGAGTCTTACGGGAGTTAAATGGCCCCACTTATGGGAGTCATTTGATCTGATAAAAAGTCTTAAACTCTCAAGAGTTATTCGGTCTCATAATAAGACAATAAGTTCTTCTTATGGGATGTGAAGAGTTAGTCTTGTTTGAAAGAGAGAGAAACATATAACAAACAATTTTCGTGCCATCTTTATCATGTTGTGTGCCAAAAATGGTTTAATTTTTCATAAGGACATGAAGTGAAAAAGAGAAAAAGATATACTTCTAAAAGTAATTGTTATTTTCAATGCGCTGTTTGATGGTACACCATTGTCATCAATATTATTGAGTTTAATAATATTTTTTACGAGTTTATTTATGCAAGAACTTAGTGCAACTGAAAATTTATCTGCTAAAGTCTGCTAACATTTTACTTCGATAAAAGAAAAAGCGCCTCAAAAATAATCAATTTAAAAAATAAATTATAAAAGATAGCTCATCGCAGAAGGGTTGCCGCATTTTCTCTGTTTAAAATATGTTTTTTACCTCAATTAATAGGGTAAGGAGTAAAATAGGATAGAAGAGGATTTGATCGCGTCCAAAATGTAAGTGGAATGAGCCATGTTCGTCCGTATTTAGGTACACGGTCTCAATCAATAAAAATGCTAAGTATGCGATAACGCGGTGATAATTTACTGTTACAAAGTATACGATTCAAAATATACCCTAGTTTTAAGGCATAATAAGAACCAAAATATAGCTCTTACCATCCTACAAAAAGAAATAATTAACATTTCTTCGTACAATCATAAAATCTTTTCGGTATATATTTGTTTTTGATTTTATTTACAACAAACGAATGCAAATCAACTTGATGCTTATACCTTGACGTTGGTAACTCTAAGAGGTAAGAAATTAAATGGCGGAAAAAATAGTTTTCTAATAAGAGTCATTCGCTCTTTGTGAGCGATTAAGCTTTTTTAACAGAGATTAGCTCTCCTCGTGCGAGCATATTGGCTGTTCCAGAGTTTTCAGAGTTTTACCCTTTTAACCAGAGTAAAATTGCCTTTGTCTTCCCGAATCAGAGTAAATAAACTGTTTTTAAGAATGAAGAAATGTCGTGGTTTCGTACTATTTAAAGACGCATTTTTGTTTTTACATCATTGCCGCGTGGACATGAATGAAGGAATATAAAGATTACGGCATACGCATGTTATGACATTTGCTCACAAACTTATATGTAAATCTGACGTCATCGGAGTTGACTGTGAGCTTATTTGCTTGTAGAAAAACCAGCCAATCCATGCTGGCCAACCAGACCATGAATATGTTTTCGATGACGATTTGCGCTGCAGAGATACCTACACCTTTTTCTCCATAAAGAAATGCATTAAATTAATTAAAAAAACTTCTGTCACCGCAAGCACACTACATCGTGGCAAAATTACTTTTGACGGATGGTGGAACGCAATTATTTTGAATTGACATGAATAGGTATTTTTATCAGCCATCCGGTCTCAAAACGAGAGTGTTAGGCTGAAAAGAGTATTTTTATGAGTACTTCAATACTTTGACTCTCATAATGATTCTTCTTAAAAGACTTTTACTCTTTGAGAGTATCATGAGAGTTGAACTTACATAACAAGAATTAAATATTCTCTCATAATGGGAGTTTATGTCTTTTTTTACTCTGGTAGCCTTTTACCCTTTTAATGAGAGTACTATGAGAGAAAAATTCAATTCAATTAAAAAAGATAATGTTCTGAGAGTATTCAAGAGTCTTACGAGAGCCTTATGAGAGGTTTTTTTAGATTTGTAGAGCACATCTCTCGAGAGTATGTTTGTTGGGCCAGCCGTCGCAGTCGTTGTTATATGACTCTTAAAACCAGATCGTTGTCGCTTTATGACTCATACAGTTCGGTGTTTTTTTGCCCAAAACGTCAATGTCGGGTATCTTTTCATGAAGACAACAAAGGAACTTGGTTTTGCCCTCACTGACTGCTTAGCCCATTGGCGCTCACGTTTCAATACTAATGAAGGCTTATCACTTCACTGACATCACGCTGTGCTCTTCCGATTGCGTCAATATCGTCTGCGTATGAGAATAATTGTTCAAGCTTTTGAAAAATTGTGCCTTTTGTGTTGGCGCAGGAGTTTTGGACAATTCTGTCAAGTACGGTGTTAAAGAAATCACAGATGGTGCGTCGCTTTGTCTAAATCCTTTTTCCTTAAACACCTCTACTAAGTAGATATATCATGTGCTTCTTATTTACTTAGGGTGGTGCTTCAGTCCCGGGTGGACTTGGGCCTCAGCCAACATGCCAGCTATCTCTGTTAGCCGGAGCTAGCCGTCTCCAGTTTCGCATGGGAAGTTGGCTGAGGTCTCCTTCCATTTGCGTGCGCCACCTGAGTCTCAGTGCTCCTCTACTGCGTCGTCCCTGTGGGTGGATCCGAAGATTTTCTGGGCCGGGCGTTGTCGTCCATCCGCTCTAGATGAACCAGCCATCGTAGCCTTTGTATTTCTTGTGCTTCGGTGTCTAAAACTACTTCGCGTTTTGAGGAGCACGCGTTATGGTTTTTTTGCCGTTGTATTTAAATTTCTAGATGATCAATCGACTCTTTGATCACCTTGAGCTGGAAGATTATGTAGGGCATGCGAATTCTGTAGCTTTTTTTTTCTTTTGCCTGGAGACCATCAGGCTGCCTTTTGGTGTCTGAGTCTTGGAAAACTAGTGCGGTTTATTTTTTCCTCAGGTTTCCCTCATAGAAGCTTTCGGTTGGCGCGTGTGTATGAGGCTGATGTTTTCGAAAGCGTCTTTGGTCAGTCAGAAGCTCAGATGGTGCAAGACTGAAATTTTATCATAATTTTCCATTAAGTTCCGATTGTTCGGTCGGTGATAGAAGTCAAATGCTGTCATTGTTTTCGGTATAGGCTGAAATGTAGTTTTGAAATTGGAGCTCTGAAAAAGGTTGCTAGTTAATATATTTTAATTTTATTTTAAAACTTCAAACGCATAATACGTTTGGGTTAAGTTTGCAAAGAATGTGTAAGAACTTGCAACCACCTTGACGCTAGCAGGGATCATTTTGACACTAACTAGATAACACTCACACTATGCTGTAATTTATAATTCTTGGAGGTTCTTTTTATGAAATTTTTTCGTAGATTTGTTGACTTGTTTGATCAATACAACCGACTACATAACTTTCCTCAAAATTTCCACTCCAAAAGCTCTAAAAGTTCACTTCAAAATGATTAATGATAATGATAAAACACAACGGAAAGTATGCCACTATCTGAAAAAAGTAGAAGCACCCATCACTGTCCCGAAATCTATACCAGCTGTTGCAAGACACCTGAAACCTGACGAGTTCAACAAAATTAATTGGAGCAAACCAACTTCAGTTATAGAGCCATTAATTCATTCTGCCGAATCAATCTATTCAATGAAGGGGCCCTCGGACCTCTTGCTCCACCATTCCACTTTCCGCATGTCCTTGCAACTTTTTGCAATCAAAAATGTATGCCATCTCCCATGCGAGAAACGTGCTCAACGAACAAAGATTATCTATGAATTATTCACATTAAGTCCTGTGAAAATCAAATCTGGGAGTAAAAAAGGATTACAGAAACCTTTTTTTCTTCTCATTCTTCAATAATAAATTTCGCTCCCAATCCCAACACAGAGATAAGGAGTAAGGCAAGTTCTTCAATTTTCAACTAATTCAATCAAAATAATAATTTAATTATTTCTCCTCGTCCTTGCTTCATAATAGGGCACACTCGCTTCCTATTTCAATTAAACAAGGATTCTAAGAAAAAGTCTTATTGTGATTACTGCCATAGAGTCAACCGATATGACCCACTTAATTAGCTCGGGCATCTTTATCCCAAAAACCAAATAGAAACGGAAAACGTGAAATTTCAAATTTCAATTACTAGTCAGCACTTTGTTTCACAGTGGTGTTGGGGCTCTATTGGGGAGTGGGCGAAACCACCCAGACCCACCCACCGACAAAAGGACCAAAGTAAATCCTATTAAGCAACCGTACCATAAGCTTTTCCTTCGAACTGACGACCGGCTCCCCGTTTTCGTCAACATTTTTGCTCTCTGTCGCACTTCGAACGAGTAAGCATCCCTTCGACGGTATCCTCCGACTGTTGAGCGGATTAAAAACGAGGAATTTTTAGGACTTTCTCAAGTTCACCGCATACCGCAGAGAAGCCGTTGAAGAGCTCTTCATTTTTTCCTCATCCATCAAAGCCTTTGTCCCTTTTGTGGGGGGAAATTTTATTCGCAAAAAAAAAGGATTTGCTTTCCATTCCCATACCAGGACCCTAACAGTATGGGTTATGGCTGATGTTTGCCTCCCTTGGAGGAACGTATGACCACGGGATAGACTCCTTACTAATGGCCCCACAAAGAAGCGTTAACCCTCATCAATTCAGTTAAATTGTTTCGCAAATCTAATCACCTAAATGTCTTATTAGTTTTCATTAAGGATAATTATATATTTATCCCTTAATGGGCTTACACTTGTTCGCTCCTTCCTTGGGTGGTAGAGGTCCAGTTCATGTTTTTCGGTTCGTTGTGCGGCCGATTTAAGAATTTCTTTAATTAGGTGCGCAATAAGAGAAATTATAATTACTGCTGGAGCGGCGGTTTTAATAGGACTCAGAAAGAAAAATGTGAGCCCCGGAACATGCAGGACATGGACTGGCAAGGTGTAGCAACTATTAAATTGTTAATGAAACCAATGAACAGGAAATCGATAAGAGTTTATTGACTGGCCATTATTTACGGGTTGTATAGCCTTTGGAGGTACAGGTTGACCTTTACGTGATAGACATCGACTCGTAAACACTTTGTAGAGTTTTTGTGGTCACTCCTTCCCCAGAATCCGTCAGCTTAATTATAGATTCTTTACTGTACTTAGGTCATTACGTTGTCAGTTTGCAAGAAACCTTTTCTTGTCCTTGTCCACAGTTTGCTTGAATTGTCGTTAGCTGACAGATATCCTTCCCTGAACGCCAAAAATCATTCCGCTGTTTACCGAAGGAGGCGAAACATTTAAGCCCATAAGTCATTTCATAACTGATATACGATTGCTCGAGTGTCCTTAAAAGGTTATTAATCATACAGCGGCCTTTAGCTTTTGCGAAACGGTACGAAAATAATTTTAAGTTTCATCGTGTACGTCGTGGCTTTTATAGTATACCTTTACGCTTTACCTATTTTTGCACGCAAGTGATGGATTGCGTGCCGCATGTGTTGTTTTATTAGTTACGCTCTCTTGTGTTCTTGATGGTAATAATAAACAATTAATTGTTTCTGCAGCATGCAATACATACTTGCACGCAAAAAAAAAAAATATTTCGTCCTTTTTTATTTTGCTAGAACAAAGAACTGTTGTCA
Organism: Neoascia interrupta; assembly: GCA_947623515.1. Classification (NCBI taxonomy): domain Eukaryota; kingdom Metazoa; phylum Arthropoda; class Insecta; order Diptera; family Syrphidae; genus Neoascia; species Neoascia interrupta. Next base: position 10,495,640 of record OX392462.1, read on the forward strand.
CGCTTTTCAACAGAAGAATAATCCTTGCACGTTGGCTTTTATAATTGCCATTGAATGAGAGTGTGCTAATTGGCATGCTTTTCGATGTGGTGTGTATGGCCCCTGAAAGTGTAGGCTTTAGGGGACTCTTTCTGTTAAAATGGAGGTGTCGTAAGACTCTATGAAAATCCTTTTACTTTGCTTTCAATGGGTGTCGCTTCAAAATGTGATTTCAAACGATTGTTTGCGAATTTAATGGTTAAGGAAAAACTTTAAAGTAGTTGCTTAAGGTTTTTATGGGAATACTTGGGGAAACCTTAAAGAAATCTTTGAAAATATCATTTAGTTTGTGATTAGGCCTAAGGAATGACTTGTAACTCCTTAATCAATGACGCTTATTTCATACAAAGGTTGCACACTATATTTTGCTCGGTACGGAAGGTCTTGTTTTGTTGAAACCATTGGAGGAAGAAAACATTTTTAGCGGCAGCCATATGGCTTCGCTTAAAATTGTAAAACGTGTTGTGTTTTTGGATATACAGCCCCAATTAGGGAGAAATACGGTCTGATCCGAGATCGCCAACCGGAAAGGCCATGAGTGTCATGAGGACGACGCAGGTATATAAGCCAACGTCCCCCTTCAGAGTCACCTGTGTCTTATTCATATCAGTGGAAACTGTTCTGGCTCTTTCTATTTTGTGCTATTGCATTGGAGTGAATTCTAGTGCTTTCTTTCGTTTTTTTTCAAAAGAATCAAATAAACTTCTGTTCCCGTCATTGACATTAGGTTCACCACATCACTTTACGTTTATTTGGTGTGTTTGAAAATATCTCAAACGGCATCTTAAACGGCTGTGCGCCAAGCCTTCAGCCCAATAAACCCGTTGCGTCCGCAACTTCGAGGAACAATTTTATTTTAATTTTATTTTAGTATTTTTTTTTTTATAATTCACTCGCGAATTAAGGGATTTCCTACCCTTTTGATGTTGTTTTACATCTCATGAGCGGAAAGGATTAGAAGAGGAGGGAAAGGAGGAGAGGTACCGGAACACTCTTGTTTTGAACAGTTGCAGATTGAATTGCATAGGAAAGACTGATCGTGGAAGAACATTCCACATTCGCGTTGTATACGGCTTATGAAAGAATCTCTAAACTTAACTGTACGTCCGAAAGTGGGCTCTAGGGTAAACTGATGTGCATTCGATCTATGGCGAGTATTACGCTTGAACGTCTTCAGGAGTGTAATACAATTTTTGACTGAGTTGTCAGCTGTGTACTAAGACGTGACTACCGCAATGGATTAATTGGACTGTAGGCTTTGAGCTCACATACTATTCAAATCAAGTCCGCATGAATAACGCTACAGACGTCGTCATCTCAAGTGCTGCGCACATTTAAAGCCCGATCTCAACTAGTGAAAAATTAAAGGCAGTTAAGAAGAGACCATAAGACAGAAGATTATGTGTTGTATAGTCATAATTTTTTCGAAAATCACTTTGGCACGCGGTTCCTTCCTACTGTGAGCAAAATGATGGTTAAATCAAGTTTAAATTTTGAATTAATTTTGGGTTCGAGTAGCGCCAAAAAATCAGGTGTACGTTTTCAATGAATCCAAGGTAGTAAAAATGATGAGATCGTAAGGTAACTTTACCAGACCACAGTCCTCCACTTTTATTAGCATAGGAAGGTCTAATTAAGGTTTAGGTCTCCGCCTTAAAACAAAAGTTCTTCTACGTCATCAGGGGTACACTTTTTTCACACATCAACGGTCACTTGTATTTGATACATCCAATAAAAGTGCGTCACGCGTCTTTAACACGAATTAGGATTTCATGATATAACATCTTGATTTAACATGGCTAAATGACAACCAATGCTCTAGAATGGATGTCATTTCATCAGTCATCGTGACAAGTTAAGGTAGACAAGAAATTTAGACAAAAATATTTCCCAAGACTTTTTGTGGCTCTTCGGCAACTGTTTCTTCAACCAGTCATGCTTTGTCAGCCCTTGAACTTCTTTTTGAACAGTCAATATGAACAGTCAATCTGATCAAACAAAATAATCCGTCTGCGTAAGGTGATCACAAAAATATTGTTCCGAATCGTTGCTTTATTTAGGCTTGTGATGCAGGAACACTGATTTTTATTCATATATGCAGGAAGTCAGCCTAAGATTAGGCAAAAACACCAACATCCCAGAAAGTTTGAAAACTGGTGACCAGCTGATTTTGACGGTGATTGATCGGGAGCTGTCACAAGAAAATTGTGATGATGACAGTTTACGCAGACGAATTTTTGTGATTTGTGATATCACTTATCATAGATCACCTTAGCCGATTCCATCACTAATCAACATCAAGAAGAAGAAGATTGGTAAGGTGGATAATTGTAGGACGGACTAGTAAACAGGGCGACAATATGCTGGACTTTTTTTTGTGGCTCGCGGGTCCCGGTTTGATCAATCAGTCATTTCAATGAACAAACTTAGCTCCTTGGTTTTATATACACATTTGGATGGGTCCATGAGAGTGGTACTTCGGGGTTAAAACATCGGTTTACCTTTGTCTCATTTTAGGTATTAAGAAGGTTCCCAAGTGGACACAATGTACCCCACTGTTTGTCTAAATAAGCCGTTGCTACTATCACAGGGGCAGCCATTACCCTAACTTAACTTAACCCAACCAGTAAACAACCTTGAGTAATCAGACATTTTAAAGAAACGTCAACCCATAAACTTGCACCTTCTATAAGCACACAAGGCTAAACGAAAGATCATCACAATTAACAAGGCAAGTAAACTAAACAATGGTATGAAGGGGAAAGGCAGCTTCACAAAGAGGCTTTGGTTCATCTTTGCTCTTTCACTATACGTGGGCTAAAAATTTGCTTTGAAATGCTGTTTTCTAAAAAATCTATTTTTATTTTTTCGTGTTCTAAGTTCTTATTTTGGTCTTATAATAAAAATTATCCTCGTCAGCAAGCATACATTACAAATGTTGATTTTTCTTTCTGAGCTGCTGAGGTGCCAGACGAAGAAAGATTTAGGTACATTGAACTACTTAGTGCTTTGCTCTGGACTCACGTTACTTAACGTTACATTTTATCTTTAAAACGTAACCGTTTTAAAGTTAAAAAAAAAGCGTTTAAAAAAAACGTTTGGTTTTAATAAACCAAACGTAACTTTGAAGCCGAAGTTACATTGTTTTAGAACACATTGAAATGGACTCGTAAACGTCAGGCCGAGTTGGCCAAGACTTCTTTGTGAATTCCGCTTAAAGCTTTGATTAGGCTGCATGCTATTTTGACATTATTTCAGGTAAGAAGAACATTTTTACAAATGCTGGCCAATTGCCTTCTCGTTTGTCAAAAAATATATGACAGCAATGCAAGAGTAGAATGCAAAGTAAATGCTGGCAAGCGAGACAGGTATTATCACAAAAATTGCCTGAAGGCATTCAGTCTAATCTAACCTTAAGAAAGATGAAAAAATTATGCCTCCCTGGGGGGGTTCTGCTAGATCAACAACTTACGTCAAACCATGGGAAAATTTACACAGTCAAGGTGACAAGTCCAAGTGTAGACTAATAAGTCGGACAATACACTGTCTGTTTCGTTCCTAATCCTCAAAGACAGATCATAGCTACTGCTCGCATTAGAATAATGATAAATACTCCTTAACGCAAAAAAGAACCAAACTCTAGCTGGTTGTCATTGTAAGAAGAGCAAAAAAACTCAAAATTACTTACTTATACACTACAAAGTTGCATTCTTGCTCCTCATTTCGTTTTCCTGGAAGGATCAATTCTTCTTTAGCCCCAAAAGCATCACTTGATAGCGTTGGGTGGATATGGCTCATTTTTTTCTTGCATTCTGCACTTTCAGTGACGTTTTTCTAGAGTTTTCCTTTTTCTCCCCTAGACTGGTAATAATTAGAGTTTGTATAGGTTTTTCTGTTTGTTTTCCTTCTCTGCGGCCCACAGAGATAATTACAAAACACAATACTTCGACTCCAATGGAAGTGGAATCGAATAAATCGATGAGTGAAATTACTTTGAAAAGGACGATGAACGACGACATCCAATGTCGTCTGGAAAGAGACATCTACTCGACATGCCATTAGAGTAAGTTTGTTGAAACCATCTCGGTAACGCGGACGGATTAATTAAAAAATAATGAATTTTCTTGGACTAGCTTAAGAGTTCTTTGGTGAAGCAAAAATGAAGAACAGCAATTGCAGACTCGCGTTGAGTCCTTATGTAGGTGTGGTAGATGCCGTAAACTTGGCGATGTATAAATACAACTGACAGTAATTAAAAATGTCTTGTTTGGTTTTCTGCATTCAATACGAATAAACTTCTTCGTGTGGTTTCGTTTTTCGATTTTTAAAACGTCCTTGAACGTTCCTAAAAAGTAACCGATTTTCCTTGAAAAGTGGAGGTAGTAACGACCCAGTACCTAAACTTCTGCAATTACAAGCCGACAGCAGATAATAAAGCCATTAGTCGGCTCCATTCATACTAAATTTGTCATGCACCACAATAATAGAGTCCACCAGGCATGTAATTATCCTGTTTCCAACAAATGCCACATTTGCACGCTCAGCATACTTCTAAATGCGCCCCACCAACGATATATGGAAAACATTGTCTGGGGCACAATCGTAAATCACAAGACCTCGGCTTCGCGCTTACAATAAATGTGTCCTTAGGAAGAATCTACTTACACATGTAAACCGAAATTCGTCTCGTTTAACATCTTGTTGCAATCATTAAATATGTATTCGGGAATATTTTATGTGGTCACACCCCCGACTTGGTGCTTCCTTTGGTGTTTCCCGCACAACGCGTTAGTTCTAAGAAAGCACAATGGAAGTGGCTATAGGTGGTGATCTAGGCAACAAGTCATAAAACCAGGAAAAAGCTAAGTTACCCTCCCCACTGCTTTACTTTGCGGAACAAGTAAATTTAATAGTTCTCTGGCAGCACTGACGGAGACTAAGATGTACCATTTACAGGGACAAAGATGTGCATTACGGGGTAGGTACAGCTGCTTATACCGCCCACGCCTGATGACGATTTTGTTCCACGTTTAAGGTTAATAAGAACTTTGATGGTACTTAAACGGAGTCCCTTAAGTAATGATTAAGACTCGAGGAGGTAAGGAGAGAACGATGAATGCAGAGATGGTCCTTGTTTTAATCAGCCTTAACGGTGGGGGCGCAAGACAAGATTAAATATATATTAAGTCTAACAAACAAGCTGATTCTGCTGGCACATATTTATTTCACTGCTTTTAGGGCTTTCTTTTGTCTTAGCACAACCGCTCGCTTGGTGTAGAGTTTTTCGCAATGTATTTCCCAATGTGGCAATTGTTTTAAGGATGGACTACAGAAAAATCGTGGTGGGTGCAGAATAAAAATCATAAAAGAAGAAAAGCGAAAAACGAGCCGCAACACCATCCCTTAGTTCGAAGAACTTAAAATTTCAAGTTATTCATGATTGAACTTTTTTTGCTGAAAACAGCAGGGGAGCATAATGAGGACCAGATGGCAACGAAGTGATTATTTAAACTAGATTGGGGATTCAGCTGTAATTATCTGAGATTACAGAGCAGCAGGTATTGGAAATCAGGAATTGAAAGGTTAAAGGGAATTTTCTGAACACAAGTTAAAGGTGATTCGGATTTCTTTGGCTCTTGAGGAGAGGTCTTTTTTGAGAATCAACATTTTTACAGGAAAGGACGTAAAAGGTAAGCACGAGCATATACAGAGAAACAGACTTAATTTTATAAATTTAAAAAGACTTTATTGTCTTTCGCCCTGTACCAAAATTAAAGTTACTGTGCCTTGTCTAACTTTATCAAGAGGCATTTCGAAAAACAAAGTGAAATAGAGGTTGTTTCACATTGAAACCAGTAGTGGGCGGGGCCGTTGATGGATTGAGCCAATTTTCACACTTTGTGCAACAAAAGAACCAAGCCGTGTACCAAGCTTCAGCTCTCTAGCTTGATTTTGAAGACCTAAACCCTTCACACACGGACGGACGGACGGATATGGCTTAATCAATTCTTAAGGGTCTGCGGTGATTATTTCACTGTGTTGCGAATTATGCATTAAAATTAATATACCCTCGGTCGGGTATAAAAACGTAACGACGGATGATAGAAGTAACGTTCTGGTAGCTCTCAATGAATCAATCTAATTTGTTTAAATTAAGGTTGTCAAATCAAGGTTGAAGCAACGCAGCTTTGTGACATAGCCTAAGAATTTATGCGTCGAAGAAGTTTATTACGATTCTTTTCGACGCATGAATTCACGATTCATTTTCGTGAAGAGATTAATGGTCATTAATCTAGTGAACTAGATGGGATTCAGCGAAGATTTGTCTTAATCGCGGATTAGTGTCCGGTGGAAAAACTCTTTAATCTCGACGAAGACAGTTTGTGCTGCTACTGAATAGTGCATTTGGGTTTCTCAGTTCTTGGCGTGCCGACAATATTTCGCCGCGTGCTAGAGCTTCGCTCTAGAGTCAAATTACGTAACATTACGAGTTATCTTTACGATTGCCAAAACAAAATCGTGAAGCCAAAGTTGCGGCCGAGATGGGACCAAGTCGTATATGTGAGTACCGCCTAACGCCCAAATTTCAAAATGTCATGACGCCCGTATAATGTCAAATTATTCTAATTTCATCAGGATAAAAGCGTCAAAACGTCCAAGTGAAATAACATGTTGCCCAGATTTTGACTCGGATTACAACCTCGTGTAGTCAAGCTACAGCTGCGACGTCTCAAAGCCATCTGCAAAGCCCCATCTAGCCCGCATCAACTGTTGATAGCTAGTGGCAATACTTGCGAGCAATACGAGCAAAGGAGGAGAGCGAAAACCGGCTTCTTAGTAGAAGGAAGAGAAGGCACGAGAAGCGCGTAGTTGAAGAGATAGAGGGATGTTCAACATGAATGAGGCTCGAAAGTTTTACTCAAGGGTAAATTGGGCACCGTGGGGTTAAACTGGGTATTGCATATAACCTCCATTATTGCCATAGTTCCATAAATTTGAATGAGACAGAAGCTAAATCATACTTTTTCTACAAATGTCCGGTGCTAAAAGAGCCAGATTGTGTGGATTGAACCAACCTTCCTTTGATGACCTTAGTGGCATCTCGGGTAAAGAATTGCAAGATCTTATATTCATTTCCTCAAATCCACAAGTTGGATATAGAGATCAGATGCATCATATCCTCAACAAGCATCAACAATCACATCAAACGAGTCGAGGTATAAAAGCTGATTGCTGATTGGGCTCAAATTCGAACCACTAATTGGTTAAGAGGACCTCCAAAGGGTTAAGAGGACCTGACAAGGGTATAAGGTTTAGGCTGAAGCCTGTAGGGACGATCAAGAGAATATCGTAGTCGAATCGCAGTCGGTACTGAGGAACTGGAAAAACTATTTCTGCAGACTGTATAACGAAAAGAACCGAATCCCATGAACCATTCAATTTGATCGAAAGAGGCCGACGAAGAATATACGAACGATACCGTCCACCCGATTGGCGTAACAAATCAGCCTCAGCTGAGGGCGTAGCAGCCGATATTTTCAAATTCACTTGAGATGATCTGGTCGAGAGCATGCACCAAGCTCATCATATTTATTGACCGCACTTCTACAAAAACTATTCAAATTTTTCGGGGTCTAAAAATGTGAAAGACGCCAGATTTTGACAGCCATGCTAAAAGCTATTTTTGTGTGGTATCGGTAGGTTTTTTCCCGTACTTATCCTAAACTACCCAAACGACCCAAACCTACGAAAAATTGCCAAATCTTCTTCCTGTACTTTTTGTAGCATTCGAAATTTTTGTAGCATTCGAAACTTCGCATAAAAAGGACTCAAATTATAAAAACAGAGAAAGTTGTTCAAAAGTACAAATTGCACGAGTCGCTATTGCTAACGCCTAAGTGTTCACCTAAATGTCAGCTGCTGTTGTCCAACTCAATGATCGCCGTCATGACACTTTTGAAAATTCTGCCCACAGAAATTGCCTGGTTTAAATTTCGTTGAGAGGGGAAATTTCGAACTTTCATTTTTGCTCTCTCTCCTGTCTAAAGCTGCACAAAAACCGAATGCGGGAACATGATTTGGCTATTTTTCGTAGGTTTGGGTCGTTATGTGTAATGTAACCTTTAAAACTGGTTAGGTCTCAAAAGTCATATGACATAATTAGGTCTCAAAAGTTATATGACATAAGACACTTGGTCTTTATTGTGGCCATGATATTTTAAGAAAGTTGTAAGAATCGGTTTGATTACCGGGCAAAAATGTTGTGTAGAGTACTTCACTAACCAGCGACAGAAAAGAGGATCGGTGAAAGGATGCAGAAATTAACTCTGACTCTTTCCTCAGACAACACTATTGTATTCTATGCAAAACGCGATTCTTTCTCAAAACTAAGTTCGATTCAAAAGTCTAAAAAAAAAAGATATTGATGGCAGATTGGACGCAAGCAAGTGCGTCTTCACCGCATCGGTTCGAGATTACATTTTAACTTTAATTTCAGACTTAACTTCGAAATTGTGGAATTAAAAGCAAGGCTAGTTTACAAGACTTTCAGTTGACACAAAACCGATTTTCAATGCTATGAGCCATCCACCGGCACCGGAAGTCGGTACTAGAAGAAGAAGAAGAATTTAAGTGGAATAGAAGTGCGCCATTAGTCTTATAAACTGAAAGTGCTACTGCCAACAAAAACAGTGATATTTTTCTATTATTTTATTTATGGATACAGCACCTTTTCAACGCAACACATCCTCTTTATAACAATTCACTTCGAAGGCACTTTAACAATGTCACAGCCAAGCCATCCATTTGTCAATGTTTACTGGGCTCTCTTGAGCAGTATTACACCCATTGACAGTTGTATTTTGTCGCAGGTGATATAAGGCCTGAGCTCTTCTTACCAGAAAACCTTCAGAGTGACAGCGAAAACATATATTTCATTATTAATCCTTATAGCATCCTTAGAGACTTGATTCCTATTGTCTGTACTGAAACACACGCACACACTCGATGCGTACTTACATAAATCATTTGCAGCGAAGCTCCTCGAACAAAATATATACTTACAACATGTGCGTTTGACTTCATTCCATTTTGGCATATTTTCTTATTGTCCTTTAATGAGAAAACTTTTCCCTGCGACAATAAGCAGCAAAGGATATTTCAGCATACGATTCATTTCGAGCAAAAGAAGAGATAACTCTGTAATTGACATACATGTCAAATAGTTCAGCATCACCACCGCACTCACATCATAGCTAAAGGGAAAGGGATGTGTTGCTGTAAGTAAAGCAACTTTCTTTTCTTACGAGAATAGTGTCAAAGAGTGTATCTTCTAATGGCCTCCATCTTGGGCGACATCAATTTGTCGTTTCGTTTCTATTATCCTTTTCATGTCCAACTATAAATATCCATTCATTGAAAGGGAGAAATCATTCATTGTCTGCCATAAACTGGCTATTCTGGTCCGTAAAAAATTTCTGAATAGATTTTGTTCTTAAAGGAAGTTATCCTATGCAGTGGCTCAATAATGTCAATTTCAAAAGGAATTAAAAGCCTCATTTTTTTCTTCTAAATATCTCCAAATGGTTTTTATTCTAGTTCTGTTTTCTTTTACAGCTTCTTACAAATAAACACTTAACATCTTTTTGCGCTACAAGTTTCCTATTTTCTTATCAACAATTAAAATATTTTTTCTTTCTTGTCTTAAAATGGAATTTACCTACATTTACTTACATAAAAAAGTTACGCAAGTTTCTAGCGCCTTATATAATAAAACATGAAATGTAGGATAGAATTTTAAAAAAACTTTAAATAATAAAAAATATATTTAAGTGATCTTTTATGTATTGAACCTTTTGCTTTTAATAAAGAAATAGTGATTGTCTTTATTTATATGTTTGTTTTATTTCATATGTTTTAACACTTAAAAAATAAAAGTGCTTTGCAAGCATTGAAATGTTATTTTATTTAGTACACACGACTCAAAAAGAAAGTGAAGTACTTATTATATCTATAAAAACACTTTTTTTTCTCTAAATAAATTTTATTTTTTAAGACTTAATATTACACTTATACCTATACTAGAAAAAAAATATTTCCTTAATTTTGTGTTCTTTGAATAAAATGTGTTTTTCTAAAATTTTGCAAAAGTTCGAAATGTTAAAACTATTAAAAAAAAAACAATTGGATTTGTGATTCGCAGTTCTCTTTTTTTAATTTTTACAGCATAAGCATAGTCCTAGCTTTTAACCCCTTTTAATGACTTTTTTTTATTAACACTATGATAATATTTATTTTGTTTTTACAAAAATTGTCGGTTAAAAGTTTTGACCTAAAATATTTTTATTTATTTTTTAAGTTTCTTTATAAATTTTCTAATAATACATTTATTTTTATTTTTTTAACAGTAATGTGACGTTGTGTTCTTAGTAGTAACCACCTGCTGCAAAATGATCTTAAAATAGAATTTAATAGAAAATCAAATGAATAAGGTTACACTGTAAAATTTTTATATTTAAAATTATGTTTCCGCTTTGAATAAGTTTAGCTTGCAACTACGTGATAGGCTTAGTAAACATGAAAAGCATTTTGTTTCCTAAGTTTAGTGTGAAATCGAGTATAGAAAATCAAAGTTAAATAGAGTAAAATAAAATATGAATAACTTGAGATCTGTGAGAAGTAAGAAAATTAAGTTTATGTCTTATGAAGCACCCTCTTCTTTATACATAAAAAAAAAGAAAACTAAAAAAGCTGTTGGGGCCTTCTCTGAATAAAGTTTCTCTTGTAAAAGAGGCGAAAACTTATTTTCTCTAATTTGAATTTAGAAAAGATTTAAGACAAAATCTGGATTTTATTTTAAATCTAATTTTTCACCGTACCTTTTTGAAATCAAAGTGGCAGCTGAAAAAGTATTATCTTGTCCCATTAAAATGATCTTCAGCGCTTAAAATCATGTCTTCACCGGGCAATTAGCAGCGATTAATATAAATCTTCAGTAGATCCTCTACAAATCACGCGACTTACCATACAAATTTAAATCTTCTCGGCAAAGGGTCAAAAACAGATCCTCTCATAAATCCCATTCACCTACTATGCAAAAACCTATTTTATTCACCTTTGTTACAGTTTGATACTATGTCTCCACCGATTTTTTAAAGAAAATTAGCGGGAGACGATTAAAATAAATCCAAAAGTGGTTCCATCGGACAAATATAGGAATAATTTGACACGAAAACTCTGTTTCTGTAATTTTGTCTCTCAAAAGAAAGTGGCAATGCCATTTCCAAGCGAGAACGATTTCCTCAGTAAAAGTCACAATAGCTAACGTACTTGTGACAGATTATTCATAGAGAGACAGTTTCGATTTCCTTTTTTGATTCTCAAACTGTTACAAAGGTGCAGAAAATAGGTCTTTGAATAGGGTGAATGGGATTTATGAGAGGATTTATTTTTAATCGCTTGCTGAGAGGATTTAAATTTGTATGGTAAATCGCGTGATTTGTAGAGGATTTAATAAAGATTCATATTAACCGACGATAAGTGCTCGGGGGAGACATGGTATAAGAATCGAAAACAGAAACTTAAACTGTCCCTGTATGACAAAACTGTCACAAATACGTTTCCTATTGGAATTTTCACAATGGAAATCTTTTTTTGCTCCTGGGAAATGACATCGTCACTCTCATTTGAGAGCTAAAATGGCAGGAAAAGAATGCTCGTGTCAAATTAATCTTATATTTGACCAGTGGAGCCACTTTCGGATTTCTTTTTTAATTGCCTCCCGTTAATCCTCTTTCTACTGCCGGTGGGGACATAGTATAACGTTTTGACTGTCTGAGCCAGAAGATTTGGTAGCATGGCGATCAACCTGACATTTCTTGTCTGACGACTAGGTGCTGATTGTGAATAGACTATTCGATTAGTAAGTAATAGGTTCATGTGATGAAACTCTTCCCAGTGCTCTCTCAAAGAGGTCTCGCACTCTCAGTGTGAACAGCTGATTGTCAAAAATTCAACGCAACCCTGAAAATTAAATTTTTCATTGAACCGAAAATGGCGCAAAGGGCTGTGAAAATTCGAAATCCCACTGCACAGCTGAAAAAAAAATGAAAAAACTGAATTTTTAAGCATTGAACTAACATCCCTGACAGAGTACTCGTCAGGGATGTAAGTTCAACCCCCAGCACAATTTAGTGCTGCAATTGTGCGCCACCGGGCTGTCATCGAACACAGTGCAAGTAAACTGGGTTGTTGTTTTCGCTTAATCGAACGTAGAGCTACGAAAAAGATATGCTCTGTGGTTAATTATGTTACACCAGGGCTTTTATCTTATGAACATAATTGTTGTTTTTAACGACGTGTCATATAAAATCTAATGAAAACATTGGCTTGTCACGTTTGTTTCTTATTTGTTATTATTGACACACAAAATGCGAGATTCATTAAGAGATTTCAATCGACTTAATCCCTCAGTTGCGAAATCAAGAATTTATTCAACTTGAAGCACTGTATGATTGTGTATGTGCTTTTGGTTTTGATTCCGTATTCACATCCAGAAGCCAATTTCACTTCTTTTCAGAAGAGGAAATGTCAAACGATGGCAAAAACAAAGTTTCACGAGAGTCCAAAATGCGTTTGGACGCTTCTAGACTACCACTTGAAGAAAGCCCTTATATTCTGTGACTTGGTAGTTACATCATCGCATTCCGATGGAGCGCCGCCCAGGTCCAAAATATAAAAATTTGGCCTTCAGTCGCTTTGTAAATGTGACCAATTTTTTTCTTTTCCAGGTTGTGAAAAAAATTCTTTTAAGCATGGAATCCTATAACACTCTAAAAATAATATCTATAAGGAAGTACAAAGTGTGATAGTTCACAATAAGTATAAGGCTAGGAAAGAATAAGAATTTCAATGACAGGTTAAAAATGAAGTTTTCTTTCAGAATGTAGGAAACAATAAATTGAAAGACTAACAAATATTTTAATAAATAAAAAAACCAAAGAAAAAATTTCTAAAAAAAAAAACTATAAGTCAAACCATAAATTAAAATTTAAAATTTAACTCGATTATAACGCCACTAGTTGTCTTACTTTCAACTAACTCTCTATTTAAACTAAATTTACTTACGTTAAATTGCGTCCGCAAAATAAAATCCCGTAGTTGATCATCAGACACTTATGCAACTAAGGACAATACAATATGCACATTTTCTAAGCTTCTAAATATGTTTAATGAATAATATTTTTTTTTTTAATTAAGTTTATGTTTAATTTTGAGGTATTTAAGACATTTTACAAGCATTTGCCTAAAGCATACTCTAAGTGTTTTGTTTTTTCGCATTTAATTTATTAGTTAGTACATATTTAAGCATTAAACTAAGCTAATTCAAATTAAATATTTTAGCTGAAGAAATTAAATTTTTATAGCTAAAAAATGAAAAGGAAAAGTGTAAATAAAAGCAGAAGAAAGTAAGGATAGTTTTTTGTTTTCTTTTTTAGCCAAATTGCTCATTAATTTTTGACCATTCGATTTCATCGATCATGTCTAAAAAAAGAACATAAATGTGTATAGAAAGCAGTTTTATTTGTTAAATTATTTAAAAAAATAAAAAAACAAATAAATTGTAGATTTTTATAAAGAATTAAGAAATAAGATAAGGTTCATCCAATTGAGGTTAGGCTTCTACGAAACATCTATAAAATTATTTAATTAAAATCACGACAACTGGTTGCTTTTGAAATTCCTTTTTAATTCGAAATGACCATTCCCGTGCTTGTCTTCTCTTTGACATATATGTTTTTATTTTTTTGTTTTTAAACTATTTTTTTAACACAATATAAAATCTAGTCACGTTTTTCAACATATCTTTTGCGTTTTTTTGTGATTCAATTGTATTTTGGAATTAATTTAAATAGGCTGTTGCAACGAACTTCTGGAGCTGGTTTTTGAATGCACTGGATAATTTCGTTAAGGGTGTGATATAAAAATAAAAATTTTAGATTTTATTTGCTTTGCAAGCGTAACACAAGGGAAATTCAATTTATGTTTCTTTATTTTAATTACACTGAGATTTAGTAAAAAGTATTAAACAAAGAGTTGAGTATTGAAAAAAGATTATGAAAAAAGAGATGAAATTAAATAATTACAAAATGAAAAAAAAAAAAAAATACGTGCAAAATATAAAATTTATTGGAATGTACTTACCAAAGTTGTAAAGCCAAAGTTGTGTATTGTTTTTGAAACTACGCATAGTGCAAGATTTTACTTTACAGTGATCTCAGGGAAATAAAACCCAGACTCGGCCAAATTTGAATAATAAATTGTTGCTTAAGTTTTCAACATTGTCCTGAACTTAAAAAATACAGAACGCGACGAACTGGTGAGAATATAAAGAGATAGCCAACACAGCAACCCCCAGCCCTCTAAAACCTCTAAGCCCCGCATAAAAACACACACACGGGACGAAACGCAACGTAGTGGGATCTGTCATGGGACTAGCCTCTGATTTCCTGTCTGTGAAACACTCGCTACCTGAGAATGTATAGTGTCCTAGGTAAAGCACACAAAAGAGATTTTTTGTGCCGAGTCGGGAATTTTTTTAAAGTCGAGCAGTGGCGACGCTTAAAATGCATTAAGTGCATTGAATTATGGATGCGACTTGCAGCTTTCCGAGCCTGTATGAGCGTTAAAAGAACGCCAGTTTCATCATCAAAGCCGAGTTTGCGAAGTTTTTCAAGACAAATGTTTCTCTCGGAAGGTTTGTCAGACCCTCGCAGAGGTGGTGACCTGAAAAAGAACGAGTCTCTTTTTGCAGTTTATGAAGACCTCAGTAATTTGCAATTTATACAGATGGATCGAAAACAGGGGAAGGAACAGGTTCCGGTATCTTCTCAAAAGACCCGAAACAAAAAGTATCCTTAAAACTACCGGATACATGCAGTGTCTTCCAATCAGAGGTTCTGGCTGTACTTAGGGCGGCCGAGCTTATGCAGATGAGATCGATATCCGGCAGAGATATCGCCATTTACATCGATAGCCAGGCTACGCTCAAGGCAATGGAATCGATCAACATTAAATCTGATATAGTCAGGGGCTGTCGCACAATGCTCAAAGCATTGTGCAGTCAGAACAGGGTGAGACTGTGCTGGGTGCCATAACACTGCGGTATAGAGGGAAACGAACAGGCTGATGAGCTTGCAAGAAGAGGAGGAATCCTCGGAAATAGTGAGGTTTCTAACATCAAACCACCCCTCTGCGTAGTAAGAGGCACTATTGAGGAGAAAATTAAAACGATGGCCAACCAAAGTTGGTTTCGTCTGACTGGACACGGGGTATCTAGAGCTCTCTGGCCACGACTAGACGAAAAAGGATCGAGGGGACTATTAAAACTGAGCAGGGACAAGCTAAGGGCTTTAGAAGGAATTCTGACAGGACACTGCCTTCTCAAACACGCAAAGAGGCTCAGGCTTTCTGACACGGATATTTGTCGCTTCTGCAGTGATAAACAGGCGGTTGAGGATGTAGCACACATTCTGTGCGAATGTGAGGCAATTTCGCGTATGCGCAGGAAATTTTTAGGGGAATATTTCTTCGAAAGCTTAGAAGAAATAGACGGCACTAACTTTAAAGGCCTCCTTGGCTTTTACAGGGAAATTGGCTGTGTCACGAGGGATAATGTTTAGGTTGTTTTTGTTTTTTGAATGTTAAGTTCAGCTGGTTCCCCAGGGATCGCGATGGGCCCGTTTTGGTGCCTAGTGTTTGTGTGGTCCTTTTCACCACACCCCTGTGTAACCTAACCTAACCTTGCAGTTGACGACAGTAGAATTTGAATCCAGATCTCCCGGGTCACAGGCACACACACTGACCACTAGACCACGGCACCCGACTTCAAAGCACTTCTAAGACTTAATATTTGCTAAAAAATGTCAATTTATGAAAAAATGGCAAATAAAATTAAAACCTATTCGGCGTTCAAAAAGTGTGAATGCCTAAACGAGTTTGTTTTTACTTTTTGCCTTAAACTCAGTTTATGATTCACTGTGAATAGCTTATTACTCACAAAAGGATATTCATAGACTCAACACAAAATATTTTAAGCCATTCAGCTGCATGGAAAACACTTACATACAACACTTTATCTCCACCGGCCATTAAACTGGTATTAACGGGAGTCGATTTAAAATAAATCCTGATGTGTCTCCAACGAATAAACATACCGATACGATAAGCTTGACGAGCACTCTTTTGTTGTCATTTTGGCTCTCAAAGAAAAGTGACGTAGGAAAAACTAATTTCGTTGTAAAAATGCCATCGTACGTTATATGTTTTAAACCGTTATAAAGGTGTGCGAAAATAATTGAAAGCAGGAATGAAGAGGTGTGTAATAAGGTTTATTGAGATGAGAAGCTTAAATGCATACGAAAATGCTGTTAAAAAATTTGTATAACAAAGATTTAAGCAAACAAAACCATTATAAGTATTTTTGACGTATATTTGACGCTTAAGGAAAGGGGTTCAAAGATTTTTCATTAAATTTGTGTGTTTAATCAGATTAGTGGGAGATTAGTTGAAGATTTGTGTAAATTTCCAACATGTTGTTGGTTTTTTATGTTAATCGTGGATGACGGTCCGGTGGAAACATGGCACTTGGCTTGCACGAAGATCTCGTTTCAAGTGGCGTACACAAATAGAGAATGATATTAGCTCAGTGATCAGTCTTATAATCTTAAGACGCCACCCCATCGAAATCCGGAGCTATGCGAAGTCAATTTCAGTCAAATTCAAGATTTCAAAATCTGATTTTTATATTGAATTGGATTTTAATAGAATCTTTTCTGGATGAGTTAAAAACGAAAGGATTTTCAAAATAAATTTTCACATTTGCTTCTGAATAGTCTAGAATAGTCTAGATGCACGTTGAGACTGGGAAGCAGTGTTTTGGGAGAAAAGTGGAGCATATTGAGTGGTAGGGCGTGAAAACGTGGTCTTACCATTATGTAAGGCCAGGTATGTTAGGGGTCTTATACGCTTCTGAGGGCTGGCACAACTTTTTACTAACATTCTTTAGCTGAATTCACCTTAGCTGCCCTCCTGCCGAGAAAGCAATCATATTTTCAGCAAGCAGTCATATATTCAAAATGATTTAAAAGTGTTTGACAGACCCGGGTCAGCGTCAAAATAAGGGAACGCGCACTGTGTGCATGGAAAAAAGCTTTTCCCTGTCATTGTTTCTCGCCAGAAACAACAACAGTTGACCGACCATAGGTGGTGTCAAAATTTGTTGGGGGTTTTGTCAATTGACAGATCACCCATGACGTGCAAATGTCAAATCACCCAAAAAAAAAGATCTTGTCATGTTTGAAAAAATCGCGTGAGTTTATTGCTTTTATTTTTGTTGAATAAAATCTTAAGAAAAGCTCTAGTGGTTCAAAAATGGACGATACATCTTATAATCGTATTGAAATTTAGTTAGACCTGAGAAGGGTAAAGGAAAATTCGAGCGATTGCAGGGGACACCAAAGCGCCCTTACTTTTTTGACTGCTATCACTTTTTTTTTGTGATTTTTCAATTATGTCGGACCACTTAATTGGAATGTCAAAACGAATTTTTGGGCTATTTGACAATTTTGACATTTTTCAATGTTGGCCAATTTGGTTTTGGGTGATATTACACAGATGGCACCACTGTGTTTTTGTTTTCGCAATTTTGCCTTCTATGAAGCGAAATAAATAACGCAAAGCACCCTGCACTGAATGTCGTGGCTGGCATGCTTGTACTGCACTGAAGCATACTCCGAAGTTTTGGCCGCAGTAGGAAACTCAGTGCTGTTAAAATTTTAAGCTTAAATTGTTTGTCGGTGGGCAATAAGATTTTCCATAGAATGTTGGGAAAACTTAAGAAACCGATGACATCATACTAAAATGTCAAACTCTGACAGTTGAAAGTGACAACTTGCGAATGAAAGTTAAGCTTCAACTGTCACGTAAAAAAATGTCAATAGTCATAGGGTTGAGCAAAGCAATTTTATTATTCAGACTTACAATTCAAATAAGAAGGTGAATTGAAAGGTCTCTTGTGAAAAATGATAACCTCGTTGAGTTTGTCAGACCTTTGCGGAGGTGGGACTGTGAAAAAACTCTTGTTGCCAAACAGACAAATACTTAGCCTATTTGTACAGTCAAATTTTTTTTTGTTTGTTTCGAAGTTGAAAATATTTGTCACTAACATTTTTTCTAACAAAATTTAACATTTAATGCTTACAGCTATTCTATTTGACATCCATAACTTACCACTTTCTTTGGGCCTTTAGTTCTGTACACCAATGTTTAAACTAACAAGAGAAACATTCCACTTTAATTTAAATAAAAAACTAATTTTGTTTATTTAACATAATTTATAGTAGAGTTAAAAAAAAGACTGAAAGAAATTTAGGAACGATGCATTATATGCATGCACACCAAAGTTTATTCAACACTAATACAATCTTCTAATTCACAATCTTAAAAAACAATCAATAAAAAAATATGTATAATAAATTATGATTTACTTAAAAGTGCACAGTTATGTTTTGCATTGATTTACACTATAGAGATATTCATTTGCAACAAGTGATTTAACGGAAAAATAACAATTATATAAAAAAAAAGACAATTATGTGTGTGTAGGTGTCTGAATTTTTCTACCAACTACTGTGCCAGGCAGGAGTGTTCTTTTGGTGATGTGTTTTGTTGTCTACGTTTGTGTTTTTTTCTCTTGCTCGGTGCATCAGCATCAGCCAACCTATTGCTTGATTGTGGTCCTTTGCCACGTTTGTGCAGGTGAAAGATATTACAGAAACGAAAGTTGCCATGTAGATGGGATAAGGGTGGTGGGGTTTGCAAGGCATGTGAACCTTCTTGGCTAGGATGATGCTGATGTGCCACAGAACGAACAGTGCTCGGATCATGGTGTTCGATGAGGATTGCATTCGTCACGGTAGCAGGAGTGGTGGCAACACTATTACTGGCAGTGGCATCGAGTGACTTGCAATTACGACGCCGACTGCGTGTCTTTAAGGTCTTCCACCGGAATATGCTCCACCTTTTGCTGCCAGTTTGTGTATCACATTTGCAAGTCGAACAACCTGGCAAATGGTTGTTGCTTTGTGGATGTGCCGAGGTGGAAGTCTTACTATTACTTTGAACATGAATGTCCTTGACCAAATCCGGCTGAGCACCATGATCCGCACCACTGTGCGTCGAGCCGTCTATACTACATGTTTCCCATGCAGCTATCGGTAGGGACAATGGACGCATTCTCATCATTCCGGGATTTAAATAACAACTATCAACGGTTTCTGTGGATGTAGACATACCTGCACGTTCGTCGTGGTACTCATCGTCGTCGGATGATTCGAGGCGGTCTTCGACGAGGGACGTTTGTCTTGAGAGACCCTGTGGAAGAAAATACATACATAACTCTCTATAAAACAAAAATACACAAGGTGACATTTATGCAAAGAAGCTATTGTATCAAAGAAAGTTCTTGACTTAAACATATTCCACATTTATCACTCAAATTGACTCAATAGGAATCAAACCTGCCTTCAATAGAAATTTAATAAGAGACCTTGTTCCTCGTTCTCATCTCATTTGTCATCATTTGAAGCTCTAAGAGGGACACAGTTTTTAACTGTGGTTACTAAACGACCGACAAACCGACCTTTGATTGTTTTTTTTTAGCGCTTAAACATGATTCACAGTCTCTTCTGCATCTAAAAGAAAATCTGCTTATGACCCTAAGCCATTGAAGTCCATAGATTTACCGTCCCGAAAGACCCAAGACTTGCAATGAGTCACTCGCAGGTCGTCACCGAAATGAACCTTATGAAGCCTTGGATTTTCTTTCCTCAATCATGATTCACAGTCTCTTGTGCCTCTAAAAAGCCTTCTTATATAGAACTAATGGAATGCATACACTAACCGTGTCGAATGAGTTAAGACCTGCAAGGAATAACTTGCAGTCGTCACCGGAATTCCCCTTGCGTAGACTTAAGCCTTGACTTTTCTCTTCTCAGTCATGATTTACGGTGTCTTTGCTCTTCAAAAAACTCCACCTTCTTGTTTAGAATTAATTAACTGCAGCATCTAACTAGTTCCGAACCACTAGTAACTAAACATCTTAAATTTGTTAGGAATTTTTTCATTAGGAGCTATTTTGTTCATATTTAATACGTTAGGAGCAGTTGCATAGAGCAATTTGAAACTTAAGACCTGGCACCAGCAACGCGTCGCTGAAATCAACTTTGCCCAGATTTAAGCCCTGATTCAACCGACTTTACTTTGGCATCTTGGTGTCTTGGCATCTTAATCATTCAACTGACTTTACCTTGGCATCTTGGTGTGGCTAATTTGTTTTGCCAGATGTGTTGTCTTCTCATAAGCTCTTAACATATTCGCTATTTCATTGCTCAGCTATGATTCACAGTACATATCTTTTATAACTGAAATGAGAAGGCGGCTTCCAGACCAACTAAATACCCTAATATTGGCTGTTTATAATTTATCAGCAACACTGTTCCACTAGCTTGTAACTCCTATTATCGTCATTCTTATTTGTGATTAACAGTCCCTTCGGTCATTAAAGGATTCTACTCAAGGGTTGAAGTCAACCATTATGAGCTAACTTGCGACCTCTCTTAGGTTCCATTTCCGTTCTTATTTATGATTCACATTCACCTCTTAATAAAAACAAAAGTAATTCCAACTCACCGCATTATGGCGCCTCCGAGGTGGTGATCTCTTATTCCATAACGCCTCTAATTGATCAAAGTGTTGTGATTGTGCTAAGGCCGCTTGTTCTGGACCAAGGTTTGTTTGTGAAGTCAAAGTCTTCATTTCAGCAATTTTCGATATCTCCTCCATGCTCGCGGATACGGAAAATCGTCGTTTCAGCCTCTCATCCACCTGCGCCATCATCACAGAAGACGTCAAATGGCCATACTTTTTCTGCCATGTGTAGGTGTCCAGTGAGACCTCCTTCTTCAGCAATCGCTTCATTTGTCGTTTTGGTCCTTGTGGCCGAAGATCTATTAAAATTCGAATAGCAAACACAGAAAACTTGCGGCTTATAACTTAACTTACCCTCAACGTCTCTGGCAGGTGCGGAATATGTCGGTAGTTTAACGTACTGCGCCGGAGTGTTGTGCAAACAGATGACAGGCAGATTGAAGCTATCCACAAGTTGAACGAGTATCCTTGAACAGTCTAAGCTTATGTCGAATCGGGTGAATGGCACGTGAAGTTGCAGGGATGTCAGAGCTAAGCCGCGTTTTGTCTCCCAAACGATGATAGTCTTGTCATCGCTGCCGGATACGGCTGTAGTTCCTGAAATTTTTCAATCATCCTGTGACAAACGAGTTCATTCGAAGCCACACGGTACTTACCATCCGCTGACACTCGAACACACGTCACCTGAGCCAAATGGCCGGCCAGAGTGTGCACCTCCTCGCCTGTATGCAGATCCCACACAATCAAATTATAGTCCTTCGAACCGGATATCACTTGAGTCTTGTTTGTGACAGACACGGCCACACAGGTCACGGCGTCAGTGTGACCGACGAGCACCTGTGCCAACTTTCCTCCGGTAGCCTGCCACACTTTGAGGGACATATCCCTGGACCCTGTTATCACATACAAGCTATCAGCGGTGATTGTGAAACATGTTATGTCATCCGAGTGAGACACTGTGTACTTTTCATCCTCCCTGGTTAGTGACCAGATTTTAAGACTGTTATCGCCATTGGTACAAACCTGGCATAAGAGACCCTCAGAAAAAAATCACACATAAAAAAACAGACTTTGAACTTACAGCGAATTTCATATTGTTGGTGGAAGCAAGACACTTGTAGGGTCCCTGCACTGTCTGTAAGAGCGTTGAAGCCTCGGCTAACCACACATAAAGATACCCCTCCCGATCGGACGAGATGGCTCTTCTAGAGTCCATCAGAACCACCACCGATGTTATCGACGCATTGTGTCCCTAAACAAAATGTGATAGAAAGGTTTATCCAGAATCCACGTTAACTTACCTTGAATTGCGTTACAACAGCCCCCAACGCTATGCCCCATATGTTCACAGTCTTGTCCTCAGACCCCGATGCCACAAACTCGCTGTTCGGTGCAAAGCTCAAACAAGTCACCGCTCCAGAATGTCCATCAAAAGTGGTCTGATACTCCGGTGTATTGTTCACCTTCAGAATGTGTACACTCTTGCCCGAGGCTATAGCGGCCAACTGCGAATCCCTGGATACGTCGAAACAGCTAATCGGGGGTAAAGTCGTCGACGGCGACCGCTGTGATTGCATTCGCTTGAGGGAACGTTTCCGCCGTTGATTGTGCGAGTACGGATGCACGTACAGCTCCTCGTTGCGGAACGAATAGAAGGTGATTTTGTTTCCGCCCACCGTGATCAGGAAGTCATCGTTGTCCATGGCGTAGACAGCTGTCACCGGGCCAGGATTCGGTGGCATCGACCGAATCAACTTGCCCGAATGCATGTCGAATATTAAAGCGCGCGTGTCCTCGCAGCCCACCATAGCCCTTTGGCTGTCTTTTGCAATCGACATCGTCCGGATCTGCACGTGTCCATGATGCGTGTAATGCAAAGTCAAGGCGACAGACATGGAAAGGCAAATTGGTTAAATTTTTTAAGACCAACGTGTTGGGTGTGCATTCGTTTACCCTGGATTTGTGTCCTTTGAGAGTGTGCAGCTCGGTGCCAGTCGCCAGGGTACGCAAGTACAAAACATTGTCATCACAATGGGCCAGCAGGAACACCTGTTGAGACAGAGAAAACACAAGCAGATTCATACATTTTGCAAAACAGTCCCCGGGGTATGTTCAAAGGTATAAGCTGAGAGTTTCAGGTTTACCTCGCCGCGGGACAGCCAATTGATTAAGTTTGGGTTGGAAGACCGAACCGTGTACACAAACAGTGGTGGGAACGCCATAGAGTGTGGGTGAGTTCTAGGAATTTTGAAAATTAACAAAATGCGGTGATAATTTCACAACCAGTCCGTACTGGTGAAGCCACTTGAATTTTGAGTGAAAAAAGGACGAGAGAAAAGTTTTCCGGTTCCTGCATCAAAAGGGGGGATCGCTTTATGCGGCGTGTTGGCAGAGGAAAGTATTTGCTGAGGGATTTCGAAAGAAAATCCTTTTGGCAATGGACAAAAGTGAACTGTTATGGCTATTAAATAATTTGTTGGTAAATATTTGCTTCTCCTCGAGTCTGGGTTGGCCGCCAGAGGCCTAGGGTAGGGAGGTGTTTCCGGGCAAAAGGTAGTTATTGCAAGTTCTTAACAAAATGGTTCAATGGTTTTCTGTTTGTGCGGGGGTAAGTTCCTTTCAAGGAGTTTAACGTCTATTTATTATGGGGCGGGAAGGATGCATTTGGGGCTTAGTGTTGGTTCACTTAAGTTAATTGGAAAGTGTTTCTATAATATAGAGTCATAAGGGATATTATATTCTGTTTATATTAAAAGAGTTTTAACGGAAACGGGTTTCCTTTTATGTGGTCATCGACCCTTAAGAATTACAGCGAAGGAAACTCTGACGAGGCAAGGACTGGAGTAATTTTTGTTAACCACTTACTGATAAGTAAAATTAGGTTAACTTTAAAGCTTTATAAGCTTACAACCCCATGTTGTGCTCTTGCCCTTAAATGGCCTTGTTAAGTTATTGTGCTCAATGCTATTTCAGCTGCAGATTTTTTGCAAAATAAACTGTAGAAAAGTCAAAACCACAATTTTAAAACTTTATTGTAACGAGACACTAAGTTGATTTAATGTGCATTGAATCCTTGTTGACGTTATTGAAGCAAAAAAACTTGCAGTTAATGTACTTAAAAATGCAATTTTTGTATTCAAATTTTATATTTTGTAAAATAGACTCCTAAAGGGGGCGTGGCTTAAAACATTGTATAAACGAAATCTATCATAAAGTCTTGTTAACCTTACCTGCTAATTTTTTCTTTCGTATTCTTTCCTAAATTAGCCTTGCTTAAGGCCAGACGAAATCAAGTTTTTTCTGAAAAATTATGGGCTTTTGCCTCCAAACTCTGCCTTCAAATGTAGGCGTGGCCCAAAATGTTGTACCAACAAAATGTAGAACATAGTGTATCGCACATAATATGTCAAGAATTTTTTTTTCGATTTGGAACAAGAATATTGACTAAAATGTATTGGTAAAAAAATTAGCCTTCAAAATGATGCCACGCCCTCTAGGGGTGGTGAACTGATTTAATTTTTATTTTGTTTATTGTCTTACAATAAACAGGAGACGACCAATGTCAAATGTCAGGCATCTAAGATGTCTTACATGCTTTGAAAGCTCCGGAGGTAGGTGCACATTTAGACCGATTGTGGGCGTATCTGTGGGCGTATTTAAAAAAAAATTTAATATTTGTAATGCTTCGGATAACAATAAACTTATGCAACAGTTTTCAGCTTCCTAGCTCAAAATAAAAGGTCTAAAAACATGTGACAACGGTCTCGATCATATGCCCTTACCGTAGGACCACAATGCCCGTAGCTGTGGTATGTAGCAGTAGTACGTAGTACAGCCGCGGAGCCATGTTGCGTAGTATGGAAAAAAAATGAACACAACGGTGTAGCACGGCTGTGTCGAACAAAAACCTCGTTTATAAACAATGGCCGATATTCTAAGTTAATTTGGGCTAGGTTTAATATTTTTGTACAACGGATGACACAAACTTCATAAAATTCCTTTAGATTTAACCATCTTAATAAACTTTTCGACGTCCTTTCCTCCATTGTTAACTTTACTTGTATTGAACTGTCCACCGTGTAGCGCTACGAAAGTTATAAGTTGGCCAACTCTTACTACCGCCACAGCTACGCGCTACCGCCACAGACACACATTGTGTGCGCAATACACTGAATACATGTGTTTTAACTTTTGACAGCTCTTACTACCGCTACTACTACCGCCACAGACACAATCAGTTCAAGGATATAAAAAAACGTGGATCTCGTTGACCTCAAAATACATGTAAAAACTTAGATTTTTGGTAGTTCAAAATAAGCGCCGCCTTATGGTTT
Organism: Neoascia interrupta; assembly: GCA_947623515.1. Taxonomy (NCBI): domain Eukaryota; kingdom Metazoa; phylum Arthropoda; class Insecta; order Diptera; family Syrphidae; genus Neoascia; species Neoascia interrupta. Next base: position 10,520,779 of record OX392462.1, read on the forward strand.
GACAGCTCGTTCTTTTTTTAGTTGTTAGATTCTTTTTAGATTCCCCAATTTAGAATACAGTATTAAGTCTCTTTGTGAAAGTGACATAAAGCCAAGTTTGGAGATTGGTCTTATGTCACGGCACCATTTAGGGTGCGACATAAGGCCAAATTTTAAATTTGGTCTTTAGTCACTTTGTGAAAGACACATAAGTCCTAATTCGACCGTTCGGCATTGTGACACTTTAATAAGGCGACATAAGCCCAATTTGACTTTAAGGGCGGTATTCACGAAGCAATCTTAAACTATGAGCTTCGTAAGTCTATGCAAGAACGGTTTTTAGCGTCAGTTTATGAGCGCTCATAAAACTTACGAGTAGTCACACCCACTATTAAGTTGAGAGTGGTACTATGTTCGAAATTCGAATTCAAAATTCGAAATTATATTACGGGTTGTGCAGAATGGTTAATGCTTGTGTAGATGGACCTGTCAAAAAACCATGTGACAGAACGGTCAGTTGATGTTTTTTTGGTCTGGCTTTGATGCTTTTGTTTTCTTTCAAATAGACTGAAATACTTTCAACATCTTATTTGAATTTTTGTTTTTCAATTCAAGTAAAAGTAAAAAAAAGTAGGGGCGGAACTAATTCACATTGTGTGTAGTGTGTTATGCCAAATTATTTAAAACTTGCAGCATCCGTATCCACAAATATGTCAGTGAGTGACATGTTCGGACCAATCAACCATTCAACGCAGCCCTTTAATTCGACTCTTCATTTGTGTGCCCTTGATGCAGAAAATAATTTGTGTGCTTAAAAATAAATTGAAACGAACAAAGAACAAAGGGAAAGCTTTCAAAAACGAAAAACGAGCAAATTTTAAACATTTTATTGAAGCACTAAACTTTTCTGAGATGTACGAAACAAATTTACATCTAATTTCCCGAAAAACTAAACCAACTTTACTAGAACATTCAAAACTGTTTAAATTTTGTTACATTTGACAACAGATATGTTTGAAAAAGAGTTCGGAAACTAATCTTTCGCATGTTCGAATTTAGCACAGACAGCAACCAAACTATTAGTGTTTGGTGAATACAGAGCAAAAATTTAAAACTAAGAGCTACTTAAATTTAAAATCGATATAAAATTGCTTCGTGAATACCGCCCTAAGTCACATTGGACTTCAAGACCAAAGAGGAGGTAAAAGAAAAGCAGGCATGTCTGCCCTATACATATTCCCGTTTTGATGCATAACATTTGGCCTTATGACACTTTGGTTAGTTGGGCATAATGTCGCTTTACAAAGTGTCATAAGCATAATACCAAGATTCTTATGTTGCGTGGTCTTATGTCACGGCACCGTTATTTGGATCTTTTCCTTTTGACCTTGGCTTGGTAGTGTATTGCATATTGTTACTTTTAGTGTACTTATTGTGCAAAAAGAACAAGTAGGCCATCAAGCCCCCGAGAGAAAAGTGGGAAGCTCAACGCTCTTTTGGGGTTTCCCAATTTTATTCGAATTGATTTTAACAAGTCTCAATTAATATAATTTTTTTAGTACCTACTTTAAGCATTGTTGAAAAGTTTTCTTAAATTGATTCTAAGCGGACCCAGCTCTTGACTCCAGCAGCAATGTTTTTCTATGCCTCTAGGTGGAACTGGAGGGCGGAAAATAGGAATGAAACTTTTAAGGGCTAAGGCAAGATCTCTAAACTTTCAATAGAAGATTTCCATAGAAAATTGAGTAACTACGAGTTTTTAAAAATTTCCCCCAATTTGAGACGGTAAATTTTGGAATTTTTTGGCTCCACTTTTCAGAGCCATTTAGTCCCATAAGGCGACTCTTACCAAATACATCTATAAAGATTGCCTCCCATAACCCATGGGATCGCACTTTATGAGAGAGGCCCTCGGATAATAATGTTAGCCCTACTTCGTTGAACCCAAATATATTACACAATGCTTTTGTAAACAGCCGAGAAAAGTGTCTTGAACTGACAAGAGAAGAAGACTACAAGTGTCAGGAAGGAATCAGACGAATTTAAACATCATAAAGGTTGGCATGGAAGATTATTTTTAACTGCCCCTGCGAGTGCTTTGAAAGTGCTACGTTGTTCGTGGTTGTTCATCCTCTGTCGAAATTGCAATTTTTGTGTAGGTAACGCCTGATCTCCATATGCTTCTGTTTGATCTCCAAAAGGAAATATAGCATCTTAAAAAGACGTCAAAAGTGGTTAAGAAAATAAGGCCAGTTGATTTTATTTATGATAAAAAGTTCTAAACACCGGTTTTCCAATAAGGCCTAGAAATTAATCTTATTTGAGTACGAACAGTACATTCTAAAAAAAAAGTTTAACTGACTTTAAGTTGGGTTATAAAATAATATTGAAAAGCTTCGTTGGCAATACAAATAATCCTACAAATCCAGTCCTATTTCAACTCACAAAGGATTTATATAGACATGACTCCCATACTAACAGTTAAGCTATTGATACGTTTATTTATTTCAGTTCAAGGATATATGAGCACCTGGTTTGCCCTTTAAGCATGGCTGGCTTTATTTCAATCAAATCCTTTCGAACCTAAATTCAAAAGCTATTTCATATGACCCAAGGGACATAGAGTCCTTTAAAATAAATGCAGAAAAAAAATCGAAGTTAATAAAAGTAAAAAAAATCCTTAAGCACGGATAAACCCTTTATTAAATCTTTCACCCTCTCGAATGTCAAACGTATGTGTCGTGGTAGACGCATTCGCCTCGCTCAAAGTATTGAGTTTCCAGTTTATGAGAAATGAAACGAAATACCCTAATGACATCGCAAATATATAAGTCCTAAAATGTGATCAAATAAAGAATTCTTTTTACGTTGACATTCTTTTCCAATACTCTCGGCCGTCTTAAAGCCTTTGAAGTTAAAGAATGTATAAGAATAAGCTAAACGAGAATATAGCTAGTCAATTTAACTTGAATCAACACCACGTGTTAAATGGTGAGGAAGGATGTTGAATTCTGAATCCAGAGCCCCGAGTCCCAAAGGGACTCGCTATACGGATGTGTGCATGGTTATCAGGGGGTATTCAGATATGTACCTAGTCCTTTCCTATGATGTAAAGTTGAAAAGCGTATTGTAGATGAAAGAAGCCCAAAGGGATATAAGCACACACGTAGAAGCGTGTAGATACACACGTGATTATCCAAAATCCTACTCTGAATACGAAGGCGAGTTGGATATGGTTTCTCTTGCGCCGAGTTTTTTTTTGTCATACTTTATATGGTTTGGAAGGAAGACAGTCCCGCAATAATCTCCGCAATCGGAATACTCCTCTATTATGCTCAATCAGATAGACAGTAGGATCGAGCCTAACCAATCCCCGCCCGGATATTGGTCTAAGTAGAACTTACCGAATCGCATGATATGTCCATCCGAAGTACTGGACTTGTCATCGACATCGTATTCAGGAGTGTGTAATCATCCAAGGACCAAAGGCAGATAAATTTGTCGTGACTTGCCGAGATGAGTACGTCACAGGCAGAGCTCACTTTCACCGATGTCACTGGTCCGCGATGGTGTTCGATTTTATGAAGCTGCAAATGACACAAAAGAAAGACACACAGAGAGAGAGAGAGAGTTAATAAAAAATAAAGTGAAATAAATATATATAGAGGATGTCCACGTAATGGATGAGGTTATTTATTGGATGCGCAGATGCTTCGTTAGTCTTAATTATAGATGATAATTAAAGATAAGATATGTACCTACGGTGAAGCCAATTTGTGGAAGCTCAAGTTAATTACGGATAAATTGGACACTCATTAATTCTAGGCGATTGATGATTTTTATCTCAATCACAATGGGCTACGCTATGTCGATTAAATTCAATAAATAGGTTTGGCTTAAAGCATCGAGTGGTTTTTGTACCCATCAGAATAAAATTAAGTGTTTTTGAGTAAAAATATTTTGTGGCAGCCAGCTGGCAGAGAATTTTAAATGTACTTGAAGTTAAGTGGATTTGATTTAATATTGGATGCTATATCAGTTTAATTTTCTAGCGGTCCGTCCAAAAATGGAAAAAGGAGCTCTTATGGCATCACTCCGTTGTCCGCCCGTCCATCCATCCGCACCTGTACACTTATAAAGTCCGTAAAAAGAATGAGAATGCATACCTGGGGTATTTTTCATATACACGCATGACGGCTTAAATACAGTTTAAATATTGATGGCGAAAAAGACAACAAATGTTGTGGCCTTATCTTAAAAAGTTTTACAACCAGTAAGAAAAAAATTTAAACATTCAGTCAGAAAAAGTATTAGATTTTCAAAATAAAATAAATTTTTGCAAAATATTCAAATCTTCAACGTGTTTAATACCGTTTTCACACCGAAACCAGAATCTAGAATACGAGCAATTCGATTTCAAAATCGCATTGACCCTTTCACACTGCGAATTAAAAAAGTCTGTTTTATGCTTTAATTTTCGTATGATTCCCACAAAATCGAATACAATCTATTACATTTGTATTCGATTTTGGGGAATCTAGATTTTGATCTGGATTCTACAAATGTATAAGAAATCTAATAGATTTTAATTAGATTAGGGACTTTTTTGTTACTCTAAATCTAGATTCTGGCTCGGTGTGAAAACCGTGTAAGGTCATAACTTTTCATGATTTTATTTAAAAAGCCTATATTGGGCTTACGCATTAAACAGCCAAAGGCTAAAATCAAATTGTCGTTAAACTGTTTAAGAACTGTAGTTTGCGCGTTTTTTCGAAAAAAAAACATCGTGAAAAAATTTTTGTCCCCACCCATCTGAAAAATTTTGTCCCCAATTGTTTTTAGTTTTCGGGAAAACTATAGAAAATTTTGAATATTAAGCTCGAAAGCTTCAAAAACATTTCAAAAATTATTTTTTAAAATATTCTTGTATCTTAACGGTGGCAGCCACTGATTATAATCAAATTTGGTTTGTGTATAGGACGTATGAAGCAAATTCTAAAATTTTTAAGATTTTTCAAAAATGGCGTTTCTAACTTAAAATTTTCTGAAATGGTTTAGAAACAAATTAAAAAACTCGCTTTTATAACCAGTAACTAAAAAACCTGTGCTCTGAGTATAAGGAAAAAGTAACCGTTGATAAATGAAAAATGCAGGAAAATCTAAAAAACCACGTTCCCCCCTCTATTTCGATAATTGTAACATATACCGTTTTGGAAAAAAATTATCAAGACAATTTTTTGAGGTTCGAAAGAAAGATATACAGGGGCCGATATATTGGGTGTGTTTTGAGATTTGTTTGCTCAAAATCAATTAAGTTGATTTACTAAAATGGTAGTGCTAAAAAATGCCGGTAACTTCTAAGCTGTTTCTTTGTTATCAACTAAACACTAGAGTAGAAAGCAAAATATATAAAAAATTTTGCAGTTCAAAATATACCAAAAACTGCATACATACGGACAGACGGACGGATGGACGGACGGACATGGCTTAATCGACTTACCTGTCGGTCTCGATCATATCTCTAAAAGGTCTTAGGGGTCTACGGTGATTATTTCACTGTGTTGCAAACTATGCATTAAAATTAATATACCCTCGGTCGGGTATAATTACTGTTTTTCAATAAATATATATGAAATTTGACTAAAAATTATACGACAAAAGTTGTAGATATTAGCATTTTCTACATTTTATGTATATTTTGTATGTGCCTCTGCCCTTTTTGTGGCTTTACAAAAAGTGATTTCTTAGTTAAAAAGGCGAAGTTTTAGGCCGAAATGAACGCAACCTCCTAGTATAAAGCATTCAATAGTTATATTTTTATATCCACCCACTTTTTGGACGTGGCACTTTTCTTTTTGGTATGGTCCGGTATTTTGCAATCCGTCGTAGATGAACTGAAGCTTTTGCATACGCACTGTTGCACTTTCCCACTTGTTTTACGAGTCTACTGTACTTATTTTAGACGAATCTGGGCTTAAGCTCTCAAATTTTTAAGTGAAACGCAGGGTGACCATTAAACGTTTTGTTTTTTTTTTTGTAAAAACGTTGTTTTTGGTATATTTTGAACTACAAATTTTTTTATATATTTTGCTTTCTAACGGGTGATTTTTTAGCTGTTTTGGTTTTGGCAACACTGGTTTTGACAGCTGACGTGTGTTTAGTACCTTGTGTCACTGTCAAACAGCTTCAGTTTGGTTTGCAATTTAACCATGGATCGTCTTACAAATGAACAACGCTTGCAAATTATTGAATTTTACTATCAAAATTCGTGCTCGGTTCGAAATGTTCATCGCGCGCTGCTTCCATTTTATGGTCGGCATTCTCGACCTTCTGAGCAGTCTATTCGGAAGATTGTGACCAAATTTCGCACCAAATTTACTTTGTTGGACATAAAACCACCAACACGTTTACGTACTGTGCGTAGTGAAGAAAATATTGCGACCGTATCAGCTAGTGTGACAGAAGACCGCGAAATGTCGATTCGGCGCCGTTCCCAGCAGTTAGGCCTTTGTTACAGCACTACGTGGAAAATTTTGCGGAAGGATTTGGGCGTAAAGCCTTTTAAGATACAGCTGGTGCAAGAACTTAAGCCAGCCGACCTACCACAACGCCGAATTTTTGGTGAATGGGCTCTTGGAAAGCTGGCCGAGGATACGCTTTTTTTATCGAAAAATTGTGTTCAGCGATGAGGCTCATTTTTGGTTGAATGGGTACGTAAATAAGCAAAATTGCCGCATTTGGAGTGAAGATCAGCCAGAAGCATTGCAACAGCTACCAATGCATCCCGAAAAAGCCACTGTTTGGTGCGGTTTATGGGCCGGCGGCATTATTGGGCCATATTTCTTCAAAGATGATGCGAATAGCAGCGTTACTGTCAATGGTGAACGCTACCGAGCGATGATAACATACTTTTTTTTGCCCGAAATGGAAGTTCTTGACTTGCATGATATGTGGTTTCAACAAGACGGTGCCACATATTACACAGCACGCGAAACAATGGCGCAATTGCGAGGCGAGTTTGGTGAACAGTTAATTTCACGTTTCGGGCCGGTCAATTGGCCGCCTAGATCGTGCGATTTGACACCATTAGATTATTTTTTGTGGGGGTATGTCAAGGCTAATGTCTATAGGGACAAGCCCCCTTCGATTGACGCACTGGAAGCCAACATCCATGCATTCATTCGTGAGATACTGGCCGATATGTGTGAAAGAGTATGCCAAAATTGGACTCAGCGGATAGGCTACCTGAGACGCAGCCGCGGTCAACATTTGCATGAAATTATCTTTAAACATTAAATTGCAAGGTTCAAACTATCGATTCAAATAAATATTTCATTAATTTTTTCGAATTTTTTGTGTTTTTTTTTTTTAAAAAGTTCTCAACCTCTTAAAAAATCACCCGTTACTAGTGTTTAGTTGATAACAAAGAAACAGCTTAGAAGTTACCGGCATTTTTTAGCACTACCATTTTAGTAAATCAACTTAAATGATTTTGAGCATACATATCTCAAAAACCACCCAATATATCGGCCTCTGTATATCTTTCTTTCGAACCTCAAAAAATTGTCTTGATAATTTTTTCCAAAACGGTATATGTTACCATTATCGAAATAGTGGGGGGGTCTTTAAAATTGAGCTAGGAAACTGAAACTTGTAGCGTTGCTTGGTTCTCATTTTGTACAGACAAAGTATGAAAATTGAGAAGATCCGCCTACAGCCACGCCTACAATTGGCGTGAATGTCAGACAACCTTAAATTTACATTTTATTTTAAAATGCCTTTTGGTCAAGATAGACAAATCATATGAACTCAAATTTTGTTGGAGACCAATATTGATCGGAAGCCTTTAAGTAGGCAAAAATTGGACCGCCCACTCTATTGACCATGCCCACTTTTAGCATCTGAAATCTTTGGAAACCTGATTTCTCGGGAAATTTATTGTAAATTGAAAAAAAAATTGAATGACAAATATTTAAGATATTACCATTTGCTAAGTTTGTTGCATACAAAGCATTGAGCTCCGCCCACTTTTAGGGGGCGTTTTTGGGAAAAAACTGTTTCGGTCTTAACGCATTTTTTCATGATTCCAACGAAATTAGAGTTAATTGATTTAAATTTTTAGCCTACGCCCTTTTTTAGGGGCGTGGCCAACACAAATAATTGACATTCAGTATATGAAACAGACCAAAAAAATTGAAATTAGGTGTTAATGTGTAAAGAGAGTCGGATATTTAGAAGTTTCGTTACAGACGAACTCCTGCACTTACTTACTTGTTTTAAGCTAAAATCAATGACCAAATTTTTCGGGTACTTCAAAGACAATTACAAGGCAATGTTACATACCAAAAATGAATGCGCTAGCGCCATTGTAACGTAGCTAAAATTTGGAAAAAGTATTTTTTTTTATTTTTTTTTTAATTAGAGGTGGACGCACAGGCCTGTAGTGGGCGTGTCTGTGGGCGGATTTAGCTTATTTTCAAACTTGATCTGAAAGACTGAACCAGCCAACCCACCAAATTTCAGCTGTCTACCTTAAAATTTAAGGCCTAAAAGTTGTTTACAAATGGACGGGCGGACGGACGGACCGACATGGCTTAATCGATTCTCCTGTAGGTCCCATTCTGTTGTGAAACCAATGATTAATTAATTTAATTAAGTCAGTATATTGGTAAAATATTTATTTAACAGCTATTAATGTTGTTCGATAGAGAGAAAAATGGAGACTGAAAATTATTTTTCTATTTTTTCAGCTAGTCAAAATAATAATAATACTAAGGTTCTTAGATATGTAAAACAAGAAAACTAGTACAGTAGAGGCTGGTTACAGTAGTTAATTCAGAGTGTATGTCTGATGATCTTCAACACATTCATATCTCTAAAAGGTCTTGGGGGAAGGATTATTTCACTGCGTTACAAACTATACATCAAACTTAATAAACCCTGTGTCGGGTATGGAAATTATTAACAGTACCTAGAGTAAAATAAATGAAAACAAGTGAGTAAGTGCAAGAGTTTGTCTGTGACAAACTTCTATATACCCGACCCGTGTAACACCAAATCTTAAAATTGTTTGTCCCGAATTAATATAAATTCTGGGCTTGGGCTAAAAATTAAAATCAATTAATTGTTGTTTCGTTAGATTCATCCCAAAATGCGTTAAAGCCTAAAATTATATCGAAAAAAAAACAGTTTTTTCCTAAAAACGCTCTCAAAAGTGGGCGGAGCTCAAAACTTTGTACCAAACTTATGGACCAAAGATCGAACATGCTAAAAGTGGGCATGGTCGATATTACAATCCAATTTTTGCCTTGTTAAAGGTCTTAGGCCAGTATTGCTCAGTACCAAAATTTAGGTTCCTATGACTTGTCTAACTTCACCAAAAGGCATTTTGAAAGAAAAAGTGAAATAGAGGTTGTCTCACATTGAAGCCAGTAGTGGGCGTGGCCGTTGACGGTCTCGATCATATCTCTAAAACGTCTAAGGGGTCAACGATGATTATTTCACTGTGTTACAAACTATGCATTAAAACTAATATACTTTCGGTCGGCTATAAAAATATGTATTTTAAGAATTTTTAGCCCGAATACCGGGCAAACAGTCAAAAATCTCCCTTTTATTTACTAAACTGCATTGACAGTATTTTATAACTCGTTGAAACAGATCTTACGCATTATGTTCTCAAAATTGCACTCGAAATATTTTAGAAATAATTAATAAGCGAAAAAATGAGATGCGTTTAAAAAAATGCCATAAAGTCAAAAATCTTTATAAAAAGAAAAGAAAAACAAAATCACAAATATCCTTAACAACATTTTATATGTAAATTAAGCAATAATTTTACGCTAAGCTTTCCATAAAACAGGCGACGGACCGCTCCGTGTATGACTTCATACTTGAGAGTCTTCTTCTCCGTCAATATGTTGGTTCTTGGAGTTAAAAACAAACAAAAACTGTTTCATCAAAAGCGAATATAGCGTTTCGTCGGTATCTCTCACAAGCTCATAAACTATAGAAACAAGTGTTATGTAGCCAGATGATAAGCTGCAATTTTTGGTACCCATATTGGCATAATAGATTTAGATTAGATTTAGATTGACATATTGACATAATATGAAAAATTGACATAATATTAAATGTGAAACAATATTAAATATTTAAATGAAATAATATTTGATACTAATATGAAGTAAAATTTTATATTAATAAGAAATAATATTAAATATTAATGTACTCATATATTAACTCATTATATAATATTTTTTAGTAATATAAAAAAAACAAAATTTTTAAATTTTAAATATTGACTAATAACTCCACGTTCTAGAAGTAAAAAAATAAAGTTTGGACACCTTAGTCTACAGTCTCCTTTTTCGTTAATCTTCTTTTATTTCGTTTTTATTTTGCCTGTATCTTCACGAAAAAAATAGCAGGTACCTTCCACTTTTTAATGACTTTCAAAATCAATACTTATAACTAACGATGTCAAGGCGTTACAAAAAAAAAACCAAAACTCCGTGTGGACAACTTTCAACCAAGTGAAACTATTTTATTCCCCCATAAACGGGAAAATTTACCCAATCGTTACCATTTCCTGCAAAGAAAAAGGAATACCATTTCTCAAGGCATCACCATAAAACCGGTAATGACCGCATATACTCTTAATAAACTCCAAAAACCATCGAAGAGTTTCTTTTGAAAAGCCATAAACGTACGAGTAACTTTAACGTTGCGCTGCTCTGCTATCATCATTGTTCGAACATCACCATGTCGTTTTGTATCATCTTGACTTTTAATAACTTTTTATTACTTAAACCGAAAATGGATCCCGAAACGGGATGATACCAAGCATATCAAGCAGGAGGTACCTACGTACGTTCACGATCCCGTCTCATACCCGAATAATTATGTATGGAAAAGTTTCCATATCCCATTCGTATTAATATGGTGCCTGCACTCCCGAGCCCATATCGTCGTCCTTCGGTGTAATTCTTCCCAAAGTCCATGTAAATGACAGCTCAGACTGAAATACTTGCAGATACACGGTTCAAATGAGCGGTTACACGAAATACGATACACAATCAGGTCGGATGGTGGATATAGGTGCGCACAAAAGAGGCCCCAGACTATGTCGCACAAATCAGGACACAATCCTTTTTTCGTTACGCCTCCTAGAGCGTCGTTAAATCAGCATGATACCAACTTATACAATACACATTAGACTTTCAAATTTTTTCTTTTGTTGCGGCCCTGACGTCGACAACCCACTCGCACGATGAGAAAGCTGATTTACTGAGCGCGACGAGGACGACGGCGCGCGATGGTAGAAAACAGCACGCATATCACACGCACGTCGAGCAGATGTTTTTTACCCACATAATGAGATTTGCTCCTTCTTTTCAAGGCCTCGTCCTTTGTTGTTAATATTTATATTTATAGCCATGTGAAACTACCTGATTCACAGTAACCCTTTAGCAGGTAGAGTTGGGCGGAATGGGGACCATAATTTTTATGCGACGAGTTGCAGGAAATGGTTATGAGCTTTAGTCCTTGGACTTGGAGGTGTACGATGTAGCCGGGTTGCTTGATTAATTCCATTAGAGAAGCGGTAGCTATAGAGATGCCAGCTGGTTAAAACTAAGGTGCAGACAATGCAAATGGATTATATATAGTAGCAGTGCTGTAACTTTCGTTGCCGGTTGCCTGAATGACGGTTGCGGTGACGTCAATTACCCGAGTTTTGTAATGCACACGTACTACTTTCCTATTAAACGAGTTATATCTCTTTTTGATATGGGAAGACAAATGCTGTCAAGTACTTGGTTTACTGAATCATCTAACTATCGTATAGAGTTAGATTCTGAAACAGTGCTCCAGTGGTGCCCATTTGGACTATTTTTTGGAGCCTTTTTAGATTCGCCTGTAGCCTTTATATAATGCGAGTTGTAACTTTACGCGAGGTCCTGGGATCGAATCCCTGTCGAGCAATTAAAGTTTTTCTTAGGCCTGTAGCAGGATACCATTTATGATGACAGCTTGGCCCGCCAGAGACTAAAGGCCCTAGACTGCAGGCCCCATCCTGTGTGAAGTCAAGCCTGAGGTGAAAGCGTGTTTCACCCGGGTTTCATTGTTTCGCCGCCCTTGGTACCAAATATATGAACATTCAGAATAAAAAATAGACAAAAGAATATTGGAGCATTCTGCCATCTAGCCCCAACAGGCGAACCGGCAACTTCTGCAATTCAACAACTCAGTAAGAGCCAGGACCTGATGAAGGTTAAAAGCAGTTGAACTTGCCGTGAGCAAACCTGTCCTACCCAAAAATTCTGTGGTTGCAAAACACAACTTTAAATGCTGTATGACTGTGCTTAACTTTGTAAGAGTCGTAGATCTTTGAACTTCACCCTTCTACGTTTTTAAGAAAAGGTTGAAACGCGGGCTTTTAGTAGTGTAAGACTCGTACTCACTGAAGAACCTCCCCTTTTACGTCAGACGAAGTTTTTTTTAACAACGTTTTCCAAAACTTGTTGGTTCTTGGATTGCCCTACAACCATTACGCCCTGTAAAATGGTGCTGCGTCTTCAAGGAAAGGTAAAAAAGAGTTGAAGTGAGAGTGTGCGAAAGTCTTTCATTCTTGCTAGGAAACTCAACCTATCCCAACCTATTTTGCGAGGACATTTTGGTGAGAGTTTAGCAAATAAGCCATTATAAGACTACCTTAAGGGGACGCCACCAGCTAAGGGGAAGCATCTTCTTGCTGCTAAGAGAAGTCAGCTCAATTGCCGAAAGCTTTCAAATAGCACGAGGCAGACGAGTCAATTACTTTCGAGTGGGCGTAAGGGGGAAGGCCTGGACCAGGCCAGTAAAGAAATCAACGTCCAGTGAAAAAGGAAATCACGCCCAGGTGACAGGATGTCTATTCAAAAAAACTTGTAGAAAGCCTTTGAAGGAGACTCATCTGACCCCCCTCCACTGGTTCAGAACAGGAGCAGGAATAAATGTTGAAGTTTCATTTGGATACCACTTCTGTTACCCCTACCTTTCCCATTCCCCAGAGGGTTAATTTTAACTTGAGTAGTCTGAGGCAAGAGTTTATACCGTTACCCTTCATCAGCGTCTTCCCAGAAATTCTACCCAGGCAGGGGTTCATGCCAAAATCGGTTATCCCTGCACTCTTACATTCTTGAGGCTTATTCTAGCTTGAAGTTAATCCATTAGGTATGGAGTTATACCAAAATCGGTTGCCCTTGTCTTATCATATAGAACTACTCCCCACGGACCTTCCACTCCTCACTGACTTCAAGCTGAAGCAATTCCCTCCTGTTCATACGTACCCCACCCCGCCAATCGCAAAAGCAAATTTCTTCCGAAAAATCTCTCACTGCTCAACCCTCAACTCTGCTGACAGTGATTCACATCGTTTCCCCAGTCTCCTTTCCCCTTTTTCGGGTAAGTCCCTTACCAATCCAGCATTGATTGGCAAAGTTACTGGTTGCCTCGACCTTTCTCACCCAAAACAGGTAGTTCTCTGTCAGGTCCGCTGGTTGGTAACTCCAGTCTTACAAGTGGTATCATAATGGACCACCTTTTGTGTGTCCCCGCGTAACAGGGATAGCCACATAGCCTAACCAATGAAAACGATGAGTCTAAGAACATCAGCATGAGTCTCTCTACCAAACAAACCTGACTAGAGCTGGATTAAAGGCAAAACAAGGATTCAGATTTAATCTGAATGAGGAAGAGTTGGGACTCTTATGGGTCACATTTTTTTGGATGGAGACAAGCCGGAAGATATGGGTTCCTTTAATGATTTCTGCAGAAGCTTCTGCAAAGAGAAGGAAGATTAAGACACCATATGGTTAGCCTTCTGTGTAGTTGTCCCGCCCTGTTTGCCTTCGGCCTAACCTTTTAAAAGAATTGCTGAATGCATCAATGCTGATAACTTTATCACTGTACCGGGAATTGAACCCAGACCTCCTCCGAAGGAAGCAAACTTGCTGGTCATTATGCCGCGACATGCGGGCTCTTTTTGTGAAAAACTTTCGTCGTAAGACGCATGTAAGACTAAGCATTCCGATTGGTTGTAGTGGTAGAGTACTTCTGATGAAGAGAATATCAAAGGCTCCGACTGGAAAGTGGCGATCAACTGCGTTGACGCCTTATGATGGGTTTCAAGATTCTACGCAGCATTTTATTATATCCAAGTTTGTCGGGAAATCGGCGCATCATTGAAAAGTAGTCGTTCGAATCAATGTTCGCGATCGTAAGTCTGGTAAGCAATTGCGCCAAGTCAATAGTTGCGGTCTTAAGTCTAGAAAGCAATTGATTGACTGAGATCTCCACGTGCCATCGTTTAAAATTTCACATCCCGTAAAAGGGTCAATCAGCATGAGTACGAGATGCTATCGCACAGGCAGTGCTTTCTGATGGTCACTAAAGAAGTCCTCTTTCTTCGAGCTTGGCATAACAATACCCTTGAAGAATTTGTATGTCATTGCTAGCTCATACGATTACTTTAAGAGCTCGTAGATGATTTGTTTTGGGCGCTAGGCTTTTGTCGTTCGCTCACATAATTTTTAACCCAATACTTCTTACCCAAGTCAGCTTCCAAGAAGTCCAAACCCAAATACGCTGTACTTTGAGAGCTCGTCGTTACACAGCAACCATCTAGGGTCGAAGAACTTGAAGTTCCATTGTCGTATCTGAGATTTTTTTTACCTTTTTTACAATTCTTCAACAGAAAATCCGCCCGTATCCGAGGCGTATTGTTGCCATGCAATTCTGCGGACCTGCACGGCAAGACCATCGATCTTTATAGAAAATTCCTTGATTTTTGAAAACTGACCTTAAGAAAACTGGAATCATAGTCCCAACCTCTTAGAACTCATCCCGCTGCCACCTGATTAGAAGGAGGGATGCTTTTTAAAAAAAAAGTGACAGTAGAGCGCAGAAAATATCCATATAAGCTCGATTAGATATTGATGAAATGCTTCAGTAGCTATTATTTTAGGGGCTCCTTTAATATTAGAAGCAGGCTGGCTTAGGTTCTTTCCAGAGTGATTTCGATAAGCATAATCTTTTCTTGAATGACTCGCGTGGGGGGTTTTTAGTTCGAAAAAATCTCGTTTATTTCCCCTTGGTATTACAAAACTCTCTGTGCGTCTCCAGAAGTATGGCACTTGGTCTATTATAGAACAGCTTCTTGAATATGATGGCGTCTCGTAAACGCCGCTCATCAAAACATTGCTGGCATTTCAAAAGCTGAGTGATCTCCAAGAAGAAACTTTTCCCTTACCACAGGTAAGGGGTAAAGATTTCTAATGCATACTCCCCATTCATAGTCCTAACCTCTCCTGATTGATAATAAATAAACTAACAGTATAACAACAAAATTAGGACTAATCGTAAAAAAACCAACAAACTTTGAAAGAAATCTTAGACGACTTACTTTCTTTCCGGCGTACAAATCCGATATAACAATGCTCGAGTCCTCGCTGCCACTAATCACCAACGTATTATTAACGCCGACAGCAACGCACGTAACTGGACCCGTTTGTTCCCTGCAAAGAAAATAGACATCAACATTAGATCTCTGAATGACACATAATATCCACACAAGCCACACAGGATCAGAAAAAAGGACCAGAAGAAAAAAAATAGAAACTAGCTTACCGAATGTGAACTCTCATCTCACGATTGCTCACGTCCCAAACAATCACAGATGTATCCTCTGAGCCAGTCAACAGAATATCCGATTGCGGTGCAACCAGCATACACGTGACCGCTGCCGTGTGTCCTGAAGGAATAGAATACAAACACATTTCACATTATAACGATTAAATTTCAGTGCACGTCCTACTAATTCCGGTATGGAGAGAAAGTTTACCATCTCGTGGGCTATCGTCGCGTCTGACCGATGCGTACTTACCCTTGAATGTGTGTTCCAGGGAATTGCTCATTATGTGCCAAAGCTGGACATCACCGGATTTCGTAGCCAAGATAAGGTGTTGTTTAGATGGCGCAACGACAATATCCCGAATCGGCCCCGTCCCGGACACAGTCATCGTGCGTATCTGCGAGGGCAGCGGTGCTGGCAGCCAACCGGTTAATGGCACCAACAGGGGCACCGTGTATCCATCGCACCAGGCTGTTGCCGAGCGCACAGTGATGCTCAGGAGTGAGTTGTCGTTCTCGTCGTGTTCGCTTATGGGGCGAAGCCATGAGATTAACTAATTGCACGCATATGGAGATAGGGGATAAATGAGAGAGGTTACTTTGCCAAATATTTATCACACACACACACACACACATGATGCTGTGTGTGTGGGTGTCGTGTGCGATTGTACTTTACCTGGGCGCCTAATTGCATTGGATCACGGGTCAGGACATCGCTGGACTTCCGAATTGTGTAGTAGATTAATTCAATGTCACGGTCGAGCAGGTAACATCGCACATGCTCGATTAAGCATCGGAGATAACTTATCGAAACAGTTTGCACCTGGAACGATATGTAATCAAACTGAATATAGTCAGCGGAGGGGCGGGTTATTGAGTTCAACTGTTAGGGTTTACTATAGCATCAGTATGACTTTTCAGGTATAGAGGCATTCGATTAGATGGAACGGAATTGGTAAATCCAATTTGGAGTAATTGGAGTGTGGTTTCTGATACGAAGCGGATGATTGTTGCAATGGATTCGTTAGTTGAAAGAATGAAAACGTGTGTGTGTGCGTATTTAAGGTTGGGTATTTGAATTACCAGGAATCTATTAAATCGGAAAACTATTGCCAATCCAATCAGTCGAACTAATTGGCCTGTTGATGGTACGAACAAACAAAATTGTTTCTTTTTCAACAAAAGAGCTTGATCCATTGAGGAGGAAACCAAGTAGGTAATACATTTTCAAGCTCTAAAAAAAATAACACCGCTTGACGAGCTTGAAATGGTTTAGTACGACACAGTGGTTAGTGTGTGTGCTTACTAAGCCGAAGGTCTGGGTGTGAATCCTACCATCGTCAACTAAAGACTAGTGAGTAAGTGCTACGTGTGTACGCAGAAGTTACAGTCCGTAAAACGGACCGTTGAATACCTCATCCTATCCCACATTGTAAAATGCTGATGGCATAGTTATTTTTTTAAATTTTATAAGTAATGCAAACTTCTAAAAGGGGCGTGGTCCGCCTAATGGCAAACTATTAATTATAAGATATTTCCAAGTTACACCTTATTGTACGTAAAAATGCAATTTTTTGGTTCAAATTCAATATTTTTGAAAAATCGACCTCTAAAAGGGGGCGTGGCTAAAAACTTTATATGAACGAAATCTGGACGGAAGTATTGTTTACCTAACCTGCTACTTTTTTTGTTTCATGCTTTCCTAAATTAGGCTCAAGGGCAGTCGAAATTAAGTTTTTCTGGAAAATTTTAGGTTTTTCTTCAATTCTGCCTCCAAATGTGGGCGGGGCCCAAAGTCTTGTATGAACAAAATGTGAAACTAAGCGTTTTCTACATAAAATATTAAGCAAATTTTTTTCAATTTCGAGCAAAAATACTGAGTAAACTGCATTTGAAAATTTACCCTTAAAATAGATACCACGCCCACTAGAGGAGGTTTACCAACTAAATTTTATTTTTTTTTTTTTATATTCACTAAGAGATGCTAAATGTCAAATTTCAGCCTTTAAGAACGTCTAACAGTTTTGAAAAATCTGGATGTAGTTGCATATTTAGACCGATTGTGGACGTGTCTTTGGGCGGATTTCAAAAATTTTTACACTTGTACTGCTTCGCATGACGTGCACCTGACGTACGAAGTTTCAGCACCCTAGCTCAAAATTTAAGGCCTTAAAACATGTGACATACAGATGGACGGACGGACGGACGGACATGGCTCATTCGATTCAGAATTCGGTCTCGATCATATGCCCTTAAGGTCTTGCGGGTCTACCATTATTATTTCACCGTGTTATAAACTATGTGACAAACTTAATATACCTCCTATCCTATGGGATGGGGTATAAAAAGACTCGTTTTTTTCACGGTTCCCACCTCCGCGAGGGTCTAAAAACCCTTCAGAGAGCAAAATTTGTCTTGAAAACCTGCTCAAAGTGTCGGGTCGCCAGGGCTGTGTTCTATCACCTCTTCTTTATAAAGCATAAATGGACTGGATGGTGAAGTGCAATCTTGGTGGGAAATCTTTCGAAATGGCTGGCGTCAGGATAAGCTTTTCGCAGATGATTAAGCTATCCTGGCGACGTCCGAGGAGGAACTTCAGCGAGCACTGGATGGGTTTGTGGCCATCTGTGGTGAGGCTGGGATGAAGGCTAACGTGAACAAATCCGAAGTGATGGTTGTTTCCCGAAATCCTGTTCAGTGTACCCTGCACATTAATTGAGTCCCTTTGAAACAGGTAGGAGAAGTTTAAGTATCACGGGGTTTCCTTCACGAAAGTTTTTAAAGAGTACAACTGAGTTATCCTGTAAGATTGACCAAGCTGGAGCAATAGTAATGGAACTGCGCCGGCCCGTCATCCAGGAAAGCTGAGCTTGGAGTGAAAGCAAAGATCTCAGTTTTCAATTTTGTGTTTGTTCCAACCCTCGTCTATGGTCATTTGGGTAGAAAATGACCGAAAGAATTATATCGCGGGCACAAGCTGCCGAAATGAGATTCCTGAGGTGCGTTGCTGGTGTTACTCTAAGGGATAGAGTGAGAAACGTCAGTATTCGTGGGATCTTAATGTTGTGCAGCTTCTTCTCCGAGTGGAGCGATCGATTCTTCGATGGTTTGGACACGTTGTTCGCATGACCCCTGACAGACTTCCTAGATAGGTCATGCTAGTCGAGATGCGAGCGCGTCGCCCCCCTGGTAGGCAAAGAAACAGCTGGCGACTCTTCTAAGGATAATCGGTCACCGAAAATGATTTTATCTGATTTGCATTGTGTCTCACACAAAATAGGTGGGGTCAAAAAAAGGCGGTGGGGTAAAAATTTCGGATGGGCCTTAATTTTCGAAATTCTAATTTTCAGAATTCTGTTTTCGAAAACTTGGGAAACGTGACTTTTACAAAGCGGATTCGAGGTCAAAATTTTAGATGGGTCAACATTCTTTTATGAAAATTCAGCTTTGATTCTGCTTTTAAAAATTGTGTTTAGGAAATTCAGGAAATGTTGGTTTTACAAAGCTGCTCGGGGTCAAATTTCTGGCTGGGTCGAAATTCTATTGCCAGAATTCTATTTTACAGATGTCTTCCATTTTAAAAATTCTTACAAAACGATATCATATAGTACGAATACGTAATACGAAATCCGTTGCCTTAGCTCAAAACAGAGAAAAGTTTGCTCAAAAAGCACAACAAGCATAGTTTTATTGGTGCAGTCAGAATTTTTAAAAAGTAGAATTTCGCAAAGCAGACTTTTTTGCGAAAAATAACGTGCAGAATTATGACCTGGTCCCATTAGAGCAAATGACGAGGACGTAGAATTCAATTGTTCTTGAATCTTTGAATTGTGGAACCGATAGTAAAAGTGGTTGAATTGAAATAAAGTATTGGATGCTCAGCAGTGAGGTTGAATTAATGAAAAGTCGAACTAAATTGTGTTGTATTTCCTACACAAAGTCTCTCGTATTGCAACTATTAATGTATATATTTTGATATTTATGATTTATCCTTTGTCGATTTGAAGAATTTCCACCTAAGTCCTCATTTTGACTTGGCGCTGTCCTCCTCCGCCCCCTGTAATGGATAGCGGCACCATTGACGGGCTGCTCGTAAATTCTTCGGCTTAAACCCGGTCGGATGCCAAGCGGGACCTTCCGACCACCAAGCGCTCGCATGCTGACACCCCTCAGGCCTAGCTCCAAAGGGTGCCCTGGATTACCAGGATCAGCAAATATCCGAGGCTGTTTTCGTTTTCTTTTCATGGTTGGCGGGGGGTACATTTTATACCTAGCTGCCAGGTTTAAATTCGGCCGATCCTAACCGGGACAACAGACGCTGACCAG
Source organism: Neoascia interrupta (assembly GCA_947623515.1). Classification (NCBI taxonomy): domain Eukaryota; kingdom Metazoa; phylum Arthropoda; class Insecta; order Diptera; family Syrphidae; genus Neoascia; species Neoascia interrupta. The sequence continues at coordinate 10,540,756 of OX392462.1, forward strand.
AAAGCCGCTCGTCCCGAGACAGACGCTCCTGGGTTTCTGTTATTTGAAGTTCAGCCGTCCCTCTGGGATCAGACGCTGACCAACGAGCCGCACAATATGTATCAGACGCTGCTGGATTTTATTTAAACCTTCGGGTTCATCTCTTTCAGTTATAAGTTTACTGCCAAGGGTGGCCCCACAAGGAGTTTATACTCCTGGACAGCATCACTTATGCCTGAAGATTACTTCCTCCAGTGAATTTTAACAGCTCTTACGACAGGCATACCTTACCTCAAGGCTATTCTTAAACCCGAAATTGCAGGGAAAATAGTCCCACAGTAGACGAAGTCACTAAAGCGATTAAATCGCTAAAAGTTTGCAAGTCTGCTGGAGTTGATGAAATCCGGCCAGAAATGCTCAAGGCAATGGGGGCTGTGTTCTGTCGCCGCTCCTTTTCATAGCATATATGGACTGGATGGTGAAGCGCAGTCTTGGCGAGCAATGTTTCGAATTGGCTGGCATCAGGATTAGCCATCTGCTTTTCGCAACTGATTTGGCCATCCTTGCATCATTCAAAGAGGAACTTCAACGAACACTGGATAGGTTTGCAACCGGCTGTGGTGATGCTGGGATGAAAGTAAACGTGAACAAACCGGAAGTGATGGTTGTTTCCCGAACTCCTGTGCGGTGTACCCTGCACATGGATGGAGTTTCATTAAAACAGGTGGAGAAGTTTAAGCATCTCGGGGTCTTTTTCACGAAAGATGGGAGGAGTGATACTGAGTTGTCGTGTAGAATTGGCCAAGCTGGAGCAATAGTAAAGGAACTGCGCCGGCCGGTCATCAGGAAAGCTGAGCTTGGAGTGAAAGCCAAGATCTCAGTTTTTAATTCAGTGTTCGTTCCGACCCTCATCTATGGTCATTAAATTTGGATAATGACCGAAAGAATTAGATCGCGGGTACAAGCTGCGAAAATGAGATTCATGAGGTGCGTTGCTGGTGTTACTCTAAGAGACAGAGTGAGAAACGTCAGTATTCGTAGGAATCTTAATGTTGAGCAGCTACTTCTCCGAGTGGAGCGATCGATTCTTCGATGGTTTGGACACGTTGTTCGTATGCCCCCCGACGGACTTCCTAGACTGGCCATGTTAACCGAGATACGAGCGCGTCGCCCCACTGGTAGACCAAGAAACAGGTGGTGGGATCAGGTTAAGAACCTCTCTGAGTCTCGCCTGGGGATTGCGTCGGAGTCTCTTGAGTTAGTGGCGGAGGATCGAGAACGATGGAAAGACCAATTAGCCATCATTTTAGCTCCGCGACCCTTTTAAAGAATAAGCGTCATCCGAAAATGATGATTCTTCCTAGGGGTAGAGGTGATGGTTATTCGTGGTGAAGTGGATTATTTTTATTATATCATGTGATCGATATCCATAACTGACTAAGCCATTTGCATATCAAAACGTAAACAGCCAAAAGCTGGTTGAAAAATTGTTATCTTACTTTTGCTGGGTTTCGGCTCACTCACTTAGAAGCTCTAACTAATCATACAGTAGGCGATAAAGCACGATGAATGCACGAGGTCGAACAAGGTAATCGCTTAATTTAAATAAAAGATATCATAGCTGGTAGGCTAAGAAAAATTTCAGTCACAGCTTTATCGGACGAAAACGAGAAAGCTAAAATTCCATTTTTCCATGAATCATCCTTATCAAAAATTACGTAATAAAGAAGGACTAGGACAATTCGGTAGATACACTGATAAAGCTATCTTTTTTACTCCAAAGAAACAAACTAATACTTATTCCTGCCCTGCAATTCACAGAATTTCCAGCGAGCGATTCGAGGATCCCCCTTGAGAAAACTTTGGCGTTAGCTTCGTACTGGATGAACCCGTTCTTTCCAAACCACTCATCTATTTATGGATCCAATGAAGAACAGTGGTTAGTATTTTCAATACGACATCCTATCTACCTTCACAAGTATAATTCACTGCAGCACTTCCGACTTCTTCCACTGAATCGCATTTCAAAAGTCAGACCGATTACCTTGAGTTATTATTCCCCAGAGATTGTTCTATTTTCGTTTCCGAACTGCTCAACAGGAAATCCTTATTGTCTTCTTATTCTCTAACAAGCGTAAGCCCTTCAAAGAAAAAAAAAATGTTGCGTATACGTCACAGTGTACTACTTCAACGTTTATTTCTGTTCGTTTTATTTTACGCCATTCATGGTTGATTGCAAGAATAAGCGAGATCTTACGAGATTATAAACCAAATCCCAGCTCCTCATAACAATTAAATCAGGACTACGCTACTAAACCACAGGTGTGCCATAGGCAGACAATATCTCCTGCCGCTCAATGAAATTCTCTTCCCGAACATATCCTATTGTTAAACTTGAACAAATCCCACTTCTATTTAACGTAATTGCGAATAAAACGCTTTTGGAAAACACATCCAAGTCAAGTTGTCTTGCCAATCCAAGAGTGGATTTCTAGGTAACCCAAACCCAAAGCCATTTTCATTTGGCATTTCCGCAAAAGAAGAAAACAAAACCGAAAACATACCCACCCACCGTGACCTTAAAAGTTCAACTTTGCCTGCAACTGGGTGGAGCAGGTATTCTTCTGGGATCTATAATGTCTGTAACTAGGATCACGCCTTCCGGCATGACAATCTCTGGTGTAACTTTAGCCGATTTTTCCGTAATAAAATTACCGCAAGAAGTTTAAGTCCTCGTCCCGCGCAAGTCGTCCTTCCACGGCGTGTCTATTGTTTATGTCGGTAATTAGTTGTGTTCTAGTCGAAAAACTTTTGCCCATTAAGGTGTACAGGTAATGATGAAATGCAGGACATGCGAACGAAATGAAAGCCAGAGATGTATCGTTCATAAAGCAGCAACGAGCGCGCAGACCGTCATTAAAAGTTTCTCGTGCTCTTTTGTCTGGGAACGTCCTGCGTCCCTTCGAAGGGATTTAGTGTCATTCGGATGGCAATAATCAACATGATGATTCAAGGATGATATTTTTTTCCCTCCATTCTTCTTTGTGTTTGTGTCTTTTGATTGCATTAATACTTTTTTATTACTTTTGTTTGTTCACTGTTCTATCGTGGGATATTGTCAAAGTTGCAGTTCGACTTTAAATGGGATTTTCTAAGGACATTTTTTTTTTTTGTATTTTATGCCTGTTGGGAGTTTACATTGGGGCAGGCAGTAAAAAAGAGAGAAAACTTTACACCAACTTTGTAAGTAATCTATATTTTCACGATATTGAAAGGACAATGAAATTTTGTATGGAAAAAAGTATTCAATCCTGCTGAGTGAATGGTTTATCGAAGTTATGCAAACTTCAAAAATTTCATGAATAATTTCGGACAAAAATCCTGTCGCACATTCTGACTACACAATTTAATTTTCATTAAAAAACAAAACACTCTCTAAGCACTTTTCGACTATCTTTATTCGACATTTTAATTCAATTCATTGTCGTAGACGTGCGTTACCACCTTATTGGGGGTGCTGCATTGCGTCGCGTCCTCTAACTACGCCCCAAGCAAGGAAAATTATTTAAAACACTTTCTCGACAATCCTTGAAGGGCAGCCATTATGCAAAGTCAGCTTAGCTATATAGCCAAAAGCGTATAATTGGATTTAGTCGAAGGAGAAGTTTTCAAACAGAGCACGCGACATGCCCATCATTAAAGTTTCCTTGTCGTAAAGTACTATCCGAGGATCTGTATATGTAAGCCCTGGCTTGCTCTATGTTCACCCCGCAACAAATGAGGACAACTTTTGCGACGGTGACTTTTTGACTAACCCTCGCCTCAATTCGCATTCTATTATACAGAGCAACCGAAACTCGCTCCCCTTCACACACACACCATTTCATATTTTTGGATAAGCTAATTTCAACGTAAACCACATAAAGCCATTTCCAAGGATCCGCAGACATAAGTGTGGGCCACATGCTTTTAGCTGACAAGTGCAGTTTCGCACTTGGCTTTCCATTGTTCTATTGCATGTGTAGTGTAGGTGTGTGTAAATTCTAACGTTACTCCGAAAATTTTCTACCAAAATGATTGGGATAACTGCGTCCTGCGACGTATTTACTTACCGCAGCCAGGAGAAAATCAAAATTGCAGACAGCGATTTGCTTAAATTTCGTGGTATCATCGGACCGCATCAGATGATGCCAGGACTCCTCGACATGTCGTATACTGTAGGAGACATCTGCTGCAATAGGATTGTAAAATGTTGAATTGTCATCTTGATGGTGTGAAGATGGCTGCTTGCCCGATTCGGTGTCCTTTTCTTTCTGGCTAATAACTGTGAAGCGTTGAAAAGAAAAAGAATTAAAGGGACATGAGTACCGTGCTGTGGATAACAATGAAATTGGAAGTGAAAATATTAGAAATTTAGACATTTGGTGAAGGATATTCAAAACTAATATGGAATTTACCATTCCTTATCCACCATTTAAATGGTGGATGAGGAATGATAGCATGATAGGAATGATAGCACTCAAGTTCGTTTAAAGTCTATTCTATATGGAAGGGACGCGCCTTGCTTCGAAGCTGTTTTTAAGTGTTTAGTAAACTAAGAACGTTTTAAAATGACCTTTCTGTCCAGTGTGGTTGTTTTTATAGAAATAATAGAGTTAGATGTTTCCTGATCATCCTCATTGATAACGAAATCGTCACTGAATCAGCCCCTCAATTCCTGTTTTGAATTGAAAGTCAAGTGAAGACTCTAATGTAAATCTAAACCGTTGAAACAATCAGTTTATTGCAAGTCCTTTTGTTACTAGGCCAAGGATGGCGAACCTTTTAAGTGCCTTTTTGTAGTATACCTTAAGCATGCCAACACACTGTCTTGATAAAGTTTTCTGGTGACAACCAGGAACAAATAAATACATTAATTCATTTTTTTAATAACAGTTTCAAAAAATCATTTCATCAAAAATTTGTCGGCTTTCTCAGGGATATTTCCTTTTATTTATAAAACAAATTTTATTAAAGTGAGTATGTTCAAGTAAGTTCAAGTTTTGGTTTACTGAACATTAAATATCCAGCATAATTGAAAAAAAAAACTCACAAAATACCAGAGCTGTAAAAGAATGCAATCATTTTGGAATTTAGTTAATTTGAATGCTCTGAAAAATATTTCATTTCAATGACTTCAATAATGACTTCAACTTAGAAAAAACAAATCGGCATTCAGTTTGAAGTCAATCATTTCAATCATTCAGTCACATTCAACCAATCATTTTCAGCAGTCAAAGCGCTGAAGTCAAATGAATGAAATCTCTTTGACTGCCCTGCATTCAGTGAAGTGACCTTGAAGTCACTAGCCTTCATGAATGCATTCAATCCATTGAAGTCCTTCCAAGCCACTGAATGCATTCATTTTTTTGAAGTGACTTGAACTCTTTGAACTCTTTGAAGTCAGTGAATGCAGTCAATTTTTTGAAGTTACTTGAATTGAATTGTAGTCTTTTCAACCATTTGATTGCTGCAATTAATTGTTTCAATCATGACTTCAAGCTGAACGTTGATTTATTTTTTTTAAATGAAGTCATTGAATTGAAACAAGTCATCTTGAAGTCTTAGTAAGACATCGAAAAATGCATTTCACAATGATTGCATTCTTTTGTAGTTCTGGAAAATACAGCAACTTCAATTTAACTTATTATTATAAATTTAAATGCAAATTATTAAATGCATCATCTATTATTTGTTGGGTATTTCAATTGTTTTTGATATCGCCACTTTTCATAACTAGTCTTTTTGTGTTGCCGGGAAGTCTCTTCGACGGCACAATTTCGAAGCTCGTAAGACTATGCCAGGTTTGAGTCTAGAATAGTAGTCGTCTGGTGATATGGGTTTTCCGTTTACTCATTTGCCCGGCTTCCTGGATGTCAAATCTGTGGCTGACCTTCTCACCAGCTTTCAAAAGTTCACTCCCCTTTATAGCACTTTGACCAGAGGGAGATAAAAAATTTACTTCCGAGTTTGGATCGAAATTAAGTTCCATGTTATTTTAGGTGGAACAGTTCTTACTTTTCTTTCTTTCTTAACACAAGACATGAGCTCAGCTTTTCTAATCATTCCAACTTCCAAACTCTTGAGAGTTATACTCTTTGAAATTGCTCTTTAGAGGCTTTTACAGAACACAGTTCTTGTTATAAGATCTTCTAAAGAAAAATCTTGTTGTGTTCTTCTTTGAGAAGTATAACTTTTATACCACTTAAATTTATTGAGAGTTTATTAAGACTCTTATAACCAGATTTGGAGTCTACAAGAGTTTTGATCTTATAATGAGAGGATTATAGGACCTTTATTCTTGTAATTAGAGTGAAATTCTTGTTAAGAGACATTTACTCTCAGCTTAATGCCTTATCTTTGGGTATTAATGAGGCTTTTCAGCTCAATGCGAAGATGAAGTTTTTATTTGCCCCCGCAGAGATCTTGCAGAGTTGCCTAACTTATTAACCACTGCCGCATTATATCACCGTGAAGTAAAGTCAAGCTTTCTGCATTTAAATGTAGCAAAACTAGTGGGAGGGTTACAATCCGCGAATCGTTGGATATCCCATCCTATTTGACCACTGTCAAGCTCCGAATTGTGTCATAAATCTTGGTTGTTAAATTTCAGTTTCATTTAACTTCAATTGTTTTTAGAATTTCTCAGTTAAGAATATTATCCCTAAGAAAGCGGCGTGGCATCCACTCCTTCTCATGACATCGTATCTTTGTTTATAATTTTTATCAGAAGTGGTATACACGTGTTGATTGCATTTTTATATTAAAAATTTGATTTATACTTAAAAACGCCCCCAAAAGTGGGCGTGGCGAAAATTTATTCACTTGAGTTGATAGCTTACGCACACATCTGAATATTTGATAGTTTTTAGATTTAAAGCAAATATATCAAATAAAAACAGTTTGTTAGAATGCATATTAAGTATGAGCACGCCTACAAGGGGGCGGTATTCGCTTTTTTTTCACATGCCAATCACAATATACTTAAGCAAGGATGTCGCATACCAAATTTCGACTGCCTGCGACAGCTTTGATTTTTCATGCTATTAAGTAAAGTGGGCGTATCAGTAGGCGGATTTAAAAAAAATTTACACTTGTACTGCTTAGGGACCTAGAAAGTTTCAAGTTCCTAGCTAAAAATTTAACGCCTAAAAACTACCGACAGACGGACGGACGGACAGACGGATGGACGGACGGATGGACATGGCTCATTCAACTCACAATTCGGTCTTGATCATATGCCCTTAAGGTCTTGGGGGTCAACGGTGATTATTTCTCTATGTTACAAACTATGAATCAAACCTAATATACCTCCTATCCTATCGGATGAGGTATAAAAAAAACAATTTGAAAATGGGAAGGAGATCATTTTTCCACTATTATGAATGGCTTCTAACCAATCATGTTTACGTCTTTTACTTGAAGGATTGTCCATGAAAAGCATGAAAGCGCCATTTGCTAAGTTTGGTATTGTAATGTGGAAACAAGAAATAAAGCGACATGCAGGAATTGCTGAATGCACCCATCGATTCACTGACAGCAAAATGCGATATTCCAAGTTCGAATTTCGATATCGAAAATTTCCCCTCCATGGAATTCAGCGGAAGAGTACCAATGAAAAATTACAAAAGCGGAAGTATGATTATGATTATGATTACCGATCATTCAATGACTGGGTTTTTATTTAGCTCTTCTTCAACCAAAAGCAAGCCTAGTAAAGAACCACCTGATAGTTTTACTATTGTTGATATAAGGAAACTACAAACCGCTCTTTTGAATGAATTTTGGGTTAATGTCTATTCGTGTACTGACGTCTGTTCCTTTTATTCAGTTTTTATTGAGTGTCTAAAGAGTCATATTTTTGATTGTTCCACCACTTTGAGTGCAAAATGTCTACCGAAGAGGCTTTAACCTTGGATCTCCAGTTTTTTATTAAACAAAGTTAAGATTAAAAACAAACTTAGACTAAAATTGTATAGAGAACCTGGTAATATGAGTTTAAAAAACAGTTACAAGAAGCTTTGTGGGGAACTTAAAAAGTAAATTCCAGTTTGCCGCGATAATTACTACTGCTCGAAATTCAGTTCAGTGAAGGGTAACCTAAGAAGTGAATGGAGACTAGTCAACAGCATCTTAAATAAACCTTCTGGTACAAAAAAAACTGTCAGTTATTTTGGTTAATGACCATCCTGTATCTGACAAGCAAGCTATTGCAGATGCTTTTAATGGCTATTTCACCAGCATAGCCACCAGTTTGCAGTCTTGTTCTGTGCAACCACGTTGTTTTTCAAGTAGATGTCTTTTGGAGTCGTCTTCCTCTACTAGCTTTAGATTTGAGCCTATAACTCCACTAGAAATTCTAAAGGTAATCGGCTCTCTAAGGAACAGCAGGTCATGTGGGTTTGATGGTATCTCTAGTACTCTACTTAAAAATATTGGTTGGTATACTATAGATGTACTGTCCTTTGTCTTCAATCGCTGCATTTTTGAGGGAGTTTTTCCAGAAGAGCTGAAGTGCGCTGATGTGTTACCGCTTTTTAAAAAAGGTTCCGCTTTACAAATGTGTAATTATAGGCCTATTTCACTTCTTCCAACTTTAAGCAAAATCTTTGAAAAACTCGTTAAGGATAGACTGGTTTCTTTTCTAAGCAAAAATAATTTTTTTCATAAATCTCAGTTTGGCTTTCAAAAGGGAAAATCAACAGAGGATGCGCTTCTTGAATTTTGTAGCAAAGTTATGGCCAATCTTGATGGTAAAAAGTGTACGGCTGGCCTATTCATAAATATTACTAAAGCCTTTGAGATGGTTGATCACCATATCCTTCTTAACAAAATTGAAAAGGCAGGCATTCGTGGCTTTATGTTGGACTGGCTTAGGTCGTACCTAAAAAATAGATGCCAAAAAGTAAAGATCGGAAATATAAGAAGCAATCTTTTGTTTTTCAACTTAGGGGTGCCCCAAGGTTCCGTCTTAGGTCCAATTTTGTTTCTTATTTACATAAACTCTCTGTTTAAACTGGATTTCAAAGGTGTTCCAACTGCCTTTGCAGATGATGTAGGCTTTTGTTATGGTTCAGACAGTCGCCTTGATCTCATCTCGGACATTAATTGGGACCTAAGTCTGCTGAGAATTTGGTTCTCTAAACATAACCTGGTTATGAGTTCCAAAACAAAGATAATGTTTTTAATTTGTCGCCTATTCCTGCTCCCGATGTGAATGTCTACTTCCATGCACCAGAGTGCCAAAGGCTGAAACTTGCTTGTTGCAACTCTTCGCAAGAATTATCCACTCCTACATTTAATTGTAACATTAATTGTAGTGACAAATGTTTTTTGATTGAATCTGTGATAGAGTTTAAATATTAAGGACTTACTTTAGATTCAAGATTAAGCTTCGCTTATCATATAGATTCCTTGAGGAGGTATTTCCGTTTCACCATTAGACATTTTTACTATCTAAGTAATATATGTTCAGCCAATTTGTTAAAAACCATTTACTATGGCATATTTCAATCAAAATTACAATATGGGATCACTTGCTGGGGAGGAGCGTATATGAACAAAATTCAGCCACTCTTGGTTCTACAGAAAAGTATGGTGCGTAGATTACTCCACAAACAAAGTAGACATCCTTCTTACCCTTTGTTCTATAACTTGAAAATTCTTCCTGTCCGTCATTTGTATTGTTTTAAGGTATTAAAAACTTTCTTGAAGTCTGATGAAGTCTGGTAATCGCAATTTTAGAATTATTTCTAATTATAATTTACGTGGCAACTTTTCATACTCAGCTAATGTTCCTTTTTTCCGCACCACAGCGTATCGTAATTTTTATAGTATTTCCTCGATTCGGCTATTTAACAAACTTCCAGCATCGTACAGATCGGCTTCTCTAACTGTTAATTTTCTTAATCTTGTAAAAAAGTGGCTTCTTGGTTTTAACTTTGCTGCCATTGAACAACTTCTTTCCGAGTATCTGGTGTGACTTAAAAATTTAGTTTTTTCGCTTGATTTTCTCTCAAGTATTAGGTCTTTCGATAAGATTTTCTTTCAACTTCAAATGTAAATTTAATGTATTTTCTTTTGAAACCGCAAGTATGTAATAAAGGTATGCATTGCTTTTATTTTGCTTTTAAGGGTCACCCCACCCATATTTATACTGTATTGTTTTAAAATGCTCAGTAGACATTCAACACTATTTTCTTATTTATTAATATAAAAATATAGAATGTCAAGTAAATTTCCGTACTTTAATTTCTAATTTTAATGAATTGCATCAAATTGTAAATTGTTTTTTAGTTCAATAAGATATTGTACTGAATAAATAAAGTATGGAACGCACTAGAAGTTGCTTAATTTTGTACAAATACACGGGTGACAGGCTCGTATGGACAGTTATATTTTAAATGTTGAGTTGTGAAAATCGGTAGTAAAGTAAAAAGTGATCGAATAATTGAAATAAAGTGTTGAATTCTAAATAGCGAAGTTAAATTAAGTGTGATTTGAATTTGTTTTGTTTGATAAATAAAGTGTTTCATTGTGTGATTATAAAAGTGAAATTGAGTTTAATTCGACCAACCCCAGGCAAATACAGTACAGTATATAATATACAAAGCGTTGAGCTTCGCCTAATTTTAGGGAGCGCATAACGCATTTTCTCATGATTCTATCGAGATTAGAATTAATTGATTTAAATTTTCAGACCACGCCCATTTCTGTAGTAGAAGTAGGAGAGATAATTTTATTAGGACAAAAAACTTTGCGATTTGATGTTACAGCGTAAACAGGGTCGGGTGTTAACTTATTTTTTAAAAAATTACATTTTCCCTAAGTTCATGTCTGGGCAGGTGCTCCAAGAACCAGACTGTATACCTGCTTGAAGGGATTAAAAAATGGATACTGAAAATATTGCTAACTTATTGAAGAACTGTTAATTGTTTAAGAAGAACCTTTTAGATTTTCGACCGTAGCACTTGCCCATCATGACTGAAAGAATATAAAGAGAACGGTATACGCATGTTGTGACATTTGAAATTAGGCAGACTTAACTGTACATCTGACGTCGTGGGGGTTCACTGTCAATTTGTACGCCTATAAAAAATCTGTGCTGGTCATTCACAGATCATGAATCTGTTTTTCTTTCACTCCGATGACGCACCTGCGTTGTGTACTAACTTTTGTTTTCTCAAAATGGCGTAATCTTATGTTCTGGGATTTGTGCTTGCCCCTGATCGAATTGATGGCGTGAAATAACGCCCAACGAAATAAAGCTAAATCACAAATTTGGTCGTATTTCGATTTTAGAAACGTCATAACACCAATTTGGTATTATTTCGTTAGTGAAATAATTTAGTAGTGAAATAACGCCAAAAAATAAATGGAACAACGACAAAATCTTTTTTATACTTTTATGACAAAAGTGCAGCAGGTTATAGGAAGGGGGTCAGAAATTTGTGCGTTATTTCAATTTTCACAAGGATAAAAGACCAAATTTTTCATTTGGCCTTATTTCGTTGAGCTTTATTTCACGTCACGGATCGATTTTACAGCAGTTTGGTCTCAGACCTCCCTTTGGACGAAAACTTAAGTTACACTAAAAAGAACACTAAAAAGTCTGTAAAATTGTAGAATATAAATGTGGAATGTTTTGTCACAATCAGTGGTTCAAACCTTATAAAGTTAAGGACTATATTCATAGCCATAGTGCATCGGAACACGTCATAGTTTGTGTCTGCTCTTGATACCTTTGTTGGCAGGCAGAATTAATGGAGTTGTATATGTATCGGTCACAATTTTGAAAGCAGCTTTTTGCAGCAATTTTGAAAGCCATTGAATCTAAAAGATTCTGCCGCTCAAAAGACTTGTGGTTGTTTCATAAAAGTTTTTCGAATTTTTCACACATTCTAAACTTTTAAGCCACAGTTTCTTTTATATGAATGCCTTTATAATGAGCTTAAGAGAAGTTGAAGACCTTCGTGCTAGAGCTGAATGACTGCAGACGCCACTACTAAAAGACAATCATCCGAAAATGTTTGAAGATATTTTAAAATTTAATTTACTCAGTAAAATCCATTTAGACACTGACGTCGTGAAACTACGGTTCCGTAAATTATTTCTCAAAAAATAAGTCTTTCACACCATCCAAGGTTAGTAAGCACCTATAATGCTTCAGAACTTCCCACCCCATAAACGGTACCTTCTTACTATATACTCCTCCCTCATTATTAACCCATAACTCACCTGATGGATTGTCACTCTTCTCCGCACTGGTATCATCGCTGTCCTCGGCATCCTGGTTGAAAAATATGTTCGCTATCTCAATGTGCATCGTCCTGGTGCTCTTTGGGTCCATGTAACGAGATTTTGCAATTTCCGCACAAAATCGATGTCGCCACTGGATCAGAACCTTCCCGGACATGATTTTCTCTCGCATTAGAAACTCTGCAATAAAAGGATGCACATTTGATATAGCCTTGCGACTTAAATGCAAAAAGGAAGCCACAAGTACACACACCACCTCCAGTTGCCGCCCACAAAAGTGTAAAAAGCGAAGCAGGATAATTTACGGAGTGTGAAGTTGCAAATTGTAGCGGAAGTGATACAGATTTAATGACGACAACGACGACGCCAATTTAGATACTCACTCATTTCGTTGCGGATTTTCTTCAGCGAGGAGAAATTAAAATTTCCCCTTTCCGTTTCGACGAACATATCTGGATTTTCGGTGGGCATAAGCAGCTCCAGCAGTTCCGTTTCCGACAGGCCATACTCGGAGCATGTGATGTACGCGGCCAGCCGACCGAAACCCTTCTTGCCGTATCGCTGCTCAAAGTAGTCAAACTGCTGGATGACCTTGTCCTCGAAGGGTAACTCGTCGATGGTTTTCAGCTTGGTGAGGTTTGGCTCGAGGGATAAATCGAAGAGGTACTCTGTCGATTTGAAGCGGTCCTTCTGGATGGGTGTGAACTTAAGCTGGTCGATGGGGGTGCTGGTGCTGCATATTATCTGCACATTCCATGGCAAGCTGATGGGCAACCATGACAACGCTGCCACTATATCACAATCAAGCGGATTCAACTTATGCAAATCGTCAATAAACAGGAACAGGATGTCGTTGTTCATGTCCTCGCATCTTCGCAGCAAGTTCTGAAACCAGTTGTTAATGTAGAGTGGATCGAATGAGGCGTCCTTGGGTAGATAGCCCTCGGGTATATTGAAGATTATCGATATTTGCTGGCAGATGACTCGCAGCAGTTCCAGACTATAAGCTGACCGAGGTGTGGCGGAGGCAAAGCGTATCATACGATGCGCCCGGGTGGGTAGCTCCGCAAACCATCTGATGACTTGGCTGTAGAGGTCGGCCATGAGGGTGCTTTTACCGCTTCCATTCTTGCCGTAGATGAAATACGGTGCATGACGGCTTCCGTTGCGGAAATTCAGCATGACGCTGGCTCGAAGGCGATCCGGCACTGATGATGCGATGAGGCTTTGCGAGTCGAGATGCTCCTTGAGAAATCTCAAGTGGGTGGAGTGTTCGTGGAAAATTTCCTAAGAAGGAGAAAAAAAAAAACACAGAGAAAATCACTTTTTTGGAGTTAAAATTCTTAACGAGGCACTTGAGTGTGCGATAATGCTATACAGAAGCCCCTTCGAGATGAGAAATCGATTTAGATATTTAATGAATGTCGCGAAGAAAGTTCGATAGAAGAGATTAAGTGTTGGTAAGTTTGCAAATGCGAGAGGTTAAAAGCAAACGTCATTCTTAAAGCATTAAATACAACCTTAAAGACCTCTTAAGGCTTTGCTTGGTACAAAAATAGTAATCCTAGAGAATTGCCGTTTCCATAGTAAATACGAGTAATAGGATGACCGAATTATGCCCCAGAGGGAAACACTCTAATTCCGTACTCTCTACATACTCCACAATGGATATTGATTGGGTTTCATTACCTTTTGCACGTGTGTGGTCGTATCTGTTGCCATTGAGCTATATCCAGGAATTTATTGAATAATCCTGGGATTTCAATTTCAGCATCTTTGCTCGGTGTTAGATTGTATTTATGAAGGTAACCGCAACCCCATCATGAGTAAATGTTTAACCGCAAACGAAGGTGTAAAATTTAACACCTTCTCCGAACATTTTTCTCGTGAGGGGGTTTATGACAAAGAAAAGGGCAGGGAAATGGCCAAGTCCCTGTGTAACCATAAAGAAGACATCTTCAACACCTAACCATAAATGAGGACTTTCATTTAAAAAGGAATCATTCATGGTAAGGGTGGGTTTGAAATTGAGTTTAAACCTAAATTATAAAATTATAGGAGTTTTACGAGTATAGGAGCTCATGTGATTTAAGAAACGCACAAATTTTAAGAAAGGGAAAATAGGCTTTAATAGAAACGTGTACATAAAACACAGCGTGTAGGAGGAGGTCCAATTTATTCTATTTTCACTTTAATTCCCTGTTTCGGGATAATGGATATTTGCGTAAAAAGCTTATAAGCTTTTGAGTTAGCACTTCACTTGAAGCACTAGGAGGTTGCGAAATAATGCACATCCAATGTAACGAAGCTAAATTGAGGTTCTAGTTTGGTTATACTGAGTGTAGGTCAAGATAAAAATCCAACTGCTTCAAGACTTCAGAGGAAATATACTTTAAAAATGCAAGACCTGCAACTGATAACCTGATAACCTTGAACCTGCAAAAACTAATATATTTTTGTGGCAAAGTAACTCCATCTCTGAGGGGATATATTGCAAACCCGGGTTGCGTTCCAGGTTATGGGCCATGTCTACTTTTACCATTTAAAATTTTTTTAAATTCAGAGAAAATCGATTTAAATCCGAATTTAAGAGACTTGTTTTTTTTTTACGTTTTTGTAGAATATAACAGGTGACTTTTTATCTGGTACCTTTTCACTAGAAATTTTAAAGTAGCAAATTGAAGTGCTAGACAGTTTCTGATCTCCCCGTTTCTGCCTGGGAACACCAGAAATCCCAGTTTCAGTCGAAATCTAAATCCCACCAAATTGCAACTCATCCAAAGAACGTCACGGTTTTGTGTCGAATTGCAAAGATTCTTCAGTCAATACTGTCAACGGTGAGGAGTTTTGGTAGAATTTTGTGAATTTGTAGAAAAACAAGGCTGACAGACTCGGACGACAGGTGTATTTGATGTTGAATTGTGAAAATCGAGATTTAACGTAAAAATCGATTTAATAATCGATTAAAATAAAGTGTGGAATTTTAAGTGGTGAAGTTAAGTTTATTGTAATCTGAAAGTAATAAGTTGTGTTTGATAAAAAAATGTGCTTTGCAAAGTAAAAATTTAGTAAATTGTAAATTGTTGTATTTTCTACTTTTCAATATTAAATTTAATTTTGTATGGCTTTGCCATAGGGGCCGCTCCCCAATATAAGCAACGATACGTTCGGTTAGCTTTTTTAAAGAGTGTTTCGCTGTGTAATTTTAAGAGTGAAATTAAGTTTAGTTCGAGCAACCCCAAGCAAAAATATTACATTGGTGTCAGAAGTGGGACAAAACTTATTGTGCGCGAAAATTCTATGTAGAAATTCTGTAAATTATGTGTAAATTCTGTACAGTGGAACTTTCTGGAACCTTGTCAATGTATCGAAACAGTCTTTGAAAGTGCAGTTTTCCAGAGATATTGTGTGTTAATGTTACTAATGCGGCTTATTTTTGAGATATATTCAGATTGTTTAGTACCTACTTGTGCGTTAAAATTATTTTTAACGAATCTATAAAAATATTGGGCTGATGTAAATTCGAAAGAGAGTTTTCTAGAACAGTTGTTAAATATAGACGGATTGTGTTGTCGCAAAAAAAAATGAGCTGCAAAGCTGATCCTTGAACAACAGCTGAGTTAAAAGAAGAATTCGGTTAAATGAATGTCAATACTCCGGGGCCTAAAAGGGAATCATTGCCCCGTCTCCAGAATGCCATCACCACTGGTAGGTGAAAACATCGATACAAAGTTGTTTGATGGTGCGGAACCAGAGCAACAAAGATGACGAAATGCCCGCGTTCATAATATTGCCTTGTGTTGAAATTTGAAGAACAGAATAAATCCTCGGAAGATGTCATGAGAAATTGACGAAACGTCGGGAAAGTATGAAATGAGCTTTGTTTTGTTATCTCATTTGCATAGGAAGAAACGACCAAAAAGCTTAATTAAGTAAGTTTAATAAGTCAATCCAGAAATTGAACAGAATAATGTTTTTGACGATCAAAAGAATGAGCAAAATAATTCGTTCGAAGTTCTTCAGGAACAACTTGGCGAGCAAAGGGATGTGGTCGACGATAAACTCGATATTAATTGTGAACGCAGACGAGACGTGTTCTATTGCAGATAAACGCTGGACATGAAAAAATGGTAGCCTACCTTAGCAAAAGGCTTTTCCGGCCGGAAAGCGCATGACAGTATCACATGACGGGAACTCCTTGCTCTAATACTGACAACGAAGCATTTTCTCAAGTACCTGTAGGGCCAGAAGTGTTCATCTTACGTTTACAGACCTCGCAGCTCTCAAATTTTTCAAAAATCCTAAGGGGCAAGTGGCAAGATGTATTGAACAATTGCAGACTTATGAATTCGAGGTGCAGAATCGTAAAGGAAGACTGCACTAATGCAACTCGGATGTGGTATCCCAGAGACCATGTGTTAGGGCGAAGGTATCTCTGTCCATGTCCAGAGAATGAGAGCTGAACGTGTACAAGCACTATGGAGTTTCGTGATGCACAACCAGAGGATTCTGGACATTGAGCCAATCCTTGTGCGGAAGGAATCTTTGGCAAAGCCGAACGAAATAAATATCTCTAAAAGAAGTTCTACCTTAAAAGCAAAATTTTTTATGAAAAGTCCTATCAAATCAGCTTATGGTTCCACGGACGAAAGCGCGAGATACACCCAACAGTACGGAAGTATTGCTCAGTGCAAGAAAAAACGTGGAGTGCTAGTGTTTGAAGGGCACCACTAGCGCAGCTATTTATATTTAAACGTAAAGTCAAAAAAAAAACAACAAAAACAACGCCTCCTTTGAAAAATTTGATGTAGACTACGGGCCCGTATTCAGAAATTAAAAGCGGTAACTATTACATCCTTGTAATTGCGGACTTCTTCAGCAAGTGGCCTGATGCATTTTTGAAGATATGAAGGGGGCTAAAACCGCGTTGTCTCAAGCAACGTAAAACAGGAACAGAAACAGAATCCCATACATTAGCAACTGAAACCTAAATTCGCTGAACGCTTTTTGCGTTGCTCATGTATGAAATTCTGTTTCTGTTTCTGTTCCTTGTGACTACGCGGCTTAAGCGGTAGATCTTAGAGAAAGGAGTAACGACGTTCATAAGAGGAACGTAAAAATTTCGAGCGTTTGTATGAAGCCCATATATGATGCGAGACGTGGGAGATCTGGTTTAGCTCTACAACCCACATCATAAGTAACAAGAAAGATCGCTAAAGCTGCAGCAGTAGTGGGAAGATATCCATCAAGTAGCTACGCGAATGAATGATGTCGTTTTCTAAATCCAAAGAGGACAAAGAGCGTAGATGAAAGTTGCCTCGTCTTGATCGTCTATATTGTTAGTAAAAAAGCAATGATGATGTGCTTTTTCGGGTGAAAAAAACTAAGAGGGGGGCAATGTGATATGGAGATAAAAATTGAATATACACGCAAGAGTCGCTGAATTCACTAATCAATTTAATAACCGAGTACAACTAAGGCCAGGGACACACGGCGACAGAAAAACGTGCAACTTTATTGCAGTACGACTAGAAGCACAAGCGTTTGAAGAAAAGAAAGCAGAGGACAATGGCTATGACGGTTGACGATAAGTCTCGAAACTCGATTTGCGGCAAATTTCTAATTGCGACTCTTTTAAGCCGCACGACAAAAAATTGATTTTTTTTTTAAGTCGTTAAATTGAAAAGCGAGAAAAGAACTTTCTTGTCGACTTCCTCGACAGAGAAGAAATCGACGAAACGTTGGAGGAAAAAATGGATTAAGAACTTTGTTTTTAGACGTAGAGTGGAGTTGAAATGTTAGCGGACGGAAATGTCGAAAGAAAAAAACGTGTGTGGCTCACCGGCAGGGTACGATCCTGCAACCCTTACTTGTCGCGAGATTTTGTTTTTTCTTTTCTCGCTTTTTTATTTAACGATAAAATGACGATTTTCTTTACGATTCACTGGAATCACACAGCAAAAAAATGCTGAGTTTACCGCGAAGACATTGCAAACTCTTTTTATCATTGGTGAAAATTAATTTTTTATCAAAACTGACAGGAACCGCACGGAAAGTTATTGTTCGTGCTGCAAAAATCCCACTGTTTTTTGTCTCGCGTTTTCTGCCGCCGTGCCTGACTGTCATTTCGGAATGACAGACTTGGATGACAAAATTGTATTTGAACCGTTGAATTGTGAAAATCGAGAGTTTAAGTAAAAAGCGATTGAATTGAAATAAAGTTTTGAGTTCTAAAAGGGTGAAGTGAAACTTATTATAAATTAAACCTTAACAAGTTGTGTTTTTATATAAATATGTTGTTGTGTTTAAATTTAAAGAGTGAAACTAAGTTTTTATCGACGAACCTCAGGGCCTCAGGCCAAAATGTTACAGAATGACTACATGTGAGTCAAACAGGACCGGATTAAGAACTACACAGCCTATGCCGCGAGGGACATTTTGAAGGAGCATCTTCCGAGTGTTGACGATGCTTTTTGACAACTGGTGCCAAATGAATTGTCAAAACACGAGAGGAAACCATTAAAACACCAACTTAGAAAGCCCTTAAAAAGAATGTTGGGTCAACGATACATAATATGTCGCAACATTACCGATGCGATTTTGTCATATTATAGCAACCTCTGACGTGATAATGGTACTTCAATCTTTAGCGTAGAGTAGTGACTTTAAACTACTGTTTACTTTTGGGTGAAAAATGGTTTTAAAGTCTTTTAAGTCTTTTCTTTTCACAATATTTAGTACATTAATTGGGTCATCGTTTATCGTATGAAACTTCCCTAAGATCCTCGAAGGGTTCTTACTTTGTTCAGATACTGCAACCATTAACCTAATTTTTTTCTAGACAACTGGCGAGAGAGATTTATATTGACTCGAAGTAAAGGGGATCTGTCAGTGACCTACAGTAGAAAACCAAAGTCGTGAGAACAAATCATATGCGTGTAGACTTAAACTATACGACTCACAATTTTTTGTTGGTCGCATGCCTTTGATGTGTTGCGATCCATCTTTTTCATTTCACAATATTAGACTCCTCCCAACCACACGCAATGGGACCCCCATTAAAAATCAATCTACTTAAGGCTGTCTTATATCCTTATCATAAATCAAGTTCCCACGAAATTGTTTCCACCTAAGCCGAAATTCACAGTTTTCCATGCTCGTTTTTAAACGCTTTTATATCCTTCAAAAAATAAACGATTTCTTACTCTTTTTTCTCAGCTGCATGGGTGTAGTTAAGACAACGGAAAAACGTGTTTACTTCTAAGGACCCTGCACGCTGCTCGCGTGTAAGGCGAAAAAGAAACTATTTTATGTACATCATGGGTGAAATGTGGTCTGGTTGGTAACCAGAACAAGACTTGTATACGAGAGTACACACAACGGGATGTGCAGTGGAATATTTAACAAGTTTTATGAGCTTCCTGCACGAACGTCATCTCCACAGGCTTCCGCATTGTACATCTTTTTCGGAACGAAGGAGTATTTCCTTCTTTTTTTTGTCGGTCTTGCAAACAGCTTTTATCATCATCTTCTATATTCACAGCCTGCGCAAAGTTACTTCGAAGGATATAATTGCATTTCATTTTATTGGTTGGTGGTACACCGATCCTTGCCTCGGATATGTGTCGTCGTTCCTTGTGAACATAAAAACAAAAAAATAAAAAACAGGTTTCCACAAAAAGAGCTTAAAAACTTAATTACGCAAAGGTACTTTTCTAGAAGCTTACCCATGGCTAAATAAATGGAAAAACGACTCCTTTAATATTTCGTGGTTTTAATGTGCCGCAGGTGCAAGCATTTGCAACAAAGTTCTACACACAGCAAATATAAGCCATGAAACATTTCAGGAAAATGTTTTTAATCCTTCGCATACGAGGTCGTGCTACAGTAGCTGTGCCGCATTAGCACTGTGGGGGTTTTGACATGTGATCATCATCATGTGCGGTTTGCACTTTTGGGATTATATTGGCGAAGTAGTTTTTCAGTTTTCAGTTTTGTCGAGCGCATTCGAGGATTATTTGTGATTAAACACAATCACCTGCCAATCATGGGGATGTCAACAAGGATATTCCAAATATTTATACACCCTCATTCTCGTTATTGGCATATTGACAAATGGGAACAGTACTCGTTCCTCGATAAGCCTCATTAGTTTAGGGGAGGGGACGAACGGATTGAAATATTCGCATCTTTTTTCTCCGCGGGCTTTTGAAAAAGTCTGCAAACTTTCGAAATGATATCCCCGTGTGCACCCTCGTGTTGAAAAAACATTTATCTTTGCTCAGCAAATAGTGTTTACTCTTAACGAGGTCAAGTGAAACTTGATTCAGTGACGAAGGGGTGAATGTGGGCTACACTCAAGGTCCTTGAAGCCACACATACGAGAGTAAGTGAATAAGTGCTTTTGTGTGCATCCATTAAAGTTGCATAGAGCCGAATTGCAATTTAAAAGTTATGGGAAAGAATTTTGAAGTTAAAGTTAGTTTTGAGCGAAAACCCTTTGGTTTCAAGAGGAAGCAATAAAAAGATGAGTCGAGGTGCAAACCTTTTAAAAATAATTCGATTCAGGGGAGTCTTAAGACTTAATTTGAGTAAAGTTTACGAGGAACTTAACTCAGTGGCGTGAGTCTCAATAGCAACATAAAGTCTTGTTGTGTAAGCCATGGCACTAGAAGATTCTCAGAATCGTAAATCAGAATGACAGTTGACAGCAATACGTAGGGACAAGTAATCATACTTGTCCCTTGTAAACACACTGGACACTTACTATTTAGTAAAATTGAATTTCAGCAGCACAGGCTTATCCTAAATAGTCTTAAGTTTCCAGTAATCTTATGTAGGTATTCCCTTAATAGCTTTGTACACTTCTCAGAAATACAATGAGCAATTGATTGCCTATCAGTTTGAGAACCAATAATATTCTTAACCATTTAACCTTAATCAATCAATCATTTGTCAACTGATAATATTGGCAGTTCCTGGGAAAATCTGTCCTCACAAGGATTCAATTTTAAAATCCAAATTCTAAAAATGTAAAATTCCCATGATGTATAAATTAATTATCATCATGGCCTCCACGGGGTACCAGGATATTCCGTTTCATCGATTGGGCGCAATAAATCCCATTCAATTACTCGTCAGAATCTCATTGAATGTTAAGTGCAAAGCACTTACCGACATTACAAGGACCGCCTGCACGATACAGAGGACGGGCGACGATACCAAATAATCATTGACGAGACACTCTGTATAAAGCGGGAAGGAGGAAACGTCAACGTCAATAATTAATTTTAATACTGCCACCACAAGTTGGTGTATCTCATTCCAATGCACACAGTCATCGGTCGGGTGGTTTTGGCCACGAACATGCCCCGGTGAGCTCGCAAAATTTATTTTCGGTATGAGTAAGGATATCGTCATAACACGGATGATAGAAGGGTTGCATATTTTTCTCCATCTAGCCCAAGTGAACTTTTTAGAAAATTGAAACCTTGTGCAGTCCTGGCCACATGCATATTGCATACATACTATACTACAGGCTTGAGGTCAGTAAACATGCAACCAACTCACTTTAGCAGAGATGAGCCAACCGGGTATGCTTTACACGAGGACGCGTTGAGGGGGCGCATATAAAATAGGATTCCTGTCAGAAAAATCGAGGACACCATGGAATTACAGTGTGCACACAATGGTCCGCTACCTGACAGGATGCGCCGAGCAGAGGAAATCCAATTAGATAATTAATGCGAACCAGAATTTGGCACATCCTGCGATGTCCATTGCTCGAGGGTAATTTACATATCCATTCGTAGGTACATCAGGCGGATATGTACACTCGCCCGTCAAGTGTTTGTACTCTGGAACTAGGTCAGCACTTTATTGTTAACTGACAGCCAGGCTGGCGTATCTTGTCGGGCAAGCTGTGTTGACCGAAACACGGTGAACAAGGATTAATGGTAGATAGCTTGGACATTGCGAAGTGGCATTAGTGGTATGATGGCTTTTAGCTCTTAATTGTACTGATTTGAATGCAGCTGCAGTTTATTGCTGGGGCGTTTAGAGGGATGAAAAAATTGTCTGTCTCTATTGTTTTCGCAAAAGCGAGGGCAGAAGCTTCCATTTCGAAGTTGATGAACATTATGGAAACTATAATAACTTTGTGGAGGCCGCACCCACATTTAGTGGACCCATCTATCTCCATCTATTGCGAGTTTTTTTTAAATGTAAAATGGTGATGTGGAATCCACATTAAGAGGATTTCAACACGAATTATATTCGCAAATATGTTTTAACAATGGTTTTAATAAATGAAATGATGAAAACACAAATTTATTTTGTTGCAAAATTTTTTCCATTGTTTTAAATAATCGCATAATGTACTCAGAGATCTGATACGTTGTTATATCTTTTTGGTGATTTTTTTTCCACATTTTAATTAAATGAAAAAATTGGTAAATATGTGTATGCATAATATAAATAATTAAATAAATAAATCGACTAATAATAACAAGATTAAATAATTAATAGCTAAGCAAAAAATCCAAATAGATAATTTACAGGGTTACTTATAATAAATTTTATTCCCGTCAAAAGAAATAGATTTTAATTTGTAAGGTTTTTTTTTTTTAAAACCCAATTGTTTCTCATTTATTCGAGATTAAATGATTTTTTAGAAAAATTACATTTTTGGGAATTAAAAAATGCGTAAAAAAAACCGTTAAACGGTTCATACTTCAGCCAAATTTAAATTAGATCGTTGTTACCGTTAACAGAGTAGCAATTTTTAAGAAATCGTTTTCGAAAATATTTTAACGTTTAGTCAAATCTTCGATATTTTTTAATATTCGAAGTTTGCTTTAGATTTACATGAAATCTCAGAAGATGGAATATGCCCGGTATTTATTTCAAAGCTTCAAGGAGAAGGTAGAAGAGGAGACAGAGGAGCTAGAAGAGGAGCCATACCTTCTATTGACCTTTTTATATAATTTTTTAAAGTTCAAATCCATAAAACAACTATCTTGAACTTGTTTTCAGTTCCCGTTAGACTCTTTTCCGCAACTACCTGCGCTAGTATTGGATGTCTTTAGCGGTCCGTCCAAAAATGGAAAAAGCATCCCCTTATGGTATCGCTATGTTGTCCGTCCGTCCGTCCGTCCGTCTGTCTGTCCGTCCGTCTGTCTGTCCGTCCGTCGTCCGTCCGTCTGTCCGTCCAATCGCTTTATAACTTCTGAACGGTAAGTCGTAGAAAGACAAAATTTTTGGGGGCGTATAAACTGCGGAAATAGTCAGAGAATCCAAAGAGGGCAATTTTTTAAGCACAAATAACGGTTTAATTATAGTTTGAAATTTCATGTGAATATGGACTTAATGTTTTTCAGTGTTTTTTTCAAGAAGTTTAGTAGGCAAGAACTAAAAAAACGAAACTTAGGCTTAAGAGATACTATATTTTAATTAAAAAATAAAACTTTTCGAAAATATCAAAATGTTTTTCAGAAATGTAGAGTCGAAAATGCATGACGTTTTTCAAAGTGTTGGAGGCCATAACTTTTGAACGGCTTATCGCTCAAAATCAATATTGAACACACGTATAGAGCAACTCAAAGTAAACCAAGTGCTTAGGTCTATTTAAAAAAAAAAAAAACAGTTTGAGTACTGCAGTTTTGACGCATTTTCGAAAAAAAACCGCAAAAATGCATAAAAAAACGTGTGTCCCCTCCCCCCTTATCACCGGTGCTGTTTGGTGGAATTCTATGAAAAAAATCACACGTTTCAGAACAATTCAAAATTTTAAGGAAAATTATAGCGGATTTTGAAATTTCAAAATCTTCTGAGACTTAACTCAAAAACATAAAAGCATTATTGAAAACAATTTTTTAAAGTCTTCTGGTAGCTTAATGGTATAGGCGATCCTTTTCAGATTCGGTTAGAGCACAAAGCTTACAAAAAGAATGAAGGCTGCTAAGTTTTTAGAAGCCTATTTAAAAAACGAAATAAAAAAGGAGCTTGTTTTACCGTTTACGCGTAAACCGGTGGCCATAGTATTAAAAAAAGCATTCAAGGCTAGTGTTGGTGGTTGTGCTGTTGGAAAAAAGTCTAATGGGAACTGGAAATAACTTCAAAATATTTGTTTTATGGATTTGAAATTTAAAAAATTAAAAAAAAGTTCAAAAGAACGCATGTCTCCCCCTATATCCCCCAAACGGTATAAAGTATAATTTTTAAATTATCACCGGGCATAGTCCATCTCCTTGCTCTCAAACTGTAGCAGACTTCGAATACTCAAAAACTTCGAAGATTTAACTGAAAAACGTGAAAACATTTTCGAAAACTATTTTTTAAAGATTTCGAGACCCTTAGCGGTTATAAGGACCTTGTTTAAGTTTAGCTGAAGCATCAAAAACGTTTCAAAATTTCCGTTTTCGACCCGTTTCGACCCGTTTTCGACCCTAAGTTCTTAAGCCCATTCAAACAAGCGAAATAAAAACAAGTGGAAAAGTGGAACAGTGGGTATGCAAAAGCTTCAATCCATCTACGACGGATTGCAAAATACCCGACCATACCAAAAAGAAAACTGCCACGTCTCCAAAAAGTGGGCGGGATATAAAAATGTAACTGTTGAATGCTTTATACTAGGTGGTTGCATACATTTCGGCCTAAAACTCCGCCTTTTTAACTAAAAAAATCACTTTTTTTAACGCCACGCCCACAAAAGTAAGCGGAAGCACATACAATATATACATAAAAGTTAGAAAATGCTAATATCTACAGCTTTTGTTATATAATTTTTTGTCAAACTTCATATATATTTATTGAAAAACAGTCATTTTAAGCTAAAATCCCTTAAAAAGTGGGCGTGGCGAATGAAAAAGCTAAAATTTTTTGGCTACCTTGTGTTACGTACCAAAAATGAATGCGCTAGCGCCATTGTAACATATCTAAAATTTACAAAATGTATTTTTTTAAATTAGAGATGGTCGCACATACAGGCCTGTAGTGGGCGTGTCTGTGGGCGGATTCAGCTTATTTGCAAACTTGATCTGGAGGACTGGACTTCCAACCAACGTACAAAATTTCAGCTCTCTGCCTTAAAATTTAAGGCCTAAAAGTTGTTTACATACGGACGGACGGACGGACGGACGGACGGACGGATGGACGGACATGGCTTAATCGATTCTCCTGTCGGTCCCATTTATATCTCTAAAAGGTCTTAGGGGTCTACGGTGATTATTTCACTGCGTTACAAACTATACATCAAACTAAGTATACCTTGGGTCGGGTACACACAGCATATTTTTACCGTTTTCCCAGAAATCCATGTCCACAGAATTTGAGAAAAGTGGCAAATGCTAGCACAGGTGGTTGTAAAACTGATCAAAAAGTCTAACGGTAGTTAAAAATAATCGAAATTGCTGTTTTATGGGTCTTAAATTATAAAAATCCTAAAAAAGGCCATGAAAGAGTATGTCCTTCCCTTTATTTTCGTAACGGTAAAGCTTTTTGCCAGCCTTTTTTTAGAGTAACGAAACCCAATAAAAGATAACCCAATATAAGAACAGTAGACAGCACTATGAAAAAAGTATATTACAGACTGTAAAATATATCCAGAAATAATTTTAATAAATAAATAGAATGTTACACAAACTGCGCAATATGGATTACCATAACCTTCAACAAAAGCCGACGGACCGCTCCGCGTATGTCTTCATACTTGACGGTCTTTTTTTTTAATTCTATGGCAAACGGTTTTTGCGAAAACCGTAAAACGATCTCCTTTTTTGTTTCGTTTTTAAAGAGGCTTCGAAAAACGTAGGTTAAAAACGGCAATTAAAATTTTGTTTAACGCAGCTTGCTTTCCTTTAATAAACTTTGTAATAGGACTAGAACAAGATTGCTTTAACCGTTAAGATACTAGAAGATTTTAAAAAATAGTTTTTTAAAAATGCTTTTCTGTTTTTTTTTTATTTAAATCTCAGAAGGTTTTGAAACTTTAAAATTCGTTATAATTTTCTTCAAAATTTTGGATAATTTCCGATGCCTACGTGTGATTTTTTTTCATATGATCTATCCGAACAAGTTCGTAGATAAGGGGGGAGGGGAACACGTTTTTTTTCTGAGCACGCTTTTTTTTCGAAAATGCGTTGATATGGCAGTATTAAAACTTTTTCTGTAAAATATGATTAAAGTATTTGGTTTACTTTGCAATGTCTTAAACGTGTGGTCTATATTGTCTTTGTGCACTTAGCGGTTCAAAAGTTATGGCCTCAAACACTTTGAAAAACGTTAAACATTTTCAACTCGTGATTTCTCAGAAACTTCAACATTTTCAAAAAATTTAATTTTTTCATTAAAGTTTAGTATCTACTTAACTTAAGTTTTGGTTTTATTGTTCTTGCATGCTTATTTATTATCTTTAAAAAAGGATTGAAAAACATTTAATTCATTTCCCCATGAAATTTCAAACTTAGAAAAAGTGCTTAGAAAAAAGTTGCTCTATTCGATTCTCTGACTATTTTCGCAGTTTGAAGCGCACCAAATTTCGTCTTTCTACGACTTACCGTTCAGAAGTTATAAAGCGATTGGACGGACGGATGGACGGACAACGTAGCGAGAGGTCCCTTTTCCATTTTTGGACGGACCGCTAAAAATCATTGGAGGACAAAAAATTTACGTCATAGGATTTAAGGAAATTATGTATACTTCATAAAACTAGCTGGAGATGAGATTTTGAGTCCTGGTTAGGCCAAGGAGACACGGCAACAGAAAAACGTACGACTTCTTGCCGTAAGCCTAGAAGCACAGTAGACAATACACGATTGTGTCTACGACAGTTATTAGCCGCACGGCAAAAATTCTTTCTTTTTTTTTAATTTAATGAAAGAAGTGTCTGTTTTAACCGCAGTTCACAGCACCGAGACCGGTGCCGAGTTTACCAACAACAGCTTGAAAACTTTTGTTTTTTGTTGACGTTCTTGGCTTAAAAATTTTACCCAAAGAGATGTTTTCACGATTAATTTTGTGTTTTGAAAAAAAATATTAAGAAAAATTTCCTGTCAAATAACCAAAAGTTGTTGTTCCGGAAGAACAAATTTTCTGTGATAGATGTTCCTACAAGAAGAAACATGCATTCCTTTGAGCCGTTTTAATGTGAAGTCTACACACGGATATTCAGAATCCTCATTTAAATATTGTTAAAATGTTAAAAAAAACCCACACAACGCTTTGTTCTTTTATAACCTTTACAATTTTACAATTCAAGACAAAAAAATATCTCGCTCAAAATGCTTTCAAAAAAGCCTTTTAGCTAGACACAAGGATTTATGATCTTTCATAAAAGAAACTTCTTTGAGGTTTTCCTCGCGAGGAGCTCGCACAAACTTTCTTTAGAAAAGTTTTGCCCCCATAACAAAACCGACGTGTTAAGAGGAAACTTTCTATTCAAAAAGTTCCGCAATACCTACATAAAAAAAGGAAAACTTTTCTACGAGAATCACAATATCACACCACACCACTCACCTGTACAGTCTTTTTTCTCCCCTTAATGACATCGGGATCATTTGAAATGTGCTCCTCGATTAGGTTTCGCATTTTGTCGAAAATTTTATTTTTAAATTTACTCAAATAGGTTTCGTGTTCGTCAAGGTCAGCATCGATTCTATGATTCTCCGATTTACCTGCAACTCTGCAAGGATGGAACGAAAAATCGAGTCCTTAAAATGTTTTCTGGAATTTCCATTTAAAAACTTACACCAATGTTGTGTAATTATCCGATGAGAGATTTATCGTAAGACGATCCTTTAATTTGCGTAACCTTTCGCCGGACTCTATGTCTGGCGGACTTAGATGACTGGACCATTCTCGGAAGACGGCGATGACTTTGTCATTCGAGAGTTCTGTGACGGGGAGAAAATATAATTTCTTATAATGATAATCATGACAAGGCGAAGAAACTTATGGCTTTGCCTTACCCAAAGCCTTGTGAACTTCCATTTCCATCGGCGTCATACGCATTTGTTGAATGCGCTCGTGTAGCTCCTTTGAGTGATGTTTCTGTTTCATGATTGTGTTGAGGGACCGCTCTATGGTGTCGAGAAGTTTGACGTACTCCGAATGCCATTTCTCGTATGAAAGTAATCTGTATAAGGAGAAAAAGATGAGAAGTACTCAACTCAAAAACATCCTTGAAGAAGGAATTCGGTAAAGGTTATGAAATAAAGTTCAAAAAACGAATTCCCTTTGAAAATGTTGTATCTACACATCTGTACGTTGAAAAGTAATCTAAAGGATGTTTTATTTGCGTTTCCGTTGGCCAAAGTTTGGGTTTTCATTTTCGTTGAAGAGGCACTGCCTCCGTTTCGTTTTGACCTAGAGGCATAGATGGAGACGTTGAAAGGATTTTATTGCACTCATAGGATAAAATCCACTTTGCATTGAGAATATTCCTGGATTCTTTAAGCATTCTTCTCAGAAGGACCACTGCCGCGCCATTGGGTTGGATTGGAATATTTACAGATTGCTTCCTTTAATCTGATTTAAATAAGTTCACCGGTGAATTCCGAATCGAAAGGGATGGAGTTGAGGTACAAAAAAAAGTGTGGATATTTAAAGAAGTTGTTCAGAATTTTTTTTTGGGAAGGAGAGTTGAGGTCATTTGTCAAAGACATTCCGCTCTAATAGAAATCGTTTGTATAAGGAAGAACAACTTTTATTCAACCTGCAATAAGAGGAAGAAAATGAATTAATCCAGTGAAGAAGGAGGATTTTAGTTTAAAGTAATTCCTAAAAGATTATTTGCAGCTTATTGTAACCATTTACTGTACCTCGCTTAAGACGTAGGGTTAGGAGCAATTACGCCAAAGTTGCTTTCTCAAATAAACGTAAAAAATGTTCACTACAACGTGAGTCCTGGCAACGATTCTCCATGACTCCGACTTCAATTTCATTTCACAGACTGTCATTTGCCATCAAGCAGACTTGTCATTCAAAAATCCTACGACACGTGTTCGGTTCACTCAATATTCCAGTAGACTAGACACTTTTGTGGTTCATTGAACACACTCTTCTTTTTGACTTGAAGTTCGTTTCTTCTTTTTTTCTAAGTCTAAATTTGTATATCCTTCATGGAAGAAATCATTTGGTCGTCAAATTTAAGCCTCATTACGACTTTCGTAGGCTCCATGTGCAAACGCACAATGTCCCAGTTGTCATCCATTCCGCTATTCAAACGATGGAATCATCCATTGACAGACCAGCATCGTCATCATCAATCCAGTTTCAATCAGTTTTTTTTTTCCTGCTTCATCGCCACAGTTAAAAGGACCAAACACATCCTCCGGACCGGGGGGAAACAAAAGCGACAAAGGCGACAAACGAAACGTATTCCGCTTGGTAGGACTAATGGAACTGAATCCGAGTGAAATAAATCGCAGATTTCAATTTTCCCCTTCACGCCAAGAGTGTTGAATTCTCGTTTTGGTTCTTTCATGTTCCTGATGGCCTATATTGTCCTTGTACTCGTTTGCACATTTTCATGTTGCGTTTTTGTTCTTCGTCGGAATGTACATATTCCTATGCCTATCTGCCTTAGGTGGAGAGGCTTGTGCAGGGTTTTAACGCCGAGAGTTCCATTCTCTCTCTCCCACGAAGTCAAAAGAAGAATTCCCAAGTCTTTGGGGTTGTTTATTCAAAGGATCTTCTTTGCCTAAGGGCATCAGTGAGAGATAACCGAAAAAAAGGCAAACGAGCCAACAAGAGCACTTATTGTGTGTTCCTTTTAACTTGACAGGATTTTGTTTGCCTGCTCGGGTCCTTTCTGTCTATTTCGCGGGAAATGCGATTGTTGCTGTTGATTATGACGGTTGGTTGTTGTTTTATTCGTTTACTCAATAAGCGATTTTTTTAGAGATATGCCAAGGCAACGAGCTTAAACTGCGTATTTTCTTTCGCATCCAGTTTAAAGTCCTTGAATTGGCATGACTGCATTTATCATTGGCAGGAGATAAAGTCAGCTTATCGCAAAAGCGATTTCTTTGAGCTCATTCTTCAGCAAAATTTCAGTAATCTGAGCCAAATTCGTCTGGTGTGACAACCATGGGCTAACAATGATTATCCTCGAAGTCTATATGACAAGGTAGTGGCTCTAAATTCATTGCGTCAGTTTTTGTTGTCGCCTTAAAACTCCCATGGATTCCAAAACATGAGACCCACAAAATGGCAGGACTAAAAAGAAAAACATAATCTGGAATTTCGGAAGCTAAATATCTGGTTTGATCTGGAGCTGTGTAAAATATAATTTCTTTTTGTCAAAAACTCTGACATTTGCTTCTCTTTTTTAGCAGCACCCCTTATCTGAGAAAATTAAACCTCACTGATTTTGCTTTGTATCTTACATTGTAGAAGTTTAACTATTTAGACAACGTATTGCCACAGCACAGAGCAGGCAGAGAATAAGGAAAATTAAAAGTTAATCGCAAAGTGTTTCCACCGGAAAAAGAAGATTAACTTGACGCATACTTTTATGTTTGACATTGAGATAATGGCATCCATCCAATGACATTTCACGTGATGTCAAATGGCAATATCTGATCGTCAGCTGCTTCCCACATCTAACGACATTCAAATAAACCCACATTCAAGTAGTCACAGCTGAGTTGATGTGACAGCTGTCAATAAAAATTTGTTTGAGTGTTTGTTTTTCCAACTGAACTCGAAAATTTTACAAAAAATCGAACAGAATTCTCGATTTGATTTGAGGATTCATGCGTGGAAGAGATTTATAATGCGACTAATTCTTAATCTCTTTTGACGCTAAAGTTGGTTTGATAAATCTCTAGATTTAGGGGAGATTAAAGTAAGATTTGTTTTTTTTAATCGTTAAATTCACCAAAGTTTGGTGTGGTTTGGTCAAATCTAGTTTTGTTATCCAGATCTGCGCATCTGAGTGACAACCAAATATCTGTGAAAAACCAGTGTGTTTAATCCATCGTGAGATTAGAAAATTGACTCTCTACGAAGAACAAGTTCTCTCGGGACTCTCGATAGAGAGAGCCTCTCACAGTAGCTTTACTCTCAAGTGGACGGGCTTAAGTTACTTTTTTAGTTAAAAAGACAGGGTTTTAATCCAAAATGGATGGAATCACCTAGCACGCGGCATTCAAAAGTTATATTTTACATCCCGCCCGTGCAAATTGTAATTTCCCGTTTGTTAAAGCAAGTACCCTGTTTATCGTTGCAAGACTGTTAAACTCACTGAAGACACTGCGATTATTCTTAACCACCGAATTTTTGGGGCATCGAGTCCTCGAATTTTCAGCAAAAGATTGTCTCAAGGAGCGAAAGGTCTTGCCCTCCTCCACATTGAGGTGGGAAAGACTTGGGACACTCGTTAATCCATCACCAGTAGTCAAAAATCGAACATCTTAGAAAAATTACATTCTGCACTTCTATAGAAGTTTATCTTCCATTTGGTCAACGTTTGATAAAATTTGGTTTTGAAATAAAGTTAAAAATGGAGTCACAATAAACGTGTGACCTATTAATGCAATTGTTGGCTAGAACTACAGTTTAATCTTTTTCTTTTTATATTTTAACAGTTTCACTCATTGAACCAGCTCTTTAGCTCTTAAATTTAATGCTGGGAAAGGACTGTCACCCATCGTACTTCATCGATGTTACTATTGCGGGAGTGAACCATTAAAATAAACTTTATAAATTAGTAGCTCAAATTCAATAAATCATTAAAAGCTACAATCAAGAACACAATGATTTCATGACCGAGTAAACAATGTCCTCCTTTTTCAGTCTCATTGATCATTTATAATTTCTAAATCCCTCGTTTATTGGCCAATGAATGTGCCCTTATCTGGTCAGCTGACTGTTGGAAATTTGTCATGTTTTCCACACCCCTCGCCATAATAATCCACCTCCGAACGACTATCTAACAACTTTAAGACCCTTGACCCTATAGTGTAATAAATAAAAACGTTTATTATCCCAACACCAGTCAGACCAATAAATCCCCCGGGGGATTAAAAGGAAGTAACTTATCGTTCTTGTATCATCAAGGATTTCGATTTCATTCGAATTCTTTTCAACGATTCAATTAAATTCATTTCGAACAACCATACACAAGACACATTCCTGTACAAAATAGTCCCATGTTCCTGTGCGTCAATAGCAATAAAAATACGATCGCCGCATCCATCAAAAGATTCCTATCACATATCCTGTGCGACTCCTTTCTGCAAATGTGCCTCAAAAGAAACGTATCCTATTCCCATTCCCAGCAACCATTATCGATAATCCCCCCCATTAAATACCATTCGCCGACATCGGAATGTCACACTTTACTCGTCTGAATTCAAAAGAAGTTCGATTTCGTATCGTCCTGTACAGCTCTATATGCGCTCTAACTCAATCCACTTACCGGTAGTCCTCCTTAAGTGTATAACAGCTACTGCTGCTGATTGTTGTGATGGTGGTGGTGACTTTATCCCGTGC
The DNA here is from genome assembly GCA_947623515.1 of Neoascia interrupta. Lineage (NCBI taxonomy): Eukaryota > Metazoa > Arthropoda > Insecta > Diptera > Syrphidae > Neoascia > Neoascia interrupta. The sequence goes on from OX392462.1 coordinate 10,573,528, forward strand.
CAAGCAATACCACTTGCTCAAAAGGATTCTCTCCTCAGCGAGACAATTACTGGAAATTGCTAAAAAAATATCCTCGTCCATGTGTGTGGGGAGCCACATTCTTCCAATACTCTCACCGACTAGAGCCTGCAAATAAGGAGACAAACGACAAATAAATGGATGACAATGCGGGGTACAGCCATTCCCTAGACTTACAACAAAGAACACACTCTTCGAAACACGGTGACAGGTTTCGATTTCATCGAGGTAATCGTGAATCAAGTATGGATCCTGCTCCAGCGAGATAATGTCCGGTGGTCCTGTTCCAAAGTGCATATCGACGATTTCAATCTAAACGGGGGAGGTGAGTGGAGGAAATGGTTAAAAATAAAACCACACCACAATCAAGAAAAATGAGCCAACAAAAGGAAAAATTCCGATTAAGCTCCGTAAGTGATGGACAGGATAAAGCATCCGTCTTCCCCATGATAAATGACCTCAATTAATTAAGCATTTCTCATGGCCTGCCACACAGTTGGGGCTGAAAGTTTCCAAAACTCTCTGTGTACTCTCGAGGAGAATGTTGGACTCTTTGGGGTAACTTTCAGGCCACAGTGTGTGCGTGCAGCCTTCAGACGAGAGTTTTCTTCTTTTTTTTTGGTATGGCTCACCTCTATTTGCCGATCATCGTACATCGATTGTAGCTCCGGACCGACCAACTCCAACAGCATGCGACGTTCCTCGATAAACTCTGTGGAACACAAAAAAAGATGTCGTGTTCGACGACCAATCAAAAAGGCTATCGTGTCCTTTTTTCTTGTTCGAAATAAATTGCATTCTCTGGCATAACAAGTGGACAGAGATTAAATTCTCCAGGATGACAAATAATAAAGGTTAAACAGCAATTGGCCCCCGAAACACTTACCGTCCTTCAGGCTGGACACGTAGACTTTAATGAGTAATGGTTTTGGCAGTCGTGTTGATTCAGTTGTTACACCCCGCAGGGCGTTGAGGATACCCTCCTCGACGGGGACAGCCATCCTCTGCTGTATGGGGGGTGGTGCTTTTGTTTAGGGATTTTGCGTAGATTTGCTGTCACTTTGGTGCCTTTAATCTAGTCCCCAGTGATTTTTGTGGGTTCAGCTGTACACTGGGTGGCGGCAGCGGCAGCGGCTTAAACGACAAGCTGACACAACGTCCTGTAACGATGCGATGACAGAGAGTGAGGAGAACTTGTCTACTCGAGGGACATCATGGGGCTGAGGCTGTGTGCAAGGCAATGTTGTTTAGAGCTGAAAACGAAATAAAGAGAAGAAATTTAATAAACCTCGACAAGGGAAGGGGTTTTGATTTAATTTTAACACTTTCTTTCTTTGTGCGAGGAACTCGAATGAATTTAGTTTAATTAGAGAAGCTCCTAGCACAGGATTTCGTTTACCTAGGGAGGTTAAGGGAAAGGGTTTTAGAAGAGAATTAAATGAGAAACGTTGGGCAAGTTTATGAAACTTGGCCAACAGGCAGGAAAAAAGACACAAAAAAGAGTTTTATTATCGTTCCAATCAAGTCATCTATGCTTATCCGATCGAAGCTGAGAGTACGAGACAGTTCGATGTGAGGATCTCTGAGTATCAGGCAAATTCTCACTTGAGATCAAGACCGACCAGCACTGTGTCAATAAACAAAATTGCAATACAAGATAAGAAGAAAATTATCCATTCCATTCACTGATCCAAATTATGAAGCAACAACCCAAAAAACTTTTCAAGACCGACCTTTTTAAAGCCGGGCGGTTCAGTAAGATCACCAAACTGTCTACTGTACAGCTTTTACTATGGCAGTGGTGCAATTGTGACTATTCGTGATCCACCTATCAGGCTACGTATAGCATTAAGTTAGAGTTACGAAGGACATTTCAGCTTCTAGAAGTCGTAAAGTTTTGGCATGACGTGCCCCTTTCCTCTGCCCAGGCACTCCGAAAAATCTCATTGTTCCCTTAGGCTAAAACCATCAGGTAAGTTTCATGCTGAAAGCTATTGGCTACTCACTCTCACTCCCTTAAGGTCGTATTACGAATTAAAGCGTAAAGCTAGCCAGGTTCTACAAGTCTTTGAAAATCACAGAAGATTGGCAACTTGAAGTTGGCTACTGTGGTCGAAGGAAGAAGTTAAAATAGATTTTCTAAAGGTCTTCAAAAGTCTTTTTATAGGTTTCTTCTTAACAGCCATTGCGGTGATAAATAAAAAGCAAAGGAGACTAGCTCTTCACGCTTCACCACCAAGACTCTGATGATGAAGTTCCAAACCCTCGTATATCCGTATCCCTCCCAGCTTATCGCCACAAGTTGTCTCCTTTGTCGGACATGGAGACAGAAGACAGCTAAGACAAGGTCCTTTTGAGTGAAGACGATTTTCGTGATTTGCTTTCGAAATCGGAGGCCTTGATTGTCGCAACAATGCTGCGCTGCTAGTTCAGAAAAGCCGCTAGCCACCTCCAAAAAGGCTTAAGCATCACTTGTTTTTCGTCTTTATTAAGAAAGAGAAGACATTGCCCTGATCCAAGAGCATTGGGTTGAGGATAACGAGGTAAGCATACTCAAGACTCCTGATTACTACCCACTCTGTATGTGACAGATAGGTTAGGTTAGGTTAGGTGGTTGTCCACGCTAGGACAACCATCCCCCACATAAATCAAAGGGGGTCCATTGTGATACCACTTTGTAGGACCAAAATAACCAGCCCGTGTACCTAAATGATAACTACCCTTTCGGGTGAGAGGTGTCAAGGCAACCAGTGACGGTGTAAACGTTGTAAAGGTCACCAATCAATGGTTGATTGGTTGGGCACTTACCCAAAGAGGGTACTGAAAGCTGGAGGTAACCGTTTCGGTGTAAACCTCTGTCAGCAAGATTGAGGGGACCAGTGAGAGACTTCTTGGAGGAAGGGTATGGCTTTGTGACAGATAAAAAAGGTAATCTTGAAACACAGTCTTTTTACTCCCTGAATTCAGTCACTTAAATAGCACCGTAGCAAGACCGCGGGCTGCTTAAGGCACGTATAAGGGGTAATTAGCTCCGGTAAGTTGGAAAAAATCCCTGGCAACACTCTAGAAAGTAGCATTAAGGAAATTGAAACACGCTTTACTCGATTTCATTGCGGTGTAAATACTCATCGCTCAGCATGCTTCATAACACAATTCAGACGGGGTCAAAAGACTTTTTACAAAATTCTGCTTTCAAAATTATGCTTTTCAGAATTCTGTTTTACAAAAATCGTGGAAGGCTACTTTGCCAAAGCTACAAAGTGATATATGTATGGAGGGGCGCATCAGCCTCCTGCTACCCCCTGCCTGTTTCTGTTTTACCTTTGCTTTACCTCAATAGAAGCAAAAGTTTGCTTTAAAACAGAATAAGCAGAGTTTTATTGCTTTACTCAGAATTTGGAAAAGCAGAATTTTGAAAGTAGAACTATGACCCGCCCCCAACCTCAGTGGTTTGCTGAAAAAGCAAACATAGCAACCTTTTTTGCTTTAGCCATAATTTTAAAAAGCAGAATTCTGAAAGCAGATTTTTTTTTCGAAAAAGCTAAACATTGAAAGCAGAATTATGACCCGGTAAGCTTTGGACTCACCAGAAACAATTAATTTTTAGCCAGTTCCATTAAGGCAATTTGAATGACTTAAAAGTCAAATAATAATAAAATAATGCAATTCAGGTTCTGTTAGTTCCTTAAATCAAAAAATTAAAATAGACGAATTAATGTAAAGTTAAATTTCACCTAAACCAGAAAAAGGAATTTACTTGTTCACGTCTTGTATTCGTTTTTCAAAAAGTATGGTCTTGCAAGAATGCATGCTGCATAATTGCTTTCATTATACCAAAGCTCTAAGCAAAACTGCAGCTCTGCATGGCTAAAGAGAATTTCCGCTAAGGGTAAAAATTGAGAATAAAACTTCCTTCGAATATCCTTCGACTTATCTTCTATGCTATTTCAACAAAGAATTATTACAGCTCATGTGCGGTATATCTAAGGTATAATGCTCGCATGCATAGTGAATTGAAACTGAAAGGAATTCCGACTCAATTCCGAGCCAACGAACAATCGAGTGCCATAATCCTTTTTAACGAAAATCCAACCACGACCCTCGGCAAACTGGACAGAACTCTGAGCTCACAAACGAAACCAATAGCAAAACAGAACAAAACGTACAGCATTGCACATTTTTTCAAAGGATTAGGTTTTATGCACTGTTGTAGATCCAATTGCCGAAGGTGCTACACACACGCTGAGAAGGATATCCTAGCAGAGCAAATTAATTTCAAACGACTGGCGGATGAAGATGGCAAAGAATTGAAATGCAATCCTTGCCAACCATCTCTGCACACACAGATACGTATTGGTAGTCTGACTACCTATGGGATTTCCCATATTACAGCTTCCTGTTTTGTAGGAAATCAGAAAAGTTATGGCTCTGGGATATGAGTTCCTCGGTGATTTCCGTCGAAATTTGCGCTCCATTGCACTTTACCAGTGATTTAATTTTCTCAATCATTTGAACAGAGTAATTTTCTTCATTTGATGTTCAATCCATATGCTTGACATTACAGAGACGTAACATGAAACGTTTTTGCTTTAAGAAAGAACTTTCTTCTTTCTACTTGAAACAAAAAAAAAAAAACACGCCAGAAGCCACCCATGGGAATACCTTGCCCTAAAAATAGCAATTAAGGAACCAATCTCAGTGTCCTCCATCCATTTTCATTTATTTTTAACAGCACTTGAAAAGTTCACTACGTAAAATGAATTACATCTCTGACATATGCGAGTGTACAGGGATGGCAGAAGGACCATCGTTATCGTTAAAAAAAAGATTTTAAAACACAAAGAGGAGTAAAGTCGTTAAAAATTATATTTTTTTTGTTGCTGCTGTCCTTGGACATAATAAATGTTAATTGAGCCAAAAGTCAACATTCATTATGGTCTGAACGAGCAGAAATTTTTGCTGCGGACCCCACCTAATGAGAGTGCTTCTTGTGGGGCTGGACTTGTGTGTGTCATAACACATTAAGCACACCTTTGGCCCAGGAGCAGTGGTAACCTTTCGTTTAATTAGGAAAATACTACTTGAAATATTCGTACACAGGGTACTGTGTTGGCAGTTTTGCAACCAGTGGCAACATGGCGATGTAAGTGATAAAACATATTTATTCTGTTTGAGCACTTGACTTTAAAATTAAAGCGAGGGCAGGTTTGCTGGGAAAAAATTGAATAGGATCTATTAAAAGAATTTAGTATTAAAGACTTATTATTAATTAAACTCAAAACGGGGGTAGTATTATTTGTTGACAAAAGGAAACTATTTTTATTGACGATTGAAGGCAACCCCCCGGTAGAGAATAAAAAAAAAAATATGAAGAGACCTGCAACAACGTCAAACAGAAAATTTTGACTGCTTTTTGACTGTCAAAAGTTTTTCTCGTCTGAGTTTCATTGGTCAGTTTTTGTTAAATTTTTAACCCAGTTGACAAGAGAATCAAAACCGGGTTATGAATGTGGGAAGTTTTTAAAAGTTGACGTTGTTGCTGATGCCTACATATTACTCTATTCTTCAACGGGGGGTTACCTTTAATCGCCAATAGGAATTTCAGTTTAATTGAAAATCTAGGAACAAAAGTTTTCGATTTTCGAAAAAGTCACTCCCTTTCTTTTATAATGAAATTTTTGGCATGGGCTTAAATTAAAATCAATTAATTTTAATTTCGTTAGAATCATGACAAAATGCTTTAAACCCAAAAATTATATTGGAAAAATACATTTTTTTCCTAAAAACGCTCCTAAAAGTAGGCGGAGCTCAAAAATTTCTATGAAGCAAACTTAGAAAATAGTAATGTCTACAATATTTGTCATACAATTTTTTTTGATTTGGAGTGAACTTTCCGAGAAATCGAGTTCTTAAAGATCTAACATGTTAAAAGTGGGCATGATCGATATTGTGGGCGGTCCAATTTTCGCCTTCTTAGAGGATTTGGGCCATTATTACTCTAAACCAAAATGCATTTTGAAATAAAATGTTAAATAGAGGTTATCTCACATTGAAGCCAGTAGTGGACCTGGCCGTTGACGTATTGAGCCAATTTTTACACTTTGTCTGTGCAACAGAAAAGAGCTTGATTGAGACCCAAAACCTTCTCACGTACAGACAGACGGACGGACAAATGGACATGACTTAATCAATTCACCTGTCGGTCTCAGACCTTAAGGTCTTATGGGTATTTGGTGATTATTTCACTGTGTTACAAACTATGCATTAAAATATACCCTCGGTCGGGTATAAAAAGAAGATCCTGATATCTTTCCGTTTCTGGCATATGTCATGAAACTTTACAGAAGCCGAACGCAAGAAGTCCTTAGAACAACTGAAGTCCTACCGCGAAAATATGCTGCACAATTCCATTCTGTCTCATGTGGCTGCAAGATGGTGTTCTTGCAGGGGGGCTTCGAAGTTATAATTGGATGAACTGCCAGGCTAACCACAATGAGGTTAATCTTGGATTTCATATTGATTCCCTGAAATACGAAGAGGATTTTGTGATTAATTTCGGATTTTGTTTTCTTCTACGAGATCTGGTATATGAAGGCTTTTACAACCCTAATCGCAGAAAGAAAAAATCGTCCAAACGGCAGCATAATTCGTCAGGTTTGATCCAAGCATGATCAAGAGTAACAATATAAATTATAAATACGATTTCCATATCAAGCAACCTCATCTAAGCCGAGCTGGGGTGTTGTCCAACTGAACAGTTCGCTGTGCGGAGGCACTCCGAAAGGTCTTGAATAATCACCATTCATTGATTGCTATTGCTTCTGGTAGTGTTCATTTACTCCAGCTACTGGGGTAGTAATAGCTTCAAGCCCAGCCAACTTTCACGATAGTGTCTCCCCACAAGTAGACATTTAAGCCGAAGACGGATTATGTTGGTCTCGGAGTAAATCGGTCAAAAACTGAACTAGTCGTGCTAGGATAGGGAACGATTGCTAGTTATTCGGATAGACGTTATCCATATAACGTTTAAGATAGTCACATACTTGGGACTTGAATGTCAAATTCAAACTTAGGATTAGGTCTCCAAGCTAGAATGCACTGGAGAAGGGTGATGTCTTAAATGCATCTGCAACGGAATTTAACGCAGATGGATCAAAAATAGTCTCAAAGTCAAAAGATCAAAGAGTCTTTTCTAGTGCTTTTGACTTTTGTTCTCCAAGGGACTGCCATGATCACTGCAGTGCACTAACTTCAAGCAGAAATCTTTGCGGAAGCTCTTTGCCGCGGAAGCTGGAAACACCCATAAATTCGTTAAAGTCTTCGGTTTCCGGGCGAAACTTGCAATGGCCAACAAACGTGGAACAAGGTTGGAAAAAAAATTGAAACGGATTGAGGCCAAAATTCTGCTGGGGTCGAAACTCTTTTCGAAATTATGCGTTCAAAATTCTGAAAATGCAATACTTTCAAAGTGACACAGTGGAATATATCACGGGTGCATGCCGCCCCCTGCGATTTCCCTGCAAACCCCCTGCCTGTTCCTTTTTACCTTAGTTTTCTTCAAAAAGCTGGAAAAAATGTTTTAAAGCAGAATAATAAGCAGAACTTTATTTGCTCCCGTAAGAATTTTGAGTGCAGTTTTGTCCATTTAGTCATTTACTTTAGCAGCTTAAATCTTAGGAGTACAGTTGGGTCTAGGCTTTCATGGCCATCGTATCGAAATAATCGACCTGGTAAGAAAAATCTTCTTAGCCAATGAATTATGTGCTCCCTTTAACGAATTCTGCAAAAGCTGCAGAGATTAATGGGAGTATGGATTTCGGTTGAAATTAAAAATAAAAAAATAAATAGAGTGGCGCAACAGCTCGAGGTGAACCATGGCCAACTTCTCAACAATGTATGCTGGTGTGTTAATTTCTTTACATACAAGGGGACCTACAATTTTTTGCCGAATCCGAACGGCACTTTGAGAAGTTTTTCAAGACAAATGATACTCTCGGAAGGCTTGACAGACCCTCGCGGAGGTGGGGACCGCGAAAAAGAACAAGTCTTTTTTTTCAGGTGACGATGGCAGGATTCGAACCCAGACCTCCGGCGTAGTAAGCACACACACTAACCACTAAGCCACGGCACCCCACCGGTTGAAATTAAGCTTAGTTAAATGTCTTTCTACAAAACTTTGCTTGTCGAAATTCCATTTTAAAAAAAATTCTGAAAACGCCATTCATACAAAACGACATATTGACATGTATGGGAGAGAAGGTGATGTGCCGCCTCCTGCAACTGTTTTCTTGTGTTTTTTTTATTCTCAGCTTCACTTTTCTTTAAAACTGCACATTATGGGCATGGGTTTTATTTCACTCGAAAACTCAAATGTGCAGACCGCTTATCACCTAACTACTCCCACCCTCAAGGGTTTCCTTCAGGGACTGCAGTTGGTGCGGGCAATTTGGTGCCAACCACCTTTGGGTTTATTCTGCAACAGGTACCTCTACCTTTTCCATGACCCGAGGAAAAATTCTCATCTGAGTCGCCTGAGCTACGGGTTTAAGCCGAAAACGGTCACTTGTAATCGCTTACCTATGAAATGACGTTCTTTGAAAAGGGGTTGATGTCACGCTGCTTCTTTATTGAAGAAGGTCTGCAAGTAATAAATGTTTATTACAATTTTTGTTAATATCACTAATCATTTGGCATTTAAGTCTTATAACACGGTTCGAAGTTTGCCAAGGTCAATTGGGATGAGGTTTCCAATGATTCGCAAAGCGGCTTGTAACCCGCCCACTAGTTAAGAAAATCCTCCACTGACCCCGATTATTTTACTGGTAGTAATTCATCCAAAACAGATACTTCCGCCCTCAAGACCTCCTTTTGAACAGGCTTATACCGAGACTGGTTGGATTGACTCTTTCGTCCGAATTAGGAAGTCACATTTTGGTATGCTCGCTGGTATTTTGATCATACCAAAATGGGGTAATACAGTTTGTTTCTTTTGATCTAAGTGCGTCCAGGTTGAGCGAGGACAGCAACTCATATTATCATAGTTATAAGCAGTGATTATGTGCACAACTTTTGTCATATAATTTTAAGTCAAATTTCATCGTCGTTTTAAGCTTGAATCCCTTAAAAAAGTGGGCAATGAAAAAGCCAAACTTTTTCCGCTACCTCAAAGACAATTACCAGGTAATGTCGCAGGTATGAGTCTATAGTGGGCGTGTCTGAGGGCAAATTCCGCTAATTGTCAACCTAAATCTGAAAGATTAGACTTCCAGCCAACTCACAAACTTTCAGCTATCTAGCTTAAAATTTAAGTCCTAAAAGTTGTTTACATACAGACGAACGGAAGGACGAACGGACATGGCTTAACCGATTCTCCTCTCTCATTCACAGCTCTTAAGGGTCTTAGAGGTCTACGTTGATTATTTCACTGCGTTACAAACAATACAACAAACTAAATATAATTTGGGTAGGTTATAAAAATCAATAGACTGAGACATAAAACAATGAATAATGTGTTCTTCCTTGAAGCTTTTGACAAATTTTTAACGTTTGAAAAACGTCATGCTTGAAGTTAAATAATTTCAACAACAACTGTCAACTTCAGGTTAACATTGTGTTCGCTCTTATGAGAATACGTGTATTCAACTTTTTATTTAGGTTCATCATGAAATTATTACAATTCAAGTTCACTCCTTATAAGAATTACACTTTTTTGTTGAACATATTTTTCTTTTGCAACCACTATTCATTATTGCTTTCGATATTCAAAGCTCTAATACTATAAGTCAGCTGGCCTATCCAAGGCTTCCTAACCTACTAATTAATAAATCGTCTTGAGCCCTAATTGATCATTCAAGAGGACAAAAAAACAGTTCGATCTAAATTAATAGTTGTCGGCAAGACAACCATCAGGTAAGTAAATTTTTTCGTTTAAAAAATCAAATTCAGTGATTTGTCGCCACATCACATCACTCCCCTCTCAGATTTATTTGCTTAAAAAAAATATTGTAGGTTTAAGTGGTCAGAACAAAACTGTGATCCGTTTTTCCGTACTTTCAAGATTATAAAAACAAATTTTGATCCTGGGTTTTACTTTGCCGCACAAGAAATAGAATTTTCACAAAAATAATTATTTTCCGCAAAACCAAAGCCATTGACTGAATTTCATAACGCCTACATTATAAATATCTTCCTTTGTTGAACTCTTTTGTACTCTATTCCCTCAACACAAAAATTATCTCGTTAAACATTTCTTTTTTAACCCCTTTTCTCAATATTACCTATTTCTTAAGTTTTTACCCTATTTTCGATATAATTTTCTAATATTTTTTATCTTTAGTAAAGTAATACTTACTTAACGAATTTGCAAAATAGACATGTTAATGGTAAAATTACTTTTCTTGTAGCCTTGTTTTTAAGGAAATTTTTTTGGTTTTCGATAGTAAAGAGTAGCATTAATTCTTATTTCGGCTTAGTCAACTAAAAATTGTTGTCCAAAAGGACTTTTTTGTGCCTGCCTTCTCGGTTCACTTGCAATCACAAAACTTGTACTAGAAAAACCATAAAACAAAACTACACACTTCCATGTCGTCCTTCATAAGACACTTCCTTTCTATTTGCACCACATCCTTTTTTACGAGTATTATCTTCGTATACCCTTCAACAAACACTCTAGAAAAACAAAATATTCCTGTCATGATCCACGCATATCCGATGACTAGTACCCAACGAATCTCCTAAAATATTTTTATTATCAAACTTATTCGATGTGATCGTGTAGCAAAAAAGGACTTCGACGCGCACGTAGGATTATTCCAGGAATTAACCAAAGAAGGTCACACAACGTAACATAAGACAAAATGTCTCCATCTCTGCGCCGATGGGACTTGAATACAAATAAAATCGTCTTAGGGGGGACACACAAGACTCGACGAAAAAAAAAATTCAATTGATTCACATCAAAGGAAGAATTTATGATCCAATAACTGTGACATTCGGAAGAGGGAGCTTCGTTGTTTGTGCCTGCTTAAAGAGACAAAATGACACAAAAAGTCCTTATAACAAATGAAAAAGAAAAATACACACCAAAAATCCTCATCACCTCACCATAAAAAAAAATCTGAGATGCCAAATACATTATGTGTGGGGGCATTTCCGCAGGTGATTTTGTCTGTCGATGGCAATGATGAAATTCATACATACATAGGCCCGAAAACCCATAACGTTAACATTAGTTTTGAGAAGGATATCGGGTTATGTTTGAGGATGGCAAACGCTCCCAAATATTTTTCGTAGCCCGGCATGAGCAACTGTGCGAGTCAAATCGTTTTCGGTGGGATGAATATGATAGTACGAAGGATATTATTTTACCAACCCAACATTAGTTAAAGGTAAAAGGATGTTAAGGTTTATTTGCGAGACGTTTTGACTTGCCAGGAGCGTTAGTGTACAATTTTGGTTGTGTTTTCCTGGAAACGATATCACTTGTTGGTTTGTTATCAAACAAGGAGATTGGGTTTGGTTAGCTCAACGAATGGGTTCGGGGTATGGAGCTGACATTTTCTCAGAGCTCCACTTGAGGCACATTGGTGTGTACTTTCATTCAGGTTAATTAGGATTTTGCTCAAAACCCACCAAATTATCCGACACTTAAGAAAAAACACACACAACTCCGCGTAAAAATAAAGAACAATCTCGCTGCTATCGGTGGTAATAAATCGAGGTAATTGATGCATAAATTCAAATTTTGAGGCTGTGTCTTAAAGGGAATTATGCGGGAGGACATAGCGCCGCCCGAGGTGAATAATTGGCACTTTGTGACACTGATGCGCAGAAAATTGGCCATTATCAGTCTCCTTTTTTATCGAGTTTTATGGCCATCTCAGTTGTGGCTAACCAAATTTTTCTTTACAAACAAATTTAAATTTGTTCTCTACTTGATTATGAGGCTCTTAAGGTTGGCTTAAAAGATTCCCCCAACAATTTTGATTGATGAAAGAGTCCTTCATCAAAGGGCGAAACTTCTCGGCAGACACTCCTGAGCTTAAATGAAATTTGAAAACAATTTCACTCCCTGGTGACTTCCACTGGCGAAGCACATTTTCAGTCCAGCGGACACATCCCGACCAAAAGCTGTCTCATTTAAAATATCTATTCACCCACAGAAGATGCTGTGTGCTTTGCATGCAAATCAGGAAGAGCTGAATTTATTCCCCAAGATTAAATGGAACGAAAATAAATCGTATTTTACACAAGAGCTTCTTCGTCGTCGTAGTCTCGTCGCCCGTCCAACGAAGCCCACCGGACAACATTGGTAACTATTTTTGAAATTGTAAATGTTTTCCGTTTTGATTTACCACCACCGCCGTATCCTGATGGGAGCCCTCGCTGTGGTGTTGTTGAAACAGTAAGTGTAAACTAATAAATCATCCCTCCGGGCAACTCTTTCTAATGATGTGCAAAGTATAAATGCATACAAACAGTGTGCAGTCACCGCAAGGCTTTTATCCTTTTAGAAAACGCAAATATATCACCGCACTCAGAACCAATGAGGATGTATACACAGGAATTACTCAGCCAGTCCCTGGTTGGGGGTATATTAAAATTCCAAGACATCCTCTTATGAAATCAATTTGTCGCAGAGAAATATTTGTGGCAAAAAGACATTTTCAGGAAAACCTGACTCAACACAAGCGAAAAAATGTTCCACATACGGCGTGTAGTCCTGTTATTTAAATTTTCTCTTTTTAGCACAATCTGCGTTAGTATTGCAAAATTTATGACGCTTCGCAAACAATATGCATTGTCTCTTCCATTTACATTGATGAATTTATTTCGCTGGGGATTACAAATGTCCTTAGCCCCAGCCAAAAAAAAAGAGCGTAGTAAACAGCGGAAAAAAATGTCCTTTGCATCTGTTTCGCATTACACGTTTCAATGGTATTTGAATATTTTCCTTTTTTTCTTGCATTTTTTATTCTTTGCGAAGGCATTTTTTTCGTGTCAAGGGAGACTTTGTTGGGAAGCGAGTCAAATGGAGTTATTTATGCTTTGACGAAACTGAAACCCTCAAGGTGTAGGTATAATTGAACATAATGCTTTTCGAAACATTTTTTTTGGTACTTTGAGGCATGTTGATGACAAAGTTTTTTTTTTCTTTTTGGTTATATCTTATTGTGAGAACGAGGAGGAGTTTGAAGTGGGTTCAGATTCACTTAGCGTCTCTAAATATTTAATATAAGATCAGGGTTTATTTTTTTAAGGGAATGCGATGAGAACGGTAAGGAAAATCATATTACCATGCCAAAAACAAAATCTTATTTTACTTCTTTCCAGCTCTTATACTATTATTCGCAACTTCCTAACATTCTGTTCTAATTGTTCCATCTGATTGATTAGATTGTAATTATATATTCGGCTGCTGTGTTACTCAGTAGGATCTGAAATAAATAAATAAATAGAGTGGCGCAACAGCTCGAGGTGAACCAGGGCCAACTTCTCAACCAAGTATGGATCTGAAATACCATGGGTATTAAGATGTATAGCAGTGCCTTCATATTGGCACTATTGATAGAAGTTCACTTCATTTTTAATAGTCACGGATCCATTACCATTATCGGTCATTAAATTCACTGACTTTAATTTTAGGTGGCGCTTTAAAATTTTGACTCTTATCCCGATGCTCCTTAGGCGTCATGACAATTTGACATAGGGACAAAAGTAACCACGTCAAATGTAGAAAAATAAAAATGATCGACAAACTGACGACACTTTTTTACTCACAAGCTTGAATAATAATTTTTTGTAGGCCCTTTTGCAAAAGGAAGGGCATGGCGCACCTGCCCAGACATGAGAGTTTAAGTTTAATATAAGGAGCTTGTATGCCTCATACTGGGGCTTACATATTTGACTGTTGTCCAAAAATGGAAAAAATATCTTTTATGTTTCCACCTGTAACTTTAAAACGGTAGCCCGTTGAAAGATTTTTAGTGTCCACATTTAGGCTTAATTAAAGTTTCAATTTTGGTGGTAAAAAAGACAAAAAGTGTTTTGGCTCCTATCTTGTATATTTTTGAAGCCAAAAAAAGCAAATTTAAACATACTTCAAACAAATATTGAATTCTTATAACAAAATCGAATTAAAAAAAAAAAACAGTGAGTAAGTGCAACAGTGCGCATGTAATAGCTTCGCGTTATACCCTATTCCTATTCCTATTCTCCTTTCCATTCCTATTCTCCTTTCCATTCCTATTCTCCTTTCCATTCCTATTCTCCTTTCCATTCCTATTCTCCTTTCCATTCCTATTCTCCTTTCCATTCCTATTCTCCTTTCCATTCCTATTCTCCTTTCCATTCCTATTCTCCTTTCCATTCCTATTCTCCTTTCCATTCCTATTCTCCTTTCCATTCCTATTCTTCTTTCCATTTCTATTCTCCTTCCCATTCCTATTCTCCTTTCCATTCCTATTCTACTTTCCATTCCTATTCTCCTTTCCATTCGTATTCTCTTTTCCATTCCTATTCTCCTCTCCGTTCCTATTCTTCTTTCCATTCCTAATCTCCTTTCCATTCCTATTCTCCTTTCCATTCCTATTCTCCTTTCCATTTGTATTCTCCTTACCATTCCTTCTCTCCTTTCCATTCGTTTGTTTTCTTGTTTTCCATCCCCGTCCCGTTACCATTTATGCATAACTTTAAATAGAAAAAAAAAAATTATTCCTTTTAAGTTTTTGTTTAAGTTTTTTTTTTAAAGGGGCGTGGCATGTCCAACCCCTTTGACCGAAAATCAATTTTAGCATAGAAATATCCAAGAGTGCGGCTATAATGTACGCAGAACTGTAATTTTTCGGTTCCAGTTCAATAATTTTGTGAAATTGACCTCTAAGATGGGCGTGGCCGAAAACTTATTTTGAACGAAACCTGAAATAGTATCCGGTGTACTTTATGTGCTAAATTTTATTTCTTATTCTATCCTTAGAAAAGCTAAAAAGCAGTTAGCAATTTATAGATTTTTATGTAATTCTGCCTCTAAATGTAGGCGTGGCCCAAAATTTTGTATGAACCAAATGTAGAACCAATTTTTTTCTACATAACATGTTAGGCTACATTTTTTCAATCTGGAACAAAAATATTGAATAAATTGCATTTGAACAATTACTCTTTAATTCGATGCCAAAAATGTAATTTTTTGGGTTAACGAAATTCAACAATTTCGTAATATCAACCTCTATACATGGGCGTGGCCAAAAACTTTTTAGAAACGAAATCTTTTATAGAACACGTTAAAGCTAATGTGCTAAATTTTATTTCTTTTTCTTACTTAAGTTAGGCTAAAAAGTAGTCGAAATCAATGTTTTCTTAAATTCTGCCTCCAAATGTGGGCGTGACAAAAAACTTTGTATGAAAGAAATTTAAAAAAAAGTGTTTTCTACATAATATATTAAGTCAGTATCAAAATTTAAGGCCTAAAAATTGGTGACATACGGACGTACAGACATTCATTCGACTCAGAATTCGGTCTTGATCATATGCCCTTAAGGTCTTGGGGTTTCTTTCGTCATTTTTTCTCTATGTTACATTTTCGCCTGTATCAAACTTAATATACTCCATTCTTGTGAAATAGGGTATAAAAATTTAAAAATTTTCGAGGAATAAGGAATGGAAAACATGTGCCCGTTTTTAACGTGTTGAAGGTCTTAACTTTTTAATTAAAATATAAATAAATAGAGTGGCGCAACAGCTCGAGGTGAACCAGGGCCAACTTCTCAACAATGTATGCTGTGTGTGTTAATTTCTTCACATACAAGGGGACCTACAATTTTTTGCCGAATCCGAACGGCACTTTGAGAGGTTTTTCAAGACAAATGATACTCTCGGAGGGCTTGTCAGACCCTCGTGGAGGTGGGGGCCGTGAAAAAGAGCAAGTGTTTTTTTTCAGATGACGATGGCAGGATTCCAACCCAGACCTCCGGCGTAGTAAGCACACACACTAACCACTGCGGCGCGGCACCCCAACTTTTTAATTAAATTATTCAAAAAGCCAATACTATAAATAAATAGAGTGGCGCAACAGCTCGAGGTGAACCAGGGCCAACTTCTCAACCATGTATGCTGTGTGTGCTAACTTTTTTCACATACAAGGGGACCTACAATTTTTTGCCGATTCCGAACGGCACTTTGAGAAGTTTTTCAAGACAATTGTTACTCTCGGAGTGTTTGTCAGACCATCGCGGAGGTGGGAGCCGTGAAAAAGGACAAGTCTTTTTTTTCAGGTGGCAGAGGCAGGATTCGAACCCAGACCTCCGGCGTCAGAGGCACACACACTAACCACTGCGCCACGGCACCCACCACAAAAAGCCAATACTAAGCCAGCAAATAAAGCAACTGCAGCTTAAGCAAAGGCGTAAATCAAATTTTGGCTTAAAATCGTAAGAAAACGTTGTCCCCAAAGTAACCTTTCTGTTGCGGTAAGGTTCTAAATAGGCTGTTTCCCCCCCGCGAAACAGTGTGGTTAAGGCCTTACAGAAGTTGATTTGGAGCACTTACCGAAACTTTTAAAACCTAACAAGCTTGTATAAAGTTTTTTGTTAGGCTTTACCGAAACTGTTGTTATTTCTGTACAAACCTATTAGACTTGTTTTAATTTTTCGATTAGGCTTTACCGAAACTGCTGTTTGTCCAACATTTCCTTCTGCAGGATATAAAGAGGCTATTACTCTTATAAGGCTTCCTCTTGCAGGCTTTTTTAGAGGCTACTACTTGTATAAGGCCTTCTGCGAAAGCTTTATACAGGCTATTACTTGTATAAGGCTTTCAGTTTCAGGCTTTATAGAGGCTATGGCTTTTTTAAGGCTTCCTGTTGCATGCTTTTTCCGAAAATGTTGTTGCAGAACAAATCTCCGAAATAATATCTCGAAAATATTCCAAAAAACATTTTATATATCATCAGGCTATAACTTTATACATCAGGCTATAACTTGTATACAGCTTCCTGTTGCAGACCTTATAGAGGCTATGACTTGTATAAGGCTTCCTGTTGCAAGGCTTTATACAGGCTATAACTTGGACAAGGCTTCCTGTTGCAGGCTTTATACAGGCTGTAACTTGTATAAGGCTTCCTGTTGCAGCAAAAAGTATTTTATATGCAAATTAAACAATAATTAGAAAGGACGGACCTGACTTAACCTAATATGTATTTATCTGTCGGTCTCGATCATATTTCTAAAAGGTCTTTGGGGTCTACGGTCATAATTTCACTATGTTACAATGTGTGGGGTGCCGTGGCGTAGTGGTTAGTGTGTGTGCTTACTACGCCGGAGGTCTGGGTTCGAATCCTGCCATCGTCACCTGAAAAAAAAGTCTTTCTCTTTTTCACGGCCCCCAACTCCGCGAGGGTCTGACAAGCCCTCCGAGAGCATCATTTGTCTTGAAAAACTTGTCAAAGTGCCGTTCGGATTCGGCAAAAAATTGTAGGTCCCCTTGTATGTAAAGAAATTAACACACCAGCATACATTGTTGAGAAGTTGGCCCTGGTTCACCTCGAGCTGTTGCGCCACTCTATTTATTTATTTACAATGTGTGCATCAAAATTTATATATTTTTATATCTTCTAACCTTTTGCCCTATCGAGAAAATTTGAGCTATAAAAAATATTGAACATTTTAGCAATGCTTTTTGTTATTGCTCAGGAAAAAGAATAATTAACAATGAAAATTATAAACATACAAGAATATAAGTATGTCATGTCTTGGGGTTAAGGCTACCAAAAATTAATGTTTTAAGAGTATGTAGTGACCATAGTGTATTCCACTAGGAAACCCTTGGAATACAAGAGGAGGAACAACTCCTAGAGCATCCAACGAGCATCCAAACGAAATATGCGAACAGAAAGTTTAGACCAAGATGTGCGAACATTTTCGGGTTCCATTCATTAAATATTACATCGTTGGATAACATCTCCACGGTGCATATTAGTTTTTCTGCTTTTTTCCACTCTAGTTGTACATACCCTTGGTCCCGATTGCATTTGTATGAGCTCTCTTTTTATACCCGACCGAGGGTATATTAATTTTAATGCATAGTTTGTAACAGAGTGAAATAATTACCTTAGACTCTTAAGACCTTTAAGAGATATGATCGAGAGCGACTGAAAAGGTGAATTTAGCCATGCGATTTAGACAGCGTATGTGTGAAGCTGAAACTTTGTACACGGCTTAGATCTTCTGCTGCACAGACAAAGTGTGAAATTTGACTTAAGCCGTCAACGGCCACGCCCAATACTGGCTTCAATGTGAGGCAACCTCTATTTTACATTTTCTTTCAAAATGCCTTTTGGTCAAGTTAGACAAGTCATAGGAACTTAAATTTTGCTACTGAACAATATTGGCCCAAGACCTTTAACAAGGCAAAAATTGGACGGCCCACAATTTCGACCATGCCCACTTTTAACATGTTAGGTCTTACCCGATTTCTCGAAAAGTTGACTCCAGAGCAAAAAAAAAAATTTATGACAAATATTAAAGATATTACTATTTGCAAAGTTTGGTCCATACAAAGTTTTGAGCTCCACCCACTTTTAGGAGGCGTTTTTAAGAAAAAACTGTTTTTTTCGATTACCAAATTCCATCTTTCTAGGACTTACAGTTAAATCAATACAGACCAAAATTACATGCCTTTGTGGTTCAATGTGCGGGCGTTTGCCCCGCACGTCGTTGGCTTGAGTTCAAATCCTAAGGGGCAAAATTGTATTTTTAGTCAATCTGTGTGATAATTTTTCCTGTCGTACGACAGGCTCCTTTACTGGTTATTAATGCATAACTAGTTGGGTGGGTCTAGAAAATTTATATATGTAGATCGAAAATGCCATAAGACTTACATATACGAACAAATTTGGCTTTTCACAGAAAGTTTTATTAATTGATTCCTTGAAAGCGAAGATCTATTTTAGTTTCCAAAGGGTGTCAATCAATTTTCGTTATCGTTATCGAATCTTCTTAAATCGAAATTAAATAAAAATATATGTCAAAACTTATGAGAATTACCACACGTGTTCCTATTTTCATTTGTATTGCATTTTTTATTGCCATCTTTCTTCACCAGATGTCAGAGAAAATAATATAATTGAATTTGTTTTCCGGAACTTAGCAAATTTGTTTATTTTGCTTTTCAAAATCTCAAAGCCATAGATACCAAGTGACAAAATTCTTACAAATTGCTTTATATATTCCCAAAAGTATTTATGAACGGAAGCATAACTTTCCAAATATCAACATTACTCCCTCGCAATTATTTACCTTGTACTATAATTAAACACCTGCAGCTAAGAAGAAACTTTATCAAAGATCCCATCTCCCCGATGAAGGCCCAGCTCACAAATCAAATTTTATTTTTGTCGTCATATCACCGCGGGGTGTCCTTGCGACATTTCAACAAAACAAGTCGAAGAATTGTCTTAAATACATTTTGCTCTTCACAAGATGTCTTAATTTGTTTTGCAAGGCAATTTATTGAGGAATTTCAATGAGACTTAAATAATTTTCTTCAAACTTGAAACCATATCGTAGATATGCGCGAGGGTGGGCGAGGACCGAAATTTTAAGGAATGTAAATCTTTGAATCCTTGGCGATTAAAATTTTCAAACAATTCTCTTCAAAAAAAAAAAAAGAAAACTTTTTTCCATGGCAATAAATTTGTCCTTCTTTGCAAAAACTCCCATCACAGCCGAGGAATTATGCGGGGAAGTGATAAATTAACACTTAGTTCAAAGAGAAACGCTGAAAATGAGCCTTAATTTATTTCACTCAGGTGAGACTATGGCAACTGTGGTATTTTTAAATTGCCATTGCGTAACACTAATTAAAGTCTAGTGCTAAAGAAGCGGAACGAAGGTTAATTATCACGAGTTTAGGCTACAATTTCTCGAGAGAATAATTATGAAAAGGAATTTGTGGGAAGTTTTTTTTTTCGATGGGGAAAGTTACGTTGGTAGGTGGGACTCAGAAAAGTTGTAGCGGAAAATTTATTAAAAATAATGTTTTTAAAATATTTTTTAACAAAAGCAATTAAAATAAAAAAAAAACATGGACCGGCCTTTGACATTGAATCTAAATCTGAGAGTTTTGACAAGAAAGGCTTTAAATTAGGTTGAGTATTTCGGTTTTGCTAAAAAGTAATAAGCAGCCACTGAGAAAAACGTTAAACTAATCCCTCAAAAGTTCTGAAAAAAGTGACAATTATATGCCACATGGATTGTTGGCTTTGGCAGAAGGAATTTCTAAGGCAACCTAAAAGCGAGCTTCCTTTAACTCTAACTAAAATCTTTATGTACTCGTAGACTTGCATGTTTTTTTGCTGTTTATTTTTCAAATAATGGGGTGCCGTGGCGTAGTGGTTAGTGTGTGTGCTTACTACGCCGGAGGTCTGGGTTTGAATCCTGCCATCACCTGCCTCACCTGAAAAAAAAGCCTTGTTCTTTTTCACGGTCCCCACCTCCGCGAGGGTTTGACAAGCCCTCCGAGAGTATTAATTGTCTTGAAAAACTTCTCAAAGTGCCGTTCGGATTCGGTAAAAAATTGTAGGTCCCCTTGTATGTAAAAGAAATTAACACACCAGCATACATTGTTGAGAAGTTGGCCCTGGTTCACCTCGAGCTGTTGTGCCACTCTATTTATTTTATTTTTCAAATAAACTTAAATATCTTAAAGATTTTGTTCTTAAATTTGTGAATGATGGTCTGCTTTTGCATGGGAGAGAGCGAGAGACATAAATTGCTTTCGATTAATAGTTGGCGCATTTTTTGCCGCACCCATTTTGACATCATTCCAATGTCAAATCTAGTGAAATGTGAATTCAATGAAAGTTGGTAGTTCGTAGAAATGCAGAATAAAAAAAAAGTTTCAGATTTAATTCAGTAAGTTTTAAAAATTAATAAATTGCAAAAACGAGGAGATTAAGGAGTTATTTCAATAGAAACCATGATTTAAAAACTTGCAAACATTTGCGTTGAACAAGTCCAGATCCAGTTTGTATGAGTTGCTATTGATAGAAAAAAGGTTTGGTTAGATCTTGGTATAGAATCCTACTTCATTACCTCATCCCTTTGTATATACACAATATTGAATTTCCCGCCAATTAAAAGGCAAAACTCTGTATAAAATTAAAAAAAAAAAATAGCTCCCATTCATTGAAAACAAAAAACCCATTACCGACCTTAATTAGTCGGACTGCATTTCCGCGAAAAGCCTCTCGGCCATACCGCCAGCACCAGCTCAGCTCATGTTGTTCATTAAAAAGGGACGCAGTTAAAAAAATGCACGGCTGCCAGTAATAAAATTAAAGCCTCAACGGCTAAAAATCGGGCAACCCGCCGTTGCCACCGACTTGGGTAGAGATTAAAAAGCTATAAAAGATAATTAATCCCACGTTAAACTAACGCATAAGCCAGTGGAGCGGCCGATGCGGCGCGTTCCGACGCTCCGCTTTCATTTCCACAGTGCGATAATCTAATATGCGATATCGAGGCTCAGGTATCCATTGCCAGCAAGGGGTGGGTGTTGCCTTGCCAGTAGCCCGAACAGGGTTCGACTACTCACCACATACGGTTCGCTACCCACAATTACATTTCGCATTACATTGTTATTTACAAAGTTTTAATGAAAACATGGATAAATGTTTCGGTCTGGCATGGCACAGCGGCGTCGGCGGCGTCCCTTTTGGTTGATGCGGGTGTGCGTAATTGGGGGCTTGCGAGAGGGAATTCCAGAACCAGAGATAACATTATCCCGTAATTCCTTTCATAGTTTCCGAATGAATGCAAAACGACGACGAGGCGCATTTGGGTATAATATTGGCATTGGCATCCAATGGGACGCGCTGAATGGTAAGTGAGGGCTTTATTAAGGCAAACAGGCTTATCTGCGATGACACTATTGTTGTTGTGGGTTATTGTGTTTGGCTGTTTAGCTGGAAGGCACGTGTGATTTTTTTTTCGTACTCTTTATGGTGTAGACCGCACAGAATTGGGGAAATGTGCGCATGGGAGGCAGATCAATGTGTGTGATACTATTTTTATTGTGTTTATTTATAGATATTTTCGGGGTCCCTGTGGAAGATTGGGCAAGCATGAAAGATAGGGACCTCATACTAAGGCGCAGGGATAGCATTGAAACATTCCTTTAAAGAAGAACCTCAATTGATGCATGATGGTTTTTGAACCTTTACTAAAAGACTTTTATTGGAGATTTTTCTTCTTAGGCAGAACATCAAGTATGTGGAACAAGCTTCAAGAAACATATTGACTCGTGATTTTAGTAGGTGCAATATTAACCAGGTTAATGGACTCTCAAGGTGCCCTCATTTGTCTCTTAATTATTAGTCTGTTGCCTACTACACTCCTAAAGTGCCGAACTGAAAAGGATCCAAAAGAGATTATAGAGTTGATTAAGTCACCTTAGTCTCGACCTACTAAAACGACATCTTCCTAACTTGCCTTGGCATAAACGTCTCATCATATATAACGTAGCATCATACAAAACGCCACATTGCTTCACTCCACAAACATCTTTTGCAAAATGGCCACAGAAGAAAGCTCCTTTGTCCACAACGTTTGGTAAAACGTCTAGTTGAAAATTTTCCACAATCTCAGAATAATAAAAACTTCAAAAGAAGGTGTTGAAAATATGAAGGTTTAAATTGTAGGCGTGTAGTGAGTGATTCAAGTAGTGAGTGATTGAATATATCGAGCAAAAGTTCAAGGGTTCAAGTTTTGGTTTGAAGAATCCTTGAATTTTTTTTCAAAAAAGACAAACCACTCAACATTAGCGTCAACCACGATACAAAATTGTATAGTGTTTTACAATCAAAACGTTTTGCGTCAACGATTGTTTTGACAGCAATGTGACAGGACAAAGTACTTCTATTTAAGTCGACATTTTGATTTCGCGTGCATCAAAAAGGTTGGAAGAATTTTTTCCAAAACCAAAGGGGAGGAAACTGGTAGAAGTTCAATCAGGAAAAACAGAGGTATGTTATCCCCTGCCCAGACAAAGATTTTACCACTGAGAAGAAGAGATCGATAACACATACGAATACCAGGGTGCTTTTTCCTTCAAAAGTCTTGTTCGAACAACGGCACAGAAGGAAATGAACGCCCTTGCCCTTTAAAATCCTTTAAAATTTGCTCACCAAAATTTCATGATCTAGACTGAACTTTGAAGAAGAGGGTGTTATCGAATGGGCAACCTACGAAGAGCGTGACTATCCTGAAAAATAAACCAGAACCACAATAAGTCAGCAAAGAAAGACAACAAGGGGATATTCTCCATACACTCATAAGTGAAAAAGAGAGGCTTTATTGTGAGCGCATCTGCAGACAACGTGACAAACCTGATCCCTGGAAAATTCTCCTTAGCCCTAAGCTATCGACTCAGCTTAGCACTTAATATGGTCGATAGCTTGGACGCAGGCCGAGAACAACTGGGCATTAATTCATCTGAGAATTCTTAAGAGCAATTCAAACCTTCAGGACACCAAGAATGGGAGAAATTGATATACCGATATCTCAATCAGCTAGCTACCTCGTGTCTAGCGGGCAAACGTGGTCCTGAATGCTTGCCTTGGGACGTTAGGTAGCATGTGGGGAATAAGACCACCTAGAGAGATAAATATAGCGGTTGGACCCATATCTTAGTTGGTTGAAGGCTACAGAGAAAAAGTGCCATCACTCTAATCCCATAAAAGTCCAAAAAGCACCCTTCGTGGATAAAGCAGGGCCTTTAAGGACTTTACTTATTACTTTACCGCACACCCTTTGTAGATTGAAGGGGGAGGTGGTATGATAAATTACAAATCAGTGCGGCCACTTGTAGATTGTACCAACCTTGAACAAATCCTGCAGCAGCAATCCGGCTTAAATGGCTGTCCGTCCAAGGTTAGGGTATCCGGACTGTGGACCTCTAGACTTTTGGATAAGCCTCTATGGAATTTCAGAGGTGCGTTTTTATAGATATTCTATTCAGGGACTACCTACCTCTGACAGTCACATTCAGCACAGGATTCGACATCAGAACACGCACTGGGAAGGAAGCGGATGTGAGGGAAAGACTGTAGCAAAATCGCCATTGATACTGACTGCTTTAAAGTTTAACGTGGAAACAGTTGCAAACATCTTCCGTGAAGCTCTCGCGTTAAGAACATCTTTTTGGATCAATGAAAATTTCAGTTTCTTTCAGGCGGATCTAGAGGATCCAAGCTGTTGCGGAACTGAAGATGCATATGCTCGAAAATAAGACTCTAGCTCTTATGTTGGGTACTAGGCCACACTTATAACACAGGAAATCATGGAGGTATCATGGTTTGTATTATGGGTCACAGATGAATGCACTTCTAGTCACTTAATCTATAAGAATACCGCTGAGTTCTATAACACCTAAAATAGGAACTTCGTCTTTCATAAAACTCTAATCTACGTTTGACAGAGAAAACATGCAGATCAAAAAAGATCCGTATTTACGATCGGACTAGCACGCAAGGGTGGATATCCGATTACGTAAGGAAGTCCTTACCGCAGAAGCTGCAGGGCCGTTTAGGAAATTTTAGTCTTTTAATTAACATAAGGATCCCTCGCCAGTTACTTCTTCCACGAGTTCAAAGATCCAATCAATGTGGACCCCGAGATCCTTCTTATATTTGTATAAAGAAGATGAAAAAGAATCAAGAATTTTACGCTGACCTCTGCCTCAAGCTGGTTTCAGAAGAGACATTCGGTTTCGGATTCGGACAATTTTAAACGAAAAAAAACTACTAAAAACGGGGGTTTCGGAAACAGAAAATTTACAAAAAAGTATGGAAAAACTTTTTGTTTCTAAAGAAGTTTTTGCGCGTTTTGACGGAAGCACAGTTTTGGGTTCACTGTGTAGAGAGAATTACCAAGACCTCTCACAAAATTATGTTTTTGGTCGGTGAAGATTCCGGAATTCAATAAAAATAGCAACACTGGAAAAATTTAGATTATAAAACGCGCTTAAGTGAAGAAGCGTTGTTTTGTAGTTTGAAAACTTATGGACTTCTATGGAATGCTTAACGATTTCGAAATCAAAGTTTTAGATGGGGCTGAAAGCAGAGCGCCGCCTTATTAGCAAGGCGTTAAGCTTTTAAATGAAAAACTGTTTTCATCCTGTAAGCTTAATTTCAAAATAAATTTTAACTTGAATTAAGCAAACATTACAGAGAATAAAAATTAAATTGTGTTTTCAACAAACTCATTTCCATCATGACAATTACGAGTAGGATAAAAAGCCAATAAAATCCTTTACCTCTCCCAATATTTCCTCCTTTTAATTGTTTCCATTTAGCATCGAATGCTCTGAAATTCCCTGCACATATCCCAGAGGCGAGGCAAGCGCGTACATTGGGTAATAAAATAAGACAACTTATTTTGGCATTTATTGCGCACTGACACTAGAAAAACACTTAAATTTTACTGTCGCAAAGAATTTCATTAGTACATCCGCTAAAGTGTCCTAAATAGAACTACCTTGTCCTTAAAATTTCGAAAGTAAAATGCTCTTTTAAACCCTCACGGCGAATTGACTTAACACCGTGGGTGGTGTTGAACGAAAGAGTTAAACATATTATAGCCTCGAACGGGGCAAATAAAAATTAAACTGCACAACACGCTAGTTAAGTTTTAAGTCTTCTAGTAAAATTAAATTACATTAGGAAACGACAATGTTGCAGGATGTGTACTAAATTTTTCCGGACACTAAAGACTTTCCTATCAAATAAATTTGACAATTTAAAAGCTGAGGAAAGACTAGGAGGAGAAATGATAAGTCAAAGATATTAAGAGAATTTGAGAACATTTTTAAAATAAAAGTAAAATAAATTGCCAAATCGCATGACTCCCTGAACACACTTCTAATCACTTTTCCAAACAACCGATTTATGTCGAAAAGCAACAACCTCTCCACGAGGAAATCTTATCAATTCGAATTAACACAACAAAATGTTCCCTCGAACGAACATATATTCGCCATAAATTAAAGCCAAAGTCCTCCCTCAATTAGGCACGTCAAGAGCCTAATCTAATTAACGCTGACAACACTTCGGCTACAGTAAACTGTTGCGCCACTCCATTCTAAATTTAGGGCCACATACTGCTATCAGCAGGGGAGATGTTAAAAAAAATGAATTACTTGCGGGAACTAATTAGTTTGATACGACGAACCAAGGATTGGGAAATCTACCCACCTACACACATCTTCGATGAAAACCCAATTAAAGTCGTTCGATATAATTAAATGCGGCTATCCATCAACACGGCGTACAAAGATGAGCTGTCAAGTGAAAGACAAAAAAAAAGGTTTCCCCTTTCCCGGATGGGGCTTACCTTTATTGATTTATCCCTAGGAAGGATCACATTCACTCACCCCCACCCAATAAAGAATTTGTTCCATACAAATGCATATAAAAGGACCAACCAACGATGTGCTAAAATAAAAATGAGTAAAAAAAAGGACCTTGGTTAACTTACACACACATGTGTCCTATGTCAACAAGGTTGTGAATTTTCAGCGCCCCCTGTTTTATACGTGCTGAGGGCTACGTACGTGTGCTTTGGGATTTTGTACCAATTGAATATCTGACCCGAATAAAAGGATATGCCTCCTGTATACAGAGAGTTGTATAAAAAGACTGACGTTGTAAAAACTAAATTAAACTTTAACCAACAGGACTTTGTGGCGTGTTGATTCTCTGTCGGTGGAATAGAAGACCAACAACTGGCAATAAGGGCTCTGAATTCAAGTGTGTTTACGGTATCCAATTGGTATACGCACACACCATAGCCCTTGGGGAAATTCAAAAAAATAAATTAGGTTAGACTGAAAAAAAAACTATACCAAATTCCTAGAGCCCCATAGTAGTTTCATTAACATAAATAAATAAGCTCATATCACTACTTTCTGAGAAGTCGGTTTCCACACATATTATTCGCTCGGAATATCCTCCTATTTTAAATATCCTCCTGAAGCCCAGTGGCACTGAAAAATTTAACTTCTGGCGGTAGCAAAAAAAGAGGAAATAACAAAAATTCAAAGTTTGGCACTTTGAAAATCCTCGTTGTATCACATGGCGACTCTATCATTAAATTCTCGCCAGCCCCCGAAGAAAAGTTTCGGTCATCAACATTTTAACATTCCTTTATTATCTTTGCCATCGTGGTCCTTCCAAAGTCAACCATCTTGCGTATCCTTGCGCTCTTCTTGAGGGTAATTTTCATTAAACTTTTCCGGGAATGGCGAACCCAAAGAGTAACAGAGAAAAGTAAAACTTTGCCAACAGCTTGCATAAAATAATGACATTCGAAGCGTTTAGAAGATTATGCCAATCTCTATACCTTTCGGCTTGATGAGGAAGCCTTGAAACTACAGAAACGTCTTTCATCTTTCATTGTCACTTGGATGATTCCTTTTTCGGTATTTAAAGTCTCATTAGTGTGCTGGCAACCATGCAAACGGCTTACTGTATACATTAACCAAACAAGTCAAGGATGCCGAGGTGAGTGCATGTAAACGTAATGTACCATGAGTTGGCAAGTCCTGTTGAATTGTTGTACAAGTATATGTATGGATGTAGAGTGCACCTATTTCCTTGTGTGTTTTACAATTCAGCAGGAAAACTAGCTCTTAAAATGGTGTACGTGCCACTCTGTTGACAAATAATAAAGGCGGTACTCGACACTTAAATAGCCCCACCGTGTACGCGTTCGTCCTGCTGAGTAAACTCTTCAGAAGGAGGTCACGAATACGAGTAATGTGTGCAATGCTCCGAAAGAGCATCAGTACGAATGCAGGTGCCAAGTCATTCAACTATGGCCGAATACAATGTTTGTTGAAGAAAGGTCCCTGTTTTTGAGAAAAAAGAGGAAAAACAATCACTTCTACATAGTATGTTTTGTTTCCCTGTCAACAAGGAGTGAATCCCTTTTTCCTAACCCTCATGTTTTTTTTGCAAACCAAGAAAAAGTAGACAGCGTTGACCTTTAAGGCTTGGCGATGGTCTGGCAACGAAAACGTGCTTTAAGGCATATTTAAAGATCCGTATTATGAGCACGTTGGATTTGAAAGTGTTCGTTCCATTCTCATCCTCGTCGATAGTTAATTTTTAATTCAAAGGTAAATCTATGAGGTTTTTTTTATTTCTTAGACTTTTTGGACAACAACCTATGCAAGAAATAGCTGGACGCTAGAACCTATTAGCCATTATATAAAAAAGGATTGTTCGTGACATCTTCCATGAGGACAATCGCTTGGCACAAGCCGAAGCTATCATCTCACCATCACCCCAAAACGTGCACCGAAAATAGTAGTCCCTCGCTCAGCGCCCATCCCGCCCATCAGTGCGTCTAGTCAAAAAACCGACGACAGTTCAGCGCCAAAAAACTCACAGCACAACGATGAAGATCATGTTGCAATGATCTCCATCGCCACTGCCGCCACCGAGGCGATATTTTTCGTCAATACTTGGCGGTGAACGAGTAGTCAAATGGCAGTCGTGGTAAAGTTCCTACACAAGCCCAGGGAGGTGGAAAGCCCGACAGAGGAGGTGGTAGCTTCTATACCGCCAGCATCCCACAAAGAAGACGGTCTCGCAGATAACCGATCAGATTCAGAAGATCGTAAGTTCATCGTTGATGAGAAAGAAATGGTTCCCAAAAAAACATCAATCAGTTTGCGGACGACAAAGGCTCCACCACCAGCGGAAACACGTCCAAGTCCACCACCACCACCCGTTCGGTAATCTAAAGAACACTAAAGCCTCGGGAGATACACGATACCCGTCTTCCACTCACATTGTATCTGGCGCATTTGGGCCCAGGGCAAGAACAGTCGATAGGCCATCGACCAACCATTACCAAGAGGTAAGTTCGAAGATGAACAGAAGGCGGCCGAACGTGAGCGACGCTTTCGTGAAGCGACACGATGCAGTGCGATATTGGAAGCGAGACCGGTTCTCGCCCATCCGCGATTGGGAAAGTTGAGTGGTATCCCTGCTTCGGCAGCAGGCCCGCAGATGGTCCTCAAAAAGCAGAGGAGCCGGTAATTCTGGTCAGGGATCTGCAGGCAGCCACCAAAACGGAGGATCGGCTGGACTGAACTTCAGCGTCAGTGGGCAGCGGTGGCAATAGTGCTGTAAACAGCGGAAGCCTGACGGTGGCACAGGCGGCGGTTGAGGCGATATGGGTGGAGGTCGTGACGGACGTTCTTACTACGGTTCAAATAGTCTGCCAACGAGATCCCCATTGCCACCATTCTATGAGAGTCTGAAGGCGCAGGACGTGGGTAACAACATGAGTTCCTTTACCGCGACGAACGGCATTTTTCTGGTACAAAATTTGGCCGTCTACCTGATGGGTGAAGGTGATGGTGTTGGTATAGATAGGGCATTGGGAACGGCCAGGGCTATCCACCGGAGATTATGCATCTGGGATCGACGAGGCTATTGCCAACGGCCAAGCCTACGGTATTATACTGAAGGAGTAGCCCAACATCGAGTACGACACGAAAACGACATCAACAGCTTTGCCCTGCACGGCATCCTGCTGCACAACGGTGGTAATCAAGGGTGCTATTCCAATTGCAACGGCGCCAACAACGGTGGATACGATGTGAACGACTCAAGGATGGCCAAAATGGTTGGTCCACTTCAGTTCACAGCGAAACGACGTTCTCATCGCCCAGTGATCACATTTAAGTCATGCTCTCCGATGCTGTGGACCTGAGTTCATTCCTACAGCGACTTCCCAGCGATGACTCGCTGAGTCTGGTTTGTGACTTAAAGTTGGCGTCGACGCCCTCGCTGACTTCAGGCTCTATAACTGCTTTCCAAGAGAACATTCAGCAACTGGTACTCCGGGCCCTAATTTGCGTGGCGATGGTGTGGATTGCTTCGATACGTCACGGTTCCATCTGTACAGCAGTAGATTCTATAAAGTGTCCGACCACCGAGCTATCAACAGACTCACATGCACCTGCGACAGCAGCAGCACAAATCAGCACAAGCAGCATAAATCAGTGATCGCCACTGTCTGCGAGGATAGTCCATCGAAATTTATCTGCCCTGTCTGTTCCCTGTACATTCACCCTGCAAAGACTGCTGAATCGTCATATGAAATTTCATTTGGAAATCAAACTAAATTTGTGCACGTTCCATGGCAAGGGCACGATACGTTCCACCTGAAGCGGCACACACCAACGCACACAGCTGTTCGTCCATACAAGTGTAATCTGTGAGAGGAAGAGTTTCACACAACGCTGTATGCTCGAGTCTCACTGCCTCAAGGTGCAAAGTGTGCCAAATCAATACGCCTACAAAGAGCGTAGAGCTAAGATGTACGTGTGCGAGGATAGAGGTCACACAACCTGTGAACCAGAGGTGAACTACATCCAACTCAAGAAGAATTACCCCTTTTCGCCAGCACTGCTCAAGCTCTTAGACAAACGTCACTTTAAGTTCACAACACTCAGTTGGCAACCAATTTGCTGGGCCAGCTACGTATGCCGGCTTACAATTGAAGAGCACCAAATATTCTTAAGTTCTTTCTAAAAATCCTTTCCCTTAATCCTTGTATATTATTAATAATTAATTAATTTATCAACAAAACTAGAGTTTTAGCCTAATACTATGTCTCCACTGGCAATTAAAAGAGGATTAGCGGAAGACGATTAAAAATAAATCCCAAAGTGGCTCAACCGAACAAATATAGGATTAACTTAACACGAACACTCTGTTTCTGTCATTTTGGCTCTCAAAAGAGAGTTGCGATTTCACTTCCCAGAAGCGAAAAACGATTTATAGTCCATTTACACCGAGCCTTATTTCAGCACTTAGCCTAATTCAATATTTCGCCCTAAATGTTCAGCGTTTCGTAATATATTTTTCAGGATTTATAAATGTTGAATTTCAGTTAAATGCTGAATTTCGCCTGGACATGTTACAAGGACAGTTTTAGTTTCTTTTTTGATTCTCAAACTGTTACAAAGGTGCAGAAAATATGTTTGTGAATAGGGTGAATGGGATTTATGAGAGGATTTATTCAGAGCTGGCTGGCGAAGCTTGTTGGCTGAGGCCAACCCCGGACTGTAGCGCCACCTTAAGTTTATTTTTATTCGCTTGCCGAAAGGATTTAATTTTGTATGGTAGATCGCGTGATTTTTAGAGGATTTAGTTAAGATTTATATTAATAGCGGACCAGTGCCCTGTGGAGACATAGTTTTAACCTTATAATAAAAAAAACAATATTTTCGACAACATCCTCGTTTAGTTAACACAATTCAACGATCATTTTCAGTGCAAAGCATCACAGTTGTGGCGCGTTGGTTACGTAGAAATTTACTCATGGTTAAAATTCCACTGATTTGATATTTTAAAAACGTGTCTTCTCAACTCAATCGATTAATTAATGTCAATGATTTTTAATCTTTAACTAAAATAAATAAAATAAATAAATAGAGTGGCGCAACAGCTCGAGGTGAACCAGGGCCAACTTCTCAACAATGTATGCTGGTGTGTTAATTTCTTTACATACAAGGGGACCTACAATTTTTTGCCGAATCCGAACGGCACTTTGAGAAGTTTTTCAAGACAATTAATACTCTCGGAGGGCTTGTCAAACCCTCGCGGAGGTGGGGACCGTGAAAAAGAACAAGTCTTTTTTTTTTCAGGTGACGATGGCAGGATTCGAACCCAGACCTCCGGCGTAGTAAGCACACACACTAACCACTACGCCACGGCACCCCACTAATCTTTAACTACCTACATAAAACATGGACCATCCGTTAAAATCAGCTGAGACGAAAAAAACCAAAAGTCTTTGAAAAGGATATGCTGAGGGGCTGCAAATACATGATAGAAGTAAATTTGGTTACAGCGCGTTCTCTGTCACAAGTTGTCTTATGGCACATGGTTTAAGTAAGAGACAACTTGTGAACTTGTTCACTTGTTCAACTTGTTCAACTTGATAGGGTACACCGTATTACCCGCCATTGGGGGATATAGTTTAAAGTACTGGTTTTCTGGTACATATTTGCAATGATTTTAAAATACTGTATTCAAAATAGTGGTCTTTTCTACCTTAGTACGAAAGCTAACGTTAAACCCAAAAAACTCTGTCAGCACCGACAGGGCAAAAAAAAGGTCAATCATAAAAATTGCCTTCTCAGAGGAATTACCCATCATAATTTAGGGGATAAGTATGCTAGAGACGAGCTATCCATGCAAGAATAACAAATGGCTTTGAAACTTATTCGGCTACTACGTTTCAGGCATGTCCCATCTGTGCAACGTACACCTACCAACCCGCCACAAGGTATTTACAAAACCCACCTGAACATCTCATTTGCGCATTATTATTTCACGTAAACATCAATCATAAACTAAGCACTCTCCCTGTGTGATTTTCAAAACAACAACAAAAAATACAGTAAATCAAATTAACTTTTTCGCACTTAAATCTCTGAGCAACCTTTCAGCTCGACTGCAGACGACCCCTCGAGACCGAGGAGCACAGCGTAGATCACCCGAACACAAACGCCAATAATAAAAATAAAACATTTCCCAAACTAAACACATCCTGGCTGCCGGAATTACATGAATTTCAGATCAATTCGCAACGAAATAGTATGTGTTCGCATGAAGTTCAATATTTACCCACCCCCCCCGCTGGGCTGGTGCATGTGTTGGGAACATGCCCCGTACGCCAAAAGCGTGTGTACCCACTCTACACTCGCTCACCCTCAATCAATCAATAAAAAAAAGTTTCTGTTTTGTTCTTTTCGTCCTGCCTCCCAACACAAACTCTCGCATATGTGTCGTTGTGATTTGAGTGAGTATGTGTGTGTATTTTGTGTTATTCACGCCACAATAACACTAAATAAGAAGCGCGGGGGTGCCTGTCGGAAAAAACAAACGCACGTACATAAAATAAAATAATAGTACACAATCATTTTCCGCACAATAAACACCAGGCAAGCGGGAACGCACGTTCTCAATCTGCCCGTTAAGTCAGCCCCCGGGGGTGGGCGCGTATCGCCGTTTTAGGGGCCAAACTTTGCCAAAGAAAAACACATGCGGGTCGTGAACTTATGATGACTAATAAATCACACACAATTCATTTCCATGGTAATCTATCCGAAACGATAGGGATTAAGGGGATCGTATATAGCCCAGGGAAGGTCGGAACGTCAAAAGCCAGCCAGAGTCCAGCTCCCAGTCCAGTCGAGTGCCACTTCCACTTGACATGACAAGAGCCCAACATGAACTCCTTCGGAGAAAAGCTAGTTTCGGGCTGTAATGCAGATGAGATACGAAAGCCACATATGCATCGAGTGAAACTAAACAAATGGTCCGGATCCAGGAAGGCTCACGTTTGTTTGCTCACATTCATCCCAGCACTGTCTGCGGCATCTGAGTGTGGGGGTGTGAAAACATCCCGACCATGGATGTAACGACCAGCCAAATGAATCTTTGCTGGGGGAATGCGCTGTGCAGGCAACAGTCTCTACACTTGAACGTTTTTAATAATAAATTAAATAAATAAATAAATAAAATAAATAGAGTGGCGCAACAGCTCGAGGTGAACCAGGGCCAACTTCTCAACAATGTATGCTGGTGTGTTAATTTCTTTACATACAAGGGGACCTACAATTTTTTGCCGAATCCGAACGGCACATTGAGAAGTTTTTCAAGACAATTAATACTCTCGGAGGGCTTGTCAAACCCTCGCGGAGGTGGGGACCGTGAAAAGAACAAGTCTTTTTTTTGCAGGTGACGATGGCAGGATTCGAACCCAGACCTCCGGCGTAGTAAGCACACACACTAACCACTACGCCACGGCACCCCACTACCCCACGGCACCCCATTTAATAATAAATTGCTGCTCGCGAATTGCTCGGAATAGAAGATGAGGAGCAGCACTGGGCGCAAACCTCATGCTGATGGCTGCATGCTCGGCTATAAAAATTCTGCAAAATTTCTTGTTTTGTAATAAAAATTTTGAGAAATGGCACAAATAACACTTAATAAAGTGAATTTTTTTTGTTTTCATATTTTGGGCGGCGGGATAAGTATTTTGGATTTTTTGTAAGCAACAAGCTTACATCATGTTATTTTGCCTCAAGATTTTAAGTTCATTTTGTGCCTTGGCGTCTTTTTAAGCAGCAATAATTTGTGCAAGGATGTATTCATTTAGTATTTTATCGACACGTTTAAATGGTGGAATGTGGCATAAAACCTTTCTCGGCTTAGTATATTGGGTTAAACATTGTAATAAAAACAAAAACCTCCTAGAATCCCTTTGGATATATACGATTTAAGTCACAATTCATTGACGCGCATAAAAAAATACACAGGCCTCGTGGATAGCCCTTTTATACTCCTTTCGAATTTTTATTAAGATGTCAAATGTATTTCCTTTTATTGGAAATGTAAAAGATATATTTTAAGCCTAACTTGGTTAAACCTCTCCAGGGGGTAAAAGTTTAAAATTTTTGTAAATTTTCGAAGGGAACGATCATCCAATGAGAGCTTAAAAGAGGTTTTAGAGCTTAATCTGTACTAAGTACTACCGACCAAAAACATCTCTCACCCTTCATGAATAGCTCAAAATGGTTTAACGGGTAGGAGGGATCTCTAGATACATGTGGTATCACAATGGACCTACATATAGGTCTTAGTGTGTCGGTTTCTTTGGACCCTTAAACCTAACCTTACCTAGCCAAAACCCTTACCCACATTCAGGGTCTACTATTTAGATGCATTATTTGAATGTGTCTTTGTTCTTATAATCAACTCGCGCCCAATCAATTGGCTTGGCTTGGCTAGCCTCAGCCATTAACATCTCACATGTCTAAAGAGTTAGAAGAAAAAAAAAGAGGAGAGATGGGTAGGTAGGTAGGTAGAAGTGGCGGTTCAGGAAAGAACCCAAGTAGCACTTGATCTGCCTTTTTGATACCACAACTCGTATGACCTGGTTTGTGATGGTGGTTGAGATTGTTGTGTGATTGAAGTCTATATCCAACCAATGGAGTTGGGAAACTGGATAAGCGCTTGTATCTGTTTACTCGAAATATCACTAAGGTCGACCAAGAAAGGTTGATTCAGTACATGCAGTCTGGCTTTTGCTAGAGCCGGACATTTGCAGAGGAAGTGGGAGAGAGTTTCTTTCTCATTCATATTTGCGCAACTTCGGCAGTGAGGGTTGTATGGGATACCCAGTTTGGCCACATTGTCTCCAATTGGCCAATGCACCGTTATTACCGCTGTAACTCTGGCGATGTCAAGGCGGGTTCTGTTGAGTATAGGTCTTTTGTTCTATTTTTGTTATATTTAGGCCATGTCTGCCTAGATATGGCGCAATTAGTCAGCCCCCTCGATTGGGAGTTGGCCTTTTCCAGGAAACATGAGTGTATTTGCTCCTTAACTATTCCCAGCGGAATGTGGACCCTTGTTGCGAGCAAGGCGTGTAGAGCTGAGCCCTGTCTGGCCAGCTCATCTGCACGTTCGTTTCCTTTAATCTCATTATACCCTGGGACCCACAAGAGTGTGACCCTGGACGGGCAAGCTCGTGACGACACCCCTGTACCAGTTTAGAGGACATGGTGGCTGAATCAATAGCCTTGATGGCAGCTTGATTGTCTATAAAGATGACAATGGAGGAGTAGAGAAACTGCTGTACTGCTTGGGGATCGTATTGGGTATAGGAAAGACTGATTGTGGCAGGACGTTAAACATTTGCGATATGCGACCTATGAATGAAGCTCTAAACTATGCCGTTTAAGGCCAATCTGATGATCAATTGAGGTGAATTTTGCTGTAAAATATCGTCATCCAAACTATGTTCCAGAAAATAGATGTACTTTGTAATATTTTGGTCTCCAATAAGCTTTGGAACTAGCAAATCCTGTCTAGGCATGTAAATTGTAAGTTAACTTAGCCAAACCAGAAGTCCTAAGAAGTCTTATATCTTTTAAGGTAAACCAAGGTCTAGACAAACCTGGACTGCTACAATAAGCTAGTGACTATAGAAACGACATGATAGAAGACAAAATGGAAAATAAATTTGACTTAGCTATTGAGAAAACGACCTGACGTTAGACAATTTAGGCGTTAATTGGTGTTATACCTGGATGAGCATCCCGGCTATTAAGGCTTAGCCGTGGACCCACGAAAAGACAAAACCTTATGTCAGGCTAAGGAATTTCGGTTGTGGCTTATAAAAATTGTGCAGGAAATATTCCTTACAGAAATAATGATCGACTAACAAGGATATTCACTGACATTCATCACGGAGCTAGTACGCCTTTTAGGTGACGACATATTCATCGATGTAATGGAAATTTAAGGCGCCATATGTGGAAATTCACCCAGCTCGTCGGTCTTCTTTGAAGTTTTTACCTTTTTGTACTAATTTTACCCTGGAAGTGGAAGTTTGTTAGCACCTTTGTCTCTATGGCAAGCAATCAGTTGGGAAGCACTCAACACGTACGGTCTTTTGCCAAATTTCTTTTTTTCGGAGAGGCTTGTCCAGATCTTTTGCTTTTCTTTTCGGAGGACAATATTGTAGACCTTGTATGTTATATGAACAATTTTTGCTTCAGAAAAAAGCTTTACCTCCAATAATTTCACCTGAAGTCAAGTTTAAACAAACCTGAAAGCAAACCTGTCAGTGTGGTCTTGGGAACAGACAAATTGAAAACACTATTAAAACCAGCTGTTGCCTAAGACCATCATGGTCTCTACACGTGCCTCTTGGGGACAAAAAATTTTCCCTGTAGATCGAAGTTTAATTTTTGAAGTCAGACGGGACCACAAATCAAGTGACAGATCCTACAACCATCAGTTACTTGGTTTGATTTGAGAACGTCAGGTCCTGTTTAGGATCTTCTTCTCCGAATTAGTAGGCAATAAGTTGGGGTTGAAGAATTTAAAAAAATTAAACGGCAAGGAGCTATGAAAACTCAAACGGACAAACTAAGTTTTCACAAATCAGTACAAATACAAAACTGTACTCCATTCCCCATCCAATCCCTCGTCAGCAACAGCGTTCTTGCTATCATTCGCCAAGCACCCTGCAGCGCGTTTTTCTGTCAGCTCCACGATTCCAGATTTTAGAATATCCCTCTCTGTACTTGTGTTTCCTCACAAGTACAGTCAGGGATAGTAAACTTTGAAAGTGAGAAATTGGAAGTGAGCTTTTTTGCCGCAGCGCCATATTGCTTTGGGTAAAATCTACAACAAGGGTTTAACAATGGACTGTACGGTGTTGGTGTTATCAGAATCTTTGTACATCGAAATCCTACAGACTATGCCGACTACAGGTACAAGGCTTTTCAAGCAGATATACTGGAACAATACGTCAGAATAAAACATGTCTTGAACAAAACAAAGGCAATAAGTCGCCATATTCACTGGTAGTCAAGCGCCACAAAATACTCATCCTTACGGGTATGATTATCGGCACCTAGAGAAAAACTGGTTCTTGGTAAAAACAATATTCCCTGGGATACACATTTGGGCTATATTTTGTCTATTTTACAGAAGTTTTCAAACTCCAGGCCCAGGCTCAAAATTTTGAGCAGTTCTGTCAGCACGCAGGTTTTAGAAATCTAAAGTGTAGCGGAACTCTATCGAATAACTAAAATTAAAAAGCCATCGAGCTACACATACAATAAAGTCCTTTTGAAACCATACCACATGTTGTCAGGGAGACCAGCTTTCGAACAATTCATTTCAAACCAAAACTTTATTATTGAAATATAATCTCCCTGCAATCCGAATTCAGATTAAAATTACTTGAACTTGCTCGGATGCTATAGGTACACTGTAGTACACACACATCCACATGTGTGACTTTAATTCGAACAACTAAAATCCCGATGTTTTTCTATTCCTCCCAAGAAAACAACGTGACCTAGAAAATAATACCTTTTACAAACTTTTCCTGTTTGCAAAGAATGCTACGGATTCATCACCCACAATGTGTGTCTCTGTTTTATTCTGACGAAATAACAAAAAGCAAAAACCTAACCAGACCCAAATAAAGTCCTTTCACTTTTTGACAGTGTGGAAAAGTTTTCGAGGGTAATTCAGAAGTTCCGCAATACCAAATTGCAAGTATATGAGTTCAAAGTAGGCAAAAAAAAAAAAGAAAAAATAGAAGAAGAAAGTTTTAATGCCTTCTAAGGAATAAAGCAAATGTTTGTTTGACTTTCCTTTCCCTTCCCCATAAAGTTCAGCACTCACATGTGGCTGTTCAAGTATCTAACGCAAAAAAGGTGCACCCAAACAGAAGTCCAAACTTTTCAAATGTTACCACACTGACTGAAGTCGTTTTTGCAAAACGACGATTTAATTTTAAGGGAAGTTGACATTCGTGTCGCATTTTGTTTTGGCAAATCATTTAAGCAGTTAGGTATACGTACAAGGTGTTAAACGATAGCTTTAGGCACCCATAAAATGCCTTTTCCATTATATCTTACTTCAGTTGTTTGCGAAAGACGATGTCTTTGCCAATATGCGGTGCGTAATTGGAATAGTTTCGAGAGGCTCTTCCTTAAACTAATAATGCACCGCCTATTTTCTTTTGGAACAGATTTTCCTTTTCCCGAATTTGACTATCGACAAAAAGCCGTAACGATGAACGCCTTCGTTTAAGTACATGACAAGACGATATGTCAAAAAAGATGAGTTCCGACATTAGCCTTAAAGTCCATGAATACAATCTTATCCTGGTCCAAAAACCTGCTCATAAGTGAGCTCCATGACGGCGCTGCCCGGGAAGTGATATTTTTTGACGGGGCTTTCTGGTGCATATGTTTCAAAACATGGTATTGATCTGGAATACAGCATGTTGATCATTTTGGGCTGGCTTAAAATTAAAAAATCTTTAACAATTAATTTATATCGATACAGTACGTCTATGAGGATCGCAGAGAGAGAATTGCTGAGGAAAGAGTTTCTCGAACTATAATCCGACCATACATTTGTTGGCCTGACCCGAGGGAGCTCTGCTAGTAACTTGACATTGCACTGTCTACGAAGTCTATTGCATCCACATAAATAAACGTCTCCAAGCCTTACTTTGGACATAATCTGTGGAAGAAATAACGTTCAAGGAAAAAATCTGCCCCTCTGCATCCAAGGGCAGCCTTCAGGTCTTGATTTTTGTCTGGGAAGCAAGGAATACTGTCAGTAAATTGCCATTTGGTAATCAGCAGTTGTCAACCCAGCAGCACTCAAAGGCCGAACATAACAATTAATTTTTTAAATAAGTGAGTAAGTGCAAGAGTTTGTCTGTGACAAACTTCTATATACCCGACCCTATATACCGTGTAACACCAAATCTTAAATTTTTTGTCCCGAGTTCATATATTATTTGTTTTTTAATAAACACGCCCCTTAAAAGCGGGCGGAGCTCAAAACTTTGTATGGAATAAACCTAGCAAATAGTTATATCTTGAATATTTGTTTTAGATATTTTTTTTCAATTTAGAGTAAACTTTCCGAGAAATCGGGTTTTAAAAGATCTAACATGGCAAAAGTGGGCATGTGAGCGGTTCAATTTTTGCCTTCTTAGAGGTTTTGGGCCATTATTGCTCTATACCAAAATTTGAGTTCCTACGCCTTGTTTTACTTGACCAAAAGGCATTTTGAAAGAAAATTTGAAATAGAGGTTGTCTTACATTGAACCCAGTAGTGGGCGTGGCCGTCGGCAGATTTCACTAATTTTCACACTTTGTCTGTACAAAATAAGAATCCAGATACACTCTAAGTTTGAGCGTCCTAGCTCAATTTTAAAGAACTAAAAACTTCACACATACGGACAGGCGGACAGGCGGACGGACGGACATGGCTTAATCGACTCACCTGTCGGTCTCGATCATATCTCTTAAGGGTCTTAGGGGTACGGTGATTATTTCACTGTGTTACAAACTATGCATTAAAATGAATATACCCTCGGTCGGGTTTAAAAACACGAAGTTACTAGGGATGTGCAAAAAGTAAGTATTCGTTATTTTAAGAATCGAATCGTTTAACTGAATAACTAAATACCTTATCGCCTGGCATACTCATTGGCAGAGGTATTTGGTATTCAGTAGTCAAACTCGGCAACCAAATACCAAGTTGCCTGGATAGCATTTGTATCGGATGGGCATGACACACAGTCAGGAGCTTTAAACATGAGTTAAGTATTCAATTCCACTACGCACTCTTATATATTCAGCGAACTACCACGAGAATTCGCCCAGTTATATGCTGGTCGTCCTTCTCAATGTTCTCCATAGTCACTCTCCCTTTTTGTCATCTTTTTGCATCATATTTTTTTTTTGTCAAGTTAGCTTAGAGGTGAATAGGTGTTCTCCTATTTCGCAAACCTTTACTTCGCCGAATATTTGCGACTATAGCCCATTTCGCTGAATGCAAAATGTATTTAGTTCGGAATATATCCGAATCCGTCCTGATTCCGAATATGTTTCGGAAAATTGTTGGACTCAATTAAGTTATAGGCATGAATAGTTCAAAAATACTTGAAATTCATAATTTTTTATTCTACTCGGTGAAGTGGGACTCGGCGAAATGGGACTCGGTGCAATGGGGTGTAACCGGTGAAAACTGGTGAGCATTTGGCTTCTTCGCTTCTTTCTTTATTTAGCATTTTGCTCGTTTCTGGCTTTATACTTGTGGTTTTTCTGGGATATCGAGTATTGAGCTCATTTTATATGTTTGAGTACTGAATGACTCTTTTTTATAAAATTGTTATTAAATTTTGACTTGACAATAGACTTTGAATTGTCAGTTCTTATTTGTACTCTACTACCACCATAAGGAAATACTAAATCTTAATGAATCGGTAATCATTCGTTAGTTATATTTTAACAAATTGCACAACCTGAATAAGGTTTAATGAACATGACCAAGGGTTGCCTAAAAAACCGAAACTGGGCAGAATTATAAGAAAATAACTTTTTAAGCATCCTGATAAATTTAAAGGTTGATCCAGTAGAAAAAGACATCGATAAACCGTGTTCAAATCATGAATTTCAGATGAACGAATAAGGAGTTAATCTTCTTTTCTTCACAAAAAGTGCTTCGTGTCAGTCGTTAGTGTAAAATTTGATCTTTAACACACCTCGTGTACTGGATTCAAGAAGGCCGCTTTTTCTGACTATAGATAAAAGCACTTCGTTCATGCTTAAACTTACAGAACAGTCATACCGAAATCTTGGTGGACGTTGTGCAACAACTGACTTGAAGAGTTTCAGCCCAGCCAAGAGTGGGTGAAACGTCTACTTAGTCTAAAATATGTCAGTTTCATGGTTCATGTAGCTGTTACTCCTCAGCATCTCTTCCACTTATTTCAAATAATTTTTTTTAATACTGGAGGGAGTGGATGGAGGGAGGTTAAAACTTTAAAATCTACCAAAAGATACCAATGTGCACCACTATAGAGCAGGTATTCATTTATAGAGCAGGTATTATTATTGGTTATGCCCGATTTTTACGCGCCAAAAAACCATCTTTTTTTGAGAGACAATATGAAACTGACAGAACGCGTGGTGCGGCATAGCATGTCATATAAGTAAAGCTTCGTTGTCGTTCTTTAAATTAATACAAAAACTTATAAAAAAAAAACTTTTTGTCTCGAACAATTTCCCACTGCCCATAAAATTATTGATAATAAAATCTGAATAAAGAGAATGATTTTAAAAGAATAATAAATTTACTTATGAAAAGTTTCAAACCAAATAGTCAAAAATACCGAATACTTGCTGGGCGAATAGCTAAATTATTCGGCCAATTTAGAAAATTATAGTTCGTAGAAAAACGGCGCCTTTAAATTAAACCATTCTACTCAAACTCCATTGTTTTTGGCATCGGACCAATTGGTTCGTTTTCTTCCCCCAAAAATCTAGCAAAAAACACGAAGCCGTGCTAGATGCAAACAAAGAAAAATTGTTTTTTCTTTTCGAATTTAAATCGTGTTTGTTCTAAAATTCAAGAGTTGAGAGAAAAAAAGAAATAAAATTGGCTTTATAAATGATATTTCAAAAATGAAAAAAATATTAATTCCAACTTTTGTTTACATTAAGTTTTATAAGTTTTAAAGAAGATAATATGCTCTCTTTTATTTAACTTTTTTTTCTTCACTTAAGCGAATTTATTCAAAATTATTTTGCGATGTTCCTGTTTTTTTTTTCTACTCCTATTTTATATTCAGGTTTCGGCCAAATAAAAAAAATAACTGGCACTTGAAGCTCAGAAGAGCTATCGCCTGACCTCTCTTACAATCATGCATGATGTGTGCGCTACAGGTGTTTTTACACCTGTTACATGAAAGAGACCTACAATTTTTTGCCATTTCCGAACGGCCGACGCGGATTGTGAAGTTTCTCATGACAAGTGGTACTCTCCGAGGGTTTGTAAGATCCTCGCAGAGGTGGGACACCGTGAAAAAACTTTTCTTAAAACTTCAGCCGAATATTCACTCTATATTCGGCATTTGGCCGAATAGAAAAATACATTTAAATGAAAAAACCGAATATTCGTTTATTTTTATATTTTACCTTATAAGGGTTTAAAATATGTAAAAACCAAATTCCAAAGTGCTTAGGGTGGGCCAGAAGTAAGCATGTTTGGGCTGTGTGCAATTTTCGGCCAATCCAAGCCTCATTCGAATTCTTAAACACATTAGCACCAAAGCTTCAATTGAACGGCAACAACCGTCCCGGCTGTTAACATTATTTTCAATTCTTATTAGCGAGCTTCAAAAACAGTTCCATCAGCCTGTCAAATCAAACCAGGATTATTGCTCGCCAAGTCTACTTCAAGAGGGGACAATGCCCGCACCCTGCTGATACCAAGTGTATGGGTGAAACAAAAAAGTATTTACGTGTCGTCGCTGGGTTCATACTTCGTATTGCTCATTCTATTGCTTGAACACCCAGGCGATACAAAATGAAATTTCCTTTAATTGTAACTGGTAGAAACCTGATTTTTTTATCATAAAAAAACAATATTGCGAGTTGTTGTCACTCCATGAGAAAGAAACTAATCGGCTCGTTTTTGAGTTCATTTTTACCGCGTACATCAAATTTGAAATTTCAATTTCATTTGACAGTTGAAATCTGTTTTATTAAAGTTTAATTAAAAAAATCTAAGTTTTCCATACATACAATTTTTTTAATATAAAAAAAAACAAAAGTTGAAGTTTCAAACATTTTATGTGTATTAAAATTCTGTTCAAATTAAGAATCCTTCAAAAGTCCTGATTTTATAGAATTTATCTTTCCCCCAGAGAAATTGCATTCTTGTGTTTAAAATTTATTTAATTAAACCACTGCGCGAGACATAAGTGCAATTTTGTGTTTCTATTGCGGGTTAAAGTGGAATTAAGGACGAAGCACATGAAAACACTCGAAATAACGTGACAAAACTGAATTTCCGTAGATAACAAAACGTTGTGCACATACCTTGTCAGATATGGAAAACATCCACCCCGACTTTATTATGTTTATCTGTAGCCTCTATTAAAATGCAATTTTCTCTTAGTGGTCTATTCACAATGGCAAAAAGCATGAAAAAAATAATGTGTTTCCACAAGTCACTATTTTTAACACCTCGGAGCTGCCATGAAAATAATTGACAGAATTGGCTACGTGACTAAAACCAATGAGCTCAACTGCTATCATCAAAAGGCCGTTAAAAAAAACGATAGTGCGAAGCGACCACCTAAGCTGTCGTGCGTTGAAACGCATTTCAGAACATCCCAAAACTGACCATCACACTGCTAATGACCTTCTAACGTTTCCCCAGAGTCGAAGCTTATACACCACACCTCTCCCAATGAAGCTGAACATTTCCATAAACAGTTTTTTTTTTTTCTGCCAAGAGTGCTGGCCATTCTACTGGTATCCTCATCAAACTTTACGATAACAGTGTTGACATTGGCAATATTTGCCGTTTGCCCTCCCCCGTATTGTCGAAAATCATATGAAAACAACTTTCGTCCTGTGATCTGATAAAAAAGGAATATTTACCCAAACTTATTTGGCCCCGAATGTAAACAGTGTATACGGGAATGTAATGTTCCCTGGAGCAACAGAAGACAAGGACCGGCACTGGACCCTTGAAACTTAAGCCGCATGCAGTGCTATTTTTTCCTTTTCTGTAAATATTTTTTTTGCCATTTCTTTTAGGAAATTGTAATGATGGCGTAGTTTTTGGTGGGCAGAGAAGGATGCCGGGAGAGATCCATATCTCATTACAAGTCCTTGTCTTTGTGTCCTTGTCGGCATCAAATCAAATGAACCTCACCGAATTAGGAAAATTGAAAAGATCTCTGTCTGAGAGGCTCTCGAGGGAGGAATACGAAAAAAAAAAACATCCCCCAACTCATCGACCCCAGAGCCGTTTAGAGAATATTACTCGGAATTAAGGGACGCAATCTTTGAGTTGTTTTATTTTGTTATTTACAGATACGGTCATTAGTTTTCAAGTTTCAAGTCTCGGCCAATGGCGTGAGTGCCTGCAATTTGCATGCTATCAACTTAATTGGAATCGGATTGAATTTCTTTGCTTTTTCTGC
The DNA here is from genome assembly GCA_947623515.1 of Neoascia interrupta. Lineage (NCBI taxonomy): Eukaryota > Metazoa > Arthropoda > Insecta > Diptera > Syrphidae > Neoascia > Neoascia interrupta. The sequence continues at coordinate 10,618,185 of OX392462.1, forward strand.
GGCTGTGGGTTGGTGTACTTGGCAAATTAATTTGGATAGGCAAAAAAGAGAGAGACGGGTCCTGCGAGTCCACTTGTAAAGTGTTTAGTGAGCTATTTTAGGATTGCTCCATGCCAGGCCGACGGCAAGCTATTTTACGGAACATTTTGTTTTATAGCCTAATGCCGTGATGTTTAATTTTCTGTGTGTGTATGTGTGTGTGTGTGTGTCAGTCGGTGGATAGTGCCGCCAGAAGAAAACACTTGAAAGGCAAAGCGACATGGAAGGATTACCCCTCAGAAGGACGGGGACGACATGTTGAGCCTTTTCGATTCAGTCATAAATTAAGAATGTTATGAGCACGAGTTTCGACAAAAGATGTTATGTAGCGTCAGGGGCAATAAAGTGAATTGATAAAGGAGCAACTTGAGAAAAAAAAACACGGGGACGCTCTGTGTTTGTGTGTGTAGCTATACGCACTTGAGATTGGAGGTTGTAATTTAGGGGAAGGGGAGAGAGCGGGTTTTTCAATGTACAAACAGAGCCGATGAGTTTGCAGAAATTTTTTAAATAACTACACATACATAATGTGTAGATATTTATATTTAAGGACGTGCTGACAGGACTAGATTTTTCAAAGATAAGCACCAATAACCCCGCTTTGTTGTTAGTATAAAGTACTTTTATCAAGATCCATGAAAAGCTTTCTTCTCAATGTTCAAAAGAGGGATGAAAATCTCCTGTCAATCAGATCTGGCTATATTTCTTATCAACGTAAAGCACTCTTCCAGCATTATAAATGTTCTCACCTTTCGAAGATCCAACATTGGTTAAAGCCCAACGCCAAAAGAGAACACGAGAAAGTTCGAGGTTGGACGGCAAAGATCACAAAGATCGCTAGTTCCTTTTCCGATCGCTTCTCCGATCGAAAATGTCTTCAGAACTCCTCTTTGTCTATGAAAAGGGGTGGTTTCATAGCCAAAATGTCACTGAAGATGTCGCCTCTAACGTATTAGGTTTTGCAATAGCAACGCAACGAAAACCCTGGTGTAACCAAGATAAAAGCTATAAAAGAACCTTCAGAACTGCTCACGAGCTTTATGTATCAGATGAGTACATAAAAATGCAGCTTCTTTAGAAACGCTCTAAAAAGTGAGCCATCATACGGTGTGGATATTGGTTGTAAATAACTGTCTTTTAATGAATTGAATATTGTTGGTCTTTATGATCACCCTGCAAGGTCGAGTTTAAGAATATCCTTGAGGTAAGGTATGCCTGTCGTAAGAGCCGACTAAAATCCACTGGAGGCAGTAATCTTCAGGCATAAGTGATGCTGTCTAGGAGTATAAACTCCTTGTGGGGCCACCCTTGGCAGTAAAGTTATAACTGAAAAAGATGAACCCGAAGGTGTAAATAAAATCCAGCAGCGTCTGTTACAGACGGTCCTGGTCTGTTACAGACGACTGGTCCTCCTCAACTAGTTCAAGAAGGAACTTGAACTGGTTTAGGAGGCCAAAAAGTATCAGCTCGATGCAACTGGCATCTCCTCAACTAAGTGGAAGGGTTCTGGAACCAAAGACCTCGATGATGGGTGGAAGCTCTTCTGGTCTGGCGTCCCAAATCACATGACTGCACATCAGGCGGGTGTGGGGATACTCACAAGCCCCCGGTTGTCAGAAAATGTATTCGATGTCATTCCATTAGGGGGAAGGATTCTGATCTTGAAGCTTAAGCTTGAACGATCGACTCTGGCTCTGGTTCAGGTTTATGCACCAAATCGAGAGTCAGAGCATGAGTCCTTTTTGAACGAAGTTGATGCTGCCCTGGATAGAGTGGCAGAAATGGACTTCTTTCTCCTGATGGGTGACTTCAATGCACATGTGGGTACAGACGACAGTACTTGGAGGAGTGTGTTTGGGAGGCACGGTGACCCGGATCAAAACAGGAACGGAGGGAAGTTGTTGGACTTTTGCTGTGCATATGGCTTGTCCATCATGAACACCTTTTTCCCACACAGAGACCTTCACAAATACACATGGTACAAGCACAGTTTAAATCAGAAGTCACTGATTGATTTCTTTGGTGTACCATCGTGTGTTCAAAGAATGATTTGTGATGTTCGAGTTTTAGGGGAGCTGAGTTGTCAACTGATCACCAGTAAGTGCTGTGTAAATTGTTTTTCAGTGACAGTATTCCTTTGCAACCCAGGCGAAAACCAAGACTGGTGACTCGCATACGGTGGGAAAGGTTGCAGGATGCTGACTCTGATTTATGAGAGCGTTTTGCACAGCATGTTTCGGAGAAGTTTGAACAAATTCCAACTGACCTTTTGAATGTAGAGGAGGAATGTCATTGCCTCTGCAGAAAATGTTTGTGGAGTGAAGCGGCTTGGGGTAGCGGCTGGTGGTGAGAAAAGAACTGCTTGGTTTAAAACGCCTGGAGTTCAAGAAGCAATCAGAGAGAAGAAGAAGACTACATTGCGTGAACCAATGTTGAAACTCAACTTCTCCAGCCCGGTACAATGAGGCGCGAAGAACTTCCAATCTGGCAGTCAGAACAGCCTAGGAACAGTCATGGAAAAAGTTCGGCGAGAAGTTGGAGCACGATTAAAGATCTGCAAACAAGATATTTTGGCAGACCGTTCGCCGGCTCAGAGGAAGGAAGTTAAATATCAATCAAGGGGTTAAATCCAAGGACGGTACACTTCTTTCAAATGAGAGCGATATCTTGCGCAGATGGAGAGAGCACTTTTCGGAGTTGCTCAACCCCCAACAGGGCACTGAAGATGGCATTCCCACTGCTGACGAGATAAGGGCGGAGAATAGTCCCACAGTAGACGAAGTCACTGAAGCGATTAAATCGCTAAGAGTTGGCAAGTCTGCTGGAGTTGATGAAATCCGGCCAGAAATGCTCAAGGCAATGGGTGAAGAGGGTGTTAAATGGCTAACACGTGTCATTAAGGTGGCCTGGGATAGCGGGAAGGCACCTAGCGATTGGCAAACGGAAGTTATAGTGCCCATTTTCAAAAAAGGGAACAGGAGAGATTGCGCCAACTATAGGGGCATATCTCTCTGTTCCGGGAAAAGTATTCGCGAAGGTGTTGGAAACGCGTTCCAGAGCTGTAATCGAGCCTTTGTTACGGGAAGAACAGTGCGGCTTTCGGCCTGGCAGAGGCACAACCGACCAGCTTTTTACTCTGAAGGTTATTCTTGAGAAGGCCCGGGAATATGCCAAACCGGTCTATGCGTGTTTTGTAGATCTGAAAAATGCGTATGACCGAGTCCCTCGGGATACACTACGGAGAGTTTTGCAGGACTATGCGCTGAGTGGGCCTCTTCTGAGAGCCATTCAGTCTTTGTATAGGAACTGCAGAAGCTAAGTACGGATAAATGGCGTCAAATCCCGTCCTTTTGGTGTGCGCGTTGGACTTCGCCTGGGCTGTGTTCTGTCGCCGCTCCTTTTCATAGCATATATGGACTGGATGGTGAAGCGCAGTCTTGGCGAGCAATGTTTCGAATTGGCTGGCATCAGAATGAGCCATCTGCCTTTCGCAGATGATTTGGCCATCCTTGCATCATCCAAAGAGGAACTTCAACGAGCACTGGATAGGTTTGCAGCCGTCTGTGGTGATGCTGGGATGAAAGTAAACGTGAACAAATCGGAAGTGATGGTTGTTTCCCGAACTCCTGTGCAGTGTACCCTGCACATAAATGGAGGTGGAGAAGTGTAAGTATCTCGGGGTCTTTTTTACGAAAGATGGGAGGAGTGATACTGAGTTGTCCTGTAGAATTGGCCAAGCTGGAGCAATAGTAAAGGAACTGCGCCGGCCGGTCATCAGGAAAGCTGAGCTTGGAGTGAAAGCAAAGATCTCAGTTTTTAATTCAGTGTTCGTTCCGACCCTCATCTATGGTCATGAAATTTGGGTAATGACCGAAAGATTAGATCGCGGGTACAAGCTGCCGAAATGAGATTCCTGAGGTACGTTGCTGGTGTTACTCTAAGGGACAGAGTGAGAAACGTCAGTATTCTTAGGAAACTTAATGTTGAGCAGCTACTTCTCCGAGTGGAGCGATCGATTCTTCGATGGTTTGGACAGGTTGTTCGTATGCCCCCTGACAGACTTCCTAGACAGGTCATGCTAGATGCGGGCGCGTCGCCCCCCTGGTAGGCCAAGAAACAGGTGGAGGGATCAGGTAAAGAACCTCTCTGAGTCCCGCCTGGGGATTGCGCAGGAGTCTCTGAGTTGGTGGCGGAGGATCGAGAAAGATGGAAGGACCATTTAGCCACCCTCGCTCCGCGACCCTTTTCAAGGATAAGCGGCATTCGAAAATGATGATGAATGATGATGATGGTCTTTATGATAAATTTCAAGTAAAATATTTGGCAATTTTAATCGATAAGTCGCGTACCACGCAACAACGCCCAGTGGTCCCATAATCTGGTATGAAAATAGTGGGATGCGGCTCCCTTCAGATTATCTCTGTGGATTTTTGCTCAAAAGCCATTAATGTGCCGAATAAGCCAGTCTTACAATGTCAAACTCACCCACTTGCTCTGCAAAAAGTAATCGATAACAGGAGCTTCCATAATCACATTGGCAAACTTGTATTCGAATTCAATTCGTAATTGCCATTGATCAGACTTCATCAAAAGCTAAAATTCTCGATTGATTTTACAAAAAAACATGTATCTAATTGAAGGAAAACTTCCAAGCCTACTGTTGATTCAACCTCTATATGAAATGCAATGGAAAACGCAATGCCTTGTTTTGCGATTCGTGTCAATAGCTTGTCTGTCATCACCGACTCCTTTGATACCAAAAAACGGGTCAGAAAAGCCACTCGCTGTCATAGGCGACTTTGACATTAAAAGAAGAGCATATGCAATGAGAATCAGACGTAAGTGGTGGATATAAATTTGGAATTTAGTATGTTTATAATAGAAAGAAAGGGTCCACTATTGATTAAAAGTTGGAAATAATTCACAATTTCGAATCATTGAGCTATAATAAAAGTACTTCAAGCTAAGTAGCTTTTGCGGGGAGCCTTTAGGCTCGTGTTTGTAAGAAGCGAGTGCTTGGATGAAAGCTTTGCTATTAAATAATTGAAAGAAGTTATTAAAAATTTGACTCAGTCATGCTTAAAACTAAAATAGGAACATTTTAATTATTTCTGGGACTGGGATCCTATGACATTTTGCGAACGGGCGAGTGAAGCATTGCTTATAAACTGACGTTTGCTATATCAAATAGTTTAAGATTGCATGCTACTCTTATGGCTGTATCATAACGAGCGCAAATGATTTTCAATTAATGTGTGGGTGATTCAAAATGTCATACCGGCATCCACCATATCTGGTTAGCATTTCCCCATCCTCCTCTTGGGGAGGGGCACATATATGTCCTGTTATAAATCCTGTTTTCTCGCTTTTCATTGTGTTCTTACTACGTTTTTTTCTAGTCTCACGTTGACGCTGCCGCTCCGTTTTGACGCTTGTGTGCATATATCACAAAGAGCGAGTCAGCCATTCTTGAATGCCTCAAATGCATGTTGTACTTATTAAACTATATAATGCCTGTGTCACAAGAAATCACCTTTTTATGCATTTCAGTTTATTTTTTTTTATTATAAACACTTTGATGTCACACTTAATTTTTTATGGGGAAACACAGTCAAGTACATGAAACTTGCGACAATTTCTTTCAGAATCCCAGGGACATTATTCCGGGCAAAATTATTGAAGAAAGACAGATATTCACAGGTATTTGTTGGCATGCTTACATTTATTGTAAAAAAATTCCTATACTTTGACAGGTTGGCATTTATTTCATGCAAAATAATAGGTCTGTTCGTTTACTTTTGTGCGCTAAAATGGGCAGATGTCTAATTTTGAATAGTCGGGATGAGAACCTTTTAGAAGAGAAAAAATGTTAAAAAGTAAACGAATGCTTTGAGCAACAAAATATGATCAATAGTTTCATCAATCAGATATTATGAGATCAATAATTTCAAGAATCAAAAGTTTTTGTAATTTCAATTATGAAGTCTGACTCTTGACAGATCTCACCGGAGATTTCCCGGATAATTTTATTGAGCTAAATTTGTCAGGAAGGGGGAACTCTTTAATCAGCTCTCTCTTCTGTGCAAAACAACCCAATTTTAGGGTATTCAAACAGGTTTTATATTGTCAAAATTCGTTGTTTTGGGTAGTACATGAACGGGCCTAAAGATTGTGATTTGCGACGAATCATTACTTTATATAAAAAAAATAGAGTGGTGCAACAGCTCGAGGTGAACATAGGGCCAACTTCTCAACAATGTATGCTGGTGTGTTAATTTCTTTTACATACAAAGGGACCTTCAATTTTTTGCCGAATCCGAACAGCACTTCGAGAAGTTTTTCAAGACAAATGATACCCTCGGAGTCAGATTCTCGCGGAGGTGGGGACCGTGAAAAAGAACAAGTCTTTTTTTTTCAGGTGACGATGGCAGGATTCAAACCCAGGCCTCCGGCGTAGTAAGCACACACACTAACCACAACGCCACGGCACCCACGGCACCCCAATCATTACTTTATATGTCAGTAAAAATTCAGGAAGTTCTAGCTTATAGTGTGATACAAAGCACTAAAATTTGAATCACGCTATCGTGATGTTCCAATTAAGTCGTTATCAATCAATCATTTAAACGTTTTGCACGTGCATTGCCATTCATTTCGATGGCTTTCGCTTGAATTGAAAATATCTCATAAATCATTGTCAGAAAAGTTCCGAGCTCCTTCATTATTATTTCGCAGGAATTTTCCCGCATACTTTAATATTCAGATTTTCTCGGAGATAACCGGAAAAGGTTAACTATTGCATTGGGTGTTTCCACCGCACATATATCTAACAGAGATTAACTTAGGGAGATAAAAAGTTGATCCAAAAGTGCTTTCACCGAAAAAAAAGAAGATTAACGTGACGCATGCTTTCTTTTTTGTATCCTGTTGTAATTAAAGTGCACAAATTAGTGAATTTAATTTTTTTGACAGGTCTAACCACTTCAACATCAACCATTCTGTACATGCCTTACACAATACATCAAACACAGCCGAGCTGATAGAACTTTTAACAGAATGATGTGAAAGACGTCAGATTTTGACAGCCGTGCTTAAAGGTCTATTACTAAGCTGTCAATAAAAGGTTTGTTTGAATTTTTTTGTGGGGTGACGTGGCTAGTGGTTAGTTTGTGTGCTTACTACGCCAGAGGTCTGGATTCGAATCCTGCCATCGTCACCTTGTTCTTTTTCACGGTCCCCACCTCCGCGAGGGTATGACAAGTCCTCCCAGAGTATTGATCGTCTTGAAAAACTTCTCAAAGTGCCATTCGGATTCGGCAAAAGATTGTAGGTCCCCCTGTATGTGAAGAAATCAACACACACAGCATACATTGTTGCCTTCCTCGAGCCGTTGCGCCACTCTATTTATTTATTTTAAATTTTTTCCTCTGATCATGTTTAAAATAGATTTTTAAATGCTTCAAAACCTTTTAAAAAAATTAGCGAAAAGCGATTATCTTTAGAGCACGCTTGTTGTCAAAAAAGGCGGAAAAAATAAGACATGATAAATCCGCCGGCGGAAAAATAAGGAAATGACAAGTGTTAATAATTTGACATTTCTGCAGGGATTTATCGAAGTCAAGTTTCTTCTTTTGTTGACTCAACGCCTTTTGCAGTGCTGCCATTTTGCTGATACTCTTCAACAGAATACGTAGAATTCTATGTGGTTGGATTTGTGAAGACTAATTTTTAATCTCTTGGAGAGATTAAAATTCGTAGATATGGTAAATCTCGATATTTGGGAGCATTAATAGAAAATTTTTCATAATCGTGGATAATGAGACCGATTCAGTCTTGAGACCGATTCAGTCTTAAGGAAAAGGTCTAGCAAGAAGCGAAAGGCGAATTCCTCTCCCGAAGTAATACAAAAAGAAGATAAGCCCCCTGGCTCAAACAAGGCTAATCCAGAAGCGAAAATTCGTCCACCTCCCGCAATAAACATCGTCGGGATAGCAGACTTTGGGTTATTGCGCAACCTTCTTGCAAACACGGTGAGAACAGAAAACTATAAGCTTACCTCGCACCGAAATAACGTGTGGAAAGTAAATGTTGACAACGCTGATTCCTATCGCGCACTGTCTCTTAGACTGAATGCAGAAAGAATCGAGTGGTATACTTATCAAAATAAGTACGAGAAACCACTGCGAGTCATTGTAAGGGGGCTCCACCCATCATGCACAAAAGAAGACGTTGTAAAAGACGTAAAAAATAAAGGCCTTAAAATTATTGATGCCGTCAATATCATTAAAAAGGAAAAGCAACGCACGGAAGGAGAAAGAGACACTGTGATCAGACGCGGCCTTCCAATTTTTATGCTCTCCTTTGAAAGAACTGAGAGCATAAACGATATTTATAAAATAAAAATGATACTTAACATCAGGGTTAAAATCGAACCCATGCGAAAGGGCAATAGACTGATACCACAGTGTAAGCGATGCCAAGAATTCAGGCACACAAGTGCCTACTGCCAAAAAGAACCACGTTGCGTGAAATGTGCCGGAAAACACCTGTCAACAGAGTGCAAGGTTGACATAAAGGCTCCAGCAGTTTGCGCCAATTGCCACGGAAACCACCCCGCGAACTATCGAGGATGCGAAGTAGCCATAGAGCTGCAAAAGGGACGAGAACCTCTTAAGGAAAATACTAGAGGTCAGAATCAAAGCCTAGGACGCCCAAAACCTGCTGAAACTCCTAAGCCAAAGACTCCAAAGACGCCAAAGCCGATCAAAAGTGGAAGATTGGCAAAGGAGGCGTCGACAAAAGGCGTAAAAGCTCAACAAAAGAGCGGCGCCAGTTCAAGTGCAGCGGAGAAACCACCACTGGTCGCACCGAAATCATACGCACAGGTTGCGGCAAACGAAAGCAAGGCAAGATCGCCTACAACAGATGCAGTGTCTCAGATCCTCGCTGTAATCTTGGAGAAACTTGAGGATCAGACTAAAATCAACAAAGTTATATTTGACAAACTGAGCAAGCTCGAGTTTAAGCCTCGAAAAAATTACAAGAGAACATGAATATGAAACAGTTATTTAAAATACTAACATGGAATGCAAACGGCCTTCTGAATAAAATAGACGAACTAGAAGTATTTCTACGGAAAAACAATATTGATATTTGCATGATTACGGAAACTCACCTTAAAAACGGGTCTACACCCAAACTTAAAGGTTACAATGACTATCACGCACATCACCCTTCGCAAAATTCGAGAGGAGGATCCTCCCTCTACATTAAGAACTGCATAAAGCACTTCAAGAACACAGAAGTTGAGCTAGACTCTATGCAGATCAGTTCAGTTTCTGTAAAAATTGACTGCTTAGATTATAGCATTGCATCTTGTTATTTCCCGCCAGGATATAGACTGGTGGAAGACGATCTTGATCGTATGTATGACTTCATTGGGTCCAATTTTATCATTGGGGGTGACTTTAACGCGAAGCATACTTTTTGGGGCTCACGATGCAATTCAACAAGAGGCAGATTACTGTACAAAAATAGTATGAAGCGTGGGGTGGACTTTTTCTCCACGGGTAAGCCAACATATTGGCCAACCGATAGGAATAAAAAGCCTGACCTTGTCGATTTTTTCATCGCTAAAGGGTACCCCAAATACCTTACGCGAATTGAAGAGTGTTATGATCTTTGCTCAGACCACTCAGGAGTTATCTTGAAGATGGGTGGAAGACTGGCGAAAATAGAAAGAGCTCCTAGATTAGCTAGCAAAAACATGAACTGGGACGCTTTCAGAAAGGACTGTAAGGAGGGTGTTGGCTTGAATGTGCCATTGAAAACTCCTTTCGAGTTAGAAACCGCAGTTGACAAATTCATTGAAGCAATTCAGAGCGCTGCTTGGAACAACAATTCGTCCCAAAAGAACGCAGTTAGCACCGACGGGCATGTACGTAAAACATATCCGCTCGAAATCGAAGAATTGATTCGTGAAAAGAGAAGAGCGCGTAGGAGATGGCAAGGCACGAGGGCCCCCCCAGACAAAACCCTATTGAACCGCCTCTCTAACAAACTGAAAGGAATGTTGCAAGATCTTAAAAATCGTGAGACCACTGAATACCTTGAAGGCTTGTCGGCGGATAGGACCTCAAACTACTCGTTGTGGAAAGCAGTTAAGTATATCAAGAAACCTATAATCCACTCGGCACCAATAAAAAAAGCTAACGGCGAATGGGCAAGAGAAGACAAAGAGAAAGCGAATTTGTTTGCTGAACATTTAGAAGAAACATTCAAGCCTTTCGACGGTCCGCCGTTGGCTGACGTTCTAAACAACAACGGGGAACCTGGTAGCTTTAGAATAAAAAAAGTTTCGTTAGTTGAACTCCGACAGACAATTAGCAAACTTAAAAATAATAAGGCCCCGGGTTACGACCTGATCACTGGCGAAATATTAAAAGAGCTACCAAAAAAGGCATTAGTCAAGCTACTTTATATGATAAACGCTTCTCTTAGACTTCTATACGTTCCAAGACAATGGAAAGTTGCTGAAGTCATTATGGTTCCTAAACCGGGGAAATGCGCAAATGATAAAAAATCTTATAGGCCCATATCGCTTCTGCCGATAATATCGAAAGTATTTGAGAAACTTCTGCTGAAGCGATTACAACCAATAATTGCAGAAAGACGCTTGATCCCGGATCATCAATTCGGTTTCAGACCTAACCATTCCACAATAGATCAAGTCTACAGAATAACGCATGAAATTGAAAAAGCCTTAGAAGGGAAAAAAATATGTTCAAGTGCTTTCCTCGACGTATCGCAAGCCTTCGACAAGGTATGGCACGAGGGCTTGAAATATAAGCTACGGCAAAATTTGCCGGAAGACATGTTTAAAATATTGGAAAATTATCTTGAAAGCAGACTCTTTCGTGTTAGGTGTAGTAGTGAATACTCGAGTTTCAAGCAAATTCGGGCTGGCGTACCCCAGGGAAGCGTCCTCGGTCCGACCCTGTTCCTGCTCTACACAAGAGACATACCTCTAGATGACGAGACAGTCGTGGCCACGTTTGCGGACGATACGGCCATCCTGGCAACAGGTGAATCAGTCGAGTCATCAACGAGAAACCTCCAACGAGCATTGGACAGAATTTGTGTCTGGACGAAGACTTGTCGAATGGCTCTTAACGAGAACAAGTCTACGCATGTGAATTTCACTTACAGAAGGGTTAACAATTTGCCTCTGTTCATAAATTCTGTACAAATACCTTATGCAAATGAAGCGAAGTATCTAGGGATGACACTGGACGCTAAACTAAGGTGGAAACCACACGTAAAGAAGAAGCGTGACGAGCTCGAGATTAGGCTCAGGGAAATGTATTGGCTTATCGGAAGATTTTCGAAATTAAGCACATATAACAAACTGCTCTTGTACAGGCAGGTGTTAAAGCCGTCCTGGACATACGGTATACAACTTTGGGGTTGTACCAAGCCGAGCAACATGTCCATGTTGCAGACTTTCCAAAACAAAACACTAAGAGCAATTGTGAATGCTCCATGGTATATTAGGAATAGCGATATTCACAGAGATTTAGGAATAGCTACCGTGGGCGAAGAAGTAACAAACTTCGCTCGAAAGCTTAATGCTCGCCTTCATGTTCATTGCAACAATGAAATGATCCGTACTCTAAACGAGACTCTTAACGATGTTAACAACGAGCGACGACTACAAAGAACAAGACCCTTCGATCTAGCGACGTAGGGTGAAGCCGCATTAATGAACGGCTTAGTAGGTGCATTCACTGGAAAGCAACCTATCCAATGCGATCAACACTATGGAAGCGTAAACTACTTGTTAAGTTAACTTAGTTGTAGTCAAGAAGTATTACGAGAGAGCGAAAATTTACTACTATGAAGTGCGTTCTGGCAGTTTCATAGTGTCTCTCATAAATGGGTGGTTTTTTAGCACGTGGAAATCGGGCATAACCAATATCGGCTACTTCGGTATTATGTACCTGCTATAGTGGGCGTATTGGTATCTTTGAAAGATTTTGGAGTTTTAGTCTCCGTCCATCCTAGTATTCAAAAAAAAAAAAAAAAAAAAATAATCGTGGATAAGCGTTACGATTGCGATACCGCCCACCCGACCTGGAGGAGGTGAAAGAAGCTGTGTCTAAGATCAAGTGCAACAAAGCAGCCGGAGCAGACGGCCTAGCTGCCGAACTTTTGAAATCCGCTGGCGATGAGCTGGTTAGGAGCATGCACCAGCTCATCTGCAAGATATGGTCGGAAGAAAGCATGCCCGACGAATGGAACCTCAGCATTGTTTGCCCGATCCTGAAGAAAGGAGACCCTCTGAGTTGTGCCAGCTACAGAGGCATAAGTCTTCTTAACGTCGCATACAAGATCTTTTCTGCTGTACTGTGTGAACGCCTGAAGCCGTTTGTCAACAATCTAATTGATATGGCTTTAGGCCAGGAAAGTCCACCATCGATCAAATATTCACACTGCGGCAGATCTTGGAGAAAACCCAGGAATTCCAAATCGATACACACCACCTCTTCATCGATTTCAAGGCCGCGTATGACAGCATCTATAGAGACGAGCTATATAGCGCAATGTCTAGTTTTGGCATCCCTGCCAAACTCGTCAGTCTGTGCAGGATGACGATGGAAAACTCACGCTGTTCCGTCAAGATCGGCAAAGACCTCACCGACCCCTTTGATGTCAAAAAAGGATTTAGACAAGGCGACGCGCTGTCATGCGACTTCTTTAACATCATACTTGAGAGAATTGTGCAGAACTCTCGCGCCAACACCAGAGGTACAATCTTTCAAAAGTCCGTTCAACTACTTGCATACGCAGACGACATTGACATAATCGGTAGAACAAAGCGTAATGTCTTGGACAAAACATCACCATCGACAGCGGTAGTTAGGGACTTTGTCTACCTGGGTTCCGCTATCAATTCAGACAATGACACCAGCGCTGAAATCAAACGAAGGATAACTCTTGCCAATCGCTGTTTCTTTGGGCTAAGAAGGCAATTGAGTAGCAAAGCCCTCTCTCGAGCAACTAAAGTGTCCATGTATAAGACCCTCATCATCCCAGTCCTGCTTTACGGTGCAGAAGCATGGACCCTGTCAAAGGCGGATGAAAACACTTTAGGCTGCTTCGAGAGGAAAATTCTTCGGACGATTTACGGTCCCGTCTTCATAGACGGAGAGTGGAGGAGGAGATATAACATCGAACAGTACGGGCTGTACAGCGATACCGACCTAGCCAAAAGAATCAAAACTCAACGTCTACGATGGCTGGGTCATCTAGAGCGGATGGACACCAACGCCCCGGCCCGGAAAATCTTCGAATCCACACCGCAGGGACGACGCGGTAGAGGAGCACCGAGACTCAGGTGGCGCACGCAAGTGGAAGGGGACCTCAGCCAACTTCGCGTGCGAAACTGGAGACGGTTAGCTAGAGACAGAGCTGGCTGGCGAAGCTTGTTGGCTGAGGCCCAGGTCCACCCCGGACTGTAGCGCCACCCTAAGTAAGTAAGTAAGGATAAGCGTTAGGTGGAAACACTCTATTGTTTCAACGGCCACTAATCTGCAATTAACTTAAATCTTCAACTAATCCCCTTTAAATCAAGAGATTTACCATACGAAATTTTAATCTCAATTCTAAATTTTAATTTTAAATTTTAGTTTGTATAAATATTAAAAAATTTCCTTCAATATTTCAGTAAAACTTTCAGTAATTTCAGTAATTATTTACCGATTTCCATATGAGCCCTTATCTGCCAGTCTTCTCGTTTTATTTGTCGATTCTGTCAGTTTTTTTCCGACTTGAAATAAAGTGCGGGTAGACACGTACAAAACATATTTATTAAGTACCCGTTTTTTAAAGTTCACTTTTGCATTTGCTCGAGGATTAACCTATGTCTACCCTTATGATGAGCCCCTTTTCAACTTATTAGGAATTATTCTCAAACTCATGTAAATTATTTCAAGAAAATGCAATAATGTATCTGTTGCCAAGAAGGGCAAGACAACCATTTAAGTAGTCCACCCAAGGCACTAGCTCTAAAATTACATTCGACGATAGAGTGACATCATTTCCACTCCTTTTCCTAGCTGCATCACGTTTGTTTACTCCATCCATTATACACAAGTCATTTCAAACAATAAAAAAGGAAATTCATAGGACGCCAGAGGATGGCAGATTGTGTTGACCACAATATACGAATTACGTGGATACATTAAAAAGAGACTACGTCAAGTCTGGCACCATGCGGTGTGACATTTAAAGACCTCCTGTCAACAACCGCGTTGAATACTCGAAACTTTAAAGTAACCGCGCGCCCGTCACCACAAACTCATTTTCATAGGCACTCAATAAAATTGTCTAAAAATAACCACTTCGAATCGATGGTTTCTATATTAAGATAAATTCAATAAACCCGATAAGAATACACAAAAGAACATCGTAGACACTTTCCAGATGACTTACCGCAATGTACGTCCCACCGCTGTGCGCCGCCACAAACTTTACACAGCCAAATGAGCCTCGAGCGTCCTTGAGCTGTAAACTATTTTTCATAATCGGATAAATATTTTTGCCTACGCTGTGTTTTCCCCCTCAGACAGTAAAATCTGTTCTTCTCTGTATAATTGCTGTGTAGTAAAATTTAATGACCACTATGCGAGGAAAAAAGCACCTAAACAATATTCATTTGTTTTTCTCTTTAATTTTGCATTCATTTCGAAAAATCACCCAAAAACGTAAACAATTAAAATTGATTGGCTAAACAAGGAGCAATTAAATAAAACAGCAACTCTCGCCAGTGTGTTTATTGAAAACGTTTCCCACTTTTCTTATATAAATAGACGCAAAGAGAGTGTTTTCCTTTATGCAAAGTGGATTCGAATAGATTTTTAAAACACAATTTTCGAAATATTAACCGAAATGAAAGGAATTCATCAAGAGGCATTTCAATCATTCGAGCGGTAATAAAAATGAAAATAAACAATTTTCTTTCGTAAAAGGATGAATATAGGATGAGCAAAATTTTCCTTATGATGGGGGAAGTGAAGGATTGATTTTAGATGAAAGATAGACAAGAGGATGGTAGAAAAAAAAAATCCCAAAACGATCCATAAAAGCACCCCTGTCAAATAGCTTTCAATTGGAATTTTTGTAACTTTTCATCAATATTTTCTCTTATTTTCTGCCTCTTTTGGCCTTTGACTTTGACAGAGTGTGATGACAACTGAAGGATAGGTTGAAAATGTGTAAATAACTTTACGAAAAAAAAACAAGAAAAAGGATCCTGTCAGGGGACCCAAAATTTCAATCAAGTCACCAGCTGTTGTTGAACACTTTTTTTTCGTATTCATAATATATTCTCTCGAAAGGAAGGATTTTTCTTTGGTTTCGAAATATTTTGTTTCCTTTTCTCGTATTGGAAATAATCAAAAAGTTATGGACAAAAGGAGCATTGTTGAAAAGGAAAACCTTGGCTGTCGTAATAAAGATAGAATCTGTTCGATAATAATCGAACTGTCTTTTACAGATTCCAGCTATTGTCCTTGTTTGTAATTAGCCCTGATGTTTAACAAGCCCCGCCATAGGCGATGACAGCTCACCTAAATCATTTCGTTGCCTGCTAGTGGAGGGAAAAAAATCATTGTACCTGAACAAAGGCCAGTCAAGTCAACAATAGGCAAACGTCTGGCACATAATATATGTATGCTAATTACCATGATTAATGGCAGGGCTTCCCTTTGGGGAATATTATGCTTTTTTGTAGGAGAAAAGTCACATTTTTAAAGGTGACAACGTAGTAGGGGGCCTTGATAAATTTGGTTAATGTTTGGTGTACTTTATTTTGCCTTCACATATTATCAGAATCTCTAAGGAGTTAAGGTTTGGGCTTGTCCGGTTCCAGAGGAAGCAACGTTTAAAGCTTCAATTCAAAAGAGTTTCTTAAGGTTTCAGGACTTTTTCAGTGCGAATTTGTTTGAGTTTTGAAGAAACTCAGGTTATGAGCAACTGTGTCGTAGCAATCAGATTGTTGGGCTGATGGAGCGAAGTGACCTGCGCCTGATCGCACTTAGGTCTATTTAGACCCATTGTGATAGCAATTGGCGTAGCAATTAAATGACTTTTTGAAAAAACAAAATCTGAATTGGTGTAGATCTAGACAAAAAAACAACATATGAACTTATCGAAACCAAATTGCCCTACCCAAATCGAATGGAAACACAAATTTCAAGAAAAAAATCCAATATGAAACTAAACTCCTCAATACTAGAGCCCTTACAAAAAAAAAAAACATTAGCCCGTGGGTGTTTTAATGTGACACCATAAGATTTCGGATTTCCTATTTGACAGAAGTGGTTAAAACTTTGCGAAGTTCTATCTACCATGTTTCCACCAGACATTTGTGATAGGTTTTCAACGGACACCTATTGGCGATTGATACAAATCTTGAACAAATTAATTGTTAACGAATCTCGGGTTTAATCATACAAATCTTTTTAATCATTAATTTTTTTTTTATCATTTAAATCTTCATTTAATCAGTTTAATCATTAAAATCTTCGCGGAAAGGGATTTGGCATACATTTAATTCAACTCATTTTCACACAACTCATACAAATTTTGTTCAGTTTTTGTAATAGATAAATATAAAAAATTGAAACGGATACAGTCCGCATATGAAGGATCTGCCATGATGATAAATGCCATTATTTTTTTCTTTTTAGATAAAAAATTACAACAAGAGACTGCTAGTTAATCTTAAGTTTACCCAGTGGAGATACTTTGAGATTTATATTGAATCTTTTGTCTTTTGTCTGGTTGAAATCGACAAAATAAATAATTTCGAGGTGTATTTAGAAAATCGGATTTGATTTGAAATCATTGAACCATGATTACAACTTAATTTTGCCATGGAACCATTGAACAAAACAAACCATATTCAGACGGCTCTATCTTAAGGTAGTTGCATCCAGTTATGCAACGCTATTCTGGTTGGGGTCCCCGTCTCTACGGCACCGAGAGTACAGCACCGGATTCACGCTCTACATTGAATATAACTACGAAACTATATGACGCTAAAAACACTTTTGAGGTTTCAAAACTAAAAATCAAACTAAACCTACAGTAGCAATCGTAGTAACTAGTGTGGTAAGCGATCGACGGTTAAAACAACATGGCGCTTACAAGTACTGTGACATGGTGACAAGACGTAAAAAGACTTGCAATAGCCGCTGAAGGCACCCATCGATTCACTGTACTACGTACACAAATGCACAATTCATAAAACAAACACCCCTAAATGTCATTTAAGTCAGCTGACAGAAAACTGAGATTCGAAGTTTGAGTTTCGATATCGAATTTTCCTTAATGAAAAAGTAAAAATGGTTTATTACCAAAGGGGAATATTAAATATTGCTAGTGCACTTAGCACCTTCTTATTTTAAATGCTTCGTTTGTTTCTGCTTCGTCAAAATTAAGCAATTTGTTTAGAGCAAAACGATTCTTTTCCCCTCCTCAGTTGCTTCTACTTTACAAAGTTCAGATAAGACCGGCATTGGAAACTGCTCTCATACTTGGACCTCTGCTCCTAAGCATTCTCTCCGCCTTCTTGATTCATCCCAGAAAAGATTCATTCGTTTAATCGATAATCCTGAGCTAACCACCAATCTTTAATCACTTACACACTTTAAATTCTGACCCTAATTTTGGGCCCAAAACTTTGTATGTGCAAAAAAAATTTCCTGTATAAGAGCCTTCCTAAAAGCCTATAAGAGTTTTCCTCCTTTTTCCTGTATTAAGAGCCTTCTACTGGACTTATTTTAGCCGAATCTTAAGTTTAGGTACTCAAATTTGAATTGCAACACAGGGTGACATATAAATTTTTTTGAAATTTTTTTGATAAAAAAATGACAAACGGTTTTTTTGTTTTAAATTTTTTTTATTGTTTTCTACTCCAGTGGTTTGTGCCTGTAGAAAATTTAGTTGATTAGGATAGAAAAAACTTAGAATTTTTAGGCATTTTTTAGTACTACCATTTTAGTAAATCAATTTAATTTGTTTTAAGCATATCTGGAAAACCACGAATTAATTCAGCCCCTCTATATTTTTATTTTGAACCTCAAAAAATTGTCTATGTCTGGTATTTTTTTAAAACGGTTACTGTTATTGAGAAAGTGTGGGGAACACGCAGCCTTTTTCTGCATTTTTATACCCGACCGAGGGTAAATTAATTTTAATGCATAGTTTGTAACAAAGTGAAATAATCACCGTAGACCCCTAAGACCTTTTAGAGATATGATCAAGACCGACAGGTAAGTCGATTAAGCCATGTCCGTCCGTCCGTCCGTCCGTCTGTCCGTCTGTCCGTATGTATGCACTTTTGAGGTCTTTAAAATTGAGCTAGGAAACTGAAACTCGCAGCGTTGCTTGGTTCTTATTTTGTACAGACAAAGTATGAAAATTGAGAAGATTGGTTCACAGTCACGCCCGCAATTGGCTCGAATGTCAGACAACCTCAAATTTACATTTTATTTCAAAATTCCTTTTGGTCAAGATAGACAAAACATATGAACTCAAATTTTGGTGGAGAGCAATATCGACCAAAAGCCTTTAATTAGACACAAACTGGACCGCCCACTCTATTGACCATGTCCACTTTTAACATCTGAAATCTTTGAAAACCTGATTTCTCGGGAAATTCATTCTAAATTGAAAAAATATTGTATGACAAATATTAAAGATAATACCATTTGCTAGGTTTGTTGCATACAAAGCATTGAGCTCCGCCCACTTTTAGGGGACTTTTTTGGGAAAAAACTGTTTTTTCAGTATTAATATTCGCTTTTAACGCATTTTCTCGTGATTCCAACGAAATAAGAAATTATTGATTTTAATTTTCAGCCTACGCCCTTTTTTAGGAGCGTTGCCAATACGAATAATTCACATTCAATATATGAAACAGACCAAAAAATTTTAAATTTGGTGTTAATGGGTAAAGAGGGGCGGGTATTTTTCGCCCCGGGTAGAAGTTCGTTACAGACGAACTCTTGCACTTAATTACTTGTTTTTATTTAAAATTCATAAAACGTCTTTCCGGAACCTTTTGTTTTGAATACCGTTATATTTTTTTTTTTTGATTTTCATATACTTTCATATAAAGAGCACAAATTTCTTAGCTATCGGTTATAAAAGCGAGTTTTTTAATTTGCTTTTGAACCGTTTCAGAAAATTTTATGTCGGAAACGTCATTTTTGAAAGATCTCAAAATTTAAAAATTGCTTCATACGTTTAGTATACAAACCAACTTTCATTATAATCGGTTTGAAATGTTTTTGAAGTTTTGGAGCTAAATCTCAGAACCAGCTAAATATTCGAAAATTTTTATAGTTGTCCCAAAAACCACAAATAATTCTTGATGTGTGTGATTTTTTTCAAATCATTTGGGCCATGCTAGATCGGAGATAGTGGTGGGGACAAAATTTTTTCACGATTTTCTTTTTGTCGAAAATACGCCAAGACTTTAGTTCTAAAACCGTTTAACCAAAACTTGATTTTTGCCTTCACTAAGCCTTTGGCTGCTTCATATATTAGCCCAATATAAGCTTTTTAAATAAAGTGACGAAAAAGCTATGACGTTAAACACGTTGGAAATGGGTACATATCTATTTTCCATTCCTCATTTCTCAATTTTTTTTTTTAATATTTTGCAAATATGAAAATCCAATATTTTTTTTAGTGCATATTTCAATTTTCTTCTTTCTGGCTGTTTAACTTTATAAGATAAGGCCAAGACACTTTTTGTCTTTTTTACCATCAATATTCTAACTTTAATTAAACCGTTATGTGTGTAGATAAAAAATTGCCCTTTTATAAGTTCTCATTTTTTTTACGTACCTTACAAGTGTACCAAATTTCATCTTTCTACAACTTCAAAAGTTACAGGTGCAGATGGATGAACGGACGGACAACGGGGCGATACCATAAGAGGTCCTTTTTCCATTTTTGGACGTGTCTGTTGGCGAATTTTAAAAATTTTAACACTTTTATTGCGTCGGATGACGAAGAGCTTACGAACAATTTAAGGCCTATAAATTTGTTTACGTCCAGACCGACGGACATGGCTCATTCAACTCAGAGTTCGGTTTCGAGCACAATGCCTTTGAGGTTGAGGTCTTGGGCCTATCGCTATTATTTCTCTATTTAATATTTTCGCCTGTATGAAACTTTATATACTCCATTCCTGAGGAATAGCGATACTAACATTAAGTGACAACTCTTCCAGCTTCTCATAAGAGAACAAGTATTTAAAAAAGACAAACCAAGAGTATCCAAACACACAAGTGTGGCTACCAAACCAAAAGACTGCGAGCTACCGACAGCAAACTGTCGAAACAAGCAAAATAACGACAAGAACATTTAATGGGAAATTATAATGCTGCCTAAGTTTTTCGGTCTTTAACAAATTTCTCTCTCTTCGAAATTAAAGTTTTAGTATTTTTCAAATCAGCGAGTAGAAGGAGAATACTAAAGTAGATCAATCAGAAAAGCTTACCCAACGTATCGTTGCTTATATTGAGGAGCGTCATCTATGACAAAGCCATACCAAATTGTATTTGATATTGAAAATTTAAAACTTACAATAACAAACAATTCTAAAAAATGTCATACACAATAATGTTTGAAGAAAGGTGAATAGTTGTAATTTTTCACTTTGCAATATTAAATATAATTTTGCATGGCTTTGCCATAGGCGACGCTGCTCAATATAAGCAACGATGCGTTCGGTTAGCTTAGTTTTAATTCAATTCCCAAGGATCGGATGGAAAATTTATTTAAAGAATCTGGAAAATAATGTATTTTTAAGTAAATTAAGGTTTTCTGGCAATTATTTTGGCTTGATAAATCATATGACCTGACACAATTTTTTTTCAAGGCAGAAATACGTCTCTGAATAAGAACATGTTTCAGTTGGCATTTCGTTTGGTTCTGTCAAAAGTCAAAATACTAGAGTTGACTTTTCGTTTTTCTTCGATTCTGAACTTGTATCAACAAAATAAATTTCGACATTAGATTTTTAATTTCAAAGGCGCTCTTGAAAAAATTTGTAGCACAAATTCCTCATGATATACAAAACATGAAGATATTATTAAATTCAATAACAGACGAATGAATACCCAAAGCAAATATTTCCAAAATATTTTTCCCTATCCTGAAATTTAGTGTCTAATAACTGCTATGCATATAATAATTAAGTTAAGTTCCTCCAAAACACTAACACGAGCTAAACACCAGCTCAATTAAATAAATTCCTCGAAAGGACTCTTCCCTGCGCCGAAGCTCCATTACACTCCATCATTATTTTTGTGATGTCAGCGGCATAGCGTTAAGTTTCTTCATGGGTGAAGTAAAAACCCTCACTGGTACTACAACTTTTTAAGCTAATGGAATATGTAATAGGCAACCCGACTCACAGCTGTCCATCAAACAATCAGAAAACGTCCTTCGCACGCAATCTATATAGGTACCTACTACGAAGCACTTAACGAACCAACCCATTTACGAAAGGTTCGTTTTGTCGAAAAAAGGGACTATAGGGACCCCTTGCGATTAACAAACTGCATATAATTCCTAAACGAGACTTTAAAAGGGGGAAACGTATCGATTTCGTTGTCTCCTTTGGCCTATAATTAGTACAATGCTTCATTAAGACCCCCGCTTGAAAACAGCCCCATCCCTGTGTAATCAAATGAGGTCGTTGTGACCATTCTCCACCATCGAATGGAGATCTTTAGGGCATTGGCCCTAGCGCCCGCTGTTGCATGAAAACAAAACAATTTTATGGCCTGCCTGATGAGAGCGATATGAAGGAGCCTGAGACTTACGGCCTGTTCTCGTAATTAGCAGTAAAACTTGTTGTAACTTTTATATTTCCAATTACACTTGGATGGATGCTTACCGAAATGGAAATTTCTTGTTTGCTGATCGTCCTTTGGCTCCAACAAAGAAAAAAGATGATAATTATCCGCGGGATGCACAACGACACCACCAAAAGTGCCAAAAATAATTAGTTCACTTGTTATTTACCCTTTTGTCACTGAAACAAAAAACAAAGCAAAAAAAAAAAATTACACTATAAGGACTTGCAAGAACTTTTTTTTTAATTCTTGTAAATCAACTTTTAATAGCACTTTTATGATTTTTGCTCAAAGGAGAGAATGGCGCAAATAAGAAATTGAAATTCAAAACTTTACATTACATTATCAGACAACAACTGGCTTATAAACAAGACGGAACCTAAAGGACATTAATTATTCACGAAGGGAAAACAAAGCAAAAAAAAAAAAAACGAAAAGATTTTCAAAAACTTTTGCCTTTTCCTTCAAGGACCACTTTTCTCTGAGGGCACTGGATTATTGCCAGCCAAGCAGGAATAAAATATTTATTTTTCTCGTTGTTTTTTTTTTTCTTTACTCTACTTCCTTGAAAACAATGTAAAGGACCGAAACCCGCAGTGCACAACGATGATTGCTTTTTCACTCAAGACACGTTGCATTTTTGAAACAGCAGAAAATGCACCGTCATTCCAAGTATCCTTCCATGCGAACTATGTTTTAATTTGTATATTTGCATACATTTTATGTAGGGCACATGGAGAGGTGGGTCGGTGTAACCCCTTTAGGGATGAGCACTGAATCACTCACACACAACACTCACTTGGGTGGAAAAAAAAAACACTGCCAGGATATATCTGCCTCGACAGAAGTCCACTCAGTACACATTAACAAGGGAAATATTTACATCTACACAGCACGGCTGGTATGTATCTATGTACAAATATCTCTATAAGAGCGCACCCAGACTCAACACACCTGTGTGTATTGTGTGGTCACCAACACTAAAAATTGACAAAGGTTAAAATTCCTCTAAAAATTTATTTTCGCGACCGCTTTGGAGGAAACTGAACTTTTCGATTTAAAGCTTGCCAAAAGACTGAAAATACCAGACAGTAGCTGGCTAGGCTGTTGGGGAGAGATGATTTTTCCGTTTTTGGGGGAGCGTTTCAATTTCAATACCGTTGTACTGAGAGGGAAAATTGGAAATGTTGCTGAAACATCACGTTGACCTGGAATGCACTGGAAATGTGGAACACAACACAAAATTTTCAGTATGCCTTGCTCACATGCTGAAAAGTAAACATTTGAAGCGAAGATATAGCAAAGGGGAGGAGTGTAACAGGCGGCTTTTCATAAGTCTTTTCGGTGTTACTCATTTTGGCGGGAAACTAGAAGTGGCTTCGTCTATGCTAACGAGGCGGTTGGTCCCAAAATGGTGAAGTATAGGGAAATGGTATTTTGAATTACAAAATCAAGATATGATTTACGATAGGTACCTATATTGCGCAGCTTTTCACAGAACACAAAATACAGTCAAACGTAAAGTGTAGCTGTAATTTATGGTTTGGTATCTTAAAGCCACTTCTTTCTTTCTAAGTCCATTAATCCGACTTATTTAAGCCGTGATGGAATTAAAGTTGTCCAAAATGTGGCTTGCAATACTTTGATTACTTTTGAATCAAACTTACTTACTCTTGCATCACTTAGGCAAATGGCGCCCAACGTGGCGTGGAGCATTACAAGTGGTCGCAATTGCAAGAACTTCCTTTTACTATTCTTTTGTTTAGATTTTTGCAAAAAGAAAACTTAAAGCCTCGAAACCAGAAAGTCATTAAGACCTCGGAACGCTTTTCGTTAAATACTTAAAAAGTTCTTTAACGACCAATAGTAAATACGTACATATGGTACAATTTATGTTGTACAAGTCTTCATCATGTTTATGAACACTACAAAACAACAGTTTGAGAAATGATCCGATGTTCAAATCCCGCGAAATCAACTTATTGTCTTAACTTATTTATCGAGGATGATTTTGCTCCCACAAAGTGTGTACCATTAATACTGAAGAAGAGCTGAAGAAGAGCATATCTTCTTCTTCTTGACAGAAACATCTTAGCTACTTACAAGAATGCCTCAATTGGTAAATCAAAGTTCGAAACGGTGTAATCCTTTCACATAATAGCAACTTGCGAAAATACTTTATGAAAATATAATGCTGAAGCTTGTTTTCAAAATTGGGGTTCCAAAGGTAATCTTAAAAGTTTATGTAAGTAACATGGAGGGACGATTTTTGATAGACGTAATTTGGAGTTGGCTCAAAGGAGGCTCACTTGGAGCCCTAAGAATCGTTCCAGGGCAAACATAAGTGCTTTTAAGCAAAAAATGCTCAATTTCACAGACAAAATACGACGTCGACAAGTTCAAAATTCAAGCCTTCGTTACTCGAAAGAAAAACATGTACAAGAACAAGAAATCATGTCGTCAGAAGACTTTTGGACAGCAGTGCACGAAGAAAATTGTAATACAAATTTCATTTTTGCATGTGCTAAGCTTAAAATTTCAAAACTGCCGCCTCTTCAAGGCCTGCTCGATAAAGTTCTTGATCGAGTACAAGAAAAACTCCTTGACGCATAAATCAGTCGCGCTAAAGGGTCTTATCATAGCTATCATCGGAAAGCATCATAGAAACAAATCAGTGCAACAATGTCTTCTGTTTTATGACAAGTCATTCATAGCAGTCATTGAAAATTTCTGTCTGTTCAAACAACTACAGGCGTTTGAGGTTGGAGTTGATCAGTGAAAGGATAACTGACAGGTGAGAATAGAAAGGGAATGGAATGCTTTTCAGGTGGAACAATTTTGTCGCAAAAATACAAATCAAAATCAGCTGTTCCTTGAAAAAGATTTCTGTCAGTGAAATAGTAAAAGCGAGCTTACATAAAAGTTTTTTAAAGCAATTTATGTATTTTTGTTATGGAAAAATTCTACAACTAATAAGCTTCATTTTGATAGCAATAACATCCAACATTGTTTGCTCAAACGTCTAAAAACATTAAAGCAAATTTTTCAATGATGCAATCCGATGATAGCTAGGATTAGACCCTAAGAGGCCGCAAAAGTGCGATATCTTGATAAATCTTACTTACTTAAGGTGGCGCTACAGTCCGGGGTGGACCTGGGCCTCAGCCAACAAGCTTCGCCAGCCAGCTCTGTCTCTAGCTAGCCGTCTCCAGTTTCGCACGCGAAGTTGGCTGAGGTCCCCTTCCACTTGCGTGCGCCACCTGAGTCTCGGTGCTCCTCTACCGCGCCGTCCCTGCGGTGTGGATTCGAAGATTTTCCGGGCCGGGGCGTTGGTGTCCATCCGCTCTAGGTGACCCAGCCATCGTAGACGTTGTGTTTTAACTCTTTTGGCTAGGTGGTCAAAGGATAGACATGTGCACTCAAGAGGATACAAGCATCCACAGGTTTTCTAAACCAACCTCTGTCTATCAACTCCTACTCTCACCTCCCCGTGGTGAACACCGGGTGCCTAGTACCTCAACTGGAGATTGGGTTCCAACCCCTTTGGAAGGATGTTGGGGGTAGCAGACGAGAGAGGGGAGAGGAGTGTTTCCACTAAGGCACTTCCAGTCAGGCCGAACTACTTATTGAACACCTTATATGGGCTACTACGACGTATTCGGAGCTCAGGCCTATGAGGAGCGGGCTATCCGGCTCTCCGTCCTTAGAGCTAAACAAAGGATCTGGTCCTCCAGGTTTTGGGTCGTGCCGTCGGGGTGACTTCCCGGCTACGTAAAGAATCACCAGTTACGAAGCAGAAACAAGCCTCGGATCTTGTTAAATACTTCAACAAAATTTTCGTTGCGGTGTTTTTTACCAGACTTATAAGATGGGTTTTACACTTTTTTAAGACATGTGTGCTTAACACATATTTTCGATTTATAAATAAAGGGGGGATCTATAATAGGACAGGCTAGAGACTCTACACTTCTTTTGATCTTTCTTCAAGTTTAAATATTTTAAAATACTTACATGTCCGAAAACAACTTGGTCTTGGTATAGTGTATAGGAGGCAAAAGTTCGAGAACCGCTGGCCTATTCTTTGCACACGACATGACTGCTTTCTGCAAAGACACTGCAGGCTATGCAGTTATCTAAAAGAAACATTTTATCACTTGCTGGAAAAAATGGCACCAAGCCTTAAAACAAATTTATAAAAACTTAAGCTCAGACAATGACACCAGCGCTGAAATCAAATGGAGGATAACTCTTGCCAATCGTTGTTTCTTTGGGCTAAGAAGGCAATTGAGTGTGTATAAGACTCTCATCATCCCAGTCCTGCTTTACGGTGCAGAAGCATGGACCCTGTCAAAGGCAGATGAAAACACTTTAGGCTGCTTCGAGAGGAAAATTCTTCGGACGATTTACGGTCCCGTCTGCATAGACGGAGAGTGTACAGCCCGTACAGTAACACCGAACTGTACGGGCTGTACAGCTATACCAACCTAGCCAAAAGAGTCAAAACCCAACGTCTACGATGGTTGGGTCATCTAGAGCGGATACCAACGCCCCGGCCCGGAAAATCTTCGAATCCACACCGCAGGGACGGCGCGGTAGAGTAGCACCGAGCGACTCAGGTGGCGCACGCAAGTGGAAGGGGTCTTCAGCCAACATGGCGTGCAAAACTGGAGACGGCTAACTAGAGACAGAGCTGGCTGGCGAAGCTTGTTGGCTGAGGCCCAGGTCCACCCCGGACTGTAGCGCCACCTTAAGTAAGTAAGTAAGCTCAGTTTTAGGTAGCTAAGCCCCCGTTTAGGCAATGGAAAATACTTCCATTGCAACAGTTCTAATCTAAGGACGAGTCTTATAAAAGTAAGAGGAAAACTTTAGCCGCTTAATCAAATGCCTGGAACTTACTATCCTGTATGAAAGCGAAAGGAGAGATAAAAAAAAAAAATATTGGCACTTGTCACAACCGCCAAGAAGATAATTGGATGCTTCTAAAAACATAACAACCATGTCGCTGTTTTTATTTATTTTTATAAACGATTGAGGCTATCAGACTGAGACACTTTTTCGCTTTGACGATTTCATTTGAGACAATCTTTCAAACTGCGTCTTTCTCGTGTGCCTTTTCTTTGCTGGGATATTATTGGAGATTATTTTTGAGGTTGCAAAAAGTTCATGGACTGAGTTTCAAAACAACTCCAACTCAAACAAATTTGTACGACCACTGCGGAATGTATGTTCAAGTAAAAAAGGATTCCTTTTCTAGTTGCAATAAAATGTAGCAAGTGTTACCGAATTTGCTACACTAAGGATCATTTAGAACGACACAATAAGATTAAAACAAGGATCTATTCCATTTCTATTTCTTAATAATTAGGAAGAAGAGATAGGATTTGTTTTCAGCCTTCAAATTACAAAAAATCTTCCTGCAAAGGAAGTTTACTCACTCTCGGTGATTCATCTCCTAATTCGCCTTCTTAGGCGATTACTCACATAAGGAGTATTAATCACATGAGGAGCATTAACCTCAAAATAAGTTTTTTTTGACCAGACGCAAGTACTATGCAGACACCTAACTTTAATTTAGATATGGCTTCAGTGATGAAGAGCTTCGATGTTTGGCACTCACCACATAAGCCTCAGGAACTCGCTTCTTTTTGCTTCTTTTTCACCTGCCCCATTTAATTGACACCGTCGAAGGGTCGACCAGAGTGCTTGCGCCTTCAGCCAGTAAAGCTTCTTTACATCGTCAATCGGTCAGCTGCTTCCTTTTCCCATTCTTCTAGCCCTTAGTCAGGCGCAACGCAGAGCCCGCCTATTTCGTTCAACCGTAAAAGTATCCCAAATCCTACCGTCAGCAGCAGTGCAGGCTGCTACTCAGCCTAACTCAAGCTCAATTTGCCGAAAGACTCGAACAAAGATCCCCAAGAGTAGCTTGTTTCTTTCTTTTTTCATAAATGACTGAGGCGGCCTCCAGATGCCATGCCCCGACTGTAGTCATAGAGACTATGGGTGGATTTTAGCAATTTTCAATACCACCTGAAGTAGACAAATTTTATGTTCTCCATTCATTTATGATTTTGGATGGGATGGGGAATAATTTCGATGCTTGGGGTTGGACCCCGAAAACAAGCTTGAGGCCACAGGGTCGTCATCCCCGTCACCTCATCTAAGTGAGGTGCCTTCGCAGGCCGAATTGAAATAAGTTACTAAATAAAAAATTAAAAAAAAAAATAGTTTCAATTGCAATCCTATAATTCCCATTCCTAAAATTGCAGGAAAAATACCTTATGACGCAAACACATATACCAGTAGCCTCAACCAAATTTAACTCTATTTATATCTCTCTTATACACGTCTTGAAGAGAGTATCACATAAGATGAAAGATCTACAGATAAATCTCACCTAAGGTAAACAAAACCACCCAAACGCATGTACAACCCAGGCCAGAAATCTATTCGCACTTATTTATTCAGCCCACTAAGTACTTGCAACAACCGGCAAACTGAAATCTAATTTCCATAGATAAGCAGAGAATTGTGTTTCTATACTCAATACAGTTAAACTACGAAGGAACTTTTAATGGGAGAGTGACAAAATTAGACAAAATGTTGCTTAAACATTGGAGAATGAGACCAGTGCGCAGGAATATCTTCAGTATCTCACAAATACTATGCTGCTGTATACTATTGCTCCATGTTAGAAAAAAAATTGTTGATATCATGCTTGATGCTACCCTACCACCCACCTGTGAGAACTCATATCGGGATAAGGGTGACCATAGGTGGGTTGTGTTGTTCATAAAACCGATTCATTTTAAATAGGGAATTATTAAAAAAATTTCATATCGTTTTTGTATCAATGAAATTGATTTTCAGAGCTCAAGTGATGGCTGAGACGTCTACATTCACCAATCATAGTGTTAACGTTTTTGGGTCTTTGCCTTTATTTTTCTGGGAGCTGACATTCGACTACGGACCTGAAAAAAGGTTATTGGCAAGCATAAACAAGTGGAAAGTGCAACAGTGGGTATGCAAAAGCTTCAATCCATCTACGACGGATTGCAAAATACCCGACCATACCAAAAAGAAAACTGCCACGCCTCCAAAAAGTGGGCGGGATATAAAAATATAACTGTTGAATGCTTTATACTAGGTGGTTGCATACATTTCGGCCTAAAACTCCGCCTTTTTAACTAAAAAAATCACTTTTTTTAACGCCACGTCCACAAAAGTGGCCGGAGGCACATACTATTTTGTCATAGAGTTTTTGTCATAGAATTTTTTTGTCACATTTCATATATGTTTATTGAAAAACAGTCATTTTAAGCTAAAATCCCTTAAAAAGTGGGCGTGGTTAATGAAAGGGCTAACATTTTTTGGCTGCTTCAAAGACAATTACAAGGCAATGTTACGTACCAAAAATAATGCGCTAGCGCCATTGTAACATAGCTAAAATTTGCAAAATGTATTTTTTTAAATTAGAGATGGTCGCACATACAGGCCTGTAGTGGGCGTGTCTGTGGGCGGATTCAGCTTATTTTCAAACTTGATCTGAAAGACTGGACTTCCAACCAACCCACAAAATTTCAGCTCTCTGCCTTAAAATTTAAGGCCTAAAAGTTGTTTACATACGGACGGACGGACGGACGTACGGATATGGCTTAATCGATTCTCCTGTTGGTCCCATTCATGTCTCTAAAAGGTCTTAGGGGTCTACGGTGATTATTTCACTGCGTTACAAACTATACATCAAACTTAATATACCCTGAGTCGGGTATAATGAATGAAACGGTCAAACAAGAAAAGTCAGGCATATTTAGCGGACCTTGGAAACTGGCGCAGAGGTTATAAAGTTAAAATTTTTCCAGAAGCATTTGCAATACTAGTTTTTGAGCATTTCAGACCAAGCTAACCTCAAAGAATTCTCTCTTATTTCAGAAGGAAGTGCAATGTCTGACCCCTATTGTGCGAAAACCTGATCTTATAATGTCAGTAGTAAAGGCTAAAGAGGCTATGAAAAGTTGGCCTTTGTTGACCTGCGCTCTTATAATCAAAAGTGTGTCTTTTTCAGCTTTTTGAATAAAACCGAAAGTTTACATGGGGTGAAGAAGAATAGGGAGGCGGTTTTAATGTAATGAGGTGAAGAGGACTAAAGGGGCTTTCACAGCCAACGAACTTGCGACCAGCGAACTGGCGAACAAATGACTTTAGTCCAAAATTTTGTTTCAAAATTGAAATCGCAGCACGAAAATCTTTAAACGACCGAATAATCTATAACTTGACTCTTCTACAAAATAAATTTACATAAGTTCTGTCAAGATACTCGAAGTTCGCTGATTCCAAAACGAATTCGCAGCGACTTGTGCCAATTAATAAGCGAATTGTAAATATCTTCACAAAGCTTTTGAAAATGAAGGATTCGAAGTTGCCAAATTATAGAAATCAGGATTGTTGTTAGTTTTCTATTTGACAAATTTCAGTTTTAAGAAATTTTATAGAGCAATGTCGAATTAAGCGCCAGTTCTCAGGTCGCAAGTTTGCCGGCTGTGAAAGTACCTTAAGATCTTTTCGACTGGAAGCACCGTTCGTACTAAATCAGCGATGCAAACTGGTTAATGTAAGGTAAGGTCCGTGCCCAAGGACTAATTAGTCTGTCCCTAAGATGGCTCTCAGGGATTACTATCATGTATACAACGGTTGGATGTGCAGCACTGTGGCATAAATGCGGACACTCTCTCCCGAAGACAATGCGAAGACTGCAATTTTCCTACAGTAGAAATGAAATAAAATCAAGACTACAAGTAAAAAACATTTTCGTTCTCAGATTTAGGTAGAGACCTCAAGGCATCGCAAGTCTGGGACCTGCATGTTGAACCCACCTGAAGTTCTGGGGTAAAATTATAATAAAGACTTTGAGGGAGAATTTCGTAGGTCTGGTATTAGTTATACCAAGTTTGTCGATTCCCTAGAACAAAGAAAGGATTTGCAAAGGGTGGCATGCAGATTTTTCATGGTTGGTGCGCGACAGAAAGTCTGTTTAAGTTTGTGGGGTATTTAATATAAATTCGCTTTCATCACGTGAATATGAAGCATTCTAGAATGTATATATGGCCAACCATAGAGGTAGAGGTCGGTTGCTTCCACGATATGGAAGGAGCATTTGACAATACAGAATTCTCACAAATATTATATAGAGGTATCCAAAATATGGGGATCGACAACACTACGTGTAAATGGATAAAATGCATGCTAGAGCACAAAACAATAAAAATCTCACTAGGCAGCATCAAACTCAGTATGTTGGCTACGAAAGGATGCCCCCAGGGAGGAGTACTATTACCCCTACTATGGGCCCATCGTAGTTAATGAACTACTGACAATTCTCAGTGATGA
The DNA here is from genome assembly GCA_947623515.1 of Neoascia interrupta. Lineage (NCBI taxonomy): Eukaryota > Metazoa > Arthropoda > Insecta > Diptera > Syrphidae > Neoascia > Neoascia interrupta. The sequence goes on from OX392462.1 coordinate 10,649,549, forward strand.
CAGTTTCTAGGTCCAAGTATATGCAGACGACATAGCTATATCCTTATCAAAGGTGAATTCGAAGACACAATCTCTAAACGCCTTCAGGGGGCTTTGACCTAGTTGCTGAATGGTGTACAAAAGTTGACATCAAAGTCAGGGTGGTAGTCGCCTTGGAGAGAAGAAAGCGAGAAAGGCTTCCAAATGCTACACTCTTCAGCGAAACAATAGAGTTCTCAACGGAAGTCAAATATCTAGTAGACAACTAAGCCGTACAGGCCGCTCTACGTTCCTCTATGTCCCTCTACAAGGTCCCAAATTGAAAAAATGTTAGGGTCCTACCTCGACCTTACTTTCCTTTAAAAACCGAGGAATATTATGCCTCAGTTGAGAGGCTGGTTATGGTCCTAACGGTCTTTAGTAGCGTCACATTGGGTCCATTTTTTTTTTTTTTTTTTTCAATTTTATTGAAAGCTTAAAATATAAATTAAAGTCTTCAAAGATAAGAGCTTTGACGACTTTATAAAAAGCTTAAACAAATGGGTGATGGAGGGCAAGGGGGACGCAAGTGGAATATCTAGTTACTCAGCAATTTATGCTTTTGGTACAGCCATTGCGCCAAATGCTGCCAAGTTCGGTACAAACATCGATAAATTAATAAAAATATGTCAGTTGGAAATATTTTCAACTATGGTCACACTTTCAGCCAAGTATACACTTCGACTCTCCAGCTGCTCGCAGTGCTCATCCCTCCTTGCTCCACTCTCTGTTTCACTCAGAAAAGAAAAATAAACAAACACTCGGAAAATGTATCTCGGGTGTCAATCGTTCCACACGTTCCGCATTCCACGTTCACATCGTTCCTAGCCGCTACCACCTGTGTGCTCTACTTTCGTGACTTGACTCCCCTCAACACGCAAACACCCCATAAGCCCGCGCGCCCTGTAAAAAGGCAAAAGGTGAACAAATGAGCTTAGCATAAACATAATCCTTAAATCCATTTCAAAGTGAAATTCGGTGTTCGGATTCGGATCGGGTGCGTTGTTGTCCCGTCCCGAGTAAGGCCTGGCGAACTGGCAAAACTCAGACACGATTCAGGACTGTGAAAATCTCCACAGCCCGGCTTCTCGGTGTCGGTGTACTTTCAAAATTCCGGGTCTGGGATGGAATCCCTCTCGCTACGCTAATGCCTTTTGACAGGCATTCTCTGTCATTCGGTTTATTGGTCTTGGTATCCTTTTCCCACGAACCCATGTAGGTACCTATACAGTTTTGCTTGCTGGTTCGTATGTGTGTTGGTATGCCACAGATGACGACGACGATGTTCGGCTTTATTTACATAAATGTCGTCATCATTAGGGGGAGAAACACAAGTGCGTATCCCAGGGGAATGGCATTTTTATATGTTTTGTGCGCGTAATGCGTATTCTATACGAGAAATTGTACACATTTGTGGCTCGTTATGTGTAACGGTTACAGGTACACAAGTCCTGGATACCAAACCCACGAGCAATGTTGCCAATTTGCCTTAAAAAAATATCCTTCCCACACTCTGTAATACATTGTTTGAGCTAATGCTCAGCGGGTATACTTAAAATCATGTTTCAACATTATAAGGATACAATGGATGAAAAATGTTCCGTACCGGGTCATACATTTTCGTTATCCCCATATCGTGACCTCTCCCCGGTGTGCCCGGTTTTGGTTGTTCGCTTGTTCAGTATGAAAAAGTTCTTCCTTGTAACTTTTCCAAAAGGAAGAAATGATTAGGTCATGGGAACTTTCCCTTTTTACACATGTGTGTGATGGGGTGTTTTATGCCGCCTGGCCGATGTATGGTGACGTTGCGCTGGTATGCTAGTTTTGTATCCTTAGGGGTAGTCTGAAAAAAGGACCGAAGGGTGGTGATAGATTGTTAACGGAAGGGAAGAATTTTCGCCACTTGCTCCGGAGGGTTTGAATTTACATTCTAATCTTTTCTTCTTATCTCCGTACAGGAAGCTTAATTTTGTTAACACCAGGCTAATGCGAAAAATTAAATTTGGCTTAAGGGTAATTTCATTCTAGGGGTAAAGTGTCTTTGATTTTAAAGTTCCATGGATATTTTTACACTGTATCAAATATTTAAGCTTAAACGAGCTTTAGTTCCCAAAAAAAAAAATTATCAGGACATGTTTTTAAATAAAAACGATTGGTGTCATTTCTTGGAAATATACAATACTAGTGCTCAACAGGACATGTGCGGCTCACAAGCTTATTATGTCACGAGGGGTGTAATAATGAGCTTAATAAAAGCGAAAATGCTTTTCATGCGTCCACCCCACATGGAGCCACAAATGAAGAGATTTATGGAAGCGAATTTCATAACTGACAGGCGATGGGCAACAAGTCTCCCACTGGGTTCCACATACACCCGAAAAGATGCCTCGGAAAAATTTTTGAATTCTGGAAAACCGTCTGTTTTTGCTGTATTTTAATTCCACCTAACTTGCCCGCACCTGGAACATGTAAACAGTCACGAGCACGGGGGGAATTATAGCTAAAGTCATCAATGGAGAAGAATTTTTTTTATTTAATACCCAATTGTAATAAACTTTGTATACAATGAGTTCTGTTGCTTGTTAGCGGTATATGTAGTCCCGGGAACAGAGATTTTTTTCTGTGTTTGTATCTTGTTTGTTTTATATCTTTGGTTCGTTTCAAAGAAAGATATAAAAGAAAATATACGAGGGCATAAATTGACTTGGAGCATCCTTAGCGAGGCTGTGCTGTCTTATTTTGTTGTATATATCCGCGGTTAATTATGTAAAGTTTATTGGCCCAAAGCGATCCGTGTACCGCAAGAGGAAAGTTTACATTTTATTTGCACCGGAGCCAAGTAATGGGGAGTCCTTGAAGTTGTACTTTACACGTGCTTAGTTTGAGTAATTCGTTTTATTTTTTGTTCGACAGGAACAAATTTTTCATTTGAATTGCTTTGTTTTTTTCAGGAATTAAATGGCGAAGGGCATTTCGGAGCTTTTTTTTAAGGATTGAAAAGTTTTTCCGGAAGGAATAATACACATCGCGTTTTCATTCATTTAGGGATTGCAACTTGGGACTTAAGCTCTTACTTAGCGTAATGGAAGAGTTGCTAATTGTTTGTTCGAGGGGTAAATTTTTGAGTGTACTTAGGTTGGTCATGGTAGCTTATTGAGTCTTATTTCTGATTACGTTTTGAAAGTGCTTAATGCAAAAAAAAAAAGTTTGATGAACCCCTTGTTCATCATCACCATACTTTTTGACTCAGAGATTATTAATGAAGTTGCGTCTGAAGTTGGATACGAACTCTTCAAATTAGGCGTCCCGGTGGTTATAAAACGGATTTTTGAAAAAATGACCTCTTAGAAAATCTTTGTTCATTATCTCTGATTAAGCCTAGTTGGGCAAAGCATGAATGTTTTACAAAGCATGAATATTTAGGACATTTTCTTCCCAAAATTTGTATAGACTGATCGATGATAAGAAACACCGTCCATTCTATACATTCCAGAGCATGTCTCGAAGGACCATTCAACAAATAATTTTCCTGATGGATAGAAAGAGGTGTTTGCAATCCAAATCTCACTACCTTTAGCGAAACCTTAAACTAACCGACATAAGCTACACAATTAACATACATTCCGCAATTCCCTACGTTAAGCGGATTACGGCTTACGGCTAACATAATTCCCTACGTAAAGCGGCTTACGGCTTACGTAATTCCCTACGTTAAGCGGCCTAGGGCATAACGAAAGAGGGGGGACCCCAAAAGTTACAACCATAATGAAGCAACTAAATTTCAATATTATTGAATTGAATATAAAAGGTGCGAGTGTAATCCCCACTTGTACTGCGACCTAAAAGATCTATTGTACACTCTAAGGAAATTTGGTGTGATTTCTTTACAATTAATGTAGGGAATCGATAACCGGCAATGATTGTAGTAAATCACACTATAAAGGGGTGCCGAAAATCAGAGGGAATTCACTTGAAATAATTGAAAGTTTTACACTTATACCCCATCCCATAGGATAGGAGGTATATTAAGTTTGTCACATAGTTTGTAACACGGTGAAATAATAATGGTAGACCCCCAAGACCTGGCATATGATCGAGACCGAATTCTGAATCGAATGAGCCATGTCCGTCCGTCCGTCTGTATGTCACATGTTTTTAGGCCTTAAATTTTGAGCTAGGGTGCTGAAACTTCGTACGTAAGGTCCACGTCATGCGAAGCAGTACAAGTGTAAAAATTTTTGAAATCCGCCCATAGACACGCCCATAATCGGTCTAAATGTGCCACTACCTGCAGAATTTTCAAAACTGTAAGACGTTCTAAAAGTCTGAAATTTAACATTTAGCATCTCCTAATAAATGTAAGACACAAAAAGGAAAAATTTAATCGGTAAACCTCCTCTAGTGGGCGTGGCATCTATTTTAATAGTAAATTTTCAAATGCAGTTTACTTAATATTTTTGCTCAAAATTAAAAAAAATGTGCTTAATATTTTATGTAGAAAACGCTTAGTTCTACATTTTGTTTATACAAGACTTTGGGCCACGCCCATATTTGGAGACAGAATTGAAGAAACGACTAGGCTTGAGCCTAATTTAGGAAAACATGAAACAAAAAAGTAGCAGGTTAGGTAAACGAGACTTCAGTCCAGATTTCGTTCATATAAAGTTTTTAGCCACGCCCCCTTTTAAGGATCGACTTTTCAAACATATTGAATTTGGACCAAAAAATTGCATTTTTACGTACATTTAAGTGTAACTTGGATATATATGTGGTTTCTCAATAGGGGCGGTTGGACCACGCCCCTTTTCGAAGTTTGCATTACTTATAAAATGTCAAGAAATAACCATGTCATCAGCATTTTACAATGTGGGATAGGATGGGGTATTCAACGGTCCGTTTTACGGACTGTAGCTTCTGCGTACACACTGCAGCACTTATTCACTGGTTTGTGAACGAATTCATTCTGTTTTTGCAGTAAATAGAGAAATTGCGCTAAGCGTTAAGCGCTTTTTAAAATATCTGGCCAGTGAATTCAACCTCTGTTTTGAATGAATTGAGAAAATAAATATATAAATATATAAATATAAAAATATATAAGTATATATATAAATAAATAAATAAATAGAGTGGCGCAACAGCTCGACGTGAACCAGGGCCAACTTCTCAACAATGTATGCAGGTGTGTTAATTTCTTTTACATACAAAGGGACCTACAATTTTTTGCCGAATCCGAACGGCACTTTGAAAAGTTTTTCAAGACAAATGATACTCTCGGAGGGCTTGTCAGACCCTCGCGGAGGTGGGGACCGTGAAAAAGAACAAGCCACGACACCCCACCGTGGCGTAGTGGTTAGTGTGTGTGCTTACTACTATATACATATATATAGATATGTATATATTATATATGTACGTTCTCAAAAGGGTTGGGAACGTCAATCCCTGGATCAACACTCTAAACAAAATTATATGGGTTTATTCTGGCTGATGAATACGAAGCCATTAAGTAAAACACGTCTTGTTCCCCTTAGGGCTTACAATAAAACTTTAACAAGTGAGTAAGTGCAAGAGTTCGTCTGTGACAAGCTTCTATATACCCGACCCTATATACCGTGTAACACCAAATCTTAAATTTTTTTGTCCCGAATTCATAATATAATTTGTAAAGGCCACGCCCCCAAAAGTGAGTCTGAAAATTTAAATCAATTAATTGTTATTTCGTTAGATTCATGAAACTTCATGAAAATTCACGTTAAAACCGAAAACTATTTCGGAAAAAACCGTTTTTTTCCTTAAAACGCCCCCTAAAATTAGGTGGAGCTCAAAACTTTATATGGACAAAACTTAACAAATGGTTATATGTTTAATATTTGTCATCGATTTTTTTTTTAATTTGGAGTTAATCTCAACTTTCCGAGAAATCGGGTTTTTAAAGACCAAACATGTTAAAAGTGGGCATGGTCGATATTGTGGGCGGTCCAATTTTTGGCTTGTTAAAGGTCTTGGGACAATATTACTCAGTAACAAAATTTAAGTTCTTATGACTTTTCTAACTTTACCAAAAGGCATTTTGAAGGAAAATTTGAAATAGAGGTTGTCTTACATTGAAGCCAGTAGTGGGCGAGGCCGTTGACGGATTAAGCCAAATTTCACACTCTGTGCAGCAGAAGATTTTAGCTTGATTTTAAAGACCTTAAATCTTTACACATACAGACGGACGGACGGACATGGCTAAATCGATTCACCTGTCGGTCTCGATCATTTCTCTAAAAGGTCTAAAGGGTCTACGGTGATTATTTCACTGTGTTACAAACTATGCATTAAAATTAATATACCCTCGGTCGGGTATAAAAAGCTTTATTCTTCAATTGGGTTTTTATACAAAATCAAGAACAGTTTTACGCCGCTATTTACGTTATTTCGAAATTAAAAAAGCTGTGCGGCGAATTGACAAAAAGAAAAATATGATGAAAATATAATAAAAACACTAAATTCAATTTGTACAATCAGATTCAATAAAGAAAGATGAAGCCAATTTTAACTATGATGACGAAGATTTTCTGCTCCAACAATATATACATAAATATATTTTATTAAAAATAAAATAAATAAAATTTAAGCTTATTTTTATTATAAAACTTTTAAGTTTATTTTAGTACTTATGATAATTAGTGCTCTTCTTTACCGTCTTCGGCCTTTCTTCTTTAACGTTGCTCATTGTTTTTCAGTACTGCAACATTAAAAAAAAGTGGGCGTGGCAAAAAAAACTTCGTAAAAAAAAGTGGGCGTGGCAAAAATTTATTCATTTCAGTTGATAGATTTAGCACATATCTGAATATTTTATTGTACAAGTTTTTCGGATTAAAAACAAATAAATTTAATAAAAACCGTTTATTAGAGTAAAAATTAAATATGACCACGCCCCCATGGGCTTTTTTTTTAAATGCCAATCAGAACACAGTTAAACGAGGATAACAGACACCAAATTTCAGTTCCTTACGACAACTTTGATTTTTCATGCTATTTAGCAAAGTGGGCGTGTCAGTAAGCGGATCTAAAAAAATTAATAACTTCCGAGTTCAAAATTTAAGGACTAAAAACTACCGACACATGGACGGACAAACGGGCGTATGGCTCATTCGACTAACGATGCGGTCTCGATCATATGCCCTTAAGGTCTTGGGAGTCTACGGTGATTATTTCTCTATGTTACAAACTTGAATCAAGTATACCTCTTATCCTATGTGATGGGGTATAAAAATTATGTTTATTCACAAAGCAGCTGTTGAGCCTACCTGGAAGTTTTTAAAAGAAAAGTGTAATTTGAACTGTAAGTAGTCAAAAAGCTTTCAGTTGCAAACATTCAATACATCTTGGAAACGCATCTATCATGCCTATCATGCCTACTGTCAGGATACTTTCCCAAAAATGGAGGAAAGAATGGAATTAATATCAATTTCTAAAGGAGCAAACAAACCAACCGACATCACCCAAATCATACAAGCAAATAAACTTATCATCTGTACTTATTTAAGTATCGGCAAAGCCAACTGAGCCAGAAATCAAAAGAGTGATGCTCTTCAAAAAGCGCCACCGCAAAAACTACAATTCGCCTATCAGAAAGGATTATCCACAGCCACTACCCTCCACGAGCAAACAGAGCCGGTGGAAATACTCCTTTTGGCTAAAGAGATCGCTCCACGTGCGCCTCTATGGACATCGGAGGATCTTTCGATAAGGCAAGTCACGACTCTCTGACAAATGCTCTAAAGAGAATAAAACTAAATCTGCGGAAAGGAAAACTAAGAAAAGCAAAGAAAGGGTTATAATAGCCAACAAAGGTAACGAAGGGTTGCCCTGAACTCCTCCCTGTGGAAATGAAAAGTTATCCTCATGGAGGTGTTATTTTCCCACTTCTGAGGTCAATACTAGTGGAAGACCTCCTCACTGTTCTTAAGAGCAACGGCTTCTATACCCTCACTACCTTCACTACCTTCACCTCGTCAGGCAGATTGATGAGGACGCTTGCGGTATCCCTGTTTGTGAACACTGGAATGAGAATATAATTGATAGTTTTTCCTCAAATGATGGCTGATCTTGAAGACTCAGCTGTAGTGTCATTGACCAACTTAGTATTTGATATCAAGTCCTCTTATTATGCCTCTGTTAATCCTAGTTTCCTGAATAAGCCCTAGATTAAATGATCCTACAGCATGCTTTTGCATACTCTGCAGAAGCAGCCTTTTCATGCTGAAGGTTGCCTTGTAATACTTCGATCATGCTCTTTATAATCTCACTGGACACCTAATCACTCTTTAAGAGAGCTGGCACCTCTGTTATCTTATCGTCTTGAGCTGGTTTCCTCAGGTTGACTTGACGAAACTTATTGTTTCCGTGTTCCAGCGATTTTGCTATTGTTCAGCCCATCCATAAGACCATTAAAACCGAGGTGCCTTTGTATATATATAATATCCTCCAAGACTCTACCATGAGGACTTCGTTCGGACCTCAAAGTGGGTTGCTTTTCTAGTTGCCTTTTGTAAAAAAACAAAATTAAGTTTTTATTTGAAACTCTGCCTTTTGAATGTTGAGTTCAAATGGTTACCAGGGATCGCATTGGGTCCGTGTTGGTGCCTAGTTTCTGGGTCCTTTTCACCAGACCCCGTTTTAACCTAACCTTACCTAATTGGCACCAGCATATTTGAATATCTAAAAATACATTTATGGCATTTAAATTTCAGGAACAACCAAGGACTTATAAGGACCTTACCAAGAAGTCAAGCTTTCTCACTATTGAACTCACTATTAAAGTGCGTATTGAATTTTTTTTCAGCCAGATTTATAATACCCATAAGGAGCGTTGTTAGGTAACAAAATTTCGCTCTAAAAACTTCCGGATCGATATTTACTACACATAGACAGTGTCACAATGGTAGGTCTGATGACTGTTGACTGAGGTTTTCGAAATGAAAACCAACCCTCGCCGCACTTGCGGTTGGGTTGAGCAAAACTCTATCGTTTTTCCTCAGTTCCGCCCAAATCCAACCTACATGAAAAAACCTACATTTACTGCATTTTCGCACTCATAGAGATTCATTTCGCAAAACTTCCATTGCCAATCGAAACCAAATGAAACTTTCCGATTGGAATAACAATGTAACATGTAGCAAAGGGGTTTCGTCCCGATGGAGGCAAGCCTCAACGTTTGGACTGAGGTGGACCAATTTCCGAAACAATGGCAAAAGGACCTTGCCAAAATTTAATGAAAATGTTCATATTCTCTATATGGTAATGTGCAGGTTTTTTCTTTTTGCAATAAACGTGTCTGCTCATGATGGCATGTAAGGCTTTTTAGATTTTGGCAATATTGTAAAATACCCTGAAATATTGGTCAGAAAAAAAAATCAATATTACATTTCGGTATTTGCCGCACATAATCCGATTAAGCTCAGTCGAGTTATTTCAATCGCACTTCCTTTTTTGGGGGGGAAGCACAATTATTTCTCATTATTAAGGATTTATTGAATTATTAGTTGAGGGTTTCCCGGATTAAACCAATTTGAAAAGAAGATTTAAGTTTTCAACTGAATAAATTATTTAAAGTTTGCGATTGTTGGAGGATCTAGTTGTGTTGTTTTTGTTAGATGCTGGAAATTCGAATTCAAAGATAATTGCGGAAGTTTTTCCAAGCAAACTCGCTTATGTCTCTTCCTAGGGCACATGGAGAAGTTTTCCCATTAATCTTTTTAGCACACAAATAATTTGGCGTTCGTATATTACGACGACAACGTATTTAACTGAAACCCATAATGCGAAAGTATACAAACAAAAAGATTAGAGCGCTGATTTTGAATAATGGGTTTGGATAGAATAATGCGTATTTAGAATCCTTGTTAAATTCTTCTCCATTTAAGAGGAAAAAAGTTAAACATGCATTTAGGTGTTTTCCGAAGTTTGGTTTGCCCTTTGGAACATAAATGATGAGAACTTGTATGCGCCTATTAAGAAAACAAAATTGTTGGAGTAGGATGTTCCTTACGCCGCCGTTTTGCGAATGCGATTTTTATTTAAAGTATTGCTTTTCCGCACATAGAGGGGGCCTACAATACACGAATTGAGAGATAAATGATAGTCTCGCAGGTTAACCACTGTTAAATAGCCTTTATTGCTGCGATCGGGACTCGAACCCGGGACCTTGTGCAAAGTAGACCGACACACTAACAACGCAACGGCCGTATAGCTCACAAACCGAAAACAAAAGCAACGCTTAATTGTCTTTTGTTTCGTGGGTTATAGGTTGTCATCTTGACCTTCACGAGCGCCTCACGATGATTTTCATCGAGGCTAGACTTGCTTACATAAGCCTCATATGCGTGCATGACTTAAACAGAGTAAAGGTAGGTCGTACTTAAAGAATGATTGAGTAGATATTCTCATCATCGAAATGTTTAATTTGACCCAGCTCAGCAAGGTTTAAGACAAGCTCGGAAATGGCTTTTTAAGGCCAGATAATCTAGCACTAAAAACAGTCAACTGAGAGAAGTATGAACAATCGCCAGTACCTTATAATTTATAAATTAACTTCTAAGTCAGACCCTGCAAGGTCGGGTTTAAGAATAGCCTTGAAGTAAGGTATGCCTGTCGTAAGAGCCGACTAAAATCCACTGAAGGAAGTAATCTTCAGGCATAAGTGATGCTGTCCAGGAGTATAAACTCCTTGTGGGGCCACCCTTGGCAGTAAAGTTATAACTGAAAAAGATGAACCCGAAGGTTTAAAAAAAATCCAGCAGCGTCTGATACATGTTGTGTGGCTCGTTGCTCAGCGTCTAAATCCCAGAGGGACGGCTGAATTTCAAATAACAGAAATCCAGGAGCGTCTGTCTCGGGACGAGCGGCCTCCTGGTCGGCGTCTGTTGTTCGGGTTAGGATCGGCCGAATTTAAACCTGGCAGCTAGGTATAAAATCCACTCCCGCCTCCAGCCTTTCATATTTGTTGATCCTGGTAATCCAGGGCACCCTTTGGAGCTAGGCCTAAGGAGTGTCAGCATGCGAGCGCTTGGTGGTCGGAAGGTGCCGCTCGGCATCCGACCGGGCTTAACCCGAAGAAGTTACGAGCAGCCCGTCAATGGTGCCGCTATCCATTACGAGGGGCGGAGGGGGACAGCGCCAAGTCAAAATGAGGGCTTAGGTGGAAACTCTACAAATCGACAACGGCACCAACTCAAAATTGGTACGTGGAATGTCTCGTCGCTAACGAGGAAGGAACTTGAACTGGTTGAGGAGGCCAAAAAGTATCAGCTCGATGCAACTGGAATCTCCTCAACTAAGTGGAAGGGTTCTGGAACCAAAGACTTCGATGATGGGTGGAAGCTCTTCTGGTCTGGCGTCCCAAATCAAATGACTGCACAGGTGGGTGTGGGGATACTCACAAGCCCCCGGTTGTCAGAAAATGTACTCGATGTCATTCCGTTAGGGGGAAGGATTCTGATCTTAAAGCTTGAGCTTGAACGATCGACTCTGGCTCTGGTTCAGGTTTATGCACCAAATTGAGGGTCAGAGTATTAGTAACGAAGTTGATGCTGCCCTGAGTCCCGCCTGAGGATCCCGGCGGAGGATCGAGAAAGATGGAAAGACCAATTAGCCACCCTCGCTCCGCGACCCTTTTCAAGGATAAGCGGCATCCGAAAATGATGATGATGATGAGCCTCTAAGTTAATGATGGCACCTTGACGAAATTTGTCGGTGATCAATTAATTGAGCCTCCCCAATGTTCATACTCGTGTGTGTCTTGCATACGTCAATGTCCTTGCAGATCACGTAACCAAAAATTTATTCCGTACTTGAATTGCTCCCGATATGCAGGCACTTTATCTTCTTCACCTCTACTGTGATGCGCTTGGGAGGGACTAACCAAGTTTTGTCTAATCAGCCACTAAAGAGCTCTGCCCATTAAAAGACTTTCAGACAAAAAACATGGCGAGCCCCATTGCGACCATACAAGAAGGGAAAATTACACTCAATACTCAACATACTACAAGCAAGGACATTAGAGATGGTGCGCTAAGTGCCGAAGTCACAGACCATACTTTTCCAGCGTTACTGCATAGAACTATAGGCCCGTTTAGTCGATGCTTAGGAGATTTTATATAGGAATGGGAGGAACAGCCCTCCTCTTAACATTTCAATGAATCCGCCAAGAAATCCGGTGATAAAAAGCGTTAAACGATCAAACATAGAAGACTAACTAGTGGCTTATGATACTAGCCTTGAAAGAAAGAGGTGGCTTATGATATGACAGCATTATTATGAACATTTCCTTAGGCCGCTGATCCATTAAAGGGCCTTCCCCATGCTCTGCTAGGTTCTGATAGGTTCTCTACCAGACTGCACTTGTTTCTGAGCCAGGAGGAGACTAGTTTGTATCACCAAGTATAACCTTCCTGGGAAGTTTGTTGAGGTGTATGGGAAAAACATGCTCAAGCCCCCATGCACTAAGAATTGATCTTTCTGTTCGGAGAAGTAGTTCCACAACTTTAAGATCCCTACAAACACTGATGTCCAATCCCGACGCCAGTTACACCATTAGCAACAAAATTCAGAACTGACATTTCGGCAGCTTGTACCATCTATCTTATTCGTTCGTTCATTATCCCAAAATTCATCGCTGAGCTTTAACACTTACAGTAAATTGAAAACTCAGATTTTTGTTTCAGAAGAAGAGGCGACGCTACACATGGTGTATAGTCCTGGCAAAGCCCAACAAAAGTATTAAAAAAGTCAGTATTTAAAGCCGTCCGCAAACAGCTTTTGCATATGTCCGCAAACAGCTTTTGCAGTTCATTTATAAAGATTGAATGACTCTATAAAGAGCACAGTGCAAAGTTCTGCAAGACTCTGCAGAGTTTATAGCGAGGAACGCGGTCGCAAGCCTTTTTCAAATCTAGAAAACACGAATTGACCAGTTTGGCAAAAGCTGGTAGGTTATGCATCTGCCAGGCCGAAAGCTGCATTGCTCTTCCAGTAAAAAAGGCTCGATAACAGCTCCGGAATGCGTTCCCAACACCTTCGCAAATTCTTTAATCGGAAGACTTAGGATAGATATATCCCTTTGTCTCCTTTTTTGAAAATTGACAAGTGTAAGATCGCTAGACTCTGATGGTGGATTGGGAGATTGTGAGTGAGAGCCAAGGATGGGTACCCAGGTTCTGTATTGTCGAGTTTGATAAGATTCTCTAAAGCTTTAAGGCGGAAAAGAAGTTGATGCTATCATTTGTAGCCAAGGTTACCCTCAAACAGCTTAAACGAACGGCTGAATGCATAATTGACACTGCAATGGAGGCAAAGACTATATAAAAGAAAATCCAAATAAGTCTGAGGCTGTGCCTTGAGAAGCCGTTTGATTGAGCCCTTTTTCAAAACCGACAAACAAAACAAATGAATATAATAACGTGATAAGGTCCTAACGATCCCGCAGCTTTAAATCGATTATCTAGTCGTGATGTTAGAAACTAGTTTAAAGGATTTTAAAATTCTTGTCGCTTTTTCCTCCTTTTAATATTGTTATACGACTCCGAACTTAAAAACACCCTGAATGAGAAAACCTTTCTCAGATAAGTTGACGAAAAAAGTCAACGCTTTACCCTGCAATCTTTGTCATCCTTTCCACATGGCTGGAAGCCAAATCCGAATTAAGGAGAGGTGAAAAAAAAATCAATAATCGAAGATTTCCACCCCCTTGATCATATTTTTTTTGATACATCAATTTTCTTATATTCCAATTCCCCGCCCCATGCTCTTTTTTTTACCTAATGAAATTATTATTATCGATAAGAAAAGGGGATTGAACAAGAATACAGGATTCACAAAATGTATTGGGATTCAACCTGAGTAGGTCTTCATGATTCCGTACAAAACGAAATCGAAAGGACTATGAAATTTAACGACAACGTATCCAGGACATTCAATTCATTTTACTCGAATCTTGAGAGAGTAGGTCGGTACCTATACGCATAAAAAAAATATTTCGAGGATTTTCCTCCTAATGGAAAATGGAACTTTTTGTCTTCTTGTTTAAAATTTCATCAAGCGGATTGTTCGACAGGGAAGCGACTACGTCGAAGTGGGGAGAATTCGGAGGAAATATCCAACATTATTAACAGTCTGTTGCAGCTGTTGCCAAGATACCAACAATTTATTTTCTTATTTAGCGTTTGCAATTAAGGATTAGTAGCGAATCGCATGGTTCATCATAATTTTGGTTGCAAGGATCATGCGACTAGAATATGTAATATTTTCTTCGTCAAAAAAATCCGTACCTAAATAATCCCATATTGTGTATGTGTAGAATATCTTTTGTGGAATCAGTATACAACAGGACATTCTCTTGACTTTTCCGGTATGGTATATGCCCAGAGTGCTTTTGGACAACATCACTTCACAATCGAATAACCACACTCAAGGGGCATCAACAGAATTTCAATGGCACTCGAGCGTTTTGTTGGGAATTCATTATGTTGAATATTGTCCTTTCGACCGGAAGTGTAGTTGAAAAGACGAAATAACATGATTGATGCAATTCACCGAAGCAACAACGTGCCACACTGATGCCTGCGAGTGACCAACACAAAAGCTAATCATGCATGAAACCAGCCTTTTGATGAAGCTATTTATAATCAGGATCCTTGGCGCATGGACGTGTGGTTGCATAGATTTATGTTTACCGAGTTTGAAATGTGTGCACGTTTCTGGTACAGCACTCTTCAGTTACAACAAGCGACTAACGAAGGACACGTATGCTTTGTAAAGGTCAGTTTAGTGGAGCTACCCTTTAATAGGTGTTTCAAAGGATTTGACAATGTGTTTTGATTTTATTACAACACAAAATTTAGTTAAAGGAATGTTTTTGCAAAAAGGATATTCAGCAAAATTTGCTACGACCGCATCCATTATAGTTTTAACCACATCAAAACCGCATTATGGTAAAATTATGTCTTGTACTGTCATCATACTCATTTTCTGTTCCTCCTGTGCTAAGGACATCCTTTGTAAAAAAAAATAACTCCCTTATTTCTCCATATTTACACACGACACTTCAGCTAGAGTGTCACCGGCAAACAGCTTCATCCTCTCCATGGAAATACTCGTAATCTACACCTAAGCGAAAGTTGCAGCAGCAGGTGCCGATAGCTGCAAGGGAGATTAATTTGTCCTTGTTGGCCTTTTTGTGGTTGTAACACGATGATGATTTTCCAGGAAAATCCCCTCAAGTCTGGGAGCATCAGGCAACCAAAAATCGATACAATCTCAATTGCATGCACTCAATCAAAGGAGGAAAAGTTGAACAAAGAATTCACTTTTACCTGCTTCTATACCATTGAAATTGAAAGGGTATAAGCTTATCGGTTCTTGCAAGGACTTTCCATCAGCACAAGTTGGGAATGTACTTTTCTTTGTTTTGTTCGCTTTGTAGCAACAAAGATTGCACAGTCAAGTCTTGTTCGCATGTTTTGTGCCAAGACATGGTATCGTTGAAAGACATAATTTTATCCTTGTCACAGTTTGTGTAAGGACTTTAAAAAAGACATAGCTGGTAAAAGTTTTTTTGAATGTTTAAGATTTCGATATACCCTAGTATAGTGGCAAGACAAAACGATCCAATTCAGGAAGAACACAAAAATCCACTTTGGAAACTTGTGTCTGGGAAAAATACCAAATGCCAAAGTTTTTCAATAATTTAAGGAATCGCCTCAGGATGCATTTGTCAAATTTACAAAAAAAAAAAAAATCCATGAGATATCGAGCATTAGGGAAAATTAAATAAAATGAAATGGCTATACGGGTAGGATGTTGCCATTTATCATATCACTGGGGCATTGAATTCATCTGAGTGGCACAGAAAATTCAATTTCACAGAGTGACTGGCATCAGCATCATACTGCTTTCTGAAGGAAGTTCTCTTAACATGTGGCTGCAGCATGCACACAAGTGCATTACAGATGCATTATCGTAAAAGTGTTATTGGTGTGGTGACAATGGAATTTTCTCGTTGACTCTCAGGAGTAGGGAAATCAAAATAATGGGAAAATTTAGTGTTTCGTCTCTAAAAGATTCAGTCCGCGTATGGCAGAGTGCGTGTTCTCAGCTTAAAAAAGATTTCCCGGCCACCAAACTGCGTAGTATGAGATTGACGGGAAGTTGCATACGCTTAAAATACGTTATTCTGAGAACATTGTATAAAGTCAGGCGGTTCTTTTTGAATGTTGAGTACATATTAATAGTTGTACCCAAAAGTGTGACGCTCAAAACTCCTCAAGTACTCAATGAATCTTCATTTCATTGTCATAAAATGAATGGTCGATTTATTGCGACGTGTTAAGTGTTTTGATCCTTATATTTTTGTCAAGTTCTTGCAAAGATATGAGTAATTGAAAAAGCTTACTTTTCACAACGAAAACCACCACAAATGACGAGCTGTGACTGCACCCAAGGCAAAAATGCGTGTGCCTGGGCGACTGACATGCTTTAGTTCCTGCATGTAGAGGAAATATAAAACACACCCAGTGCCAGCAACAAACTTGAGCGAACTGTGTAAGGTAAAAGGCAAAAATAAACTCGTTTAGTGTCCCTATCGGATAGTGCGAAGTATCTGGTTGTAATCCTGGACAAATGTAGGGGAAAGAATCAAAAAGGCATATAACGCTCTTTTTATCTGCAAGAGATCGGTAGGGAAAACTTGGGGCTTAAAACCCGCCATGGTCCACTGGTTGTAAACTGTGGTGGTAAAACCAATTCTTACTTACGGTGCCTTGGTTTGGTGGAAAGCAACAAACAGAAAAACAGTTTATGGAAAAATATCAGCGCTTCAAAGAACGGCTTGCATAGCTATCACAGGTGCGCTCTGTACTACACCTACGGAAGCTCTGAACACTCTGCTGAACCTAACACCGCTTGATCTACAGATAAAAAAAAACCTGCTGGCAATAGTGCGCTACGGCTCACCTAAAATACTTCAAGAGCAGTAGCTACGGACACGGCTCAATCCTATCGGAGCTACTGCCAGACAATCCAACTGTAACGGACAAAATTCCCTCCCTTGTCGAGTTTGACACACCGTATGACGTCATTTATCCAGTGAGGGAAGACTGGGAAAATAATGCAATTGTCAAACCTAATGAAACTGCAATTTTAACAGACGGTTCGAAAACAGGGGAAGGAACGGGTTCTGGTGTCTTCTCAAAAGACCGGGAACTAAATGTATCCTTAGAGCTACCGGATACATGCAGCGTCTTCCAATCAGAGGTTCTGGCTGTACTTAGGGCGGCCGAGCTTTTGCAGATGAGATCAATATCGCCATTTTTTAATGGCAGAGGTATCGCCATTTACATCGATAGCCAGGCTACGCTCAAGGCAATGGAATCGATCAACATCAAATCTGATATAGTCAGGGGCTGTCGCACAATGCTCAATGCATTGTGCAGTACAATTTTCTCCTCAATAGAGCTACTATTGAGGAGAAAATTGTAATGATGGCCAACCAAAGGATATCTCGTCTGGCTGGACACAGGGTATCTAGGTGCCTCTAGCCACGAAAAGACGAAAAAGGATCAAAGGCACTATTAAAACTGAGCGGGGACAAGCTAAGGGCTTTGGTGGGAGTTCTGACGGGACATTGTCTCCTGAGGAAACACGCAAGGACGCTCGGGCTTTCTGACACAGATATTTGTCGATTCTACAGTGATCTGAAGGCGGTTGAGGATACAGCACACATACTGTGCGAATGCGAGGCAATTTCGCAAGTTCGCAGAAAATATTTAGGGGAATATTACTTTGGAAGTTTGGAAGAGGTACACGGCACAAACTTCAAAGGCCTTCTTGGCCTTAGGTTGCTTTTGCCTTTTGAATGTTATTTTCAACTGGTTCCCCAGGGATTGCGATGAGCCCGCTTTGGTGCCTAGTGTCTGTGTGGTCCCTTTCACCGCACCCCTGTTTAACCTAACCTAACTTCGTTTAGTGTTGTTGGCGGAGTCGGTCCTGAAATAACACTCAAAAAGTTAAGTTGGATCTTCGACATTACAAACAGTTGGAATATACATGAAATTCGTATTACATCATATAAAACCGCATAAGTTACAGTCCCTTAAACGAACCGTTGAAAGGGGCGTGATCTAACCAGCCCCCTGATCTAACAATCTAGAATGGCGTGTCGTTTACGTTAAGTGCTAATTTTGATTTCTTATTCTTTCCTTAATTACGCTTTAGGCCAGTCGAAATTTCGTTTTTTTCTGGAAAATTCAAGGTTTTTTTTCAATTCTACCTTCAAATGTGGGCGTGACCCAAAATGTTCTGTGAACGAAATATAAACCAAAGTGTTTTCTACATTACATTGAGTAAAATTTTTTCGAAATTTCTTTTAGACAAGTAAGTAAGTGCAGGAGTTCGTCTGTAGTCTAAATACCCAACCTTAATTACCCTGTAACCCTGGCCTGATTTCATAGCCTGTATGTCAATCGCTTGTATTTACCATGCCGCTAAAAATGGGAGTGGATTGAAAATTAAAAACAATAAATTCTAATTTATTAGAATTATGTGGGACCCAAATTAAGTGGGGCGGCAAATTAAGAAGAAAGAGATTAAAAGCAAAAAAAATCGATTGCTAATTTACAATTCCATTTCACATAGAAAACGACAAACATTTTCAATATTTTTTTTAACTCCTAGAAGACATTTTGATTTTTCTGTATTATTGAATTGGTGAAAATTGTAGCACCTAGCTACGACATTAAGATTGTCCTAGGCGATTTTAATGCCAAGCTAGGAAGGGAGGGCATCTTTGGTCGTACTGTCGGAAAGCATAGCCTGCACGACACGACCTCCGATAACGGATTCAGGCTGATCGACTTTGCTGCGGGGCGACACGTTGTGGTAGCTAGTACACAGTTCCCGCATCTCAATATCCACAAAGGGACATGGAGATCTCCCGATCAATCAACCGTCAACCAGATTGACCATATTGCGATCGACGCAAGGCACTCCTCCAGTATCATGGATGTCCGAACTTTCCGAGGGGCCAACATTGACTCGGATCACTACCTTGTTGTAGCCAAGGTACGGCTGCGGATATCCCGACCAGCGCCAAGTAATGGAAATACTGTGAGGAAGTTTGACGTCGGCCGACTACAATCGCAAGAGATCGCCAGGTCCTTCTCCAACCGAGTCTCTCAAAACCTTCTACGAAGTCCTATGCAACCAGCATCAAGTATTGATAGCCAGTGGCAACACTGCCAAAATGCCATCAGAGACGCCGCCTCTGAAGTGCTGGGTTTCACACGGCGACCACAACGAAACCCCTGGTTTGACGATGAATGCCGGCAAGCACATGCAGCTAAACAGGAAGCATACAAAGCGGCGCTGCACAGAAGGACTAGAGCTGCTCGCGAGCTCTACGAGCAGAGGAGGAGAGAGGAGCACCGGCTTCTCCGAAGGAAAAAGAGAGAGCACGAGAAGCGCGCGGTTGAAGATATAGAGAGATGTTTCAACAGGAATGAGGTTAGAAAGTTTTACCAAAGGATCAAAAGGTCCTGCCAAGGGTATAAACTTCGAACTGAAGCCTGTAAGGACCATCAAGGGAACATCGTTGTAGAATCGCAGTCGGTGCTGAGGATTTGGAAAGACCACTTCTGCAGACTGTATAACGGCGAGGACGAACCAAATACCGCTGTCAGGCAGAACGAACCATTCAACCCGGGCGAAGACGTTACCGACGAAGCATACGAACGATACCGCCCACCCGACCTGGAGGAGGTGAAAGTAGCTGTGTCTAAGCTCAAGTGCAACAAAGCAGCCGGAGCAGACGGCCTAGCTGCCGAACTTTTTAAATCCGCTGGCGATGAGCTGGTTAGGAGCATGCACCAGCTCATCTGCAAGATATGGTCGGAAGAAAGCATGCCCGACGAATGGAACCTCAGCATTGTTTGCCCGATCCTGAAGAAAGGAGACCCTCTGAGTTGTGCCAACTACAGAGGCATAAGTCTTCTTAACATCGCATACAAGATCTTTTCTGCTGTACTGTGTGAACGCCTGACCCCGTTTGTCAACAATCTGATAGGCACATATCAGTGTGGCTTTAGGCCAGGAAAGTCCACCATCGATCAAATATTCACACTGCGGCAGATCTTGGAGAAAACCCAGGAATTCCAAATCGATACACACCACCTCTTCATCGATTTCAAGGCCGCGTATGACAGCATCTATAGAGACGAGCTATATAGCGCAATGTCTAGTTTTGGCATCCCTGCCAAACTCGTCAGTCTGTGCAGGATGACGATGGAAAACTCACGCTGTTCCGTCAAGGTCGGCAAAGACCTCACCGACCCCTTTGATGTCAAAAAAGGATTTAGACAAGGCGACGCGCTGTCATGCGACTTCTTTAACATCATACTTGAGAGAATTGTGCAGAACTCTCGCGCCAACACCAGAGGTACAATCTTTCAAAAGTCCGTTCAACTACTTGCATACGCAGACGACATTGACATAATCGGTAGAACAAAGCGTGATGTCAGTGAAGCCTTCGTGAGTATTGGGACGGAAGCGCCGAATATGGGTTTAGCAGTCAATGAGGGCAAAACCAAGTATATGCTGTCATCAAGAAAAGACACCCAACACCGACGTCTTGGACAAAACATCACCATCGACAGCTATAACTTTGAGGTAGTTAGGGACTTTGTCTACCTGGGTTCCGCTATCAATTCAGACAATGACACCAGCGCTGAAATCAAACGAAGGATAACTCTTGCCAATCGCTGTTTCTTTGGGCTAAGAAGGCAATTGAGTAGCAAAGCCCTCTCTCGAGCAACTAAAGTGTCCATGTATAAGACCCTCATCATCCCAGTCCTGCTTTACGGTGCAGAAGCATGGACCCTGTCAAAGGCGGATGAAAACACTTTAGGCTGCTTCGAGAGGAAAATTCTTCGGACGATTTACGGTCCCGTCTGCATAGACGGAGAGTGGAGGAGGAGATATAACATCGAACTGTACGGGCTGTACAGCGATACCGACCTAGCCAAAAGAGTCAAAACACAACGTCTACGATGGCTGGGTCATCTAGAGCGGATGGACACCAACGCCCCGGCCCGGAAAATCTTCGAATCCACACCGCAGGGACGACGCGGTAGAGGAGCACCGAGACTCAGGTGGCGCACGCAAGTGGAAGGGGACCTCAGCCAACTTCGCGTGCGAAACTGGAGACGGCTAGCTAGAGACAGAGCTGGCTGGCGAAGCTTGTTGGCTGAGGCCCAGGTCCACCCCGGACTGTAGCGCCACCTTAAGTAAGTAAGTAAGAAAATTGTAGCACGGTCTTGGGCATAACTGTCATCTCTGTCATGTTAGATAGGAGTTTTGTTTTAACTCTCGACAGGCCTTATAATAAGAACTTCCAATAAGAAGTTTGAAAAACTGTAGCGCTTTTGGCAGAACCCCAAGACCGGACATATGATCGAAATAGAATTATAAGTGGAAAAAGCCATATACGTCTGTCCGCCTGTTTTTGTGCCTTATATTTTGAAAGGCCGTAAATTGCGAGACTTTTAGACAGTCTGAAACTACATACCTGGATTTTAAGGTCCCGAAGAATTACAAGTGTAAAGTTTTAGAAATCCACCCGGGTGTAATCCGGGTGTAATCAACTCGCTAGAAAAATTGTTGGAAAATAGTTGCAAAAAGTTGAAACTATGTCAATAGCATGCAAAGGCAAAAATATTTCATCGAAAAATAAAACCAAAACGCGCCTACAGTGGAGGTGGCCTTAGAAAATCGCAGAATTAATTCCCGGGTCCTCTCAAAATTTTAATCACGTTTTTTAGGTGTACTGTTCGGTACGGTATTTTCGTGCACGGTTCCAGGTGGCGGCAAAAATGTGGAGCCCAGGGCGGCATTTTACCTTAATACGTCCCTGCCCGCCACTCTTCGGAGTCCAATTCAAAGTAGACTTAAAATAAAGAGCGCATAGTCTTGACTGCAAATATATGAGTTTCAGATTATTTTAGTTTAGCCTTCCCTCTCGTATAGGTACCACGGAAAGTTAGCTTTTTTGGTTTTTTCTATGGCGTCTAGTAGATGGAAACCTGCATTGGAAATTGTTAAAACCTATTCATTTGCAATCAGGACACCGTGTTCCTTATTTTGAGCTGAGTTTTGATTTTAAGAATACCATACGTGGCAATTCTCAATCTGCTACCCATCGACCTTTAAAAAAAGAACACCCATTTATGAGAGACACTATGAAAGTGCCAGAACGCACTTCATAGTAGTAAATTTTCGCTCTCTCATAATACTTCTTGACTACAACTAAGTTAACATAACAAGTAGTTTACGCTTCCGTAGTGTTTATCGCATTGGGTAGGTTGCTATCCAGTGAATGCACCTACTGAAGCCGTTCATTCGTGCGGCTTAACCCTACGTGGCTAGATCGAAGGGTCTTGTTCTTTGTAGTCGTCGCTCGTTGTTTACATCGCTAAGTCTCGTTTAGAGCACGGATCATTTCATTGTTGCAATGAACATGAAGGCGAGCATTTAGCTTTCGAGAAAAGTTTGTTACTTCTTCGCTCACGGTAGCTATTCCTTAATCTTAGTGAATATCACTATTCTTAATATACCATGGAGCATTCACAATTGCTCTTAGTGTCTTGTTTTGGAAAGTCTGTAACACGGATATGTTGCTCGGCTTGGTACAACCCCAAAATTGTATACCGTATGTCCAGGACGGCTTTAACACCTGCCTGTACAAGAGCTGTTTGTTATATATGCTTAATTTCGAAAATCTTCCGATAAGCCAATACATTTCCCTGAGCCTAATCTCGAGCTTGTCACGCTTCTTCTTTTCGTGTGGTTTCCACCTTAGTTTAGCGTCCAGTGTGTTCCCTAGATATTTCGTTTTATCTGCATAAGGTATTTGAGCAGAATTTTTGAACAGAGGTAAATTGTTAACCCTTCTGTAAGTGAAATTCACATGCGTAGACTTGTTCTCGTTAAGAGTGGTTCGCTAAGTCTTCGTCCAGCTCGTTGGAGGTTTCTCGTTGATGACTCGACTGATTCACCTGTTCCCAGGATGGTCGTATCGTCCGCAAACGTGGCCACGACTGTCTCGTCATCTAGAGGTATGTCTTTTGTGTAGAGCAGAAACAGGGTCGGACCGAGGACGCTTCCCTGGGATAAGCCAGCCCGAATTTGCTTGAAACTCGAGTATCGTTGGAATCGTCGAGTTCGTTGGAATCATGAAAAAATACGTTAATTAAAAGCGAATATTTATGCTTAAAAAACAGTTTTTGCCTAAAAACGCCCTCATAAAGTGGGCGGAGATCAATGCTTTCTATGTAACAAGCTAGCAAACGGCTATTTCTTTAATATTTGTCACAAACTTTTTTTTCGATTTAGAACGAACTTTCCGAAAAATCAGGTTTTTCAAGAATCAACATTCTAAAAATTGGTATGGTCGATTGTGTGTGCGGTCCAATTTTTGTCTAATTAAAGACTTCTAGCCATTATTGCTCTGCACCAAAATTTGAATTCCTATGTATTGTCTAACTTGGCGAAAAGACATTTTTAAATAAAATGTAAATGTGACGTTGTCCGACATTCAAGCCAATTGAGCCAATTGGCATGGCTGTAGGCGCATCTTCTCAATTTTCAAAATCTGTCTGTACAAAATAAGAACCAAAGCAAACTGACCGCGGTATAGCCTTTTCCTATTCTTATTCTTCGTTCTATTCTTATTCTCCTTCGCATTCCTATATTGTTTTTTATAACCCATCCCATGGGATAGGACCCAAGTAACACAGAAGCTCTTACTATGGCCACCGTTACGTTTTCAGCACCACACCATAAAACCTTAGGTTCTTGAAGTTGGTTTTATACAAGTAACGGGCCCTTACAAGACCCCTATAAGGACGATTGAATACTTAATTTGTTCAATCGTCACACTTCAATCGTTCACACTTATAGAAATTAATTTTGGATGCAAAAAGGGTCCTACTTCGGGCTCTTATAGAACTTATTTGACTCTCAATACATTATGTATTGAGGATGTATTAGAGAATATGTAGGTACACCGACTTTCATGGTGTTTACCTTTTACTGGCATGGTGTGGTTTTTCTTTTAGTTGGGTATACGCACATTCTAATGTTATTCCTTGAAAGTGTTGATGATTTTGCACAAACAACTTCGTTGATATTAAATGGGGATGAAATTAATGAGTAAAACGAGTGCATTTAATTAGCAGAAAACAAGGCGCGCATATAATTTCTTCGAATAATTTATTAAAATAAGACGAAAAGAAACAATGCGCTTCTTGAAATATTAAAAATAACATAAAATAAAGCATCTTTGTAACACTTTAGGTGTTCTGCGTTGCCTTTCAGAAAATTTGGGTGCTATGTAGCAATATCTAGCTTCATATAGAACTATTATAAGGTTTTGTGTTTTCTGCCAAACATGGCGCTAATTTATATAGGGTTACCATCACTCTCTTTTCTTTTATGACATATGTTGATTTCTATTTCCCATATATGGTTGTTTGACTACATGTAATTATTGACATGGCAGACGTTAATTTAAATGTATTTTTTACAGGCTGTTTTATTCTTATCCATGAATGCAGCTTAAGAGTTTTGAGCTCTAGGTAGGATACTTTTTAAACTTCTACCTTAAAAGTGGGCATGTCAGTTAGCTGATAAAACACATGAACTGCTGGACCAAGAACCCAGCTAGAACATTTTTTCATTTGTCGGAGGTTGCTACTATCCGATGGAGCACTCAGACACAACTACTGGTCCATTGTACTACCACGCGGACACCTTACTTTAATGTATTTAGTTTACCCGTCTTTCGAAGAAAAACGAGAAGGACATTCAGTGATGAAGAGCTTAGGTGTTCGGCACTCACCACGTCAGCCCCAAAGATCCGCCACCTGATGCGAGCAAAGGCAGGACAACTACATAGGAAATGTTCCGCTGTATCGTCGTCCACAGGCAGGACAGGAGGTGGTTTCGCTCAAGCCTAGCACATTCAAGTGGTTGACGAAAGCTTGGTGGCCCGTAAGGATGCCTTCAAGAAGTCTGTAATCGATTCTCCTGAGAGAAAGAAGAAAAGACGCTGACCCCTCGCAGATATTCGGGCGTAGTCGTTTAGTCTGTCTGCACCCATCGCAGTCACGCCAACGAGCCCTGTGCTCACGAGAAACCCAAGTATCAATGGCAGACGTGACAACAGATACAGGCAGGCCTAAAGCAGGTTCGGGTCCTGAGAAAACCTCTTCTGAGCCTAGTCTGGCAAGCTCATCAGAGATCTCATTTCCCTGGATACCAGTGTGACCTGGAACCCAAACAAGATTCACTGCATTTAGCCTTCCGACTAAGTTCAACGAAAACTTGAGTTCGAGCACTATCTTGGACGAGGTAAGAGGGTTGAGCAACGCATTTAGAGCGGCTTGGCTGTCACCGCAAACGCATATGCTTCTCGCCCTCCATCTGTCACAATATAGCGCATAGCCATAAGGATAGCGAAAATCTCCACTTGGAAGACAGACGCATATTTTCCTAAGGGGAAGTGAAGTCTAATGTTCTCGCTTTCCACAAAGACTCCAGCACCAGACGCCTGTCCCGTTTTGGAGCCATCCGTGAAAATACGATGGCATTCTTTCACTGGCTCAGAGTCTTGCCGAAGCCATTCCATTACCTGAGGAAAGTCGACTTGGTAGTTTTGTCGCAAAAGGATTTTTGGGGTCAATGCGTCAGAGAGCATGTCCATAAGACAGGGGCCGAAGGACAATTCTCGAACAAGTTCTTCAAAATTCCAATGCGTGTGGTACCAAAAACTACCTCTCTTTAAGCGAAAGATGGTTTTCAGCGTATGTACCCCATGATAAATATATCAAGAGGGGGGATGTTCATCAGAGCATCTAGAGCAGAGCCCAGCGGCGGCCCCTGTGCAGCCCAGAAAAGCCGTTCTTTCGAGTTTGGCAAAAGAGGCAGTAACACGTTTCTGCGAAAGCCAG
The DNA here is from genome assembly GCA_947623515.1 of Neoascia interrupta. Classification (NCBI taxonomy): domain Eukaryota; kingdom Metazoa; phylum Arthropoda; class Insecta; order Diptera; family Syrphidae; genus Neoascia; species Neoascia interrupta. Next base: position 10,675,609 of record OX392462.1, read on the forward strand.
TTCCACCACACAACCGATGCATATGAGAGGAGTGGTCTTCAGCTAGAACATAGAAAAAAAATAGAAAAGTGAAAAATTACAAGGGTTTACAATTCTACAAGCATTATAATCATGGCTGACCCCAATGTAAGCAACGATACGCACTGTTAGCTTTTTAATTAATGTTTAGCCTAATTTTTCCAGCCTAAAAATGTAATCTAGCTTAAATTCATATCTATTAAAAATGTAAAATTCTTATATAAAAATGCTTGAAATGTTCTCACAAGAATTTCTGTCAATTACGTTGTTTTCTATTGTTTGACATCTGGCAACCCTAAGTGCTATATAAGAGTGCAATGTAGTACATCGGATATGTCATACCTATAGTGCTAGAAAGGTCTACAGCACCTGCGCTATAGAACCTTACCCATCAGCGCTTATAATCTTATAATTTCAGTGCTAGGAACCTTTGATGCTAGCACTTTTAGTCTTATATTTATGGTGCTGTATAGGTTTCTATGACCAATTTTATAAGTAAATAAGCTGCGCACCAATGGGACGATAACGAAACCTTGCAAAACCATTAGTGCTACTGAACATCATTTTGAGTGTCTTATAAGTCATAATCATAAGCATTGGCTTATTCAAAAACCAATGCTTATGGTTCCAGAGTGTGCTACTTGGGGAGGTATATTTGTCCCATAGTAAAAATAATGGTAGGCTCCCAAGACCTTAAGGGCATAATATAATCGAGACCAAATTCTGAGTCTTAGGTCTTAAAAATCAAGCTAGAGCGCTGAAACTTAATACACAACTTAGTTCTTTGCACAGACAAAATGTGAAAATTGACTGACTACCGGCTTCAATGTGAGACAACCTCTATTTCAAATTTTCTTTCAGGCGTAGGAGCTCAAATTTTTGTATTGAGCAATATTGGCCCAAAATCTTTAACATTCGACCCCCACAATGTCGACCATGCCCCTTTTTAACCAGAACCCCAATTTCTCGCAAAGTACACTCTAAGTCGAAAAAATACAAATATTAAAGATATTATTCTTTGCTAAGTTTATTACATACGAAGTATTGAGCTCCGCCTACTTTTTGGGGGCGTTTTTAGGAAAAAACTGTTCTTTTCTGCAATAATTTTCGCTTTTACGCAATTTTTTCATGATTCTCACGAGTTAACAATTAATTGGTATTAACAATCCACTTTGTAATGCAGGAGGGCGGGCTCAAGCTTTTGAGTTGCTGGAGTGCGAATGTAGTCTTGCGTCCCAAAATCACAAAATATGAGGACTATATGCATTAAAGGTGCATGCAAACATCTTTTTTTGGACAGCGCTTAAACCGCTTTTGCTACGTCAGTGTCAATAATAGTTTAAAGTCCTGTGAAAATTAATCTTAAATTGTCTGCATTTACATGTAACTGCTGATGGACAAAGTCACATGCCAAGGCACGAGCTATTTTGATTTAACAACCTTGTTTTGCCGCATTACATTTCCATTACTTCATCATTGCGCTCGCCCCCGAGCATATTACACAAGCATGGTGCACAAGTGCACTTGAGGACGCCAATTTATGCAATTGTTGGCTTCCATGTGTGGGCTCCTCTGGGAGCTACTAAAGCCTAGATGCATCTAGTTTTAACAGCTCTCCACATTCCTTACCTCATTCGATACACACACTCTTACGACAAAACCATCTTCCTTGCCGTTGCCTCGTTGGTGATAAATTTCTATTTTCCGCTCCACTCAAACGGAGCTAAACAGAAAAGGCTCCATATCGTATTTTATACGCCTGGTTATGGGTGTTGCTTCGACATTTGGTTCCTCGCCGTCCTCGCCGCAGTCAGACAACTCAAAGTACCCTATTTGCCCGCACTTTTGGTATGTGAAACTGGCAACCAGGACCCGACTCCTGCTGCTGCCATAAGAAAGTGATTTATCGCATATTCATGAGTAACAAACATAAACAATAATTATGTGACACACTGCGAAAGATGAAGAACGAGTTGGAGGTATGCTCAGCTCACTCTATACCTATATAAAACAGCTCCTGCCAGAGCCATGAATTACTTTGGATAAAGTTCACAGGACATTTTCATGCTCCTCATTCAAACAAAAATATATAAATATATGATACCCATACTCTCTCGCTACTTGTTCGTGCATATCTCTCATGCTAAGCTCTGCATCATTGCTCAAGGACAAACCAAACTATGGGAGGATGACAAAACTTAATTATTTACGTGGAAAAATGTGTGTAAAGAAAAGCGAGTGAGTATATATCACCCGCTCAGGACACTAATGGGAGCAGCGGCATACTAAATAATGTATTTTCGCCAGCTATATGATACACCTGGCAGTAACAGCCAAAGATAATTTATTCATTTAACTCTGCGGTTACACGGCGACGCGGCGCTCTCGTCGTGTGCTATAGGGACTATTACAGATACTCACGCATATCGTTAAAGGACTCGGATTTGTCACAAATACCTGAGAGTTATTAAATGTCGTCACTTGAGTTATGAAATGCTTTCCATTACCTCGAGGCGAAATATTACTAAATTATTCACTTTCCAAGTTTTCGTTTCGCAGCCGAATCCTTTAACCAACAACCCTGAGCGGCGAAATTTATGTAAAACTTGGGCCGTCGTTATCCTTGTTGCGCTTTAAGTACGGACTTATCAATTCCTAACGAGAAAATGATAGTAAACTGTGACGATAAACCGTAAGCATTCATTCTTGTTGCTGTTTCCACACAAATGTAGATGTAATCCTTACTTCTATCCTGCCGATAGGCATTGCCAACACGGCAATGAGACAGAGGCACACAACTGGGAATCAAAAGGACGAGAGGCATGAAAATATTGATAAATAACCATCATCGATGTGTCAGGATAGCAATCTGAAAAAAAAACCCATAGTGAAACTCGGGAATAAAATATCTCCGGTCGTTTGTCCTATCTGTTCGAATTTGATTGTGTGTGAAGAAATGAATGATGCTTCGTGATTGGATGATGTATAGACGCGAAGGCATTCCCAAAGGACGAAGACCGCAGATGAAAATGATTGCGGTTAAGAATGAAAATTAAGTTGTTAAGGAGTGGAAGGCTCTATGGCGAATTAATTTTAATAGACTATTTTTATGAGGAAATATCAGCATAAATCAGAAGCGATTTGTTGGCATTGAGATAGATACGAGGATGGAAGCTTACGACAGAATGTTAATTATGAATCTTGGTTTTCTTTAATAATGGTGGCGAAATTAATAGCTGTCAAGTGATTAGAGGGCTCGTAACTAATTGAGATAACATTTCCGTTTTCCCGCAAGGAGGTTGGGATTCTCTTGACCATGGATTTCTCTTAAGGCAATTGAGGCCCGGGGGGTTTCGCAAATAATTACAATCCCTGATTTTTATACTGCGCAGTTATATACTTCATTGGAAGTAGTATTAGAGTTCCTGACATAATGCGAGAAATATTTTAAGCCTTTCTACTATTTTGAGTAGATTAGTCTTGCACTCCATTAGCTTTTATTTGAACCACTCTCCAAATCATTCTAGGGGCCTTGAGTCATAATTCAACCATATAAATGCTGGTGTGCCGCAGGGATCAGTTATATCTCCAGCATTCTTTTCATCAGCGATATACTTTGTGTAACAGATATTATTCCATGCGTTGCTTCGATCTTGAGACCTTTCTTACTTACAGGAGACCTTCCTTACTTACCTGATCCTAAGCCAACAAACTTGGTCAGTCAGCTCTGTCTCCAGCTAGCCGTCTCCAGTTTTAATCACGAAGTTGGCTGACATCCCCTTCAACCTGCGGGCATGACCTGCGCTGATCCCGTACAGTTCGACGTTATATCTTCCAGTTTCAGACAGGACTAAAAATCATCCAAAGGACTTTCCATCTTGATGCAACAGCTCGAGGTGAACCAGGGCCAACTTCTCAACATTTTATGCTGTGTGTGTTAAACTCTGCACATACAAGGGGACATACAATTTTTTGCCGAATCCGAGTGACACTTTGAGAAGTTTATCAACCAATATGATACTCTCGGAGGGCTTGTCAGACCCTCGCGGAGGTGGGGACCGTGAAAAAGAACAAGTCTTTCCTTCAGGTGACAATGGCAGGATTCGAACCCACACCTTCGGCGTAGTAAGCACACACACTAACCACTACGCCACGGTACCCCCGTTTAAGCGTTTGCATCGTTTGCTTTGAACGGTGGTGTCGTTGTGTGAATTTATAGCGGAACCCAGGCAGGCAAAAACTCTAATAACTTCAAAGCTATAGTTGTCTATAGTAATGTTTTGTCCAAGATGTAGACGTCACGCTGCCCTGTGTTCTTCTGATTATGTCAACGTTGTACGAGCCTCTGAAATACTGAGCCTCGGTTTCGGCACGAGAGTTCTGCACTGTTAAAAAATTCACAAAACAACGCGGGGTAGGTTGAGGTCCTTTCCGACCTTGACGCAACAGCTTGCTTCAAAAACAGGTGATTTTTGCAAGGATGTCAAAACTTGATATTGTTCCATATACATAGCTTGCCCTGTGGGTATAGATGTTGCTCATCTACTTCCCTGGCCCAAAGCCAAACTAATAGGGAACTATCAAATTGTTGACAAATTGGCTTTATGCGGTCACACTGTAAGCAGAAAAGGTTTTTCATGTGATTTTAAGGAGCCTGATGCTTTTGGCGCAATTCAGAGGATTTCCTCTCTTGAAGATCTGTCAAAAAGTGTTAAGGCTTCATTTATCGGACAGGCACCACTTTCCTCTGACTCATATTTGCCAGTTATAGGCCACCTGCTCCAACGGCTTTGTTGCACTTTAGCTAAGAAATTGTTACCTTCAATTCATCCAGGTCGGGTAAGCGGTATTGTTCGAATTCTTCAACGGTTTCTTCTTTTCCCAGACAAAATTTTTACAGCGGGATCCGGTTTGCCTTCGACATCATGCAGTCTCAGAAATAGTTTTTCCCAATTTTTCCATCAACATGACAACGATTCTACTACGATCTTCATTTGATCTTCTTTTCGTTCTTCAGTTCGAACTTTATACCCTTGGAAGCACCCTTGAACCATTTTCTTTTAACGTACTTTTAACGAACTTTTGAACGCTTAAAAACCACGCTTCTCATGTTCCCTCTTTTTCCATCCGAAAACCTAAAGTCAGTCTTTTTCTTCCGTTGTTTTTTGAAGAGGTAGCAGCTGTGCGTAGGCTACAACAAAATAGTTATCCGAGTCAACATTGGTCCCTCGGAAAGTTCGGTTTTTCGTGATACTGGAAGAGCGTCCTGTGTCAAGCGCGATAGGGTCAGTTAGTTCAAGGTTGGCGGTTGATTGATGGAAAGATCTCTGTGTTCTTTTATTGATATTGGGATACAGGATTTATGTAGACTTCCGGAGATCGTGCTTCAATTTCCGACCTTCCTTAGCAGATCGGATTTAAAACCCTCCCTTTTGAGGTTGCTGGTTCCCAATTGGACTCACCAGGTATGGTGGGTACTGGTAACGAAAATATCCGGGGCGGACCAAAACCAGCAAAAAATTCAAAATTCAGGATCGTTTGCAGAGCTTTCATGTTCCATGTTCCGATCATTTTCATGATCGAATAACTTTTCTCTTCCCTATTTTCTATTCTTAAATTCTTTCTGATACGCATCTTAAGGGTAGTCATTATGCCTTGAATGCCTTGAATCGCGGAATAATTAGAAAAAAAATCGCTGAGACTTCTTCATGTCTCGACTGTAATATTTCTCCTCTGGACATCAAAACCCAGGAATTTATATATTATTAAATAAAGAGTCACACTTTCGGAGCCTTATTACCTGCAATTCTCTGGGAGTATATTATATAAAGTTAGACAATGGCACAAGCGCTGAAATCAAACGAAGAATAATCGCTGTTTCTTTGGGCTAAGAAGGCAATTGAGTATCAAAGCCCTCTCTCGATCAATTAAAGTGTCCATGTATAAGACCCTCATCATCCCAGTCCTGCTTTACACAGCAGAAGCATGGACCCTGTCAAAGGCGGATGAAAACACTTTAGGCTGCTTCGAGAGGAAAATTCTTCGGACGATTTACGGTCCCGTCTGCATAGACGGAGAGTGGAGGAGGAGATATAACATCGAACTGTACGGGCTGTACAGCGATACCGACCTAGCCAAAAGAGTCAAAACACAACGTCTACGATGGCTGGGTCATCTAGAGCGGATGGACACCAACGCCCCGGCTCGGAAAATCTTTGAATCCACACCGCAGGGACGGCGCGGTAGAGGAGCACCGAGACGCAGGTGGCGCACGCAAGTGGAAGGGGACCTCAGCCAACTTCGCCTGCGAGACTGGAGACGTCTAGCTAGAGACAGAGCTGGCTGGCGAAGCTTTTTGGCTGAGGCCCAGGTCCACCCCGGACTGTAGCGCCACCTTTAGTAAGTAAGTAAGTATTATATAAAGGGTCCGCCATCTAACGCTATTTTTCCAACTAGAGCTTATTTCGTGAATGGTAACACTTAGCTCATGTCTGATTTGACAGATCCTTCCGTGGAACAAATACGGTTGTGTATACTCTTGAACAACTGATCATCCAATGCGTTTTCGCTTCACTAAGTGGGTCTGCGATCGACTTAGAGAAGATGCCGATTTTGCCAAAAAAAAAACTCATCTTCTCAGATAAAGCTCATTTTGATCTTGGCGGGTATGTAAATAAGCAAAATTGTCGCATTTGGGGCACAAAAAACCCTCACGCATACATTAAAAAGCCGATATACCCAAAACGAGTCACTGTTTGGTGCGGATTTTGGCCCAGAGGCATAAAAGAGCAATTTTTCTTCGAAAATGAGCAAGGAGTGGCCGCTACAGTCAATGGCGATCGTTATCGGCCCATGTTGAACGAATTTTTGTCCACAACAATTTAAGAGGAAGATATTGGCAACATTTGGTTTTAACAAGACGGCGCTATGTGCCACACAGCCGAAGCTACACTCGATGTTTTGCGCCCTGTTTCTGAAGATCGCATTATCAGCCGCAGAGCTGATGTCGTTTGGCCACCTCGGAGCTGCGATTTGACACCGTTGGACTATTATTTGTGGGGTGGAGCCGTAAAAGATAAGTGTTACGCCGAAAAGCCAGAGACAATTGACGCTTTAGCGGACAATATTCGTGAAGCCGTTGGTTAAATACAGCTGCACACAATCGATAATGTTCTTATAAATTGGAACGATCGTGTAGAATTTATTTTCCATTATTAACCGGAAGGATTGTACTTTCAAATAAAAAAAGAAATTCGAGAAAATATTCTGTAATTTTCTTATAGCATTTTCAAAAAAAAAAGTAATTTGGCGGACCCTTTATATTAGAGGTTGCAGAAGCAAGAACAAGCTTTCGTTGGAAATGGTTTTGTAACAGTTTTTTTTTCATAGTTCAAAGATAAAGATAAAAGACCTGGCCAACACGTTTGAAACGCGTTTTAAAAGTTGCGATTTGGCATACGACTTACCAGGTCTTTACTCCTTGCTTGTGATGTTTTCGAAAAGTCTGGCTCCATCAATGTTTGCGATTTTATATGTAGATTCGGGAAAGGTTTTCACGACTGCTTACTTTGGCATGAGTTCTGAATCGATCTGGTTTTTTAAAAGAGAAAAAAAAAGAGCCATCAGGAAATCTGCCATCAGGATCGGAAGGGATCAAAATATTCTGGTTTACAGTTTTTTCTTAAACGCTATGTTATGTCAATGTATTGTCCTTAAACTTGGTTTAAAAAACAATTTCGCTGTGTATTCCTTGATTTATTCACAGAATTATTGAGAAACGTCAGTATTTGTAGGAATCTGAATGCCCAGCAGCTACTTAAATGAATTGGAGCACTGAGTGTTTCTGTAGATTCTGATAGAACTTTGCAAAGTTGCCTAACTGTGCCTAGACATAAAATCAGTAGGTTAATCAGGCAAAAATCCATCTTAGCAAAGATATGTGTGGAAGACCAATTTAACCAAAATTTATCGCGACCCCTTCATCGATGGAAGAAATACAAAAAAATGAAGAACGACGAAGAACAATTCGGGACGATGTAGAACATCCATCGGGTCTTATGTCATAAAATACCCTTTATGTTCTCTACTTTATTATTGTAGGGTCCATAGAGTCATTCACATTCGTCCTTTAAACCGAAACAAAATTTCGATAATTTCGACCGCACTTTATCGATTTTTTATCCATTGCCTAACGACGCCCCCATTAGCAGCTATCAAATCGACGCGTTACGCTTCAACAATTAAATTTCAATCAGCGATTCAATACGGTAAATTAAGCCTCAGCGATTTATTACCAGCACTTTATTTCCTCCGTAGGGAATAAGTTTATTCCTAGGAGGAGCTTCAATTTCCCCCAAAAAGCCTCCATAAATCAAATATTATGACCAAGAAATTTGTAGCAGCGCGGTATCGGCTTCAAGTGTTTATTACCGAATATTCTCCTTTTTGGGAATAAATTTTCCAAATCAAATCGTATTAAATTGCCCATAATTATCGACCAGTTTTATTGCCAGTCATTTCGGAAATAAAACATAAAATTTTGAATACACAAAGCAGGCAACATATTTTATGTTTTTTTTTTGCCACAAACCGACACACACCTGCTCGGCTTCATGTTGTGTTTTTGTTCTCACACCTCCTTGTTGCCCGCAGACCGCACATCCTCAGACATCCAAGCACACCGAACTCTCTTGGAAATTTATCGTAAAAGCTTTTCAATTGATTACCATCATCGTCGTCATCATCATCGACATGCTCTCGTCGAAAAATTGCGACGTATTATTAGACAGGACGAGAAGAATCCTCCCTCACTGTTGGGTAGTGTATCCCCGACACCTTTATGGGTGTTACTTTGCTCTACGCTACACAATTTGCCTAGACATCTAAGGCGATGATGTATAAAGACGAAAAGGCTGCTGACGACAAAAAAAAACTGTTAAATAGAATGACAAGGATTGCTGCTAAGAGATAAGGACAAATCGTATTTAGAAGTTTTGACAGGCGCTACCCTCGAGGTAAATGGTTTCTATTCGGTGAGTACCCGTACACCTACACCTTTGAAGTCGTTTAAAGTAAAGTGAAATGGATTTAGGATGTCTCGTGTTTTTTTTTTTTGTAGAAACCTTCAAATTGAGGGGGTAGATTGAGGAGGTCCTTAAGCAAAACCAACAATGGTGTATTCAAAAAGTCACGGGCTGATTGTTATTTAAAACAGTTTTTTTCTTACCTAAAATAAGAAAAGTGAAAGTGTATGGCATTATCGCGGGTTTTACAAAATAAAAAAAGCAATTACGACTGGCCCAGACACGTGCAAGTGTCTACACCCCCGGTCGATTTTCGAAACATGCTTTTATTTTCTTATTCAAGACATCTGCAAATCACCAATTTCCCGGTCACATAATTTCGAATTCGTCCTTCCCAATCCCTCCAGAATTACCCGGACATTGAATCTCCCCAAGACCACAAATAATAATTGAATAATTTCGCATAATTTTCGAATCGACATAAATGGCGCCCAGCGCAAATTATTTGAAGCAGAAAATTTCCAAAAATTATTGCTCGACTTTAACGAGGGATTTTTTGTTTTCGACAATTTCCCATTCGCATATTTTATGAACGTCAACTAGATTTTCGTGTAGTACCTACTTTTCTGATTGTAATCACTTTGGATTCATGGGGAACTCAATTTAATTAAGAAAATTCATGAAATTCCCACAAAAGGGCTGGGATGTGTCACACCTCTTGGAGAGTGGAATGGGTCAGGATTTACATGGCTGGCTTGGCTCTTGTACTTGGGTACCTATGTACGGCTTCATTCAACGGATGAGAAGCGTAAATGTCCCTTCTATACTACGTTATTATAATGAAATTAATTCGACGTCTTGAATTTAATTAAATTATACAGCAATATGAGCACCCCGTTTACATAGCCATTAATATGTGATTTACTAAACGGCAGGCGCAGGTTCCACCCTATACTTCGGGAGTGTTGAACTTCCTCGGTGGATAGAGTAGGGTAATTAAAAGTGCCACATACAAGGAAGGGCTCTCTGTAGGTGTAATCTTGTTATATAATGCTAAGGCAGAAAATTGTGTTAGATACTTAATTTTTCTGGTAAAACTGCCGTCACATTGAGGATTGTTTGAAAAATATTTCGCCATAGGAGAGGGTAGAAGTTTTACGATGTGTGCTTGAGATATCTGAGAAAGTTTATTGAGCTAATTTGATAATAAGGAGGAGTTTTTCCTTCGAATTAGCTACGCGCTTAGGAACATTTTGCAGAGTTTTTGAACTCGTTTCACATAATGCAGAAATTTTGAAACTAATTAAGGAAAATGGATAAGGTCCGATTAAATAAAAATTATTTTAAAGACACTTGAAAATCGTTCCTGCAAAAGTCTTCCCCTCACACTAATATGCTAAAAAAGTTGTCTGACGATCGTCCCCAAAAAAAAAAATATTTTTAAATCATTTAAAGGATATCCATGAAACTGAGGCAGCAGGATTCCGTCAATGCATGTTGTGAAATGGTATACCACGCCTTAGTAGTAATGGCAATATAACATTGCTAAGGGTGGTGCTATAGTCTGGGGTGGACCTGGGCGCTCTCTCCATGTTCTCTCCAAGACGCCGGTGCTGCGTATCTCTTCTTGTCTACTGCTAAACCCATATTCCACGCTTCTATCCAATACTCACGAAGCCTTCACCGACATCAAGTTTCTTCTTACAGTTATGTCAATGTCGAAAAAATACATAAGGGAACTAACTTTTGCAAACTTTATAAAAAGCAATTCTTTTAGACCTTTTTTAGTCAGCTTTTATGGTTCCAATTCCTCTCTCCTCTGACTTTACCCAGGTTTTGTCGCACCTTTATAGTATAAGTTATGACTTTTTTATGAACTCTGCAGAGCAAAGTTCTACAATTTTCGTAACCCAGTCCGATTCAAGACGACCAGGAAGATTCTACCTCCGATGGATCAATCCATCACAGATGAAAGAGCTGGAAGTCTAGGATGGAAGACTGCAGAGCCTCAAGCACTTTGCTCAAGCCATCGATAGTAACGTTTGTGCTTTCTTGTGTGATCGCATACCAATAACTTCTGACATATTAACATTACCCATGAGCCCTGGGATTCTTTTTTACCATACCCAGGGCCTTAAGATTATCACAAAGACCTATTTACTAAATGTCAGGTTGACAGTAACCTTAGAACACGCATCAAAAGTTGGCAAATCGGGTGCGTATTGGTCCAAAACCATTTTTCATGTTGGTGCTTTTAACGAGAAGTGCGAAGATCCAAGGAAGCTTCCATGTAAAATATCATATCTCCAGAAAAATGGAGCATGACCGGCTCAGTTCGTATTGCCATGTTCAAAGGAGAGATCCTACGAGCCCTGTCAAGAACGCAATGTCAATAAACATTCCAGCGCAATCGCTCGCGAAAGGGAGGAAGGCCTAAGCATTCATGGATCATACAAATGCAAGGATAACAGCATTTATTTGGCCTCAGTAACGTAGAGATCCAAAACCGGTTAGCCTGTCGGTAGATTCTTAGGTCAATTCGGCTTACCCCACAAGCGGACCATTAGAAGGGGGGGGGGTATGATCCATCACTTCAGATCATAACCTCGCGTCTAAATGAAAAAGAAGAAGATGCTTTTAACGAAATGAGCTGTCATTTTAATTACATAACGGAACATTTTAACGGCAGTATTCCCTCCCACAGTATTCCTTCCCAGGGGTGCAGACAGACTAAACGACTACGCCCGGATATCTACGAGGGGTTAGCGTCTTTTCTTCTATCTCTCAGGAGAATCGATTGCAGACTTCTTGTAGGCGTCCTTACGGGCCACCAAGCTTTCGCCAAGCACTTGAATGCGCTAGGCTTGAGCGAAACCACCACCTGTCCTGCCAGTGGAGAGGACGAGGATACTACGGAACATTTCCTATGTAGTTGTCCTTCCTTTGCTCGCATCAGGTGGCGGATCTTTGGGGCTTACGTGGTGAGTGCCGAACACCTAAGCTCTTTATCACTGAAGCTCCTTCTCGCTTTTCTTCGAAAGACGGGTAAACTAAATACATTAAAGTAAGGTGTCCGCGTGGTAGTACAATGGACCAGTAGTTGTGTCTGAGTGTTCCATTGGATAGTAGCAACCTCCGACAAATGAAAAAATTCCTTCCCACTCAGGCGGAAACTAAGACTGGTGGTTACAGGATGCTGACTCTGACTTCGGCTAACGATTTTCATGGCACGTTTCGGAGAAGGTTGATCAAATTCCAACTGACCTTTAATTTATAGAACTGGCGTCTGTTTTGATTTACAGTCTGCCTCTGTGAGAAATGTCCGTGGAGTGAAGCAGCTTGGTGTATAGGCTGGTAGTGAGAACTGCGTGTTTCTGAACATCTGGATTCTAAGAAGTCATCATCAAAAAGAAGAACCTCCTTGACCCAAAACGGGCCAGGGCACCCCATTGCAGGCGAGACTAGAGCACAGAAATGCCCAACGGGAGATGAAGTAACTGCCGTGATTGAATTGCTCAAAGGAAGCAAGTCCCGACAGAATGCTCAAGACATTGGGTGAAAAAGGTGTTAATTGGCTGGCACGTGTCATAAGGTGACCTGGGATGGCAAAAAAGGTACCTTGGCGACTAGGAGCTATGCACATATTTCAAAAAGGGTAAAAGAAATATTTCTCAACCTTTCTGAGAGGGTTAAATCTCTTTTAAGTCTTCCGACAACGAGGCATTGTCACGAGAAAAAAGTTCGCCTTTCAGCCTGGCGAAGGCATAACTGATCAGATTCTCAGGTTTTTTCGAGGGCTTGGGAATATGCCAAACCCGTCTACGCGTGCTTTATGAATTTGTAAAAAGTTTATGACCGGGTCCTTCGCGATAGACTCTGGAGAGTTTTGCAGAACAACACTGAGTGGGCATTTACTGGGAGCCATTCAGCCTTTGTAAAGCAACTGTAGAAGCTGTGTGCGTCTGGGCTGTGTTCTGTCACTTCTCATTTGCACTGGACTGTATGAACCGAATGGCGAAGTGCAGTCTTGGCGGAGAATGACGGAGAAAATATTTGCGATCGCCTGTGGTGATGCTGGGATGAAGGCGATCGTGAGTAAATTCAAAGTGATGATTGTTTCCCGAACTTCTGTGCAAATGGAATCTAATCCTGAATACGCTTAAGTATCCCGGGGTCTTTTTCACGAAAAATGGGAGGAATTATGCAGCGTCGTCTTGTCTGATTGGCCAAGCTGGAGTACTACTAAAGAAACTGTGCCGGCCTGTCATCAGGAGCAAACAGGAGCGAAAGCATAGATTTCACTTTTAGTCTAGGGTTCGTTTCATAAGCCTCATTTATGGTCATAAAAATTTGGGTAACGACCGAAGTCAGGTTACAAGCTTACAGTTATTAAGTCGCGGGCTTAAACTGCTAAAATAAGATTCCTGAGGTCCGTTTCTGGTACAAATCGAAAGGATAAGTGAGAAATGTCAGTATTCGTATAGGAATCTCAATGTTGAACTGCTACTTCTGCGAGTGGAACGATCAATTCTCAGAGCAAATTAAGAAGACAGAGAAAGAATTCGTTGCTATTAGATTGATATTTAGAGAAACCATTAAACATAGTAACGGCCAACATTTTCAATATTATTTCAGCTCCTAAAAGACCTTTTGATTTTTTTTGTATTACCGAATAAACGAAAGTAATCGCATGGTTTTGGGCATAACCGTCACCTTTGCCATGTTAGAGAGGAGTTTTTTTAGCTCTCGAGATGCTTTATATAACCCCTCTTATAGGTCCAAAAGCAAAAACCCAAGACCGGATATATAATCGAAACAGAATTGTGATTCGAACAAGCCATGTCCATCCGTTCGCCTGTTTTTGTGCCTCATATTTTGAAAGGCCTTAAATTGAAAGCTAGGAAGTCTGAACTCTGAAACTATATATCTGGATATTTTATGTCCCAAAGTAGTACAAGCACAAAGTTTATTCATAAGGATAAAATTTAGTCCCAAGAAAAGTTGGTGGAAAATAGTCGCAAAAAGTCAAAAATATCACAACGGAAAACGAAAATAGATCCAAAACTTGGCCCCAGAGGACGTGGCCGTCTTAAAAAGTTTAAATTAGAAGAGGTCTTCCAGAAAAAGGTTTGCCATGTTTTTTAAGTGTATTTTTTGTTAGATGTTTCCGAGGGCCGCAAAAATGTGGCGCATGCACCCTGGCCGATTTCCTTAAAACTCGGCCAGGGTAACAAATTAAAATTTAGCAAAAGGTCTGTAGTTGGTTATTTCACATTCACATACCCCTTTTTGAAAACTGGCATAATAAAAGACGATTTTCAAACCGAGGAAAACGTTCAAGAAGAGAGCAAGAGTTTCAAACTTATTCAAATTTATTCAAGGTCCTGTTGTCCAAATCTTATTTCAGACTTCTAGGCTTGATGATTTGAGCAAGTGGACAGTTGAATATCGAGCATATACTTGAATATGGAGAATTCCGTACCTCATCTTATGCCGGAAATTTTGGAGTGTGGTCCTTGGGCATACCAAGGACAGAAGCGGACAAAAGACGCTTCCCTGAGGTGCACCAGCTCGATTTTCCCCGAATATCGAGTATCTTGTACCCATCTTTTACTTAAAAGTCTGTTTCGCATTTGGTTTGTACTGTAAGCTTTCGCGCCGTACCTTGTCGCAAGCTTTCAGTGGTTTAAATAATCTGAATTTGTTACTTACCTCAGCCAAGACTTCAAAAAATTTAGACAATACGAAACAGAATATTCGTATACAGGAAAGCATGCCTACAGAAGCAGCCAGCACAAATAATTCTTCAAGATACTAAGTGACTCTGAAAATTCAAAAACTCCAGTGGCTGTAGATATAGATTTACGTTTATCGTTGGTTTTTTGTTCCAGCAACAGGTCAACGTAAAACATGTTGTAATATTTTATTTAATATTTGAGTTTTTTTCTACAGAACAATAAATAAATATTTCACTGGAAAATTCATTTTAAAAATTTATTATCCATGAAATTTTATGCATACGACATTAACAATGTGCATAAAAGTAAAATTAAAATTCAATACGATACAGCTTGAAGGCTTTATGTATACTTTTGTTACATAAAATTAAATACTTTTCGAATAAACAATCATCAATTGCTGACAGGGTGACTTGGGAAAAGTATCCATCAACATCAAGCACAATTGTCACCATCAATCAGCGCACAATGTTGGCGGAGCAAAAATGAAATTGATTATGCTACGAGAATAATTCCCGGAGGACAATCGTTGTGAAAAAGGATGTATTATATGTTTGTATAGATAATGCTTCCTAGAGTGAATTAAATTGCAACGAGCTCGATGGCCAGCAGAGTATATAAATAAACGCTTAGCACGTTTTTCGTATTTTTTTAAACGATGAAAAGGAACATTTTTGTTGCGTCATCTTCGTTGCCACGTTTCCTTATTTTTTTCGCCAGTCGAGCTTATAATTTAAGTCTGACGAACATAATCATTTTGTGTCTATGGAAGTGAATAAGCTCGTGGAATTTTTATTCGCTTCCACCCTGTTCCTAGGAATGATTAGAATAGCTCAGTGCACAGCATAAGACTGCAGGTTAATTGGTCCTTATGAACAAAGAGGTGTGTAGCGGGCGTTAAATGAAATCAATTTAATTCCCTCCATTAATTTTCACTTGCTTCTGTTGCAACAACCGCCGCAGAATATCTTAGTTCCTACCGACTACCCGAGCATCAGCGAGGGCATTGTCAAAGCAGGGAAATTAATGCATAGAGGGTAGGCACACGGCCACGGATCCTGTTTATTGGGAAAAGTTAGACAGGTCGTGGATGAGTTCAGCGTTCGTTCCTCGATACGCAAAATACTTTCGCTGGGGGACTCTAATGTTGATGGAAGACAGGGAGGTATCGTACCTATAAATCGATAAATATTTAATTATGTCTGGGTTCTGACACAGGTACAAGGACGATCCCATACGTATCCTCGGGTAAGACCCCCAACAAAATTGATTGAAGTCATAAGTTGTTATGACAGCCAAAGCCATATGAATTCGAGTAATGATAGGTACCTACCCACCGACCATATCGAATCTGCGATGTTCTTGTAGCCGGGATTCAGTAGACTTATCCTTTGACTCCTGTTATCCTCATAATAAAACCCGACAAAACCACAACTGCTATCGCTACAAGCAATACTCATATGTTTCATTTATATCATTAAGCACGCCATCTTTCGGAACTAATGCCCATTACACCGGCAAAGAACATCATTTCCAAGAAATTATAATCTCGCCCCAGACATATTCCGGCAAAACGCGCTCCTATCGGAAATATTTTATCATAAATTCATGTTTATTAGTTTTATCACCTCAGCTTTCCCCATCGCAACGTCCCAACTTCACACATCACCCGAAGACCATGGCAAAACGCCTCCTTCGTATCGTGGCCTACGGCGTAGCCAAAGTCGAATAAAGCAAATTCAAAGAAAAATATTTTCCAGGATAATTCAGGCAAAGGTATATGCCGTATACCCACCATTGTGTGCGATCTCCTTTTTTTATCCTTCTGGTGTTGTTTATTAATCTCGACGTTGACTTGTGGAGGGAAAAAAAGTACGAGACGAAAATTTAAAGGAAATTACCCAAAAGGAAATAAACTTCAGATGCTTCATTGCTCGTTTGATTCTCTTTATTTTTATTTTTTTGCCTTATTTCTCGTCCTTTCCTTATTTTCCATTTTTATTGTTAGACCTCCGAAAAATTGAAACATAAATAAATTTAATAAAAAAAAAAGAGAAGAGAAAAAATACCCCATTTCATTCTGTTTCATTGCAAAGTTATCAGGCCTTGGGGCGAAGACGAATTGGGAAAAGGCAAAAGGAAACAAAGAATCAATCAATCGGAGATTACCCGTTCTTTGGTTTCGACAGCCTCGAAAGGGAATAACCTCCGAAACGAGGTCCACAATAAAGTAAGTGTGTATACAATTTGTTTCGACAGTGGGGGAAGAAAGTTTTCTTGCGGGTGTTGGTGGTTTTTATTTTTATGCCTTAAGTATACAGAGAAAAGGGAATTGGTGTTAAACCCAAGAGATGGAAGTTGGGCAAAGGTGTCAATAGTACCACTTCGGAACCACAATTGGAAGGGTTTGAATAGAGGGCAAAGCAAACTTGCTTTTTCCCAAAATGTCTTGTAACAATTGTGATGAGAAATAAGGCTTACGTACTCTGACGTTTCGTCGTAAAGTAGGTTGAAGTCAGCATACGCAAGGCTAACCTTACTAATAAGGTGCCCGAATTTGAACAGAGAATGAACTGTTTACCGATAGTTTAATTGGTTTAAAAAGTATCGGCAATAGGTGAAGTCAGCAGTATTATACAGGATCGATGCGCCATCGTGACAGTCGTTTGACTATCAGACGACACAGGGGAATCACGTTGTCATGTTCTAAACCCAGATTTTTCAACTGTTACCCTGCACTTACAACTTGCCTTTTAGACGTTAAACCTTTCTTCATTTTTTCTATCAGACGATAACAAAAAGGACTGAAGTTTTTTCTTAAAGATTCTGTCAATTATAGCTAATAATTTTCTAAAATATACTTTGCCAATTAGATTAAACTCTTAACTCTTCAACGCTTTTTAGTTAACAGCTATTGAGTTACTTTTACCATCACTTTCGGTGAACACATATCAAAATCCTCAAGGCAACTTTCAAGGAAATTTTCGTGAAAATCGAAAGTGCAAGTTGGAGGATTTTTTTTAAGTAAATTCTTATGTCAATCAATGTCATGACAGGAACATCACTTATTATGTCGTTCAGTGATTGTCGGTTGGGTAGTTTGTTAAAGCAGATAAAGTAAACTATACGTAAGCCTCTAGGCTAAAAAGAAAATCTTGTCCCTCCAGACGTGTCCTTAGCAAGATTTTTTGCAATCAAATTTTTATAGCTTCTCTAAAAATGCCGAAGACTATCGCGAGCCGAAGGAAACAAGCAAAAGAGAAGAAAATGAAAAGAAACATTAACACTGCTCGACAAGGGTTAAATCATATAAAGGTCAAATCTTCCTCGCAAAAGTTCTACTTTCAGGATCAGGGTTCATTAATTTTGAAGCCAAGGAATTAATTATTATCCCAGTCTTTATCCACACGATGATTGTCCATCTACCGTAGATAATCACAGTCATAGCCGTTCTTGGATTTAAACTCCTCTGAGTCGGAAAGCCCGAGAAATTCAATTTGAAATATACTGCTCAGCTTAGCGTTTATGGAGATGAGACCACAAAAAGTTCCCAGTGCGTTTTACCCACAAAGCAGCTTAAAGGGGTTTCATCCAACTTTGACTCAGTTCACGAAAATTGAAACAGGGATAGTAACAGTCTGATAAAGGCAATTAATCTTTCTTCTCCGTTTAATCTCACCATTGCTGGAATTGTTGTCATTTATGGCGGAGCCTATGTAGAAAAAGTCTCTTAAAACACTAATGGCCTTTTTGGTTGGTCATCCGGGAGCATTCTGGAATCTCCTTAAACTGTTCGCTTGGCACTCGTTTGACAGTTCTTCTCCTGAAAAGAAGATTAATTTGCCGAGAATCCAGAATCAAAACCATAAGCACGCACGCAGTCATACAACGCATGTGTCCAGTCAAATAAATGTCATCTGTAGAATAGCTTTTGCTTCACAAATACAACGCCCGACAAACTTCAAATTCAAGAAAAACGTGTTTGGCTGTTCGGATGTATAACCCTTATCCGGGAGAAGAACACCCTGAACAGAGATCGCCAACCGAATAGGCCATTAACTATCTGTTTCTTGCGCTGGGAGAGACGAATCTTTCAGAGACGAAACTGAGCCCGTACTAAGTAACAGTTGGGGTTTTCACCCGCTAAACCCACCTCTCCTCCTCCTTTCCCTTATACTCGCGGCACCGCCGTTAAGCATTTCATAGTCGGAGGGAACTTCAGCCTTGTGTATTCGGCTCATTGGTTTGGATACTCCATATAACTACACCGGAAGCATATTATAGATGAAGACTTCTACGTTTATTGTATATATTACACCTATTGTTGTTAATTTATTAGTCCGAAATGTCAATCTGTTAGACGGCCAATATGGCCAAAGCAATTAAGACCTATGTACCAAAAATTGTAAACAAACAAACTTTAAAAATCGAATCTATTTGGCTCATTCACCTGCGCTGCATCTTGTTGCCGTTTCTGTCTGTCTTTGTTGCTCTTTAATGATAGTAGACACTGTTATACTAATTGCTTCCCAATCTTCCTGCATGTTCAACATACTTCCTTACTTAAGGTGGCGCTACAGTCCGGGGTGGACCTGGGCCTCAGCCAACAAGCTTCGCCAGCCAGCTCTGTCTCTAGCTAGCCGTCTCCAGTTTCGCACGCGAAGTTGGCTGAGGTCCCCTTCCACTTGCGTGCGCCACCTGAGTCTCGGTGCTCCTCTACCGCGTCGTCCCTGCGGTGTGGATTCGAAGATTTTCCGGGCCGGGGCGTTGGTGTCCATCCGCTCTAGATGACCCAGCCATCGTAGACGTTGTGTTTTGACTCTTTTGGCTAGGTCGGTATCGCTGTACAGCCCGTACAGTTCGATGTTATATCTCCTCCTCCACTCTCCGTCTATGCAGACGGGACCGTAAATAGTCCGAAGAATTTTCCTCTCGAAGCAGCCTAAAGTGTTTTCATCCGCCTTTGACAGGGTCCATGCTTCTGCACCGTAAAGCAGTGTGTCATTGTCTGAATTGATAGCGGAACCCAGGAAGACAAAGTCCCTAACTACCTCAAAGTTATAGCTGTCGATGGTGATGTTTTGTCCAAGACGTCGGTGTTGGGTGTCTTTTCTTGATGACAGCATATACTTGGTTTTGCCCGCATTGACTGTTAAACCCATATTCGCCGCTTCTGCTCACGAAGGCTTCACTGACATCACGCTTTGTTCTACCGATTATGTCAATGTCGTTTGCGTATGCGAGTAGTTGAACGGACTTTTGAAAGATTGTACCTCTGGTGTTGGCGCGAGAGTTCTGCACAATTCTCTCAAGTATGATGTTAAAGAAGTCGCATAACAGCGCGTCGCCTTGTCCAAATCCTTTTTTGACATCAAAGGGGTCGGTGAGGTCTTTGCCGACCTTGACGGCACAGCGTGAGTTTTCCATCGTCATCCTGCACAGACTGAAGAGTTTGGCAGGGATGCCAAAACTAGACATTGCGCTATATAGCTCGTCTCTACAGATGCTGTCATACGCGGCCTTGAAATCGATGAAGGGGTGGTGTGTATCTATTTGGAATTCCTGGGTTTTCTCCAAGATCTGCCACTTTCCTGGCCTAAAGCCACACTGATATGTGCCTATCAGATTGTTGACAAACGGCTTCAGGTGTTCACACAGTACAGCAGAAAAGATCTCGTATGCGATGTTAAGAAGACTTATGCCTCTGTAGTTGGCACAACTCAGAGGGTCTCCTTTCTGCAGGATCGGGCAAACAATGCTGAGGTTCCATTCGTCGGGCATGCTTTCTTCCGACCATATCTTGCAGATGAGCTGGTGCATGCTCCTAACCTGCTCATCGCCAGCGGATTTAAAAAGTTCGGCAGCTAGCCCGTCTGCTCCGGCTGCTTTGTTGCACTTGAGCTTAGACACAGCTACTTTCACATCCTACAGGTCGGGTGGGCGGTATCGTTCGTATGCTTCGTCGGTAACGTCTTCGCCCGGGTTGAATGGTTCGTTCTGCCTGACAGCGGTATTTGGTTCGTCCTCGCCGTTATACAGTCTGCAGAAGTGGTCTTTCCAAATCCTCAGCACCGACTGCGATTCTACAACGATGTTCCCTTGGCATGTTCAACATATCTGATGATTTTCTCGGGGGTTAAGCTTTCACCGAGTCTGTTTGCCAGTTGGTTACGCTCTTCGTGATATCACAGACAGTAAAAGACTACGTGTTCTGCGTTTTCAACGGCTTCTGTACACATTGGACAGTAAGGGTTGTTTTCATGCCCGAATCCGTCAAGGTTTTGCAAGCTCCCCATGCTTCCTTTTGATCCAAAGGTCTATGTTAGCGATCAATCTCTGCGTCCATCTACCTCTGTCAGAGAACTTTTATCTCTCTTGCCATTTCTTTAGGGTTGTTATCTTTTCAATATCTCTTCAATATCTCTCCGGATCGTTGCTCGTTTTACACGTTTTCTTCTCTTAGCTACTTTACAGAGGAGGTCTATTGGCATTATTCTAGTTTCTACGCTTGCATCATAAGAGGATGTTCGGAAGGTACTGCATACTCTCAATGCCTTTGTTCTGTAGACCGCCTCTGTTTTTAGACCGTATGACTTCATCTTCATTGCAGTGGACCATATTTGGACGCCATAGAGTATCGTTGACGTCGCAACCCTTGCGAAAAGTATTTTCTTCTTCTGTTTAGGTCCTCTTCAAAGGCGGATGAAAACACTTTAGGCTGCTTCGAGAGGAAAGGACGATTTACGGTCCCGTCTACATAGACGGAGAGTGGAGGAGCAGATATAACATCGAACTGTACGGGCTGTACAGCCAAAAGAGTCAAAACACAACATCTACGATGGCTGGGTCATCTAGAGCGGATGGACACCAACGCCCCGGCCCGGAAAATCTTCGAATCCACACCGCAGGGACGGCGCGGTATAGGAGCACCGAGACTCAGGTGGCGCACGCAAGTGGAAGGGGACCTCAGCCAACTTCGCGTGCGAAACTGGAGACAGCTAGCTAGAGACAGAGCTGGTTGGCGAAGCTTGTTGGCTAAGGCCCAGGTCCACCCCGGACTGTAGCGCCACCTTAAGTAAGTCCTTAAGTCCCCTTATATTTTGCATGATCTTTGCTAGAGCGGCGGTAGTTCTTACCGCCTTCTCAGCTACATGTTTCAGATGTTGCTTAAAGGTAAACCTTGCATCTATTGTGGAGCCGAGGTACTTCAGCACTGCTTAAGAAACTATATGGTCACCCTTGATCCCTCACTCTATCGGTTTCACTACTCGCCTGCTGCTTTTAAGTACCACCTAGTCCGGTACTCTCATTTTTTTTACAAAAGAAAACTATGTCCCTTAAAAATCTGGCAGAAAAACTAGAAAGGTGCGAAAATTCCAAACCCTTCTGGAATTGTGCTCGTGAATTAGGGGTTCGGTGTCAAAGTAGGAAGAATAACTTGCATATGCGCTACTCCTAATCAGCTACAATGAATAGCAACGAATATAGCATACATAAGGCAAAAACTATTGAGGTGTTTGAATCTGGACACAGAATCAATGTCCAGATAAGCTACAGTGACTGCAGCTCAACTGATAGAGCATTACTCGCGACAAGTAAGGGTTGCGGGATCGTACCCTGCCGGTGAACCGCATACGTTTTTTCCTTCGACGTCTCCGACCGCCAGCATTTCAACTCCACTCTACGACTAAAGCGTAAGAAAAGAGAGGTCTGTGTGGCTTAGTTCTCATCATAATTGTCATAATTTCTCTCCTCTATTATGCAAAAAAGACTTTTGAAATGGATAGAACACAACAATCGACTTAGTGCGTTCCAGGCTGGTTTTCGAGCAGGTTTCTCAGCAATGGATTGCATAATCTAAAACGAAGTATAGCCAGAAAATATATTTTAAAAGTAGAAATGAATTTACGCGTGGTGGTCAAAGGATAGACATGTGCACTCAAGAGGATACAAGCATCCACAGGTTTTCTAAACCCACCTCTGTCTATCAACTCCTACTCTCACCTCCCCGTGGTGAACACCGGGTGCCTAGCACTAAGGCACCTCTCCTTGCATCCGGACGGCAGCGGAGGAATTCCCCAGATGGAATCAACGGTGGCGTCCATAGTTCCAGTCAGGCCGAACTACTTAGTGAACACCTTATATGGGCTACTACGACTTATTCGGAGCTCAGGCCTATAAGGAGCGGGCTATCCGGCTCTCCGTCCTTAGAGCTAAGCAAAGGATCTGGTCCTCCAGGTTGGGGGTCGTGCCGTCGGGGTGACTTCCCGGCCACGTAAAGAAACACCAGTCACGAAGCAGAAACAAGCCTCGGATTCGGACGGATTTACTGTTGACGACCAATGCAAACGAGAAAAGGACAACGAGCTCCGGATCTGCACGTGGAATGTTAGGTCCCTTAACAGACCACGTGCAGCCGAGCAACTAGCGGAGGCCCTTAACGACTGCAAGCAGACATTACTGCCATCCAAGAAATGCGGTGGGACGGGCCGGGCAAAAGAAGGATGAAAAACTGCGACATCTACTACGGCGACTGCTATCGACATCAAAGACAGCGCCTATTTGGATGTGGTTTCGTTGTTGGAGGCAGTCTTAGGCAAAAAGTCTTGAGCTTCAACCCTGTAAGCGAGCGCCTCGCGACGATCCGCATCAAGAATAAATTCGCCAACATTAGCCTGATATGCGCACATGCCCCCACAGAGGAGCAGACGGCCTAGCTGCCGAACTTTTTAAATCCGCTGGCGATGAGCTGGTTAGGAGCATGCACCAGCTCATCTGCAAGATATGGTCGGAAGAAAGCATGCCCGACGAACCTCAGCATTGTTTGCCCGATCCTGAAGAAAGGAGACCCTCTGAGTTGTGCCAACTACAGAGGCATAAGTCTTCTTAACATCGCATACAAGATCTTTTCTGCTGTACTGTGTGAACGCCTGAAGCCGTTTGTCAACAATCTGATAGGCACATATCAGTGTGGCTTTAGGCCAGGAAAGTCCACCATCGATCAAATATTCACACTGCGGCAGATCTTGGAGAAAACCCAGGAATTCCAAATCGATACACACCACCTCTTCATCGATTTCAAGGCCGCGTATGACAGCATCTATAGAGACGAGCTATATAACGCAATGTCTAGTTTTGGCATCCCTGCCAAACTCGTCAGTCTGTGCAGGATGACGATGGAAAACTCACGCTGTTCCGTCAAGGTCGGCAAAGACCTCACCGACCCCATTGATGTCAAAAAAGGATTTAGACAAGGCGACGCGCTGTCATGCGACTTCTTTAACATCATACTTGAGAGAATTGTGCAGAACTCTCGCGCCAACACCAGAGGTACAATCTTTCAAAAGTCCGTTCAACTACTTGCATACGCAGACGACATTGACATAATCGGTAGAACAAAGCGTGATGTCAGTGAAGCCTTCGTGAGTATTGGGACGGAAGCGGCGAATATGGGTTTAGCAGTCAATGAGGGCAAAACCAAGTATATGCTGTCATCAAGAAAAGACACCCAACACCGACGTCTTGGACAAAACATCACCATCGACAGCTATAACTTTGAGGTAGTTAGGGACTTTGTCTACCTGGGTTCCGCTATCAATTCAGACAATGACACCAGCGCTGAAATCAAACGAAGGATAACTCTTGCCAATCGCTGTTTCTTTGGGCTAAGAAGGCAATTGAGTAGCAAAGCCCTCTCTCGAGCAACTAAAGTGTCCATGTATAAGACCCTCATCATCCCAGTCCTGCTTTACGGTGCAGAAACATGGACCCTGTCAAAGGCGGATGAAATATATAACATCGAACTGTACGGGCTGTACAGCGATACCGACCTAGCCAAAAGAGTCAAAACACAACGTCTACGATGGCTGGGTCATCTAGAGCGGATGGACACCAACGCCCCGGCCCGGAAAATCTTCGAATCCACACCGCAGGGACGACGCGGTAGAGGAGCACCGAGACTCAGGTGGCGCACGCAAGTGGAAGGGGACCTCAGCCAACTTCGCGAGCGAAACTGGAGACGGCTAGCTAGAGACAGAGCTGGCTGGCGAAGCTTGTTGGCTGAGGCCCAGGTCCACCCCGGACTGTAGCGCCACCTTAAGTAAGTAAGTAAGAATTTACGCGTAAAATTCACTTCCACTTTTTAAAGTGTTTCGTCTATTTTGAGGCAGCTTTCGACAAAATGAATAGGCAAGCTTTAATCTACAATTTTTTCTTGCCTGGGTTTGTCGCGGAAGTTCTTGCTTATGTACCTCAATTTTCTTTCTTTGTCAAGTGCATCCGTATGGGTCTTAATTCTTAAACCATTTCGAGACGACAGCTAGTGTCCCTCAAGGGTGTAATCTTAGTCCTCTCGTATTTGCCTTATTCATTCATGAGGTCAGCCACCTTCCTTGTGGCGGAGCTAACTCTGCCAGTCACTTCGTTAAAGTTTTTCTATATGCAAACGATTTAGTTTTACATGCCGAGAATCTTTATATCTTGCAACTTCAAATATACAGACTCATTTTTTTCTGCGTGTCTTGGGGTCCAATAAGAAATGGTCCCTAAATAATCTTCCTATTAAAATTGTTCAGGAGTTTACGTACTTAGGCACATGTTGTGCGCCGTGTTGTTCGTCTGCGAAAATTATTTCTACACCCTACCATGATCACTTGTCTCAGTTACCCCTTAATATGCCATCTTCATCTTCCTCCTTAGAACGTTCTTCCCTATCCAAACCTCCTCATACTTGTATCCTCTTCTTACTCAAAACTCTAATATAGTTAATTTTAAGCTCCTCATATAATTAGTTTTTATTTTTCATATTAATACAAAGATCTAAATTTATGATTTTAACATTAAAAAGTTATTTTAAAATCCAACAATTCAATATTATAAAGACAAAATCTGCGATATAAAATCCTTGTTATTGGTTAATTGATCCCAGTTTGGCTCTATAGTGTGAATGTTAAAATCTGGATAACTGAAGCTTGATTCTATTTAGTACTCAATGACCCATCAATTATAATAGTCAAAATCATTATGGGATTGGTGCCTAAGTTTTATCCTAAAGAGATTAAAGATCTTGTAAACCTGACTTGACTGCGGCAGATACTCTTTAGTGAAAAAAATTCATCACTTTATTAAATGAGGCTTAAATATCTATTCTTAAAACTAAGTTTAAAAAAAAATTTCAATATAAGGAATTGGATGCCTATTTTTCTGTCCCAAGTAAGTCACAACTTCGGACCCCCACTGTCACCATCTACAATTTCCATTATTTGATTTTACCATCCTTTAAGGTAATCGAAAATCAAAGTAAAGCACTTTGAGTATAATTTCATCAAGGATTCACTTAGAGAAGAGAATCTATACCAAAAAAAAGAAAAGAAAAGATGCGGTGATAGAGAGTGGAATGGTTTGGTCTTGCCATTTTGCCAGAAACAATTTGTCGTCTAAGAGTCAAACTAATCGAATTTTTAATTCTTTAAGCGTGTAATTACATCTTCGCAAGATTTATTCGGTTATGTTGTCTTCTTTTTCTTTTTTGTAGCCCGAAACGACGGCACTTGTTTCGTCTGACGTAGTAGTCCTTTAAATTAAATGTGCATCGCTTACAGACACCTTTTTCGGGGCGAGGAATGATTTTAGAGTTTTCACACAACTTCATTATCGTAATGTGCCTCAGTTACGGACAGAATGAAAGGATAAAAGTTTATGGAAAAATGAGGGAAAGCGCGTTTAACTTAGAAGTTGCCTCTAATGAGGGTGATTCGTTTTTTTGCTGAGTTGGAAATTTTTAATTTTAAGCGAGCAAATTATTTAGTTTAATGAGATAATATTAAAAAAAAAGCAAATTAATGCTCGAGGAAGTTTTCCAGGGCTCTTTGGACTCTTTTAATTTTAAATGGAAGAAAGAGATGAGAGTCCCGATGAGAAAAGCTGACCTTGTACTTAATATTTGAATCAATGTAGTATTTTTAGAACTCTACCTTTATTTTGTTCTTCTGAGTTGGTCAATCGATATTTTTTTTAAGCTTCTTTCATAATTTATGGGTTTGTTCTTGGAAGCCAAATTTATAAAACACAATAAAGTTTTTCCGCCCTGGACTTCTCTGGTTTGACAGGATAAAAATTGATACTAATCATGCGAGTCAGACATATTTAATTTTGAGAGTTTCAAGCCCTTACCGACAACACGGACGGCAATAACTTGCAAGGTTTCAAAATGAATATTAAAAGAATTACTCAAGATGCTGCTTATCTCAAGTCCCGCACCACAAACAAAACGAAATCCCAGTCTAACAATTTTTCTCTCCTTAATCGTCTTTTAAACCTCTGCCTCTCTTCCTGCCACCACAATAAATAAGAAATTCAAATAAAAAAGCCTTATCGGAACAATACACTGACCACCTGTCTACGGTAAGAGATGCATAAAAGATGTAACCAACAGTCGGAGGATAAGAAAACCCACACACGTCCTCGTAAAGACTGCGGACATGCTTCGAATTGGATATAAAAAAATAAAAATATCTTTTTCTCACTGCTTCTACAGACGACAATATTTTTTTATGGCCGGAATAAATAAATTATATTAGATAAAAGCCCAGTTCTTAGGAAGAAAAAAAACACAAGTTAATATTCTGACCTTTAACTTTGTGATCACCATCTATTCACGGAATTTTATTATACGAAATAATATCCTTTTTAAGGACTTAAAGGCGAAGGCAAATGACTGCGAGAAAACAAAATGGGGTCAAGACGAAAACCCAAAGAAAACCCCCTCCCACTTCATTGCTAATTTGTTTGCACAATACAAAATGTTAAAAAAAAAATCCTGCTTCCTGCTCCATTTGAACCAAAGCAAACCCTTTGGCGAGTTTTCATAGAAAACCCCAAAACCCTCCCCAATTGAAAAAGGGATAAAAAAAACTTCCACCCGACTTAAACCAAAGCCCAGTGGTCATTTTGGATTCCAAACGCAGTGACTGTTTCTCCACAAAAGAAAAACGAAATAAAACTCGAATCCAAGGAAAATACACTCCCGGTTGCAGTATATTAAAATGTCCTGGAGCAGTTACTTTATATAGTCAATAGAAGGAAGAAATTAATGAAATGACAAAAAAAAGGAAAAAGGGACAAACAAGGAATGTGATTATAGCTTAAGCCAACCTTCCTCGTTTAAGGACGAAAAAAAGAAAAACTTTATGTGACTTTCAGTGAGAAAAAGAACAAATCACGTATTCACCAGGAATTAACTAAAATCCCAACGCACACAAGGACAACAGGCATC
This sequence comes from Neoascia interrupta, assembly GCA_947623515.1. Classification (NCBI taxonomy): domain Eukaryota; kingdom Metazoa; phylum Arthropoda; class Insecta; order Diptera; family Syrphidae; genus Neoascia; species Neoascia interrupta. The sequence goes on from OX392462.1 coordinate 10,703,661, forward strand.
ACCCAAACAAAGCACAAGTTCAGTGTACGCACAGTGAAGCGAAAGGATTTGCCATAGTCTCACAAGATGAGAAAACTCATCAGCATTTCTTTTCCCAGATTGCTGTGTGCGAGTGTGTGTTTTTTCTTATTCCTTGTGCACAAGAATAATTCACCAGGAATCCTTTTCTTGTGAGATGCCAGGTGAAAGAGATAACTCTCGGAGGAGTTGAGCAAATCGTTAAGCATATCAAATTGCTGTAAACTTTTCATCGTTACACAGGTTACGTTTCACTATGCAGCGTCACGTTCGAGGACGCTCCGCAGGACTAACTTTGATGGATTCAAATCCAGCTTACAGTCTCAGAATGAGACTTCAGATGAGAGCATGGTTAATCTGGATATACGAATCCTTTATTTTTTCGTTGGAAATCCTTTAATTTCTTTTCCTACATGCCGACGAGTGCTGCTGCGTGTGTGAATAAATTGTGCTGCGAAATGAGCAGCCATTGAGCGAGAAGTGATGAAAGGATTTCCACTGTCAGAGTGGAAGTGAAGGAATTCCTGCCAATTAGCAATTTGAAAACCCACACATTTATCTCACGGAAACGTTGGCAACGGGAGCCCGCTCCTATGTGGCACAAATCAATTAATACGATATGGTGTGCGGTGTGTATTGCCAATTGGGTTGTGTATTATTTGCGTTTTGGGAGGGAGACTTACAAGGGAACCGCATATATACACAAATAAATAAGGAGGCTTATTCGGGTGCTCTTCTGTTCTGACATGTGTCATCGGCATTACGGGCTGGTGAAACGTTAAGAGTTTTGTAAACATTTTATGGCGTACACAAACGATGATGATTTTAATTAAATTCCCTGCAAAGATGAGATGAGCTTCCAGGAACATCGTTTTCATTTGACATGAAAACGAGGTGTGTGGGTAGTATGTTAACAAACTTTGAATTTGAAAGTAGTAAAACAGGGTAAATATTCGTGATTCTGCATGGATGCGAGTGGCTCTTTGAGTAGGGAGATACGAGTATCTGTCCATTTTTCCCGTGTTTATAGAGCGATCAAAGTTAAATAAACATTGTGCCCGTCCGTACCTATTCCAAGAATTAAGGTATCAGCAAAAGAAAAATGGTTCATTTGCATTTGAGGTTAGTTTTGCAGCGGACATTATGATAGAGTACATTCTTCCCTTCCTTTAAAAAGTTCCCTACTGGAATGCCGTGGCGTAGTGATTAGTGTGTGTGCTTACTACGCCGGAGGTCTGGGTTCGAATCCTGCCATCGTCACCTGAAAAAAAAGACTTGCTCTTTTTCATGGCCCCCACCACCGCGAGGGTCTGACAAGCCCTCCGAGATTATCATTTGTCTTGAAAAACTTCTCAAAGTGCCGTTCGGATTCGGCAAAAAATTGTAGGTCCCCTTGTATGTAAAGAAATTAACACACCAGCATACATTGTTGAGAAGTTGGCTCTGGTTCACCTCGAGCTGTTGCGCCACTCATTTTTTTTTTATATATATTCTTCTCTAAAGAATAGAAGTCGGTAAATAAGGGTCCAGTGAAGAAACACTTCAGTTTTTCGAGAAAGGACTTTTCTACGGAACTGCCTACCTGCTCCAAGGCAGCAGAGATAAGGAAGAGTTATTCTTCGTTTGATCACAGGTGGACAAAATCCCTTACCCGACGTTTTGTTAAAGAGGTCCGCACTGTCCGTCTTTTCTAGTTGTTGTCTGTAGTTGTAGCATAAGCCCTTTCCTCGTTTTGGTTTACTACCAAAACCCATATTCTTCGCTTTTGTTTGAATTTCATAAGTCGGTCAAGTGTTGTTCCTATCATTATAAAAATATCGTCGCCATGCAGGGGTCTTAAGATGATCTTTTGATCGTGCCTCTGGTGTTGGCGCAAATGTTGAAGTTCTGTTGATGAGGTCGCTGATAGCACTCAAAGGGTTTGGTGAGGTTTTGGATGAAAATCTAAGTAGTGAAGATACCTAAATTTTCATCCACCTTTGACAGGGTCTTTGCTTCTGCACGCACCGTAAAGCAGGACTGGGATGATGAGGGTCTTATACATGGACACTTTAGTGAGGGCTTTGCTACTCAATTGCCTCCTTAGCCCAAAGAAACAGCGATTGGCAAGAGTTATCCTTCGTTTGATTTCAGCGCTGGTGTCATTGTCTGAATTTATAGCGGAACCCAGGTAGACAAAGTCCCTAACTACCTCAAAATTAGCTGTCGATGGTAATGTTTCGTCCAAGACGTCGGTGTTGGGTGTCTTTTCTTGATGACAGCATATACTTGGTTCTGCCGTCATTGACTGCTAAACCCATATTCGCCGCTTCCGTCCCAATACTCACGAAGGCTTCACTGACATCACGCTTTGTTCTACCGATTATGTCAATGTCGTCTGCATATGCGAGTAGTTGAACGGACTTTTGAAAGATTGTACCTCTGGTGTTAGCGCGAGAGTTCTGCACAATTCTCTCAAGTATGATGTTAAAGAAGTCGCATGACAGCGCGTCGCGTTGTCTTAATCCTTTTTTGACATCAAAGGGGTCGGTGAGGTCTTTGCCGACCTTGACAGAAAAGCGTGAGTTTTCCATCGTCATCCTGCACAGACTGACGAGTTTGGCAGGGATGCCAAAACTAGACATTGCGCTATATAGCCCGTCTCTATAGATGCTGTCATACGCGGCCTTGAAATCGATGAAGAGGTGGTGTGTATCGATTTGGAATTCCTGGATTTTCTCCCGGATCTGCCGCAGTGTGAATATTTGATCGATGGTGGACTTTCCTGGCCTAAAGCCACACTGATATTTGCCTATAGTTGGCACAACTCAGAGGATCTTCAGGATCGGGCAAACAATGCTGAGGTTCCATTCATCGGGCATGCTTTCTTCTGACCATATCTTGCAGATATGTAAGCTGGTGCATGCTCCTAGCCAGCTCATCGCTAGCAGATTTAAAAAGTACGGCCGCTAGGCCGTCTGCTCCGGTTGCTTTGTTGCACTTGAGCTTAGACACAGCTACTTTCAGCTCCTCCAGGTTGGGTACCCAGGTGCGGTATCGTTCGTGTGCTTCATCGGTAACGTCTTCGCCTGTGTTTGACTGGCTCGTTCTGCCTGACAGCGGTATTTGGTACGTCTTCGCCGTTATACAGTCTGCAGAAGTGGTCTTTTCAAATCCTCAGAACCGACTACGATTCTAAAAAGACGTTCCCTTGATGGTCCTTACAAGCTTCAGTTCGAACTTTATACCTTTGGCAGCACCTTTTGATCTTCTGGTAAAACTTTTGAACCTCATTCCTGTTGTAACATCTCTCTATCTCTTCAACCGGGCCCATTTCGTGCTCTCCCTTTTTCCTTCGGAGAAGCCGGTGTTCCTCTAACCTTCTCTGCTCGTAGAATTCGCGAGCAGCCTACCTTTGGCAGGATCTTCTGATCCTCTGGTAAAACTTTCGAACCTCGTTCCTGTTGTAACATCTCTTCAACCGCGCGCTTCTCGTGCTCTTTTTCCTTCAGGAAGCCGGTGCTCCTCTGTCCTCCTTCGCTCGTAGAGCTCGCGAGCAGCTCTTTGTCCTTCTGTGCAGAGCCGCTTTGTATGCTTCCTGTTTATCTGCATATGCTTTGCCGGCACTCATCGTCAAACCAGGGGTTTCGTTGTGTGGCCGTGTGAACCCAGCACTTCAGAAGCGGCGTCAAGTATTGATTGCCACTTCCAATAGCAAAACTACCTGCGCTAGCACTGGATGTTTTTCTTAACATCCAATGCTAAGAAAAAACATCCAATTCTAATCTCGGCTACTGGTTTTTGCGTAAACGCTATAACAAGCTCCTTTTTCATTTCGTTTTTTAAATATGCGTCCAAAAACTTAAGTAAGAAACGGCAATTTTAAAATTTTTTGACGCAGATTGCTTTCTTTTTGTACGATTTGCTTTTTAATCAAATCTGAACAAGATCGCTTTTAGATACTAGAAGAATTTTAAAAATAGTCTTTGAAAATGCTTTTCTGTTTTTGAGTTAAGTCTCAGAAGGTTTTGAAACTTTAAAATTCGCTATAATTTTCCTTAAAATTTTGGATAGTTTCTGATAAGTGTAATTTTTTTTTGTATGATTGCTCTTAATAAGACCGGAAATATGGAGGGGCACATGTTTTTTCACGCATTTCTGCGAGTTTCTTCTGACAATGCGTTAAAGGCAGACGAAAAACTTTTTCTGAAAAATATGATTTCAGCACTTCGTTAAGTTGAAGTTGCTTTTTACGTGTGTTCAACATTGGCTTTGTGCACTAGTCAAAAGTTAGACCTACAAAATCATTGAAAAACGTCATCCATTTTCAACTCGTCATTTCTCAAAAAGCTTTCAATATACTCAAAAAAATTGACTTTGTTTTCGTTAAAGTTTAGTATTTATTAAACTTCAGTTTCATTTTTCTAGTTCATGTTTGCTTAACTTCTTCCAGTTCGGTATATAATATACCCAAGCTTCGTTTTTCTAGTTCTTGCCTGCTAAGTATTGAAAAACATTTAATCCATTTTCCCATGAACCTTCAAACTGTAATTAAACCGTTTTTTTGTGCTTTAAAGAAAATTGCCCTAAATAGTTTCTCTAACTTTTGACACATTTTAAAAGCCTACCAAATTTTGTCTCTTTACGGCTTACCGTCCAGAGGTTATACGGACAACGTAGAGGTCAACGATACCATATGAGGTCCTTTTGCCATTTTTGGACGGACCTTAAAAGGAATAAAATATATTTTTTTTAGACAATGATTCATGAATTGTTACGGGAAGGAGATGGAATACAAAAAGGATTGAAAAGAAGAATGGGTATACCGGGATCTGTAACAGACATTACATACGCACTGTTGCACTTACTCACTGGTTTACTCTGTCGTTCACCAGAAAGTGCACTTTAAACCTTAAAGGCGCTTTTGAACCATCCGAGGACTTCTGACTTCTTAAAATTTCTTTGAACAAACAAACAAATTTTGATAACGCGTAGTCAATCTTTTGATTGATGCAATGTTACTTATCCTGCGGTAGAAATCGTTATCTTCAGTTCAGTTTACGAGACATGAGTTTTAAGCTTAAGAGGTGGTGACGAACTCTTCAGTGCTTTACTCTTATGTTAATTTACTTACATTTCTTGTAACAAAGTTCTGAAGCAAATGCTCGTACACAAAAGGAACTTCCTTGCCTTTTGTAACCTTAGTAGGCTATGCAAGGTTCTTAATCTCAAAATATGATTTAAGTTTACTTTTTGCATTCAAAGTTTTTTTCTAAGACAGTTTCATTTGATTGATTTTAATTTCTCCTATGTTAGTTTAATTTTGTACTGTTTGCCCTTACCTGAGATTTACCTAGTTTTACTGTTGAAATCTAATCTTCACTCGAACCGCAAGAACCATATACCTTGTTTTGTCAGTAAGCAAATGTGACATGTCTCCCTTAAGGCATTTACGGCAGCAATTTAATAAATATTCCGCCTCTTTTCAGGATTAGTATAGGATTAACCGGCATTTCATCTGTATCACCAGCGCAACGTGGTTTCGAAAAGTTTCACTTGGGGAAAGTTTTCGCAAAGGCAATCATGCGTTACAAAATCCCCTTCACTGGTTGTAATCTCTTTACCGCTCCATCAATTTGGCGTTAAGCTATTAAAACTAAAATTCCGGATTAAACTGTAGCAAAATAACTGGAATGGCGTAAGCATTTTGCTTACCCTCCTCACTTAATGACACTTTCAAGGATCCGCGTACCGCTTTAATTTTCCACTCTTATCGCATTAAAGTGCCAAACTCAAGTATATCTACGCCACCGTGAGATGGCCTTATAATGGCCATTAAAGCTGTGCTCCTTCTGATTCGGATGCTTCACATAAGCCCCCGGAAGGAAGCCTTTCTTCTTCGCTTCAATTGTCATTTCCAACTTCACGGTTCTTTGATTCCGAGATTGCGCTTCTATTTCCATGTCCTTTTCATCCATCGTCGTCATTGTTCTCTGTCCGATAATTGAGTTGTTGTTAGTGTTCACCTGCAGCACCAGCCCAACGAAGTGATTATACATCCTTTATCCTCCTGCAACCTACGCTGTGCTTCATTGGGGGGCTTTATGTAAATTCCTTGAGAGCCTCTACGTCTTCGTCTTCATCTTTGGCGAGCGATTATTATCGAGCGAAAACAGAATCTAAAAACCGAAGCAGCAGTGCGAGATTTAATTAAAATTGAAATCAAAATTTCGCCTGAGATTGAAAGGCGCCACAAATAGGACCTGAAAGGATGCAGTCAAGTGAGTACGAAATCGCCAAAATTGAAATCTGAAACTGGAATTAATCTGCTCAAGGACTATATCTATGATTTTCACGGCTGATGATATTTATTTTATGGTGATTACCGAGATCATCGTTAACGGGTGAGTGTGCTTGAGATAGATCCTCCACGGGGGGGGGCGGTAAAAGGAAGACAATAGCGCGTAATAATGCTCTAGGTTCGCGCTCTATAGGTTGGCGGCAATTTATGGAGAAAACCCAATTAATTTGCCAACTCAATCTCGATGTCAATGGCGTGTGATTTGTTATTCAAACTGCGCTCGCGGATATTAGATTCGTTCAAGCGCGCACGGGTACACTGTGGCGTATACGCAACATTTTTATTTTTCCTCCTAGAGGTTTTTCTGTTGGCTGGATTCGGATTTAGCGATAAATAATAATAAAGCGTCAGGTGCTGTGTGAGTGTTCAACACAATGGAGAACATCATTAATTTCAATTTCGAAATGAAATTATAAATATTTTTATTTTGTTATCTTGGAGAGATAAAACTGACACGGATGGGGCGAGGATTAAAATGAATGAATCTCGTTTTGAATTTCGACAATAATTGTAAGCAGATATCGAATCGGTGTTGACAAGTGGATTAATGCGAATTGATGAGGGATTTGTGGATTAAAATAGATTAATACATCGAACTAGGATTTAATATGTTTAATGAATTTATGGAAGGGTTGAGTTGTGCTTTCGCACAGTTTTGTTATTTTGTAAAATTTTTTGAAGGCAATTTCGATGAATTTGAAAAAACACAAACAAAAAGGATTCGTTTTCACTGGGCTTGACAAAATGACTGTGCAAGAAGATTTCTTTTTTGAAGGATTCTCCTAGAGGCCATGTAGTTACGTCTGAGATCTCGTAGATCCAAGATGCTGGTAAGTCATGGCGCTTGATAGCAGTTTTAAGTTGACGAAGAAGTTATTCCACCGCGCTACTGGTTATAAAATTGTATTCAGTTTGGTTCAATGAAAGATGCCGAAAATCCTGGTGAGGAACTGGAGGATATCAGACAAAAGATCTACAATGGATTTTACCTTTCGCAGCACTGTGTTGTTCAGTAACCAAACAGTGTTTGCTGTCAGAGAAACAGACGTCGATTCTTTAAAGGCAAATGCTTCCGGTTAACAAAAGCAGCTTATACGATGGTGAGACAAAAAATAGCTCCTAGTATTCTTGGGTTCTTTGGTGTATCAAGTATTTTCCAATGGATGATTAGGTATAATGTTGATTTTCTAGGCGATTCACAATTTGGTCCATGTTTTGCATACCAACAAGAAGTTTGAACGTGTGACTGAGGCCATGCTGCTGTTTGAACGTATTCACCAACGACAAAGTTGGTGTAAATGGCGAAATTCCTCAGACCTTACTTAAACCTGAAGCACTGCTTGACTGATGCATAAATTGCCAAGAAATCGCGGTCATAAGTTGTGTACCTTCATTGTGTGGGAGTGAAATTTCAAATGTAATACGAAAGCGGCTGTCAGCGTCTGATAGCGCCTGGAATGTGATTATTAAATAAAATATTAATTCCATGGCGATAACCAATGTCCGAAGCGCTACTCAACAGACCCTACTCATGCGATGATGCAGGATACGTTTGTAGCCTGCTTCGGACTTTCTTTACATATGGCAAAAGAGCGTATACGTCCACAAAATGCCACAGCGGCTTTAATTTTTTAGTCCTTTGGCGCAGACGCCATATGTAAAAATTAAATGATTCAAAAAATACTCTCGGGTGCCTTACTTTGATTTAAAACTTGTGATCAATTATTTCCTCTACTCAGTTCTTGCAATTGCTGAGATTAAAATTGATTAAAAAATTACAGCTCGGGCTTGCCACTTGTATTTGAGGTATTTAAGAAGGTTTTAATATGTTTGCTGTGCTACGTGCTGGTTTTCATCTATTACGGCAAAAAAAATGATATCCACAAATGAAAGACAAAGATCTAGATCATTTGTGGCCTCGTCGATAAAGCTATATGAAACTCTATGATAAAACCCGAATGAAAACGACTTCAAAATATTCAAACGGTATGGGAACCGTTTTTAGGGATTTAATTAAAAGTTTTTAGCAGAAATATTTTCAGGTTCAATGCATGCCTATTGCCGCACAGAAGAAAACTCTCCCGCCTTATTTTCGGCTAGGTGAAACGGCAGTAGCCAACAATTTTCTGAACACCTCAGCAAATTTCCAAACTCGAGCATTGTTTCAAACTCGGTCTTAAAAAAGATTCATTCCGAAGCTAAACGTGTGCCGTGCTTGGCAAATGATGGTTAGTTCCCACGTTAACGTTGGGATCCACTCTAAGAAGCTCCAAGTTCTTGAACTACCTTAAACGGATATTGCGTCTAAAATGCACTGACGTCCATGAGAAAACACTGAGTTTAAGTTCCACTTATTTGCTGTAACCAATGTTGCACAGAAAATTGTAATAAAAATAACTCAACTCCTATTTAAGACTGGTTTATGTCTGCCATAATACAACACCAGGGTAAGCCTCTTCGCAGTCCCCAAAGCCCACTGCTACAGACCAATAAAAGACTTACTTATTTACTTAAAGTGGCGCTACAGTCAAGAATGGACCTGGACCATAGCCAACAAGATTCGTCAGCCAGCACATTCTCCAGCTAACCGCTTCCAGTTCCGCACGCAAAGTTGAGGTCCCCAAGCTGAGTTCCCCCTCCACTTGCGTTCGTCGTTTCGGTGCTCCTTTACTGCGCCGTCCCTGCGAAGCATATTCGAAGAACTTCCGGGGCAGAATGTAGGTATCCATTCGCTCTAGATAGCCTAGCCATTGTAGCCGTTATACATGTTTTGCCCCTTCTGGCTAGGTCTGTTTCGCTATACAGCCCGTACAGTTTGATATTTAATCTCCATCTATGCAGCCTAAAGTGTTCTCATCCGCCTTTGACAGAGTTTCGTCTTGTGCGCCGTAAAGCCGGACTGGGATGATGAGGGTCTCATACTTTAGTTCCTCGAGAGAGGGCTTTGCTAATCGATGAACTTCTTAGCACAAAAAGCGATTGCCAAGAGTTATCTTTCGTTTGATTTTATGTCTGGTATTATTGTGTGATTTGAAAGCGGAACCCAGGTAGACAAAGTCCCCAGCTACCTTAAAGTTACAGTAGCTCTTTATGTTGATGTTCTGTCCAAGACGTCGGTGTTGGATGTCCCTTCATGATGACAGCATATACCTGATTTTGCCCTCGTTGACGGCTAAACCCATTATCGGCGCTGCCTTCGCAATACTTACGAAGGCTTCACTGGCATCACGCTTGGTTCTTCCAAATTATGTCCAAAAATTCAGTCTTTCAATATATAGACTAAAAGACGTTACCTTAAAATAGCATACTTTTGACAGGTCAACTTTACGATGTGTAGTCTGGAAAGATAGAGCCTGTAGGCTACCAAGAATTGGCCCTATGTCTAAACCAAAGAGACGGCCGGAGCCTTGGTAGTCTTTCACAATCGGCCATATCCGTTCTCTTTTACATGTTGTTGTTCCGAAACTGATCCGCTGGGGATCAGTGCCTTGAAATTATATCACGTAGCTGATATTACCATCGCTATAGCTTCAAAGTCATACAGTACCCTTGGCATTGCGCTTGAACTTTAGGAATATGCTGCAAGTGTTGACTGCAAGTTTACTTCAACTCTATTTAGTCAGGTTCCTTTTAAGGAGTAGCTTATATCATCTGCCAAATCTCCTAAGCGCTAAAGAAACTAAAAAGGTTTTCCTTTGCCCAGCTGCTCGTTGTTGTTCTGCGAATGGGACCAGGCGAAAAATTATTGCCTTTTTAAGACTGGAAGGGTTACATTGAGATGAGGTGTCCTTACCTTTTGATTCTTCGGGTCTTATTGAAGTGTGTTATGGCTTCATTAAACATTTGAAAATCGAATCTCAAATTTTAAAGATTTTTCAAGCGAGAAAGAGAGACACATGCATTCTACATGAATTCCAGATTCACCTTATGGGGCATAGGGCCTCCACCGCTCCTGCTTGGCATCGCGTGTGGTTTTAGGGATGTGGTTTAACTCTCTTAAACTCTTCCCTAGTTTAATATATATTCTTCCTTCATAGTTCTACCAACTTTAGTGCCACTTGTGTCAATGGGTTCCATTGAACTGTCACCTTCTTAAAAAGCGCGCCTTTGTCTTTAGGCTCCTGAATCGTTATAAAATTAAAAACGTATTTTTGACAGATCTGTCATAAGTGGACCGTTTCAGTTTCATATTTCGAGTCTTAAACTGTTATAAAGATGTGCGAAATTAATTTAGATTTATTAGAATTTTTTTCATTGCTTGCGGATCAAGCTTTGGTAAACTATCGAAATCTTGAAATTTGTAGGATTTTAAAAGAAGATTATTGTAAGCCGTGGATGATTTTTCGGAGGAGATATGGTATCACTTGTGCTAAAGCCGATGGATTTATGTCGCACTGATCATTTTGCTTTTTGTTTGGGTACAACATTCTTCTTCATGTTCAGCACTCATGGTTTATAAGTTCAGCAAGCCTAGTTCGGAAAACGGACTAGACCAGTATCCGGTGGTAAACACGTGGTGGTTATATAAGTTCTTGGTGCGTAGACTCAGTCACAACACAGGTCCTACCCTTTTCTATCAATACTATACCACACGTATGCTGGCTGTCGAGAAATTCCTGTAAAGCTTCTTTGACGAGAAGATGACGAACAACATCCTGTTGTTTTAGACAGCAGAAAAGCCACATAAGAGAAAAGTTTGAACACAGATTTGGAGCATAGCCATTCTCGAAATTCACTTGAGCAAAGTGTCCACTGCCTCTTGAGTTGTAAAGCAAGTAGAGCCGGCCGGCCTTGTTAAAACCACTTGTCCTCGCTGTTCATATCATACAAATCAAGTCAAAAGAAGTCTGTAGCGCTTGCCGCTCACGGTGATCAGACACCCCTCTCCCCTGTGTTTGCCCCTGCTGATTAGATGATTTCTCCGTAATTTCTTGCCACCTTACATATACATATCAGATAATGTGACGTTCGGTCTTGCTATCAGCCTGCAGGACTTTGGCATCACACCAATGCCTCGGTTCAAACTTCTGTCAATTAATTTGTTGCTGTGTCATAATAATATTCTATAGCTGGAATTTTGACGCATTTCTTTGTTTGGAAATTTAAATAATAAACTTTCTTATATGACTTTACTTAAAGTCAATTAAAGTAGTACACTTTAATCCTGATATACATAATACACAATTCCTGTTAAGAATAGACTTCATGAACGATGTTTTTTCCCGAAAATTTCAAAACCATGAAACCTAGCACATCTTTGCTCGCATATAACATGATCCGATCCGAATTTCATCCTTAAATCCTTCCACTTAGATGCACCCAAAATAATTGACTTTCCTGCAAAATGGTTTCTCATAACATGCAAAATCCTTGGAAAACATTTTATACATGATGTCGTTTCAAGAATAAACGAACATTTGACACACAAAAGAAAAATCCTTTGAAGTAATCTCTGTACCTTGCTAACGTCAACTTCACAAAGTCAACATCCTACAACGTGGTGTGTCAGCACTAGAAACTCAAAAGCACCAATTTTTTCTTCACCGTATCCATCCCTTCTTATATTCATATATATGCATATATACAACAATATATAGACGGCCAACGGCAGTAAACATAAAACTTTGCACACAAAAAAATGTCCTGCTTTTTCTCTTTAAATTTTCTTGCCGGTCCTTTGCTTTGGTTCAGATGAAGTTAAGTCTTCCAAGTGTGTCACAGTCTCTCTATTTCAAACAAAAGTCATATGTTCCCACAACGTTATAATAGGGAAGCTTCTCAGAAGCAGATACGTTTTAAGGTAAATTTTAAAGACTGGGTGCAGCCTCTCGACATGCAATCCTGCTTTTGAAGGTGTTGTTCTTGCTTCCTCGTTCTATCGTGTCAGCCATTGAATTTAATTACATCCTGGAGCACTGTTGGGGCTTTTAAGTTTTTTTTTTCTGCATTTTAATTACTTTAAGAACGCCTCCAAGCGAGCAAATAGCTGGAGGCTGAGCTTGCTTGCTGCAGCACATATCGTTATAACATCGTCCGTCAGCAACTTTTCAGAATGTGAAATGCATACGACTACTAAACCAAAGGGCCTGGCCGTTGAAATCTGCTACATGCCGCATGACTGATTGCTTTCATGAGTGTCATTGTAATGCAAAGAGGATGCTATGCTGTACCAACATTTACAGGCTGCACGCAAGGATAGAGTTTTTGAATTTGTTGCATGCAGATTTTTTTCTTACATTTACGCGTAATAGCTTCTGTGGCTGACACCCTTTTTGCTATTTTTATGCACTTAGGTACGTGTGTGCGCCGTGCGGTGATGTAGTTATATTTGTATTTTTTTTTCTTTCTAGTAACATGTGCTAAAGCCTGATGAAAATCATCTACGCGGAAGTATGTCAAGGATTTGCTTTTGAATGCACAAGTTTGCACGACCAAGGGTGGAACGCAACGAGATTTTATCTAAGACTGTCAGTGGCGCTCTTAAAAAATTAAAGCGCCAAATGCTTTGTGGTACGCACACTGCTTAGCAAAAGTACGTTTTTCGACTATCGCTAAGCTAGGTTGGTATGTACGTTTGAGATAGGTATAAGATGAATTCTACTCAACACGAATTAACTACCGAAATCGACCAGCAATTTTGGTAGATGTAAATGAATAGAGTAGTTGAATGCTTATAGCTAGCGCATTGACAATAGAGTGAAAACAACCTAAGGACATGGTCACGCAAAAACAATATTCCTAAGCTTTATGGCATCTTGCCGATGAAAATACATCAAAGAGTTTACTTCTTAAGAGTTTTTAGAACTTCGGCTAGGTCCCTAAACTCCTACATCTTAAGATGCGGCCTTAAGATCCCTTGATACTTTTGGTTAGCCAAAGTAGTTTTTATACCGAAGGGCAGTAAGACTATTCACTTGTTCCTCAGCACTCTCCGTTTCTTTTAGTACGTTTACACCGCGCCTAAATTCAGCATTTAACCTAATTCAACATTTCACCCTAATTGTTCAGCGTTTTACCATATATTTTTCAGAATTTATAAAAAATGTTGAAATTTAGTTAAATTTCAGTTAAATGTTGAATTTCTCCAGGGCATTTGGAAGTTTGCCGAATTGAAAAAACCACTCAAACTTCCGATTCTCTTATTTTTAAGAGAATTCAGGGCAGTTGACAGAAAATGCTCAAAAAAAACGTTTGTAATTTGAGATAAAACGATAAAAGTGCTCTGGGACGTATTTTAATACAAAAAATAAGCAAGTAGTAACGACAATTTTTGCTATATGGGGCCCTTGGTATTTTAGATTTTGACCCCGACTGTCATTTGAAACGCTGAAACTCCATTATATAAACAGCAAAATTGGATTTCGAAATTTTTTCACCAAATCTTGAATTAAGTACTGGTGTAAATTTACTATTAGTCTCTTATGAAAAAGGATACTCCGATAGGGTTTACTAGATCCTCGCGCAGGTTGGCTATGAAATAATGTTTTTGCCCCGATCGACTGGACGAGGGACCTAGATTAACCAAACACACTATAGCCAATGCATTACAACGCCCACAATCTTTGTCATTATATCGAGTACAGGTTTAGAAGTGGGCTCATCCATACAAAGTTTGTTTGCCGTCTAGCCATTTTGTCTTTGTGTAAGGATTCGCCCAGGGCGTAATGTTGCTACAACTGTAAAGCGTGGGAAACCTTTTTTCGGGGACGACATTCTTAAGGCTTACCGATCAAGTAAATTCCTCCCAACATTCGGAGACTTGGGGGAACTTGCATTAAGAAAACTCGCCGAGTGGATGGGTAGTATCAAAAACTGAGTAGGACTTTCCCAAAACTCCAGAGCATTGAACTATAACTCTCATCAGCTCACGATTTATGTTGTTGGGGCGTAGTGCCTGACAAGACGTTCCAGTTGTCATCCCATCCGGTTAAAACACTGTTAAGACCCGGTGCATACAAAAGCTATATATTAAAGCCTGTCCACTTTTTAGACCCTTGATAGTTTCTGCTTAGCGGTCCTTCCAAAAATGTAAAAAGGACCTTTTAAGGTATCGCTACTTTGTCCGTCTGTCCGTCCAGTTGCTTAATAACTTCCGAACGGTAAGCCGTAGAAAGACGAAATTTGATGTGCTTATAAACTCCGGGAATAGTCAGAGAACGACACGAAAGGAAGTTTTTTCGTGTACACATAACGGTTTAATTACAGTTATAAATTTGATACGATAATTGACTTCAAGTTTTTAGGTATACTTACTTGGAAAGGGTTTGCAGGCAAGAACTAAAAACTAGAAAGGTAAGTCAAATAAATATTGAAATTTAATGAAAAAGTAAAAAGTATAGAAAAAAAAAAGTAAAAAGTTCAAAATAGTGAAAAGTTTTTGAGAAATGAAGAGTTGAAAATTGATGACGTTTTGACTTTTGAGCCGCAGTGTACAAAGCCGATATTGAACACACACATAAAGCAACTCAAAATTAACCAAGTGCTTGCGTCATATTTTTCCGAATGAGTTTTTAAACTGCCGTTTTGCCGCTTTATCAAAAAAACTACAAAAATTACAAAAAATTACGAAAAAACGTATGTCCGCCCCCTTCAAACTATTTGGAGGAATCATATGAAAAAACTCAAGCGTATCAGAAATTATCCAATTTTTTTTTCAAAAATTACAGCGAATATTGAAGTTTCAAATAATTTTGAGATTAAACTCGAAAACATAAAAGCATTTTCAGAAATAATTTTTAAAACTTCTATCATCTTAATGGTGCGAGCTATCTTCTTCAGATTTAGTACGAAGGCAAAAGTTAGAAAAATTAAGCTAGTTGCATTAAACCATCATTACCAAACATTAGAAAAAAGTTTTTCTAAACCTATTTCCGACCTGAGTTTATCTTATCCTATTTAAAAAACATAATTAAATAAAGAGCTTGTGCTAAAGTGGTAAACACTTACGAAATAATCGTTGGCCCTGGAATTCGAGAAAAACAGCCTGCGCTGGCTTTGGTGGGTGTGCTAAAGGTCTGTTAATTGGAAAAAAATTCAAGAAAGTTCTTTTATGAATTTGAAATTCAAAAAATGCAAAAAAAAACTCAAAAGAACGTATAGCTCCCATCTCGCAAACGGTATAAGGTATAATTTTGAAGCAAATGAAAGTCTATCTTCAAACTTTGAGAATTCAAAAACTTTAAAGATTTGACTCAAAAACCTAAAACATTTTCGAAAACGTTTTTTAAAAGTTTCTATTATCTCATCGACTGTATTGTTTAAATTTGGTTAAAATATGTAACTTTTACAAGGCAAGCTTACTCCATTAAAACATTTAAAAATTGCCATTTCCAACCCCAATTTTTTAAACACATTTAAACAAACGAAATAAAAAACATAATGTTTTACCCTTTTTTCAGAAATCGATGTTCTGCGGACTTTTTTTAAAAAAAAAAAGTAGGTCTAACGTGAGCGCAGATAGTTGTTATTGGTAAAAAAAGGCCAAGAAAACGTTTCTGCCCCCTCCATCTCCGAAACGAAAATATGTAAAAAATTGACATAAATAACGGGAGTAGTCCATCTTTTAAGATTCCAAATAAAAACTTTATGAGTTTTGAAATAGTAACTGGGTTCCGAGATGTGCTTGAAAATATTACATTGAGCATAACACATAAGCCGACGGACCGCTCTGTGTACGTATTCATTCTTGACGGTCCTTTTTTAAGTATGGCACGGTGGAAATAGTTTTGCGAATTGGAATTTTAATGTACGCACTGCGTTGCGCCTTCCCAGTTGCACTTTCTCCGCTCTCAGGAATCCATTGAATTTATCCTCTAGATGATAATTGGGTTGTAAGAAGCTGTTTCTTCCGCCCACTGCATCATTTGTAACCTATGTCAGCTCATCTGCAACAACAGCCCTAGCTTTCACATCAACATACAGCTCTGCATTTAAATAAGAATAAACTTGTGTTAAATTTGCTAAACACTTCCACTTGCAGCGCTGGCACTGTGTTTAGAAAGCAGATTTACCTTCACCTTTTATCCACACACAGATATAAGGCAGCGGGAAAATGGGAGCGATGTAGGAATAACCCAGATTCGTGGCTCAAAAATGCAGTTCCAAGAAGTGGGGCATCCTTGACCGTGATGCCAACGGCTACCACACAAAGTTGGGAAGTATCATATCAAAAAGCGAGGCAATTGACAAGGCCGACGAGCATTAGAACCTCGGCAAGCTCTTCAATGGATCAAACCCCACTCTGCGGGCTCAGAATGCAGGTGGAAACAGGATTCCGATGAAGACAAATACATAAGTTGGACCTCCTTGTTCTGTGAATTTTCAGGTCTCGAAGTAACACGCTCACCAAGAGTCACAAGAAGACTCTGTCGTTACTAGGAATACTTACTGGTCACGACCTTTTGCGACATCAAACTATGAAATTTAATCTCGACAATGACGAAATCTCCAGAGGATGTGGTGGTACGGATTGCTGTAAGGGCATACCTCCGTTTCAATTCAACCGTGCCTGTCTGAGTCAGTTGAGGGTAAGAACTTTTGGAAGCTACTTCTTCCACGACATCTCAGAACCTCGCTTCCTAGGTATATATGTTAAATCATCAAGGTGACTCAAAGAAATCTACATGGACTAAGAAGCAAATGGGTCATCCAAACAGCATGAAGGATCTTCCCCCACTGGGCGTCACAATGGGTCTCCACAGAGGTAAGTGTAGTGAGGCCTGAGTTTTCTTGCCTCATCAACTCAAAATCCTACTCTTACCTAGGCCTTAAACAGCTCTGCTAAGCGCAAAAAGGGGCATTGAGTAGGTAGGTCAAACAACAACAACCCAGCTCGAAAAAGGCTAATAGCGTAGTTACGAACATATACCAGCATGATGTACCAACATTTAGCTCTTCCAGGGGTGAATAAAGTTGACGTTTTTTATTAAACATTATTTTTTATTTCCACTTAGTCTTAGCCACAGCACTTGTTTGCCTAATTGAATTATCAAAATTCCCCTTGTTGTATGCACTCTTATGAAGTCGAAGCACCCTCTTTACGTTCTCGAACGACAAAACCTTCAATGATAAAACAAAAGCTCCCCCTGTAGAAAAACGAAATTTTATTTTGCTATTGAAATCACCATATTACCCCAGAGGCAGCACTCAAGTATTTGGCATGCCCCGAAGTACTTTTCAATTTAGCAAACGAAACGTCTAGCTCCTTGTTGGAAAAGAAATACAAATTAAACTCAATTTCTTCAATCACCATTAGAAACCCCTTCGAATAATGTGTTGAGGATATTTCGCAGAAAAAAAGGCTTAAACAGCAAAAATACAAAGACGCGACTCATCACTCTCGGATTATCCGCACTCAAAGTGAGTTTATTTCCATCGATCCCAACTGCATTGTAGCCTCTTTCCTATACAAATCAAATGAAGTTCAAAGAAAAAACCCATCGTGAAATGGATACGAAAAATTCCCTCCAAGCTAGCAGGACGAAAATGAGGAAGAAAATGAAATAAAACCATAAAAAATCATATTTGCGAAAGCATTGTTCGAATTGAATACGAAATGAAGTCACGATTACAAGGTTTGCATCCATCCTGGTTTCGAGTTCCACTTCCAGCGCGCAGCATTCAAAGGAGCACAACATGCAGGGGGTTTGGTACACCTATACCCATACACAAATAGGCGATCTAATTTCAATTGAATAAAAATCAAATTTGTACGCGCCATACACAAATACTGTTTCGCTGAACTTTTTTTTTCTGGCTTAAATATATTTTGCATGCAATTACGCTGAGTTATTTACTTTAAGTTGAGAGCCAACAAGGAAATCCCGCAGTATCCTTGGGATATTTTCCATCTCTTCCCTTGTTTACGATAGTGAGTGCTGGTCTTGGTTTTAGTTTGTGTTTTCATTTGCCAGGCGTTTCTTTTTTTTTGTGTGCCATCTCTGCAACAGGATGGAATTTAATTTGCCAGTTTTTCTGTGTGGAAATTTTCAACTCAATTGTCCTTTGGAGTCTCGCATGGCATACAGCTAGTGTGCGTCCTTTGTGCCATTCCATTTGGTGTGCTATCTTATCCCGTGAAATTAATCCCCACTGGCGTTTGTATACATTTTATATATCTCTGGTGTGCTTCATGACAAAGTAAAAGAATTGAGGATTTGGGTTCATCCTTGCTGGGATTTAGTGGATCCAAAAGGGCCGAGTATAGCGGGCAGGTGGGTATTTGGTTGTGATGGTATTTACAGGTTTTTATTTGGGTCGTGCTAAAGTTTTGAAAATAATGACTAGAGCGAAAGTGTAACAGCAAAGAAGCAATCTGGAAGGATTTGGGTTAAAAAGTCAACTTGCCTCTTAAGGGTCTTCATTTTGCCTCTGTTAATGGGTTCGCATACAACTTTGTTTGAAATAAGGAAAAACATCCTTAAAGGAAGAAAGAATAGGTTGTTTCTCTCGCATTTTTACATGAAAACAGAGTCGTTAGGATCTCTCTTAACCCCCTTAAACTTTTTGAATAAAACTGTGTCCTTTTGCTTTATGAACATCTTTCTGCCATCCCTTCATGTGATGGTTTCTAAGAATTATTTTCTGTTACGTACACAGTTAACTTCAAATAGCCAATGAATTATGACTATTGAGATTGTACTAGACAAGGCTGCTTACACAACTAAAATTCATGCTGAAGAGCAAAAATTCGCATCGTTATTACTTATTACACGTGACCTTGTTATACTCTATGTGAGGGCATACATTAAATTACATTTGGGTTTCCTTTCGAAGCTAACAAACAGAGATATCCTTTTAAGATAATTGCCTTAGGAGAAGACACGTGTGTACGGTAAAGTTGACCATACGCACACAATATGTCCCTTTAAAATAAAACATAAAGCTAGCAGCTACACATTTTTTGGGGGAAAGGGAAATCTGAATGATTTAAGGATGAGAACCAGAAAAATACGGGATAAGTTTCTTATGTTTAGTGCAACTTAAAGTCAAGATTATCTCTATTCATGTTGTTTCCTCGAAAAAAGGAGAAAAAACTTAAACTTCCGGAATGTTAAAGATTCCTAGAAATGCAAAACGATTTTTCTGGGAAAGTCTACTTTGCCTTTTTAAGCCATTTTCATGTTAGAACATAGAGCTTAAGACCACTTGGCATACCGCTAATAAAAAGTCTATTCTATGAAGGCAGGACAGAACATCATATTTAACAGCTAATTCGTCCCTCCATCCGTGAAAAAATAGAGAACGATTTCGCAAGAGTTCAGAAAGATGATGAGATAGTCGTAAACAAAACACTGCGTTGGGCAAGCCACTTGTAATCTTTGGGTGGGGCACTTGATTCCCAAAAGCAGATGCACTACGGTGAATGGATGGATTCATGAGAAAGATGGAATATAAAATTCCAAAACAACTAGTAACTGAAGAGCTGATTATTCGTCACCAATCACCACTTACAATTACAACAAAATTAAGTATAGGTAAATGACTGGCCGCAGAGAAAGGATATGGAGAAGGATGGACCTAAAATGACGCCAACGAGAGTTGAAGCAGTTGAATTAACATTCAAAACGCTTGATGAAAAGAAGTTTCAAAGTACCGAGTCAGAATCAGACTAAAGAGCTTTCTCTTTGCTACCTTGCTTAAAGCCTGTTAAAAACGTCATCCATAGGGCTTTTGGTCATTTGGGCTTTTGCTGGAGAAGCAAGCTATTTTTGGGAAGGGAACTCTTGTGGCAAGTTGAAAACGATACCTAAGGTCAATGCTTCCAGAGAAGTCATACGTACATCACTCTTTTTTATGAACCGCTCCTGCTGGCTGGAAGTCATGTTTTCCGGGCCATCTAAAGAAAAAAATATTTTGATTGCAACAACAAGTCTGACGAATTTATTCATTGATCACTTCGGATGTGATAAAGAATGTTGGAGCCTTAACAAAGGACGTGCAGTATCGACTTTGCTACGGCGCAATACTTCCCGCATCTCGATATCCACAAATGGACATGAAGATCTCCTCACCAATCAACCGTCAACTAGATTCATCACATTGCAACCGACACAAAACACTCTTTCAGTATCATGTATGTCCACGTTTCAGTGGGGGCAGTATTAGCTCCGGTCATGACCTCGTTACAGCGTAAATCCTGATCAACGCCACGAAATGTAAATACTGTGAGGAAGAGTGTGGCATCTAAGGGTTACGATCGGAAGAGATCGCCGGTTCTTCTCCAATCAAGATTCTTCTACAAAGTCTTATGCTGCAGTATTAAGTGTTCATAGGTGGTGGCAATATTGCCAAAATGTCATGATAACGCCTCTATATAAGCGCGTGGTTTGACGATTAGCGACGGTAAGCTTATAAAGCGCCTCTGCACAGAAGGACTAGAGATGCTTGAATGCTTGCGAGTTCTACCACCCTAAGAGGAAAGAAGAACTCCGAAAGATACTCTCAGAGGGCTTGTCAGACCTTCGCTGAGGTAGGGACCGTGAAAAAGAACGAGTTTTTTTTTCAGGTGACTATGGTTGGACCCAGACCTCCAGCGTAGTAAGCACACACACTAACCAATACGCCACCGCACCCCACAGATGCATGTCAGATGCATTTCTCAAATACGCTGCCGGTTATATAATTGCATTTCTCCGTAAAGGCATAACACCTGTGGGGGAAAGCTTTGGTGTGGTTCTTTGCAGAGTTTTCATATGTTCCGCACTGGCTCATCAGCATTTGCGTTTTGGATGGAGAATTACTTTTCTTTTCTATCTTTTCTTATTCCATCCTCAATTTCTTTTAGCTCGCTATTTGCTACGCATCTTACGGGCACTCATAACTCCTTGATCGCGAGTTAATTTTACAAAAAAAATTCACGACCTGCCTAAAACACAACCTGCACACTCTATTTCACGCGATATTTTTAAGAAGCCCCAACTGAAATTTAATGTGAAGTTTAAGGATCAGCAAATCTTCGTTTGAAGATGCCAAGCTGATAATTCAAATTGAATCGATATCAAATTGAATCGATAATCTTACCATCACCACTGTTATAAAACACCAGGGGTAGAGACTGGAATATTTCTTTCATACCTTCAAGGACCCTACATAGATTAATCCCTGGCTTTTAAAATAAATGGCAATTCGCTATTTCCCTGGTTTAAATGTTAATTTTTTGAACTTAGGAGCACCTAACTGGGCGATCAAGTTTAAAATTCTACCTAACGCTCTGGTTAAACGACCTGCCTTCCTTGCATCATCTAAGGAGGAACTTCAGCGAGCACTGGATAGGTTAACAGCCATGTGTGGTGATGCTGGGATGAAGGCAGACGTGAACAAATCGGTAGTGATCGTTGTTTTCCGAACTCCTGTGTAGTTTACCCTGCACATAAATGGAGTTCCATTGAAACAGGTGGAGAAGTTTAAGTTTCTCGGGGTCCTTTTTACGAAATATGAGGGGAGTGATACTGAGTTTTTGAATTGTTGTGAGTTGTTGAGAATTGGCCAAGCTGAAGCAATAGTAAAGGAAGGCCGGTCATCAGGAAAGCTGATCTGGGAGTGAAAGCAAAGACCTCAGTTTTAAATTCAGTGTTCGTTCCAACCCTCATCTATGGTCATGAAATTTGGGTAATGTCCGAAAGCTCCCTGGACCTAATTGGATTGCACTGGACCTGGATTGCACCTAAGTCTCTTGAGTTGGTGGTGGAGAATCGAGAACTATGGAAAGGCGCAGTAGAGGAGCCCCGAAACTCAGAACTCGGGTGACGCACGCAAGTGGCAGATACCTTAGCTAACTTTGCGTGCAAAATTGGAGACGGCTAGCTTGAGACAGAGCTGGCTGGCGAAGCTTGTTGGCTGAGGCCCAGGTCCACCCGGACTGTAGCGCCACCGTAATAAGGTCAGGTTAGGTTAGATTGATGGATGCGCCTTTGACAATAGTCACGGCTTCACTTAGACCAGTAGTTTGGTCCATTGTGTCCATTGGGAACCTTCTTAATACCTGGAACAAAAACAGAAATAGACCGCTGCTAGAAGCTCAGAGATCCGTCCTCTTGGACCCATCCGGATTTGTTTACAAATCTTAGGAGGTCCTTAAGATCTACATTATTTAGATCTTCGAGCTCGTTGAAGAAGTAACTGCCGAGGGTACTGCACCTGATGCTGTTTAGGGCTGGGCATTCGCAAAGCAGGTGACGAACAGATTCAATTTCTTCAACGTCCCTGCAGCTTCTGCAGTAATCGTTATGCGGTATGCCTAGCCACAGCGCAGTGCCCCATGAGGACTCCCGTGAGTACTCGGATGTTCCTGCTGGTTAGTCCGATCAAAAATAGTGATCTCTTTTTGCTTCCCGCTGGCCATAGCTCCCTTGTGTATCTGCACGTATCAAGTTCTGTCGAACGTAGGTTGGTTCTACTCATGGATTCAGTTTCTATCCTACGTACTATCGAACTCAGCGGGACTCTTATAGATTTGAGGGCTAGAGGTGCATTCATTCCAGACCCAAATCTCGCAAGCTTGTTCGCTTCTTCGTTTCCCGATATATCGGTTTGACCTGGCACCCAACACACAGTTACAGTGTTGCCAGGTAATAACTCGTCCAGAATTTCCCTGCATAGTTTCACAGCCCTTGACTTCACTACGTCTGATTCCAAGGCTTTAATTGCCGCTTGGCTATTAGAGTATATGGTGATGGTCTTGTTTGCGGAGCTGTGTTTCTTCAACTCGGAGGCAGCTTGGACTATGGCTGCCAGCTCCGCCTAAAAAATGCTGCAGACGTAATTAATCCGAAAAGATTTACCTAGTCTCAGAGCTCCACAGAAGATGCCCGCACCGGTTCCGACGTCCATCTTAGAACCGTCGGTAAATACGGCAATCTCGTCATCTCCTGTAATGGTCTTATCTTCCCATTCACCTCTTTTAGGTATTCTGGTAGCGAATCTCTTGTTCAAGGCGAATGTTATAGGGAGGTAATCCGTGACTGGGGTATCTGTGGAGGCAGCCAATTGAGTTTCCACAGAGGCGTGTCCATAAGATCTTGACGACCACAGTCCGGATTCCCTTAGGCGAACAGCTGTTTTAGCTGCCTTGTTGCTGCAGTATATGTCCAAGGGGGTGAGGTTGAGTAGTACCTCCAGTGCCGCGGTGGGTGTGGTCTTTAGGGACCCTGTTATACCCATGCAGGCTGCCCTTTGAACTTTGGTGAGGTTAAAGAGATGACACTTTTTTTCCGTAGCCTTCCACCATACAACTGCACCGTAAGTTATGATGGGTCTTACAACCGCTATATACATCCAGTGTACCATGTTTGGTTGCAGTCCCCACATTCTTCCGAACGTTCTGCGGCAGGCGTATAATGCCACGTATGCCCGCTTGACACGATCTTCTATATTATCCCTCCAGCTGAGTTTGGAGTCTAATATGACGCCCAGGTATCTTACCGATTTGGATAACGGTAACTCCAATCCCCCCATTCTTGGGCTGCTGAAGGATGGAACTGCCCTTTTCCTTGTAAACAACACAACTTCCGTCTTAGAGGGGTTTATTTCCAGTCCTCGACCCTCAACCCATTTTCCAACAATGCGGAGTGCGTAGCAGAGTCTACCTGGGATCAGGATTGCTACATCGTCGGCGTATGCGCTCACAATGAAGCCTTCCCTTTCCAGAGTTTTTAGCAATTCGACCATTACCAGGGTCCATTTGAGCGGAGATAGGACACCTCCCTGCGTTGTTCCTCTGCTGACGTTTCGTCTGCTGCACACTTCACCTAGGTAGCAGTTTATCTTTCGTGTGCTTAACATGAGCCCGATCCAGTAGACTATAGACTGCTATCTAGGTGGGCGTTTCTCAAGCTGCGCAGTAAAGAAGATAAAGAAAACTCTTTGAACTGCACCGACTACAGAGATATTAGTCCCATTAACATTGCATACAGAATCTTTTCTGCTGTACTGTGTGAAGAAGCCGTTTGTCAGCAATCTGATTAGTCCATTTCAAACAGATTTTAATTAAAACACAGGAATTAAAAACCGATACTTACTGCTTTTTTATCGATTTGAAAGCTGCGTATTACAGCATTTATAGAGACGAGCTATATAATGGTAATTTATTTAGTTTTTGACATCCCTGCCAAATCCATCAGTTTGCGCAGTATGACGATTCTGTACCATTAAGATTGGTCAAGACATGGCACCGACTCCTTTGATGTCAATAATGATGTAGACAACACGGCAACATGGTATCATGTGACTCCTTTTTATCATCATACTTGAGAGAATATTGCAGACCTCTTCCGGTAACATCCAGAGGCACAATCTCTCAAAACTCCATACAATTTAACGCACACACAGACGGCATTGGCATGAAATAGACTCAGTTGGCGCACGCAAAGGAAGTCCCCCTCAGTCAACTTCGCGTGCAAAGCTCGTGACGGCCAGCTTAAAATAGAGCCAAATTGTGAGGTTTGATGGTTCAGGCCCAGGTTAACCCCAACTTTATTCACGCTACGGTTGCATTAGGCTGGGGTGAAATAGGGCTTGAACGTTCAAATTTAATCAACCATTTTTTTGTTAACTACTAAATTTTTCAGTTTTGCACTCGAAGTGAGATGAGGGGGGGCCTCATTACTTGAACTTGTCAACTAAGTCTCGGTAATACCTCCTTTACCAACGCTCCAGAAAGGATTTAAGATTTCTGTTCAGATAATTAACCGAAGTTTATAACACAAGTACTGGATCTTCTGAAAACCCGTTGCAATCTAAATCCTTAGATAGTTAATTAAGCAAAAGTTTTTGGTCTGAGAAGTAAACAAATTGGGTTGTCGTTTGGGTTGGGTTGCTACCTCCAAGTATGTTGAAAACATTCAACTTAAGTAAAGTAGTAAATTCACTTACTGCCTTTAAGGACAAGTGGTTTTCAAGTAAATTTCATACACCAAAAGCATTCCATTACTCTTCAAAACCAAGTGTAAATTTCTACATTTTAATCCACTTCCATCGTCCTTCAAGCACGTTCGAGGTGGAAACGAATAAAGGGCTGCACAGTCATAGTCCTTCTACCATTTCCATTCACTGCATATAGTTTCACTCTAATGCAGTTGGCAATTTCCAATCCACGTTCATTGTGTGAATGTCCTGAATAACTTAATCATTGTGATATCAAGCTAAGCGCAGTATTGCAGAAATAAAAAATAGAAAAAATGTACCAGAATACATAAAGTCACTTCCTGGTGACTTTCTGTTTTACTTCCGTCAAAAGGATGCGCTCTAGAATAACAATTAGATTAGAGTAATACCATTATGCCGCCAGGACACTTGAAAGTTTCCCCATTTTATCCCGCACCATCTTGCCACACAATGATTTAGCGTCTTTTTCTGCTAAGATAAACTACGGGCCAAACGCAATGCACAGCCGTGCGGAAGACCGAAGGACATTTATGGAATATAAATGACCGTGTCTCCATTATATGCCATGATCTTTAATTTGGCATACATATCGAGAGAATCTATCTTTGAAGTACACCAACCGCAAAAAAAGTAAAAGATTTCCGAGTCAAAATTTTGTTTTTTACTTTTTATTTTATTTTTTGTATCACGGGTAAGGATACAAAATAAACGGTACATTTCAGATGATTAATGATTGCGACGTGAACCGCATTTGTTTGTGGTTTGTAAATACCAACGTGCGGCGCCCAAAAAAATAACCAAAGAATCGAACAGATGCCAGGAGATTAAAGAGGATAATAAAGCCTCGTTCCATTTTTGGGCCAGGTGGAAGGAAATTTATTTTTCTTTGGTGGAACTTTGACAGAAAGGTTGCCTTTTTAGGGCCTGATGTCCATGGCAAGATTATGTTTGATTATGATTTTTTTTTCTGTAAGTCATCCAGGACCGCATTACTTGCAAAACGAAAGGGTTGCTTTCAGAATTTTTATTAATCAGGGAAACATGAGTGTAGTTAACTTTGGTTGGGCGGAATATTTATGTAAATGGTCTGTTTGTATACAATATTTGGGATTATCCTGGTGTTTTTGGAAAAGGTAGGTTTTCTTTTTTAAACAAGAAAATTATGGAATTAGAAAATGAGCAATTCACTTAGAGAATTATTAATTACTTAATGTGTCTATATGTGGATGTTTGCCTCTTTTGTAAAGGTTGAACAGGCATGAAGGGATTCTTATAATTTCCATTAGTTGGCATAAACGGTTTTCATTATTTCGTAAACGCATGTCAGCCAGTCTTCAAGGTATGAAACATAAAACAATAATAAAAAATTATATTACAGACTTAGTGCGGAAAGTCTCCTCACAACTTGTGGAGATATTAATGAAAGCCACAATTGATGCGTATGGGTAACCTGAGCGTATAGGTAACCACGATCAAACGCTACTTAGAAGTTAATTTATTCAGCAACATTGTCAATATTTACCAATATGTTAAGGATATATTTTTATTGTCTTAAGTCTTTACATCGCAAATCCAGTGGAGCAAGTGCAAGTCTTTAATACACTTGTTAGTATCTCTAGGCATCAAAGTTAAAGACTCTTTTCAATCTCCAAGTTTTATACTGCTAGGAGTTCTAGCTTTGTATTTAAATTTAAGGTTATGACACAGAATGCACAAGCTGGTTTCAATAGAAATTAGAAGCATTATTTCTAGTGCTAAAATTTCTTAATAATATCTATAATAAGCAGCACTAGCAGCGAAAGGACTATTGGTACTAAGTAACCATCAGAAGTTCTCTTGACTTTTCGCGACGCTGCTTTTCGCGAGTCTTGTTTATTTCTAAAATTCCTGAGCCAAAATGCTGATCACTTTCTAGCAGACATCAACGGCTGGTGTATTTTCATAGCTTTGTTGAACAGTGAGAATTCTTACTTACTTAAGGTGGCGCTACAGTCCGGGGTGGACCTGGGCCTCAGCCAACAAGTTTCGCCAGCCAGCTCTGTCTCTAGCTAGCCGTCTCCAGTTTCGCACGCGAAGTTGGCTGAGTTCCTCTTCCACTTGCGTGCGCCACCTGAGTCTCGGTGCTCCTCTACCGCGCCGTCCCTGCGGTGTGGATTCGAAGATTTTCCGGGCCGGGGCGTTGGTGTCCATCCACTCTAGATGACCCAGCCATCGTAGACGTTGTGTTTTGACTCTTCTGGCAAGGTCGGTATCGCTGTACAGCCCGTACAGTTCGATGTTATATCTCCTCCTCCACTCTCCGTCTATGCAGACGGGACCGTAAATCGTCCGAAGAATTTTCCTCTCGAAGCAGCCTAAAGTGTTTTTAGCCTTCCGCCTTTGAGTGAGAATTCTGATATATAAGTATTTTGATGCTATTTGATGGTATTTTGATGCTATAACAAGATTCAAAGCTAACTAATATCAGTTCTCCACCTTCCATCTGTCCATCCTTCTCGAGTATCTCAGCTGGTCTGGACCCTGTCACGACGTAGGCTGAGGCCATCCAAAAAGGTTTCCGTTCCGGCGTTCCAAGCTAACGCAAACTAAGTCCGCATCACTGAAATTAGGTACACGATAAATATTAAAACTTTTCTTTGCATGAAAAAGAGCCCTGAGTTTACTTTACCTACGAAGAAAAGGGTCATAAACTTTTGTCGTCAGTTCAGAGCCAGGGCTAACCGTCCCGCTCGTAGATCTTCAATCTCCGGCCCATAGATGAACTTCAACATCTTGCAGCTAGGGCACATTGCTATTGCACATAGATTCCGGGTTAAATAGTATTGAAACTAATCGCCCGGTATCATTTGGCTCCCTTTTCCATTTTTTGCCGGAATGTCAGGATTCTGTACTCTTTTGAGCCGGAGAATATCTTTCGGATCGCTAGAGCCCGAGAAAATCCAGACTCTGGCTCTCGGCCTTGCTGGGATCTCGGCTTTCTATACTGTCTTAAGTCGTGCCGGGGCATACTGCGCCGTCCTCTGAGACCAGACTATATGTAGTCAGCATAGGTTTCTTGCTGCATTTTCAAAGTAATAGGTGAGCCAAAATCAGTATCTTTAACCGTGTCTGTGTCTCACAGTTCGGCATATGGGAACACGTATATAGCAACACAATGCGTATCTCGCTGCGCCTCTGATTTTAGGTGAAAAATGAGGCGAGAAACAGCGACAGACACAGACACACATTGAGCCCGGCTTATAAGGCATCTGTCTGAAGGTCGGTGGTAGCAGCGGAGGATTGGCCAATCAGTGCTGAAAAATTTCTGAAGATAACTGGGCCTTCAGAAGTCTCCAGTTCTCCGATTCAATTGCACCCTCATCGACGACCTTATAGTCCACGATATTCAGAATCAAATGATCCCTTGCAACCTCGAGGAGCCGTCGAGGGGTCTCTTGGAAGTCGGGTTTGAAATTGGTAGAGGACCCTCTCGAAGCGAGTTGACTCCTGGAACTAGCTTTGTTAGAGAGCCCTTCTGAAACGAGTTGACTTCCCTTAGCAGTTGTCCTTTACATGAAGTTAGCTGTTGTAAGCTTATAAGCCAAGCTCTAATCGAATTGCCCTTCCACGGCGGGTGGACAAAGGGCGATGAGTGCTTAAGCAAGATTTGCAGACTCTCGGTCGCTTGCACTCCAATTTGCCTCTCCATTCTTATACCCCATCCCATAGGATAGGAGGTATATTAAGTTTGATTCATAGTTTGTATCATAGAGAAATAATCACCGTAGACCCCCAAGACCTTAAGGGCATGTGATTGAGACCGAATTGTTAGTCAAATGAGCCATGTCCATCCGTCCGTCCGTGTGTCGGTAGTTTTTAGGCCTTAAACTTTGAGCTAGGAGCTTGAAACTTAATATCTGTTCTTTCTAGGTCCCGAAGCAGTACAAGTGTAAATGATTTTAATATCCGCCCACTGACACGCCCACTTTACATATTAGCATGAAAATACAAAGTTGTCGTAGGAAAATGAAATTCGGTACGCGTTATCCGCGCTTTAGTGTATTGTGATTGACATTTTAAAAAAAGGCGAAAACTTTTGTGCGTGGCCATATTTCGTTTGCATTTTAATAAACGGTTTTATTCGATATATTTTCTTTGAATCCAAAAGTCTTGCGCTATAAAATGTTGAGATATGTGTGAAAGCTATCAAGTGAAATGAATAACTTTTAGCCACGCCCACCTTCGGGGGCGTTTTTAGTATAAACCAAATTTTTAATGTGAAAATGCAATCAACACGTGTGTGGTATACACGTGTTCTGATAAAAAATATAAACAAAAAAACAGAGTTCGGAGCTTGATAGTGGTCAATTGGGATGGGGTATCCAACGATTCGCCTAAGCGGATTGTAACCCTCCCACTAGTTCAGCTAGGATTCAGCTTTTTGTTTGAGTTTTTAACCACCGCAGAACAACCCACTGGAGCAGCCATAGGCGTGGCACCAGCTGGAGCAGGTTATTCAACGGCTGTTTGGACAACGGTGACAGCCTCCGAAATAGCAAATGCCCTCAAGGGAGATGGAGACATCATCATCGATGCTTAGCCTGTAGAGCTATTTCTCCACCTTCCTGGTAGTCGTCAGATTGTGCGTTTCCGTATTTGTCTGTATTTGAATTGTTCATGCTGGTTACCACGAGTAAGCTGGTAGGAAAAATGTCATTACAGCTGCGGTGGTTTTGCTGGAATGAGGCACTATTAAGACAAGCCTTGCCAAGGGTACTTAAAGGAGCTCATTAGAGGCTGTTTAACCCACAGCCATTCATCTTTCGGCACGGTTTGCACTTCGCAGCCGACCGTAGCTGGTTGAGCTAAAGCAACTTATGCCTCCATGCTGGTGTCATTGAAATAACGCTAACGTCAAGGTGTCTGCTGAAAACGAAGAGAAAAAAGGGTTCTAAGTCTTTGAAAAGTCATTATGCTTTTCAAACTTGCTAATTTAATGGTGCTCAGTTCAAAGCGACACTCTAGACTCCTTTGCAAAGTTTTCCTTATTGCTGTTCCAGCGTTTCACTTTGCTACGGTTGAAGGTCTGATAACCAAACTAAGCTCAGCCGATCTAACCTAATGGTTTTTGAAAACTTTTTGTTGATTTCCATTATTTTTATCGACAATTTATATCAAGTAAAGTGAAAAAAAAAGATTGTTTGGCAATGCATGGCATGTTTTTAGCAAAACTGTCAGAAACTGTCAGAAACTTTTAGCGACTAGAGTACATTTTAATCTTGAGAATTCGACATGAATTTCTCGTGTTCTCGAAGCAGCCTCAGCCTTTTAAAAACTCTTTTCAAAGTGAAGAAGAAAATAGATTTGATTTTTGATTCGTATTGTAAATAAGTTCTTTTAATACTTAATACATCATTAAGTATTAATAGATTGGGATTTCCATTTTTTAAAATGATCAAATAAGCCCAGGAAGATAAACATCCTTTAACAACAGGGACGTAGCTACATGGTTTAATAGAAGCAGAATATTAAAGTTACCTCAAAGCAATAAACAAAACAATAACCTTAATAATGAACCTCTTAATGTTTAATAGGCAAATTGAATTGCACTCTTGTGCAAAATAATTTTACATCCTTACACATTCAGATTTCATAACGATGAAATGTTTACACAACACTCAATGCCTTGGGTCCTCCTCCTATTGAGGAGGACTCTCCCGTATTCCCAAACTATTCAAAACCACAGAATTGATAACAGAAATCACTAATTCACGAATCATGAACAGGATCTGCAAAAGCCACTTGAACTGAACAAGAAAGCACAGAGTGTCGGTTGAGTATAAAAGGACACACATACTCCGATCAATGAATGATAGAATTTCGTTTTGCATTGAATTCCTATTCACCAGAAGCACAACAGTTGCAACTTGTCCGCAATGGGAATCAAAATAAATGCTCGAAAGTCCTTTTCGAACTCAAGTTATGCCCAGCATCATAGAATCTGTCTTATCTATATTTAAATTTCAATATAGAAGGCTCTATGATGTCACAATTATTGATCCACCTTGCCACCGGCTCTGTATCCTGCATGTACTTATTCATTCATTGGCCTCTCGGTTAACCTCTTGCAATCTAAGAAATCGTATACAAAGTGTGTAATTGACCTATTTTCCCGAAGAGGTCTACACGATAAGCCTCCCCATGCTATGCCATGACACTTTGTATCTAGGAGCTTCGTTAAAATGCATAAATTAATCGTAATCCTGAGAAGTGGCATTATCGAGCTAAAGTGCAGATGATGCACAGCTGCTATGAAATGGGGAGCACACTATGCCAATCTGTGCCTTATCATATTAAACGTCCAGAGCCAGAACTACTCTGGAAATCCTAAACCACAAACAAGACACCGTTCCAATCCCCCAAAGAGCCACAAAACTAATCCCTTGCCATGGATACAAGCACATGCCTGGCCATTAGTGTTGGGAATTTCCATTATAGCCGGAGTGTATAGGTACTCCTGTACCTTGGCACAATTTGGGTTGGGTAGCAGCTGTTGACTGAGAAAAATCCCAATCAATAATGGGTCTTGGGCAGGATCGAAATTGGTTATGGTGTAACCAATTTGCCACCTAAGTACTGCATTCATTCCTGTCATGGCTGTATTATGTAATGATGACGCTGAATGTAGAGAACACACATCCTCATGCGATGCTGGAGGACATGCACTCTGACATTTGCAGTGCTGCTGCCATTATATCTCATTAATCATTGGCGAGGACTACATTTTTTTGTTGCACTTCACAGTGGGGACAAGATCTATCAGGAGGACTGATGAGTCTTTATTCCTCCACCCGCTGTTTGAAAACTTTCCATTGCCACTGTGCACTTAGGGAGAAACTTCAAGCGGGCGTTTGCGTCAGACCTCGCATCTAACCGACTGTTAAAAGGATTAATGTGTTTCGTACGTATAGCTACATCCGTGTGCGGAGCAAATCCCTCCTAGAGTCATTTGGTCCACAAATAAGGCTGCTTTCCAACAGCTGCTCCTGTACGAACTGTGCGAACTTATTCACTCTACAGCTCCGTACACAAAAGCATTTATAAAGCTCCTATCCGTGGAATGATTGCATGATTGGAACTATATTCCTCGTTTTGTGTTATCCCTGAAAAGAACGAACAGACAACCAATTGTGTAGACGCACAAACATTCAACAACAACAAAAGAGAAGGGAAAAGAAACACAAGAAGTGTACAAAGAAGTGTAAGGATAACAAGACACAAGAAAAGGACTCGAACAATTGCAATGGCAGGCGGGAGTTTACGAGAACGTACGATGACAATTTTAATTAACCTTTTCTGCTTGCCGGCATAACTCAGTGCCAGTCGGTGCAGGGGTTTTGTAATTGAGATTCCAACGAGGAGATATAGTTGCTGAGGAATATTAAATTATAAGAATGCGGATGGTTTAAGATAAAGTCACTGGAATGGAAAAGGAATTTAATCAGTTTTCTGCAATAGTTTAGCGGTGAAGCAAGGAGTAACATAGGTAGACATAGACAGCTCCTTGCAGGGATATTTGATGATCCTGCGTTGGTTGTACAATAAGTGGACTAGAAATGCTATTCCATAAAATCGCATTATTTTGTCAACTATTATACTACTTTGTGAAAGGGCTCCCGATACGAAAAGGGTCACTTTCAGAGACACATTCACCTGCCATTGTCCTTTAGAGATGTTACTTTAAGTTTTAGAGACCAAGTACTCTTAGGTAAGGCTATTAATAATTGTGAAATCTTACAAAAAACAAGTGGGAAAGTATAAAAACTTCAGTCCGCCTGGATACCCAAAAAAGGAAACCGCCACACCCCCAAAAAGTGGACGGGATGTAAAAATATAGCTGTTGAATGCTTTATACTACCCTACGGGTTGCATACATTTCGGCCTAAGACTCCTCCTTTTTGACCCAAAGAATTACTTTTCTAACGCCACGCCCACAAAAATGGGCGGAGGCGTACACTATATTAGCAAAAAAAGTGAGAAAAGGTTTATCTTTCAAACTTTTATTATACAATTTTAAGTCAAATTTCATATACTTTGTTTACCCCTATTTATTGAAAAACAGTAATTTTAAGCTAAAGTCCCGTAAAAAAGTGGGCGTGATCAATGAAAAGAATATCAATTTTCCACAACCTCAAATACAACTAAGAGGCAATGTTGCATACCAAAAATTAGTGCGCTAGCACCATTGTAACATAGCTAAAATTTGAAAAAAGTATTTCTTTAAATTAGAGATGGCACACACAGGGTTGTAGTGGGCGTGTCTGTGGGCCGATTATCAAGCTTGATATGCACTAAATTTCCAGCCAAATCAAAAACTTTCAGCTCTCTAGTCCGTTGTTTACATACGGACGGACGGACATGGCTTGTTCGATTCTTCTGTCGGTCCCATTCATATCTGTAAAAGGTCTTGGGGGTATACGGTGATTATTTCACTACGTTACAAACTATACAACAAACTAAATATACCCTGGGTATGGTATAATAAAAAATAAAATAGGGTGCCACAACATCTCGAAGTTAACCAGGGCCAACTTCTCAACAATGTTTGCTGTGTGTGTTAATTTCTTCACATACAAGAGGACCTACAATTTTTCGCAGAATCCGAACGGCACTTTGAGAAGTTATTCAAAACAAATTATACTCTCGGAGGGCTTTTCAGGCCCTCGTGGAGGCGCGGTCCGTAAAAAGGCACAATTCATTATTCGAACACAGGCCTCCGGCGTTGTAAGCACATACACTAACCACTATGCCACGGCCCCCACAGAAATCTTATAAAAACGATCTAAAATCACTTCCTTAAAGAACATCACTGCAAAGACGTTGTAAGCCTTATAGTGATGTCATTTTCAGACCCTACTTTTCCCGCCGGGGGATACTAGAAATGGATACTAGAATGACCTGTCTAGGAAGACTGTCGTGGGGCACGCGAATGAAGTGTGCAAACCATCGAAGAAATTGATCGTTCCACTCGAAGAAGTAGCTGCTCAACATTAAGATTCCCACGAATACTGACGTTTCTCACTCTATCCCTAAGAGTAAAACCAGCAATGCATCTCAGAAATCTCATGTTGGCAGCTTGTTGCCGCGATCTAATTCTTTCGGTCATTACCCAAATTTCATAACCATAGACGAGGGTTGGAACGAACACTGAATTAAAAACTGAGATCTTTGCTTTCACTCCAAGCTCGGCTTTCCTGATGACCGGCAGGAGCAGTTCATTACTATTGCTCCAGCTTGGCCAATCCTATACAGGATAACTCAGTACGGCTCCTTCCATATTTTCGGTTCGGGAAGTAACCATCACTCCGGATTTGCTGACGTTAACCTACATCCTAGCCTACATCCCAGTGCTCACTGAAGTTCCTCCTTGGACGATGCCAGGATAGCTAAATCATCTGCGAAAACAGATGGCTTATTCTGACGCCAGCCATTTCGAACGATTTCTCACCAAGACTGCGGCTCACCATCCAGTCCATATATGCTATGAAAAGGAAAGGCGATAGAACACAGCCCTGGCAAAGTCCAATGCATACATCAAAAGGTTGGGATTTGACGAAATTTATCCAAACACAGCTTCTGCAGTTCCCTTACAATGGCTCTCAGAAGAGGCCCATTCAGTTGCCCACTCAATGGCTCTCAGAAGAGGCCCACTCAGTGCACAGTCCCGCAAAACTCTCCAGAGTTTACCCCGAGGAACACGGTCATAGGCCTTTTCCGAGTCTACAAAACACGCGTGGACCGGTTTGGCATATTCCCAGGCCTTCTCACGAATAACCTTCAGAGTAAAAAGCTGGTCGATTGCGTCTCTGCCAGGCTCTACTACAGCTCTGGAACGCGCTTCCAACACCTTCGCTAAAACCTTTTCCGGGAGACTTAATAGAGATATACCCCTATTGTTAGAGCAATCTCTCTTGTCCCTT
This sequence comes from Neoascia interrupta, assembly GCA_947623515.1. Classification (NCBI taxonomy): domain Eukaryota; kingdom Metazoa; phylum Arthropoda; class Insecta; order Diptera; family Syrphidae; genus Neoascia; species Neoascia interrupta. The sequence goes on from OX392462.1 coordinate 10,738,860, forward strand.
TTTTGAAAATCGGAACTGTATCTCCTATTTGCCATTCGCCACCTTTATGACACGTGTCAGCCATTTAATACCTTCTTCACCCATTGCCTTGAGCATTTCTGGCCGGATTTTATCAAGTTCCGTAGACTTACCCTTTTTCAGCGACGATTAAGGCAGTGACTTCATCTACTGTAGGACTACTCTCCGCCCTAATCTCGCCAGCAATGGGATTGCCATCTTCAGTGCCCTGTTTGGGATTGAGCAGCTCCGAAAAGTGCTCGCTCCATCTGCGTAAGACGTCGTTCTCATTTGAAAGAACAAAGAAGTGTATAGCGTCTTTGGATTAAACCCCTTCAACGATTCAACTTCCTTCCCCTGAGCCGGCAAAGATCACGATTACAGATCTGCAATCTCTTGTTTGCAGATCTGTAATCGTGCTCCAACCTCTCGCCAAACTTTTCCATGCCTGTTCATTGGCTGTTCTGATGGCCATATTGGAAGTTCTTACCGCCTGAGTGCACCGAGCTCAAGAAGTAGTGTTCCTACAGTGATTCCACACATTATAGGCTCTCTTCTTCTCTCTGATGACTTTTTGAACTCCAGGAGCCTTGAACCACGCAGTTCACCACCAGTCGCCACACCAAGCCGCTTCACTCCACAAACATTTCTTGCAGAGGCAATGACTACCGATAAAAACAGCTGCCATTCTTTCTCTACATTTAAAAGGTCAGTTGGAATTTTTTCAACTTTCTCCGAAACGTGCCAGCAGTGCAAATCGCTCCCTGCAAAAAGATTCAGCATCCTTAACCTTTCCCACCGTATACGGGTCACTCGTCTTGGATTTGGCCTGAGTGGCAAAGGAATACTGTCGCTAAAGCGCAATTTGCACAACACAGTGGTGATCAGTTTGTAGTGAATATATAAGTAAACACATTACCGTTTCAACCGTTCGGCTTGAAAGTCAGTTCTTTATTAATTATTAAATCTTATGCGACCATGTCGCTACCTTATCTATCTTATGCGATTTTCGCTAACTTAATCATTCCCACGCGCCTGAGAGTGGTTTCCGATTCCAGACGATCGGTGACCAGGAATTCGCTTGGTCAACGGAATCTCAGGTGAGTGGGGTTTCAAGTGACGAGCAGCTAGACTGCTCGTGTGCATTTATTTACTTATGCTACACCTCCCTTTTTCGGAAGAATAAATTTATTTTATTAAAATTTATTCTTAAGGCTAGTTTCACATTATATTTTTTTTTTACATTATATTTTTCTTTGTTTTAGATTTATTTAACATTTGTATTATTTATTGGTTTTAATGAAACGCATTCTTAAATTTATTTATACATATACCCTTTTTTATATATAGGTGTCTACGTATATAAACATGTTTTTTTTTTTTTTTTTTTTTTTTGAAATACATATACTTAGGTACACATTTTGTTTGAAATTTATTATTGGATATAATTATGTTAATAAAATTGTTTGGTAGATACCTACATCTATTTTAAATTCTAATACATATTTAATTCTGTTTTTTTTTTATACCTATACAATATAGGTAGCATTATATATCTTGTATTCTCTATTTTCTATTGTAAGTATCGTAGCGTATTGTATTCTAGGTATTGTAGCGTCGTAGTCGGTCTTTGTGCACAGTTGTTATATTGTCATTGTCGTCTTTCAGAAGTACGTTGTTTCTATTTTCTATGTTTATGACCTTAAATGGTCCCTTATAGATATTATCTAATTTATGTCCTACTTGTTTTACTAAAACTAAATCTCCTATTGCTATGTCTATGCTATAGCTATGCCTATCGTATAAATTTTTTTCCTTATGCTTTTTCTTTTTTATCATTTCTACGACTCTTCTATGAGCTGTTTGTAATCGAAATCTTACTTCTTTTTCGTAAGCATCTACATTATAAATGGGATCTATTTGAGCATTTGAGAGAAAGTCGTAGTTATTTGGGGATTTACCAAACACTAATTCATATGGGCAATAGTCATGTACTACTGATGGTGTAGTATTGTAGCAATACGTAAAGTATTTAAGCCACTCATCCCAGTCAGTTTTTTCTACTGAAAGGTATGATCGAATGTACTCGTTAAATGTCCTGTGGTTTCTTTCCACCGTTCCTAAGGTTTGGTGATGATATGCGGTTGAGGTAACGTTTTCTACCTTAAGCAGATTGCATATTTCGCTAAATATTTGGTTTTTGTACTCGGTACCCATATCTGTGATTATTTTCTTCATGGGTCCATAAATTAATATAGAATGGTCAAAGATCGCCTTCGCAATGGTTTTTGCACTTTTATCAGCAATTGGCACTGATATTAGATATTTAGTTAAATCACAAATGATTGTTACAGCATACGCATTACCATTTTCTGATCTTGGTAATGGTCCAATGGTATCTATAAGCACTATATCAAATGCAGTTGGTCGAGTATCAGTTATAACTAGTGGTTCTTTTACGTTTCTCAGCGATTTGTTTCTTTGACACTTGTCGCAACTTTTAACGTATTTTATGACATCTTTCGTCATGTATTTCCAATAATATTTCTGTCGTATCTTTTTAAGTGTACGTGTAATCCCTGAGTGGCCACCCCAGATTGGATCATCATGGTACTTTTGTATAATCTGTATTTTTTCGTCATTATTTGCAATTTTTGTTATTAAAGGCGTCAGTGCCATTTGTATGTTTTTTAGAGCTCTATTTCCAATTTCCTTATACTCACTGATCCGGATCTTCTCGAATATATTGTCTCCCAGAGACTGCTGCAGCTTTGTTAAACCATTATCACTTGCTATTTTTTCAAGCAGTGGAAATAATTGATACAAGTCAATTTTCCCATTAGTGATTAGGTAATCAATTTCTTCAGTGATCACTTTTTTATTCATTATACTTTTAAACAAACGTCATTAATAGCTAGCCTGGCGCTGTTTTTCTTATTCCTGCTACTGAACGCTTCGTATATATTAATTTTATCTAATGACTTTTCTATACTTTCGGTTGTCAGTTTTTCATTCTTTTTATTTGATTGCAATCTAGTTGTTACTTTTAATATTTTGATGGATGACTCTCTTATATTCTGGATATCTTTAAAATCTATGCGCGACAATGCGTCAGCTACATAATTTTCCTTTCCCCTCAAGTACTCTACAGTAAAATCGTATTCTTCTAGATCTAGTCTCATGCGAGTTAATTTAGACGACGGATTCTTCATTGCAAACAGATAAGACAGCGGTCTGTGATCACTTTTGACCAAGAATTTAGTGCCGTATACGTAAGGCTTAAAATAATTAATTGCCCAATGAATGGCAGTAAGTTCTTGTTCAATTGTGGATTTATTGCTTTCGCCTTTCGTGAATGATTTTGATGCGTATGCTACCGGCAGTTGGTATCCCTTGTGCTCTTGACTTAGCACAGCACCGCAGGCGTATTTGCTAGCATCAGTCGTTATACAGAATTGCTTCTGGAAATCGGGATATTGTAGTATGTTCGGGCTTAAAAGTGCTTTTTTTAAGTATTCAAATGCATTGTTACATTCTATGGTCCATTCAAAAGGGGTACTTTTCTTACATAATCTCGTTAAGAGCCTTGAATGTTCCGCGAAGTTTGGAACAAATCGTCTGTAATAGTTGCAGAATGCAACGAATCGCTTAACCTCATCTGCATTTTTGGGAATTGGATAGTCTAATATAATCTGAAATTTGCTATCATCTGGAAGAATGCCTTGGTCTGTGCATTTATGACCTAAGTATGTCACTTCGTGACTGAAAAATGTGCACTTGTCTGGATGTAATTTTAGATTGTATTTTCGACACGTTTTGAATACATGTGTCAAATTTCTAAGCATATCAGCTTCTGAACGGCCCAATACAACTAAATCATCCATATATAAGAATGCATGTGTTGGCGCTAAACCGGAGAAAGCAATTGTCATCATTCTTTGGAATGAATTTGGGGCTATTTTTAGGCCATAGGGCAGTCGCTTGAATCGAAATGAACCCTTTTCAGTTGAAAACGATGTAATGTCCCTGGAGTTTTCATCTAACTCGATTTGATGAAAACCGGACGTTAAGTCCAGGCAAGAAAAATATTTGGTTTTACCTAATTGGTCAAGGATGTCATCTATTCTGGGCAGTGGGAACTTGTCTGCAACGAGTTTTTTGTTTATGTTCCTATAGTCAACTACTAACCTCCATCGCTTTTGACTATTACCTGGTAATGATTTTTTAGGTACCAGGAGTATTGGGCTATTATATTCTGATGCGGAGGGTTCAACAATATCGTCTCGTATTAATTTGTCAACTTGCTTGGATATTTCACTTTTATGGGTTTGCGGAATTCTGTAATTCTTAATATATGTAGGTTCGTCGGTTTTCAAACGAAGTTTTTGTTTATAAAAATTATTGACGGTTATTTTATCTGTTTCAAGTGCGAATATATCTATGTATTCAGAGCAAAGTTTTTGTAAATCAGACTTTATGAACTCTGGGAAATTTTTGGAAAGTTTTTGTAATTTTAGGTCTTTGGATTGGCTGTCTTGTATTGATACTCCTTCATAGTCGTTTAGACTTTCTGTTTTTAGTAAAACATTTTGTATCAGTGCATTCTCATTTGTTGTGTTTATAATACGAACAAATGCTGTGGTGCCTTTTGTGATAGTATTTGCCACAAATATTCCGTCTTGGAGTTGTTGTTGTGGAACGAACACTTCTTTGTCCTTGCTTTGGATGTTGACCTGCCTAACGACTTCAGACCTTGCCGGTATCGCTATTGCATAACCTTGAGGTGCGCATGACATTGGTATTGCAATGTCATCAAAATCATCTGGCCTTAATACCAACCAGTCTTTGTCCCTGCTGTAGTCAAGTAAACAATGATATCTCTTGACGAAGTCGAGACCGATTATTCCATCGGATGGAATTGAAAAATTGTCACTTACTACATGAAATTCGTGGGCTATTAGCGTATTTTTAAATATTAAGTCGAAATGGACCGTTCCCAATGTATATGTTGTTCCATGACCTATGCCGTTTAGGCTTGTTATTTTGTTAGCGTTAACGTTATTAAAATTTTGAATCTGTCCTCTTTTTATTATAGAAATATCCGCTCCTGTGTCGACTATGAATGTTGTCACATCATTATTTAGTAACGTGCTAAATGTTATGAATGATGTGAGGTTCAAATTAATATTATAGATCTTACTGCTTGTTCTTACACTACCTACTGAGTACTTGAGGTGTCTTCGTTTTCCGTTTCTTGTTGTGTCAATCTAATGTTTCTATTGCTATTATTTTTATGTCTATTGTCCCTTGTTTGATTAAGATAATTTCTATGGTTTGAATTATTATTGTAATTTCCGCGTCTATGTCCACGACTTTGGCCGCGTCCAAATTCACGTCCACGAAAAAAATTATTTCGGTTATTAAAATTTTGAGCATAGCTTCTACCACGATTATTTCTGAAATGTAAAATTGGATTTGGCTGGCCATAATTTTCAGTACAGCAGTTTACGAATTTGGCGACTGCTTCGTTCATGTTGTTGAATTGGCCGGACTCCATAATAAGTTTTACCTTATCATGGCTGGAGTTTTTGATAATGGCTTTTATGGCAATTTTGGTGGAATAGGTCTCTGCCAATTGGGGTGTAAGCCCGTCTGAAATGTATGCACTTTGTAACTTTTTGGTAAGCTCCTCAACCTCTTGTGCATAAGTAGTTGCAGGCTTAGAGTTTTGACGGACGTTCATCAACTTTGCAGTGATGACGTCTACAGATTCGCCTTTAACAGTTGTTTTTAATTTTTGAATTACTTCTGTTATTGTTGTTTCCGAACCAGATATCAGATTTATTGCAGTCCCTATTAACTTTGTTTTTATTAGATTGATAGCAATAATATCGTTGCCACCATTTACGCTATTTAGCAATTCTAACGCGGCTAAGAAGCTTTGGAGGTCGGCTGCGTTACCAAAGAAATCCGGAAGGATTTTCGATGCAATATTAAGAAATTCCACAGGTGTTTGCGACATTTTGTTCGAACTTAAAATACTTGCTTTGCTACTAGTAGTTTGTTGGTTCTTATCACTTATATTCTTAGTTTTGGTGTCTATTTGGATTGATACTTGCTCATGGAGTGAAACGGGTAATTTGAGGTGTACTCCTTGCCTAGATGCCGATCTTAAAACTTTATCTCTAGACTCACTGTACAGTTCATGGGCTCTATCCTTGTTTTTTCGTTAGCATTGAAAAATTTACATTTAGTATGACCCTGATGCTTTCTAGTTTATCTATTAATATTTTAAGGTGCCTGTCCAAAGTTTCCTGACCTACAGATCTATTGACGTTTATACATTTACTTGATTTATCGATAACTTCCCTATTTTCGTGAATTTTTTCTAGGATTTTTAGCCATTCCATTTATAAAAAAAATATATAAATGTAGGTACCCACTTATTTGCGCTAGGCATGAAGACCAAGATTAAATTTGTGCGAGAGACGCAGCTCTCGCCATGTAAGTTTTTTTAGTGATTTCTTATGCCAAGAGTATATTTTAGTTAATAAGTTAAGGGCCAAAAGAACTATTATAATTATGAAATAGGCTTCGTAATTTATGCCTTTTTCATTAATTTCCACCTCGTTTATCACGTTGGCGTTTGGTTTTTCTAATTTTGAATTAGTTTTGCCCATATTGTTGCAAAGAGAAAAATATACTTAATTAACTTAGAACTTAATTACTAACTTGAATTGTTGCTGCTTGTTGCTCCTGGTGTGCGCTTCTGTCTGATAATTCTTCTTGCTGTTTGTCCTTTTACGTTTACGTAAATTTAGGAGCCCGCGAGCAATCATTGTGTGTACACTTCACTAGCACTGGTGTGGTGAGTTCAATTCATAAATGTAGAGGCATTTTTTTTTTTGCTTTTATAGTTATCATGTAATGATATTGTAGCGTTCGGGATGCACTGAATTAAATTATAGATTTTATTTTATTTTTCACGGCCGACGGTGAAGCATTGGTCTAACACTTTGGTCTATTTAAATTCATTAGCGATATGAACCGAATATTTTAACTAATCTTCATACGCACAAGACCGATGGGTGTATAATTGCGGCGAATGTAGAGCGGTCATTACTTAGGACGCTAATGGTACTCTATTGGATGTAAATGGCAGGATCGCCATGTAGTGAATATATAAGTAAACACATTACCGTTTCAACCGTTCGGCTTGAAAGTCAGTTCTTTATTAATTATTAAATCTTATGCGACCATGTCGCTACCTTATCTATCTTATGCGATTTTCGCTAACTTAATCATTCCCACGCGCCTGAGAGTGGTTTCCGATTCCAGACGATCGGTGACCAGGAATTCGCTTGGTCAACGGAATCTCAGGTGAGTGGGGTTTCAAGTGACGAGCAGCTAGACTGCTCGTGTGCATTTATTTACTTATGCTACAAGTTGATAGCTCAGCTCCTCTCAAAATGCGAACATCACAAATCATTTTTTAAACACACGATACTAACACAAAGAAACCAATCAAAGATCTTTGATTAAAACTGTGACGGTACCAATGTATTTGTGAATATCTTTGTGTGGAAAAAAGTGTTCATGATGGACAAGCCATAAGCATAGCAAAAGTACAACAAGTTCCCTCTGTTCCTGTTTTGATCCGAGTCACCGTGCCTGCCTGAAGAGGTGTGTCCCTGCCTTGAAGAAGTGTGATTCACTTCTCTAAGTCCTGTCATCCTCAACCACATGAGCATTGAAGTCACCCATCAGGAGAAAGACGTCCATTTCTGCCACTCTATCCAGCGCAGCATCAACTTCGTTCAAGAAGGCCGGATATACTGACTCTAGGTTGGGTGCGTACACCTGCACTAAAGCCAAAGTCGATCGCTCAAGCTTAAGCTTAAAGATCAAAACCCTCCCTCCTAAAGGAATAAACTCCAATACGATTTCCGACAGCCGAGGGCTTGTGGGTATCCCCAAACCCACCTGTGCCGTCATGTTATGTGGGACGCCAGACCAGGAAAGTCTCCATACTCATTAGCGAAGTCTCTGGTTCCAAAACCTTTCCACTTAGTTGAGGATCTCCTCAACCATGCTCGATGCCAGTTGCATCGAGCTGAAATTTTTTGGCCCTTGAACCTTCAGGTTCAACTCTTAATTATAACTTTACTGTCAAGGGTGGCCCCCCCAGGAGGATTTTTAATATTTTCAGGAAACTAAATTTTTTCTTAAATATTCTATATTTTCTATACCAACATTTATTTTTTCTAGTCCTTGGGAACGAATTCAGGATTTTGGTTTCGCGGTACGTCCTTGCAGACCCAAATGAACCTTATACGGTAATGACTCCAGAGGCAAAATGAGCAGGGCGCAGTAAGGGCATCTTTTGGTCGTGAAACCTATTGACAGATCGTTGAAGTCTTTTCTCTACACGGGCCAGTGATAGGAATTCTGCCTGCAAAACTTCTCAATATAAGAACTAAATATTAAACCTTTAATTCATTTTTGTTCATGCTACAATTCAAACTATTATTCAAGCGTTATATGTGTATAAAAAAGATTACCCTAGTATGCGTTCTTTTTCTATTCCCGCACCATAAAATTACACCAAATTTTGTCTGACTACGACTTGTCAAGCTCAGAAGTAACAACGCACCTGTAGAATAATTTCTGGCTTGAATTAGGATCGTCAAAAGCAAAATATTTAAAAGACTGCAGCCATCCAAATACATTTTAACTGCAGTTGAACTCTTACGTAAAGTGGCAGGAAACTCTCTTGACAATGATAAATTGCCCACAATCCTTTCCAATTTATTTATCCTTATCTACCATAAAAAGTCATACATCAAAATGCCGCAAATCATTCATTGCCATACCGATACACGACAAGGCTGCATTTCGCTCATTTCCGTCGTCGGAAATCGTCGATATACGGTGTTTCATTTTCTACGTCCTGCTGCAACATTCAGAAACTTTCATCCATTTCTGATAACCAAATTTCCGGTTCCTTTTCGCTGAACACAAAATCCAATTTAGCCTCAACCGTAAATATCACTTATAGTCAAACATACACGGAGGAACTTTTCAACCACCTCAAGAGTATGCTCGCAATATCTCCGCATACCTTTGGCAGGGTACGATAGGGTATGTTTAAAATCCGCACCACAAAACCCCCCACTCAGGACGGTGCGGTGTCACTACCACTCAGATGCCGAGCGCAATTGTTCAACTAAAAATTCCATTAGCATGCCCACTTCATTTCGGGTTTATGGAAGAGACTCTTCTCGTTGTTATGCATCCACAAGTGGTGCAATATACTCTGGCAGAAAAGCAATCAGCAAGGTGACATTCGAATTGCGGGAGGTCCTTGTTTTTGGAATAGCTGACTACGACATAGTTGGTCCATTTGAAGGAGTGTAGTTTCGAGATTTTAATTCCTTCAATTCTTCAAGAGCAGCAAATCCATTGTGATGATAATAACGAGACCTATATATACGAGAGTTTGAAAACTCGTCTGCATTCCGAAGGACAAAAAGTTTTCATTAAGAAAACTTGCTCCGAAATGGAATCATGTCAGTGGCACATACAGCACCAATTCAAAAAGAGAATATTAATTACGAAAGAAATTCTGCCACTCCCTGCTTTCGGTTGCATATCAACGAGTGCGCTTCAACAGCTGGCGATGAGCTTCACATCAATATTGACTGTCGGAAAAATTTTCACATAAAATTCTCACATTAATATCGCATTGACTGCCGCTATTTCCTGGAAATTACTTTTCGTCCTCGTGTACCCGATATGTGCAATTTCCCATGGGAGAGATTGTGCCAAAAAAAAAAATCCCAAAAATTCTCATGTCACCGAAAGGAATCTATATGGATGAGATGAGGAACAAAATCGACAGGAACAAAAACCACCCCCCAAAAAAAGTTAAAAGCCAACAACATCAGCCAGCTTCCGTCCGTGGAAGGGGATTTGAGCGGTGCAGACACTTTTTTGAAGGATACGGCAGCAATCCTCAATGGGCCCATTGATTGGCTTTCCATTCAGCAGAGCGTCGTACCTCTACGAAATCAAGCCACTTTATGTCAATCCGAAAAACCAGCTGGAGGACATTGTTGACACCACATTGCCACTGCCACCATCCATCGACGCATCGTCATCATCATCATCATATATGGTCGTGTCTCCAGCATCAGCTCTATTGGAATTGTCTCATTCACACTCTCTCAACGGTGTGGATAAGTGGGGATAATCCAATAGGACAGTTTGGTCCTTAGTGTTTTTTGCCTGTAATTGAAATTTCATGTTTTCCTTCGAAAAAAAATAACACAAACTCGACATGAGATGAAACCCATATTGACATATGGGCAACTCTGTGTTTGTAAATATTTCGGCATACCATACTCCGACGCACTCGTGCCTTTTGCTTTTTTGGGAAAGCTTTTCCAGTTTTATGGGTTTTCATGTAATGAAATTTTTTTAATGGATATTTTTCCATTTTAATTTTAAATTTAATGAAAATACAAGGCGAAAAAGGTACCATAAAAATAGGGACATTTACACTGGCGATAGGGTGATACAATATCGTAGGCACACGGCTGCAAAATATGAGATATAAAAAATATTCCTGAATTGAAAGGATTCGTTTGAGTTCAAAAGTGAAATCAAATTGCGGTCGATCGGTTGCAGTTCTTTGAATTTTTGAAATTTTGTTTTCCATGCCAGCATTAATTTGAAAAAAAAGGAAGATACACATGTAGAAGGGTCCGAAATAAACGTCTGGATTCAGTTTTTTTTTTTAACCCTATTCAATCGTGTTTGGGTTCAGTTAGAAGTGAATGCCAAGTTAACGCCAAGGACTTGTTTTTGTTGTGAAATCACGTGAATAATAAGGCTCTTTATGTACAAGAGTTAATTTTCTTTCTAGTGAAGCGTAATAGGATTTTAACGCCAGCTTTAATAAAGGAAAAGTCATGCTACCTTTTGTGAGAGTAGACAGGACAAGGTGCTTGCAAAAACTTAATAGTTTCCAATACTGACAGCTACTTAAGTCTTTCTATGTGATCTGTTAAGATTGTTCCATATCTCTTCAGCCTCAGATTCAGTTAGGATATAAGAGTAAATTTTGATGGTCCTGTTTTTTCGGAACTGCGACTCTAAAATTCTGGGCTTAGATTATGGGCGTTAGCTTCACCAAAAAAAACAAGTGCTTGTTACAATGTCGATTTTAGAACCATCAAAGCAGAAGGTATCTCGTTATATCTAGCATATTTAGTTCAATTCCCATCCACTTCTTTCCGGCATTCCAAGATCGAATCTTTTTTCTAATACCGAGTTGAGAGGAAAGGAAGGCGATGGCTACTGCAGCTATAGAGTTTAACCGCTAAGACTCTACAGAGGCGTACCTGTATAAGTTCGAGAGGACTATAGTCCGGACTCCCTGTCTTATGACCAGTCGACTGACCAGAACAACTGAGTCGATCGCTGAGAATTAAGGAAAATTTGTTTAGAATTTGGACTAGGCATATACGTACTGACGATAAAGAATTTCAACTTCAGGGTCTTTCAGAGTTCATCAATTACCAGAATCTATGGGAGCAAGTATGTGACACACCACCATGTGCTGTTCTGACTCTTCTGAACTTTCCTTCTAAACTATATTTGGAACATAGCTTCATCTTCTTCGTAGCTCTTGATATATTGTGCCTTAAATGGACCTCATTCCAGTCGCATAGACTTCTACCCAGCTCAACGCTTCTTAGGCTGCAAAGGATTGCATTTTCGTTGATGTTGTTCTTGCGCTTAACTTAAAAATCTTAGCTTAGCTTCATCATCATCATCATTTTCGAGTGCCGCTTATCCTTTAAAAGGATCGCGGAGCGAGGGTAGTTAAATGGTCTTTCCATCGTTCTCGATCCTCCGCCACCAACTCAAGAGACTCCGGCGCAATCCCCAGGCGGGACTTAGAGAGGTTCTTAACCTGATCCCACCACCTGTTTCTTGGCCTACCAGGGAGCGACGCACTCGCATCTCGGCTAGCATGACCTGTCTAGGAAGTCTGACAGGGGGCATGCGAAAAACGTGTCCAAACCATCGAAGAATCTATTTCTCCACTCTTAGCTTAGCTTGAAAATCGTAACTATGGCCATAACTACACGCTGTAAGGATTTTTTCGGGACTGATACTAAGCCATGAAGCGCTGTGTCAACAGATCTGGTCACCTCACAAGCTTTCCGGTCCATCTTACTATATTCTGGAAAGCCTCCCTGGTTCTAGTATAAAAATCGCTCTGCCTTCCTTCCAAGCCTAAGATTATGGTAGTGTGCTAATGACCAATGATAGTTTTCCCTGCTTTTTGTGGCATTTTAGGTTGAAGATCATTTCAATTTATATTAGAGCTGATCTTTTCAAGATCTTTTCTTCTCCGAGAGCCCTGTAGTAGTGTGTCATATTTCCCATGGGCTTCTATGCAGCCTGGGAAGTGTGTTTCCGTTAAAAACACATCAAGGCGATATGGTCTTGCTGCCATCGATCATCCTGAACGAGGAAAATGGTGTCGGTGCTTTTGTGACGACTAACCAACAGAGCGTAAGAAGTTCTGCCACAGTTGTCGATTCTATTCATTCGTAGAAACTTTTTCATGGATTTTTCTAGGCAAATCTATTATAGTTTTAAAGGATTCTTAAGGCCTAAACATAATAGACTTGAGCGGGATTAATCTTATGTCGAAATACAACGAAAATCCCACTCAAGTTCTGTCAAAAGATTGTGTTGCCCATAATAGACTTAAGCAAATGATTTTAAAATCTTATGAGATTTCACTGTGAACGTCTCGAGTGTCACATTGCCTTGAAAATTTAATATCTAATTTGAAAATTATGTCACTTTTTCTTCAAATTTGGATGTTAATATCTCCGAAGAGGATAGTCAGATCTAAAATGTGTTTAAACTTTTGCGACCAGCGTACAATTCTGGGTATATTCCCCTATTTCACTTATTACCCCTATTACCACTATTTCACTCTCCTATTTCATTTATGACAATAATGAACTAATGTCAAGCAAAAACAAAACCTTAAGCCAACACAAGCTAACGAAAACTTAACGAAATCGAGCAAAAGGCTATTATGGTCGTGGCATACAAATCGCGTGTATTTCGGAAAGCCGACTTAAGCTCATCAAAGTTTATTATAATTGGGCCTTTACGTTTGTGTTGATAGGTCATCCGTTTTTAAAAACCCACTTTGTTAGATTCCATCTAGACCTTAAGGTGTTCAAAGAGTCCAGAAGTCTTGCCCTAGGTCATAAAGCAAAAAGAACTGATGCCACATTGCATCAGCTGTTGCCCATTCCACAAAAGACCATAAGTGATTTACTGACAGTTTTTTGTATCATGTTGTTTGAAGATGAACTTACTAGCTGCAAACTAGAGCGACAGTTTGACCTTTCATCTTGAAACTAGCGGTCGGATCGACAAAGTTGCCAATGAAGCCCTGGAAGAATTGCACTACCAGCTACCTGTGCTATATTTCAGATCTCAGTCTGCGCCTCCTAACTCACAATCTCCCAACACCAGCGTAACGAAGCCCGGGGAGTGCATGGCTGTAAAATTAGATATCTTTTCTGGTTGTTTCTCTCTCCAGAACGGCTAGTATTTTTTTTCTCCTCTAAAAACTATCTGGTCTACGGAAGCATCTTTCTGTGCACATCTTTCAGGCGAAGTCGTTTAGCGCTTGGTCCTTGCGCAGTTCAAACCCGTGATTTTTTTTTAACAAATGTTAAAAGAACTAGAAGAAGCTAGGCTGCGATTTGCAAAGATATTGAATAGCTGTTTTAATTACAGGAAAAAAAAAACAGGAACCTTTGAGGAATTTTTGATTCCTCAAATTTTTGAGGAAAATTTGAGGAATGAAATTTTTTTCAAAGTCATCAGGGCAACGTAATTGATAAGGGCAACGTCACCGCAGCAATGTACAAAGAGGACTTTGAAACGAAGAAGATAACTTAAATGGAGGATAGAACCACATACTGCCGAATTAGAGCAGATCCGACGAATAAACTACAGACTACTTACAACAACCTGGGAAGAACACTGTACGAGGACAAGATTAGTAGTTTAAGAGAAAAGCAGACGTTGACAACATACAACCCAGTGGCACCTAGAATCTATGCGCTTCCTAAACTTAATAAGGATGGAGTACCTCGAAGCTTAGTCTTTCTCCAGGACATTGGCGGTGGTCTTTGACTTTACTCTTTTTCCTTTCTCTCTTCTTTTCTATCAGTTTGATTGCCTCTAGGGCTTAGTTTCTTCTTTCTCTATTAGTTCAGACAGGCACATGAAATTTTGTTTGCTGTAAAGGTACTGTTTAGTGGTTGATCTACTCCCGATCTGAGTGAAGCCGAGCTTGCTTAAGTGTGCCGATCAATTCCCACCAACAATTGAAAATGCCGTCTGGGCCAGTATCTAACAAGTCACGGAATAATGGAAGCAAGGTGAAATGATTGTATGCTGGTGCTGGTGATGGACGCTATCGACGACCATCATTCGCAATGGGGGAGCAATGACGTAAACACAAGAGGTGAGTGTTTGGATTATTTTATTTTATTTTCCCATCTCAAAATAGAGCGCATTCACCCACTTTCATGGTGGAAAAAAAGCAAAGGCAAATTCAAGACAAATGATACTCTCGGAGGGCTTGTCAGACCCTCGCGGAGTCCAGTCTTTCAATATACCTACTCTCAAGCCGAAAATATAGCAGACCTCTGTTAAAGGCTTTAGACCTAAAAATATCCTCCAGCACCTCAGCAGGGTTACCGATGGGCGACATATGTCGCCAAATGGCGACTTTTCTACTATCGGGACGCTTGGCGACCACATTTCGAAAAAAGCGGTTTTTGTACACTTTTTTTTAAAAATAGGCGACATTGGGACGCATTTTTATATCCGACCGAGGGTATATTAATTTTAATGCATAGTTTGTAACACAGTGAAATAATCACCGTAGACCCCTAAGACCTTTTAGAGATATGATCGAGACCGACGGGTAAGTCGATTAAGCCATGTCCGTCCGCCTGTATGCAGTTTTGAGGTCTTTAAAATTGAGCTAGAAAACCGAAACTTGCAGCGTTGCTTGGTTCTCATTTTGTACAGACAAAGTATGAAAATTGAGAAGATCCGCCCACAGCCCCGCCAACAATTGGCTTGAACGTCAGACAACCTCAAATTTACATTTTATTTCAAAATGCCTTTTGGTAAAGATGGACAAAACATATGAACTCAAATTTTGGTGGAGAGCAATATCGACCAGAAGCTTTTAATAAGACAAAAATTGGACCGCCCACTCTATTGACCATGAAAAGGTCAGGACTCGATTAAATTTTCTAGTCAGCAGTCAATCCGTTTCATATTTTCTTTGCGTAGCCGGGAGGTAACCCCGACGGGACGATCCCCAACCTAGAGGAACAGATCCTTTTTAATTACTTGAGGCCGAAGAGCGGGATAACCCCTCCTTATCGGTTTTTTTCATTTCGAGATCATCAGAGCTTCCGAGTTAGACTAAGACTAACCCCAGAAATAAGTATGTCAGTGAATGTAGATCTGGGGTTAATCTCTCCCAAACACACTAAATTTTGTGACTTGATCCCGGATCAATTTTGGAGAACAGTATGAACTTCCTTCTGTGTGGAATGTTTTTTCTGTGTGGATTGACTATGAAAAATGACATCTAAGACGAACTCGAACTTCTTCTCCAAGAGTTTTTCTATTTGAAGTGAGATTTGGGAGAGTTAATAATTCCGTGAGTCGAAGATTTTGACAAATTTTCCGACGGAGCTAACTTTGCAACTCTCAGTTTTTTCTTAACTCAACTCAGATTCTTAACTCAATATTTCAATATGTATGTAGAACTTGAAGGTCGCTATTAAAAGATTTTGCAACAAGTACGTTTTTATTTAACTTTTGACTCTTTGTGCTATTTTACTAATTTGGGCATCAAGTGAGCGGCTGGTCTGAGACTACAAATTAACGTATTTTTTTTTTGTATCGTGTCACGATTTTTTTTCTGTAAAATTTAAGCATTAGTGTAGTTTTCTAAGTGGGACGCTTTTTTTTAGCTGGGGCGATTTTTTTTGGCGACATTTTCAAATTGTCCATCGGTAACGCTGCACCTCAGTATGTTTTTCCCAGCTTACATTCTCCCTCAAAGTTTTTGTTTCATGTGTCGCTCTTGAGTTTTTTCCACAAAGGAGGCTGATTTGATAAGAAAAAACAAAACACTGCTCATGAGTCCCAAGACTATTAAGCCCAAGGCGTTCCCAATTTATTGGCCGACCCTTTGTTCATAAGTTACCATACCATTCCCTTGCCATACCCTTTTTGGGGTGAACGTCTCTCCTGTTCTTAAGACACACAGTTTGAAAGCAAATTATTAAAAAAAGAGAAATGCTGTTAGTCTTTTGGTTGATATAATGTATTTATTTAATTTATTTATATTAATCATTTGTTTGAGAATATAATAGATATCCTTCTTACATAAATATACATACAGTATTTTGTTTTTGTATAATGTTGTTTTGTTCTTATTAATTTTGTTTTTTCCTTGTTTTCTATGTATATATAGATATTTGTATAGGCTGACTACAATTAAATATTTAAGAGTGTAATTTGTTTATAATATTCCTTTAATTAAATTTATAAATAAATTTAGGGATAATCTAACGAAATTTCCTTGTATTTATTATGTTTAACATATTTTGCATAGCTAAATGTAAGTATGTGTGTATTTGTTAAATTTTTATTTTTAACATTGTTTTCTCGATTGCAATGCGTTTAGATTAAAATATGATTTTAAATTTTCCATTTCAAACAAAACGAAAATGTTGTCATGGTGTGTATACGCGTTTTCGGAGATCCCTGTTATATATGGATCTTTGTATAAATATTTTACTTTATCGAAGCAAGGTTTAATTTTTTTTTATTCAATTTCAGTATAAAATAAATTACAACGTATTATAATTTTGTTTTCGACATTTTTTGTTTTTTTTTGTTTATTAGAGAGACAAATCAGTCAGAGTAATATAGATTTTTGTTATAATTTTCAAAACACATTTAACATTTATTTATGACATAGTATCTAGTAAGTTTGTAAAATATTTTTTAGTTTTTGTGTGTTTTATTTTTACTTTGTTTATGAAAATTCATAGTTTTACATCAATGACGATGGAGCACATAAATGTTTAGTAGTACTTAATCTATTAAATTATTGCATATTTAATGATTTTTGTGTTCTTGTTTTTTTTTATCAAATAAATGTATTTTATTTTAATTTTAAGGAACCCATATTGTTCTTATTTTTTTGGTATCAAAAACAAAATATATTCAGAGTTTAAGAAACATATTCAAAAATGCTATATTCACCGGAAGACATATGCATGATAGATTTTTGAATAGAAAAAAGAACAAATAAATTTATAATCCCGACAAAAAAAAACTTATAAAATTAATAGAAAGAAAATATAATAAATTCAGTTTTACATTTAAGGATAATTTATTTATGCAGCCTTGCAGTGATTAAATAATTTTAGGAGTTGCTGATCTGGTGTTTGCCTTATTTACTCTTCTCAACGTTGGAGTGCAAGAAAATATCTTAAAAATTAAAAAATGTTTCTTCACATAAATATAACTTTACAGCGATAGTTAAAATATTGTTTTGTTATAAAATTTGTTTTTAATTTTTTTATACAGATTTGGCCATAATTCCTGAGACCAATTGGTTCTTAAGACTCCTAAGAATGCACGAATAACATTTTTTAATAGATCCATATAAATATGTCTTGTAGCTGTTTTTTGTTGTTGTTCTTTTTAGGAACTTTATTTTGAATTCAATGGCACTAAAAAGGACGAGAAAATATACAACAAGTACGAAGTTGTAAAAATTGCATGATATCGAACACATTTGTACCAACCCAAAAAGGACAAAGTGGCGCCCAACAAAAAACTAAATTGGTTCCCAACGATAGAGCTGAGTACGCTCAACATATGTATTCCAGTTTTCAGTGCCATACAGATTTTCAACAGTGTGATCGAGAATTTTTCAATCACCCTTATATCAAGGCGCTCAACTTAAATTGACAACAAAAAACTGATTCACAAACAATACGCCATGTTATGTCAATCAAAAGAGGTAGGTGGAAAAGCTTAACTGAAAGCGAACGACATCAGGGACTTCGCTTAACGTAAATGTTAAAGATTTCAAGGATCATAGGGTTTAATGCTCAGTAAGAAAAAAGTGGCACCCAATGAAAGAAGTTAAACGAAAAGCAAAATCGACAGCGAAGCAATAACAGATTTTCCCCATTATCAGAAAAATATTGATCTGTTTCAAAAAAAATATGGCGCCCTGTTTTTGGGCGCCCCAAACACAAAACGAAAGGTGACTCCCGAATCCCAACGAGACCGCGGAATGTGAATAGTGACAAACAAGGCGACCACTTCAAAAAGACTGAAACAAAAAGGAGGTATTCAGCGGGAGAGCATATGGCGCCGAATGGAATGACAGGAAAAAGTTTTTTAAATAGAATTTCAAAACGAAAAAGAAGACTTAAGTAGCCGTTCCTCGCTAAAAGAAGGAGCAAAATGTTAAGGTTCCCCTTTAAGTTCCCCCTTTTCCCTTTAAGAGTAAGTGGTAAACGCAAGACTCGGAGCCAGGACCTAAGGTAAGCCAGCTCAACCAGGTTCTCACATACACTGAAAGTGTGAGTCTCGGACAAAACTTATTATAAGAAGTAAGGGAAAAATTTGAAAATTGGCGGCAAAAAGAGCCTTCAGCTCTTCAAAATCAGCCGGTCGTAGGAAAATCAAGCAAGTGGTTCCCCTTTCACAGAAGCAGATACGGAAACATTAGCTTGCAACACTATGTCCTTAATCCTTAAATATCCCTGCAATTTGTGGTAAATTGAATGTCGACTTAGATACGTTCCGTCGTCAGCAGCCATCTGACGATTAGAAATGTATTAAAGTCCTAAAAATTATTTTTCTAAATAGAATCCTATAACTATCCATAGGTCCAAGGTGAACCTAATCCTGGAAAGAATTATTACGTTTAAAAGCAATGTGAACTTTTGCATGTATCTTAAACCTTTTTCCTAGTTTAGTCTGGATATGTGTAAAAGTTCCTTCACATATAGAAATACTAGACGGCTCATGTTCAAAAACAATGAACCATTGTACCTCTCCAAGTATTAAATAGTAAACCCTTCTTGTAGGATTTTTTCATCGACATTTGTAAGCTTCTGGTAACCATTCCCTTTGGACCTCAAACGGTTCAAATGATTAGAAACATAATAAACAAAACTTCACTAAATTTGACCTAAACAAAAAGCTCCAGAAACCTCTTAACGAATCGAGTGAAATCAGAAGAAATTATAGCCCATCATGTATAATTTAAATTATTTTGCCATCCATATTAAATTTTCTTTATAACAAATATTTGTCGAATTTTATTCAATATTTTAATCATAAAATTTTGGTTAGCTTATACATGTCTCACATGTTAAATATTTTAATTTATATAATAAGTTAATTTATTTATTTAATAACGTCAAACTTATAAACAAAATTAGGTCCGATAAGATTAAAATATTTTGTTTAAATTTACCAAAGAAGTCATAGAAAGAAGAAAACAAAAAAATAAAAAATAATAAAACTAAAAACTATCACAGATCAATATATAAATATATATGTATATATTTTATATGCTTGTATGTATATAATTTTGTATATATTTTTTGTTATTTATTTATGTGTAAGATAACAATGTAATTTAACATGAATAAAAGAAACAAAAAGAATGTGTCTGAGATGAAAAGTTGAAAAAAAAAAAAATAATAATAATTAGAATTTTTCTTTTCTTATAAATTTTGTATAATTTTAAACTTTTGTTGTTTTCAAAAAATAAATACTGATAAAACAATATAAAGAAACTTCTTCAAGGCTTTCATCGGAATCGATAATTATCGCCCATTCTCAAAATATGCTCTGTCCGAGTGTGACATTTTTCCAAACATCGCGAGGCAAACTCTCATACAAATAGCAAGAGTCTACCTCAATAGGTTCATCAAAACAAAAATTTCAAGGAGAAGAGCCGTACGAGTGCGGTGCTCGCTCTCTCTATCTCTCTCAAAAGCCTGCTGAATTCTCCATTCCATAGCGCAGGTACACAAATATATGAATAACAATGTTACATTATTTTTATAAACTTAATTCGATTTAAGGAAGTATACAAATTGTGCACCTTCCATCGACAATATTTTTTTTCTCTTCATTTCTTTAAACTTTGAACTTGCAAGTCATAACGGTTTTTGTCTTGACTATTAAAATTAAAAAACAATTTAACAAAAAACAGCACCCATCAACTTAAAAAAAGGTGCCATCAGCGCCATCTCAACGTGAGATATGCTTTTTAATCAGCGCCTGCAATAGACGAGCTTTTGCCTTTTTCTCTTTGTACTGGGCGTATGTGTCCTCGATGGACTTTCGGTCGCTTTTCAACATTTTACGACCATTTTGCTCCTCGAATACGGTTTCATATTCACGAATCGTACGCTTGAGGAGCTTTTTCTCCTCACAAGCTTTATCCAGGTGCTCCCATAATTTGTCAATGGATAATGTATGGATATTCTCACCGAGGATGGATTCCTGCTGCTTGGTGCGCTGCGGTGTTCGTTCTTGTTCACCATCGGTTGTTTCCTCATCGGGCTTGGTATCCGGATTCGAATCTGATGAGGCGGCTGAACTGTTACTCTCAGCTATGGCAAGTAGAGATGATTCACTGGGACTGGTGGTGCTATCGGTACTGTTGGATGAATGTTGGGGTGGTGTTGATTCAAAGACCATTGCCTCGTGTTCGAGTATGGTTGGAAGTTCTGGTGCTCCGGGGATGTTGCCTGATATGGTTACGCTGCGGGATACCATGCGCTTGAGCAAACGGTAGCGGTCGTAGAGCGGACGTGCTGCATCGCGTTCGTCCTTGGTTGACGGACGTCCGTACAGGGACTCGAAGAAGAGGAGTCCATGCTGGACAGCGGTTTTCTCCTGCACCAGCTGGTCTGGGGTCAACTCGTCGAGAGTATCCGAACGGTTGCCATCTTCACGTTTGTCGGCTAAATTCTGAAATTGAAAAGAATAAAAATATTGTAGTAACAAGAAAAGGGACGATAACTAAAAACAAGTAAAGTGGCTTGTTCTGAAAATCTATTTCTTTGCTGACGCAACAGATAGCAGCCGTCTACAGACTTCTGTCTCAGAATCACTGACATTGAGGCATTAGAAAAAGTAAAAGTATGGCATGCTATCTTCGTTTTAATATTTTTTTGCGCAGTCGATAAAAATTGTTAACGTCTGATTGAGGTCATTTTGCCTCATCCATATACTTTACTCTACTGTAATTTAATATCAAAGAAAACATCGGCAAGCTGTTCCCATCCCAACTTAATGGTTTTAAAAAGAATTAGGCGCAGTCGATGTAATTTTCTAGCATATGACACAAAACCAATTGACTGTAGCCCTTAGTAGCAGAAAATATTGGCTTCAATTTGAAAACATGAAGAGTCAGGACGCAGCAAAGTCCTTGCGGACGAGGCATACGTAAATGTTTCTTATTTCTCACTATTTAGCGTAACACGTTTCCCAAGTGTCCAAATTACTACTTAAGTCGAAACTATAATTCCGCCATATTTTGAAACAGCAAAGTCTTAGTTAGACCTCACTTCATATTGAAGTTCAAGAAGTTTTCCACGCACCGCAGTCTGTGTTAGATGGTCTAAAAGTATTGACACTTTATCAAGCTGAGCTTCTCAAGAAATCACCAAGACAAGAAGTTTCAATGAAGAACCCTTCAGCGTTTTTTATTCCTCATTTTTTTGACCAACACAAGAAAAAACCTAATATATGGCGCAGTAGAAAAATCTGGCGCAGTCGGCTCTTGATTTTCTCCCAAGCAAAAGGCATGACACGGTTGGTTTTCTCAAAAAACAGAATGGATACAATAACGAACAGAAGCTTGTTCATTTTCCATACTGGGTGTAAACAGAAAATAAAACAATTTCAACACCAAGAGCTCCAAAGCTATTTTGAAGAACACTCAAAATTTACATCATAGCCAAAATAAACAAGGCTCAGTAGAACATAATTATTTAACCCCAGAATACATCACACACACACAAAAAAGGTGTGACAACCCGTCCTTGGCAATGTGATCATCACTTTATAAAGTCAACATCTTGTCACTTCAGAATGACATGCAAATACTTTCTAAAATGGGTTGTTTCGAGTAGGCGTCCCCCTAAGTGTGTGAGTCTCATCTTAATTAAAAGACGAAAACAAAATAAGTGTTCCCATTTGAATCTTGTTAGTTCCGCTACAACCAAAACAGTTCATACGAATATATGATTGATTTGTTAAGACACCAAAATTTACTCAACCAATTCTCAACGTTGAGGGTATCTTTTTTTGAAAACATCTGTATCTCTAGTATTTGCAAATATTCTGGCTGAATTAATCAACAACAAAAGAATTTGTTTTCCTTCAAATCGTTTCGGTGTCTGTGCGAACATTTTTTTATTTCGTAAACAGAAAAGTTTTTTTAAAGTATTTCCATCACGTGCGGATGTTCTCAAACCACGCAAATTTTCGAAAAGATTTTATTTTAATGAAAATTCTCACCCTCTTACGTTGGTGATGGGTCATTAGTAATAAATTCAAATGTTAATCTTAAAATAGATTTTTTTAAATTCTGAAATTTACTTTGCCTACGTGGGACCTGAGGAAAATTACGGAACCTAGTCGATATGACTAAGAGGTAAACAAAAACAAATAAAATTATTGTAAATTCTTATTTTGTTTACAGTTTTGGCTAATTGGCAAAATAATTATGGTGTAAGTGCATAGCTGTGCCGGTGCGGCAATGATGGGTTAGCCACAGCGTTTTTAAACGTTTTCTGTGAATGAGAAGAGCATTCTTAGCCGGGTGGGTTTTGAATGATTTTTTTTCTCCGACGGGCAAATGCCTTCTAGAGGAAGTCATCGATTTGGTATCAGTACCGCACCTGGCACATGGATGTCGTGTTGTTGGCTAATTTTTCTGCAACGTAAATGTGGTTGTCTGTCTGGGGCGTTTGTATTTTTAGAATATTCAATTTTAGGGTTCGTTAAATAAAAAGCCCTGATTAGGCAGGCGTAAATCAGTATTCTTAGTCTGTGCGTATTCTCTCTACTGTTACGAGCTCATAAACCGATAGAAAAGGTAGTAAGAGTACATCAAGTTATATTTGCCGTACTAGGTCATCAAAGCATAAAAAAACTTAAGTTGAGACAATAAAAACTTATATTATATTTTTGTTTTGCGGATAAAATTAGAGCAAAGGTTGTTTGGACACGAAATTAGCAAGTGGCTTATACAGGCGGGACTTGTATAAATAAAGTCATAAGGTCGGGGCCATAGAAACATTTGCAATTTTATGTTTTTAAGCGTGTGATTCGCGCTTAACAAGTACTTCCTAATAGATGTAGATTGCAAGAGCTTATTTTTTATTTGCACATCCTAAACTTGATAATTGGTTGTGATGATGTTTACGAGTGGATTGCTGCTATCATAAACAAGTCGGAGCATTTGGTGCGAGTCCTTTTATTTTAGAGGCGATGTGGATGTCACATGGAAAGAAGTTTCCAGGCAAATACGTCTAGCTCAAATAAACATTGTATCACAGGAAGAATTTTTTCAGGATTATAACTTATAAGGGTCGTGGTCTAAAATTGTGGCAGAGAATTTTTTACAACTTAACGCGGCATCGTTCAAAATTGGTCAAAAATTACATCTTTTCGTGCTGAAGGCATTGCCTGGCCAAGAACCCTTTAGCGATAGTTGTTTGGTATGTGAGTTTTGAGAAAGGGTCCTAGGCCTTTCAGCCACACAACTGGCTTGCATATGTTCCGAATGGGGGCTTTTAAGTAGCCATGTGACATGTAAATTGCTGCATGTACATGCAGCTTTTAAAAACCCGGGAAATTTGAACTTGGTTTAGTTAGTTTTTGGCATTTTGGTTAGGTAATTGCAGACAACTTTAAAAGCCTGTTTTGTTCACGGCAACTTGAGATCGAATTTTCTGTATTTTTTAACCAGAAATAAACATGTAAACATTGGTTGCATATGACATGTTCATGCTTTCCGAAAACAATGCATAATTGGGTCCAAACGTGGTACCTGCATGGAAATTAGTCACATTAGTCGGATTCTACGCACCGAACGACAGATACTCACTGACAACTGCATTTAAGTAAGAGCGGAATCGCATGTGCAAGTGGCTTTCTAGTGAACCGACAAGGGTTTAAGTAACAACTAAAAAGTCAAATATTCGCATGCAACATAAGAGTGTCGCATGGAGTCACATGTACTTATACATGCGGAAACTTATACATGTGGAAATAGTTTGACATGAACGAGCTGCTGGCACTTGTGTATAAACTGTATAAAATTCGAGTGGACTGCAATTTTCCAGAAATAGTTTACGAAAAATCAGAAGACTGATTAGAGTCTTTGGAACACAGGGGCAGTGATATTTACTCGTATTGTAAAATTAAAAAGTTTTGCGACTTTTACTTGTTTTAGTATTGTTTTTGTCAAAAATTAATGTGGTTTGTGAGCGTTGTCGCACACGGGTATGGCGATATCCAACAAGTACATGTACATGTCAGCGATCGTGCATGCTATCTATTTTTGCGTCACGAGGCAACCGTCTTTACAGAGCGAAGCAGTGGGGTATCTTGTTGGTTTCAAATCGCATGCGGCGTGCTAGTACACGACATAATAAGCAAAAGTCGCATGTTTTTCTAAGACTTTTTTATAGGATTAGTTTTTATAGGACTACTTTTTATAGGAAGACTAAGCATGGACTCGGACTCGCATGTACATGCGGTTTAAATCTGAAAATGGTTGCTTAGCTTGAAGGCAAAAAGGCAGATTCGGCCTAGCTGTGTCCTTAGAGAGCATCATATTAGTATACCGCTTATGTCGAAATTAAACGATCCAATTAATTTAATTTCGAACTGGTAAAAGGTCACAAGTGTCTTTAAGAAGTTCTCGAGGAAACTTCTTAATGGGAATCTATCTGGACTCTAAACCATGATCATACTTACTCGATCAGCTCAGGTTTTATCGTTATTCCCGTCCAGTGAGTCATCCCTAAAAGGAATTTTTAAATATCGTTAAAGCCGACCCTCGACTAAAAACCTCTACTCACTCAACCGCTGCAATAAATTAATTTATTAAGACTTTTTCAATAGGGTTTATCAAATAAAACCTCGTAAGTTGGCGATCGTCTGCCGTCATGTATCCGCTTAAGTCTCAAGTAGTGTTAAAAAAAGCACCTCAAGTGTCTGAAAACTCTCACTTTAGTGTGTACCGTCTAAATTAACAGAAAGTGCACTTCAGGTGAGTGGTGTTATTGTTCTTGACTTTTTGACACGTTTTATTTCACGGGATTATGTCATTTCTCTTTTCAAGAGCTTAATCATCCCTATTTACAACAAGAAGATAAGAAATGCGGTTCGTAATGTGAAGCAATTAGTCACCAAGACTTCGCAAATATGCGCAGAAACTAGAAGATTGCCTTTGTAAGTTTCAAAGATCTGTACATGCGTGTCCGCATTTTCATATGAGTCATTGTGAGTAGTTTTTAGTGAAAGTAATAGCGTCCAGAGTAAGGATTAAAACCCTGGCAGAGACGTAAGATAAAGTCGACGCCGAGGTTAATTAAAGAAGTGGGTAAGTATTCTGAGGATCCCCTAACATCTCAGAATTAACAGAGTTTCGGAAAAATGGAAGAAGGCAAGGCATTCTTAAACATCAATTAACCCTGTTCTGATATCGTTGGAAAGGGAGCGGGTTAAAATTTTTCGTCTCAAAATTCTGACTAAACCTAAAATTTCTTTAAAACTTTCATTTATTTTGAATTGAAGCCCAGTTAAAATAAAACAGGCAGGGGGTTGCAGGGGCAGCAAGCATCCCACTCATATTTCACAGTCTCACTTTTTAACAACGGCATTTCCAGAAATTTGAAGAGCAGAATTTTAAAATTAGAATATTGTAAAAAGAATTTGGATCAAATTAGAATTTTGACTTCAAACCCCTTGAAAACTATGTCCCTGCCTAATTTTATTTTTAAGCTCTGTTTCAACCTTTGATCCGATAGAAGACTCAAGTATAAAAGGTTTTTTGTTCGGAATCTGTACCTTAAAAGAAAAAACAATCATCATCAATTTACCTGTTCAATTTCGTTTAGCGTCACTTGCATCTTCTCCAGCTTCTTTTCGCTATCCATGCCGCCGCTCACTTTCAGTCCCAACGCAGCCATTGGATCTGCCTTAAGCTCGTGCTTCTCCTTCTTAAGTTTGCTGATCTCGGCCAAGATGTTCTTAATGTGTTTATCGTTTAGTTTCTCGGCCTGTGAGGGCCTGTAGCCATTCTTCTTTTCGAACGCCTCCTCTAGCTGGGAGGCCTTCTTCTTAAGCGACACCAATCGCTTGTTCACTTGCTTCAGACGCTCCTCGGGCGTCTGGAAGGACATTATCGAGGGTATAACCTGCTGCATGACTTCGCGTGTCTTAAGGTTCTCCATGTTGGTGAAAGCCCTATACGGGTTTATTGGTTCCATGGCATCGTCGGCCATCATGGAGCTGGGTGGTTTGTGAAATGGCTGCGGGTAAGGCATGATCTTTGACAGCTTGGCAGCGATATCAATAGAATCGGGGTGACGAACAGCCGCAAAACGACGACTCAGTACGGGTGTCTGGTCCTCCGGTATGGAACAGTCCCATGGCAGTGGTTCAGCTGTTTTCGCAGTTGAGATGATTGGTTCCGGCTGTTGCTGCTGTTGTTGTTGTTGTTGTGATGTTGATGGGGTCGTTGTTAGAGTGTTTTGCGGTGCATTGACGTACTCGCCGCGAATGATGTGGAAATCGATAAGATTATTGTCGTTGTAGTCATTGCGTTGTCCGTCGGCTGCTTCCTCTTTGCGCTGCAGACGCTCCTCTACTTTGATTTTGCTGACAAAGCCACGCCTCTCGTACTTCATGGCAGACAGATCGTACTTGTAGGTGTTTTCATCGCCACGCATCTTGGTGGGCAGAAATTTGCCAGACTTCTTCATGACGCCTGACTTGCGACCGGGCGGTGCACGTGACTTGCAGAAGCGTTCACTCGAACGCCTGCGCTCGTGTTCTAGTTCGCTTTCATCGCTGTACTTGTTGCGTGCCTCGCGATTGGGCGACAGCCGGTGCGAACGAGCCGGACTGTTCTCCAGGCGGGCCCTACGTGCCTTGTCCTTAGCACTGGGCGAGAAATAGAACTCCGAGTGCTGCTTGTTGGCCAGCAATGAGTCGTTCTCATCGCTTCTGGCGAACGCCTTTCCAGCATTATCCAACTGCTGCTCGGCGTAGTCGTCCTCCTTGGGAGATCGCTTAAAGTCTTCCGACGACACTCGTCGCAGGGCATCGAGTGCAACCACATCGATGCCATCGACGATCTTCTTCAAATTATTTGGATCCGTGCCATTGCCTGGCGGCGGCGGCGGCGGCGGTGATATTTCCTCGCTATTCGAACGGACCAACTTACGGTCTTGCGTTAGAGATGAAGTGCTATCGAGCCTTTCCTTACGCTTTCGGGATTTTTGCCATTCTAGTGGATCGATAAATTCAGGGAGATACGATGAGCTGAAGATGACTGAGGATGTGTTGTTCTTGATGTTGTTAACGTGCTCACTTGAGGTCTCGGTGAGTGCTCCTTCGTGATTCCTTAGCGTTAACGGTGAAGATGATTTCGATAGAGTTGGGTCTGTGGCACCAGTTGTTGCTGCTGCATCGGCAGCTGTTGATGATGTTGCTGGTGAACAGAATTTTGTTGTTTTATTGTGACCATGATTGCCATTTGGCTGATCATGTGAAGGGGTTGTTGATGAGGATGATGAACTCGATGAACCGTTTGTAAGACGACTTAGGTCGTCTTCACTCAGGCCAGTGGTGGGATGGCGCATGCCGCACTGAAAATAAATTAAGGAAAATATTTTTAAATTTTATAAAATATAAAAAAAAAATGAGCTTATGCATCACTTAGAGAAGGTTCGAGAA
Source organism: Neoascia interrupta (assembly GCA_947623515.1). Taxonomy (NCBI): domain Eukaryota; kingdom Metazoa; phylum Arthropoda; class Insecta; order Diptera; family Syrphidae; genus Neoascia; species Neoascia interrupta. Next base: position 10,767,033 of record OX392462.1, read on the forward strand.
AAATTGTCAAAAGTCTTCTTTTATTTTAAATTTTATAGAGTAAGGCGAATAAATTTGGCAATTTGGTTGTGCAAGTATTTCATGGAACTCACTGCCTGGTAGTAAATATTCTTTGAACTTGAATTGACAAAAAGCGAGTAATTGATCTTTCTCAATCTTTGAAGAAAAACAATCGAGCCACGTACAATAAAATGAGTGGCTTATGGAACTCACTACCTGCTTTACATTTACAAAGCTAAAACTGATAAAAAATTTGTGACAAATTCGGCTAATACCGTTAAGTTTTTTTTCAAAAAAGCAGAATTATGAAACGCTCAAAAAAACCGCTTTGTCTTAAGAAAACCATTTAGAGAGACACTACTGTAGCACCGCCACATCCAATTCCAAGAGTTGTCATGAATGAAGAATCAAGAATGCCCTCAGCCTAAGACTATTGCGTAATAATCAAAGAAAAAACTTATTTTGAGATAATAAAATAAAATAAACATTGTTATAAAGGCCAAAATCAGGTCACCCTATTTCGAAAGCCACACCCATTTTTCGTGCAGTCAAAAATTTTAAAAATTAAAGATTTGATTAAAAATTGAATTGGGAAAATAGATTACTTTTAAAGTAAAACATTATTTTGCTCTCAAAATTTAAGGAACCCCGCCCACTTCAACAAACAAAATTTTAAGCCGTTTCTTTTTGCAAAATTTTTAATATATTATTTAAGTCATCTTCTCATTTAATTATATTTATCGATCAAAAAATTATCTAAGAACAACTTAAAAGTCAGGCATACTAATTAGCCATCACTAATTTTTGGTCTAAAAAGCAGGGTGGTCCGAAAACAGAACAAAAAGTTTAATTTTTATTATCAAATAAATTTTTTTGAGCAGTGTTTCTTAAAATATTTTCTGGAACTCAATGTGAAACAAAAAAAAATTAGGGAACATAAATTTTTTTATGAAAAAATGGGGTGGGAGGGAAATAAAAATTTCTTTCTTCTTGGAAGAATTTAACAAAACGAAACAGAATTGAGAAGGAGATTAACCCTATTTTCCCATTTATGGAATGTTCCCTTGTTGTTTAACCCGACATTTTTTCTATAAGTGGTAATTTAAAAAGAATTTTAACCCTATTTTTGTTGCATAAGTTGAAGTATTTAAACCAAATCGCCCAGTTAATAGATATCTTAAGGAAAAGTCATTCAAGGTCAAAGAATGCCTATCCGAAAAGTTTTAAACAGATAGTTTTAAGGGAAATGTATTGCATGAATCGAAGTATACTCAAATCGCCCAGTTAATAGGTATCTTAAGGAAAAGTCATTCAAGGTCAAAGAATGCCTATCCGAAAAGTTTTAAACAGATAGTTTTAAGGGAAAAATAAAACAAACTTCCTTTCTCTCTCTAGATTAAAGCGCAATCCATCATGCACGATTAATGTTATCGCTTTAAAATTCTCACTTAATTTTTAAAATCAAACGTAGTGTTCAATCAATTTTTTTCCCATAGCTTGTCATGGGTTTCGGAAAAAAAATAACTGCAATTTTTTTATGGTAAATATTTCACTTTTCCAAATATGACAAATAATATTCATTATTGTCAGCTCTCCTTTTATTAATTGCCACGATGCAGCCCAATAAACGTTTTTCAACAAAGTTATCTCTTAGAATAGATATTAATTCCACTCAATTAAATTGAAATTTGCCGCCGAACATCAATTAACATATTTCCTTTATCTGTACAATATTTTTTATCGATTGAATTCAAATAAAAATAAAAAAAAAACACCTACATCACGACTAAATGCAAATTAAATGCAAATGAATTCCAGAATCAGAATCATACCAAAAACAAAGTTTAAATCCTTGGAGTCATTTCGAAATTATTATCCCCACTTATCATCACCACAAACCACACAATGTGTGTGTTTTTTAAAAACACAAAAGCAATATTCGCAAACAATGAAACAACACTCCCAATGATGGATAAAAAAAAACTATAATTTAATGCAGTAAACTTTGCTTTTGTTCTTGCATTTGAAAATTAAATCAACGACATTCGCGGACAATGATGAATTATTTCCCCCCACTTAAGCGAGAACCATCACTGGACGAGGGAGAGATCATTATAAATTTTTTAAGTGCCTCAGCTAGATTGAACTGGACATGAACAGCAATCAAAGGGCATTGAATAATATTGCTCATTAAATTACACTCAATGGAATTTTAATTATTCTTTATAGTCGCAAAAGATTTACCATCATTTCACCATAGATCTCCATGCACACTTTTTTAATTTTTCGAAATATTGCAATGGCCACTGTGTTTGAGTCAAAATTGTGTTTATTTTTCAAAAATAAATTATTTTCACAACGGATAAGGTTTGTTTCTTGTTTTATTTATTTGGGAAGAATTTTTTCACCGATTTTCTTTTGGCGAGAACAGAAAAGAAAAATTAATTTTCAAGGTGGTTGCTCCGTCAAAACACGTTCAACTATTGAGCTCATTTGCCACAAGGGGTGGAAAATATATATACAAAAAGTATCTCTCATCGGTCAATCGGTGCGGATACGCGGTGTGCTAGGGCTTGCTCGCTGGTGCCGGCAAGAGTGGAGAGCGAGAGCGAAAAATATTTTTATTTTCTTTTATTAATAAATTACTTTGCAAATTGCAAACACTGCGGAGCGTAAGAGACCGTACGGAGCGCGAGCAAGATCGACTGAACCGCGGTGAGGTGAGATACTGTTCAAGCCCGCTGAATGCTCCAAAGTGCTAACAAGAACTTTTTATGAAAGTCAAGTGTTTGCCATAAATCATTGAGTGAGAACGATCGTACAGTGTAAACAGTCGCGCTAACACCTGTTTATGGGGCTGCGGCAAAAGATCGAGAAAAATAAATTAGATCACGATCACAAGACTCGGAGAGCCGAGAGAACGAGAACTGTTTGTGGAGCGCAGAAGAGGCAGTTGGAAAATCGTTGCTATCGCTGATAAAGTATAGATAGAGCGGCCGAGGAGAGAAATATGGCGCATTCGCACACCTCTTTAGAATCACGACCCCTCAGTGGTGGGAGTAGTAAATTTATAACTTCTGAACTTGTTGATCGAGGTGATCATAGGGGAGATCTAGCATGATATTGTCTGGTTCATTATGCGGTTCTATGCGGTTTCGAGGCACACGACTTGAGAACTGGTACTTTATAGACTATTGAGTCTATTAAAAGCGAATTGATGACACTACGATGACTGGCTTTTGTTTCAATTAAAAGATCGAAATAGCAATAGGCAGAGATCTTTATTTTCGCGAAATGTCACAGCAATTTAACAATCAGTCAGAACGCATATCTATTAAATTTCTTTCGAAGAAATAATAGACTTTTTCTATAGGACACGAGTGTGAGACTTTGAATTACTTTATATAAGGAACTTTATTACTGTCAGAGCTACGTGCGTGACTTGGACTCAATTTCATACAAAGTCTTCGAGATGTTGTACTTTTAATTGGTGCTAAAATTAAAAGTTTTTTTTTTCGCTGTGATGTTTTGTTAAAAGTTTTATGGTGTAAACAAAACTACAAAACTGGTTTAAGTACCAATCTCAAGGCCAGTTGATTGAAGATTATAGTTAGTCTTTTCTATTGCAGATGATGTCCCAAAGAGATGTTAAATCTGAGATCAAATGTACACTTAGCCCTAAGGTTTCTCGGAGCCTAAGGTTTTTTATTCAAAGTTCAAGGAAGTAGAGCTATGAGATTTAAGCTGGAGATAGTTTTTACCAAAAATTAATTAGAGAATTTAATTGCAAAGTCAAATCGATAACTAGTACAATTTTTTGAAACTAGCATAACAGAAACATCTTAAACATCTAAGAATCTTATAGCCTTTTGCTGATGATTAATATTTGAAAAATGAATTCAAATAAATTGAGTTTTACCCTCTTTCTTAACCAAGTTGCCCAACCAGGCTTCTCTTATGGATTTCCTTAATATTTCTTTGTTTTTTTTTTTATATAACTTACTCCCGAATCAAGGGATTGGCTACTTTTTTAATATTGGGTCACATCTCACGAACGGAAAGGATTAGCAGAAGAAGAACAGAAGGAGAGGTACTGGTGTACTCTTGTTTTGAACAGCTGCAGATTGAATTGCGTAGGAAAGACTGATGGTGGGCCGGCATTTTACATTCGCGTTGTACGGCTTATGAAAGAACCCCTATAATTAACTGTACGTTCGAAAGTGATCTCTAGGGTGATCTAATGTGCATTCCATCTACAGCGATCGCGAGAACTACGATAGAACGTCTTAAGGAGTGGAACGCGATTGGCTATTTCGATAAAAAAAAGCGATAGAGCAGTGAAAAAAAGCGATAGAACAGTGATAGGCAAAAGATATTACGCCGATGTTCTAGTGAGTCGATTGACTTCCCAATTTCTGCCTCCAATGAGTTTTGTATCCTGTCTAGTAGGTACAATGCTGTTTTTGGAGCACCAGCCCGGACACGGGAATTGTATTCCAGCTTAGAGCTTATGTTGGCCTTATAGAAATAGCCAAATCAGAGGGGGTTTTCTTATTTCTTACATCTTGTGAGTTAACCTAGGCATTTTGCAGGGTTCTTGGCGACTTCGAGTATGGGATCATTCCAACTAAGACACACATACCGAGAATGGGGAGCGTTTCAGTTTCGTCGATGCAAGTGCCATTCATGGATAATTGCTGGGTGTTTCGGTTTTGCTTTAATGACAGAAGACAGCATTGAGTTTTAGAAGCATTAAACGACTCTATTTTGAGATCCCCATGATACAATGTTGTTAAGATAAGAATTTATTGAGTGTGACATACGCTACCATTCCAGTTCATTCCAGTTCCGAAGTACAGGGACGTGGAACCAAGAACGAATATGAGTAACTGAGGTTACTGTCATCAGCAAAGGAGTGGATTGAATAAGATGTAGCAGACAGAAGATCATTAATGAAAATGAGGAAGTGTGTTGGAGACAAAACAGAGCCCTGGGGCACCCCAGCATTTTTTTTATAAGCTGCGGGCCTGAAGCCATCCAAAATAACTTGAACTGAACGATTCGAAAGGTAATTGGAGATTCGTCGATTTCAAATGCACGCATTAACGACAAGAGAGCTTGGTGCCAAACTCTGTCAAATACTTTTGAAATTCTTTTTTTATATCTCCAAAACTGGTTTTAAACTACTCCCAGAAAGCAAAGGTTTTCGAAATGGATTTTTTTTTGTAATTTTCTTACTTTTTTCTTCCTGTTTTAAGATTGAGTTCAACTCGGGCTCAAGTCCAAAACTACCTGGTTTCTTTGAAGGAATTTCGATTTCTTTCTTTGATTGAATATTGCTTTAATAATCTTTGTTCGATCTTATCTTCTATCTTATTGTATTAAAAAAACAATAAGATATCAATATTATGTGTTTGGTATCCTTGGCTTTAATGTGCTTTAAAAAGCCGAGTAAAACTAGCTTAATGGCCCGAGTTGACTCATATCGGTTGTCTTAGATAGCACGAGAAATATTTGACTATTTGTTTTACATGTTTTCACTATTTCTTTGTTTTTCTGTTTTTCAAAAAACTTGGTTGCCAAACCTGGTTTCTGTGATAAAATTTCTAGATATTCCCTTACTCGTTTATTGGTTTATTTGTGCTTCAAAAAACTCAATTAAACTCGAATTTGACAGAATTTTAAAATTACTTAACATGTTATTCGATTTCTCGGCGCTCCAAAAAATTGGTGTGGGGTTACTTAAAAATTAATTTCTTTACATGTAGATACCTGGGTTTCTCCGTGCTTTAAAAACTGGAATGAAATCGGCTGTCTTGGTTTTCTGTGCCTCAAAAAAAGTGAATTGTACTCGGTTTTGAATATTCCGAAAATATTTTTTTTTTGATATTCAAATACATATTCCCAAAATAGTTTTTCCATTTTTCGGTGCTTCAAAAAATTAACTTTAGCTTGGTTTGCAATTTGAGTTAGAAAAACTGGTTTTATGAAATTAATTTCTTCCCTTTAGTTCCTGGGTTTCTTTAAGCTAAGAACACTGCGTGAAGCTATAGGTCCAAACCGTATCGCCAAACCTGCCCAAGTAGATATCATAAGCCAATACCACGGTGCTGCAACTATACTTTACACTTAGAACTACACAGTTGCAACTTGCAAGTAAATATTAAACATTCAACGATTTCGTAACGTTGAAATAACGTAGCATAGTTAAAAAGTGGGGAACAAATCTGACGGCAATGCCAACTCCATTGATCAGTCAATATATCGTAATTTTTTAACGTTACAATAACGAGCATAATTAAAAAGTGGAAATGGAACGAATCTGACTAATGCCGAGTTGCCCAACCTGGTTTCTTTGAATTTTTTGATGGTAAACCTTGGCTGGTTTCTAGTTTCTGAACATGAAAAAACGGCAGTTAGTCCTTTATGGAAATCAGAGCATGCATATTTTTGACTTGAACAAATTTCTTATAATTTTGGGACTTGAAAAATCATAAGGAAATGCCCAAAATTATAATGCGAGAAACAGATTAACCACTTCGACATCAATAGCGACTTTGACAACCACTACCGAAAGTTTTGTAAAACAGATTGAGAACATCGACAGCAACTATTTGCGTGTATATTTTTCGTACGAGAGCTGCATTGTGAGTTTGGTAGCACTTGCGCAGCAACATCGAATTTTAGGATTAGGTCTAACGTCGATGTCGACGTCGAAGTTGCTGTGATTATCTATTTACACGGCAGTATACACTGAGCATAAAACTTTTGCTGTCAACGTTGATGTCGATGTTGCTGGTGTAATCTGTTTCTAGCTTAAGGAAATGATTTAAGCGGATTTTATTTCCAAATCTTTTGAGCTCTTACCACAAATCACATGGAAATAACGATATTATGTATTGGCGTCACATCACAAGAATCCAACATAAACACAACAAAAATTAATTTATTAGGATAATTTAAGTTACAGCTTGTGTGATGGAAACACCACATACAACATTAGACACTAAAAGAAGTCCACCTCGACCCCTGGGTAGCGTGCAGGACACTGGGACGCAAAGTTTTAGCTTCCAGATCACGTAAAATGTTTTCTTCGTGGTCGAATTCATGGAAAAATACTGCTAGAAGTCTAAAAAAAAAACTGTCTTACAAAACTCTAAAAAATAAAGCAAAACAGCACAGAAAAAATTTTAATTTAACCATAATTATCTTTATGTACGTCACATAAATTTAATTACAAGACAAAAAGTTAACCTTGAAAATCTAGATCTCACTTTGAAGACATAAAAAGCACGCAATGTTTTTCGCCGAATATCGGCGTTTTTATGTTGCAAAAAAATGTTATTAACTACAACTTAAGGTCACATCCTAAGCGTCTCAAATTCATCCGTCTCTAATTTTTCTGTTTAATGATAATAAGCTTCGATATATCTGCGTAGTTCCATCAACGTGTTACTTTACACGATTTTTGCGGGTTGCTTTTACTTTTTTTACGAGTTTTACGACCACGTTACATCTTGCCTGTTCATTAAATTGACATTATATAAGCAAATTCTTAGAAAATTAAAAAAAAACTGACAAAACAAACAGCTAAGTGAATACTACCTGAAAGAATTGGATTTAAGAAAATGCTGAAAAATTTAAAACAATAAAAATCGAAAATGCAACATGCAGAACGAATGAAGTGCTCATTCTTGAAATGGGCTACATCATCAGAATTATTACAAAATATTGGAATAAAAACTATGTCAGGCTCTTATTTAAATATCTAAAATTATGAATTCCAGATTATGACCAATGCGCACAAAGGACCAATTGCCATTTGAAAATTTGTGACATCTGCCAATCATTTCAGTTTTTAGATATGCCACTTTAGTGGTGTCACCCCAATATGAATGATTGCTATAGAGGGGACACAACCGAGACAATATGAGGCATTATTGACGCACTTGGAATTTCGAGTGACGTAAATCGTTGCTTCAACGATTTTGTTGTGTGTTGTATCGGACAGCCAGTGTCATTAGTGTATAAGGAAGCACATATTTTGGCAGGAAGAAATATTTGGATCAACAATGTTGAACAACTGAGGATTCACTTGTGCCCTAGGCTATCGTAGATTTTCAAATGGGCTACAGCCTTATATACTTTACCTCGGACCTCTTGATGTTGAGGATGAGATCAGCACAAGTTAACCATAGGTCCAAGTGGAGTATTTTTTTTTATTCTGATTCCGAATATGTTCTTAAAAATTGACGAACTCGATTAGTTTAGAAGTTAGAGACAAACGGTTACAATCCGCCAAGGCGAATCGTTGGATACCTCATCCCAATCGACCACTATTAAGCTCCAAAATGCGTCAAAAATCTTGGTTGTTAAATTTCAGTTTCTATTAACTTTAATTGTGTTGAGAATTTGTCAGTTAAGAATCTTCTTTCTTAAAAAAGGGGCGTGGCATTAACCTCTTTTCAATAACATAATTTTTTTTATCATATTTTTTATCAGATGTGATATACATGTGTTGATCGCAAAAATTGTTTTTTTACTTAAAAACGCCCCCAAAGGTGGGCGTGGCAAAAACTAATTAATTTGAGTTGATAGCTTACGCACATATCTGAACATTTTATTGCGCAAGTTTTTTGGAGTTAAGGCAAATATGTATATCAAATAAAAACCGTTTATTAGAATGCGTATTAAATATGACCACGCCTACAAGGGGGCGGTTTTCGCTTTTTCTTAAATGCCAATCACAATACACTTAAGCGAGGATATCGCATACCAAATTTCAGCTTCCTATGACAACTTTGATTTTTCATGTTATTAAGTAAAGTGGGCGTGTCAGTGGGCGGATTTTAAAAATTTTTATGCTTGTACTGCTTCGGGACCTAGAAAGAACAGATATCAAGTTTCAAGCTCCTAGCTCAAAATTTAAGGCCTTAAAACTACCGACAGGCGGACGGACATGGCTCATTCCACTTACAATTTGGTCTCGATCATGCCCTTAAGTTCTTGTGGGTCTACGGTGATTATTTCTCTGTGTTACAAACTATGAATCAAACTTAATATACCTCCTATCCTATGGGACGGAGTATAAACAGTCCTGCAAAAAAGGGAGTTAAAATCCTTTGAACCTGCAAAGCGAGCCTAACATTTACTTACTGTTGTCTCCAAAAGCAATTTTTTACAGAAAAATTTAATTTATTTTTCAACTTCATATTCTTCCCCAGAAATTTAAAGTGTAATTTAGATTTCTAAATTCAACACAATATTAGTGTAGTGAAATTAAAACTAATAGGGTGTCGATGTGGTTCTTCCTGTCAAAAAAGTTTAATTCAAAATGAGGCGCACACTGCAAAATAATGAGGAATTTTAGTGTTGATACTGCTGGTTGATGTTGACCAAATTGGTCTACTATCGACTTTGTGCACCGAAATACCAACAACATACATTTGACGTTTTGTTTTTCTATTTTTGAATTATTTTGTTTTGCAGATTAAAAAAATCGGAGGCCATTAAAAATTAATTTAATTATTTCTGAATCTGAGTTGCCCGAGAGATAAAAAAATCACGTTTACAAAGAGATGCGCAGATGACGTGATGTCATTGAGAAATGTCAACAACGAAAGCATACGTCAAGTTAATCTCCTCTACTCCGGTGGAAACACTTTAGGATTAACTATTAATCTTCCTACGTTAATCTCTGTATTATGTGCAGTGGAAACACCGTATAAATTAGACCGACAATTTTTAATAACATATTTGCAATCAGGACACTCAAACACATGAACAAGCATAAAAAATCAAAGAATTTTCAGTAAACTTGTTCGAACGAAGAATAAATGATAAATGAGGCATGTGTCTGAGAAAGATGCATGATTCACTTTTTGGATTTTTTTTAAAAAGTGTAGACTTTTTTGTAGATCCATTATTGTTTATTTTAATGGAACTCTTCTTCTACCGGAGTTAAAGGTAGTCAAAGACAGCGTTGACTTGCAAAATAAGGTGCTGGCATAGAAACCTTTTGATGGACCTGCCCAGACATTCAATGCTAAGCTAGGAAAATTCAAGCACAATTTGGGACATTCATCATAGGAGCCCTACTATGTCGCACTTTCAAGCTAGCACCGCACTTATTATCAAGCTTATCTAGGTTACAACAAAATGTGCACAAGACACAAGTGTTCGAAGATTTCTGGCGATTTGCACCTCAGAACAGTTTCAGCTTGGTCAAAAAAGATTTCACAAAAGGCTGTTCATATGCATTGTTTACTCAGCAGAAAAATTTATTGAATTTTGTACCCACTTACTGATTCTACAAGCTGTATCAACACCGGTGTATCGTAGTCAAAAAGGTATAATCTTCCTACATTCCTAAAATGTTCGAATGCAATTTTATATTAATACAAGCAATACGTTACAAGGTTATTTCTATCCCAAAAAAGTGCTAATTTCGAATTGTACAAAACGTTACGTGCAAAAGTTCTAAACAAACAAAAAACCCAAAACTCAAGTCACCAAAATCACGCCACACCAAAAGCCTACCTCACAGTAAAAATCACAAGTTTTTATTGCAAATCAGCGAATATGCTTTACTTTTAAGGATATAATGATTTCAGTCGCGAAAACATCATAAATTCATTTAATTTTCGTTCAGTTCTGTAAACACCGCGAATTTTTATGTGCGAAACATTTTAAGAGAAATTAATGTGTTTATATTTAGAACCCATTAGCATATTTGGGCGAATTCTTATTTGTCAGACAGGCAATTTAATTATGACTTTGTTTTTGTTACAAGATTTTTTATTTTAGTTTAAATGAATTTATATTTTGAAGAACTTTAAAAGTACCTGCACGAATGATCACAAAGTATGAATTTATTGTGACGGGTTTTGTAGATTAAATCATAACCACTGAGAACGATTAAGAAGGGTATTTTTTATCTCAGAACATTAGTCTTGTTGCTGTCTAATAAAACATGTCCTAGCAAAGACATTAAGACCCCGAATTTCAAATCGGTTAACATTAACCTGACAATGCAAAAAGTGCGTCTTTTCTTGCGATGATTTATGACCTTAATATTTCCAGATTGTTATCCTGTTGGTAGACGTCCTCAAATGGGTAGAGTCTTGCAAAAATAAAAGCCAATTTCGAATAGATAAAACAACACCATCCTACAGAAGCCAAAGTAAGTCGTTAATTAAAAACATATTGACACAGTAATTCCCTCGAACTTTGTTGGGCCGCAAACATAAAATATTGACAGCAAAAAACAAATCACCAATTCACATTTCACAGTCAATATTTAGACAAAGTTGACAAGTAAACAAAAAACTCTTTTAATGTCTCCCAAAGAGAGCTATGATTAATTAGGCACCGCAAAATGGGCAGTCTTCAAGAAGCTGACGCAATAGCCACTGTCCACATACACCATGACACTTTCATTCAAAAACAAATGAGTTAATATTTGTATTGCCGAAAGGTTAACGATGCCCAAAATGAATGTAATTTCCGTTTTGAAAATATCCCCTTTGAGGGGGTTTTCGAACGGCAGCTGACAAAGGATTTAAAATAAAATTGAATCCCAACACTTTGTCCACATCGATCAAATTGTTGGTGGAAAAAGTTAGCGCCAAATGCAATTTAGGCAAACTAATTACTGATGAAAGAGGTCTGTAAAATTGCGACAAAGCTAATTAGTCATGATTCGATTGAAAGGCTTTTTGACGGATGGTCTTTGACGTTGGCGTGTCTAGTTATGACTAGTTTGGGAAATTTCACAAGGATCTGTGGTCGTTGCAGTGGGTGGAATTTGATATATTTAGAATTTGAAAATTCAATCAATCTACGAGTTTTTGTTCTAAACGCGAATCTAAAAAGTAGGGTACATAAATTTTGTGAATTCTTTTTCTCCTGCTGACGTAGGTGGCCTGTTGTTCGTCATCGCGTTTTCGACAAGACAAATTTATTTCCACATACGTGTTTTTCTCTAATTTTAAATCTTATTCCAAGCAGCTAAAATTAGAGGAAATCAAAAATATTTGAAAGAGAAGAATTTTTACAGCAGACAGTCAAAAGACTCAATTCTAATGGACCGAAAAACGTGCGTCGCAGAAATAGCCGAAAATACCGCGACGATGGGTCAATCTCAGAAACAGCAAATATGGACATGGTTTTTAGTGCACACGCTCAGGCATATGGTTAACAAAAGTAAAAGTAGAGTCATTATTACTTGGAGCTGGCTCGCGAATCTTGTTGGCTGAGGCCCTGGTCCACCCCAGACTGTAGCGCAACTTTAAGTAAGTAAGTAAGTCATGATGATTAATCCTAAAAAAAAATTTACAAAAAATATATTATGCGGTTCCACCATCATGAGACAAGGTAGTTTCAAGCCCAGGCTGTAGATTTTTTTAAGTAAGAGCATATTATTCGGTAATGCACCTGCCCGGACATGAGAGTTTCAAAGGAGCCATGGTAGTTCGTTACAGTTTAGTTGATGCAATACGTCCGTCACTGAGGTAAACCAGCAACACAAAAATATGGCATTTAGTGCACCTGTTAAGACATGAGATTTACAAAAGAGCTATAAGGCTTAGAATAGAAAATAACTCTCAACCTTGTGACGGTGCACTTCAACCGCCACAAGGTTGAGAGTTATTGTTATTGAGTTGAGTTAGAGTTGCGTGAGTTATTGCTTAAGTACATCCTAGAGCAGATTGTGCAGTTGGTCTTTAATGCAAGCGACCGAGAAAAGCGAGTTTTGAAGCTAATTCAAGAGTTAAGCTTGAAAAACCACAAGGCGATGTCTTTATTTATGGGGCTTTTACGTTGCATTTTCTTATATAAGTTCGTGATCATGGAAATGACTTCCCTTAAATTGCGTAGAACAACGAAAGAGAAAAGAATTAAAGGATAGAGTAGAAACAGAGTTCTCGATCCAACAAACACAAAGCTCCCAGGGTTACCAAAGCCTAAAGGCACAACACTTCCATCATTTGTTGTGCCTTTACGGAGAAATCAGGCGGCCAATTGTGGACCAACAACCCCCAGAGCTCACCATCGACCTACTCATTGACGTCTTCGGTAACATGAGCAAATATTCAGGGTGTATCGATTGTGTGGAGTTTTAAACTGAGAAAGTCGTCTTGGAATGTTTTGAGAGTAACAAAAGCAATCAACTTTTTGAACATTTATGGTCCCTAGGCAAACGAATAACATGTTTTGTTCTAGCCCTTTCCTTTTTTTGCGGACTCTTGTATTTTAAATGTAAAACCTCCTTATATGAGCGCCTTTCTGCCTTCCAATGACAACCTTCCAACTGACACTTACGTCGTTCAAAAAACTTTTCATCGTTCAAAAATTTTCAAAAAGAGACTCGCGCGATAGTGTCGCATCGGTTTAGTTTTCTGATGCAAACCCGTAATACTACGTTTCCACCGGCAATAAAACAAGGATTAGCGGGAGATGTTTAATAATAAATCCCAAAGTGGTCCCACCACACAAATAAAGGATTAATTACATATAAGCACACTTTTTCTGCCATTTTGGCCCTCAAAAGAGAGTGGCGATGTCATTTTCCGGGAGCGAAACAATTTTTTTCGTAAACATCCAAATAGAATTCGTAATTCTGACAGATCTGTCGTACGTGAACAGTTTTAGTATCTTTTTTCTCAAACTGTTAAAAAGGTTTTCGAAAAGAGTAAAGGCTGTCCGAACGAACACAAGTTCCAGTCGCCTGAAAGTTTATATTCGATCAAATAAAAACTAATCGATTCGTTCATTAGACTTTAAGGGATTGTTCATGTTGCATACATACTTTGCATACACCTAACTTTGCACCTATTCCAAATCCTATATACTTAGAAAAGCTGGTGTTTAGTGGAAATTCAGTGAATCCTTAAGTAAGGTTATAGAATATTTAAGCGATCAGGTTATAGGGGTATCGTATGTCCTCTCATAGATTTTACAATGTTTAGTCCACGGATCCAATCACATTGGTGATGTTGGCTTTTAGGTCAGTAGTGGTTTGGAGTTTGTTCGCATAGACATGTGCATTACGAAAACCCTACTAGAATAAGTCTACCGGAGTCAATAGGCACGAATTTACGTCACTTTGACGTGGGGTAACCATGCTCGCACATGCAGAGCGAGCGTGGTTTGGGCGCGTGTAACGCACGCCGTTTTGTTGAAACAACTTTTTACAGATGTATTATACAATTTTGGTAAAAAAGGTGACTATCGAACGACTGCGATTTCCCTTAACTGTGATGGGCTGACGCCATTCTTAAAAGAGAATCGTCCGATGATGCCGCATTTACGAAAATCACACCAAACAGTGGATTTTTCTCTATTGTCATTTGGTTGATCTCATATGTTAATCACTATCATTGTTCACTGTTCATTCAGCTATTAGTCTTCACGTTGAACTGGAAGGATTGACACATTTAATAAGTGGCAGTCAATTAAACTGAAAATGTTGTTTCAACAACATGCCCCAATCATATGCCAAAATTCAGAAATATCTTTAGATTTCTTTTTTAGAAAATTTTTTTCTATAAAATTTTCTTCTATAGAAAGTTTATAGCACGGTGTAAAGCTGATTTCATGTGAGGATTAATACATTTACATATTTTTTAGATCAGAAGTTTTGAACACCTCTGAGAATACTGTCCCAGAGCTGAACACTCATTTCTTCAAAATAAGATTATCTGGGTTTTTAGCGCTACTAAAAGGAAATGTTTACTTCACAAACAGAACTTGCTGTGAAATATATCTCTTTACAGCCTTAGTGTCCTTGAAGGATTCCAGAGCGTAGTACGTTATTTGAAAAATGTATCCATAAAAAACCAAATTTAAGACCAAGAAATAACTTTACCCACAAAACAAATCGTGTGGTTCATTTCGCAACACCCTCACGTCCGCCTCGTGCATCAGAGTGCACTTTTGTTTTCCAACCCAGTAGGTTTACAAGCGACCATTTATTGCTAAGAGAAAAAAACTTTTCCAAATTACTAAAATTAATTTCTAAATTGCTCCTACTTCACATGAGAGTGTGTCTTTGCTGAATAATCAAATCATTATCAGGGCGTGTTTATTCATTAGCTCTAGCTCTGGGTTCGTTTGCCAGATCACGCATAGCCGTCAAGACATATTTATTTGCTCAACGCTGTCATACAAGTCACACGCGATGTTTATCATTTTTTTTAAAGAAGATGAGTGCAAAATTTACAAACACACAACATTTTATTTGACTGTGAAAATGTTTACGATTTCTCCTCTGACGTCATTTAAATTTTTGTACACATGGCGAGCCGAACCCGACCGACACGGACGTAAGGGTTGTCAGACATATCAAAACAAAACACTCGATAAATTTGAGAGGGGGTCTTAAAAACCAAATCCCCCACTGATAAAATTTGTTATCGATTCACGGCACATTGATACGCGTGCATACTTCAAAGAAAATCGAAAACTTTTCAATAAAAACTCTTCAGTGAGAGAATCTCGATAAAATATTTATAACAATTATTGATCCCCCCAAGTCCATAAGACGGGTGCGATGAAAAAAAAACATAAAGGAACAAACGCCGTCTTCATGTGATCATATGGAGTAAATTTGTGGCAATTGATGAGTTCCTTTGAGTTTAAAAATATGTTGAACCCGCGGGTGTGTGACAGCTTGTGTAATTGAGGCACAAGATGAGAAAGTTCTAGATGTGAATGATGCGTATGTTAATTGAAATCAGTTTTTCATTGGCAATTATGAATTTCCATGTGAGTACAGTTAAAGACAGCTTAAAAAAATTTGCAGTCTCGTGGTTGGATGATTCAAAGTTTTGGGAATCAATTTTCTTGGAACGATTCGGAAGCAGATCGAGAGGTTAAATTAAATTAGTTTTAGCAGTTTACTAATTAAACGTGATCAAATAAACACAAGTTTGTCTCCTTTTTGATTCTTCACTTTGGTACCTACAAGTTGAATGAACAAAAAGGTGTCTACTTTTCGATTCTCATATTTCCGGACACCAATTTATGGCGCATTTTGTTACGAAACTGTAGCTCATCCCGCAGTATGAAGACATAAGCTCAAGAATACGTGTAAAGGTTTTGCTCTTGCTGCAATAGGGAAAAATTTTTCCTATTGCAGTCTTTGTCGTCTCCTTTTTTTCTAAATATGGGGATAAAAGCAACAAAATCTAAGATTTTGAAGCCAAAAGTTTAGTGCTATTAGCTTCTTTTGCAAAGTGTTAATAGGCGCGCGACAATGCACTTGATCGTGAATGATGATCTGATGATCAGATGACTGAGCAACAGATGGCACAGCAAACTGTTAGCGTATTTATGTCAAAATGAATTAGGCGCACAAAGTGTAAAGACTTTATTTGTTATTTAGACATAATTAGCAGATACTTAAGCCGCGTGCACTGTGGACCCGGCATTACGGTTCTATAGATGTTCTAATTGCTCGAGATCATGTACAGATTTGCTTGATTCTTTTTCGACTTACTAATAAAGGCTCGTGTCTTGGAATTTTCTTCTTCTTTCCTCAGAGTGGTTTGTTTAATCTTTTTCTAAGCCTATTGACTACAATTTTTTTTTTTTGATTTTATTTAATTTTGAAAAGATGCAATATAAATAAATTTACATCGTCCGGGATATAACAGCGAGGTACTGTGCCCATATGGCGGCTTGATTTTTTTTAATAAGAACAAAGCTTCTGTTTTTCATTTTCTTGAATCACAATCTTAAGGGATTAAACACAGACTTCAACAAACGCAAATGGATTTTTTTCTAGATTTTTTTTTTAGTATCGTGTGAGACCCTAAAAAAACAGAAGCTAAAACGTAACCTTCCAGCTTGTTTGCTTATCCCAATTATGAGCTGATAGACGATCGTCTTATTTATTGAAAATTCAAACGTTTTCGTTGAAAAAATTACCAATTTAATAGTTTTCGATAGCCTTGAAGTCTGGAAAATAAAATCGTTTCCCTTCGTTTCAGGCCTCGACCTTCATGAGTTACAATGAGGTATATCAGCTGCTTTGTTTACTCACATTACATACTGTATAATCCGAATCTGAATTCACCACTTCAAATCATATACACTAACCTTCCTTCTAATCAACGTAATTTCAAGTCTGATTAATTTACAATGGGTCTACGATGAAAGCAAATAAAGCTCACTTTAGCACCCTATTGTCTGCGGCTACCGTCTCTAGAAGGCCTGACGAATTTCTTCATTCACCTCTGATAAGATGCAAAAAAAAGAGCCAAAACAAAAAAAATGGGGTGTGTTTTTGCCAGAACCTGGTGGCTCTAGCCGGTTTATTGTGGTTCGAACCCCTTTATGAGTAATCATCTCACAAAGCTTAGAAAAAAGAAAAGCAAAGTACACCTTCACCCGTCATATGGGTGAAGCTTTGGACGAACAGATTTACAACTCGAGATAGCAACAGACAGGCAAAACGGCTTACCTTTATTTTGCCCCCTTTTGTTTTTCAATTCGCATTTTTGTGTTTACGTTTTTTTCAAATAAAAGAAAAACAATCAGTTGCGACTTAAGTGGATTACCAATTTTATTACCCAACGTGCTACGTTGCGTAAGATTAGCTAATGTAAAATAGGGGTGCTGTGGAGCATGCTTGTGAATTTAACAAGACTCACCTTAGTCGATGTACATATGTAATTAAAAGATTTTTAGTCTATTATTTAATACATTATTTAAGAATGGAAACTACGCATTTTCGTATTGAGCTGAAGTACAGCACGTTCCCATTTAGTCATTAATTTTTCGGACTATGAATATGACAATTTGAAAACAGTTGCAATGAGCTGAGGTTTATTTAAGCACTAAAAAGGAAAATTTTTCCAACTTTTAAGAGTTGAACGAACCATGTTGAAATTTTTTAAGCATTTGGAAAATCCCCAAGGCAACCAAATATATTCAGTCAAACTGAAGCACTTTAAGATTGGGTTCGGTGCCGGACACACTTAGACCAGAAGATATACTGGATTTTTCCGGTGGCAGTAATAAGATTCGTTTCAGAGTCCAAATTTTCCAATTTTTTGGGGCCGTAGTAAAAAAAAAAAAATAAAGCGACTGGGAGAAAAAAAAAGTTATTCTAAGCCTAGTGTACCATGATGGTAAAGTTTCAGTCGAGAAATAAGCTGTTTTGGAGCAGTGATCCGAAGTTATCAGTTCACTGCCGTTCGCTGAACTTGGACCGCCGACGGATTTGGCTTTAATAAATTAAGGCAACTTGGCAAGACATAGGTTGCAACGATATAAGTTTTGCGTAAAATATTTTGATGTCGCATTATTCATTTTCAAATCAAAAATAGCAATAAAAGATAATAGCGACCACTTTATTATTGGATCACCCTTAGTTTAAATTTTTAAGGTATCGAATTGTGGTTTCGAATACGTTTTCAATAGACACCTTAGCGTTGGTGTGAGTTGACTAATCTGAGTACGTTCAATTATTTTAAAATAAACCACCTTACCTCTGGTGGGGTATGGTTTTTCAGGGAGGTTTATTTTTCGAAGCTTGCTACTGTCCTCTGGAGCACTCAGACGCTAATACTGATTCATTGCAGACACCTTACTTTAATTTGAATATGGTTTCAGTAATAAGTGACTTAGATGTTCGCCACTCATCACGTCAGCCCCATAGACTCGCTTCTTCTTGCGTGTTTGTTAAGTAGAAGAAGTGGCGGTGCCCAATGCGTTTTGGGGTAGGAAATTGTAAAGTATCACCTTAAAAACATTCAATTTCTGTTGAAAGATATTTGAAAAAGAACGAGCAGAAAAGATGCTTTTTAAAAACGAACCAAGTTGTTCAGCAATAAAAATAAAATTATTTCTGTTTATTCCATCACAAATATATCCAAGGTGGTGCACTCGTGTCTTTGTGCATTCTCTACTCAAACCTCTCTACTCTACGCAAAACTGTGTTTTTTTTATTCTGACAAGAAACAGAAACAACCCTTTTTCGTCCCCACAACCTATTGACGACAAGAGAACTATACTCACTCACCACACAATGAATGAGCATGAGGTTGTTCAACGGACGCAAAAGTAGAAAGTAGATCTACTTTTGCGTTGCAGATGCGTCTACGATATTTACGGTCAAACGTGGGGTGAAGTTTTGAAGTAACATTTCGTTTTGCCCCATATGCGCACGTTGTTTCTACTCTGCTTGTCATCGAACGCACGCAGCAACGCAACATTGCGTTTTGGGCTTTAAAGTAACATTCGTTTTGCCCCATATGCACCTGTTGTTTCTATTCTGCTTGTCATTGAACGCACACAGCAACGCAACATTGCGATTTGGACTCAAAGCTTCTTTGCGCCGTCATTTGGTTAGCTGCTTCCTTTTCCTCTTTCGCTGTCACTTAGGCGAAAAGGAGGGCCCGTCTCTTTCGGGGCCCGTAAACTAAAACTCACAACGAAGAAAATTTTTGAAAGCGGTCACCAAAAACCAAAATTCACCATATTTCAGGTAGACTTTCACTCTGGGCTCTCGACAGTTCACCAGATGAATGTGTTGAAGCCAAAGACTTTATGTTTTTAAAGTTGCTAAAATTCTTCCCAAAAAAAATCTGCATCTGTGTGGAGTGGATGTAGTGAGTTGCACTTTTTAACCCCTTAAAAGGAGTTACGCAAGGCTGCTATTGTAGCCCAATTCTGTTTTCTTTTTTTATCAATGGAATCTAGAAAAACATGAAAGAAGAAGTAAGGTTAGGGGACTTGCTACTTAAGGTCCTCGTCGTCATGGATTGTCAGGTTATAAAGCATACTTAAAATGCCGTGGATTTGTCAAATGACATCTGCAAATGAAAATGGAAAAACCAAATAAGAATCGTTTGTGTCAAATGACTATTCGCTAAAATACTACCGGGCGCAATGTCGAAAGAAAAATATCAAACAGGAGTTTGGTATAATCCCGCTTTTATTGCGAGAGCTAAGAACTTAAAAGCCTACTTTATTCTCTCTGCATAGTTATTTCTCAGAATGAGGACCAGGGCTGTCGAAGTACTGCAATTGCAGTTTTGTACAGTTTTGTACTTCGTACTGCCGTACTGCCAAAGGAGCCGAAGTACTGCTTTTTCCTGCTTTTACGGAATTTCCATTCAACGACTTCGGCTCTAATTATATTCTTCAGTCGGCATAGACCGAGAGCTCATAACGAATTTCGGAACTAGATCTTCTTGTTCTTGTTTGCACAACTTAAGAAGTGTTAATGGTTAGAATGCGGTGAAACAGCGTTAACTCCCTAAATTACTATAAAATATAATTGGCTGTCAACTGTCAATGTCATTATATACGGACTAGAATTGCGTCCTTGACTTACGATTCAAGAAACTCCTCCGTCAATATCCGAAAGTTCTGACATGCCCAAAAAAATTAAACTTCATTTCAAAACATGTAACGACAGTCCTGATGAGGACTTATTGTACAAAACGGCCCGAATAAAAATGGCCGAGTAAATATATTTAGCGAAGAAACGTATTTTTAAAGCAATGGATGAGCTACAAAAGAAAAATCCCAAACAAGTAAGCCATCGCATGATAGAGGCTACTGGTGATCTATTTGTAGCGTCAGTGAAACAGCTGGGGTAGGAGTACAATAAATAGGATTCAAAAATCGGCACATATCTTACCCCGCAACATCACACGAGGCTTACCATGCGACAGCCTCAAAAAATTATAGTTTATGGTGGCTTTTTGGTCAGTGGCGGTGTTACTTGTTCTTCTTTCAAAAACGACAACTTTGGTGAGACGATCACCGTGAATGATTGTAGGTTTAACCATCGTCAGAACGGAAGAAGGAGAATTCCTGAAGTCGTAGGCTTATGCGAGTGAACTATAATCCAACGATGTCCTTAAGGTGACCATAGTACAGAACGCTGGAAATTTGGCCAATCAGATCCGCGCCATCATAAAAAACCATAAGATAAACAGCCATCATATAAAGAAATACATATGTACATATATCATATTCCATAAATAATGCCACAAATGGGCCTTCAAGTAAAATAAATATATTTTGTAAATCATAAGTACATAAATGCTCGACTATAGTCAAGAAAATGTGTCTCTGGGTGGACAATCTTTACAATACCCACTGATGAGCTTCAGAACACGAGACAGTTGAGCAAAATACACCGATCAAAAACTAAAGTTAAGAAACCAATATAATATTTTGTTTTAGAATTTTTTCAAATACCTCACACACAGCTTGTTGTATTCCATTTCAACAACTAACCGCCCTCATTGATGAAATCTGTTTTAGCCAACAATCCTACTGCACTAGCAAATGTTTGGTCCTAAAGGCTTTTTCTGATCCATTTTCCAACTTCCCAACTGTTGAAATTTATGTCGTACCAGGGCTCGCAACACAATAGGCCAGTGTGGAAGTCCGAAAAAAAGTGATTATCTACCTACAATGCATAGGTTTACATACTTGTGTTGTATCTCTCGTTTTTTTCCAAAACGGGAAAGGTTGATGAAAACTTCCACATGCAGTACCAATGCAGACTATCCAACCGTCAGCTAAACTACTTTACAGGGCCTTAAAACTTTTAAGGTTCAGCTGTTTAGGAAACAAAATATGAACCAAAAATAAACTTAAACTGAGAACAGAAATAGATACTAAGTTGTTAGCTGTCACTTCACTTTTCACCAGAACCATAAATCTAAAATTAATTGATTTCAGTTGTTTTCAAAATATTTAAAGGTTTCACTCATAAACAATGACATACTCGAACAAGACATTGATGTAACGACTCCATAAATCACATAATAATGAAAGATATCTGTTTCACTCTAAATACCGCCACAAAAGAAATAAACTTACTTTACTCACGTTTAACTTTTCCAAAAAAATTGTCCTAGCTTGAAGCTTACTTAAATGCGACTAACAGGTTCCGGCAAACTATCGTCAGTGTTCCTTGCGTGATTGATGTTACAACAAACAATAAGTAACTTCGATTGATTGCTTTGCCAAGTGAAAACCGTTAAAAAAAGTCAATAAATATCCGCGATAAAAGTTACACAAAAACTTATCGATAGTGTAGACAATGTCCACCCAATCACACTAGCTTCACAATATCTATGCCAAGGACAAGCGCGCTAATTATACTTTTTTTTAGCTAAAAAACCATAAAATAAGGTCAATATCAAAAGATAAAAAAAAACACGTCACACGTGACTGTCTCAACGATGCCGGATTTCAAGTGTCATTATACACGCGCCAATTATGCATTTAGAATTCAAAACTTAATTTGTTTACCTTCTTAAAAAAGTAATAAAAAAAACACAGTCTTGTAATTTATGCGTCTATATGGGATGACAATTATTTGAAAGAATGATATCACTTTAGCATCCTTCTTGAGAGCAACACGAGCTTAGATGTGCCTGTTTCGTTTCAGACCAAAAATGAGTAATTAATTTATTCACGAGCGCAAAAAAAGCGTTTTAACTAACAAGTTGACACAAATTAAATTGGCCGTGTGGTTTTTATTCGACGTATTTTTTTTTTTGTCTATTTAGTCAAAGATTTTGGAGTTTTTTCTCTTATTTTTAATACGTCCCGCATCAATGGCGGGACCGAGTGCCTGTTTACAACTGCTATGAAGAGTGGATTTTTTCCAGCTGAGAGAAATAATTGATTTTTTTTTTCCTTCGTCGCAAACAAAATAAGCAAAAAGAAACCGAAGCACTTGACAAAAGCAAAGACGAAACCAAAACATAACACTCCGCAAGTACACTATGACCCAACCGCAGCAACCATCGCTCGCGGTATAGCAACTAAAGAGACGAAAAACCGGCTAAAGTAACCCAATGACATTGACAAATCGGACGCGTTTGGCAGTGAGTTTGCTTGGAGCTTTGGCTTTTTAAAAAACCTTCATGCCGGACAGAGATATGACACACACTGTCCAGGGGGTAGGTCGATCGATTATGGTCGAACGCTGACGCTGCTGGGTGGAGGGAGAGACACTCCTTCTGGCGCATTTGTCGGGATTCGTTTTTAATGATTTCTTTGTTTCTTCCTCCCTCTGGGGGCGACCTGCCTTGGGATGAGGTTTTGGGAAAGTGAGAATTTCGGGGGGAACACGTGCCGCTAATTTGACAGTGAAGCAACCGCAGCTCTGTTTCCGAGGAGCGGGTGAAGATGGAATTCGATTGGGGCTATAATTATACGGGAGAGTAGCCACAAGTGTATTCAACTGGTCTTTGTATGGAAAATGAATTGTTGCAACGAAATATCTGTTATTTGAGTTCTTCTCTGGTTTCGATTATTATTGACAGGGTCTCAGTGGAAGTGCACGAATTTAGCACTGCAACCGAGCTAATGGAGAGGAAACAGGCAGCTCAGAATGAGCCTCGAACAACACTGAAAAGTGCGAAATTTTATTATTTACTTTCGCGTGTGCGTGTGTGGAAGGACGGTAGTCAAAAGAACATTCAGTTTTCAATGTCAACGTGGTAGCATGTTGTTATTCGAATCACCACCGAGTACTTAAAAAAAAAACTATTTTATTTTACTCTTTTTGGAATAGTTTTAGGCAAAAAAAAAGAGTTTTACATTTGTTGTAGGTGAATCGGATTTAGGCCGGCTTAGTAATAAAGGATAAGAAAGAAAAAAAATTTCCCTTGCCCAAGTCGGCACAGCAACCTGGTAATCCCCGAGGGGTGGAATGCGAGACCATCGAAAAATAATCTAGATTGAGCAACATTCAGAGGTGAAAACGTCGACTCTTACATCTTCTTAGTAGCAGAAGCGCTCATATCCCGAACTTCCAGTATGAGAAAGTTGCAGCCTTGAACAATGCGAAGGTATCACTGACATTGGATTCTTGAACATTTCAAATTGTCAGAGCGCATAGAGAGTGCCTATAATGGAACTCCCCAATGTTTATTAAGCCCCACAAAAAAGCCTACAACTCGTCGCCCAATGACTATAGTGTGGAAAGTAGCCGTCCAACGAAAGAGGCATATCAAAAGGCCCTAAAGGTACCAGAACTAAGGGACGACAAAAAACAATACGTTAAAAGCAAATAGCCTTCGTAGTGGCAAAGGTGAAGTATACCAAGGCATTGCGGTTTAAAAAAAAAATGGGACCTGTAAAAAAGGCTTTAAAACAAGCAACCAGGCCCTTCGAAAGTATTGGTTAATCTGGCCACCGATTCCTTGAAAGCAAAGAACATTTTTACTGAGTGCTTCAGAAGCTGCTAAACGGGCAAAAGGCAAAAGTTGTAGCGCAGGGAAAAAAAACTAAAGTAAAATGTAAGTTGATGAAGTTTTAAATAAGCTGAAGAAGTATAAAGTTGCTGGATGAACGGGGCCTTAGAATCATGGATCGTGCACCAGTTAAATGTTAGAAGACGAAATTATACCCGATAACTGTCGTAACAACTAGATAGTCCGTTATATGTCTTGTATGTCCTAATAAGTCATATCCTTTCTGAGCGTGCTATGTGAACATCCAAGTAGATTTGTAAAGCACTTATCAACATCTAGCCATCTGTCTCCCAGCCTAGAAGCCAACATTAGCCGATCTTTGAACCAAACATAACCTTGCATAAAAAAGATTAGTAAATCGATATTCAACACCTTTTTTATCTCTAGAAAACGATGGTTCAATTCGAAATCGAGGAATAAATTGCCTTGGATAAGATTGCCTTGCGTAAGAAGCACCCTGAATAGGCCATCAGTCAAATGAATGCAGAATTCAATGGGCAAACAGCTATGACTTTTCGCCTGGTTTTAAACAGAAATGAAATAAATTAATTCGCCCTAAATCGGCATAGTCTTTCCTCTCGACAAGCTCATAGTTCTTTTCGTACGGAGCTGTGGTCTGGTCGAAGTCGGTAGCAGAGAAAAATACAAAGTGGAGTTGGCCGTCCAAATAAAAGTAATTCTCTTACTTAACCCAGAATTATTGTGAGTACCCATAGGCCAAAACCAGAATTTCAAACCAATATTAGCTTGTAGGCTTTATAAATCCGGTTGCCGACCTATGATTTACGACTTTACTTTAGTTAAGCCTCGCCAACCGTAAGCTACACGCAAAGCTCTCAGAGAAAAGAAGGACACGAGATAAGATCACGGTTGCCACATTGGTCATTTATGACCAATTTTGGACATTTTTTTTGCTCTTGGTCAGATGGTCATCTCTTTTCCATTTGGTCATTTTTTAAGGAATTAAAAAATTAGCTTAAGAAACTTTTATTTTTGTCTTATGTAAGTTAAATTTGCTGAGTTAATCCCGGATCAACTGTGGTCAACAGTATAAACTTCTTTGAATGTTTTTTCTGTAAGAAATTTCAGTAGCTTTGCGTGATTCCGCGACAAACGGCATCTGTAAATGACTCAAACTTCTTTTCCTGTATTTTTCTATGTGAAGTAAAAGCTGGGCGAGTTAATCATTTCGGGGGTCGAGGATTTTGCCAACTTCACTGACCGATTTGAGATTAGTTGGGATTAGCAGAACATGGTTTAAGCTGGGCTTAACTCAGCAATGAAAAACCGGCCCTGAATGGTTTGAAAAATCTCCTAAAAATGGTCAAATGACTAATGGTTCGAAAATTTTATTATATCAATCTACAATCTCTTGTCTCCTTCGTACAGCTCAGCTGCCCCTGAATGAAAGTTTTATGAGTTAAGACAGATTAAAACAAATTACAGAAATAGACTTAATTTTGGTGCAATTGATGATGAAATACAGGCCATAGCGCTTAAGGATGAAAAAAAAGTCATATCGTTTGGGCCCCATTATTTTTATTTAATAACGTTTTTAAACATGTAAAGGTACCTTTATTTTTAAGGCTTTTATGCCGTTATCTCATTTTATATGACGTCATTATAGGGACTTTATATGTATGGTTCGTTAATTCTATTTATTTATGTTAATCCAACTTAATAGTAAGATGTACTTTGTGAATTTTTATTCCGTTTAAAAATTTTTGGACTTAAATTATTTTGGTCATTTTAAGCTTAAGTTGGTCGTATTTTTTTCCATCTTTGGGCATAAAATTTATTTTCAAGTGGCAACCGTGGATAAGATCCCTTTGGAAGAGACCACGTTTGATGGTCAGTTCATTAATCAATCAATCGAGCAATCGCAGCCTATATGCGAATAATTAATGTCCATTGCTCAATGCACCTCTTCAAATGCAACAGCACTGTCTGCAATATCGAAAAAATATATTTGTTTTGAATGGATTTACGTAAAAGGAAGTATGTACCTACCCCAGGGTTTATTAAGCACAAATAATACTATGTCTCCACCGATAATTAAAAGAAGATTAGCGGGAGACGATTAAAATAAATCCCAAAGTGGCTCCAACGGACAAAAATAGGATTAATTTGACACAAAAACTCTGTTTCTGTCATTTCGGCTCTCAAAAGAGAGTGGCCATATCATTTCCAAGGAGCGAAAATGATTTCCTCAGTAAAAGTCACAATAAAAAACGTACTTGTGACAGATTTTTCGTACAGAGACAGTTTCAGTTTCCTTTTTTGATTCTCAAACTGTTAAAAAGGTGCAGAAAATAGGTTTGTGAATAGGGTGAATGGGATTTATGAGTGGATTTATTTTTAATCGCTGCCGAGAGGATTTAAATTTGTATGGTAAATCGCGTAATTTGCAGAGGATTTAATAAAGATTTATATTAATCGACGATTAGTTCTCGGTGGAGACATGGTATAAAATGTCTACTTACAAAAACAGATTTTAAACTTTCTCTTAATATCTCAAACCGATACTAATATAGAATGTAACACTTTGCACCAATACTGAAAACGTAAATCTCTATAGCGATAGTGTTTCTGATCAATATAGTCAACTTTCTCTTAAAAGTTAAGTAAATTCTCACACTTCTCCTTTGTGCGTTGAATATTGATTCGGAAATACTATTTGGAAAATATTTATCTTTTCAGGTGAAAATCGATGCGTGCTGTCAACATAACGAGGGCAATTTTCTTCTTTTTCCAACGTTAATCTCAATGTCATGCGACATGTTTTTTCCTTTTATTCAACAAGGCGTCTAAATCTATAAAAAAAAAAACGATGGAATTTTCCACAGGCTTCTAATTGCTGTATACACTTTAACTGATTGGTGTGTCATAACTCATATAACTGATGCAAATTTATTTCAAGTGTCTAACCTTATAGCCAAACAGTGACGGCTTAATTTAGGTTACTCATACAGAATTGTTGATATTGATTATAAATTGCAGAGTGACAGAGCAGTTAATTAAAAAAAAAAGATTTGGCATGGATAGAAACCCACTTTTTTAATAGTAAATAAAAATTGTTTTAAAATTATACATTTTTAATATTATATTTTAACTTTGAGTAACATTAAGATGAAACACAGTAAAAATGGTCGAATTTTGACAGAGAATAAACTGTTCACCAACTTGTCTTTAGGGGTCTGCTTTGACCTGAAGGTGATGACGAAAGATGCTTGAAAACTATACTTCGATTTAAATATTTAAAAATTGAGGGGCTGGGAGACTTATTTTTGATTCGCTTAAAAAGACATGTTTGCAAGAAATTAAAAACAATTTTTTTTTCCACCAGAAATTAAACATAGGACCTTCCAAATGCCTGTCCAAGGTTGATATCTACTCTTTCCATACTTGATAACAAACATATAATGAATATTAACAAGAAATTAACAGTCGGAATGAGTAGCACTTTTCAGAATGGATTTAAAACAATCCAATCCAGATGCGCCGGTTCATGTAAATAAAAAATTGACTTGTTTATTTGTGTACATATTGGTGTCAATCATTCAGTCAACAAAAGTGGTAAGTATACCTTTTTGTTATACCCTCCAGCAGGAATATTTTTGGAATTTTGTTTTTTACTGAAGTCACTTGAATGTATCAACAAGTTAATTGTTTGTCAATTAGCACCTGTGAATATTGTTGTAATGGAAATTTACAGGCGATTGTTAGTCAATAACTTAATTTAGTCATTATCGTGACATTTACATGCTATGAAAATTCGTACGAGTAAACAAAAGATCACAAAAAGGTTGTCATAAATTTTGACACATTTTGAAGTTATCAGCAATTTCATTTCAGCAACGCAATTCCTTTGCCAGTGATGCGCAAGCCAAGCACCAGTTTTACAATCAGCGAGTCAGCATCAAATAAGAGTGGCAACGTTAACGTGATATTATTAAAATCGTTTACCAATGAAAGCGAGAAACCGCAACGACTGTTTTGACAGTTATATATAAAACAGATATTTAAGAATTTGTCGACTTTGTTACCCAACATGAATTGTTTATTCTTCACAGCAAGTTGGTGTTATAGCTTAAACAAATGTATTCAACAGCATATGACCACTCGGCCAGGGTTTTTTAATTTTTCGAAATAGCCTATAACGCCGACATTAGAAATCACTCCACACATTGGCATTGGTTAAAACTCATTTGACAACTCGCCCGAGACTCGCGCTGGCTGTGCAACAATCTACAGTTTCTGAAAAGGTTGGTGCTGATGTCCATTCCAAGTAACAGAACACTTTTTCTTAGCAAACGCTTCTGCCTCTTTGGCTTTCTGGGTGGCCTTCTTTCAATAAAAGTTATGGCTTGTACAGAAGATGCTTGGGGAATGAAGCGGCTTCAAAAAAAGATCCCACGAAAAACATACTAACGAGGAAGTAGCTGCTGCTCTCATAGCGGGAACAAAAGTATGGAAACCAAGTGGAAAAGTGCAACAGTGCGTATGTAAATACTTCAGTCCGTCTGTGACGGACGACAAAAAGTGGCGGTATATAAAAATAAAACTGTTGAATGCTTTATACTAGGTTGTTGCACTGATTTCGACCTAAAACTCCACCTTTTTAACTCAAAAAATCACTTTTTTTAACGCCACGCCCACAAAAATGCAAACATATACTATGCTAATATTTACAACTTTTGTCACATAATTTTTAGTGAAATTTCAGATATATTTATAGTGGGCGTGCTACCTCAAAGACAATTACAAGGCAATGTAACACCCCAAAAATTAGTGCGCTAATACCATTGTAACATAGCTAAAGTTTGAAAAAAAAGTATTTTTTAAAATTAGAGATGGTCGCACATACAAGCCTGTAGTGGGCGTGTGTGTGGGCGGATTCAACTCCTTTTCAAACTTGATCGGTAGGACTGGACTTCCAGCCAACTTTCAGCTCTCTAGCTTAAAATTTTAGGCCTAACAGTTGTTTACATACGGACGGACAGACATGTCTGAATCGAATCTCCTGTCTGTCCCATTCATAGCTCTAAAAGGTCTTAGGGATCAACGGTGATTTTTTCACTGCGTTTACAAACTATGCAACAAACTTAATATACCCTATAGAAGAGGCAATAGAGGAACTTTGGATTTTTTTAACTTTGTAGGGGAGATTTTGGATCCTTGGCGATGAAAATTCCGCGTAAAAGAGCATTCGACATTCACGACGTTCTACCAAAGGGGGAATTACAGTACAATACAGTTTTTCGGAAAGCTGGACTAGAAGGAAAATCCATGGGCATTCGTTTGTAATGATGTGCTTAAACGCTCTATTCAATTAGCAGCGATTGCACGGAGCATTAAACGCAAAGAGATTGGATCGAGAACTCCTTTCTCTTCTATCCTATAACTCTTTCTTTTAGCGATGTGCTACGCATTTAAAGGCCAGTCCTACCTCCTTAAGTTGCGAGTTTATTATAAAAAGAAGAGCAAGTAAGACTAGCAGGCTTTTAATCAATCTTTAGACAACAATTAAGGAACCTGTGAACTTGCGCTCTGTTCATATTATTGTTTTTCCGCAACTCAAACTGACGTGTGTATAATTTCCGAACAAACTGACGTCAGACTGTTATAACTGATTCCTTCTGTATGCTCTTATTTCCTTGTGCATTTATCTGCCCAAGATAAACAGGGGACGGGGCGGGAGAATATCTGATTTTCTGGACTCAAATTGAAAGTTAAAACTGGCGGCGGCGTATTTGCCTATCCTTTTTCGTGGGCTTTTCAAAGGCTGGAAGAATATATCACTTCTAAGTTACTCTCCTGTTTTTCTGTACTTCATGTTACTGAGCAGTAAAGAGAGCAGCTAGGTTGTAGAACAAACAGAGTTGCTCACTGCTATCATTAAAAAGAGTGTGAACGGTCGCTGCTATAGCAATCACAGTTTCCCCGCTATTTGCTTGTGCCCGCTTATTGCTGTTGGATTATTTGTGAAATTTGCGCCGATGCTTCAAGGTTTCAAAGAACGTTTCTATGTTGCGGTCGCCTTTTATTTTAATTTCTCGCTGCTGGATTCCTTAGATTTTTAGGAGCACCTGCCCAGACATAAAAACGTTTTATGTATTCTGAGTATATTAGGGAAATCTGAAGTAGTAAGCCGTTCTTAACATTGCAGCATTCTTGATAACATCAGATATATGATAATTCGAAATTAGTCATTTGCGGAAATACCAAGTAGGATCATCCATGAATAATGTCTAATGTCTTTTATTTTGCTAAAAAAAAAAGAAGACATCACTAAGTTCTAGAAGCTTAAATTTCATTCTGCTTGCGTCATCGCGAACCATCTAAATTTAGCACTTCAACAAGTAGTTTCAGGGGGCGTTCCATGATATCTCGACAGCGAAAACCTGGAAAACAAAAATCTCGAATACGAAAAATCTCGAAAAATAAAATCTTGAACAAAAAAATCAAGAATTACAAAAATTTCGAAAACTAAAATCTCGAACGACAAAAATCTGAAATTATTATACCTATACATACACACACACATATTTGAAAAGATATTAAAAATTCGCGGCGAATTTCAAACACTTCCTGCGTTATGATTGTGGTGTAGGGTAACGATAAGCCTTTTGGCCAAGCAGTGAAATATGTAGCTGCCCCCTGCTACTCTTCTGCCTGATTTGTTTTGCCATCCCTGAGATTTCACTAGCTTTAAACTTTAAAAAAAATCTCGAAAGGAATTTTGTATTCGAGATTTTTCCGACATATCGTCTTTCGAGAGTTTTATTTTTTCGAAATTTTGCACCATTCGAGATTTTTAAAAAATGTTTTCGAGACTTTTGCCGTTCGAGATAACGTCATGATCTCAGTTTTAGGTCCTGTGGATAGCAGCCATGCTATTTTTATATATGACCATTGGTTTTATGGAAGAGTCTTAAGCCAGACTTTATCAAATAAACTTAAAGATATAGGAACCGTTCTGGGGGATATTTTTAGGATATGCTTATTATTCTTTAGAAAGCCTTAGAAAGCGAAATATATGAATGTATGTATCATCAAACGATAACTTAAGTGCGAAGAAAGCTGCCTGAAGGACTGAACAATTTCTACCACTAAAGTTTTAGCCGCCGAAGAAAACCAGAACAACTCTTATAACTCCTGCTACTGAATAACGTGTGTTTGCCCTACGAACTCAAAAAATCGAGCCTGAAAATGTCGCCGCAGTATATTCCAAGTGGATTGAATTTGTGCAAGCAGCTTTGATAGTTGAAATCGTTGTAAAAAAAGTGTTAGGATGGCAAGTAAAGCAGGTTTTTTTTTTAAAAAATTGTGTTTTTTAGAGGAATAATATGAAATGCCAAAAATGTTGGTTCTTTTAGCCCACAAAATTCATGGCATATAACGTTTAAAATCAATTTCTAGCATATTGGCTTCGCAACTTCACTTTATGAACGCAATATTATCGGTCCAATTTTATACCCCTTTTTTGGGCATACCCGATCATTTTTCGTCACAAGTGCGTCGAATGTTGGCTTCTAAATGATCAGCCGTTGCTCTTTTATAAGCACAGGCTAATTACCCCTACAAAAAGTACTCGAAAGGTGTCTAGTCACACAAACTAGGTGTACTTGAGCCTGAAACAATCTAGTGAAAAAAGTCAAGCAAACTTGCCTGTGTTTAGACCCAAATTGAATCAAGTTCTTCTCAACGCCGAAAAATTCCACGTCAAAGACAAACATTTTATTATTAGAAAAGATATTAGGATCTCGGGGGAAAAACTTTTTTATCTCACCTCACTGAGTTTGAGCAAGGTCACACGTTTCCAAATTGTATCTCACGTTAAGTTTTAACAATCGCAGATCATTAAGATAATAATTAACGCCTCACGTTTCTATATTTTCTACTTGCTATTATTTTTAATCTTTTAGCGTAAATCGAATGAGTTGACAGAAATATTTAGCCGAACTCAAGTCACTGATGACACATCCACGTCCAACTAATTAAATACCGATAAAAGTATTAATTTATTACCGTTATGACGAATGTAAGCCATTTACGTTTGAAATCATATCGCAAGGTGTACGGCATTATGGACTACACTTGACGTGGCAAATTTAATTACCGAGATACCATTGCAAATACTCACCATGATTCAACAGTTTGATAGCACGTTTACCACACACTCTTGTTGGGACTTTTATTTTATTTCAATTTTAACAATAACAATTGCAAGAAGGCGTTTTCGGATATGCCTTGCTTCCGTCCAACCATAGGAGAATCTACTCCTTAAAACTTTATAGCTCGACTAATTCAAATTGTAACAAAACAAATGAAAATAGATACAAATCTCCGCCAGGCCAATCAAGGCCGAAAAACAGTTGCATCAACTTTTGTAAATATTCAAATTTCAATATTAGATACAGAGATACATGAACTACTCACAAAACAATTTTTCTTTTCACTAGCCAAGCGTAAACAAGACAAGGGTTTACGTGCTTCATGTCACGTACACCCCAAACAAAACTGTTTTCAGACTTCTAAGGAATATTATTTATTTTTTTTTTTATAACGCACAAAGCCATCAAAAAGATACACACCCCCGGCTGTGCTCCTGACCTTTTCAGGAAAAAAAACTTCGAGTTCGATCAATTTACTGATTAATATGTGAAAATCCTCTTTTATTTTTCCGCTCTACACAAAAATATGGAAAAGATAGATCAACCACCCCCTCGACAGCCCCTTCCACTTGTAAGTACAATTTGATTGATATGTGTAGAGCCCAATATATTTACCCCTCGAGGGGCTTGAATACATTTTCGTGTAATGAAATTGAACGCGAGGTCGTTTGAGTGGAAAATTCCTTAAGTCAATAAAGAGAAACACCGGGAGCGCTTGTTATCGAATTACAGGTGGATATGGTTGCCAAGGGTCATTGTTGTGAGGCTAGATTCGTTTACCACATCAGGGAAAAATCATAGTTTTCCAAATTGTTTGGAAAGAGCTTGAAGACTTGTTTAATTCATATATTTGAAAAATTATTTTTCAAGCTCAAAACCCGAAATAGTAATGCTGTCACTCAAAAGTAGTATATTTGGCAACCCCGCCAATTTGTGGTGGTATCTCGTGGTGGATGAGAAATGTCGACATTATTATGTTCTTCCCAATTCCACGTGTGGATAATTTTGTTTGGTGACCTAGAAAAGTTTTGTGACATTTTTCTGTGAATATCCTGTTCAATAATGTACTCAAACTGTCAGAGATTGAGACATTTATTGTCTTGAAAATAAATTGCTTTTAGGAATATCTAATTTTTTTTTCTACTAAAAGGGTAAGTATGGGTAATTAAAAGAGGGTATATTATGGGCGAGGGAAATGGAAAAAAGATAAATATCGAGCATAGCTGAGTTTTGGATTCAACTCGTTTTGATATTGGCGCCATTTTTCATGCATGTCCTTGGAAAAGTACCCAATAAATGAGGCGGAAAACTTGAAAAGACAAGTATCATGTCACATAAGAATAAGACCGCGTTGTGTAGAAAAATATATTCTTTCTATAATGAGTCCCTCAAATCTCCAGTGGGTGATTAAACATCATTCCAAGCTTCCCGCACTTGGCCTATGATTAGAAACTAGGTGGTATTGAATTAACCTGGAAATATATGACTGTAATTACTAAAACGATTATCTAAATGATTCTGACATTTGGTGGTTTTTTGGAGCAAAAGATCAAGCGTTCAATGACCTTTTTCAGTCGCAAGGAAAACCTCGTTTTGAAAATGAAATTAATTAATAAAGTAAAAGTCACACCAGCTTGCACATTAATCTATTACAAAACGTGTGGGTTTTGAGAGTGTGAGGTTAAACAATTTATCAGAACGTTGACATAAAGGAGAGTATGTAACCGAATCGGGGCTAAACAAGAAAAATTAATTAGTTAAGATTCAGGGCAACCAAAGCCACTTAATTTGTTAGTTTTTGAAACACACACTCCTAATACTTCGTTCATTCTTTTTTAGTGGCTAACTCCCTGTTAACGGAACTTTGGGAGAGTTACTGACGTGCAATTTGGTATCAAATTCGTATCAAAATCGATGTCACAAATCTTTTTGAAAAATGGTGAGCGAAGCAGATCATTTGGTGATTTTGTTATACCGAATGATTTATTACTCGTAGGCGTATTATTTAAAGGCAAAAATGACATAATTTATAGGCAAATTGACAATATTTATAGGCAAAATTACATTATAGATCTTAAGGACATAAATGATCCGATTTCGAATCTGAGTCCAATAAGACATGTCCCTCTGCTCGTATGTCACTGAACTTTAGGCCTTTTATTTTGAAATAGACAGCTGTCATATGTGGGCTCCTGGCATTCGATAAAATTTTTATCAAATTTTTCAGATCCGCCTACAGACACGCCCATAATTGGTCTACAAGACGTCATCGTTCGAAGTTGTAATTCGGTACTGAGTGTTTTCTTGCGATTGTAAGACATACGGGAAAATAAAAAGAATCGGTAAACCGCCCCTGGTGAGCGTGGTATCGATTTAAAGACTATTTTTTCAAGTACATTTTAATAAACACTTTTTCTTTCAAAATCGAAGAAAGGTTAGAAATTGGTGTTATATAACGTAGAAAACACCTTGCAGCATTTTGTTTATGCAAGGTTTAAGAGAGAGAAAGAAGCCGGACTCAACCGAACTAAGGGCAGCCAGACGCTGCCCTCGGCTTTTGAAAGCAAAAAAAAGAAATGCATATTTTGGACGTCGGAACGGGGAACGTCGTTGTGGGATAAATTCTTGTGCGGAACCCAACAAATCAGTGTTCATAAAGTCTTTCGACTTAAAGGCTCTACAGCAGGTTACATAATTAGCTTTTGAAAGGCGTTTAACCAATAAATCTATGTTATCTAGACAAATGTATCATTATTATGAATCGACTCAAAGGACGCGTCTAAAAACATTAATTTGGAGACATTTTTGAAGGCAAATTCTGAGTTCTTCTACTTTATTTTAGCATGACAATCGCTGTGCAAGCTGTTTGAAAAAAGCCCTTGGCTTGATATGCGCTAACCAGGGTCTAGAAATATTATACAGACGGGAACAACAACTCGCCTGAGACTTTTTTAAACAAAATCATAGTCCACGGGTTTTTGCCCAGCTTTTTAAGACGGTGAAAGATAAGATACTCCAAAGACTGGCTTAACTACTCAACAATTGACTTTTCGGAATTAACGCTCTTTCTTAAGACTACGAAAAGTGTAGATTAAGGGTTTAAGCCGCTGAAACGCCGGAAATTTTATAAATGCCGACTGTGTAAGACACATTTATGGGGAAATAATGAGGAACTACTCATACTACGTGTTTCACCGGAGAGTCCGTGCAGTGATTTTTAGTCCAATTTACATAACGATAATTGGGAAATGAGGTATGACAGATAAGCCAGTGAAAGTGACTTTCCATATAAAACTGGAAGAACCAACCTATGACAAAGCTGGATTTGGAAGTTTGTTTATTGAGATTGCACTCGGAGAGTAGCCCCAGCTAACGTCTCAAGTAGCACCTTACAATCACTACTAAATAGTTATTCATTTGTAATACCAAAACTAATACAGCTGATTTCATTATTAAAAAATGATGATATATAGCTGTTCAATTTGTTCTTTCATAAGATATAAGGAAAATGGACTCTTCACGTCTCCAAGAGTTTAAAAAGGAAGGCAAATAGCAAAACTCTTTATGCCAAATGAAGTACGTGATTATCCACAAACGATCTGCAACACGATTAACGATTTGACAGATCACAAATTTTACATTTGGCATCTCTTAATGATTGTAAGACACAAAAATGAAAAATTCGTTGGTGAACCTTCTCCAATGGTCGTGGAGAATCATCTATTTTAAGGTTAAATTTTCAAATGTATTTTATTCAATATTTTTGCTCAAAATTAAAAAAAAACGTACTTAATATTTGTGTAGAAAACAATTAGTTCCTTATTTGATTCATAGAATAGTTTGGACCACGCCCACCTTGAAAAACCTTGAATTTTGCATGAAAACGCAATTTTGACAGGACTTAAGCCTAATTTATGAAAGAACAAAAAATAAGGAAGGCATTTCAGGAAACTGCAATTCCGGTCTAGATTCCATACTTTCAAAACTTTTAGCCACGCCTCCTTTAGGGGGTCAAAATCACGAAAATATTGAATTTTAACCAAAAAATTACATTTTTTTTAAAGACTCTTGGATTAAAAAATTTTCTTTTTAGTTGGTTTGTTTTTAACTGCTTCACTTAAACTTCTCAAATGAAACAACAGAGTAAAACCTTAATGTGTCTTCTATTCGCTGAGAGCATTTAAACGAAACCCTCAGATTGCTGTGCATTTAAAAGTGCAAAACTATTAGGTAGGATGTTTGAGGCTATATGCAATCTGCAATTGCAATTGCAAACTACTTGTAAGTCGAAAAGCTTGAAAGTTAATTAATTTTTTATAGATTTCACATTTTAGTTTCTGAAAGAGAAAACGATTTTTTCTAAGCGAAGCATAGTTCTAGCAACGGTGAGGCTCTACTGACCAGTTACTAAGCCAGTTGTTGAAAGGAAACTAAGTGATAAATAAGTGTCTTCAAAAAAATTCAACGTGCATTCTTTGCCGAAATTTGAATGTTACTCTTTTGCCTATTTGTTGTGAGACTCAATTTAAGGGTCTGGGAGACTGCTCCCGATTCTAGATCAGATCGATAAAAATGATCTGATAGCCCTCTTTTACGGCAATAAAAATATAAATGCGACTTTAAACGGTTGTCTTTCAAGTTCCTTCTACACCTTTCTTACTTGTGGGAATTTCAACGACACGTCTCAACGATGGAACCTCCTAAGGTGAACGGTAAGAGGTTTTCGTACGTTATTAAAATGCTTTCCAAAGGATTTTAATAAGGTACTTAATAAACGTAGTAGCTGTGTCTAAGCTCAAGTGTAACAAAGCAGCCGGAGCAGACGGCCTAGCTGCCGAACTTTTTAAATCCGCTGGCGATGAGCTGGTTAGGAGCATGCACCAGCTCATCTGCAAGATATGGTCGGAAGAAAGCATTCGTCGGGCATGGAACCTCAGCATTGTTTTTCCGATCCTGAAGAAAGGAGACCCTCTGAGCTGTGCCAACTACAGAGGCATAAGTCTTCTTAACATCGCATACAAGATCTTTTCTGCTGTACTGTGTGAACGCCTGAAGCCGTTTGTCAACAATCTGATAGGCACATATCAGTGTGGCTTTAGGCCAGGAAAGTCCACCATCGATCAAATATTCACACTGCGGCAGATCTTGGAGAAAACCCAGGAATTCCAAATCGATACACCCCACCTCTTCATCGATTTCAAGGCCGCGTATGACAGCATCTATAGAGACGAGCTATATAGCGCAATGTCTAGTTTTGGCCTCCCTGCCAAACTCGTCAGTCTGTGCAGGGTGACGATGGAAAACTCATGCTGTTCCGTCAAGGTCGGCAAAGACCTCACCGACCCATTTGATGTCAAAAAAGAATTTAGACAAGTCGACGCGCTGTCATGCGACTTCTTTAACATCATACTTGAGAGAATTGTGCAGAACTCTCGCGCCAACACCAGAGGTACAATCTTTCAAAAGTCCGTTCAACTACTCGCATACGCAGACGACATTGACATAATCGGTAGAACACAGCGTGATGTCAGTGAAGCCTTCGTGAGTATTGGGACGGAAGCGGCGAATATGAGTTTAGCAGTCAATAAGGGCAAAACCAAGCATATGCTGTCATCAAGAAAAGACACCCAACACCGACGTCTTGGACAAAACATCACCATCGACAGCTATAACTTTGAGGTAGTTAGGGACTTTGTCTACCTGGGTTCCGCTATCAATTCAGACAATGACACCAGCGCTGAAATCAAACGAAGGATAACTCTTGCCAATCGCTGTTTCTTTGGGCTAAGAAGGCAATTGAGTAGCAAAGCCCTCTCTCGAGCAACTAAAGTGTCCATGTATAAGACCCTCATCATCCCAGTCCTGCTTTACGGTGCAGAAGTATGGACCCTGTCAAAGGCGGATGAAAACACTTTAGGCTGCTTCGAGAGGAAAATTCTTCGGACGATTTACGGTCCCGTCTGCATAGACGGAGAGTGGAGGAGGAGATAAAACATCGAACTGTACGGGCTGTACAGCGATACCGACCTAGCCAAAATAGTCAAAGCACAACGTCTACGATGGCTGGGTCATCTAGAGCGGATAGACACCAACGCCCCGGCCCGGAAAATCTTCGAATCCACACCGCAGGGACGGCGCGGTAGAGGAGCACCGAGACTCAGGTGGCGCACGCAAGTGGAAGGGGACCTCAGCCAACTTCGCGTGCGAAACTGGAGAAGGCTAGCTAGAGACAGAGCTGGTTGGCGAAGCTTGTTGGCTGAGGCCCAGGTCCACCCCGGACTGTAGCGCCACCTTAAGTAAGTAAGTACTTAATAAACGTAATTAACGTATCGTAATAATACGTAATAACGTAACGTATTTCACCGGATTCTCGTTAAAATTATAAATTCGGATGAATGGGCAGAGGACAATGAAATAAAACATGGATTAAACATTTAACTTTTACATATTAAATATTTTTAAATTTTAGTTACTTCAAAAAAATCTTTCATTCAAGCCAGGGTCAAAAGACGACAAAAAATGAGCCGTGACTAATTGCGACTAGAAGCTCAAGCGTTTATATATAAATAAATAAATAATTTCATATAATTTATTTTGTAAACCATTATTCCTAGATTCCATTTAAGTACCATATCATGTTTCCCTGATGTAAGCCATCCGATATCATTAACTAGGAAAGAATTCGACGGAAAGCTATGCGTATATTCAATTTCTTCTCGAAACCGAAGCTTTTGCAGATACTCTAATTTTCTGTAACCAATAGTAATACTTTAAAGGAAAAAATGTCCCAGGGCTATAATAACTTAAGAGACACAATATACCTTAAACTATAAGGAGCAACAAACAACTCATGCTAAACTCCTACAGCTTATATAAGTTTAAAAAAAAAAAAATCGGCAGACCACTTTTGTTGTATCTAACGCACTTCATAAGTCAATAATGAATAAGCAACATAAACAAAATATGCATTCGTATTTAGTCAACAAAAATGTGTAAAACGAAGCCAAGATTTTTTAGTTTTACAAAACTGATAAGTGGATCTAAAAATAAAACAACTTGACGAGCGAGACATCTGTTATCAATTTACATTATACCCTTGCAGAAAAAAGTGCGGGGTCACAAAAAAAGAAATGTAAACACAACAAAAAAACTTCACAATCACATTTACGAAGCTTTGTGGACTTTATTCCTACGGCAATCAAGTAGTATAAATAAATATAAATACTTTTTGTAAATTAATTTTTTGTTTTTACTACCATCACCAATTTGATGACAACTACGGGCTAAATAAGCCGCCAATCTACGGCCTTCTTTAAGGTAGAAAGAAAAAGATAATAATCTATTTAATGCGGTAGTTACGAATTTAATTAATTTCACGATAAGAAATCGCGAGGAAAAAAATATCTATTCAGCACAGCTGGTCACGGATTGTTGTGAAATTGAGGAGATTTGCGTAGGCCTTGTGGGGGCGTAACTTACGATGCTTTTTTAACAAGAAGGAATTTTATCTCGCCAGGGAGTCAAATGGTATTTTCGCATTTTATATAGGTTTGTCGACTTAAATACTGCAGTTTATGGAGGAGATTATAATTGATGAATGGGTTTCTTAGCGATTTCTCACTCGCTTTCACAACAGGAAGTTGTATAATAAAGGAAAGATTTTTTTAGAATGCCTTCCATTATGTCAAAAATGTCCAAAAATTGCAAAAGGAAATTTCTACTAAACGAAGGTTTTGAATGGCCTCAAGTTTATTTTCCACCTTTTAAATGACAGTGTGCCTCAGGGATCTATTCAGTGACCACAACTCTTTAATCTGAGATTTTACCCGATCTGAAAAGGCACAGACTCATTCTGATTCTAAACAGAAAACTAAAGTGTTTGGATAGTTGCACCAATAGCCACTTTACTCAGGCACGATAGATCCAAAAACGAGTATAAAAAATGTATAACAATAAACTTAGCGAAGTCAGTTGGCTCCTTAAAGCAATGACAGTGCCTCTTTAAAACAGAAAAGGTCTCATGTAGAACATAATTATATAGAAATTTTTAGCTATTGATTAATATAGGCGCTATGTTCGTTTCGAAGGGGTGCCGTGGCGTAGTGGTTAGTGTGTGTGCTTGCTTTGCCTGAGGTCTGGGTTCGAATCCTGCCATCGTCACCTGAAAAAAAAGACTTGTTCTTTTTCACGGTCCCCACCTCCTCGAAGGTCTGACAAGCCCTCCGAGAGTATCAGTTATCTTGAAAAACTTCTCAAAAGTGCCGTACGGAATCGGCAAAAAATTGTAGGTCCCCTTGTATGTAAAGAAATTAACACACCGTCATACATTGTTGAGAAGTTGGCCCTGGTTCACCTCGAGCTGTTGCGCCACTCTATTTATTTATTTTTATGTTCGTTTCGAATCATATGAAGAAAAATGCGGAACTGAGTGTTCAGGGGAATAAACGGGGAATCGCGTTTATTAGTGGCTTAAGAGCGTAGCATAGTCAACGAAAGCTATATGAGAGCGATTCTTTCTGTCGAATATTAGAATAAAACTGGGAAGTTGAGAAACTGGGAAAGCAAGGCTACTAAAGCGGTCGACTTTTAACAGATTGTCAATCGTATTCGCGCTAGCTTCAAAGGTTTAACAGGATACGTATAGATGTTAAACATTATACCGTGATCATTGCAGCAGACAGAATCTCAAGTTTATATGGCACGCTTGCGTCATTAACGAGGAGCACTGGTGATTTTAAGGAGTGATTTTAGAATTAATTTGAAGACTTACGTAAAAAGCATTTATTGAATCAAATTAATATTTCAGCTTTCGCAAGGAAAAAAATAGTGAGGTGGTTCAATGGTTGGAGTATTACTCGCGGTAACAGCATCGTACCCTGCCGATGAACCAAACGCGGTTTTTATATCCGACCCAGGGTATGAGATATAATCGAGACCGATAGGTGAATTGTCCGTCAGTCTATCTGTCCATATGTGAGAAGTTTTAAGGTTTTTGAAATTGAGCTAGAATTTTGAAATTTGGAGCCTAACTTGGTTCTCATTTTGTTAAGTATGAAAATTGATAAAAACAGCCCAAGACACGCCCACAACTGACTTGGAGGTCAGACAACGTCAAATTTCATTTTATTTCGAATGCTTTTTGGTCAATTTACGCAGATGAACTCGAATTTCGGTGTAAAGCAATTATTTTTGCCTTTAGCTATCCAAAAATTGGACAAAAAAAAACTTTAAAATTTAGTGTTACAGCGTAAAGATGGTCGGATATTTAGAAGTTCGTTACAGACGTACTCTAACACTTACTTACTTTCTGTCTTTAGACATTTCGTCCGCTGGTATTTTATCTCCACTCAATGAAAAAAATTTCATCGTTTCGTCAGCGATTTATAAAATTGAATAAGCTTTAAAACCCTAACATTTACTATGGCGCCTGAGTTAAATTTATTACCGCCCTCTGAATCATAACCTCATACGGGCGGATAACAACCAACGTTTACTGCAGAAACTGAAATAGTAAATAATTTATTACCCCCTAAATGAAATCCATAGTAAAATTTTCTGTCGAGGACAAAGATAAACTTTCCTTCCCTCACAACAAGTTGCCTTTCGTACTGTCTCAGAATAAATAAATAAATATGCAAATCCTAAGGCATTACAATAACTAAGCAGGCCGCAGAAGCTCTTTTTAATATATAATAATGCCCCCCGAAGCGATAAGATGCCAAGGCAACAAAGCTCAAAAAGATTCCATTATTCAATTTATATTTTCAAAAATCGAAACGCACAATGTTATAGTCAAGAGGGGTAAGAGTAATTTGATGGGGGATAAAAATGTTTAAGAGTTGAGTGTACATGGATACCCAAGGGCTTAAATTTATGTACTTAAGCTTTCAAGGTTGCTTCAGAGGAGATAAAGTACACCGTAAATGACTTTTGAATAATTTAAAGCATGTCTAGATGTAGTTACTCAAACATCATCTGGTGTTGTATATTACGAGGCATTAGTTACGTTTACTTATAGTAAAGTATTGTAGTAAATGGAGTAATATAATAAGTTTTATTTGCGCTATATTTTAGTTCTATATTTGCTAGCTGAATAAAGTATAGTACATGCCAAAGTGATTCAGTTTTTAGCATGGTAGGATGCTGTACAAGAAGCCCTGAGCCCCCTATCAATACAGCCTTAAAAATGTTTGCAGCTTTACTAGGGCTGCTGAATTAAATTTCTATTAAGCCTCAAAACTAAAATGAATTACCGCCCAAAAATGAGGTCAGTTTCAATTAAATG
Organism: Neoascia interrupta; assembly: GCA_947623515.1. Classification (NCBI taxonomy): domain Eukaryota; kingdom Metazoa; phylum Arthropoda; class Insecta; order Diptera; family Syrphidae; genus Neoascia; species Neoascia interrupta. Next base: position 10,809,737 of record OX392462.1, read on the forward strand.
TCAAAATCCTTAAAGTTATGAATAACATGCATACACCCACCCTCGCACCCACCACAAACCTACGTTCCAAACTTTCATTTTAAAAAAAATCTAGTCTCTCCGCAGATTTTTGGATTCTCCATAGTTTCTCCATTTTTCTGTTGACCAGCAGAATTTTTATCTCCAGCGACAAAACTTAGCCTGAAAACGATTAGAGATTGTGACTACCCATAAAATGCGTCAAAAAAATTGTCGCGAGCAAATAGAACTAAGAAAAATAGGAAAGAAAGCTCGCAATGCAAAAAACACTTCTTAGACAGTACAGAAACACTACAGTTTTGCCCGCAGGTGTTATGCCTTTATGGAGGATGCAATAACCATCTGAGTATTCAAAAACAATTTTATTCTTTATTTTGGGAAAATGAAGATAGTTAAATAGCCGACCCTAAACTGGGTAACAGATACTGACAAGGATGCCGTTCGACCGCCGACTATGGGTTTTTTTGCCGGTTTTCGTTCTCCCCAGATATTTTTATTTCGGTATCCTCGTTATTTACTCTAGTCAGGAAACTGCTTATCAGCTTCTGTTCTGAGTTGGCTAGGATATTTAAAGCGAATCTTTATCTCTCTCGGAGGTTTAGCGCAACAGAGCACTTCTTCCCCTCAGGTTGCGCTGAGAGGAGGAGGAGTAAAACCGCCGACTTAAAGCTCACAACTTAAGGCATTGAGGTAGAGGCTGGAATAGCAAGAAATAAGTATTGATATCGGTTAAGGGTTCACCTCAAGCGACATATAGAGAAAAAGAAAGTCAATCTTGGAAGACATCTTCTTCCAGATTGACAAAAAAGACTATCTTTTTCGACCTTCTACCCCTGAACTAATTTGAAATTATACGATTTATCAATTACTAGAGTGGATATACGTAACTTTTACAAACAGTTCGAAATGGCAGTCGGAGTAGTTTAAACCTCTGCTGGCTGACAGAGCAAAGCGACATTCTAGAAAATTCGCTAGCTGACAAGCTCGCCAAACATGTAACAATTTTCTCATTATTGTTTGGAAAAGGCTCAAACTTTCACATTTAAACTACTGCGAAAACTAAATGCAATAGAAAGAACAAGAAGCAGGATGTATGAGGAAGAAAAACAGGCCACTCTCCATCTTCGCGGCGCAGCGCATGCCCCGATCTGTCTTAGAAACGACATCTTAAACTTGGAGCTTTTTATACCCCATCCCATAGGATAGGGGAGGTGTATTAAGTTTGATTCATTTTCCAAGACCTTAAGGGCATATGATCGAGACCGAATTGTAAGTGGAATGAGCCATGTCCATCCGTCCGTCCGTATGTCGGTAATTTTTGGCCCTAAATTTTCAGCTAGAAACTTAAAACTTAATATCTGTTCTTTCTAGGTCCCGAAGCAGTACAGTACGAAAGAACACAATCACGCTTCCTTTATACACTGTGACTCATACAAACTGTACAATATTCAGCCTCGAAGGTCAATCCGATTGACGTAAATCATGTGCGTGTTTTTCTGAAAAATTATCTATAAGCGTCAGCTTCATTTGATTGAAGCTGATTAAAGCTGATTGAAGAGCACTAAAACAAATTTGATTTTAAATAAAAAGTGTCATGCCATCAATCGGCATGCAAAAATCATATGCAAAAGGGATAGATTGACATAAATTTTTTTTTATTTTTCAATCTTAGCGCGTCACAACATTTATTAAATAAATGAATAAATGAAAGCCCGTTTTCCATGGAAAGTTAGCAAAAACTTAAATTTTTTTGTCGATCGATTGAACTCCTTGGACATGGTCAATTGAATGACGTCAGTCACCCACATTTAATTGAAGCTGATTGACGAAAAACAAAAAAATTTTGATTTTGCAAAGATAATCAGCTTCAAGGGATACGTCAACAAAAAAGATTGTCAAATTTGGGGCGTTTCCAATCCACGTTTATTCGAAAGAGTTAATTGCATCCCGTGGGGTGCCGTGGCGTAGTGGTTAGTGTGTGTGCTTACTACGCCGGAGGCCTGGGTTCGAATCCTGCCATCGTCACCTGAAAAAAAAGGACTTGTTCTTTTTCACGGTCCCCACCTCCGCGAGGGTTTGACAAGCCCTCCGAGAGTATCATTTGTCTTGAAAAACTTCTCAAAGTGCCGTTCGGATTCGGCAAAAAATTGTAGGTCCCTTTGTATGTAAAAAGAAATTAACACACCAGCATACATTGTTGAGAAGTTGGCCCTGGTTCACCTCGAGCTGTTGCGCCACTCTATTTATTTTTATTTTTTTAATTGCATCCCGCACAAGTTTCTGTTTGGTGTGGATTCTGGGCTGGCGGTGTCATATCTCACTGTGAACCGTATTGACTAGTGAACTGGCCACTTGAATCGTTATTGATTCCGTTAAACTTTTCGTTGTGTGGTTTGCTGGTGTTGCAGGTCTGTGAATATGACACAAACCAAAACGGCCATCTTAGTTAATATAACCCATAACTCATAATGAATGCGCCAGAGTGACGCAAAATTTGACCTTTGAAACGGATGCCAGCCAGACTTATGAACAATGTTATAATTAATAGCATCAGTAGGCATTTCAAACGAATAAAAAATGTCAGTGATATCCCTCAAACATTTCGTTCTATTTAGGTTCAAATATAGAAAGCGCTAAATGAAACTTCAGGCATAAGTTTTTGAATATTCTTCATATATGTAGCCACGACCAAAGCCGCAGCTTAATTAACGTTCATAACTTGCTACAATAAACATTTGCCATAAAATATTAAAATAAAAATGTATTTAAGTTTTTTTTAATTAAAAATTATACTTACAACGCAAGCCTTAACGGACTTCCAAAAATTCCTTGCGAAGACTTCAATTTTGATGAATTTTTTTATTCACACACCTTTCGTAAAAAAGTCTAAACACTTTTTTTGGGCAAAACTTAAAAAGTTCGATGTTTTTAAGTTTACCCGACGAAACAAAATTACAAAAAAAAATTATTTTACAAGTTTTAACAAGACCCTCTCTTCGTAAATTCTTCCTTTTCTTCACCACCTCTGTGACTAGGACTACGTTGTTCTTCTGCCTCTCTCTCCACTCAGTGTATTCCTTTCTGCAAATCCTTTTCAAGATTTTTTGTCGGTTATTTTGGCACCAATGTAGATGGGATGTTGTTGTCGGTCAGGTGGCTTAAAAATTTCGTTTTATTTTTTTTTTCTGTGAAGATGGACAAAAAATAATCCTTAAACTAGATGCCCGTTGCTCTGCAGCCAGACAATCTCGTAGTAAATGACCGTTTGCGTCCCAAATAAATTATCCCTTCGTCGTCGTCGTCGTCTAGCACACACTCCGGTCGTCCTTCAATCCACCAGTCTTGTTTTTATTTGAGTTTGATTTTTTTCTTAACCTTATACTGTCGATTGCGTTGATCTATGGCAAATTCATATCGCGATCTCTGCACATTTTCGCTGCTTAAATTTTGATAGTCTACGCCGAATAGTCGGAAAACTCTTAGCGAATACGTTGTGACAGAATTTCTAGAATCGGAATGGAAATTGAAACACACACTCTCAGTGTTGATCGGGAAAAGTGGTCGCTTCTCGCCAGTACGCGACTACTTTCGTCGAATTTTTCCTTCTTAAAATTTTTCCTTAAAAATGGAATAGATTTTCCTGCAGCTACTTTTTTCGATTACAGATTTTTGTAGTTTTGCATGAAGGTGGTTGGTTGATGGCGCGTTAGCTTATTCGATTTATTATTTTACTTTCTTTTTGCGATTTTCGATTTTACATACACATACGATTTTGAAAAAAAAAAAACACTTAATACAAAGCACACATTCACAATCTCGCGTCGATTAACTGATTTATGGCTGCTTTAGGAAATGCGTTGACACCAGTCGATAGTTTAGCATGTGAATTTGATTTTTACGATTTTTAGTTCGGAATTCTGATGGCCTCTAACACTTTAGATAGTTATATCAATGTGAGATGCACACAGACAGACGCACAGCTTAGCTGAATATGGCACTAATATCGATGACGACACTTTGGCCAAAGACACCACACCGACTTTTTTGCCGGTTTTATCGATATCTACACTTTTTGGTAATTTTTTCTTTGCTTTTCGGTAAGGATGGGGGCCCAGCTACTACTACTCTTGACACAGACACTACACCACCGACTCACAAAGGGCACATTTCCATTCTGAAAACGAGCACGAGCAGCCAAACGAGAGCAAAAGTACAATTTTATTCGGTTTTAATAATTTTTACGATGTTCGCTCTGTGTGGCATACAGACACACACACACACACGCAGAGAGATTTCTATATCTATGTATTTATGCTGGGTGCCGGCGCACGAGACTCTTGTTTACAAGTCGACTTTTGTGTATATATTACAACCAGTGCTGAATAGCTTTCTTGCACAGTGGCACAGTGCTGAGCTGACTCTCTGTCGATGGCAGAAGAGCAGAAAAAAGCTTCAGTTTTGACAAGCTTAGCAGACACGATATATACGCATATTCCGAACCGATGACGATGATGAGTCACAGAAATTGTTGCAATTGGTTGCGATGAAGGGGGTGTGTTCGCGTTGTATTCGTATTGAATGTAAGAGATTATGTCGATAGAAGCTTTTTTGCTCACTGACGTCTTCTCTTGAATGAATGTCGATGTCGATTTTCGAGTTTTTATTTATTTTAATTTTCTTTTCTTATTTCGTAAATTGTTTTAACGATTTGGGTATATTTATCTGTGGTAGCCACAGACGTGCACTGAATATTTTTCCAACACGTCTGTTTGCTATTTTTATTCTTGTTATCGATAAATTTATTTATAATGCAGCGATGCTTGTTGAATCAACTTTGATCTCATTGATGTCGAATCTGAAAGAAAGTAAAAAAAGAGATTTTGGTTGATTTTTGATTTTCAATTTTTAAAACAGAAAGATTGTTTAATGGATTTTGATTATTAAAAAAAAAACTATCGATAACGATTTATTTAAAAATTATGGTGGTAGATAAGAAACATCTCTAGCAACTTTTCTATAATTCACTTTAATAAAATGACAAGTGATGCAACCTTTGTGCAATGTTGCACAAACAGCTTAGCGTCAGAGGGCTAAAAACAAAAAAAAAGGCCATGGGTATGGAAGTGATAATCTATTACAAACCCTACAAACATTAAACCTAACCGAAATTTCGATTTAAGTATGCTAAAGAGGGTGTGACACCTTCGTCTTTCGTTCCCAATCGGTGTCAATTTAAACTGCTTTGAAAGCGATTTTTTTTTTAAATTTTTTTTTTGTTAGATTTTCAAAGACAAATGAAAAAAGATTCGTACCCACTAGAGACAATTAATTCTTTGAAAGTTTAACACTGTCCTCAGGGAGAAAAGTCATCCGAGGTCCTAAGTCTCCGAGCATATGAATGTTTTGAAGAAAGAAATAGAGAAGTTCAGCTAACATTCCAAGAATAAATTAGTAACGCCTTTTTTAGTGCTATGAGTTATTGTATAAAAATGCGCGCACATGAGCAACCGACACGAAACCATTCTCGGACAACTTTTAAATCTGTGTTTTGTAACAGACTTTTTAGTTGCTCGTTAATGGAAACTCCTTTTTTAGCCCAGGCAGCTCTATGTTTGAGCGCTGACGTGAAACTCTTTACATTATTCCAAGTCGAAGACATTTTAAAGAGTAAAATATTTTATGCGTCTGTATTTATTTGTAGTTACTTTGAGAGAACTAAAAAGTTGCTCATGTAAACGCTGCTATCGTGGATTGTGAGTTTCTCGATACGAATCGCCTGAAAAACTATTTATCTTTCATCACTTCATCGAGTACCTTGATTATTTTTAGTAATCTTCCAGTTCCGGGCGGACGGTCACCGTGAGATCGTGAGCTTACATAAAAAAAGACCTTACCAGACATGAACCGAATGGCATATTGCTGACAAATGCTACCAATCCATATTTCCTAGCTGTGGTTAAGCCGTGAAAAAATAGATAAATTCGTCTCGGTCAGGATAATCTTGAAATGTGTATCCTTCCAAAATGATCGAAAATTTTAAGGAACGTGATTATTATTTACATGTGGCATTAAATGAGAAGATTTCCAAATGATGTATTGTGCCGCCACTTTGAGAAAAGGAAAGACATACAGGAGTTAATAAGCGCACTTATTGACCACACCCTCTTCGAAATTTTAGTCCAGTCAGCTGACAGCGAACTGACATGGCATTCGAATTGTATAATTGATATTCAGACTCTCCAATGGAAACGTCTCAATGGAAAATAACTAATTTTTTAATTTTTTTTTTTTCAGGCAAAGTTGTTTTTAATTTATTTATTTTATCGGAGGATCACCGAGAATCAAATAGCGCACGCAAGTAAAAGGAGACCTCAGCCACCATACAAATGTAATCTGATCCTTTGTGATTTTTGGCTCAAAATTGTGTTATCGTACTCAATCTTTTTGGTTTTTGAACATACACATAGTCTCAAAACAAAACGAATATTTATTTACTGTATGAGCAAGTATTCGTTTTCCGTACCTCACTTGCTTCTTCAGTCAATGTATTGACGGGAAATGAATTGCTTCAAGTTCTCCGAAACTACACGAACTCAAATTTCCTTTTTTCTGGTGAATTTGTCATTCTTGATCGATTGGGATGTCATTATTATGACAAGATTCCAATGACAATAAAAACACATTCTTAAAAGCGACAAGACACGGTGTTTTTCCATTGTCAAATGTTCAACTATTCCATTGAACTTTACTTGTTAAATATTCTTTTGAAAATCATTGAATACAGCGTTTTCAGCAGAAATATGAAGTTATTTCATTTAAGAATTTCCTCTGAATCTGGCTCTGAATTGGAATGCTGCACGGTCTTGTCTTAAACGAGATTCGGAAAAATTTCCAGAAAACTTAAGGAAACCTTTAACAAAAATAAAGCAACAGGAAGCATTTCATCGAACATGACTGGGTAGGGTAACTAAGATCCTACATTGTATCGAGAATCGAATTAACTTTAAGTTGGTAAAGACGCATGAAAACCATAATTCCAGCTATTGTCCTTCCTCAAAGTAAATTAAAACTACCAAGACATTGTTATGATAATGAATTCAAGGAAAACAATGCTCCACCAAAGTGAGGGGATTAAGTTTCGATCCAAGGGAAGGCAGTAATTAACTTAATGGTAGGTATGCATTCCCAGAAAGAAGTAATGAGCTTTTCGTGCTTAAAAAAAAAACAAAAAAACAAATCGGATTACAGTGCACATCATTAACCTAACAAACATAAGATATATTGTCCTTGTAGACACTAAGTCATGTCGTGTAATTTCTATGAAGTTAAGGAATTTTGTTGTTGTATAAAATGTTTGCTAGGAAAATGTTACACATACGCCAGAGTAACCCAAGTTTCTTTTATTTTGTTTCAGAATCGGGGATTTCTCTTGAAACTTTATTTTAGATAAATCATACTAATGGGGCATAGATATGAGTAGGTATGCCTTTAATTTTCAAAGCATATGTGAACAAAAATTAAGGTTTGATAAATAATATTAATTTAATGCCGGGCTTGGGAAAGGCACTATTTGACGTCAAACTGATATTGCAACTGTTGGTACTGACATTTTCCGTAGCTTTTTGAGCTCATAAGTGCGAGCGTTGAAGAATAGCAGAGCAACAATATGACCACTGTCCAAAATGAATACCTGGATTGAGCCTTATGAGCCAATAAAAGCTAAACTGATGTCATAGCTAAACTGATGTTTAGAACATCAAAAAAATGTTTTTTCTTTTATAAATTTTGGTTCTGGGTTCATTTTGGTTTAATACATCAGCTTTGGTATGTTTCACCGGAATTGTTCTTAAGAGCATCTCGAGCTTGTTTTCCGGTTTATACCCCATCCCATAGGACAGGTAGGAGATTTAATTTATAGTTTGTAACATAAAGAAGTAATCACCGAGACCGAATTGTAAATCAAATGAGCCATGTCCGTCAGTCCGTGTGTGTCGGTAGTTTTTAAGCCTTAAATTTTGAGCTAGGAACTCGAAACCTGATTACTCTTTTTTTGGGCCCGAAGCAGTGCAAGAGTAAAATTTTTTGAAATCGGCCCACTTACACGCCCACTTTACTTAATAGCATGGAAAATCAAAATTGTCGTAGGGCGCTGAAATTTGGTACGCAGTATCCTTGCTTAAATGTTTTTGGATTGTGGTTCCAAAAAAAATCGAAAAACGCCACCATGTGGGCGTGGTTCCATTTCATTTTCAGTTTAATAAAGGGTGTTTATATGCGATATGTTAGCTTGGAATTAAGAAAATCTTGCATTATTTGTTAACATATTTCTGTATACTTTCAGCATTTGAAAAAATTTTTCACTAAGCCCACTTTTAGTGGCGCACAGTGGTCGGAGAGGCGAAAAAAATCATTTTTTTTTTTGCTTAAATCACTAAGGGGGGCTTGTATTCTTAAAGTATATAAGTTGAATAACTCATTTCGATTTATTGGAAAAAGATTTAGACTTACGACTGCAGCTGCGACAGCATTAAAGTCGCTACATTATGAAACTACTTTTGGCGCACATAACAGAGGGCCTTGTATTTTAGTCAATATTTCTTCTTCGGCAAATTGATAATAATTTAAATTGTTTAATGCATTTGAAAGCATGTCTAATGAAAACATAAACGTAATCGCAAATTTATTAATTTTATTTTTCAAGCAGCTATGCAATTTTGAATAAAATAGTCTAAAAATCAATATTTTGCAAAGTTCAGTAGACCAGAACAATTGAGCTCCACGCGGCTCCATTCCCTTTTTTGTTCTAAAATATTCTATAGAGTCTTACCTAAACAACGATACCATTTTCAGCTGCGGCAACCTGCGACCGCGCTTATCAGTTCAAAAATACCGTAGAGAAGTCGGCTCTGTTCTAGTCTGTCATAATATGAAGATTGTTATCTCCCACACCTCTCTCCAAAGCAGTTTAATTTTTTTCTCAATTGATCGCTATTGTTTGTGCGGACTAGCAAGTGAACTAAATTATAACCTAGTATGGCAAATTTTCGGTTGACCTACCGCGAAATCGTAGAAATTATTTTAGCCTATGACCGTGATGTTATAAAGTGCGTGGAGAAAATAAAAACTGATTTCCCATATTTAACTTCAAATCACCTTAAGGAACTAAAAAAATATTTACTCAAGGTATTTTTACCTTATTTTAATAGAAAATGGAAAGAAGTAGATCGAAATAAAGAGCGTTTCCTTAAAAGAAATGAGGTTTGGTTGACAAATACGTGCTCAATGAATGACATTAATAAAACTACTGAAAGGGGTCGCCCATCAAAGCCTTTTGAAGAGTGTTGTTTACGAAGCAAACAATTGAAAATTAAAAAACTAAAAGAAAATGTGCCTGAGCAACTAATTACATTAGCTGCCAAGTCAATTGAACACAACGAGGACAGGCCTGTAGTAGGATTTAGCGCTGAGAAAGCTTTGGCACTAATGGCGGATGCCTCTCTGTCAAAACACCAGTACAATATTTTGAGGAAGTCGATAAAAGAAGAGGGGTTTGACATTTTTCCTTCGTACGATAGAGTCTTGGAAGCTAAATTACTTTGTTACCCGGAAAAATTGGAGGTCACTGAAAGTTTGGTGAAAATGCCCTTACAGTCATTGCTTGACCATACCACGAAAAGGATTTTGATGACTAAAACTGAAGTTGAATTAAATGCTTTCAGCAAGAGCTAACCCTAGTTTCTAAGTGGGGCTGCGATGGCTCTTCAGGTCATAGTGAGTACAAGCAAACATTTTCAAATCAAGCTATATCGGACGCTAGTATGTTTCTCACGTATGTAGTACCTTTGGTAATTAAAAACAAAAATAACTCCGATATAACTTATTGGAAAAATCCAAGGCTAGTGTCTACAAGACTATGCAGACCTTTGAAATTCGAGTTTGTAAAGGAAACAACTGAAACTATCCGGAAAGAAGTTGAACGCGTGAAGCAAGAGATTTCGCAGTTAACTGAAACATCGGTTGTTGTTCATGATAAAACTTTCAGGATTCAACATGAATTGGTTCTATCTATGATTGACGGTAAAGTTGCTCAGGCAGTAAGTGAAACACCATCCATGGCTGTTTGTCCTATATGTAAGGCGAAACCTTCACAAATGAATGATTTCGAAGTTTTACAAAATCTTCCGGAATCTGACGAAGCACTTAAACTTGGCTTGTCCCCTCTTCATGCGCGCATAAAATTTATGGAGTTTGTCTTAAAAATTGCCTATAGGTTGCCCTTTAAGCAAGGAAAAGCAACAAAGGAGATAAAGCCGCTAATAGAAGTCACAGAGAAGGACATTCAAAACAAATTTAGATCTACAATGGGCTTGAAAATTGATGTGGTCAAACAAGGAATGGACACCACCAACGATGGAAACACATCTCGTCGATTCTTTCAAGATCCAAAAACTACCGCAAGTATTACAGGTAGGTACTCTTGCCATGTTTGTGTTCTCAAACACATAATATTATAGCTACTGCATTAGGTATGTCTCATCACACAAAGAATCTTTCTATCTACTTATAACAGGCGTAAATGAAGAGCTGATTCGCCACCTCGGAATTATTCTTGACACTATCAATAGTGGTGCTGCTGTAGATCCAGTCAAATTTGGGGAGTTTTGTAAAGAAACTTGGATGTTGTACACAGGCTTGTACAAATGGTATAATATGCCTAATACAGTGCACAAAATCCTATGGCACGGAGCCACTATTATTTCAGCAGCGATACTACCGATAGGAATGTTAAGCGAGGAGGCGCAGGAAGCGCGAAATAAAGACTACAGATTGTATCGACAGAACAATTCCAGAAAGTGTAGCCGAAGTGCGACCAATGAAGATGTCGGCCACATGCTTCTGGTGACATCCGATCCTTACATACAAACATTTCGCAAAGAACCAAAAACAAAAAGCAAATTAGATTTTCACAAAGATGTAAAAAATCTGTTACTTTTGTAGCTTGTGAAATTCGTGAAAAAAAGACAAACTGAAGCGTACATTTATCTAAAGTTCTTTAGAAATAAACGATTAACCTGAACTTAAGTTTTTATTTTGATTGGTTGAGCTGATGAATATAGATATTTTATTTCTTTACAAAATTCAAATAGCCTCGTAGGTATTCCTGATTTATTACGAGAAAAACAATTCAATATGTATAGGTAAGTCATACAAATTGGAAAGATTAATATATGTTGCGCACGATCCGCAGTTCAAATAAGTTTCGAAATTGATGGTTTCGCACCAATGTGATGCCGCCACGCCCACAAGGGGCTTCTTTTTTTATTTTTTAAATGCAGATCACAATACTGAGTGTAACTGAGCAAGGATGTTGCAAACCAAATTTCAGCGTTCTACGACAATTTTGATTTTTCATGCTTCTAAGTAAAGTAGGCGTGTCAGTGGGCGGATTTCAAAATTTTTTACACCTGTGCTGCTTTGGGACTCCAAAATAACAGATATGAAATTTCAAGTTCCTAGCTCAAAATTTAAGACCATTTAACTATTTTTTTCGCGAAAATGATGGTTTCCGACCACTGTGTGGCGTACTTAAATAAAAACCCAGTTTTCAATATAAAAATGTACTTAGCACACGCAATCCTCATCTAGACAATAAATTAAGAACCACAATGTTATGAAAAGGGCTTGGTGCCACGCCCCTCTTTACTGAAGCGATTTGAGGCTTGAAAGGGTCAACTGGGATGGGGTTTTCAACGATTCGGCTAACGGATTGTAACCCGCCACTAGGTTCTCTAAAAAATTATGCTTTATAGAGTGGATGATGATGATAACTTCATTGAAAGAGCACTGAAAAATGGCTCCTTTACCGCATATTTTTTCTTTGTTAAACTTTGTTTTTAAGCTTTTACAAGGGTTTATGACTTCTTTAAGTATAAAGCACGCAGGTCTTACGCTTTTACATGATACTCTCTCTTTTAATAATACTCTACTGGTTATAATTCTATAACCAGCAGAGTATTAAAAAAAAATATCCGGCATACATTTGAATGTTTTCTGAATGTTTCAGATAAAAATGTTTTCTATGTTCGGCCGCTCATTTTTAAACTGACGCTCCTGTTTTTTTTTTTTTTTTTTTGTTGCTGGTTTTGCCCGACCCGGCCACTATATCTCGTAAGCGTTCCTCTGTCCACCCTTTGGAAGACACCCAATTGGGGACCAAAAAACTCAGAAGGGGTTATTTCCTACGAGAAACAAGTGCTTCGTTTGCCCAGCATTGACTCCGCACTTAAAACTACCCCTTAGAGCCACTTTATCAGTACAAGATCATCCGAGTTTCGGGGTTATACCAACTTTAGCCCCAGAAATTCAAACTGGGGTTAGACTCGGATTAACTTACAATTTGGTGGGTTGTATCCTGATAAAACTCTGGAGAACGGTCCGAACTTCTTTGGTTGTTTTTTATAATGTGAAGCTGGTGCTTTGTGTATTGCTGTGGCAAATGACATTTGAGAACCACTTGAACGTCTTCACATTTTTTTTCTATGGAAAAGACTGAACTATTTCGAGAAGAAGATTTTGACTGCTTTGACGCTATTTGACTGCTTTGACTGCTATTGACGGAGTTAATTCTGCACTGAAAGGGTTAACTTCGTATTCGTTTTTTTCCGAAATCAGCTGATCTTTGTTTAAGCCGGGCTGAACTCTTCATTTAAAAACCAGCCGTTAGTGGTTAAACAAAAGTTTTTACATCCCCGAAGTGGCTGACTCACTCTTGCAGACCATGCCTGCTCCCCTAGAGTGTTAATATAGACCGAACCCTTTAGGTATAGTGATTTTGCCATTGGCAGAGGTCAAAAGTTATTGACTCCAAGTCAGCCAGTTATATTCTTGCTCTAATCCACATCAAAGATCAAAGTGGTGTAGTATTCCAAAACAAAAGTCTAATATTTGTACATTCTGCTACCGATCACGTCAAAGTCCCTGTTCTAAGACCTACCGCATAGAACTTGACTTCGCTACGATGTCAAAGTTTAATTCGGTGTCTTCAATGTTTCTAAGAGTGTAAAGAACGCTTATCTTATAAGACCTGCGATCCCGGCCTCGAGATGGAAAAGATCATTCTAGCTGATCGACTATTTAATCAACAGGTTGAAGGCAAGGGAAATGCCGCCAAAGCAGAAGCGGAAACCACTAAATGTGCCCACTACTTATTTTGCGGCAAGACTATAAGAGAATGGTCCACGTCTCTGGAATGAAAAGCAATGTCCAAAAATAGAGATATTCAACGACGCACGTGTCGTTAAGCTGAAATATGCGAAGATGAAGGCTGGAACTTGATGGGTTGTAAACAAAGCGGCACAAAGCTCGAACTTCTCGTTGCTGTGGTGAACGAGCTGGAACTTATCGGTTATCTGTCAATAAACCAGTGGAAAAACTTTGAGGGTAAGTTCCAAGATGCTCTAAAGAAAGCATATTCACCACAGGGAATGGTCCCGGTTTCACGGACAGCTGCAAAATTGTTGCTTGTAAAAGCGAGCCCCCAGTGGACCTCCGCAGACCTACGCTCTGTTTTGAAGGCTTACGACGCACGCTTGCGAGGGTATCAAGCACGAATTTTCATGTGTAGGGGCTCCGTGTGACGGTTTACATGTCTGCAAAGTTTCAAGGACTACTCCATACAGTATAGGAGACTTGGAGTCGATGGCTTAGCAGCTCAGAATCCTTAAGACAGGGCCTAGGCGGCAATACAGGCAGCATTTATGGTATCCTGAAATAGGAATAACTTAGAATGCCTACGATATAGCGACGTCAGAAGGGAGATAGGCGGGTAGCAAAAGTGGGGATTCGAGAATGAACCTAAGACACGCGATGTTGTGCCTTTTTGGTTGTTGAGAGCTGAACCCTATCGGTCCGTATTTTTTTTTATAACGCACTCGCGAACTAGGGATTAGGCTACCCTTTTAATGTTATGCATCTCACTAGCGAAAAAAAAAAGAAGAAAAGGATGAGAGGTACCGATGCACTCTTGTTTTGAACAAGAGTAGGTTGAATTGAGTTGGGAAGTCTTATTGTGGCAGGACGTTCCGCACATTCACGTTGCACAGCTTTAAAAAAAAAACCTCAGAATTTCACTGTGCGTCATGGGGTTAAAAATGAACTAATGTACGTTCAATCTTAGATGAGTATTATGGCTGAATTCCTCAGGGGGTAAATAAAATTAACGATTTAAATAAAACTTCTGTTCGTATAAAAAACTATAAAACACTGCAAGACAAGCGACATTGCTTCTGTGCAAGTGAGTCAATTGACTTTTCTATGTCTCTGTCAGTTTTGATGGCCTTTTTTTAAATCTGTCTAGCAGGTTAAGTGCGGTTTTTGGAGAACCTGCCCAGACTTGGGAATGTTATTCCAGCTTGAGGCGAGTATACACCTCATATAAAGAGCCAGATCAGAATAAATATGTTTGCTCCCTTTCGAGAAACCTAGGCATTTCGAGGCATTCTTGGCAGTCTTAAATATGTAGTCATTCCAACTTAAGTTTTTATTGGCGCCGTACCAGGGGTGTACCTGGGCAACCTTTCGGTTTCACCGATTCAAGTGGCATTCAAAAACTAATCTGCATATTGATTACCGTATATGACACTGTGGCCTGGAACTCAGAGATGTGAGACCCTGAAACGTTTGCCCAGGTTAGCAAGCTCCTCCCGGTACTCCTCCACCAGTTTGGAGGACATGGCAACCGAGCCAATAACTTTGATGGCGACTTGGCTTTCTACAAACATACTAATGCCTTGTTTGTGTTACGCCCAAGTTCGAGTGGTATTGCTTACAGGCCTCTTGGATAGGCAGTCATTTTGCCTGGAGGAGGCTGGCAGAAAGGTCGTCGGTGTTTATAACCTTGTTGAAATTCTTTAGTACTCACTTCGTCCATCTTTCACTGAGCTCTGATAGGAAATCTACGTCTTCCAAGGCTTTCCCTCCTGAAATTTAATTTGGTTATGGTGTAGTCAATTGGGAGCAATACCAAGCCATTAGGCAACGTGTCCAGAATGCTTAGACCGCACAGCCCTACATCCAGCACCTAGATTTAGTGAGTTTCAATGCACTGCATATTGTCGTATCTTTTATGCGAGAGGGACCCCACAAACTGTGTGAATTCGAGGCAATATGGCCTAGATGAAAAAAATCTAGCACATGAACACAAAAGAATATATTCTTAAACAAAAAAATAAGGCAGTCAGCAAATATGAGGCATTTCACACGCGAAACATGCAACAAAATGCATAAACAACAATTACCAACCGCGCTTCCACTTCCCATAATAAATCAAGCTTTAGAAAAGCCTTGATAGTTCGTTGGCTTCTGTGTTGCCGGTAATGGTTAGCAAACAACAATTATGTACATACATTTGTCTTACAATTAGCATACACCGCACAGAGCTTAACTTACTTCCGACTCCGGCAGATATTTTTAGCAAGATTAAATAGTGTGAAAATAGATATTTAAATTAAATAAGAAATTAACAACTTCCCGTTTATTCCAATTACACGAAAGAACAAAAAACGTAAACAAATTTACAGTCTTTTCTGAGAACTGCGTAAGTCTGGAGGGGTGCGGGCTCAATTTTCCAGTGACAGCACATTATACCCTCGCCCAAACGAGCTCTCAAGTCCATTTTTATGCATAAACAAAAGCTTCACGCTTATAGGGATTCCAAATTCGATTTTGTTTTTGTTTTGTTGGTTTTGAGGAGACATTAAGCCCGTTAAATCAAATTAGGTTCTATTTTTGTGACGGATAGTTTTGTGGTTTTCGTCGTGGAAAGGTAGACCATTAGCTAGGTTATGAGATAAGACGCAATAAACACGTATTAAAGGTGGAAAGTTTATACCTTATCATGGCACAAGGTGATTATAATTTTAATGATTCTAAGGGAAATTATTTTTCGTCCCAAAGCGAAACCCATTTCAAAATCTCGACTCAAACATTGTTAAGAAATAAATCGATTAATTTGTTGTCAGTTTTGCCAAGACAAACGGAATCGTAGACTGACCAGCCCCATTATGCCATTATTGCAGTCGTGCATCGAATGTAAAGCAAAGCTAAGTCACGAACAGTAAAAATGCCTCAACTCTCTGTCATACGTGACCTGGGGCAATAAGATTCCCAATGCTTACGTCAAAATGTTCAACTTTCAATTCAGCAAACAATATGTTACCGAAATAGACTATTTTTACAACCGAATAGTACACATATTGTATCCACTTACAATTCAGCCTTAAACGTGTGCACATGGTGACCTAAATTACCCAGAACCTGGAGGACCCCAAGCATTATGCAACACGCTCGTATCACTATCCACTCGAGTAAAATTATTGCTAGAATCTCAAGAAAATCTCAACTCGATACACTGGCGGAGGAGCTCCTCCAATCAAACACACGTGCTGGGATTGATTTCATTATTGCGATTGCAGATGAGAGTCATTTGAATTTCCGCCAATTGATTTCAATTTATGGCCTGCAATACAATAATATCCATTATGTAATAGAGTAAATGTAGCAGAACTGTTTTTATTTATACTGTGGTCTCCTCCTCATTTCGTATTCATTAATTCGCCGGAAAAAAAACACGAGGGAAAATAAAATAGCAAACGAACACAATCAGTGAGGACGACGATGAATTTTCTAGGCGAACGCACAGGAAAGGAATTTGCATTCTAATGCTGCTGAGGGGCTGTCAACGCCAGCACTAAAAGGAGTAGAAGAGAGGTTGATAAACGTGAAATAAACATTCCACAGTTAATGGATTATTACGCCAAGGACGGTGCACATTTTTGGGATAATTATGGGAATATAGCTAGAGCAGCCATAAAGTGGGCCATTATGATTGAAATTAAAATTTAAGTAATTCATGAAGGTTCGGCGAAAGTACTTCTGAGATTTCATTTGGCAACGATAGTGCAAACATATTTTAAATATTCAAGGCCATGAAATCATGTGAACTCAGGCTTTTAGTTAAATTATTTGTATGGCTCGGGTTTCGAGAAGTAACAGTGGCGGGTCAAAAATCGAAAACCGAGTATGAAATTTGAACTCAGAAAGAAAAGCTTTAGCTCACAAATCAAGGATAGTCATGTGCTGCGTAGCTCAATGCTGAGTTAGAGTAAAAAGTATTTTTTGGTTGTTTGTTAGCGGCAAATCGCTCGCAACCGTGGTAACCACCCATTTTCTGATAGATAAAGGACTCTCGTAATTTTTTTTTTTGCTGTTCTCTTAAACCGCTCACGAGAATCAACGCTTGAATCAAAAAAAAAACACCCTTAGTCTTTCTTCCGAGACGATCATCGGGCCTATTTTGTAAGACGGTTTATAAAGTTTATAGAGACCGATATACATATAAAGATAAAGATACAGACATCGCGGGCGGATATCACATTCCACTTTAACCAGGACATCGGCTTTCGTTTTCGAGGAAAACTGTTCAGTTAAGATCAAAAGGTTTAAAATTAAATCTCATGATGGAGCTCAAATCTGGAGCAATGGTAACTGGTAGACCTACTCTAGTACTTTGGAACAGAGAAATAAAAAAGGCTTAAAAATAATTATTCATTCAAATTGGTGAAAAAATATCTAACGAGCCTTTCAGCTGCCGCCTCAACAAAGTTCTTGGCTTTGACAAACCCGTCTCACAGGGTGAACTTACCGACAAAAACTGCTATCAAACACAAAGCAAGAGAAAGACACTTGAGATGATTCTTAGCACACTTTTTTCCGGACAAAATTTTGTTGATTCTCTTACGACTAGCCCGTCTTCCTGAATTGAGCGAATCAATGTGCCGACTCCTTCTTACAGAAAATAACAGAAAGTCATTATATTAGTCACGCATCCAGTAACTCGCTGGAAACAGCATGGCGTGCTGTCTGCGCTCCACACCAACAACGGCACTCAATGTCATCCTGGGTCTTATACGTATTCAAATACAAATTCTAAAACTAGCCAGGGCTGAGTGTGCCTCGACTGCTGCATTGGAAAAATCGCCTCGAGTGAGCTATACAGTCAGCCTTGGAAGGAAATCATCAATTTTTTAGACTCCATTCCTTGCCTACCTATTTAAATTATTGCGCTAGTAGTCCCTTTTCTAACGCAATACTTAAATAGTTCTTAAAGAATTTGACTCAGCTGCCATAAAAATTGATGGTTGAACTGGAAACAAACACGGTTATCCAGGAACTAGGCGTAGCATTAACACGACTCATAAGACCTGAGCACTTATGCGCAGTCAGCACTTTTCAAAATCGAATGGAATCCTATGAACCCTGGCTTAGTAAAATTATCCCAGTTCTGCCCCGGGAAGTTTTAAGCGCTAATTAGCTTGCACTAAACAAAACTGGACAGACTTGCTTGACTAGTGAGGGATGAATCCTCCTTTTATACAAATAGAATCTAGTAGCGTTTCGCTATAAATCATGAGCAAGAATGTTATTTAAAAAGGAATCAGAGCAAAAATCTTTTTTTTCTTGGAGAAAAATCAGAAACTCTATGTGTTCATATACCATAGGCTCTTCTTAAAGACATCGCAATACCAAAGCACCAGAAAAGCCTCCGTTTATGATCTAAGAAAAAAGCTCGTCCAGGTCCAAGTCTACCCAAATGTAAGTAAGTAAATAGGGGTACCCACGAGGTCTGTACCCACAATTTTGTCTACCAACCAAACTAGATCTTTATAAGTGAGTGCGTGGAGTCGGCCAATCCGCACAGCACCCCTAAGCGAATCCTCATAATCAGGATCACAGACAGCCACTGGTACTTAGAGTAATTCAATAAAATAAGAACAGTTAGGATCACCGCTTCACCTGCTCTTAATAAACTTCTATGAGGCACCTGACAGCGTCAACCAAGATTTTATTTGGTATACTTTTTCAGCAGGTGTATTGAAAAAGCTGGCAGTTGTCATTCAGGCTACTTGTAATGGGATCACATTGTATGCTTGAACGGCGAACATCTAGAAACAACAAAAAAATCTCGGATAAAATCTAGCATGCATAATTTTTTCGGAGTTTTTTAGGTAAGGGAATTTGACAAAGAAACAGTTGTAAATACCCAAACTTGCAGCTAGCCCAAATCCTATTTTGGGGGCAGACCTCCATAACCAATCAACTAGGCAAAATATGGCCATTTCACTGTATGTAGAACCATTCGATATTTTGGTCCTTCTAGATTTTTGTTTTTTATGTTTGGTTTTCTTTAAATCCGGGCAAATCCACTTGCTGTTGGTGAAAACGTCGGGTTTTGTATAGAAAAAAGTTTTCAGAGGTACCAAATTTAATCAGTGTAAGACAAAACTATACCAGGCTCCGTACTTGGTTGTTGCAGGAAAATTGTTTTACCCTGTTTGCTCCGTTTGGCCTCTAGTTTTGTGTTTCTCTTGCTACCTTCTACTACACTCTCATTTGAACTATATAACAAGGCTGCATTCTTTCCAGGAATCGCACAACATTAACTTCCGATAAAAGAGTAATTGTCTAGGCTCAAACAATTTTCTTAAAACATCCTCATTACTCAGATGTTGTTTATTGTCCCATAGAATTATGGATCTCTAACACATAAGAGAGGGGCGAACTCAGATGGATTCAAAACACAATGCCGCAAAAAAGAAAATGATCAGTATGATTACAATTCAAATTGACAGCCGTAAAGTGATATTCGAAAACCTTCGACAACTTTGTAGCATTAGAAGTAGCTGATGGTGAACCGAACCTGTAATTGGAAACGGATGCCGTGTTTTGAGAGCAGCACCTGACAAATAACTTCCCCTACCACAGGAAACTTGAAAGCTTTAAAGGATATTATTAAGAATTTGTTAAGTTAAATCGTGGGGTGCCGTGGCGTAGTGGTTAGTGTGTGTGCTTACTACGCCGGAGGCCTGGGTTCGAATCCTGCCATCGTCACCGGAAAAAAAGACTAGTTCTTTTTCACGGTCCCCACCTCCGCGAGGGTCTGACAAGCCCTCCGAGAGTATCATTTGTCTTGAAAAACTTCTCAAAGTGCCGTTCGGATTCGGCAAAAAATTGTAGGTCCCCTTGTATGTAAAGAAATTAACACACCAGCATACATTGTTGAGAAGTTGGCCCTGGTTCACCTCGAGCTGTTGCGCCACTCTATTTATTTATTTAGTCAAATCGTACGCCGAACATTACTTGAAAACTAGTTAAAAGCGTCAAAGGCGCATTGATTCAAGGGATTTACTGTACTCTAAATGTTGCGCATACGCCACCGATTCTTTGGCCTATCAGATTTTTTATTTAATTTTTTTTTTACCCCATAGTATAAGAGTTATATTAAGTTTGATTCATAGTTTGTAACTTAGAGAAATAATCGCCGTAGACACCGAAGAACTTAAGGGCATATAATCGAGACCGAATTGTAAGTCGAATGAGCCAAGTCCATCCGTCCGTCTGTCGGTAGTTCTTATGCCTTAAATTTTGAGCCAGGAACATGAAACTTTATTTCTGTTCTTTTAAGGTCCCGAAGCAGTACAAGTATAAAAATTTTTTGATATTTGCCCACTGACACGCCCAATTAACTTATAAGCATGAACAATCAAAGTTGTGAAATGTAAAATTTGGTATTTGATATCCTCGCGTGTGTATTATAATTGGCATTTCGGAAAAAGCGAAAACCGCCCCGTGTGGGCGTGGTCATATTTTATTTGATTCTAATAAACGGTTTTTATTCAATATATTTGCTTTAAATCCAAAAAACTTGCACCAAAAAATGTTCACGCATATACGTATACTATCAACTTAAATGAATTAATTTTTGCCACGCCCACTTTTGGGGGCGTTTTTAAGTAAAAACCAAATTTTTAATATAAAAATGTATACCACATCTGATCAAAGAAAAATTTAACAAAAAATACGATGTCATTTAAAATGGGCTGATGCCACGCCACTTTTTAAGGAAGGAGCTTCTTAGCTAATAAATTCTAAAATTAATGCAAGTTAATAAAATCTAGAATTTAACAACCAAGATTTATGACGCAGTTCGGAGTCGTTTAAGCGGATTGTAACCCGCCCACTAGTTTTTTTTGTTTTTTAAGTTTTCTACAAAGCAAATATATTAAGCAAGCGGTGAAAGCAAAAATATTCGCATCCCCGCATAGAAAAGATCACTTAAACCTTCACAGACACAAACGTTTCAATCTCTTTTTATCAAATTTTCGTGTAGACATGAGAGCGTAGTTAAAAAATTCACTTTTTATGTACCAGACGAAATGTATGCAATAAAACTCTTCGGAAATTCCGCCAGCCACCAAAACGGTGGAACAATACCTAGAACGAATTAAAATTATCCCACAACGCGCTAATTAAATCTAATCAACACCGAACCCAATGGCTGCATCCCAAAAAGCTGTTATCATCAATTAAGGCTATTAAGAAAGTTGGCAGAAAAAAAAACTCACACTTTCGACTGAGATTCGAATTGAATTACCATATCTCCTAGTTAGAGTTTCCTTTTTAAGCCCTCCTCTTCTGTCCCTCTGAAGAAAACAATTTTCAGCACAAACACACATATGCACACCCAAACACTTAATTCTTTTAAAATTAATTTTCACCAGAAACTGGAAGACTTTGTGCACTTTCAAGGAAACTCCAAACGAAACTGGATCTCTGGAACGGCGCGCTGGGCAAGGACAACAATTTTGAAAAATTATGAAATCGTTCGTAACACAGTGAGAGAGAGTTTGGTTCTCTTTGGGAAATTCTGTCTCTCTCTTCGGGTTGATGATATGCAGGAAGAGGAACCGATAGACCAAGAGAATCGTATCTACAGCAAGCTGAAAAGTGAAAACTATGGAAGAGTACAAAAGTGCAACCTTTCTCATTCGGTGTATATCTATTTTCTTGCTCATATCACTTGAGAATTTCTGCGACGCAATGAATCAAGATTAAACGTCCTTGGAGTTTTTTGGTGGGAGAGACAATGATTTTTGTGTATTTTTGTACTTTATTATTGCAGGATGTAAGCGCACGAAGAAGGGTGTACCGTACTGTAAGCTGTTTGTTTGACTATCTGATTATAGCTACAGTATCTAGCAGGACTTGAATCCTCTCTCGTGTTGGCATGGCATTCCTTTTGTGTGTTGTGCACGATAGATACAATTGTTTGGGTTGAGTGTACTGGATACAAACATGAAAGAGGATGTTCAGATACGGCGGGTGTACATAAACATTCTAGATATTTCGATATGCATACCATGCCTGTTTATATCCACCTGTGGACCCGATGCCAATGAACATTATAACTGCGCACTTCATTTTCGACATCAGTTTTATAAAATATCCCATTCCGCCCACTCAAACTGGTCGTGGATGATAAAAACTTTTTTTACGATTTTAATATTTCATCTTATAAATCGACTACGTGGGGCACACACACGCACGCACACAAGGCAGGCTAACTCAGCTCACCCATGGATTTTGGTTTATGCAAATATGATTTGCGGTGTTCGTGTTTTTGAATACAAATAAATGTGTGTATTTTTGAATTAATGTAGGAACCACAATAAGATAAAAATAAATTTACATAAACACCTTCGGATTGGTATTTCTAAAAAAGGAAGAATTATGTTTGCATTGAAAAATTGGTTGCAACGAAGGTTTTTTAATCTTTTTTCTAACCCACATCAAAACAGTTTTTTTAACATATTTGATGAAGCTAGTGCAACTGCAAACTGTTTGGGTTTTAAAAAATAATCTAAATTCTTGGAATTAGAAAAAATTTGTGACTTTTCAGTGCATGTTTTGAGATACTAGAGCTTCCTGGCACTAAAAGAGGGAGACCAGCTGCAAAATTTTCAATTTGCAGTTTTCAAATGAGCCAGCAGATATGGTGTGGATGATCTGTACATTATATTTCAAAATAGCTGTATACTTTACTAAATTGAATGAGCTTGGTCTTTCGGACAGATGTCAAGTGCGACTCTTGAAATTTTTAGTCTTCACGTCAAATCATTTACGAACGAGCAGCGTGACTTAATCTTAGTATAGAAATTGGTTATATGTAAAAGTATTTTTTTATTTCGGTTAGACAAAATGTATAAGGCGACTTTTAGGCGACTTTTGCTATCAGTTCTGAATTAATTTAAACATAACATTCAAATTTAAGTCTCCACCATTTGCTTACTTATTCTTCAAAAATCATCAAAATATTTTAACTTCGGGGTGGTCAAAGGATAGACATGTGCACTCAAGAGGATACAATCATCTACAGGTTTTCTAAACCCACCTCTGTCTATCAACTCCTACTCTCACCTCCCCGTGGTGAACACCGGGTGCCTAGTACCTCAACTGGAGATTGGGTTCCAACCCCTTTGGAAGGTTGTTGGGGGTAGCAGACGAGAGAGGGGGGGAGGAGTGTTCCCACTAAGGCACTTCTCCTTGCATCCGGACGGCAGCGGAGGAATTCCCCAGATGGAATCAACGGTGGCGTCCATAGTTCCAGTCAGGCCGAACTACTTAGTGAACACCTTATATGGGCTACTACGACGTATTCGGAGCTCAGGCCTATAAGGAGCGGGCTATCCGGCTCTCCGTCCTTAGAGCTAAGCAAAGGATCTGGTCCTCCAGGTTGGGGGTCGTGCCGTCGGGGTGACTTCCCGGCCACGTAAAGAAACACCAGTCACGAAGCGGAAACAAGCCTCGGATTCGGACGGATTTACTGTTGACGACCAATGCAAACGAGAAAAGGACAACGAGCTCCGGATCTGCACGTGGAATGTTAGGTCCCTTAACAGACCACGTGCAGCCGAGCAACTAGCGGAGGCCCTTAACGACTGCAAGGCAGACATTACTGCCATCCAAGAAATGCGGTGGGACGGGCCGGGCAAAAGAAGGATGAAAAACTGCGACATCTACTACGGCGACTGCTACCGGCATCAAAGACAGCGCCTATTTGGATGTGGTTTCGTTGTTGGAGGCAGACTTAGGCAAAAAGTCTTGAGCTTCAACCCTGTAAGCGAGCGCCTCGCGACGATCCGCATCAAGGCTAAATTCGCCAACATTAGCCTGATAAGCGCACATGCCCCCACAGAGGAGAAAGATGACGAGACCAAAGATATGTTCTACGAGCTCCTGGACAAAACTTATGAGCAGTGCCCTAGCTACGACATTAAAATTGTCCTAGGCGATTTTAATGCCAAGCTAGGAAGGGAGGGCATCTTTGGTCGTACTGTCGGAAAGTATAGCCTGCACGACACGACCTCCGATAACGGATTCAGGCTGATCGACTTTGCTGCGGGGCGACACGTTGTGGTAGCTAGTACACAGTTCCCGCATCTCAATATCCACAAAGGGACATGGAGATCTCCCGATCAATCAACCGTCAACCAGATTGACCATATTGCGATCGACGCAAGGCACTCCTCCAGTATCATGGATGTCCGAACTTTCCGAGGGGCCAACATTGACTCGGATCACTGCCTTGTTGTAGCCAAGGTACGGCTGCGGATATCCCGACCAGCGCCAAGTAATGGAAATACTGTGAGGAAGTTTGACGTCGGCCGACTACAATCGCAAGAGATCGCCAGGTCCTTCTCCAACCGAGTCTCTCAAAACGTTCTACGAAGTCCTATGCAACCAGCATCAAGTATTGATAGCCAGTGGCAACATTGCCAAAATGCCATCAGAGACGCCGCCTCTGAAGTGCTGGGTTTCACACGGCGACCACAACGAAACCCCTGGTTTGACGATGAATGCCGGCAAGCACATGCAGCTAAACAGGAAGCATACAAAGCGGCGCTGCACAGAAGGACTAGAGCTGCTCGCGAGCTCTACGAGCAGAGGAGGAGAGAGGAGCACCGGCTTCTCCGAAGGAAATAGAGAGAGCACGAGAAGCGCGCGGTTGAAGAGATAGAGAGATGTTACAACAGGAATGAGGTTAGAAAGTTTTACCAAAGGATCAAAAGGTCCTGCCAAGGGTATAAACTTCGAACTGAAGCCTGTAAGGACCATCAAGGGAACATCGTTGTAGAATCGCAGTCGGTGCTGAGGATTTGGAAAGACCACTTCTGCAGACTGTATAACGGCGAGGACGAACCAAATACCGCTGTCAGGCAGAACGAACCATTCAACCCGGGCGAAGACGTTACCGACGAAGCATACGAACGATACCGCCCACCCGACCTGGATGAGGTGAAAGTAGCTGTGTCTAAACTCAAGTGCAACAAAGCAGCCGGAGCAGACGGCCTAGCTGCCGAACTTTTTAAATCCGCTGGCGATGAGCTGGTTAGGAGCATGCACCAGCTCATCTGCAAGATATGTAGTTGGCACAACTCAGAGACCCTCTGAGTTGTGCCAACTACAGAGGCATAAGTCTTCTTAACATCGCATACAAGATCTTTTCTGCTGTACTGTGTGAACGCCTGAAGCGGTTTGTCAACAATCTGATAGGCACATATCAGTGTGGCTTTAGGCCAGGAAAGTCCACCATCGATCAAATATTCACACTGCGGCAGATCTTGGAGAAAACCCAGGAATTCCAAATCGATACACACCACCTCTTCATCGATTTCAAGGCCGCGTATGACAGCATCTATAGAGACGAGCTATATAGCGCAATGTCTAGTTTTGGCATCCCTGCCAAACTCGTCAGTCTGTGCAGGATGACGATGGAAAACTCACGCTGTTCCGTCAAGGTCGGCAAAGACCTCACCGACCCCTTTGATGTCAAAAAAGGATTTAGACAAGGCGACGCGCTGTCATGCGACTTCTTTAACATCATACTTGAGAGAATTGTGCAGAACTCTCGCGCCAACACCAGAGGTACAATCTTTCAAAAGTCCGTTCAACTACTTGCATACGCAGACGACATTGACATAATCGGTAGAACAAAGCGTGATGTCAGTGAAGCCTTCGTGAGTATTGGGACGGAAGCGGCGAACATGGGTTTAGCAGTCAATGAGGGCAAAACCAAGTATATGCTGTCATCAAGAAAAGACACCCAACACCGACGTCTTGGACAAAACATCACCATCGACAGCTATAACTTTGAGGTAGTTAGGGACTTTGTCTACCTGGGTTCCGCTATCAATTCAGACAATGACACCAGCGCTGAAATCAAACGAAGGATAACTCTTGCCAATCGCTGTTTCTTTGGGCTAAGAAGGCAATTGAGTAGCAAAGCCCTCTCTCGAGCAACTAAAGTGTCCATGTATAAGACCCTCATCATCCCAGTCCTGCTGTACGGTGCAGAAGCATGGACCCTGTCAAAGGCGGATGAAAACACTTTAGGCTGCTTCGAGAGGAAAATTCTTCGGACGATTTACGGTCCCGTCTGCATAGACGGAGAGTAGAGGAGGAGATATAACATCGAACTGTACGGGCTGTACAGCGATACCGACCTAGCCAAAAGAGTCAAAACACAACGTCTACGATGGCTGGGTCATCTAGAGCGGATGGACACCAACGCCCCGGCCCGGAAAATCTTCGAATCCACACCGCAGGGACGACGCGGTAGAGGAGCACCGAGACTCAGGTGGCGCACGCAAGTGGAAGGAGACCTCAGCCAACTTCGCGTGCGAAACTGGAGACGGCTAGCTAGAGACAGAGCTGGCTGGCGAAGCTTGTTGGCTGAGGCCCAGGTCCACCCCGGACTGTAGCGCCACCTTAAGTAAGTAAGTATTTTAACTTCGGATGACCGTTTGCATCATAAGCCCTGGCAAGCTCAATAAACTATTTTACTGTGCCAATAAAAAAAGCCAGGAATCCCTGGCTTAAGTGAACGCGAGCAACCAAGCTATTCAACCTTGGTTAAGATTAAATAAGGATCATTCGGTAGACTGGCTGAAGACTGGGTGCAAACATTTTGACAGGCTTAAGAATATTCGAGCTTTCAAACAGGGCTCTTTTATGCTAAGAATTCCCCTACTTAGGTTAAAACAAAATAAACTGTCCATCGTTATCCGTAGAGAAGTAATTGAGTGAAAACTCAAAAGGCGGGAAAGCTTAAAGCATCTCTCTAGTGAAACAACCGAGTTCCCTGCTAAAGCAGAAAAAAAACCTATAAAGTTTTTTCGGTCTTAACCCTTTAGTAGGTATTCGAAGAAGTATTTCCCAAGAAATATTCAAATGCACGAATTTACTTCGCATTCACCCAGCCTTTATGTTTGTCCTTAACGTGAAGTGTGTTTCTGCAGGTCCTGTCACGTCTGTAACTATAGCTTGAATTTTATCTCTTTAGGTTGGTAGTTTATTTTTCCCCCGATAGCTCTTCTTACTATGCAATTGTAGCCTCGACACTTTCGAGAAGCTCTTGTCTTCTTAAAGGCTCACCCTAACGTTTGCAAACACATTACACGCAAAAAGATTGCAAAAACTATACAACACAATGGGAGAAGGGTTGTATGTTAAGTTGTTCCTTTTCGCAATGTTTTAATGTTACGCCCTACTTAGAGGAGAGCTACAGACTCAGAGGCGAAAAGAATGAAAATTGTATGGAAATTTTTTTTACAATTTTCAAAATTATAACTGAATAGCAAAATTTTGCTAAAAACAAAAGAACTAACTTAAATGGTGAAGATCGACTCTGTTAGCAAAGTTTAAGCACCCGAAAAATATCTCTTTTATGACGTTATGTCATTTTTATGTCATGCTCAAAGGAATTGTCAAATTTATTCCTATGGCCGTATTGCGTGTCATTTAAATTATTTTAATTTGGAAACTCCGCTTGATTTTCCAAATTGCCAAACCCTCACGTGTATCAATAACAAATTATGTATGTGGTAAACTGGAATCGAAAGCAATTTAAAAATTGCATGCGATTCGATTTCATGTCAATTCGGTTGATTTGCTTTGATGAGCAACAATTTATAAATTTTTTATTGGTTGATGTAACAGCATCTATTGTTGCTGCTAACCACATCAACACAAACGATATTGTTTTGGCATTTAAGTGAATACACGATTCTGGCGCCAAATCATGCCATGTTGGTACTGGTACCTCATCACAATGGTTGCCTGCTGAATGCCATTGCTTGGCGCGAAAACGTGGAATGGCGACACAGTGCAAATAGACTCATTGAAGACACTTGAGTGCACACAAATCAAAAGTGTACTTTGCTCGGTGTCGGTGCACAGATGACGTTGCCCAGGAAGGCGTATTTCATTTCTTATGTAATTAACAGAAAGCTACAATGAGGTTGCGTAAATTTTTTAAATAAGGGTAGAAGTTTCACTGTCAACTGAAAATCAGCGTCGGAGTCGTGTAGTCTTGTGTGTAGAGACCCCAGACTTCAAGTGAACTACTTGTCGTTAATAGAGAAAACAAATGTTATGAGAGGAGCAACGTATGTACCAAGACTATGATGCAATAGAGTAAATGAGAAGGAAGAGAATATAATTTTACATTCCATGTCAGTTTTCTTGTTGGAGCCATGTTAAACCTTGGAGCCCAAATTATTGCAAACAAATGCTATCTGCGAAATCTTCACAAGTTTGTTTTTTTTTTTTTAATTCCTTATTATGCCATAAACCATAAATTGTCAAACTATTGCGTCTTATTTCAAAATCACTGATCAATCTTCATATTTCTACGACTCGGCTCTTTTTTTAAAGAAATGTCTCTAGAAAATATTTCCTTCAAACCTGAGTCATATAGCTACCGGCTAGAAACCTTCAACAAGTCATTTCCGCAAGTCGTAATTAATTATTTTATTGCTTCTACAGAACTGTGCCAACAACATCTGACAAGTGAAATTTATGTTTACGTGATAAAACAATGCTAGGTACGTGCCAAATTGAAGCAAACTCCCTGAATAAGAGTTGACAGATAATAAAAGAATATTTACAATCAGTTAATAATATAAAAAAATTGTTTGTCAACAAACCGTTTGACTACCAATCACCCTGCGAGGATAACCTAGCTGATAAGTCAAATTGCTCTCTCTCTCCCCATCTGTCAAGTTTACCGAGATAATTCTAAAAACATTCTAACGAAAAATTTAATATTTCCAATAGGTCAGCAGCACCGAGCAGTTCAAGAATGTCAATTACCTATGACGTACGCTCGTCGTTGTCAGTAATTATGGACTAAAGCCTAGCGTGACTTATATCATATCACTCGTCAGCCATAATCGAGCAGCATGAGTAGAAAAACTGATCGAAATTTTGCTGCGCAAAATGAAAACAAAAATGAGTTTTATTTTTAGAAATTTTCAAAACAAATCAGCGCCAACCTTAAGATTGATGTTGTTGTTATTTTTTCTTTTTTTTTTTTTGCTTGCCTAAAAGCCAACAAATTATTTAATCTTGTTTTGTGTAAGAATATCTGTTAAAAATGGCATTTGGCCAAATTTCGCAAGCAAAAAAAATCGAAATAGGTAATTGTTCAATGTATTGTTTTGAAAATGTCTACAAGCGCTGGTTTTCTAACATTTTGTTGTAGAAGGAAGTCCTCTATTCAATAAGTTCTACCAAGTATTCTAATTAAAGAACTTAAACTGAGGAAATTTTGTAAATTTTCATTAAATTTACTACAATTGAATCAGTTGCAACCCACAATAGATTATCAAATATTTAGTAGCATCTAATATAAAAAGGAAATAGAATTTATTCGAATTGAAAATGAGGAAGAGTGTATTTTTGAGACTTTTTATTGATGTCAATAAAACGTTTATTACTTTCGAAAACGATTCTAAATTTGGGAGGGAAAATGACGTATTATGGAAGCAGAAATAGCCAATAAGTTCTTGATAAGTTATAAATAGGAGAATAGTATTTATCTGCTTAAATATAAATATAAAAACAGAAGTAAGAAGTAAAATTGAATGGCAAGTCTAGATGCAGGATGGAATGCCATTCTTCGCTAAATTACAAAAACAAATCGTTGAACAAATCGATGAACATTACTAACTTTTCGAGGTATTGCTATCATTATTGCTGGTTGTAAATAATCGTGTTGAAGTATTTTATAACCTTAACAACTAGCGTTAAGTTAACGCTGTAAACACATTCGCATGTAAAAAATTACCGCTTAAGAAAAGACGGGCTAGATTCTTCTTTTTTTTCAATTCTTCTTTCCAATCGAGGCTCTCAAAGCCTTCTACGAAATCCTATGCAGACAGCATCAAGTGTTGGCAGCCAGAGGCAACATTGCCTCAACGCTATCAGAAAAGCCGCCCAATTGATGTGCTGGGTTTCACGGCCGCTACAACGAAGCCCTTGTTTTCATGACAAGCAGAAAGCATATGAAGCGCCTTTGCACAGAAGGAATAGAGGTGCTTGCGAACTCTACGAGCAGGGAAGAGAGTTAGAATGGTTTTTCAGAAGTAAGAAGAGAGATCACGAAAAGCGCATAGTTGAAGAGATACAGAGATGCTACAACAGAAATGAGGCTTGAAATTTATTCCAAAGCATTAAAGAGTCATGCCAAGGATATAAAGTGTACCTCAGTATTTTATGCCAGATCCTCAAGAAAGGCGACCCTATCAGTCTCCTTAAATCGAATACAGGACCCGTTCACCCATACCATATTGCCCGAACAGCGTGAAGGCCGTTCATCAACAAAATTATAGGTCATGTCTGTGGCATAAGGCTAAAATCAAAATCGATCCATCATCGATCAAAATATTCACACTGCAGCAGATCTTGGCAAAAAAGCACAGGAATTCAAACTCGATACCCACCACCTTTTAACCGATTTCAATGACAATAACTATTCAGACAGCTATATCTGGTAATGTATAGTTTTGACAACTTTGTCAAACTAGCCATCTTATGCAGGATGACGATGTAAAACTCACGCTGCTCAGTCAAGATCAGTAAAGACGTCACCGACCTTTTTTATGTCAGAAAAAGGATTTAGACAGGCGACGTGATGTCGTGTGTCTTCTTTATTGACATACTTGAGAGAATTATGCAGAACTCCGACAATCCCGTACAATTACTTGCATACGCGGACAACTTTGACATAATCGGAAGAACTCAGCGTGATGTCAGTGAAGCCTTCGTGGGTAAAGGTACGGAAGTGGCGACAATGGGCTTAGCAGTAAATGAGGGCAAGACCAAGCATATACTCTCCTCAAGAAGATACACTCGACACCGAAGCAACGTCTTGGACAAAGCACCACCATTGGCAATTATAACTTAGAGGTAGTTAGGGACTTTGAACTTACCTGGGTTCCGATATGAATTCAGATGACGATAACAGCGCCGAGATCAAACGACTGTTAAATCTTGGCGCAGGCAATTTATTAGCAAGTTCCTCTCTAGACTAACTGCAGTGTCATCATCCCAGTCCTGTTTTACGGTGCAAAAGCAGGGGTCCTGAAAAAGGCGGATGAAACGCTTAGAGAGGAAAACCCTTTGGGTCCCATATAGTCCCGTCTAGAAGATAGACGGGAAGTGGATGAGGAGTGACACCTCAAATGGAAAACTTGACAAAAATGGAAAACAGCGACTTTGATAGCTTGGTCATCTAGGGATGGTGAACAAAGATGGCAGAAATGTGACTTTTTATGATTTCCTATGTTTTTTACGTGTGCTACATAAATGAAGTAGTTAATGTAGTTAAATGTAGTTATAGTAGTTAAACGTAGAAGACGTAGCAATTAGACGTCAAAATGACGTTCGCAATGTCAATGCAACCACCGAATTGTCATTTCAATATTCTTTTTCAAATTACGAGGCTAGACCGGTTTGACATACTCACAATCCTTTCTCGAACGAGGCTTAAGGCCTAACCATAATTAATTTATGGATTAAGGTCCTGAAATTATGGCTTGATTAAGTGTCAAAATACAACGAAAGTCCCAGTCAAGTTCTGCCAAACGCTTTCGGTGCGCATAATCACAATACACTTAAGTAAACGTTTCGAAAATTGCATGAGATTTGTTTGTTTAACTCCAGCTGTCAAATTCCCTCTCTTGTCGAACCTCTCACTTGATTGCGACTAGCTGAAGCCACAATAATTTTACGAAAACATAACGAAATCAAACAAAATAATATTCGATTGCGGCATAAGAATTGCGTGTAATTAGACTTTTCTGAAAGCTGACTTTAGCTCGTCTAAGTATGTGTAAGGGATTAAGAGAGAAAAGCTGGTAGCTTGTGCTTTTGCTATTCCGAAAGCCAGTGTTCTTCCTATAGCAACGGTTTAATAACAGCTCTGGAACGCGTTTACAAAATATTTACAAACTAAATAATATGATCAATATTTCTTGGCCTCCTTTTTGAAAACGGGTACTATAACCCCTGTTTGTCAAAATCTTAGTACTTTCTGCGCTCCAAGACCCTTATAGTGACACTTGTTAACCATTTAAAAAATTCAAGAAACAATGATCTGGAGAATTTCGGGCTGAATTTGAATAACTGTACCAGACATTTACCAATTTTTAGTGATTAATTCGCCGCTGTAACTTAATGAATTGGCGACCAAATGACTTTATTGCAAAATACTGTCTCAAACGGAAATTGACAGAAGGGAAATCTTTTAAGGATCAAATAATCTATAACTTGACATGACACTATTTCATAGTCGATTTTCGTAAGTTCTGTCAAGATATTCGCAGTTCGCTGATTTCAAAGCGAACTTAAAGCGACTTGTGCGAATTACTAACCGAACTGTAAATATCTTCACAAAGCTTTTTAAAATGATAGATTTGAAGTTGTAAAATCATAGAATTGAGGATTCTTGTTAGTTTTCTATTTGACAATTTCCAGTTTAAAACAATTCTTTAGAGAGCAATGTCCAATTAAGCGCCAGTTTGCAGGTCGCAAGTTCGCCAGCTGTGAAAGTACCTCAAATTCTGCTTTTTCGAAAAATCGGTATTTTCGGTAATCATGCCAGTAAAAGTAAACCTTGTATGCTCAATTTCAAATGTGGTGTGGAAATAACACATAAAAACGATTTTTCTTTTTTCCTCAAAAATATCTGAGGACTAGTGTACATGCACCGATGGGGTTCTTTTTGGGTTATGATCAAAGTCGCTTGAAAAGGTGGGAGGAGACGGAGCGACCCGTGGTCCAAAAAATGGGGAAAATGCCAAAAAAAACAGCATTTACGCCAAAATATATGGGTTGGATTTCCAGGAATAAACGCCAAAAATTTTTATGCGGAGTTTTTGTTTTGTTTTGTTTTTATTATCATCAGGGCCAATTTTTAGTATTGGGAGGAATTTGGAAAATTTGTATGTATTTTATGTATTTTAATATTTTTTAGAAAACGCACTCCCTGTCGTCAATGGCATTTTACATTTCAATTGTCTGCTGGAAAATTATTGCGACGTAAAAGTTAGTTCGTAGACTAAACATCCTTCAAATCCTTCCAATCAGAATGACTTCGCTGATACTCATC
Source organism: Neoascia interrupta (assembly GCA_947623515.1). Classification (NCBI taxonomy): domain Eukaryota; kingdom Metazoa; phylum Arthropoda; class Insecta; order Diptera; family Syrphidae; genus Neoascia; species Neoascia interrupta. Next base: position 10,843,104 of record OX392462.1, read on the forward strand.
TTAACTTGACTAGGGAATTTAACCGCCAACGCGACTGGGTAGACAGTCATAAAACTATCAAAACATTCTCAATTTCTCTTCGAATACCCATGGCATTAAAATGTTGTTGACCTCAAATATTTTCAACTATCTTTCCTTTTTCTCGAAATATTCACTTGAAATAAAAAAAAAATTCAAGTAAATATTATTTCCAAATAGCTTCCTAAGGCAGTTTTCACAACGTTAAGCATATGGGCATCTACAACTGTGTGTCTGTATTGTATAGTCAACCTAGGCATTAAGTATGACGAGAACTCTACCGTAAAAAAAGGGAAAATATATTTTGTAATGCCGAGCACGAGAGAGCTTTACACCATCAACCCAGTTTCATCGCTTTCTTAAGAGTATGAAATATGTATGCATGTCCTTTTGCTTTCAATGTGTAGACATTCAGGAATGAGATGTCGCCATCTCTAATGCACATCGAGGAAGAACGTGAGAATATTACGAAAAAAATTACTTATCCTCGTAATCCTCGAAGAGTGCAAAGCCACAAAAAAACAAATACATATAAAAAGCTGTTGAACCATGGTAAAGCTGTTTGTATTCGGAAGGGACATTGGGTACAGGTGGATGGTCCAAAGTGGACTTGCATAATTTATCCAACTCAAACGAATTGTAAAGAAAGGAAATCTTGACCTTCATTTATAATTCTCCTTAATTTGATTTCATAGCGTCAAGAGAAATCTTTTATTAACAAGCACCACCTGAAGGAGTCCAAAAATACGTCCCCTTTTTATGGGTTCCAAAAGAGCTCCCTAAATAGGTGGAATATTGCGCGTTAAAATGATTCAAACCCATCCTTTTGCCGCCAGTGCTCAGGCTCAGCTCCGCATACGTGCTAAAGGACATGTGTCCTTGTTTACATCAGCCGACGACGCACGACGCCACTTGGGAACTGTTTTTGCAAAGTCATTGACAAGACAAAAAAAAAGTACCATTTCCAGCACATGTAGGTATATCAGAAATTCTTGGCCCGGGACAGGATACACCTTTCTACCGTATTTCAACCCGGCAATCTCGCCACCCCCATCAAAAGTTTTAGTGAATGGCGCGATTCGCACTTGCACATGCGCCAGGATATCGATTTTACAACAAGAATGACAACTTTTTCTGTGGGGTCGATGGGTTTTAGGTGGCAAAAGGTGTATGTAGGTGTATCATACCCTCGACTGTTTATTGGCGTTGTCATAAAATTCAGCAACAAAAAAGTCCTTTTCTGGTAGTAGATATACAAGACAAAGGAAAAACCCGGTCCTAATTCAATCGCAGCAGTGTGGGACGGGGTTAGCAAGTGAAAGCTTTCTTTTAACCAAGCAAAAAAAAACCTTGACATGAAAAGAGGGCAATAATTTTTAGCCATATAAGCAAGAGCAAAATAAGATCTTTTCAGGGTGTCCTTCGGTAATTTAATACTGTTCTTATCGTGGGAAAGTCAAAGCAACAAGGGTGTCCTTTTGCGAACGCTTTGCCATTCCAAGAATCCAAGGATTTGTGGGGTAACATCAATGTCGGTAATTCAAGCAGGAGTTTATTGTACTGTGACAAGGACGACACTGCAAGCGATGCGCTCGATGTTAAGTGGGGTCATTTGAAATAAATTGCATTTTTACAATTGTGCGCTTGAGTTCAAGAGGTCAATGGATGCTTCGTCAATTTACATTCTGCAATCATTAAAATCGAAAGGACCTTATGCTTGGGTGATAAGACGAGCAAGGTTTTACGTTGACAGCAGTTTATCTCTGTGTACACCTGACGTGTTGTAGTTAATTATGGCCATCGATTTGAGTGATTCATTACAGTCTACCGCAGCTGCTTCATTTTCAGCGTATCTTTGAACTTTGTTTTCAGTGAATCGATTTCGCAGCAGCTGTTGAGGTAATGAGCGGACTTTTATGACCTTTAATCGATAGACTTCAGCTGCAATCAAAATCAAGTGGCAAAAAAAGTTATTTTGCCAATAAGTTTAGATTGTTTCAGTATCAAGAATTCTGTTTTGTATAGGCCTTTCTTATCTAAGGCTTATAGCCCTCTCGAAATTTCACTACCGATGCACAAAAACGACCCGTTGGAACTTCCAAGCACATCTCAAACCATATTTAGCTTTCAATTCACCAGATACTGCTGTCGGGTAGTCAATTATATTATTGATATTATATTAATTGCACACCTTGCAACCGCAATTATGGTTTTTTGTGTATAAACATCTTAATTGGGTCGCGCTGTTCATCGAGCTGTTTTCTCTTTTAAGAGTTCATATTGCCACTTACCGCAAATATCAATCAAATGTTGTGCGATCATGCAATGGCCTTAAGCGCTTAACAACAGCAAAACTACTGATTTAAGCGTTGAGTCATGCCAAAACTTGAATCGAGTCTAACAATAAAACTTATTCCTTATTGGTGTGGTCTTGAACGATGCTTTCGACTTTATAAACAAGCTGTCTATGAACGATGCATTTTAATGGAACGTTACACAAACAATGTGACACTTTCTTTATGGCAGTTCATTTATGTTCAATTTTATGCTTCTGGGGTACAAAAAGTTCCAAAAGACATTTAGCCGCATCAAAAGAACAATAACATGGCTTTGAAATCGTTGAAGTAGACAAGTTATGACATCACTCCTTATTGCTCGCGAGCTCATACAAAAAAATTAGTAGCATAATGTAGAATTTTGGGTTTTATTTAGCTCTTGAGCCCGAGATGGCTTTAAAACATTCAGCAAAGATTTGTTTTGGCCCGATGTTATGACGCTTTTTAGAAGGTGCGCATTAGAACTTTATGAAGTGATAGACTTTACGTTAACTCTTGCTAACAAGGGGCCATTTCAGAATTTTTACCATCTAGCCGTTTGGGTCATCAAATGGCGTTGGGTAACAAATTTTAAAAGCTTTTTAACTTGAAAGGTTGGTAGACCTTGCTACGGTCCTAGCTAAATCTGAAAAGTAGGGGAAAATAATAGAATCTGAGAAAACCTTCAGATCTAATGTTTCTTTGATACTGCAATAAGGTGACTGAGTCTTAAAAACCTGTTTTGGATTCTTGCAAGACATTGTGGCAGAAAACTACTTGAGTTAAACCCTATATTATTATCGGGTGATCTATACCATACACCCTACTAAGCGTTGACTTGGTTTGTTTTCTCGATAGAACACTCCTCGCACTACAGATAAGAAATTACCTAATATATCGAAGGAATGTGGTCATATTACGCCTTGCCTGAAACAACTTACAACGCAGAAATCTGAGAATCAGAAGTGGGTTTTAAATGCTTTGTTTATCCTTTTGTTTCTCAGCTTTGAAGTGCCCAACCTAAAGCAGCTGGCTTGGCTGGTGGCCATAAAAATGAGGAAAAGTTGCCGTTAGTTTAGTCCCATTTGAAACAGCATTGTAAAAAAAAAATAATGTTTCGGGTTGCACCTATACGCAAAGGTGTTCCGAAGGCATGAAAAGTGTCTTTCGATAGCCATTCTGAAGCGATTGGTTGTAAAGTCGGTAAAAATTTGGCAATTTCTTACAATAGTCGAGGATTTAATGTTGATACTGGCCAAATAACCGAAAGTCAGTTGAATAGAAAAGGTTCAGTGAAAACAAAGCAGCTTTGAACTCTGAATCTTTGAACGTAGAGCAGATTAAGTAACCATTTCCGGCTTGCAAGATGGTAAAATCATGTCACCCGCCATTCCTGGGGATTATCGCACTGTCAACATATCAAAAACAAGCAAGAAAGCATAGACTAAGGTTTCCGATCACAACATTGGCGAGAATCCCGTACGCAAACCTTGTTAAATATATAACTTAAGTTAATATAAAGTCTCCCGCGGTCATCCTGAACAGTTTCGTCAGCGCCAACTGACCATTGAACCGATAAACGCAGCGAATAAGCCCTGATCAGAATGGAAATTGTGCGTAGAACTAAGAACTTAACCACGTCGAAGGGTTGTAGTTTCTAAAACGAATAGCCTAGAAACTTCGATTATGTACAAAGCCAAATTTAATGACGCGACGACGTGGCACAAAAAAAGTTAAAGTTGAAAATAAAAGATGCTCTGTGCAGTGGATCTCATACCCCCATTCCAAAGCTTAGTCAAAAAGCAATCCGCGAAATAGAAGTCTTTTTCTGTATTTGGGTTGACCAATCCACTTAGGAGTTTGATTTCTCTCACTTGAGTTTAAATGAGTTTAACCCACCTGAAACCCTGATTTGGTTTACCTTAGTTTAGCTCCCAAACTGGAATGGTTTAGGTTTCAGCCCGCCTTAATCTGTCATAGAGCAAAAGAAGACGACCTTGCTTAGAGTGGCGCAAACTGCGTAAATGAATTCCATTATTAAGCTTAAATCCGGGCTACCTGAAAACGAATTTTGTGTTGCGTCTCCAGTTTATCCCGAAAAAGCGCCTTTTAAAACAAAAAGCTTAAGAAGGTACGTGTTTTCGATTGACCTTGTCGAAAAAGATCGGTTTATTTCTCGGTTTTGAATCTGGTTAACAGTTTCACATTAAAACACTAAAAATTTGGTAAATGTTTCAAGAGTTGATCAGCCCCTCTTCAATTAAACCATGATAGAACGAAACTATTTTTAAAAACTTGAAAAAATGACTGTGTTCCAAATCTTCTGAGGTTATTTTTTGTCGTTAAAAAAATCTTATTATGTGTCCCTTTAGGGCCAGTTTTTTAGTGCGAAATCATCCGAGTTTTGGACTTAAACTATGATTAGCCCCAAAAATGAGTTTTTTAGTGAATCTGGGTCCGGAGTAAATCTCGGCTTAACTCGCCGAGAGTTAATTTGGTGAGTAAATCCCGGATCAGTTCTGGAGAAAAGTATAAACTTCTTTATATGTTTTTTCTGTGAAAAATGGCAGTTGATTTGCGTGTTTCTATGAAAAATAACACCAGAGAACAACTCGAACTTCTTTTCCGGTGTTTTTCTATGTGAAGTGAGAGTTGGGACTTGGGAGTGTCAATAATTTCGAGAGTCCAAGATTTTGACAATTTTGCTGACGGAGTTAACTTTACACTGTAAAAATGCTCGCTGGGTTAACTCCAGATTCGTTTGGTTACGGCATTAACAGATCTTGGTTTAAGGTAGGCTTAACTCAGTACTGAAAAACCGGGCTTTAGAGGAGTGAACTTAAGAAAATTCACACGGAAATATTAAAACGGATTCCTAATTCTAAATCCTAAGTCTAAATTTAACATCAATATTTCCACCAAATGAGACGTTATCGATTCGTTACAAAACCACTCAACCCTTGTCGTTACTCGGAGGATACAAGTCCTCTAATCGAACAGTAATTGCAAGTTACCCTTGAAGACCATAAAATCTGTCCACACAAATATCTATTTTATTACATCAATAAACTCATAACATCCACTGACGTCTTCCCCAAGTTCCCTCAATTTATTTGCTATGAAGTCCATGGCGTGATTCCATCATAAGTAACGACAATGGGGTGGTTGCATTTCCGATATCCGCTTACAACTGATGTCGTTCCACGAATGTCCGGAAGAAAGTCGTCATGATAAAGACTAGACACGGAACCAGCGTCCATGAAGCATTGCATCGTTAAGATCAATTTTCTTTAGTCACCAAGTCGTAATTATTTTGCATTAAGCCCCATTGGTAGTTAAGCCATGTCGGACTTAATTACAAGTTAAGAAATGATTTCTTTGTATACTGGTTGTGCATTACAATTACAGTATTAGGTCGGTTACTAACCTCTGCTGAGCGTCTATTTATACTATTTACAATGCTTAGCCTACTTTATGAGCTTTTCGAGTGGAATTCTCGCGTCTACAGTTTGATTTGCATAACAAGTTAGTAAGCATAGACGTGCCTCTGAGTTACAAAAGCTTTGACGCTCAAGGTAGTCTAGCGCAGCGATTTTTTTTACAAAATAAACAATTGAAGCGCATGTTTTATCAACGACATGGTTCTGCTGTATTTTCTATCGAAATTTCACCTCTTGCTTCTGACAAAAATCAAAACGTTTCCATTTGGAGGGCAATTCAAATTTGATTATCTGCAGATAGGTTATATGGCCGGCAATATCTGTCATATTAAACGTGAAGATAAAGTGTTCCGAAGCTGAGTTGTCAAGCTGAACAAATCTGAAGGTTATAGTGATGAGGTTGCTAATTTTTTTTTTTTTTTCGGTACTCTTATCGCCTCAAGTGAAAGTCTGATGTAATCGAATTGAAATAGCAGACGCAATATCTAATTATTGAATTTTGGTTGATTGAAATGTTGGATTATTTGATGGTGAGGTAGTTTTGAAATAGATAGCTAATCAGCTAATTACTCATTGTCAATAGACAATGTACGTGCGTCACGTACACATTTGTGATAAGTTTTTGAGGAATTCAAACACTGACCGATGAAATTAGATTAATATTGAAATTGCGCAAATTTATTTTCAAAAATATAAATAGAAAAACAGGGGAGATAATGGCGCCGACTGATTGCAGCAACGCAAGTCAGAGGAAAAAAAATGTTAATGTTTCGACACGTGTTCATGAAAATTATCTCGAACTGTGTTAAATTAGTCGGTTGAAAATGTTTGTTTTGGAAAGTGGGTCAATGTTGACAGTTTTTTTCTAAGCACGAGACATAACAAAAACTATCAGAAGATAAACACATGTCAAGCTAGTTTTCGACCAATCAAAAATAAAAGCAAGAACAGAGGAAAGAATTGCCTTTTTTCATTTGGTTTTTAATAGCTGGAAGAGTGAAGAATGGAATGGTTAACATTGAGGAATAGACATAGCATAAAGCGAGTGTGTTTGAAGCGCCTGTCTACTGAAATAAATGTTAAACGTTAACAAAGGGGCTCTTGCTTCACATATCTTCTTCAGGATTATTTGTCAGTCTTCTAGTCTAGGTTCCCTGACTAGTTTGCCATTTATTTTCCCAAAAGTGCAGTATGGAAGAAATCAACGTTGTTCATCTGATGAAACGGGTTATAGTTTAAAAGTTGTGACGGAGTCTGGCACTAACTGAGCGATCTACGACCTACGAGTATCAATAGTTCAGCCGCTTCAAATCTTTAAACATTCCCGCATTCGGCATTTGATTTGAAGTCATTGGCATGACTGAACACAGAAAATAGACTATGGTGCTAAAAAATTACTAAATAACGGTTAAAAACTCGAGTTCCTTTGAAGATAGTTTTTTTTTATTCTTAGTCTTGCAGTGGGCTCTCCTTAACAAAGGTAACAAACAAAGTGTTAAGAGCAAAACAGTTTCGTTGGAAAACTGTCGGCTTAGGTTTATATTATATTCCTACCGCTAAAAAGTGACCTAGGATTCGAGGCTAAATTATTTCACCCCAACAACGGTCTCAAGGTTTTCAACTCTATTCAATAACATTTAAATCTAATACAAGACACGCCAAATCTGGAATAGCGTCGCTCAACGTCCATAAAGTTAAACAGATGTGTTTGGGGCCATTGGCGGGTAGGCTGAAAAGGAGAACTATTTTTGGAAAAGAGGAGAATTTTGGGTATAGCCTCTTCGATAAAAACACGTAGTCGCTCCACCTAATGCTAATTAAGGACATTACTTTGATGTAGCCTAAAAGCATCTAAGGCCCACTAGTAACAAAACGAACTATTAAAGGCTTTATCATGTTGATCGCCGTCATAAAAAACGCCCTATCTCTCAGGCATTTTAATTAACCTGAGTCGTTACTTTATAAACTATTTGTCGCAGGTTTTCTTTTGCCCATGGTTTTTTATCATTTTGCCGAGGCTAATCCCACAAAAGTGTGCCAAAAAAACACTGTTTAAAATAGATTACTTTTATCAGACATAATTTAAAGCACCTTCTGTTCGCCCGAGACAAACAATCGCTAGTAGCGTAAGGTATGCAGCCTTAAGCTGACTTGAGATCTAATTTCGTTTTTTCAAATGCAAATGACAACGTCGCCGTCGTCGTCGCAATAATGCGCTCCAATTTTTTATTTATTTTTATCTCGTGCCTGCATGCAGCCACACCACTCACTACAGGTGCAGCATTAATGCATCGTCACTCGGCACACTACAGTTAAAAAGCACCTTGGCACTTTACTTGAAGTGAAACTTGCGGTCGATGAACTATGAGTACACGATGCTTGAAGCTTTAAGAATGTGTAGGCTTATTTTTTTTGTCAATCAAATTTTTGCCATATGTGAAATCACACCTGCTCAAATCGTCTCGCAGAAACTTCTGGTATCGAAAATGTAGTTCCGTTCTGCGTTAAGCGATTCTATGACGATTTTTTATGGTTTCTAGTAGCTTCTTTGGTTTTTCGGATTTGATTGTGAAATCAAAGCAATAAATAAACTTGGTACAATAAAAATGTATTATTCACTGAAGAAGGCAAGGTCTTGGCGCTACCTTGAATACGCCTGATACGATTTATTGATGGAAAGGCTGTAAAAAGGTGATTGTGTGATCCGAGGTTTTAGACAGTTAGAAATTAAGCCAGAATAAAAAAAAATAAAACTACACAACTATTTGTTGAGTAAAGCATGAATAGCTTCTGGCTGTTGAAGTTTGGCGGACTATTTACCTTTTAGCACATGGTATCAACAATATATAATAATTAGTGCACATTTGTTGTGATGCATTAAGTTACTGCCTGGTCTAGTTCATCCGCAGATTCCTTGTCAGCGATACCCTGATGACCGAGTATCCACGTAAGTTTAACTTTTTGTGTTGGGATAGGATTTGTAGGGCATCGTGGCTTCTTTTGACTATCTCGTAAGCCAAAGAGTTTATGTTTTGTCTGGAATAATTTTCTGTTTTGCGTTTAGAAGAATTGAGTTTTGGAAGAATTAATAGTTACTTCTACCCTCTTTTATTTAGTACGTGGATTAGACACACAGTAGTGACGCGACTTTAAAGCATAGTGAAAGTATTCATGGGTTCGTTCACGTAGAGACTACTTGTTTAAAGTTAAAGGTATTTTCAATCTCTGTCGCGAAATTCCTTAATGGAGCATCTTCAGAATTTCCTTTTCTTAAATTGAAGTGAAAGAAAACATAACTGCATAGTGCTGGTCCGAAAATATGTACATAAATTAATGATTCTTTCCATAGTTTAAAGAATGAAGAGTTCGACATATGGGTCTTGAGCAACAAAAGGTCGGATGTGATCAGAATTTGCTGAGACTTAAAATACCAACGATTGATTCTGAAATATTTAGTCAATAATTGTAAGCTTTTGACTCGCTAGAGCTACATTTTTTTTTTATTACTTTGTTCATAAAATAGCAATTGCCCGAGAGCATTACAAGCTTCCTGCTTCAATTGGCACACGATTTGAGAAGCTCTTCAGTAGGTCTTTTGTCTTGGCTGAGAAAGTAGATTACATTCACCTGTTTTTCAGGGAAATGGGATAAAACCCCAAGTTATAGCTGGCTTCGAATATTTTTTATTACTTGCCTGGCTAAGTTTGATTGCCTTCTGCTTCAGTATAAATGCTGAATTAATTTTTCGTCGTGATACTTGAAGAGCACCATCGACAGCTATAACTTTGAGGTAGTTAGGGACTTTGTCTACCTGGGCTCCGCTATCAATTCAGACAATGACACCAGCGCTGAAATCAAACGAAGGATAACTCTTGCCAACCGCTGTTTCTTTGGGCTAAGAAGGCAATAGAGTAGCAAAGCCCTCTCTCGAGCAACTAAAGTGTCCATGTATAAGACCCTCATCATCCCAGTCCTGCTTTACGGTGCAGAAGCATGGACCCTGTCAAAGGCGGATGAAAACACTTTAGGCTGCTTCGAGAGGAAAATTCTTCGGACGATTTACGGTCTTGTCTGCATAGACGGAGGGTGGAGGAGGAGATATAACATCGAACTGCACGGGCTGTACAGCGATACCGACCTAGCCAAAAGAGTCAAAACACAACGTCTACGATGGCTGGGTCATCTAGAGCGGATAGACACCAACGCCCCGGCCCGGAAAGTCTTCGAATCCACACCGCAGGGACGGCGCGGTAGAGGAGCACCGAGACTCAGGTAGCGCACGCAAGTGGAAGGGGACCTCAGCCAACTTCGCGTGCGAAACTGGAGACGGCTAGCTAGCGACAGAGCTAGCCGTCTCTAGCTAGCCGTTGTTGGCTGAGGCCCAAGTCCACCCCGGACTGTAGCGCCACCTTCAGTAAGTAAGATACTTGAAGAGATCCTGCAACCTATCTAACCTTTTCGAACTTTACATTTTGCGGATAAACTACTCTTTAGGTATATGGGCCAATGGTCAGACGACTTCAACCGTACAGAATACGAATAAACAAACCCCTAAAGTAAATCGAAAGTACTTCCATGGTTAGCCTTAAGGTAAGGTTACCCTTACACGAATTTCCCTGATTAAACTCCTTATACATTTCAACGGCAAGTAGTATGTTAAATTAATTTCATTACTATTCTTCCACGTACTTTGCAAGATCTGACCCGTATCCGTTCCGATTCTTGGTGCTCAGCCGAGTCAGATGGTATTCTAATTCTTGCTTTTTCCTTATTATGGCAGGCTGGTCCACCAGGGACCAAAAGTTTGTTTTCTATTATTCGGACGACAATTCGGCAAAACAGTTTTCTGTTTGCTACACGCAGAGGCCTTGGCCTAAGAGACTTATTTTCTTGAGCAGAATGAATCCTAGAAACGAAATAATTTGGGTCCTTTCAACACATTGTTTTACATTAAAAAAAACATGGCAGAACTCCAGTCAACGATTCCTGTAGAAGTTGTGAAGACAAAGAAGGGAAACTAACTATGATTCGTCTTCTTTGTACCAACATGAAACAGACCTGACCAAATACTTTTTAGTTATTCGCTGCGATTTCGAATGGTTTCTTTGCGGCATGCGTGTACAAACGTACATCATAGCCGGTTGCATCATGGCAACGGGCTTCCATTACAAGTGACGGTTCTATTAAAAATTTTCTTTATACCTAAGTAGTCTAGAGATCAATAGATCATCTAAAGCGCTAAGATACTGCGTTAATATGTCGCTTTCTAGTGTTCAATTAATAAGGATCTTTAAAACTGTCAATAAAGAAAGCTCATAAGCAGTGTTTTGCGTTTCATCGAGAGTTCCATTGTTATCCATCCATTGTTAACCCCTATTTCCTGAAGCATATTAGCTAATTACAAATTAATTTTTTATGATTTCATCAACTCCAAACTAAAAGTAATCATTTGTGAAGAATAATATTCTGCGTTTCGTCGTTCTCCTTAATGACTTATCAATGAACGGGCGAAGGCATTTGTCCAGGCGCAATAATTATACAATTTATAATTCCCGGATAGCTCAGTCAGTAGAGCAATCAAAATGACTTACGAATTCAATAAGGTAATAAGCAGATCACATTCTTACCTGAAATGAAAAGAAATAAATTATTACAATTTCATGCATTGGCGACACTCTATAAATTATAAGAAAAGCAATTGCCAAAGTTCGCATCTCAATCAGACATGCAAATCTTATAGGACCAACGGGTACAATTATGCCTGACTAAACTTCGTTACAATCAACTCTTAATTGTGCATCTCTAATCTGTGGGAGCATAAAATTCCGAGTACCAAAAATATACTCAGTCACACAATCAACCACCCTGACCTTATGTAACATTAACCCCGGATGCCCAAAGATACTTTGCGCACCGAATTTCGTGACACCAAAAAATGAGAACACTTCTGCTGTCAGCAGCGGAGCAGTGGAAAATTCCCAAAATTTCATTATTTGAATTTACATAAATAAATAAACCCAACTACTGCGTGGATGGTCGGGGATCAGGGGGAAAAGATCGAGCATCGAGAAAATTTTCGGCATCACACCAGGTAACAGAAACAGTGAAATGTTGAATACCATCCCTGTACAAGTTTTGCCTCTGGAATCGAACGTGTGTTGTGAAATATCAATTTTTTTTTGTTTACACTAGAGAAGGTGGGTGTGTACATGTTTATCTGTTTGGCAATTATGATATCACGATTAATCACTGAATAAATGAAATAGCTACTATGATAATAAAGCAGTTTATTATGAGAAAACCTATACACCGGAAGGCGGACAAACATGAATGAGAGTCGCACGCATAAAAGAAAGTGACATGTCCAATTGGAAAAAAGGCGAATGTTCCCTTGGCACAGAAATGAAAATTGTATTTTTACTCCACTTACATGACGTTCATAGTTGAACGATGAACTTTTTGCCACTCACTTCGCGTTCACTTGTATTTAATTCGCTAAATTGATATTATAAGGAATTTTTCTTTGCGAAAAATTATCGCATAAACCTCACACGGAAAATGCACATATAGCGGGGTTGAAAATTCAAGATCCACTGAGGATTTTTGGTGAAAAGTATACAAATGTATGTATGCACATAATCCTTTGAGTGTGTGTGTGGGGAAAAACGTGTAGGCAAATGACATGTTGGAAAGGGAAGGGCAGATTTGCAGATAGTTCTACTTCCTTCTGGATTGTTGTCGTTGTTGTTTCAGGTGATAAAATGTGGAATGCATTTTGTGGTGGAACTCATTCACTGAGTTTGGTAAAAGTGATGCCAATCCAATTGAATTGTCGAAATTAATTTTTATTGCCCAGGAAAACCATCTCACGCAATAAAAATTTCTTTAATTGTGAAAACGAAATTTTTAATATTTTCGATTGAAACGACAATTACCGATCGCCTGAGAGTAGGGTTACAGCCGTAGAGAAAAGAGATACGCAAAAATGTTCATGCTATTCTGCTCTTAGGCTCGGATAGAAATGCTTGGGTTAAATAACCGCACGACTTTTTGTTCCTGCCAATTTTGCTGACAACTGTCATTTTTATGGTTGGAAAAAAGATTTTCAAGAATTTTGCTAATAACTTATAACTTCTATACAAAATCTTGAACTTCAAGTTGGACGAGAATTCGCAGCAAGATATTCTGTCGTCGTTGCTTAAAGTTTTGTGGCCATCGAAGTTTAGGTTTTGGCAGTTAGTGGGTTAAATTAAGTAAAAACCAGTGAGTAAGTGCTACAGTGTATACGCAGAAATTACAGCCCGTGAAACGGACCGTTGAAACCTCATCCTATCACAGATTTTAAGATGCTGATGTTATAGTAAGTTTTTGAAATTTTATAAGCAGTTTATAAGCAAACAACCGACCGTATGATTGATGTGTGACGAAATCTTAAGTGAAGTCTCGTTTACCTTACCTGCCAATTTTAATAATTTATTCTTTTCCTACATTAGGCTTAAAGCCGATCGAAATTACGATTTTTTGGAAAATTTAAGGGTTTTCTTCAATTCTGCCTCTAAATGTGGGTGTGGCCCAAAGTTTTGTGTGACGAAAAAAAAATTTTGGAAAAAAAAATTCGATTTGGGAATTTAATAATGCATTTGAAAAATTACTTTTTAAATCGATTGTACGCCCACTAGGGGAGGTAAAGCGAATTCATTTTTCTTTTGTATAACTTACAATAAACAGGGATGATAAATATCAAATTTCAGGCTTTTGGGACGTTTTACAGTTTTGAAAGCTCTGAGGTAGTTGCACATTTTGGCACTTTATCGTATAAATGTACCTACGTACGTACCTACGTAGGTTTCCGAACTATTTTTGGAAAAGGCTGGCCTTTGGGCTTATTCGTATTTACCCGTTTATTTATGGTACGACTGTAACTCTTTCACTGGTCCGATACTGGTCTTTGCTTTTCCCAGTTGCTGCATGTAAAATAATGCTACAAGTAAAATAATGCATAGTAAATAAGAATATTTTTTTTTCTTTTAAAATGAAGCAATCGAAACCCGTTAATACAAAGGTTCCAAATAACGAAAAAAACAAAGTTGGTTGCTCAAAATTTAATTAGAAGCTAGAGCTGACACTGAACAGAATTGTCATCGCTTTGAAGCTTATTATAATTTAGCTCTACGAAATTTATTTGGCTGAAATCCGTAGGATGGAGAACTTTCAAACTGTCATTTCGCGAAAAGCTACGAAAATGCTTTCTACGCGAACAGTATTTAGCTAAATTTTTTAGTTTTGCGTAATTTAGGACAGGTTCTGAACACACCCCTGATTGGAAATTGGAAATAGATGGATCGATTGGAAATAGATGGATTTTAATAACAGATTTTTTTTTGCACCTGCCAAATGTTCGTTACCTAGTCTATCGGTAGTTTTTAGGTCTTAACTTTTGAGCAACGAACTTGATACTTGTTACCTGTTCTTTTTAGGGGCCTTAGCAGTGCAAGTTTTTGAAATCCACTTTCTGACGCGCCCATTTTAATTATAATCATAAGCTAACAAGACGTTGAAACTTGATGTACTCTATCCTTACTTAAATGTATTGTTATCAATAAAAAAGTGAAAAACGCCACAATGTTTTGAAGGGATGGGCACTCCTTTTCGATAACATTGTATTTTTCGTTAAAATATTTTATGGGATGTGGTTTACATGAGCTGATCCCCTTTTAGTAAAAAGAACTTGGTTTTTACCTCAAAATGTCCGAAAGGGGGGGTGGTGATTTTTTTGTTTCGTTTAAACTGATTTTTTTTAAGCAAAGACATTAACTAAATGCCGTTTTAAAAAATGGATTTGAAATGGGATCATGCCCATCATGGCAGTATATATGCCGATCATGGCAACTATCGGCTTAAACGAAAAAAAATTCACCACGCCAATTTTTTAAGGGTATTTTTAAGTAAAAGCCAAATTTTTGATACAAAAACGGTATCAACTGATGTAAACAACACCTGATAAAGTATTTGATCAAAAAATACTACGTTAGCAAAATGGAGTTGACGCCCACCCCTTTTTTATAAAACAAGCTTTTTGACTGATACATACTACAACCATTTTCTGTTGATATAAATGAATATTTAACATTCAAGATTTATAACGCAATTTGCAGCTTGACAAGGGGTCAACCGCAATGGCGTATGGAACGATTCTGCTAAGCGGAGTGTAACGCGCGGTTAAGGTTTCCCCAAAAATTTGTCTATACTATATAGGCCCAGCATCGCAAGTAACAGAATTGTAAGGCTGACTCAAAATATGTTTAAAATCTGGGTTCTATATATGTCTTACCTGTATAAAAAAAATTAGCATATTACGGGTCAATATTTGCCAACAAACATAATTTTGCTTGAGAAGTATTTTTCGAGTTTTGTTCGAAAAACTGCTGCGTTGCTTAAGTTATACACAAGCTAGTTTAGTCCAGGACTAATAGATGGATGGTGGTTAAGGCTAAGCTTGACCAAGTCCTGAACTAAATAAAAAATTCAATTGAATTAGGCTTCCATCAATGTGCTAAAACACTTCAAATGCTTATGATAATCTCAGTCGTTTTTATTATTTTCTCAGTATGAATTTTAAGAATAAAAATTCACTGGGTTAGGAGCTTTTAACAAAAATTTTATTATATTGTTTAACAATGAAGCCAATCAAATAACATCCCTGATTCTATTCCATTTTGGTCGAATAACGTTTGTAAACACCTGTCAGAATACATACCCAACTGGTCTAAGCCAGTCATTAATACAAAAATTCATCACACATGCCATCGGCCAGATGTCGCTGCTGTTGAATGAAACCACAAATACCTCTCTACAGCAGCAAGAAGACCACTCGAAGAAGACAACAAAATACCTGTACTGTTGTCACCGAATAAAATCTCGCCCTTTCATTGCACAAAACATTCAATTGCAAGTTTTTCGGTCCAACTTGTTTCCCACAGTGGAACCTTAGCCCCAGAAAAATGTCACAAAACTAAAAAAGAACCCATCGCAAACGATTCACAGTGTTGGTTTGAAAAAGTTCACACGCTAAAATGGCATTCCTGTGTCCAGTCAGAATACGACGGGGAAAAAAGAAAAAATGTAAGATCCACAGTGAATTTGTTGAAAAACTATTGGGGAATCCTTGCACGATACATCCTTTACCAGTTCCTTCTCCGAAATTGTGAAACTTTTCCTTTTAGAGAACAGATTTTCCCCGAACTCAATAAAACGAAAGAGTTGGTGTGAAAACTTGTTTTTGTTTCCACACCATTTCCCCACCCGCCCTGCCCACAAGTTGATGCAATCAAGTGCATCTCACCTGTTGCCACCTTATATTCACTCATTATGCGTATTTTTTTTTTTCTTGTCTTTCAGCTTCGAATAGCGATGTGGACAAGGAACTATCCCGACCTGGCTCGGGGCTAGGACTGAACCATGGCATGGGACGCATTACAGGCTCGGCGAGTATAGAAACGCTGGTGCGAGTGGGAATCGAAAAAGAGCACGGCCTCAGTCCGGACTCGAAGATGGTCGTGCTGCACGACTTTACACCGTGCGTCGACGACGAACTAGAAGTGAAGCGCGGACAAATAGTGAATATACTTTATAGAGAGAACGACTGGGTGTATGTCATTGGACAGGACACCCGCCAGGAAGGCTTTATACCGCACTCCTACTGTGCACCATATAATACACAGCTAGCCGACTTAGCCATAAAAAAGAAATTGCCAAGAGACCAGAGTCTGCCCAATGATTTGACCGAAGGGATACACAGCGATGCCAGCAAGCTGGAGCTGCTGGACGATTTAGTTCCACAAGTGGGAGGCGGAGGTGGTGGTGGCGGCGGCAGTATTGGCATGGGCAATGGCATGCAATCGCCGCTGAAAAACTCACAAGCGAGTTTAAGCTCGGAGCCGGACTTCCTGCCATTTGCCAAAGATCCCAGTGGCCGATACATTGTGCTGTACACGTTCATAGCACGCGACGAGAATGACGTTTCCGTGGAACGGGGCGAGTTTGTTACTGTGCTCAATCGCGAGGATCCCGATTGGTATTGGATTGTGAGAAGTGACGGACAGGAGGGATTTATTCCGTCGGGCTTCGTGTACCCGGCTGATAGTGTTCTCCAAACAAAGCCACTTGGCGGACATAGTCCAGGAAAAACGATGAGCCCGGATTTGTGCGGAAGTGCTGGTGGAATGGTGAGCAACAATGGTAATCCCCTGCAGAATGGAGGACTAGGTCCGCCCAATGGGGTACAAGGCGGTGGACAAATGACGCAGCAGATGGGCAACAATTGTGGAACACTGCCGACTGCCGGAGGTCCTCAGCAGCAGCAGCAGCAACAACAACAAATGGGTGTCGGAGCCGATGACTTGCGGTACCATGGAACTGAACTGGTTATGCTGTACGATTATAAGGTAAGTTTAAAATTACAGAAGGGTTCCGACTTTTCCTTCAGAAAAGCAAAGGTATTCGCGAAGGAAACTGCCAGTATGAACGAATCGTTTTTCTCATTTTGACTCATTTGACTTTAACTCATTTTAAGTCGTTAATTCTAAGACCATTTCCCTTTCACTTCCTTTGCTCTTAATCCTTTTTCTTCTCTAAGTCTCACTTTACTTTTTCATGTTTTCCTTCCAGGCACAAGCACCCGACGATCTATCAGTTCGACGTGGCGATTGGATCTATGCAGACCTTAACAATCAAACTGTAGACGGTTGGCTTTGGGCTTACGCACCCAAGACCCGCAAATACGGTTTCATACCGAAAGCCTACGCGCGTCCACCAGCCATGACAAGTCTTTGAAGAGATTTGCATCTCTGTCGAAAGGGACTAAAAAATGTTTAACATCTTAAGTTATTTAACACAAAAATAATAAAAAATAAGAAACACACAAAAAAGTTGATAGGATTTGTATATTTAAAATCAAGAACTGTTCTTTAATTATTCTTCCATTTGCTTTAATCTTATAAATCATTTAGTTACGAATAGCAATAAAATATCTCATATTCTTTTATATCATGAAAAGAGTCGATGTTTTTTGTTTACAAAACTAGGCTACAAAAAAAAACATGGCTGATTTCGAAAATGCCTTGACGGCATCCACATCAATAAAGTTTATCTGTAGCTGATATAGTGTCCACAGTGTTCCGATCTCGTACAGTTTTATTCATTCTAGAGGGGGCATTCTTAATTATTGAAATGCACCTGAGGTAACCTACTTTAAGTTCCTTCATCTTAAATACAAAACAGCAAATATGCTTCAGTAATGAGGAGATTACTGACGCGATTCGCTATTCTTTCAGCCATAACCTACATTTTTTAAAACAGTAGAGATTGAAAACAGCATTATGAGTGCTCTTATAGAGGGGACCTACGAATTTTTCCGATTGGTGTCGAGACTTCTCTTAACATCAAAATGGTACTTCCGAAGGGTTTGGCAGTTTTTTGTGTAGGCGGAGGAAAAAAAAACTTTTATTTCATCGGTCGGTGTTCAGAGCTCGTGAACAGTTGCTCGGCACACATACAACGGTCAGTGCCCACAGCTGAGATTGGAAACTAGAACTGAAAAAGAAAGTTAACAAAACGAAAACCTGAAGTAGAAAAAAGCGAATCTTTCCATTTACTCCTGCAAGAAACTCAATGGGTTCGTTTTAATGGACCTTGTGTAGAATTTTTACTTTACCTACCGGTTTTTTCATATTTCAGAGACTTTTTAAGAACAATCCGAAATGCGAAAAGCTTTTTTGTTCCTTATAGCTTAGTCGCAACTTTAAAACGCGTTTTAACCCAAAAATAAGGTTCGTTGAATATCACGTTAAAGTAGTTGTTAGGCAAAAAAAGTCGATCAAGTTAAAATAGTTGTTAAGCGAAAAAAAACGTTAAACTATCCAATCTCCCGTTCAATTCTTTTAACATTTCTTTTCGTAAGAACCTTCTTCAAAGTAAAAGAAAAGTTTCTAAAGAAATATGAACAAAGTCGGTTTTACCAAGCTCGAGATAAAAAAGTGCAAAATATT
Organism: Neoascia interrupta; assembly: GCA_947623515.1. Taxonomy (NCBI): domain Eukaryota; kingdom Metazoa; phylum Arthropoda; class Insecta; order Diptera; family Syrphidae; genus Neoascia; species Neoascia interrupta. The sequence continues at coordinate 10,861,923 of OX392462.1, forward strand.
TGTTAAACTTATTTATCTGCTTCTACGCAAATATAAAAATCCGTGAAACGCACAATTGAATACCCCACATTGTGAAATGCTAATGCTTTTGCTATTTTTTGACGTTTTTTGGTTAGTGCAAACTTGGAAAAGGCGCGTGGTCTAAGCGCCCATATTACAAATTATCAATATTTGCATAAATATTTCGAAGTTAGCCTTAAAAGTACGCAAAAAAATGAAATGAAAAGTTCAATCTTTTTGCATATTGGACCCCTAAGGACCGGTTTTTCAGTTCTAAGTTAAGCCCAACTTGAACCAAGAACTGTTAATCCCGGACTAAAACGAATCTAGAGTTAACCGAACGAGTTGTCAAAATAAAATCTTCGACTCGAAAATTATTGACTCTTCCAGCTCTCACTTCACATAGAAAAACGCAAGAAAAGAAGTTTTAGACATTTTCAGATGTCATTTTCCACAAAAACACGCAAAACCACTGCCATTTCACACAATTTTATATTGTTCACCAGAGTTGATCCGAGATTAACTCACCAAACTTGGCCAGGTAAGTTGACATTAATTCCGGATCAATATTCATTGAAAAATTCATTTCAGGGGTAGCAAAACGATGCTTAGGGATTAAGATAAGTTTATGTTACTGACACATAAGCTTAGATTGTACCATGTAAGATCTTATTGTAACATATGCTCTAGTTTAATCAGATCACAGTTTTGTGTTACAGTTTTGAAAGCAATTGAGGTAGTTGCACATTTACACTTATTTGTGGGCTTTCTGTGGGCGTGTGCGTAGCCACAAAAATATTGTTCCGAATCGTTGCTTTATTTAGGCTGTGATATAAGAACACTTTCCTTTTATTGATGCATGCAGAAAGTCAGCCTGAGTGTAGGCAAAAAAAAAAACAACCAGAAAGTTTGAAAACTGGGGACCAGCTGATTTTGACGGTGATTGATCGAGAGCTGATCGATGATCACATTTTAAGCAGACGAATTTTTGTGATTTGTGATATCACTTATCACAAGGTACCTTAGCCGATTCCACCACAGGGTGGAATAATAAACTAAACCACAGAACTTTTGAATTCGCTAGAATTGTCTTAAGTGTTGGCTTAATCATCATCATGTTGCGCAGCATCAATCAACCTGACTTTATAATGGAACTAGACTGGCTGTAAAAAAAAATCTTATAAACACGGTAATTCAAGCGATTGCTATTGAGGGCAAGTTCAGGAACAGGATATGTTGATTCCACGTATTCCGTCTCACGACAACGAAAAAAGAAACGAAAGAAAAGCTTAAAGTCCACTTGATTATCGCTGCTCTTTTAATCTTTACATTATAAACACCCTGCCAAACCTTGGAAACTCAAAAATTATTTTTCAACTCTTAAAATTGCTTAAAGCGGCGCAGCCAAAAACTTCCTCAAAATGTTTACACTTTTTCTTAATAAATACGAAAACTAGAATTTATTTTGAAGAAACTATAATCCACATCCTGTGGGATCATTTACAAACCACGAAATCATTAACGCTCATCGAAAATAAATGAAAATGTAAATTCTTATAAAAAAAAAAATACTTTTAATATTGTTTATCGATTTTAACGGTACATTTATTGCTTGCTACTTATAATTAACTGATATATAGTTTAAGATATTTATTGAGAATGTCAACTTTTCATTTATAATATTTGCTATAAATAAAATATATATTTAGTATATGAACGAGTAAATAGTTTATATAGCATTGCGAAATAAAAAAAGTTAAAAGAATAATGTTATAGTCTACGTCCACCATATATGATATAAAAGAATGTCTTTCATAATGATAAAAAGTTGGTTTAAACGAAATAAGAAATTTTCATTTGCTTCCAACAAGTTGCTTGTTGCTTAAAAAAAAAAGTTTATCCACAGATTTTTTTTCAAATTGATATTTATGCATAAACTTTTTGTATTGCTTTTGTTAACAAATTAATCTTGGAGAAAAGTAAAAAAAATTATTCCTTAAAGGATCTTAGTTTTAAATAAACATTCACTATAAATTAACATTAAGAAAGAATTAAACAGAAACACACTGCGTCAAGGAGTACTTCATCTGTTTAGTTTGTGACTGTGTCATACCTTGTTAATGATTAACCGACGGTTGTTTAGCAGGTGAATTGCCATTTGGGGTACATTTGGAACATCCAATTGATACTTTTCTGTACAAAAGAGTTTTTGAAAATAGTTTATAGAAATATAATATTGAATGAATATTGTTTGAAGATAAAGTCCTTAGACATAAGTTCAAAAAAAAATGCAAAACCCAAAAATAAGGTGAATTTGGATGTTAGGGTCTAATCATAGCTATCATCGGATTCCATCATTGAAAAATTTGTTTTCATGATTTTGGACGTTTGAGCAAACAATGTTGGCTTTTATTGGTATCAAAATGAAGCTTATGAGTTGCAGAATTTTTTTCCGTAACAAAAATACATAAATTGCGTTAAAACTTTTATGTTTGTGTTAAAACTTTTACCCCTGCAAGGTCGGGGTTAGAATAGCCTTGAGGTAAGGTATGCCTGTCGTAAGAGCCGACTAAAATCCACCGGAAGAAATATTCTTTAATGTTTTAACGGATGCTGTCGATGCTGCTCCATTTGGGGCAACTTTTGGCAGTAAGGTTTTAACTTATAGATGAATCTGAAGGTTAAATTAAAATCCAGAAGCGTCTGTCACACATTGTGCGGCTCACTGGTCGGCGTCTGTCTCCAAAGGGGCGGCTGTATTTAAAAATGAAAATAGAAGTGACTTACCTATTTCTCATAAAAACGACAAGTTAAAAAAAAAATGGCAATGAACAAAACGAAAGATTTGATTACCCCAGGTGGCAGCCCAGCTATGCTGGAAAATCCACCCTCTTCGGAGGCAGGCTCTACGGATTCTGGGGAGAGCCTTTTATTGCTTATAAATCCTTTTGAGAAAAGGACAAAACTAAATCGATCACCACCACCTAGATCGAACATATCCGGAAAAAGCAGTCCACCGGTAAACCAGGACTCTGTGAAAATTAAGAGCTTAGAAAAGGAGAATAATGAACTCCGAGCTAAGCTTATTGAAATGGAGCGACTCTTCCAAGATCTAAAAATGGAAGTTGACTCTCTGCGAAAAGAAAACGAGGATATTAAAAATACTCGTTTAACGAAAGACTGTGAGGTAACGAAAGAGTGTGTAACACCGAACCGACCAGCAGTCGAATACTTCACGAACGAGGACGAACTTGCACTTGAGACCGATTCAGTCTTAAGGAAAAGGTCTAGCAAGAAGCGAAAGGCGAATTCCTCTCCTGAAGTAATACAAAAAGAAGATAAGCCCTCTGGCTCAAACAAGGCTAATCCAGAAGCGAAAATTCGTCCACCTCCCGCAATAAACATCGTCGGGATAGCAGACTTTGGGTTATTGCGCAACCTTCTTGCAAACACGGTGAGAACAGAAAACTATAAGCTTACCTCGCACCGAAATAACGTGTGGAAAGTAAATGTTGACAACGCCGATTCCTATCGCGCACTGTCTCTTAGACTGAATGCAGAAAGAATCGAGTGGTATACTTATCAAAATAAGTACGAGAAACCACTGCGAGTCATTGTAAGGGGGCTCCACCCATCATGCACAAAAGAAGACGTTGTAAAAGACGTAAAAAATAAAGGTCTTAAAATTATTGATGCCGTCAATATCATTAAAAAGGAAAAGCAACGCACGGAAGGAGAAAGAGACACTGTGATCAGACGCGGCCTTCCAATTTTTATGCTCTCCTTTGAAAGAACTGAGAGCATAAACGATATTTATAAAATAAAAATGATACTTAACATCAGGGTTAAAATCGAACCCATGCGAAAGGGCAATAGACTGATACCACAGTGTAAGCGATGCCAAGAATTCAGGCACACAAGTGCCTACTGCCAAAAAGAACCACGTTGCGTGAAATGTGCCGGAAAACACCTGTCAACAGAGTGCAAAGTTGACATAAAGGCTCCAGCAGTTTGCGCCAATTGCCACGGAAACCACCCCGCGAACTATCGAGGATGCGAAGTAGCCATAGAGCTGCAAAAGGGACGAGAACCTCTTAAGGAAAATACTAGAGGTCAGAATCAAAGCCTAGGACGCCCAAAACCTGCTGAAACTCCTAAGCCAAAGACTCCAAAGACGCCAAAGCCGATCAAAAGTGGAAGATTGGCAAAGGAGGCGTCGACAAAAGGCGTAAAAGCTCCACAAAAGAGCGGCGCCAGTTCAAGTGCAGCGGAGAAACCACCACTGGTCGCACCGAAATCATACGCACAGGTTGCGGCAAACGAAAGCAAGGCAAGATCGCCCACAACAGATGCAGTGTCTCAGATCCTCGCTGTAATCTTGGAGAAACTTGAGGATCAGACTAAAATCAACAAAGTTATATTTGACAAACTGAGCAAGCTCGAGTTTAAGCCTCGAAAAAATTACAAGAGAACATGAATATGAAACAGTTATTTAAAATACTAACATGGAATGCAAACGGCCTTCTGAATAAAATAGACGAACTAGAAGTATTTCTACGGAAAAACAATATTGATATTTGCATGATTACGGAAACTCACCTTAAAAACGGGTCTACACCCAAACTTAAAGGTTACAATGACTATCACGCACATCACCCTTCGCAAAATTCGAGAGGAGGATCCTCCCTCTACATTAAGAACTGCATAAAGCACTTCAAGAACACAGAAGTTGAGCTAGACTCTATGCAGATCAGTTCAGTTTCTGTAAAAATTGACTGCTTAGATTATAACATTGCATCTTGTTATTTCCCGCCAGGATATAGACTGGTGGAAGACGATCTTGATCGTATGTATGACTTCATTGGGTCCAATTTTATCATTGGGGGTGACTTTAACGCGAAGCATACTTTTTGGGGCTCACGATGCAATTCAACAAGAGGCAGATTACTGTACAAAAATAGTATGAAGCGTGGGGTGGACTTTTTCTCCACGGGTAAGCCAACATATTGGCCAACCGATAGGAATAAAAAGCCTGACCTTGTCGATTTTTTCATCGCTAAAGGGTACCCCAAATACCTTACGCGAATTGAAGAGTGTTATGATCTTTGCTCAGACCACTCAGGAGTTATCTTGAAGATGGGTGGAAGACTGGCGAAAATAGAAAGAGCTCCTAGATTAGCTAGCAAAAACATGAACTGGGACGCTTTCAGAAAGGACTGTAAGGAGGGTGTTGGCTTGAATGTGCCATTGAAAACTCCTTTCGAGTTAGAAACCGCAGTTGACAAATTCATTGAAGCAATTCAGAGCGCTGCTTGGAACAACAATTCGTCCCAAAAGAACGCAGTTAGCACCGACGGGCATGTACGTAAAACATATCCGCTCGAAATCGAAGAATTGATTCGTGAAAAGAGAAGAGCGCGTAGGAGATGGCAAGGCACGAGGGCCCCCCCAGACAAAACCCTATTGAACCACCTCTCTAACAAACTGAAAGGAATGTTGCTAGATCTTAAAAATCGTGAGACCACTGAATACCTTGAAGGCTTGTCGGCGGATAGGACCTCAAACTACTCGCTGTGGAAAGCAGTTAAGTATATCAAGAAACCTATAATCCACTCGGCACCAATAAAAAAAGCTAACGGCGAATGGGCAAGAGAAGACAAAGAGAAAGCGAATTTGTTTGCTGAACATTTAGAAGAAACATTCAAGCCTTTCGACGGTCCGCCGTTGGCTGACGTTCTAAACAACAACGGGGAACCTGGTAGCTTTAGAATGAAAAAAGTTTCGTTAGTTGAACTCCGACAGACAATTAGCAAACTTAAAAATAATAAGGCCCCGGGTTACGACCTGATCACTGGCGAAATATTAAAAGAGCTACCAAAAAAGGCATTAGTCAAGCTACTTTATATGATAAACGCTTCTCTTAGACTTCTATACGTTCCAAGACAATGGAAAGTTGCTGAAGTCATTATGGTTCCTAAACCGGGGAAATGCGCAAATGATAAAAAATCTTATAGGCCCATATCGCTTCTGCCGATAATATCGAAAGTATTTGAGAAACTTCTGCTGAAGCGATTACAACCAATAATTGCAGAAAGACGCTTGATCCCGGATCATCAATTCGGTTTCAGACCTAACCATTCCACAATAGATCAAGTCTACAGAATAACGAATGAAATTGAAAAAGCCTTAGAAGGGAAAAAAATATGTTCAAGTGCTTTCCTCGACGTATCGCAAGCCTTCGACAAGGTATGGCACGAGGGCTTGAAATATAAGCTACGGCAAAATTTGCCGGAAGACATGTTTAAAATATTGGAAAATTATCTTGAAAGCAGACTCTTTCGTGTTAGGTGTAGTAGTGAATACTCGAGTTTCAAGCAAATTCGGGCTGGCGTACCCCAGGGAAGCGTCCTCGGTCCGACCCTGTTCCTGCTCTACACAAGAGACATACCTCTAGATGACGAGACAGTCGTGGCCACGTTTGCGGACGATACGGCCATCCTGGCAACAGGTGAATCAGTCGAGTCATCAACGAGAAACCTCCAACGAGCATTGGACAGAATTTGTGTCTGGACGAAGACTTGGCGAATCGCTCTTAACGAGAACAAGTCTACGCATGTGAATTTCACTTACAGAAGGGTTAACAATTTGCCTCTGTTCATAAATTCTGTACAAATACCTTATGCAAATGAAGCGAAGTATCTAGGGATGACACTGGACGCTAAACTAAGGTGGAAACCACACGTAAAGAAGAAGCGTGACGAGCTCGAGATTAGGCTCAGGGAAATGTATTGGCTTATCGGAAGATTTTCGAAATTAAGCACATATAACAAACTGCTCTTGTACAGGCAGGTGTTAAAGCCGTCCTGGACATACGGTATACAACTTTGGGGTTGTACCAAGCCGAGCAACATGTCCATGTTGCAGACTTTCCAAAACAAAACACTAAGAGCAATTGTGAATGCTCCATGGTATATTAGGAATAGCGATATTCACAGAGATTTAGGAATAGCTACCGTGGGCGAAGAAGTAACAAACTTCGCTCGAAAGCTTAATGCTCGCCTTCATGTTCATTGCAACAATGAAATGATCCGTACTCTAAACGAGACTCTTAACGATGTTAACAACGAGCGACGACTACAAAGAACAAGACCCTTCGATCTAGCTCACGACGTAGGGTGAAGCCGCATTAATGAACGGCTTAGTAGGTGCATTCACTGGAAAGCAACCTATCCAATGCGATCAACACTATGGAAGCGTAAACTACTTGTTAAGTTAACTTAGTTGTAGTCAAGAAGTATTATGAGAGAGCGAAAATTTACTACTATGAAGTGCGTTCTGGCAGTTTCATAGTGTCTCTCATAAATGGGTGGTTTTTTAGCACGTGGAAATCGGGCATAACCAATATCGGCTACTTCGGTATTATGTACCTGCTATAGTGGGCGTATTGGTATCTTTGAAAGATTTTGGAGTTTTAGTCTCCGTCCATCCTAGTATTCAAAAAAAAAAAAAAAAAAAAAAAAAAAAAAAAAAAAAAAAAAAAAAACTTTTATGTAAACTCGCTTTTACTATTTCACTGACAGAAATCGATTTCAAGGAACAGCTGATTTTGATTTGTGTTTTTACGACAAAATCGTTCCACTGAAAAGCATTCCATTCTCTTTCTATTCTCAACGTCAGTTTTCCTTTCACTGATCAATTCCAACCTCAAATGCCTGTAGCTGTTTGTTGGCACTGACAGAAATTTTCAATGATTGCTATGAATAACTTGTCAGAAAACCGAAGACATTGTTCCACTGATTTGTTCCAATGATACTATCCGATGATAGCTATGATTAGACCCTAACTCAGAGTGCAAATTTTGATTTTTTCCTGTTTAGTATAATTAGACGTTGCTAAAAAATAAAAATTCTGTAAAAACATTTTGTGCTGCTCGGGAAAAGAGCCTCGAAACACTTTTTTTTATATCTCGGGTTCTAATAGCGCTAGGATAAAAAAAAACAAGAAAAGGGTTTCTATGGAATGAAAAGAGCTACAAGAATGACTGACAAGAATCATAACCTCAAAGTCTTTAAATTTCTTAATTCTAATGAAATTTTCGCTTAAATCGCGATCAATTCGAGGACACCTTGTCCGAATTTCATGAAAATTTGAGGAAAGATGTATACATTTTGATACCAGCTCAAGGAAAAAAAATTATTATGCCGCCAAAACCGCAATTTTTCGAAAAAAGAACCAAATCGCCCCCAACTCGTCCCTAATCGTCGTAGGTCAAACTTTATTTTTTTAAATGTGTTTGCATTTTTATACACTCTTTGGCGAATTTAACTTAAATTAAAAAAAAAATAAATATTACGTTTTTTGCCATAATTTTCTTTAGAAAAACTTTTTTTTTCTGTAACCATAATTAAGTAAGGGATTTATTACTGCTTTAGTAAAAAATTTCATTTTTCGTGTTAAAACTTATAATAAAAAAGAAGGGTTTTCTAAAGAAAATTGTGGCAAAAAAGTGATTTTTTCCTAATTCCTTTTTTTCTTTCTTTAGTTTAAGTTTTTAGTTAATTTAAAAAATAACAATTAGTTAATTTAAAAAAAAATAACTCATACAAAACATGTGTCAAGTTGGAGAAATGTCATCTGCCCCTAGTAGCTCAGTTTTTGCTTAATAAATCCAACGCCAGATAAACTTCAAAATCAAGCAGAACGTGGTGGGCTGTTTGGATGAAGTACCCCAATCCGGGAGAAGAACGCCCTGATTTCGGATCACCAACCACAAAAAGGCCATAAGCATGTCAACTACACTGCATGACGCTGTGTGTCAGTGAAAATGACAGAAAAAATATCTGCAGGTATGCAGTCTCGAAGTTCATATGCTTCTGGATGACATGTTTAACAACACTACTTTTGTTGAACATACTTGATTTAAAGTGACATTAACTGCAATCCGACCACGCAAATACTTACATTTTGAAGCCCATTTTGGAGTTTTTGTTACAGTCATTATTACAGTTACATTTAGTCACAGCCTAAAGGATACGTTGCGCCTTGTGGACCTCACGCCGAAGCACACTACTGACAGATAAGTCAAATAAGTAAAAGATCCTATGGAAAGCCGCCCATAGAATAATGGCATTTTCGGTTGGTCGTCCGGAAGCGTCCAGGTGCGTTTTGGAGTTGGACTTTCCTGAAACTGTTTTTTTTGGCACTCGTTTGACAGTTACTCGTTACTCTCTTTTGAGACACAAAATGACAACAAATCTATGTAATCTATGTCCGGTGAAAACACTTCGAGATCTATTTTTAATCTTCTTTGACTAATCTCCGTTTTATGAACAATGGAAACATATGTAACAAGAAACACGAAAGACAATGACCAAGGCACTTTATAACTTATTTTACGATTGCTAAAAAAAATCAGTTTTTCATGCAAGTGGTAGCGACATAATTGATACGAAAGCTTAAGCAACAAAAATATCTCTTTCGCTTGTTTTGGATGCTGTTAGGTTTTAGTTTCCTATTCTAAAAAAAATTTACTATTTTGTCAGCGGATACAGAATCTTATGACCTCGTGTACCGAAGTATGGAAACTAAGCTCAAATGCTAGTAAAGATTTGGGATTTAGTCTATTATCTACAACCCAGTTTCTATCAGTTGTTTTCTTGTTTTCCTAACTTTTTTCACAAATAAAAACCTGGAAAAGGCATGAATCATTTAAAAACCTGTTGTTTAGTTTAAAATGTAAAATGCTATAAATTGTCAGTCATTTGGACACAGCAATCTTTCTCATACATAAAAGTAAAACTCAACTTTATCTGCCACAGTTATCAAGACATGACAAAGTCAAAACAGATAAGGGAGGCTGCGATAAATTTAAGTAAAACCAAAAATAAGATTGTGACTCACTTGAGGGCTTCTCTTAGCTGCTCCTTTTCCGCCAACTCAGCTCTAAGCTTCTGTTGAAGGTTTAGGATCAACTCATTCTTGCTGTTAATTTGCATTTTGAGATGAGCAATGGTTTCTTCTTGTGCCTCGAAGATTGCCTGAAAAGAAAAAGGGAATAAGTACCTCTATGACTCTCATTTCGCTGATTTAAACAACCCTGCACTCCTCCATACTCTCCGAGTACGTCGGCGGCTCGTCGAGGCAAAAGAATTCGCGCACCAATTTGAACTTTCGCAGCTCCTCTTTGGACATGATTGAGTTGACAAACATTTGCAAACCCTGCACCCGATTATCCAGGAACACAGAGTTAAAGTTATCACCGAATATTTTCTTCCGCGGCAGGTGGAGCGTGAGTGTGGGAAATGCCTGCTTCAGTTTGTTGTTCAGACGCACAAAGTCTGTGTAGCGGCGCAGCACCAGCCAGCAGTCATTAGTAAAGGGATTCTCTACCCGCAGCTTGTATACAGTGAATCTGGCTCGTTCCTCCATCACCTCATAGCCGATTATAGGGATTCGGACGGCACTCGAGTCCGTGAAGCCAGATCTTTCCCCGAATTCCGACGAGGGGACACTTCGATTGGACCGATTCGAGATACTGCACTCGCTCATTCTACGCCTGGTTTCGTTTAGCGATCTCGCATGACCCACTGGCGCATTGACAATCCCAATGTCTGCGTACAACGATCGAGAAAGATCTCGATCGCTGTGAGCACCCTGCAGGGGCATATTATTCGTGCGTCTTGGCGAACCACTGTGCACCGTCTTATGCACCGAAATGGTCTTCAAACAAACCTCGGACTTAGCACCAATTAAGTTTGAGTTCTCCTTGATTGTGGCAGCTAGCTTCGCAACATCACTGTCCGATTTCGATGTCACTTTCGATGCATAGAGTGTCGATATGGGATCTGGCTTCGATATGTCTGGATAGGATCTGGAGAGTTTTCTAAGCTGAGGCTGCGATTCGGTCGAGAATTTTCTTGGTCGGCTGGCTGGTAGGTATTTCCTATACGGTTTAGCGCTATCACGTTTCTTTATTGCCCTAAGGGACATTTCAGCTGATGTTGGAGCGTCCAACCGTGCGGAACACTAGGCAAAGAGAGAAATTGCTGGCGAGGTAAATTTGCATCCCACTGGCTAGAAATTGATATTGGGTACAACTACCAGGATATAGCAATGAAATGGTTTTTTTCTGAACGATGGATTTGCATTTAATTTTATGTGCAGCACGAAAATCAAAGAAAAATTAAAAACACAACAAGCAACAAGCGAAGCAACAAGAATTCTTTTCTTTTTGTGAAACAAATTTTTAATGACAGGTGACTGAGCAAGCAGTTTGTTGTTGTATTCTTGACGTTTGCCGTTGCATGATGTCATTAAACTTTGGAATTCAGTGGAATTCAGTGGAATACAGGGTGCGTCAAAGAAAAAAAATTTGAACATAAATAATTACATGACATTACCACAAATTACTGAATAACTAGATATTCAACTTGCGTCCCTCTTACCCTCCAACACCCATTTGCTTACGTTTTTTATAAAGCCTTTAAAGCTTTTTTAAAGCTTTAAATTTCCGTGTCGGTAAATACGTGTAAGAAGATACAACAATAAATTACCTTACGCGATCAGCTGATGTAAAAGCTGCAAAACAAAATTGCATGGAAATGACGAATTCATGAATTTACTTACATTTGTAAGCAAATGTCGGAGAATGGGTAAATTCATCAATTTCAGCTTGTGGACAAAGCTTTTACATGTCCGAAGTTGAATGTCTATACATAAATCACATACATAGATTTGTTATATCGCTTTTATTACTGATATCCAGCTGACGTCCCTTTCGTCTTCCTAAACCCATTTGACATGTAGTTTTTTGATACCATGTTAAAAAAAACATGAAAAGCATCGTTTTCACAATAAACATGAACCTAAACTGAACTAAAACAGCGCCGTCTTCTCTACAATTCGATTGTTGATGTTTAAATTTCTGTCTTCCTGGTGATGCTACAAAAGATAAGAACAGCGACTGGTGCAAATCTTAGAAACAGAGAGAAATCTGAAATAAACGTTTCAAGAAACTTGGTAGTCGACGACAACCCATAATGCTATCAAAAACCTAATGGGTTGCTTTTCTGTTCCAAAAGCAACTCCATTCACTTTTTCTTGACATTTTGGCATTATTTGAAATTGTGTGTGCATGCGTTTGGCGAGACAGAGTACAGCAAATGCGGGTGATCAGTGAGTGTGCGTGCGGCTTAAAACTGTTTATTTGGCACTCGTTTGACATTTCCTCTTTGAATCCAGAATCGAAACCAGAAGCGCTGACATAATAATCATACAACACACGTGTCAGTTGGAGAAATGTCATTTGCCCCTTTTAGCATAGCTGTTGCTTCAAAAATATAACGCCAGATAAACTGCAAAATCAAGCAGAACGTGTTTAGCTGTTCGGATGTAATACCTCGATTTGGGAGATAAACGCCCTGACTCCGGATCGCAAGCCGAAAAGACTTTAATCTGTCAAAAATGCTGGCATTTCCTTAAAGTTTGACAGGTTGCCCATAAAACCAAAGTATGATAACTATGACATTTACGGTTGGCAATCCGGGAGAAAGACGAAGAACCGCCTGATTCGGATTAACAACCAAGTTTCTGGTTTTGTTTCTGGATTCAAGTCCAGAAGCATTTTTTTTTTCAGAATAGGAACTGTTAAACGAGTGTCAAGAAAATGGTTTCAGGAGAGTCCAAATTTCCGACCTACCGAAAAGGCCATTGATGTTGGTGTTTTTACGCCAAGGTGCCAACTGTTTCTGGTTTTGGAAAGCAGATAACTTTTTCCTTCATGCTCTTGGCTTAAAGTCTCCATTTTACTAATTTAATTGGACTGTGATGAGGTGATCCAAGCCTGGGTGGCCTGCCTGGCGCACGACACAAGCGGACCATAACGTAGTGGGACGGTTATGATCCATGAATTCAGATCATAACCTCGCGCCTAAATAAAAAGAAGATTGAAAATTGATGGTTTTATCCGTCTGGGAAATTTTTCACAGTTGAAATTCCTGTGGTTATGGAAACACCCCCCATTTGAAAAGCTGTGAAAGAAAGATAAGGATGCCAAAAAAGCAGAACTTTTCTTCTTTAAGTATTAAAGAAGGATCAGTATGTTTTTTATTTCTTCCTCTTTAACTCTTTACTTCAGTTTCCAATTGTGCACGGGCTCTTCTAAGCTCCTCTAATTGTTTTTTCGCAGCGTTAATCTCATCTTGATGAATCGTAACCGGTACCTGACACTCCTGTTGCTCCTTGCGTATAAACTCGAGGTTTTTAATCTTTTCCTCCAAAAAAGGAATTTGTTCTTTTTGAAGGTTACTGCGATATGCCTCCAAACGTTGCTCTTTTATGGTGTCACAATGGATGTTCGTCAACTTACGAAGCGAGTCCTTGCGTGTAATCCAATGGAATTCTGGTGGTGGCGGCTTGTAAACTATGTCCAGTTTCTCCAGAATCCATTCGAAGCGTTTGTAGTCCCAGCGCCTTAGATACTTTAGAAATTTCTTGCGTTTGTCGATCATTTCCTTGAGAATCACTTTGATCCGAACGTCACGAGGAAACTTTTCCATATGATCCTGAAAGCGGCGAATGGTCGCCGTCATCTTGGCCACTGGAAGCGAAAATCCCTCAAGTATTTCCTGAGATTCGGGGCAGGAATTACTTACGTTTCGATTCCATTGAGCCATAGTCGAGCGGGTGTCTTTGAACTTCCTTCACTAGCATCTCCCGGTAAAGATTGGAGGTGTAAATATTCCGATTGTTTTCAATCTGAAACAGTGACTTGACGGTCTCATCGGCACTGCAATGAAAAGGCAATTAATATCCTGTAAGTAGTAGGAGAAATTGCTGTACTCCTTAAGCTCCCGGGAGTCACGAAATTCTGGTAAGAATTGTTTGGTGTTTATGGCAGGCAGTCTCGATAGGTCGCCACTCTTCTCCGGTCGTATGCATGGAATTTTTTCTGGACGAACCCACTTGATCTTTAAATCTGACTTGAAGGCATACTCTCGAACAGCCTGTCGGTTGACAGCGTTAACCGCTCGTAAGCAATTCACAAAATTCATATTTTTCCGAATTTAATAAAATGAAAATGTGAAAACTGATGTTTTGCAACGAGCCTACAGGTTATGTCATGTGTGTCAACTGTCAACTGGGGTAGGGTGCGTTCACGAGCTCTTTGAGAACAATTAGCTAACGGCTCGTCTTCACGTAAGAAATAAAAAGTCCTGCCAAGTTTCTGGGTATGTTTAAAATTTTGGGAAGTTTTTTTTTTTAATGCCAAATGATGCAGCCCCTTTCCAGCCAGCAGAACATTTTCCTGGATATTTTGTAAATTTATGTAACTAAAATTTTTTGTGACTGTGACAAAAAATAGAATAAAACAAATATTTACAATAATAAAGAGTGTACTGTGACAGTGTATTGTGACAGCATTTTGCATTGGCTTTTAGGTAATTCAATAAGGCGACTCGCCTTATTCACTAGTTAAGCTTAAGCTTAGATTCGACTGCATGTGATTTTGGCATATTCGAAGTACCTAAGCAGAAAAATGCAGCAAATATTTTTTCTTACGTCAAATATGTCAAAATGGTATGCAGTCTTATCTTAGCTTTACTCTGGTGATTTTGTTTATAAAGCCGCGGTGTAGCAAGGAACAGAAATAGAAGCAAAAACTGAATTTCAAGCATTAGCAACGCAAAAACGCATTCAGCGAATTTAGGTTTCAGTAGGTATAATGTATAGGATTACATTAGCAACTGAAACCTAAATGCACTGAATGCTTTTTGCTGCTAATATATGAAATTTTATTTCTCTTTCTGTTTATTGTGACAACGCAGCTTTATGTTTCTTGTGAAAACGCGGCTTTATACCATGTTTCAACCGGGCACTAATCCCTACAAATCACACGATTTACCACACAAATTGAAATCCTCTCGGCAAGCGATCAAAAATAAATTCTCCCACAAATCCCATTCACCCTATTAACAAACCTATATTATGTACCTTTGTAACAGTTTAAGAACTAAAAACAGGAAACTAAAACTGTGGTTGTACCACAGCTCTGTCACAAACATGTTTTCTATTGGCATTTTTATAAAGTAAATCTTTTTTTGCTCCTGGGAAATGACATCGCCACTCTCTTTTGAGAGCCAATACGGCAGAAAAATGAGTGCGCGTGTCAAATTAATCATATATTTATCCGGTATTTTATTCGTATTTTAATCATATATTTATCCGGATTTATTTTTAATCGTCTTTTGCCAATTCTCTATTTTTTCGAAATCTATTTGCTTTATGGGTTACGTAAGAGCTGGAACACAAGACGAAAGAAAAATTTAAATTACAATATGATTTTTCGCCGTAAGCTTTTGATAAAGATCAATCCGAACAACAATACACTGATTCAAACAAAGATAATAAAATGTTTATAAAGTGAAATAAAGGAAATACTCCGGAGGATGCAAACAAAAAATTCGCGAAACAGAGGATGAAAGCATGAGAAGAAAACGAACACAAAAGCCCAAGGAACAAAGGGGCAAAAATTGATTAAATCGGACATTGGCCAACATACAAAAATCAATAGAGAATAGATTTCATTAAATCATTTCAGGTTTTAAAAATCGAATGTGTGTTTTTTTTTTTTGCTTGTACGACCCAAAGGAAACCCCCATTAAATAAGGGACTAAAGCCGCAGTGTCACAAGGAACAGGAACAGAAACAGAATTTCATACATTAGCAATGCAAAAATTCGCATTCAGCGAATTTAGGTTTCAGTTGCTAATGTATGGGATTCTGTTTCTGTTCCTGTTTTACGTTGCTTGTGACAACGCGGCTTAAAGCTCAAAACAGATGAGCAGTGGTTCTGCACGTATCACTGCTAGCAGCACTGCCTCTAATACAGATGTGCATCCTTTTTTACATTAAGTATGCCAAGTTCTAAACAAGTTTGTCATCCGGTTTTGATATACTTGTCAACTGGGTGAAAAGTAAACAAAAACTGACCAATAAAACTAAGTCGGGAAAACGCACTTGCTTTGTATTGAATTTTTTGTCAGTCAACAAACAGTCAAAACTTTCAGATTTGACGGTATCAGTGATGCCAGGTATCTTATATTTATTTTTTTTTTTTTTTTTCATTGTGGCTGCAATGAAACAAGCACCAAAGTTAGAAATAGAGACATCGAGCAGTAACGGCAACCCCTGCAGTAGCTGCCCATAAGAGCCTGTGTAATTTATTTCTGCTGCACGAATATTTCTGCACATCTGTTTTGAGCTTAAACGTATTCCGTTTTTTTTTTGAGCATACCTTCTAAGCAAAACCTTGCAAGTAAAAATTTCACTGTGAAACAGCCGATAACAGCTCTGATGAAAATTACGTTCGTTGCTAATCACCCTGTACATTGAATTGAATTGGCATCACTGGTATTAAATGTCAAGATGGCCAAATTGTAGGAGTCGCACAAAAGTTTTGTTTTTCCTTAAGAAATGTTGCTTATTTATTTTATTAAATAATAAAACACTTTACTTTATCATCCGCTGACTATCCACAAATCGTTCATAATGTCTTCCCGCAGCCGAGAGGACCATCCACAGTCCTCCAAGTTGACGCTGCCCGAAAAACAAAAGTACATCGAAGACTACGATTTCCTCTATTGCGATGAATCTGGAAAATACGAAAAAGTGGCAAAAATTGGACAAGGAACCTTTGGGTGAGTTGTTCTTCTCAGACCTGTAACAAAAAAAATAGCAACCAGAAATATCGATTTTACAATGCAGAGAGGTCTTCAAAGCTCGCGAAAAGAAGAGTAACAAAAAGTTCGTGGCAATGAAGAAAGTCTTGATGGACAACGAAAAGGAAGGTGTACGTATGAAATTTGTCTCGCAAAATAGATCACCACTAATGTTTAGCCCTTTCCCCAACAGTTCCCCATCACAGCGTTGCGTGAGATTAGGATTTTGCAACTGCTGAAGCACGAGAACGTGGTCAATCTCATCGAGATATGTCGGACCAAGGCCACAGCCAACAATGGATACAGATCAACGTTTTACTTGGTGTTTGATTTCTGCGAACACGATCTGGCTGGGCTGCTGTCTAACATTAACGTAAAGTTCAGCTTGGGAGAGATCAAGAAAGTTATGCAACAGCTGTTGAATGGGCTGTACTATATTCACAGCAACAAGGTAGGTTAAAATTAAGTCGCTGGCCTGATGCAAATGATTCCAATTAATGTGTCTTTATAGATTCTCCACCGTGACATGAAAGCCGCCAACGTGCTCATCACCAAACACGGCATCCTGAAGCTGGCCGATTTCGGTCTGGCGCGTGCGTTCAGCATTCCCAAAAACGAACAGAAAAATCGCTACACAAACAGAGTGGTCACGCTGTGGTACCGTCCACCAGAGTTACTACTAGGTGACCGAAACTACGGCCCACCCGTGGACATGTGGGGTGCTGGTTGCATCATGGCTGAAATGTGGACTCGTTCGCCCATCATGCAGGGCAACACCGAGCAACAGCAACTCATCTACATCTCGCAGCTTTGTGGCTCATTCACGCCCGATGTCTGGCCAGGGGTCGAGGAACTGGAACTATACAAGACCGTAGAACTGCCCAAGGGTCACAAGCGCAAGGTTAAGGATCGTCTGCGGCCATACGTCAAGGACCTACACGGGTGTGATTTACTGGATAAACTTCTCACATTGGATCCAAAGAAGCGGATTGATGCCGACACAGCGCTCAACCACGACTTCTTCTGGACCGATCCGATGCCCAGTGATTTGAGTAAAATGTTGTCGCAGCACTTGCAGAGCATGTTTGAGTATCTAGCGCAGCCTCGTAGGTCTGGCCAGGTACGACAGTACCAACAACAGATGGTCACCATGATGCAGAAGCCGCAGGACAACAGTCTTATTGATCGCGTTTGGTAGGAGCACATTTACTTTTTTTTTTTTACTTCAAAACTTTATCCTAAGGTTGAACGAATAAAATTTGTTTCCGTTACTCGGATGTGGTTGGAGTTTTATTCACCTTCGAAGTAAATGTTTTTCTGTTGGGGGTGGCGCCCCTTTATCTAACTTCAAGTTGTCTTGAGCTGGAACCATGTGCCGTAATTAGAAACGATCAGATTGAACTGTAACACCGGACTGTACGAGATCTTGTTAACAACATATTAAGCAATCCTTGGTCACATCCTTGGAAGTATCTGTATCGGAACGCCCACAAACCTTTCACCATGTCGCGGCCACTGTTTCTTGTGTCCTTCGTTTTCGCTCCTTCTTCAGGTTCAATGAAATTGTAGTTCTCTTGTCGATAAATCTACAAATAATTTTTGTACATTCTTTTTATTTACTTCTAAAAAGGAAGTACATTCCATGGGTCCTAAAAATTACTCCTTTTCTTTTATTTTTAACATAAAACATACGCAGGTTAAGTAACAATAATAAATTATAATAAAAAAAATCAAGTAAAAACAATTCATCTACCGTGCACAAAATTTAGGGTGAATATGACAATAATTCAAATCCGTTGGGCGCCCTTGATAGCTAGCTAACGCCTTCGCTTGTTTGTTGAGGAGCTCCTGGAGCGAGAGCCTTTCTTATGGCGTGACGACGAGGTCGTTGAACGCGGCGAACGACTTGTTTCGCTTCGCTTGTATTTTGAATGGGACGAGTTCGAGACGTGCCTCGAGTGGGAGCGTGATTTGGAGCCTCTCCGGCGTCTGTCTTTGGAGCGACTGCGACGGTGCCTTGAGGATGTGGAGCGAGAACGAGATTTCGAACTGTGGCGAGATTTACGCGGGGACGCATGAGATCGGGTCTTCGAGCGGTCACGCGAGCGCGACTTGGATTTTGGTGAGACCGTCGAGGAGCTGCCCGACGTCGAAGGCGAAGTGGACGACGATGACGAGGACGAGGAAGATGATTGCGACGACGATGAAGAGCTGCTGCCCGATGAGCGTCTACGCGGCGATCGTGATCTAGAGCGCGATTTAGATTTCTTTGTCGGTTTGGGGGCCTCGTCGTTGTCGGATCCCCAGAGGTCGTACTTGGACAAATCTCCATCGCCATCGTCTTCCTCGTCGTCTTCCTCCTCATCGTCTTCGTTGCCAGGCACTGGCTCTACGGTGGCGGCACCATTCTTGTCCTTCTCCCTGAGTGGCTTTTTCTCCGGCACCGACGACGACTTTCTGTGCTCTTCGTGTTTGCGCTTCTTCCGCCGCCCGAACTCGTCGTACTCGCTGTCCGACTCGGCGCGCTCCTTGTACTCCACGACACCCCGATCATTGTAGCCACCGCCATAGCCTGGAAGTAAGCGTGCAACTAATTTATTCAAGAACTTAGGGGCACACACAAGCACACAAAAACTCGATTCCGACATTTTACGACTCACCAGTCCGTTCCTCGACGTCGCAGAATTTTGGCGCGTTGCACATGTTACACGTTTGCCGGCGGGCCCAATTCACATTAGCGCACTTGCTGCACTGCCAGTCCTCGGCGCTGAAGAGCCCGCGCGACTTCTCCGCTGCTGCTTTGCCAATCTCGGTGCCTAGTTTCTTTTTGACCAAGCCGCCAGCGGTGGCACTGCTGCCGCCACCGGGTCCACTGCCGCTGCTTGTGTCGGCTTCGGGACGTTCGCGTTGGCACTTGTGGCATTGTGTTCGGCGTCCGAAGTTCACATTTTTGCAACTTAATTCGCATTTTCAGATAGTTTTTGTTTTGTGTGTTTTTATGGTTTATTTTGCACATTTTTTCGGTTTTCATATCCGAGTCAAGGACGAGTGAGAGAGAGAGATGCCAAATGCAAATGGAAACAAACCAGTGAACATTTGGATAGATGGAGGGAGAAATTAGTGTTTTTTTTTGTGTTATTTCTTATAATTATTTTGTAGTTTAATATTTAGGCTAAACACTGGAGTGATTTTTTACAATTTTTCTTACTCAACATCACCGCAGATCCAATCATTGCCGCCGCTGCTGGTGCTGCTGTCGGAGACTTTTCCGCTATCGACAATCGACATTTTTTTCAGCCTGCAATTTGTAGTGTTGTTATGGGGCTTCCCTAAAACAATCAAATTGGGAGGCTAAACAATTGGAAATTGAATAAAGTTGCTTTTTTTCTTCACAAATTGACAAGAGTCGAAATTATCGGTCGAATTTTTACTGCAATGCGCTGTTTGCATGCAAGGGTACTCTTGTTTTTTTTTGTTCTTGGCGGCGAAAAGTGCTAGAATATGTACTTGTCGATTGGGTAGTTCATAATTGAGTAGTAGAAGATTAAAGAAAAGATTTGATGGAAATCCTGTGTCTAATCAGGTTTATGGTTCACCGTTTTCACACCGAAGCCAGAATCTAGATTCTGAGCAATTCGACTTCAAAATCGAATTGACCCTTTCACACTGCGAAAATAATCTAGATTTTGTTGACTTTTCGATCAGTTGAACACCAACTATTTCGCGAATTTTTCACTGTTTTCCCAAATAAAACGGCTTCAAATATGTAAAAAACAATTGTTGATAACTAAAGAAGCACTGGAAAACACATAAAAATCACCGCAAAATTAACTAGTATAAAAAAAGAAAATATTTCTCCTTTTTATTTTATAAACAAACTTTATCGGCTGTGATGTCTTCTGTCGGTTGAAATAAAAAAGTGTGTTTGGTTATTTTTCCTATGATTCCCACAAAATCGAATACGATCTATTACATTTGTATTCGATTTTATTGGAATCTAGATTCTGATCTAGATTCGGAATTCTACAAATGTATGGGAAATCTAATAGATTTCAATTAGATTTGGGACTTTTTACTCTGAATCTAGATTCTGATTTGGTGTGAAAAGGTTATTACTTTCTACAATGTTTTTAGGCAGATTTTAGTATTTTAGGGCCGGTTCGAATCTGGAGTTAGCTCATCCAGCAATTTTTCAGTGCAGAGTTAACTCCGTCAACAATGTTGTCAAAATCTTCGACTCTCAAAATGATTGACT
This sequence comes from Neoascia interrupta, assembly GCA_947623515.1. Taxonomy (NCBI): domain Eukaryota; kingdom Metazoa; phylum Arthropoda; class Insecta; order Diptera; family Syrphidae; genus Neoascia; species Neoascia interrupta. Next base: position 10,882,896 of record OX392462.1, read on the forward strand.
CTTCCAACTCTCACTTCATATAGAAAAACACAGGAAAAGAAGTTCGAAGTATTCTTAGATGTCATTTTTGATTTGCAGAGAAACACGCAAATGCCATTCCACAAAAAAAAAAAACAAAAAAAAGTTCATGCTGACCGCCAGAGTCGACCGAAGATTTAAGCCTTCAACCCAATGAATCCCTTGCGTTACGTCAAAGTACACAACTGACAACTGGCTTCAATATACACGTTCTTATGAATCATAATCATAATCGTTCATCAGAACGTGTGTATTTCACTGGGTTGTCAGTTGTGTACTTCGATGTAACGGATGCAACCAGAAAAAAGTTTTACAGTGAATTTAGATCTGGGATTAATCTTGGCTTAACTCACAATGAAACACTGTATTTATCAAACAAAACTTATTTAAATTCAAATCACACTTAATTCAATTTCGCTACTTACCATTCAACACTTTATTTAAATTCAATTACTTTTTACTTTACTATCCATTTTCACACGTCAAATAAAAATAAATAAATAGAGTGGCGCAACAGCTCGAGGTGAACCAGGGTCAATTTCTCAACAATGTATGCTGGTGTGTTAATTTCTTTACATACAAGGGGACCTACAATTTTTTGCTGAATCCGAACGGCACTTTGAGAAGTCTTTCAAGACAAAAGATACTCTCGGAAGGCTTGTCAGACAGTCGCGGAGGTGGGGGCCGTGAAAAAGAGCAAGTTTTTTTCAGGTGACGATGGCAGGATTCGAACCCAGACCTCCGGCGTAGTAAGCACACACACTAACCACTACGCCACGGCACCCTACATTTTCACACGTCAACGTGATTAAAAATATAACTGTCTCGTCTTAGCCTGTCATCCGTGTACTTATGCAAATTCACCGTGTTCTCGACGTTTCCAATAGAAAGAGATAACAAATATCCAAAATACACCACCCGCAGCTCAAGCGCACAAAAAACAAAAGAGAGAGACTGCAACGATGAGTCACCATCACCAAACAAATTGCACTTGTACACCAGTGGCCCACTGAGCGCGCCTGAAGATGGAATGTTAATTCCGAAACGCGGTGCGAAAATCCAAATGTTTGTTTATTTATTTCAAAGTTGCATCCCGTAATATTGGTCTAAATAAATATTAATTCTCTTTTCCATGTTAAATTTCGTTCGTTTACTTATTTATTTTTAATTAAAAAAAAATGAATCTACTTCATTAAAATGAATTCCTTTTATTTTGCTTTAAAATGTGAGAACGAATGTGCGAATATAGAAAAAAAAAATTATCAGAGCCCTCCCGTTGCAATTTCTTTTTGGAATCTACCAAAAAATTAATTTGTTGCGCGTTTGCACTTATTTTCATTTCTTAAGAGAAAAAAAAATCAAATAAAACTATTTAAAAATCCTCGATCGTGTTCGTTACCTACCGCAATCGAGTTGCGCGATGACACTTCGAATTGGGCGAATCCAGATGGGAAAGCGAAAATATCGCAACCACATTCGACTTAGCTTTGCATAATTGGGCGCATTCGCACGTCAAAATCGAGATGCAATAACATTTGCGATTCACCTTGAACGTCGTAATCCGCCCCTGGTAATTTTCCATTGGTACCGCTTAATTCCATGGAGGGGAAATTTTCGATTCTTATTCGAACTTGGAACATCAGTCTGCTGTCAGCTGACCGGAAGGACAGTTGGGTGTGTTCATTTAGTCAATCGAGTCGGTATGTTCGTAAAGCGAATCGATGGGCGCATTCAGCGAGCATAAAATTTACAAATCCTTATAAGTAAATTACCCAGCAAAAATTAGAAGCCCTATGAAACCAAAGATTTAGGTTCTCATTTTATTGGGGTTAAACTTAACAAATATATTGGCGCAGTAGAAAACATCGCCACTGATGAAACTATAAAGAGCTGAGAAAGAAGGATAGAGAACGGATTGGGATCTATCTTTGATTTTCTGGCTGTGTGAAATACTCGCCAGGTAAGAATGTATTAGTGAGTTAGGTAGAGCATCGAACAAACATAAGCAGTTCTTAGTCAGTGGAAGCTTCTGGAAAAAGAGAGTTTTCGGGCCGATTTGGCTATCTCCATTTGTCTAATCTGTGATATTGTTTCTAGATAAAAAAAAATACAAAATTAACTTTTTACAATCATTTATATTTATTATACATTATTATATAATTTCATTAAACTCTATTAAAATAAAAAGAAAGAAATTTTAATATGTCCTAAACACGTTACATCTTACAACTAAACAAAATTCTATAATTAATTAATAGATATTGTAAAAGTACGCGACTTTAACACAAAACATTTACGTAATAAAAATTGAGAAAAAAAAATCTACCCCAATATTCATCATTCATTTAAAAATCTGCTTAAAACTAACAACATACATACATTGCTGAATGTATGCTATAAAACATTATTTTCTAAATATTTCTTTCCATTATATTATTTTTAAAATAAAACAGAAAAATAGAAAACTCAAACTTAATCGTTATGGGTTACATTATTTATAATCTTTTTGTGATTTGTTTCTCTATGATTATTTAAAAGCTCTATTTGTATAATAAAGAAAATAAAAAATATATATGGCGTCCGTATTGTTTGTTTGTTCATTTGATGGGATTTTTTGTTTTTGATTTGTGAATTAATATTTTATGACTGAAATGAGATGCGTTTTGTTAGATTAGAATATTGTTAGATTTGCATTATTTTTTAGTTATAACTTTCGGCTAAGGGGTTAAGTCTATATAAAATCTATAAATTTAGGTTTTGTTTATTAGTTTTTAACTTAGATTCAAATGCGTTTTATTTTTTTTTTTTACTGTGGGTTAATTTTTTTTTTATTTGGAGGGATGCAACTATTTATACATTTTTTTTTATGTTATATTATTTTGTTATATTCAGGTATTCTAGTTTCTGTTCATAATTTGCGACATTAAATAATAAAATTTGAGATTTTCAACTTTTCACACACATGGGTAGATAGAATTTTACGGGCTAATCTTGTTGAAATATTTTTTGTTGTATAAATACAAGGAAGTGATGCTTTTTGATATATGTAATGTAAATTTTATTTTTAACATAATTGGAAGAACGTTTTGATTTGATAAGCATTGCTGTAGTAAAGTAATGTTCTTTTTTTTGATTTTAAAAGGGCAGACATCGACTAAGCAACTGATTGATTCTAATATGATTTCTTGCTAGAATTTCAGGGGTTTTAACAGCTTTATTATTCGGCATTATATCAACAGTTTATAAAAATGTATAAGTAAACAAATAAAACAATAAAAGTCCAAGGGAAAAAATTTGACAAATTTCCAAATTTGTCTTAATTAGATTTTGGCAGGACCTGGTTTTCTTTTCTTGCATACAATTTTGTTCTGGAGATGTTCTGTTCTGTTTGATTCGGTTCAACACGGAGGTACTATTTCAAGCAGTCTCTGTAAATACTAGGGTAAGATGACGATATCAACACAGCATCCCTCCGCGTCATAGTTAGAGACTTTACTGACAACTGAAGATCAGATGAAGTTGACATTAGGAAGAAAACATCTGTCCATCGGCTAGAACCAAATGCCACTTTTGTGCCTTGGATATTTTTGAGATTTTTCGAAAAGAAACACCAGCAACTCCCCCGAACTAATGGTTTGGCAAGTAAAATAGACTAGGCACCTTTAACGAAGGATAAAGTTAAGTTCAGCAAATTTTTTGCTTTGCCAGCCATAGTTTTTGATATCGAGTGCTGTCAATAAAGGCAAAAATATAGAAGGTAACACATTTTAACTGGGTTCTACAGCAAAGTAAGGTGAAGATAAGGGCGTTGTCTACACGTTAAAAAAAGCCCCGATTGCAAAAGTGTCGACTTGAGCGGGTAAGTGTTTTTGAAATTGAATATTTACTGTGATTATAATTATTTTATTACGAAGAACCAATTGTTCATTGACTCATTCTTGTATGTATTTAGAATGCGATAAACTTTTCTTATTCAGTCTATTGTTTAACTCCAACGTGAACACAAGTATTTTGTTCCAATAGGCATAAGGAAGCAACACTTATTCGGCTTTAATTTTGAGTTTGCAGGGTGATATGGATGCAGCACCTGGAAAGTGACTGCCGCTATCACGAGAAAGCTGCAGACACTCGTTACCAGGTGCCTCTAAAATATGTTAAGGATTCTTTGGCCGAATCTTGGCGCTGATAGGATTGCCATCGGCAAGAAAAGAATGTGGCCATTTTTTTCTGGCTTTGTTTTCAGATTATTGACTTCATAGAACTGACACTAAGTGAAGTATTGTGCCACGTATCGCTTGTTACTATGGATCTTCTGCACGAAAAATTTGATGGAATGCTTATCTTACGTTAAGGTTCATCAGCTGATCACCACATAGTTTGTGTTTTTAAACGCATTTAGATTTTTAATTATGTGGCGGGTTATTTCAAAATTAAAGAAAGCAAAACAGAGGAGACAAAGACAATGAAAACAGCATTAAATTGGCCTCAATGGTCAAGTGAGGTTCTAAGAAGAGTAAGGCAAGAGTGCACCTTATCATTATAAGCAAAAAGTCTCAGCTCCTACAAGTGTTTCTTCAAGGAAAAATTGAGGAACAGTGAGAAGAACAGTGGGCAGTCAAGGATTGAGAAGAACACTGGGCAGTCAAGGACATCATGAATAAGGAATTTGCAAGACGGGCTTCGCCCTCTTCTTTGAGTCGACCCAAGTTCACCAGAGCCGCATGCCTCAAGCGCCGTCTTCCACAAACCAAAGAACTTGAAGAGGTTTTTATAACAAAAGCAAGTCGACAGTTTGAGATGGATGTAGATTCAAAATCTACCCACAACTGAAGTTCTCAACTACTTCAAAGTTACTTCTACTGACTCCTAAGACTTTTATTAATGGTATTCCTTTTTGAAGGGAGAACATTCTTGTTTTCACCATAGGCCGCATCTCTGCGTCTTTGCCAAGAGTACTGATATTTGGCAATAAAACTGGAGCAAGGAGATTTTCAAGGATCTGCCGACGTACAATTCAATCTTTGACGGACTTAGGACCTGATAAGAGCAGAAGAGGAAAAAAAATATTTTAAAGAGCTAGAAATCGTAGTTTCAATAAAAACAAATTCTCGTCAATTCAGGTAAGAAAATAAAATAGAAAACCAAAAATCTACGTTAAAAGAAAACGCTCTATAATAAAGGACGATGTTTTTTGGTTTTTAGCAGCTTGCCCGGTGACGATCATCTGTAAAGAAACGATCATTACAATTGTACGACATTTGCAAGAGTTTATGGACATGCTCAGGGATGGTCTGTGTTTCTAAAAATTCATGCAGAAAATCTACATTACCTTCGAATGAGAGGGTGAAGGCATCTTCGATTATTTAGGTGCGGAGGTAATGTTAAACTAGTTCCTTTGATTTTCTAGCGGTTTTCTTTTTGTGTCTGCAACTTAAACAAATCTTAAATAATCATCGTAAGCTAAGATACACCGCGTGTCTTCATTCAACTCTTCGCAATCCATCTGAGGGCAACATCTACTGTGTTTCTCTACCTTGACGCGAGAGGATAACCATTGTTCAAGGGCTTACAAAACTATTGACACAACTGATGATGCAGATTCTACGTGCCCGCCGGTTGTGCATTTCACAAATTGAAAATCCCAAACTACCATCTCGTGTATTATTTACAACTTATCGATTGTTTTCTATTCTTTAATCATCTTTGCATCTCAACAACGGTGTACACCCATGCGGGCGCTCTGAACATTCTGTAAATGAAAAATTGAAAAATGATGGAAGCGTTACATATTTTTTTGTGACAAAGTGTTCCTTGTCGTTACTTTCTACTTCAAACGTAACCAGCTAAGACTAAAGTTTACATCTAAAACTACTATTCTCACACACATGCACTGTGAATATACACCCAGAGAATCTAAGATCTAGCGAGCCGCTCACTTTTGCGACAGATAATTCATGTACTTCGTAGTATTTCTAGCGTTTCTCACCAACTCACTGTTATTGTCCTTGTTGTCCCAGTTGTCCTCCTCTGGCTGGCCGTGTACACTGTGTGTATCCTCCCACTCGTTGCGCTGCGACTGCGGCGACTGTCTGTTGGAGAAGTTGCGGCGGTGATGACGGCGATCCCACGTGCCGGACGTCTCACTGGTCAGGCTGCTCTGACTGCTGTACCGGTTGCTGCGGCTAAAGTTGCGTGGGTTCTGCGGCCGGTTGTTCTGGCGGTAGTTGTTGGGGCTTTGACTGCGGTTGCCACCGCCGCCGTTGTACGAGTCGAATTTGCCCTTTGGTGGGCGCGGCAAAGTACGTGCCCTCGAGGAGCTCCTGCTGCCCGAGTCGCCAACGTTGCTGCTGTTGTCGTCGTCTGGATGGTTGTGACCGTGGTTGCGCCACTGGTCACGATCCATTGAGTTGCGCATTTTGTCAGCCTTCTGGAAGCGCGGTGGTCGGTCGTAGTTGTTGCGATAGTTAAAGTTACGGTTGCCGCCGTTGTTGCCACCTCCGTTGCCACGACCACGGGAGTTGCCGTTGAAGTTCTGGTAGCCACCATTGTTGCGCTCCCAGCCCCCATCGCCGTTGTTCGACTTCGACTGTGAATGTCGCAGCCTGTCGTTGATGCTGTAGAGTCTTATGCTGCTGTTGTCGCTGCGCGCGCTGTGGTGGTCTTCGTCAAAGCTGCCGCTAAAGCGGCGATTATGTCGGCCGTTGTTGTTGTTCGCCGAGTGCTCGTCATCGGGTCGGTTGAAGCGTGGCGCACGCCAACGTGGAAGTGGCTTTTGCTCGTGTTCTTCTTCCTCTTCATGCGGTACCTCATTGAGACGTGCACTAACATGGTGATTCTGTTTTGACTGTTGCTGGTTGTTGTGATGCTGGTGATGCTTTTGTGGTGGCGTACGCTGTGGTGGCGAACTCTGTTGTTGGTGTGGACCACCACTCTCGCCGCTGACATTCAAATTTTCAAAGTATACCTGCGCGTCATGCTCGAAGAAACTATCCTCGCTCACTTGCTCGGACCACTTCTTTGGCTGACTATCGTCGTAGGCTTCATTGTCACCGGCATTGCCGTTAACGTAGTTATTTGGATCAGCCTCACTCTCTTCGACTAGATACTTTGTGTACATCTCCTCCAGCATGTGACCCAAATTGGCAAAGTTGCTGTAGTACAAGTCAAGCGTCATCAGCAGCAGCGCTTTTGTGGATGGCTGCAAGGCGTTCTGCTCGATCAAATTACGGCGCACATGGAATAGCAATTGTGTGAGATCATCCTTGTGCTGGACTCGCATTATGTCCCCATTGAGCGTGACCTGCAATTTAAAAACGTGTCTTAAGAAAGCCAAAGCCGGCTCAGATAGCCAACTTACCTGAGACAGAACAAGCTTGGCTAGCTTCGCATCGATCAAGTCGTTGCCTCCGATTTCCCTTATTAACAGCCCCAGGAGCGACTGCCCGAGTATGGTTATGGGCGAATTGTCCGCCAGGCGAACACGATGATAGTATTCGCCTAGAAGTGTGATCGAGTTGTAGAGCCTGTTTTTGTCCTCGACTCGGTACACATCCGCATTGATAAAGTTTACTTCGAGAATTTTCAACATCTTACTGCGAACTTTGGTATCGTTCATGGCAAGCGAATCGAAATTGCGCGACGAGAACAATAGGGCAAATTTCAGCGAGGTGTTGTGATCATACAGAGCTTTGTCATTTATGTACTCCATAGATTCACTGAAATGAGAATATTTAGGGGAATTGCATTGTCAAATCGGTAAATTACAATTTCAAATCATTACAGGGATGAAATACAGAGTATGTGTTGACGAATGTTCACTTGCTTGATCGGAAGAGACCTTATCTAAGGCTTTGGTTAATAGCCAGCTATTACAGACCCCTTACCACTGGTGGGGAAAACTGATAAAATATAACTACGTGACCTGACGTTGAGGAACTTATTCATCGAGTTGATAGCAACACAACTCTAGTTTTTTTTTGTATATAAAAGAACGCTTTTAATTACCACGAAAATGTAAAACCTTATTTGCGAAACTAGTTTCATTTATTCAAATGCTCCCAAAGGACAAGGTCAACACACTTTCCCCTCAATGCTAGCCTCCAAATAATGCGATTCAAGTGTGTGACAATTTAAAAAGCTATTACTCTGGCCAGAAACTCACTTAAATGCCACTCAACTGAAAATAGTTATCTTCCTTAATGAAAGCGTCATAAAAATTTGAATTGGTCCCCCGTTAACTTAACAGCTTGTCACATTTATCCAAAACAATAAACCCACGAATTGGAGTTGATTAAATGTGTTTCACTCCTTCACTTGGCGCTGGCATACGAATTAATTGTGCCGTGTGTCGTGGTCGTGGTCTGGGCTCTATTATGCTTACCCCACACAGCCCACCCGATAGCCAGTGGTTGTGTTTTATGAAATATTAAATTTCGCTTGGCTGGCAGAGCAAAGAAGACTTGCAGAATCTTTATTGTTTACGAATTAACTCTATAAGCTGTGCGATCAAAACATGAAGTAATAATTTAAGTGAATAATTTTTTTTTTCTTATTTGCATTCGGCATGAATAGCATGCTGAGGCCAAGAAGCCGCTCACCCTAAGTTCCTTGACTTTAAAGTGCTCGCTTTGTTTATGCGTGGAGAGACGCTTATGCGCGGAGAACGTAACGCTTGCGAAGACGACAAAGCAATTGTTTTATTATTTGCATAAACATTGACCCCATGTGCGTGGAGACTTGAGTTGAATTGGCTGCCGCAATGACATTGGCTAGGTTCAGCAATGAGAAAAATGGAATGTGCGTGCGAGTTGAAGCAAAATCCCTATGGGATTTATTGTAGGCTGGTAAAATTGTGTGACTTGTAATTGAAATAAATCAGGAAGTGAGCTCGAATTAAAAAAAAAAACTCATAAGGGAGCTAGATCAAGGAACGGTGTTAGACTTCCGTGATTCAATTCACTCAAAAAGAAAGCCAGTAAGAAATCTTTCTTAAATTGGAATTGTGTAGATCAGGCATTGACTCCATAACTTGAGGGGTCTTGTATCACACATTGCAGAGTAATCACGACATTTGATGACACACAAATAAAATGACTAATGCCAATGATGACTACAGTTCTGAAGACAAATCGGTAAGTTATGGAGGTGTGAACAATGAACGAATCGATGACCAGTAAAAAATGTTCGTAAACAATGCAAGAAACTTTAAAAAGAAACTCTCCTTTTCTATTTTCGAAACATGTAATCAGCAAATAGCCTAAAGGCAAAGTAATTCAGATGAGTTTTTAATAACATTAAAATGAAGTGCAACCAACTTCTCAACAGCATACATTGTTGAGAATTTGGCCCTGGCTCACCTCGAGCTTTTGCGCCACTCTATTTATATATTTATTTTTAAAATGAAGTGAGTTGGTATTATTTTGCCCAAATCCGAATGAAATTTCGCTTGACTAGTGCTACTCTCAAAGATTTCTGCTTTCGATCTTCGGCTAAAAAAAAATCGCAAGTAAAAAATGCTTCCACTCGAAGTCATACCATATGAACGAAGGACGGAGCAGTACAAAAGAGGGTCAGTTTAGAATGCATCAGTTAAGAATGAAAAATGAAAAATGAAATATTGTAGTCTTTGTGAAATAAGAAATGGTAAATATGCGTCCGTTGAAAACATGATTAAGGACAAAATTTTGCAACCACCTTGCTTAAAAGGCTGTTTTAGGGGCACGTATATAAGGAAACTAACAGCACATTAAATATCTACTACAAATGATGGCAAAAAACTAGGAAACCAAAGTGCCAGGAGAGGATAGGGTGTTCCGTAAGAACTTTTTCAGAACGCTGAACACAATCTTATAGGCTTATTATTATTAGTAAGGGATTACACCGAAACGCTTCAGAAAGGCAAAGTGGAAGGAAACTTTGTTAAAATTATCCATCATATAAAAAGGATAATGTTAGTATGGTGAAAATCTGTGTAAAGAAATTTCATTTATTAATTGCGCGGCATAGTAGGAATACTGCAAAAAAGCAAGCAAATGGGAGGAAAGCTGACTTTAGGTAGAATTATCTTTAGCTGTTGACAACTTATTCAATTTAAATAGTATTATTAAGATACGTCATACACGGAGCAGTCCGTCGGCCTTTGTTAAAGGTCATACCTATTAAATAGGCTCATACTTATTTAAATGTTTTTGTAAAATAGTGTTTTTTTTTAATAAAATTAGTGCTTGTTATTTTGAATATAAATAAGGTAGGTTGTACACTTTTTTATTAATTTCAAATCTGCCGTGCCAAAAATTGGGCGACATTTAAGTCTCGTTACTTTTATTTGTTTCAAAACACAGGGTGGAATATGTTTTTTTTTTGGCTTTCTAAAAAAAAACTATTATAAGTGAACTTGTTTACAAAAGTTGACTTGAAGTTCATGTAGTTTTGTCATTGTGTCGAATTTGTCTGATGTAATGTTATTGACCTGTAATTTTACTAGCAGTTACGCTTTACTCAGGCAATGGTTAGTCTTTCCAAGCACATCTCTTAAACGATTTACTATTTCAATCTCGCTATAGTTTTTCTTAAGATTTTAGAAAATAGACTGTGCACGTTATTTATTTCAAAATGAAGCCTATAACCGTTTGTGAGAGGGAGGCCTACCTTTTCCTTTTTTAGTTTTAGATTCACAAAACGACTGTTTTAATTTTTATACCCTATCCAATAGGATAGAAGGCATATTAAGTTTGTCAAAAAATCATCTAATTTTCAAACCGGTATATTTCAAACCACTCGATAATTTTGCGCATAAACAGGACATTGAAATCGATGTGAATCAAAACGGTTACAATTCAAAACGATTTATTTTGTGGGATAAATTAATCGTCGGGTAAAATAATTATGGTAGATCCCCAAGACCTTAAGGGCATACGAACGAGACCAAATTCTGAATCGAATTAGCCATGTCTGTCCGTCCGTCAGCATGTTTTAAGGCCGTAAATTATAAGCTAGGGAGCTGAAATTTCGTATAAAAGCTGCATGTTATGCGGAATTATTATTAAATCCGCCCACAGACACGTCCACAATCGGTCTAAATGTTCAACTGCCTCCAAAGCTTTCAAAATTGTAAGACGTCTTAAAAACCTGAAGTTTGACATTTGGAATCTTCTAATCTTCTAATCTTCTGCTACAGTGTGTACGCAGAAGTTACAGTCCGTAAAACGGACCGTTGAATACCCCATCCTATCCCACATTGTCAAATGCTGATAGCATAGTTATTTTTTGATATTTTATAAGTAATGCATACTGCGAAAAGGGGCGTGGTCTAACCGCCCCTAATTGGCGGAATCAAACTATTAATTATAAGATATTTCCAAGTTACACCTAATTGTACGTAAAAATGCAATTTTTTGGTTCAAATTCAATATTTTTGAAAAATCGACCCCTAAAAGGGGGCGTGGCTAAAAACTTTATATGAACGAAATCTGGACGGAAGTATTGTTTACCTAATCTGCTACTTTTTTTGTTTCATGCTTTCCTAATTTAAGCTCAAGGGCAGTCGAAGTTAAGTTTTTCTAGAAAATTTTAGGTTTTTCTTCTAATTCTGCCTCCAAATGTGGGCGGGGTCCAAAGTCTTGTATAAACAAAATGTGGAACTAAGCGTTTTCTACATAAAATATTAAACAAATTTTTTTCAATTTCGAGCAAAAATACTGAGTAAACTGCATTTGAAAATTTACCCTTAAAATAAATGCCACGCCCACTAGAGGAGGTTTACCAATTAAATTTGTGTCTAATATAAACACATCTAATAAATTTTTTGTGTTATATAATCACTAAGAGATACTAAATGTCAAATTTCAGCCTTTTAGAACGTCTTACAGTTTTGAAAAATCTGGTCGTAGTTGCATATTTAGACCGATTGTGGGCGTCTTTGGGCGGATATCGAAAATTTTTACACTTGTACTGCTTCGCATGACGCGCACCTGACGTACGAAGTTTCAGCATCCTAGCTCAAAATTTAAGGCCTAAAAACATGTGACATACAGACGGACGGACGGACGGACATGGCTCATTCGATTCAGAGTTCGGTCTCGATCATATGCCCTTAAGGTCTTGGGGTCTACCATTATTATTTCACCGTGTTACAAACTATGTAACCTATGTAACTATGTAACTACTAACCTCCTATCCTATGGGATGGGGTATAAAAAAGGCGCATAAAAAAGAAAAATTGAATCGATGAACTTCCTCCAGTGGGCGTGGCATCGATTTTAAGAGTCAATCTTCAAAAGCATTTCAATTTTCAGTATTTTTGTTAAAAAAATTTTACCTAATGTATTATGTACCAAATACTTCTTCATTTTGTTAATAGAAAATTTTAGCTCACGCCCAAATTTGGAGGCAGAATTAATTAATAGCCTTGAATTTTCCAGAACAACTAAACTTCGACTGGCCTTAAGTCTAATTTAGGAAAAGAAATAACCTCAGCCAACTTTCGCACGCGAAGTTGGCTGAGGTCCCCTTCCACTTGCGTGCCACCTCAGTCTCGGTGCTCCTCTACCGCGCCGTCCCTGCGGTGTGGATTCGAAGATTATCCGGGCCGGGCGTTGGTGTCCATCCGCTCTAGATGACCCAGCCATCGTAGACGTTGTGTTTTGACTCTTTTGGCTAGGTCGGTATCGCTGTAGAGCCCGTACAGTTCGATGTTATATCTCCTCCTCCACTCTCCGTCTACGCAGACGGGACCGTAAATCGTCCGAAGAATTTTCCTCTCGAAGCAGCCTAAAGTGTTTTCATCCGCCTTTGACAGGGTCCATGCTTCTGCACCGTAAAGCAGGACTGGGATTATGAGGGTCTTATACATGGACACTTTAGTTGCTCGAGAGAGGGCTTTTCTACTCAATTGCCTCCTTAGCCCAAAGAAACAGCGATTGGCAAGAGTTATCCTTCGTTTGATTTCAACGCTGGTGTGATTGTCTGAATTGATAGCGGAACCCAGGTCCGAATTTACAAAAATTTTAAATTTGAACCAAAAAATTGCATATTTGTGTACATTTGAAAGTAACTTGCATTTATCTACATAATGGTAATATTGATAGTTTGTAAGAGGGGTGGTCGAACCACGCCATTTTTCAAAACTTGCAGTAGGTAACCACAAACCTTCAAAAAACAAAAATAATAGAAGTTATTTACAATGTGGGACAGGATGGGGTACTTAACGGTCCAGTTAGACCTTTTTTCTAAGCATGTTGAATCCAAAACCGAAAAAGCATTGTCCACCTTCTGGCAGTGCAGAGGCGCTTTTGGCAAGACATGGGGCTTATCTCCGAAAAGGGTCCTCTGGATCTATACTGCCATGGTTAGACCACTCCTCTCATACGCATCGGTTGTTTGGTGGAACAGGCTTTCGCGGAAACGTGTTACTGCCTCTTTTGCCAAACTCCAAAGAACGGCTTGTCTTGGCTGCACAGGGGCCTTCCCTAGCACGCCGGGCTCTGCTCTGGATGCTTTGATGAACCATCGTATTTTCACGGATGGCTCCAAAACCGGACAGGGGTCTGGTGCTGGAGTCTTTGTGGAAAGCGAGAACATTAGACTCCACTACCCCTTAGGTAAATATGCGTCGTGTCTTCCAAGCGAAGATTTTCGCTATCCTAATGGCTATGCGCTATATTGTGACTAACAGGTGGAGGGCAAGAAGCATATGCGTTTGCAGTGACAGCCAAGCCGCTCTAAATGCGTTGCTCAACCCTCTTACCTCGTCCAAGATAGTGCTCGAACTCAAGAATTCGTTGAACTTAGTCGGAAGGCTAAATGCAGTGAATCTTGTTTGGGTTCCAGGTCACACTGGTATCCAGGGAAATGAGATCTCTGATCAGCTTGTCAGACTTGGCTCCGAAGAGGTTTTCTCAGGACCCGAACCTGCTTTAGGCCTGCCTGTATCTGTTGTCACGTCTGCCATTGATACTTGGGTTTCTCGTGAGCACAGGGCTCGTTGGCGTGACTGCGATGGGTGCAGACAGACTAAACGACAACGCCCAAACATCTGCGAGGGGTCAGCGTCTTTTCTTCTATCTCTTAGGAGAATCGATTGCAGACTTCTTGTAGGCGTCCTTACCGGCCACCAAGCTTTTGCTAGACACTTGAATGTGTTAGGCTTAAGCGAAACCACCACCTGTCTTGCCTGTGGAGAAGACGACGATACAGCGGAACACTTTCTCTGTAGTTGTCCTGCCTTTGCTCGCATCAGGTGGCGGATCTTTGGGGCTGACGTGGTGAGTGTCGAACACCTAAGCTCTTCATCACTGAAGCTCCTTCTCATCTTTCTTCGAAAGACGGGTAAGCTAAATACATTAATGTAAGGTGTCTGCATGGTAGTACAATGGACCAGTAGTTGTGTCTGAGTGCTGCATCGGATAGTAGCAACCTCCAACAAAAACGTAAACGTAGACCTTTTTTCAAAATTTCAACTACCTGCGCCAGCATTGCCTGTTTTTCTTAAATTTTTTTAGAAAACGGTACAGCATGCTGTTTTTCTCTCTTAGTTTTTTAAATAGGCTAAGCAAAACTTAGGTGTAAAACTATAATTTTAAAAAAATTTACCGCAGGTATCTTGCCGTCTAAACGCTTTATAATTCAAGTAATTTTAAACTAGGTTGTCCTAACCGTTAAAATGCTAGAAGGGTTTTATTTTTTTGGTAATGATTTTGATGAGAGATGTGAGCGCATCACCCCCCTGGTAGGCCAAGAAACAGGTGGTGGGATCAGGTAAAGAACCTCTCTGAGTTCCGCCTGAGTTTGTTTTCTTGAGTTTGTGGCTTAGGATCGAGAACGATGGAAAGCCACCTTCGCCACCTACAATTTAGCCACGTTCGTTCCGCGACCCAAAAGCGCTCTTTTAGACGATGATGATGATGAAAATGATTTAGGTTTTCGAGTCAAGTTAAGTTTTGTTATAATTTTTCTTAAAGGTTTAGAAGATGGACTATGCTCATTATTTATTTGAAAATTATACATGTTACTGTTTCGGAGATAAAAATGGGGACATAAGTTTTTTTATTTTTTTCCCAATTTTTTAAATTTCAAATCTATCTATATTAAACGGCTATTTAAATTTTTTTCAAAAGTTGCAATCGTTTTTTTCCAATACTCTAAGCATCTGCTATAGCTATGGCGGATTTTCATAAGTTCTGTAGCCACCGATTTTTCAGAAAATTGTAAAAGATGCTGTTTTGTTGGTTAGGTATTTTAAATATGCTTAGAAAAGCTTGGAAAAGACAATTTTCAAAAATTTTAAAGCAGTTACGTTTCTTTATGAACAATTGATACTTACACCAATTACCTATGAACAAGATCGTTGTTACCGTTATATACTAGGGGCGTTGAATTTTTTTTTAATGCTTTTTTATTGTTTACGGCTCCGGGAAATAAACCCCGAACGAAATAACACCCCATAATGACAATGAAATCATTGACCAAAATGTTTGTGAAGTTAAGGATTTATTTCATATGAAATAAACCCCCAAAATTTGCGGACTCATTTCATGGCTTTTTGGGGGCTAATTTCATACCACAAATTGGGGGGTTTTTGATTTTGAAAAAGGAAACCAAATTCTTCTACCTATAAAAGAAGTTCTCAAAATATTTCTTTTCAGGATTCAAGCGACACAGTGAGATATGTATGGGGAGGCGAGCCGCCACCCTGCCTGTTTTTTTACCCTTGTTTTCACATGTATTTGGGGACTTATTTCAAACCTATTTGGGGGGTTATTTCATACCTTTTCGGAAATCATCTAACATCTTAAGTCTGCACAATTTCTGAGGGACAAACGTTGATTCTGAACATTTTCTTGTCGTGTCGCTTCAACGAGAAGAAGCTGCAAGCCGCCATGAAAAAGAAGCTCAATGACGAATGGCTTAGCGCACCTGGAGTAACCGAAGCCTAAAGAGAGCGCTTGTGTGAGTATCTCTGCTTTACATTCACTCTTCCCAGACGCCAACAACAAGTGGAATTAATCATTAAAAGCGTAGCCTAATCCTGTTTTCGCGAGTTTATTATAAAAAAAGCTAGTTCCGCGATACCATAAAAAAAACTTGGCTGTATTAATTTCAGATTGCCCCTAAAAAAGAGTCCTTGGAATGATGATCATTGCGTGAACAGGAAAAAAGTGACAGAAGATGCATACCAACAGTCATTGCAGCCAAATATTGGCTTCATACACAAGAGCGCGTATGAAGAATATTGAGGCAAGAAAAAAATGAGAAAAGGTTACTGCAAAGGACCCATGTCAAGCATGTCAACCTCATTGGCTAAATTTATATGGGCCGCAAAAAATTTAGTTTTCATTGAACAATCATAATTTTAATATTTTCCTCCTGACGCTTGGCATCTATTCTCTTGTTGGTAAATTTCGTTTGCAGTATTACTTTCAAAACAGAGAGAATATCAGGGCCGTAATATTATCCGATGCGGGCTGCAAGTTTTACATGCTTGGTCTACGTTATCTCCCAGCTCAAGGAGATCGAGTCTAGATTGAAACAAGCCCAAAAAGTTTTATAAAACGGTCAAGCAACTGGCTGAAACCGGAGCGCAGTTTTTTCGAAATAGCTAAGAAAACCAAGTTACCGGAACACAGAAAATAGTTGGATCTAATCAGCTGCTTACTGGGCGTCGTATATACAGTGTGAAAGAGGCACAAAAGAAAGAAGAATAAAATAAAAATAGAGTGGCGCAACAGCTCGAGGTGAACCAGGGCCAACTTCTCAACAATGTATGATGGTGTGTTAATTTCTTTTACATACAAAGGGACCTACAATTTTTTGCCGAATCCGAACGGCACTTTGAGAAGTTTTTCAAGACAAATGATACTCTCGGAGGGCTTGTCAGACCCTCGCGGAGGTGGGGACCGTGAAAAAGAACAAGTCTTTTTTTTCAGGTGACGATGGCAGGATTCGAACCCAGGCCTTCGGCGTAGTAAGCACACACACTAACCACTACGCCACGGCACCCCAAAAGAAAGAAGAAACTGTACCAGAAAAAAACGAAAGCCTTGTGACCAAGGAGAAGTCCTTCCACCTAATATTGAATAAGTTAGCTCAGCTTTAAAACGGCTTATGAACAACAAGCCCTATGGCTCTGATGCGCGCATGAGCCAAGACATCAACCAAGTGTAGGTGACAGTTCCAAATGGCTCATTTTCAACGAAGGCGATCCTGTCTTCCAGGAGCTATCGGAGCATATCCCTGTTAAGTGTCACGTAAATGATTCTATCAAACGTACTGTGTAAGCGCCTTAAGGTGTCCAACGACACAGCATAGAATGCACTGTTTCTCATTGCGATACAAAAGTTCCATAGAATGTTCATGTTCCATAAAATGGATGAAGTTAAAAGTAAAAACATGGAAAACCGTACCGTAAAAAATCTTGTCAGCCTGCCGGCTGGATATTCCACTTTTTTTGGCGTCAAGTCTTTTATTAAGATTTTACAGTACCGTTCATTATGACGGCTGGAAGTCATCTGTTGCGTTTTTGGTAAGTAACCTTTGACCTTGCGAGGTGTGTTTATAGTCCCGTCTTTTGACCAGCTAAGAAATAAAAAACCGAGTTGTAGTTGATTGAGTGGAAATGTGTCAAATCTATTAAGATTTCTTCGTTTTCACCACCTTCTTTAAGCGCCAGATGCTATAGCTATAAAAATACTTGTCAATGCTTTCCAGGCTGAAATACAGAGTGATTCCAATAGAGCTCTCGATCAGGTGGCATGTTACCCATTTGCTGTTTGTAATATAAGTAAGAAAGCTTGGTTTTATGATGAAGGATACTTTCCTTTTTGCATCCTTTTTTCGAAGCGTAAATTAGGCGCGAGTAAGATAATTCAGCTTTTATGCACGTAAACTGCCAAGATTGCGTTGTTTGTTTTTGGTAAGACCAGATTTGCAATTACTTAGGCAGTTATTGTCCGCAAATCATCCTTTTTCCTTTTTTGGAGTCGGCCTTTAAACGATTTTAGCTTGAGGCTTGATTGGATGTTTCGTAGAAAAAGGTTTTTACGTGGCTGGCGTATACCCTCAACCTGATCGTCGATTCACCTTAGTGCATACGGCTCTAGACCAAATTTCATAACATTTTAGACTTCGATTCCTAGGAGTGTCGCTCTTTTACTAATTTTTCGCAAGCCATTTTGACCTTGTGACCTCTTTTCGTCCACAGAAAACTGAATGACGTGTAATTAAACGACTCATAAAATAAAATTAGTGAGTCGAAACGTCTAACAATGTGGCGCAAAGCACACGCAGCGACATCCAACTCCGATCTCAAGGATATCCGGCAAAGAGCTTCCGTCTGAAGAAGGTCAACCTCAAAGTAGTCAATCAAAACCGACAACAAATTTATCTCCAAACCAGATATGTTCATTATTTTGAAAACAGATGAATCACCGACGTCATACGAAGTGTATACCTGCCTTCTGCAAACCACACACAAGTCATGTAGGTACCCACTCTACCCAGACAACGGCGGCGGACAGAAATAGCAGCGAAACGATTGTGGTTTCGCAAGTGTGACAGTTTTCCAAAACAAAATGTATTCTTATGCTCCGACGGCCACTGGCCACACTGCACAATGAATTCAATTTGTGTGCGCTGATTACAAAGCGTCGTCGTCAACGTTTATTGCAAAAAAAAAACAAAATCATAAACCTAAACTAAGACGACAACGCGTTAAGAAACAAAAACAACACGGCAGTGGGAGAGCACCCTACTATCTGCGTCTTGTCTTTCACCGTGTGCCATTGCTGCTGATTGCTATCAAAAGACCAGGCATAATTTCACAAGTTTATAAATTTTTATTTGATCCCAAATAAAAGAAAATACTCACTTGAGCATGTTCTCGTCGCGTACGATGCTGCAGAAGTCATGTTCGATCGACTTGATTTTGTGGTTCATGACAATTCCATCGTCCTGGAGGTCTAGCCTCTGGATCATATCGATGATTTTGTCATAGGGACTGGCGTTGCTGCTGCTGCCGCTGGTGTTGGCCATTTTCTTTTCTGCTTCGCAATTTGTTTTTCTTTGTCGCGCCGCGAAAATATGGTTGACAACGGGCAAAGGGTTTGCTATCGCTGAAATT
The DNA here is from genome assembly GCA_947623515.1 of Neoascia interrupta. Lineage (NCBI taxonomy): Eukaryota > Metazoa > Arthropoda > Insecta > Diptera > Syrphidae > Neoascia > Neoascia interrupta. The sequence goes on from OX392462.1 coordinate 10,902,028, forward strand.
CTTTCGATTTCAAACGTGCTTCTAATGTGTTATACCACACGGAAATGCCACAGAAACAAAGAAACAATAATAAAACCCGAAGGGAAGAACAGAAAATAAGCGAAACTATTGGGAAAAGATCATTTGTTGCATTTAGTTGTGCAACATTGCAGCCGACGTGCACCTTTTTAGCCCTTTTGTTATGTTTTTCGTTACGGTATTATGAAAGTTTCTTGTATAGTTAACTTTTTTTTTTCCAGAGACGACGCAAATGCAAGCGCGAGACAAAAAAAAATAAAAAAAAGTTTGTCGCTAGAGCAGCCACACGTTCGCTGTTTATTATTTGCAAAAAACACAATTCCCTTGTTGCGTAAAGGTTTCTTTTGATCTCAAGTAAATGCACAATTGTTTAGATTTTGTATTTAATTTGTTTGGCAAATGAATTTGTATATTTTTAAGGTTTTTAAAACGTTTTTCTGTCGCGTAGGTGACAAAAGTCTACTTTTCTCCCGCTTTTTGAAAACGACGAGAAGAAAAGGGAATTTTTTTTGACAGATGCCGTTGAGTGGTGTCGCCGAGTCTCGAATTATACAGAACGAAAACCTTGGGCTCAAGGAAATTATTCGGAAGAAACTGCCTTACTGACACTTGAGGGCAGGTTACATTTCAGAACTCATTTTTTTACGGGATCGTAGATTCAGTTTGAAATTTCTCCTTTCTACGAAATTTAGCCCAAGAAATTTCTTTGGGCAGAAAAGTGTCATGGCGGTGACAATTGAGTTGGACAGCAGCAGCTGACTTTTGGGCGGACACTTAGGTGTTCGCTTTGAACAACTTTTGCTCTTTTTATAATTTGAGTTATTTTTATTGGAAGCTTCGAATGTTAACAAATATTCTCATCTACTTTTAACGTAAAAAATTTAAAGTCAGTGAATATTTTGCTGCAGACTTTAATCCAAACGTTTCAAGTAGTTCTGATTGCATGTAAGTTTATTTTACACCGAGACACACTGGGCGCAATTGGAAGAGGACCTCAGCCAACTTGGCGTGCAAAACTAGAGACGGCTAGCTGGAGACAGAGCTGGATGGCGAAGTTTGTTGGCTGAGGCCCAGGTTCACGACAGACTGTAGCGCCACCTTAGGTATAACTTTTCCTTTATAATTGGCTTTAACGTTTTAAATGAAGGCAGTTTTTGGTGCACAAAGCGTTCCCTTACTTTCGGTCAGTTTTTCCTCCCTCTAAGGGCTGGTTTTTCAGCGCGAGATTATCCGAGCTTTCGAGTCAAACTGAGATTAACCCCAAAAATGAGTTTTTCAGTGAACTTAGATCTGGGGTTAATATCAGCTTAACTCGCCAAATTTGGTGAATTAATCTCGGATGAACTCTGGAGAACAGTTGAACTTCTTTTTATGTTTTTTCTATGTGGAATGGTAGGTTATTAGCGTGTTTTTGTGAAAAATGGTATTTGAGAATAACCGTAGAACCACAGTGATGTAGCTGTGGCGGTAGTAGTAGCGGTAGTAAGAGCTGTCAAAAGTTAAAACACATGTATTCAGTGTATTGCGCACACAATGTGTGTCTGTGGCGGTAGCGCGTAGCTGTGGCGGTAGTAAGAGTTGGCCAACTTTTAACTTTCGCAGCGCTACAGGGTTGACAGCGCTACACGGTGGACAGTTCAATACAAGTTAAGTAAACAAAGGAGGAAAAGGACGTCGAAAAGTTTATTGAGATGGTTAAATCTAAAGAAATTTTATGGAATTTATGTCATCCGTTGCACAAAAATATTAAATCCAGTTCAAATTAACTCAGAGTGTCGGCCATTGTTTATAAACGAGGTTTTTGTTCGACATAGCCGCGCTACACCATTGTGTTCAATTTTTTCCGTACTACGCCACATGGCTCCGCGGCTGTACTACGTACTACTGCTACATACCACCGCTACGGGCATTGTGGTCCCACGGTAACTGTGTTTTTCTATGTGGAGTGAGAGTTGGGAGAGTCAATAATTTCAAGGGTCGAAGATTTTGACAACTTTGTTGGCGGAGTTAACTCTGCAGTGAAAAACTACTCGCTGGGATAACTCCAGGTTCATTTTGTTACGGCATCAACAGATCTTGGTTTAAGAACTCAGAACTGAAAAACCGGTCCTAAGAGATTTTGACTCCAACTCCTTAAAATAGGGAAATCTGCCCAAAATGGAACAGAAATGAGGGGTTCAAACCTGATGATTATGACTGCGCTTAAAAAGCGTTAAAATTATCTCTAACGGAAACTAAAGGATAAGCATCACTGCTCATAGTAAAAGACAGGTGGTAAAGAAGTTTGAGCTGTTTTTCAGAATTTAATCCAATGTAAAGCCGCTTTGTCACAAGCAACGTAAAACAGGAACAGAAACAGAATCCCATACATTAGCAACTGAAACCTAAATTCGCTGAATCATTTTTGCGTTGCTAATGTATGAAATTCTGTTTCTGTTCCCGTTCCTTGTGCCACCGAGGCTTAAGCCCACAAAATTTCGCGAGTTAGACCAAAATTAACTCCGTATTTAAATTTACTGAAAAACTAATTTTCTTCTCATATTCGCCCTGAAAAACTTGATATTAGATAAACACGCGGCCATGGTAGTTCGCCCCTTCGTCATAATTAACTCTCGATCAAAATTGACTGAAAACGTCTGTTCTTCTCTTTCATTTTATAGAAACCATTGCTCTTTTATAGGCGATTAAAGGCACACCTCTGGTAGCAAAATTCAAAACGGGTAGACACACGCACAAATCATTTGTTCATAATTCTTGTCATTTAGGGCTGGTTTATTAGTGCATAGTTTAGCCCAGCTAACACCAAGATCTGTTAATTCCGGAACAAAACAAAACTAAAGTGACCCCAGCAAACATTTTTTCAGCGCAGAGCTAAAGCTGTCAGTGAAGTTGTCAAAATCTTTGACTCTCTACACACTCACTTCACAAAGAAAAACATAGAAAGAAAGGTTCGAGTCGTTCTCACATATAATTTTTAACAGAAACACACAACGCGACTACCATTCCACTCAGACAAAACATTAGTAGAAGTTCATACTGTTCTCCAAAGTTGAGCTGGAATTAACTTACCAAATTTGGCGAGTTAAGCCAAGATTAATCCCGGGTCTTAATTCACTGAAGAATTTATTTCTGGGGTTGAAATCAATTTGACCCTGAAACTCGAATGATCTTGCACTGATAAACGGGCTAAAGCCGCGTTGACACAAGGAACAGGAACAGAAACAGAATTTCGTACATTAGCAACGTAAAAAGCATTCAGCGAATTTAAGTTTCAGTTGCTAATGTATGGGATTCTGTTTCTGTTCTACGCTGCTTGTGACAACGCGGCTTAAGAAAGAAGAATTAAAAACGGACAAATAAAATTAAAATGGTAAATAAAACACGTGTTTTCATTAAAGTTTTCATTAAAATGACTTCATTTTGAGTTCCGACAACGCTGCAGATTTCGATACAGTAATTATTTCTTGAAGGCCAAGAATTAGGCGACTAGACAAGACTAGGCGCGTCTTGGGATTACAAACTCTCGCGTTGGTGGCGAAAGATATAAAATAAAAGATCACCTTGCAACCCTGGCTCAGCGATCAATTGAACAGACGGTCTTGAGCCGGTTTCAACCCAACTTAAACCAAGATCTGTTAGTACTGGAACAAAACGAATCTAGAGTTATCCGAGTTAGCAGTTTTGAAGTCTATGACTCTCGAAGATATTTGACACTCCCAGCATATTTTTTTCTATGCCACTTGACATAGAAAAAATAGCCAAAGAAGTTGTGATTGTTCTCAAATGTCATTCGTCAATAGAAAAATTTTCAACACTTCCCGTCCATTAGGTCCTAGTTCCCAAATGACAGCCCAGTTAAATACACCCTTATAATTTTGATGAGAAGCGGCCCCGCATTTACATAGTCCTCGGCTTATATGTATAGAAACTCTCCGGGGCCAAAACCAGTAACAAACGAAAAATTTAGGAGCGTTTTCCTTTCCGCTAATAACCCTTTGATCGCGTGCTCATTGCAAAAAAACCTTTTCAGTTCCATAAAACCATGATGCAAAAAGCGAAGACAAAACAGCGTCGTCTGATCCGAGTACTTTGAGCCTTGTCAGAGCCCCTGCACGAGCAAAGGTTTTGTCCTAATTCTAATTAGAAGTGGGGCCTTCTATTTCGGAAACTAGTATAATCCCGAAATATAAAACTGGATATCAGTCGATCGCTTTAAATTTAAAAAATGATCTGGCTAGTTTTTAAAAATATTTACCCTGGGTAGCAAATGCTTAAACACACATTAAATCAAAACGCATTCAACCTTATATTGGTAATAAAATTTTAAATCACTCTTTTATTTTCATCAAGTGACATTTAATGTATACAGTATAAATACTATTTTCTTTATTTTAAAATGTTTTTTTTTGTATTGTTTTCCCTTATCTCGCGTGTAAATGCATTAAAGTAACAAATGTTTTTTTTTTAATTTTAAATCCCTATAGTAAAGCGTTTTTTTATTTTTAATGTAATATGGTAAATTTTTTGTGTTTTATATTTAAAGTGCGAAAAATGGCAAGAAATAGAATGGACATTTGATTTAAAATCAACTACTTTAGCTGTTGTATACATATTTCTTTATATAATTTGCAAGGCATATTACTAAAAAAAACAAAGCCAAACATTTTTATAAAATAAATTAATTTAAAATATTTAGGTAATTAAAAAAATGACAACAAACTAAAAACAAAAAACAATAATTTTATATGTATTCCTATGATTGGCTAACAATTGATATACATATTTAATTTTTTTAACAAATGCTCTTAATTTTATTTTAAATATACGTTTTCTTTTTTTCAAGTTTATTATTAAAAATAGACGTACTTACACATAATGTATATAGCTAAAAAATGTTTAACACTTATAATAACAAATAGAAGTCCTTTATTGGATGATGACACGCTTTGTTGTTGACAATAAAGGCGTCAGCAGGAACATTTACTTTTGATAGCCTGCGTCGTAGTCTGGCCACCATTCGAGTTTGCTAAGTTAAACTTTTCACTGTCGGCAATATCGGCTGCGCTGATGAGTTTATCATTGAGGAGAATCTGTAAATAATAAGAGATTGAGGGTATGTATAATGAAGTATTTTGTATACAATCAAAACTAAATAAATTCAATGTGTCAATGTCAAGTTGGATGAATGTCATTTGTCCCCTGTAGAATAGCTTCTGCTTCACAAATACAACGCTAGACAAACTTCAAAATCAAGAAAAACGTGTTTGGCTGTGCGGAGAGAAGCCCCAATCCGGGATCGCCAACTGAAAAGACCATTAGAACGCGATACCTGGTGCGGTTAATAAAAAAAGAAAGATGAAAAATGAAAAGTTTGGCTGTTTTTCAACTGTCAAGAGTAGGAAAGTTTTCAAAAGTACCGAAACGTCAATACAGAACACATGTTTCTTTTTCGCGTTGTGGTCTTTTCGGTTCGCAATCCAAAAAACCCACCATTGCTATCGATCAGACAAACACGTTCCTCTTGTACGTGTATTTTGCCGTGTGTTTTTGGAAAAAAATATTGATGCTACAAGGCAAAAATCAACTGGCTGTATGGGTATGGGTTAGATTTGAATTTTTACTAGCATTTAGAATTATGCAATGTGATCTTAACATTTCTGAATACCTTAAAATGCCGACCTATGAAAATGAGACAATTCCTGCATTTTTGACTGATAATAATGCCAACGTACCAAAGAAGAAAAATACTGTAAATATTTTTCTTTTTACGTTAAATATGCCAAAATGGCATGGAGTCTAATCTAAGCCTAAGCCCAGTGGTTTTCTCACAAAATTTACTTGGTATTCCGGTGAATATGTTGGACACTTTGTAGGTTTACGGTTGGCGTGTCTTCTGTCTGAAGCCTGCAACCCAATTGATCCGTTGCATACGTCACGTTGAATTACACAACTGACAACTAAGTTCAATACATACGTTCTTATGGGAAGCGGCCCATAAATGAACTTCGTGACGTACATACGTCGCTTCCCATATAAACGTGTGTATTTCACTGAGTTGTCGTGACGGACACAACGGATTCATTGGGTTGAAGGCATGAGTGTCGACAGAAAATATGTGTTTTTGCTTGTAACCATTTTGACTCACATGTTTATGCGCAAACTAATCAAGTCGTTTCAAATTAACCAGTTTGAAAATTAGTTTTGCTTTTGCGTCAAACTCGATCAATTTGTGACAAAAATTCAAAAGTCAATCGATTCAAACTGATTCAACTGTCTATGCGCATTTTGGAGTCGGTTTGAATTTGATAATACCGATTTGAAAATCGGTTTTGTGTAAGGCGATTCGAATACTTGAATCTGTTTCATAAAGTGTATAATGCTATCGGTTTTCGTGAATTCGATATCGCTCAAAGCGATTTGAAGTGTCGGATAAACGGGGTATATGTGCCTGTTTTCATTTGGTTGATCCTATCCTAACCCAAATTTTATTTCTCAAAATAAAACGGAGGTTGAAGGGTGGCCACCACACTGGCGCTTCCCCTCACCATAGTAATTCTGACACATCAGGTTAGGGTAAGCCAAATGAAAACAGGCACTATGGCATATGACAGTTAGAGCAGTATGCAGTCTAATTATGAAGGAAAGAATATAAAGATTACGACACGCGTTTGTTATGACTTTTGTTTGACAGACCTAACTGAATTAAATCTGACGTCATGAGATGGAACTGTCACCTTGCATGTGTGTAAAAAAAAGAATCTGTGCTGGCCAATCACAGATCAGCAATTTGTTTTTCTTGGCATCCAATGACGAGCGACGCAGTAGGTGTACTGCTTTTTTCTCAATGTGGCATAATCTTATGTTCTGTGATTTGTATGCAGTCTAATGATTTTTTCGTTTGGTCGTCCGTGAGCGTCCGGGAGGATTCCGGACTCTTCTGAAACTGTATTCTTGGACTCGTTTAACAGTTCCTCTTCTGGATAGAAGAGAAATTTGCTTCTGTTTTTTAACACTCACAAAATCAGACAACGCATGTGTCAAGTTGAATTAATGTCATTTGTTAAAATAGCCCCAATCCGGGAGAAGAGCGCCCTGATGCGGGATCGCCAACCGACGTTTCTTGACAAGCAAGGGGCAATTGCAGCATTTTTCTGATTGCGTCATACTAAAATGGCATGAAGTCTAATCTAATAGCGTTTTTCATTGAAGAAAAGATTTGTTCTTTCTGTCAAAAGATTTGATCTTTTTTGATTTTGCATGTTTCATTGAAAATAAAAGAGCAATTCTAGAACAATTCTCAACACGAAAGATGCGATCTCCCGATCTTGGGAGATTTGATCTGAACTCACCTACACATGAAAATATTTCTACCGTCAAACGCCAAATCGAAGCAATTTTATTTGTTTCGAATCGATGTGCGGACGTGTTTGTTGGTTGGCAGCCCGTGTGTGTGATTTATTTTGCCACCAAACGAGGAAGCACGTTTAATTGAAGCGAGTAGTTCTCTCGATTTTGACAGCAATTCTTTCAAGTTTCAATGAAAAACGCTATAAGCTTCAAAGTTCAAAACTTTAAATTTATGCGTTATGGCTTTTTCAAATAAATTTTTCTTTAATGTTTGCTTTGATTTATATCTATGTTAAATTTTTTCAAGCAGTTTCACTTACCTTATTTACTAACGCCCTGGCAGCTTCATCAATGTTAATATTTTCCTTCGCCGATGTTTCGTACCAACCAGCGAAACCATTATCTCTCACGTATTCGTCCATCTTCTCTGGAGTCGTAATGATACCTTGTTTATCTTGATCACACTAGAACACAAGCATATAGAAACATCTTAAATCTCTACCATTCCCCATTGTATGTCCCCACTTCTAAACTCACCTTATTGGCTAACAAAATGCACGGTATAGGGCTGCCATCAGGTAGTTGCACTTTCGAATCCAGATCCTCCTTCCACTTGCTGACACAATCGAACGTTCCACTTCGCGTCACATCAAACACAATAAAGGCACCAACAGCTTCCTTGTAATACACTCGAGTCATATTACCGAATCGCTCCTGCCCTGCGATGTCCCATAGCTGCAACCGAACAATTGTGTTCGAATCCCAGTGCAGGACTTTCAAGGCGAAATCGACGCCAATTGTCGCTCGATAATTCTGACTGAAGAACTGATGAACGTATCGCTTGATGAAGGACGTCTTTCCTGTGCCCAGCTCACCGATGACTAGAATTTTATAGAGATGCTCACGTTTCTCTGTAGAGGACGTCATAATTGGCTGAAAGGAAGGAGGTTAAAATAGCACTGATTAGAACGAGCTCCATAGTATCGATATGCTTTATTCGAAACAAGGGTAATTCAATTCTTTTATGTGTCTGCGGCAATTAGTGTTTTTAAGAGAGGACGACACATGACATTTTATTCATCTTAACGTCTGTGTGCAGCGATAAAGCCCCTTTGATGTGGCAGCTGGGTTAGGGGGTTGCTAGCTAGTCAATCTTTTCTCTTTTTCGCTTTTCGTGGAATATTCTTAGATCTCGGATTTCCTTTCTGGTAAAGCATTCATTGCAACAAAGCCAATGCGTATATAGGTACCTACTATGGGCCTGAGTATGTGGAGGAAAAATTCAAATGAGGAAAGTGAAAAACATGCTTCGCACCGTTGACAGCAGCTTGTATGGCTTCGACGACGGGGAGATTTGTGTCATCGTCCAGTTAAGTAGGTATCTAACCTTCGGCGAGGTAGTTTCTGGTTGGGAGCTTAAGAAAACAAGTAGGAAACATAGTGAACTGGACAAGTGCATTAAGTGCAATTCTCTAAAGGTTACTTACACTAACATGTAGGGAGGTACATATTATATGTGTTGAATTTGTCTGAGGAAAATGTACTCAGACGAAAGTGAGCCTAGCGTTGAAAAAATATTCTACTGGGTCGATGTTCCTTGCCTAGACAAAGTGGTATTGATCGAAAGAAATTTGGGAACTCTTACATAATTTTTTAAATTGGCCATAAGGTTCATGAACCTTATGGCCTAACCTAAAAGAATAATATGAAAGTACATACATATTTATGCGGGAGGAGAGTGCTGCCCCTGCTTGAATACAAAGTCGCCCAAAGCTACGTTTTTGGGTGGCTTTACATAATAAACTTTTGGAGAATTTGAAGATTTTTAATTTTGGGCTTTTTTACACTGAGGCACTTTTGGCTCAGTGTCAAACGCTCAAACGCTTATCATACCCAACTCTCTGTTTGAGCCTTTAAATCATCTTGCCTAATAAATTCATTGCGTCCGTCGCATCGAAGTCCACAACGGATAACTCGAACGTGTAAAATACACACATTCTTAACTCAGCACTGAAAAAGCTAGCCTTAACAGTATGTTATGTACGTTTAAACCACACAGATCAATTTAACATTTTGAGAAAAAAATTCGTAACGTAATTTTGCTGAACAGAACTTTTGACATTTAGGATGATCGAAAACATTTTCAACATCATTATTTAATCGTTATGCGAGTAACATATCAACAAAGCTGCATGGATATCAGCAACGACAACCAAGAGAGCTTTAAGATCGAAGTTATAGTTGTGGAAAACAGATTGACAGCAACTTTCTGTGCTTGTCAAATTATAGGATCGTGCAAAGTTTCCACTACATAATAGGCAAACACTGATAGTTCTTCTTCTGTTAGTCTTTGTCAATTATTATCGGTACAATTAGAGACGCTACTTATGGCCTTTTCGCTTGGCAATCCGAACGACCGAAAAGCCTAACACGTTCTTCTTAATTTTAAAGTTTATCTGGCTTTGTATATGTGAAACAAAAGCTATGCGTCAAGGAGCAAATGACATTTCTCCAACTTGACATGTTGTATAATTTTGCGTGTTCTTGTGGCTTTGGTTCTGGATTCAAAACCAGAAGCAAATTTTTCTTCTATCCAGAAAAGGAACTGTCAAACGAACGCCACGAAAACAGTTTCAGAAGAGTCCACGGAATGCTCCTGGACGCTTCCGGGCGACCAACCGAAAAGGCCATTAGAGAAGCTACTTATGGCCATTTCGCTAGGCAATCCGGGAGAACGACCTAGAATGCACTGATTAGGGAGTAGGTTAGGTTAAACAGGGGTGTCGTGAAAAAGGCCACGCAAACACTAGGCCCCAAAAAGGACCTATTGAGATCCCTGGGGATAAAGTTGAATTTAACAATTCAAAAGGCAAAACAACCTAAACATTCTCCCTGATGAAACATCCAGTTTCTCTGTAATGGCCCAGAAAGGCACCTACCTTCTTCTTGGTTTTGAAGTTTGTTTGGCGTTGTATTTGTGAAACAAAAGTTATGCTACAAGGAGTAAATAACATTTCTCCAACTTGACACATGTTCTGTATGGTTGCGCGTGTGCTTCTGGTTCTGTTTCTGCATTCATGGCCAGAAATTAATTTCTCTTCTTTTAAGAAGAGTAACTGTCAAACGAGTACCATGCAAGCTCATGTCATTTGACAAAAAGCCTGAAAAATCTCAACATTATATGTCAATTCTAGGTCTAGTCAAAGTCAATATATTATATTAAATTATATTATAACGGGTGATTTTTTAGCTGGTTTGGTTTTGGCAACACTAGTTTTGACAGCTGACGTGTGTTTAGTACCTTGTGTCACTGTCAAACAGCTTCAGTTTGGTTTGCAATTTAACCATGGATCGTCTTACAAATGAACAACGCTTGCAAATTATTGAATTTTACTATCAAAATTCGTGCTCGGTTCGAAATGTTCATCGCGCGCTGCTTCCATTTTATGGTCGGCATTCTCGACCTTCTGAGCAGTCTATTCGGAAGATTGTGACCAAATTTCGCCTAGATCGTGCGATTTGACACCATTAGATTATTTTTTGTGGGGGTATGTCAAGGCTAATGTCTATAGGGACAAGCCCGCTTCGATTGACGCACTGGAAGCCAACATCCATGCATTCATTCGTGAGATACCGGCCAATATGTGTGAAAGGGTATGCCAAAATTGGACTCATGGGCTACCTGAGACGCAGTCGCGGTCAACATTTGCATGAAATTATCTTTAAACATTAAATTGCAAGGTTCAAACTATCGATTCAAATAAATATTTCATTAATTTTTTCGAATTTTTTGTGTTTTTTTTTTTAAAAAAGTTCTCAACCTCTTAAAATATCACCCGTTATATCTATAAATTATCAAATGCAAATGCCGTTCCGAATTCCTCGCCGCTCTTCAGAATATTTTATTCGAAGAGCGGCGAGAAATTGATCAAAGACCGAAAAACTGCAGCAGCATTATAATTATTTATAAAATGCGTTCGTCTTTGTCTTCCTTGTTTTTTTAAGATTGCAGTCGATAGCTCGCAATATTGGTAGCCTCAGGCTAGGGACACACGGCGACAGAAAAACGCGCGACTTATTGCAGTCTGTCTAGAAGCACAAGCGTTTAAGTACTGGACAACACACGATTGCGGCTGCGACAATTAGTCGCGAGACTCGATTTGCGACGAAATTCCGAATTGCGACTCTTTCAAGCCGCACAACAAAAATATAATTTAGTTTAATTAAAGATAAAAAATGACTGTTTTTATCACAATTCACCGGAATCGTCCTGAAAATGAGTGTTTGTGTACTGAGTTTATTACAAGAGCTTGCAAACTCTTTTTTTTAACTATGAAATTTAAATTTTTCATTAAAACTGACAGGAACCATACGGCAAATTATCGTTTGCTTGCTGCAGAAAATCGCGCTGTTTTTTTGTCGCGCGTTTTTCTGTCGCCGTGTGTCCCAAGCCTCACTTGTTTGTTTTGATACTGTTGGTTTGCTTTCATTGGCTTTTCAAATACTTTTTTTCTTATATGGGGAACTGTAGGAAGTGTTTGCACTCAATGCTTACATCATTATAATATAACGGCACCTAAGTGCCTGTTTTCATTTGGTTTATCCTAACCTAACCCAAAATTTATTTCTCAAAATAAAACTGAGGTTGAACGGTGGCCACCACACTGGCGGTTCCCCTCACCTTAGTAATTCTGACACATCAGGTTAGGATAAACCAAATGAAAACAGGCACAACAGGCACTAACGATGGTAGCCTGGCAGGTTTGAAATGATCATAGGACTAGCCATTATTATAATCTTATTGAAAGTAAATTATTGTAGTTTTTCACATTTCAATATAAAATCAGTTTTGTTTGACAGCTAAACTGCTTGTCCCCTGTGTTCAAGGTCTATTTGTCAACAAGCTAAACAAAAATAAATACTTGCTGTCAAATACTGCTGTCAAAAGTTCCCAACGTTGAGTTTTGACAAAACTTTTTCTTAAATTTGGTGATTTAATAGAGATCAATTCGCTCTGCACCTTACCCCATGCTTTTATGAAAAATTGTATTTGAACAATCGACAATAACGTCGATTATCTTATTGATGATTCTTTCATTCTATTCTATTCCATCTACAATTCCATCAATCTATCAATAAAATAGAATGTATTTAATTTCACTTTTATCCTTGTAGTAAAACATTAAAATGTATAGAATGTAAAAAATAATGAAGCGTTTAAGAAACCCGACAGAGCTTGAAACCAAAGTCCTTAAACCCCAGTCAACATTTAATAAAGAAGACACTTCAAGGACCTCAATAAGCCCCTTTTAGCCGAACAAAATTTTCTTAAACCTTACCGGATCCTCCTGGTCCATGGTTAGGTCACCAAAAGCAGGCATCTGCGCGTCTCCCGAAAACTCGGAGTCAAACGAGTATTCACTTATGCCGGATAGAAAACTACCTTCCCGTTTCCCGTCCAGGATATCGCGTTCTTCTTGCGTGTACACGCTCGGTTGATCGACGTACCTTATCTTTCGTCTGTGTATGGAACTTTCGCTAATCGGATCTGAACTGACCTGATCAGAGCCGGAACTTTTGTTTGAGCCAAGCGAACTAAAGTCTTTACTATCGATTGTCACTTGCGATAGTAGCACTGATGTCCTTTGTGGACGCACTGGTGTACCGACAGCAAATCGTATTGCTTGCTCCTCACAAACGGTTGGCGAATCTCCGATTGAATTGTCGTCTTTATCCTCCAGCGATTGAACGTTGATTGATCCGCTGAGGTTTGGATTCTGAACGTTATTGCCACTGAACTGGGAGGTTTCTTTGCTAGAGTCACTCGTGCTTGCTGCGGTTGGGAGTTCTACGTCGTCTATTTCATTAGTCGTCGTCGATGGGAGGGCTGGCAGCGATGTCGGTTGGTTGTCTGTCTCGTGCGGTTCCTGATGAGTTTCTTCGATAAATGGCGGAAGAGATTTCGCTTCGGCTTCAGCTTCAGCGGTTGTCGTTGGTCTTAGCGGAAGCAGGGTGTCTGGGGCACCCAAAGGTGTTGGCAGTGACTGAGATTGGGCAATTATCAATGGTGACAGCTCATGGCTGTCTATCGATGATGGTCTGGGAAAACGGCGACCTCGTTCGACGGTTCCCTCGCGTATCATGAAATTCGATTCAGACTCGGCGGAATCCACGACGTGCAGTCTTTGGCGTCTTAGCTTTGGAATTTGGTGTGAAAGTGACTTGCGAATGGCGCCAGTGGTGGATGCTGGTGGAGCGACTACTGTGGCAGCTCGGCTAGGTTTCGCCGGAGCCCTCTCTCGGGGTGGCGTGTCGCAAATACTCTGAGTAATTACGAGCTTCTCTTCCGTGGTTGAAGGGCCTGGGGTTATTGATTTGGGTGCTGGGTCCGTGGGGGAGTTGGAAGGGCTGTTCGGTTTCGACTTGGATTTCAGTTTTTTCTTTGAGCTTTTCTTGAATGGGGTGGTGACGGGTTTTCGCTGTGTCACTTCCTCGGCGGCGGTTAGGTAATCCCCTTCGTCGACTGATTTTGCGGCAACGCCAGAAATCTCAGTTGTTGTTGCAGGAAGACCCTTTCGCCCCTGTTGGCTATTATTGTTGCTGATGGTGTGTTCGATTTTCTTACCCTGTATTGTTATTTGTATTTTGCGTACTTTATCGAATTTCGTTGGCGATGATTCCGGCGTGGGTGGTGTGTCCGTTGATATCACTGTGACCTTTCGCTTCGATTCATTGTCTGCGACGAAGAGTGCTTTTCGATCGAGGGTTTGAGTGGTTTGTGTTGCACTCGTCACAAGGAGATTGCTTGGCAGAACTTCGTCCTTTTTTGGGTTGACTTTGTTTCGCTTGATGCCCGAGAGGGAGAACTTTTTCGAAAGCTTGGTTTTCTTTTTCTTTGATTCAACAGGCTCAACTACTTGTGGAGCTTCGAGATCTTCACCGCCGCTGGAGATAACTGAATCTGGGGAAGCTACCTTCTTTTTTGAAGACTTTCCACCCCGAAACGACCGGAAAGCTGAACTAAATCTGGATCGACTCTTAACCTTTGCAGGCTCTTCAATTGATGTGTGCTGAGTGAGTTCTGCGACACTGATCAATTCGTCATCATCGTTGTCGTTTTGTGACAGTCTACAAAGATTATCTGAGAAGGCTTTTCGCAGCAGGGGCTTTTCCGATTGCCTCAGTTCGTCCTCACTACCTGCTGTATTCAAATCTGTGTCCAATGATTTGGGAGAAGCAACGTTTTGCATTATATTTCCACCGAACCGTAGTTTGGGGAGGCTGGAAGAGCGGTGCTCATTAGGCGCCGCGAGGGGATACACTCGAACGCACACACATAGGAGTTTTGGAATTCTTACGAAAGGTCTTCCCTTGCCACCGTATATAATTGGTTCCACCTTTAGGCGTTAAACAGGCTAGCACTTGTGGGGCTTGTGATTTTTTTTTTCGCGAACTCGATATAAAATGCGTTACACACCCGAACGACAGAGAGTCACTATAGGCAACAGATTCAACCCGAAAGAATACTTTTTATCTCATGTGGACAAAGCTTAAGGTTTAATACAAATTAGTACCCAAGGGGAGGATTTTACTACCCCTTATCTGAGCAGTCGTCTTGAGATGTTGGCATAGAACTTTTCTGGTTTACAGATAAAAATTTAGAAATAAACGTAATCCTGAGCGAATTTACGACACTTGCACTCGCGATTGAAGCCCCAACTATTCTAGTCTTAGGCTAGATTTTCGTTAATTTAATTTAAAACCACAAATAGGGCAGCAAAATAGTCACAACACTGCGCACTGTGACCGACGCGAGTGAGGATGCAGAACAGAACGAACCCACCGATGCACCTTGCGTTATTTGAATGAAACTCTAGCCGCAGTTGCCTCGGCTTTTATAAAATTTTAACCCTCCCAACGACAACAACTATTGTGGTAGGTGCACGTAGAATAGGGCTGTGACAAGTGAATTGAGATTGAGAGGAGAAAATGGTCAATGCAGTGACTGTGACATGACACCCCGCTACTGCAGTTTAGCGCTGTGTGCATCTCTACACTTTCTGGATTTTAGTCTCTAATCCAATTCTAGAGTGCGAGCACACGATTCGTATTGGATATCACTTGTCCAAGGTGCTACATGGAATCTCACTTACAAACCACTGGACTGGTCTCAAAATAGTACAAAACTTAATCATGCACAACAGATTCATCTAAAATTATAATTGAAAACGATGATATATGCTCTTCAACATGACGTGTTGCGCAAGTTGCATACCTATGGACAGAATCCATGACAATCTTGCTGCCCTCTACCATTGATGTGTGAAGAATCGCTGTATGGGCTTATATGGCTTCACAACATCATCGGTGGAAATCCGAGACATCCATTTGATATGTCTTATATCAGAGCCAGATTGGTGGTTGATGTGGTGTAAAAGGATTTCCATGCGATCACAATGGGGAAATCATAGACACTATCGAATGATAGTAATATTTTGTCATAGTTCCTTGTGAATTTTATCGTCTTGCTTATTGGGAAAGAAGAACAGTCAGCATTGTTGTGGTTTATCATGGCTTGTGAGGTAAACCATTCTATAGATGATGCAAAAGCAGAAAGGAATACAATAACTGACTACACGCAATTTAATAAGTTGTATGAACCAATAAATATAGAAATAAATAAACGTCGTGCTTATATTTCCCTTGTGTGTTTTGAAAAAATCCGGTAGGCATTTAGGCCCAGATCTTAGTTAGTTCTGGTTGGTTAACTAACCTAAAATGATAATTGGCGATAAAGTAATCGAAATCATTGATTGCATCAGCTGTCACTTTTCTAGTTAAGTTAATCCAGAACAGTTTTTCAGGGCAGAGTTACCTACGTCAATAAAATTGTCGAAATCGGGAATATTGATATTACTGCCGCTTCACACAGCAAAAAAAAACACAAGGAACTTCTGTTTTCCACAGTTTAATTAATTCGGGATTGACCCACCGAATTTGACAATTTAAACCGAGAAAAAATCCGGTTGGGAAATAACTGAAAAGCTGATTTCTGGGGTTAAACTGAGGTTTAATTTCGAAGCTCGGATGACTGACAATTAGTGCTGTGCAAATTATACTTCAGCAACATTATTGAGGTGTATGGTGTGGTGTGGAAGTTCATTAAACTGTGATTCTGCTTTCGAATTAGGCATTTGCACAACATGAAAAATTCCTTTAAGAGAAGTTTGAGCAAATCCCAAAATCCCGAAATGAAAAGTTCTGGTTTATTTAACGAAAGTCACTGCCTCTTTTTAATATGGCTGTGAAGTGAAGCAGCTTGGTGTGCAAGTTGGTGGCTCACACTCTTAGGGCCGGTTTTTCAGTGCTGAGTTAAGCCCAGCTTAAACCAAGATCTGTTAATCCGGGAACAAAACGAATCCAGAGTTAACGCAGCGAACAGTTTTTCAGTGTACAGTTAACTCCGTTAACGTTAGAGTTCGCTCCGTTGATTCAACATTTTTCAGACGTCTTTTTTCACAGCAACACGCAAAGCCACCCATTCGACACAGAGACCACTGCCATTTCACACAGAAAAATTCAAAGAAGCTTGAGTTTTTGAATACTGTTCACCACAGTTGATCCGAGATTAACTCACCAAATTTGGCGAGTTAAGCCGAGATTAATCTCGGAGCAAAATTCGCTAAAAAATTATTTCTGTGGTTAATCTCAGTTTGAAGCTGCGGTGTCACAAGGAACAGGAACAGAAACAAAAGCAGAATTAAAATCCGCGTTGTCACAAGCAACGCAAAACAGGAACAGAAACAGAATCTCGTAAATTAGCAACTGAAACCTAAATTCGCTGAATGCTTTTTGCGTTGCTAATGTTTGAAACTCTGTTTCTGTTCCTGTTTCTGTTCCTTCTGATTACGCGGCTTTACTCGGAAATTTGCATGATCTCGCACTGAAAAACGTGCCGTTAAAGTTATGTTTTTACCCAAATGCAAGTCAATTTTGACAGACAATACACTCTTTTCTGACAGGCACAATTCTTTTAATCGAGAATTAGATGTCTTTAGCAAATGACAATGGACCGTACATATTAAGGCTATGTCACAAAGCTGCGTGGCACCTAAGTTTTCAGAAAGCAAAAAAATTCAACACGATTGGAATTGTGAGCTTCTGCGGTAGTTTGTATTTTGTTAATTTGTTGGCATTTTATGTAGTTTTTAATTGTTTTTCGAATGGTATAATTTAAACGCGGCTGTAAAGCAAGGAAACGTAACGGGACAAGGCAAACGTCCGCGCTTCTTTGCGAAGCCTTTAAGGAAATGCTTTTGCTTAAGCGCCAATGGGGCATAAATGATAGCATAAGCTCACCCATATAACGGTATTATAGTTCCATAATAGCGCGGTAAGTTTGCTGAATGATAGCTTCCACATGCCATGAATGTGTCCTTGGAGAGTGGAGAAGCATTGCTAAGCATGGATAACAAATAACTGCTATAATGTTATAGTAGTTCTCATTTTCAAAGAAGGGATCATATGACATAAAAATTTTGTCATAAGAAATTAGACATAAAAATGAGTAAAAAAAAGTGGGACATGAAAAATCTGACATTAAAAATCTGGTATGAAAAATTCGACATAAAAAATGCGACATGAAAAATTTGACATGGAAAACCTGAAATGCAAAATCTGTTGAAAATTTAACATGAGAAGTGCGACCTGAGAAATCTAACATTGAAAATAAAAATCATCTAACATTGTGACATAAAAAATATGATAAGAAAAATCTCACATTAAAAATCTAATATAAAAAAAATCTGGCATGAAAAGTCTAATATGAAAAATTTTACATGAAAAATTTGACTCAAACATTTTTACATGGAAAATCTGACATGTAAAGTCTGAAAGGAAAATTCTGACATGGAAAATGTAACATGAAAAATGTTAGCTACAAAATTTGACATGAAAAATGCGATATGAGAAATCTGACATAAAAAACCGGACATTAAGAATGTGTCAGGAAATATCTGACATGAAAAACCTGATATGGAACATCTATATTTTGTTATGAGTGCTGATTAAAAAAAAAAATATTTTCGAACTGCCAAAAAGGAATTTATGTATGTAATTTTTTTATGTCATTTATTTATGACATTTAATGATGTTTACAAACAAACAAACATAAAAAGGGAAAGAAAGGCAACCATGCTACGGCAAGTAAGAATCTTTAAAGTGTATTAGTCTTTTACTATTTTTAATGTCTTTTATTTTTTCAAAAGCAAACTGTTTACAGTTGACGTGTTTTTAGCCGTACCAAGTTTGAGTGCACCATTTTGCTAGAAAAACCTGCTTGAAAAATTAATAAAATAGAAATACCAGAAATAAATAAATAAAAAAGTGGCGCAACAGCTTGATGTGAACCAGGGCCAACTTCCTAGCAATTTATTCTGAACACACACAGCATTTTCTTCACATACAAGAGGACCTAATTTTTTTTTGCCGAAATCGAACGACACTTTAAGAAGTTTTTCAAGACAAATTATACTCTCGGAGAGGTCTTGTCAGACCCTCGCGGAGGTGGGGACCGTGAAAAAGAAAGGTAGGATTAGAACCCAGACCTCCAGCAGCGTAGTAAGCACACACACTAACCACTACGCCACGGCACCCCACTATAACAATTATTTTATTTAAATACATAAATTGTTTTGTTTCATGTGAATTTTTGAATTATTGAATTTTAAGATATGAAGAATGTCTTCATCCTGCGAAACAAAAATGTTAAAATCTAATTTCCTTGATTTAATTAGATTCAATACTGTATGTTGTGTCCATAAGCCCAGACCTTGAGTTCCGGAAATAAGACGAATATTGAAAAGCACTCTCTTCCATCCAAAGCATATACTTTCTTTCGCAAAGGAACTTTTTCAAGTTTCTTTCCTATAAAGTTTGTACGTATAAACAAGGACATTCGGCCAATAAAAATAAAGTCGAGTGAGTATAAGTATGAAGTGAACTCCTAACTCCACGTCATGAAACATTTACACATGGCGATGTCCTAGTTTTTATGGTGCTTGCTATATTTCTCCTATGCTGTAGGATGTAATACTTGAAAGGACGACCGCTTTAAGTTGCACGTACCAGGCTTTTGTGCCTTTTATATACCAGTGAAATCTAAGTGAAGGGGTCACTGAGATTTGAATCTACGGCCAGGATGTGTACATGTAATAAGAAGCACCATCGAATGCGGATGGGCTGGAAGGGAGGGGGGCGTTTATGATATTGCTTAGAAAACTGCGAAAATATGCTGCCGGCCTTTTTAATGAAAAAGGAACTTTTCCTATTTGTTACGCTATTATGGAAATGAGAGCTGCCCTTTTTCGTTTATTTTGCGATTCTATTGAGGGCGTAACAGAGGAGTTTAAGTCAATTTAACTTGGTTGTATGGCTGTAGTTAATTAGGAAAGGATTACAAAGAAATTTGGTTTTACATAAAACAGTAAATCATGCTTAAAGGCTGCAGACAATAGTCGTGTTTCCTGCGTGTAGAATCTCATTAATCATCATAGCGCTCGCCATATTGCTCGCATCATCACCGGCCTAAGTATACATGAGTCGTGACATAAGCTCTGCCAGTCTACTTTTCTTCCCAAAACAGAAGTCGTTACCTGTATATGTAAGTCATAAAGCGGATGTTCCCCTGACGAGCCGGCCATATACCTTAAGGTTATCAAAGCGAGATAACCAAAATCTTGTGCTCCTATCAATATCAGCTCTCAAGCGATGCGAAGCTGTAACGTTGACGTGTGCATTGTTTGCCAAACCCTCCGTGACAGCTTATGACTCGCCACGAAGCAACATTTTAGGATCTTTGTACACACCACCCCAAGACTGGCAAACAAACGCACTAATGTTTAAGTTAAAGACTCACAAATTTGATAAGATAAAACTTCCCGGTAAGCCTGCAAATGCAAATTTACTTTTCTTAAGACCCTGGACTTAAGGTGTTGTGCATTTACACGATAAATTTTGTTTACCTACTTTACATTTTGTAATTCTATAGTGTAAAAAAATTGACAGTTCGCTTGAATAAATCACGTAAAAAAAAGCAGCCCAATCGGGTGGCTACATTTTAATTCTGACATTTGAACATATTGTGTGTTTAGTGGCCTTGTTTCTGCCCTTTAGAAACGAGCAAAAGATTTCCTTTAAAAGTAGGGTTTAGGTTTTAAACGCATTAAAAAACTTTAATATTCCGGTCAGTGATCGTTTACCAGCAAAGAAAAGGACTGGAGTAATTTTAAGCGTTTTTTTGGAGGTTCCCTATTTACTTGTTGCCAAAGGCGCAGCTTTTATCAAAATGTACTCTCGAGGGAGACGTCAATTCTAGCCCAATGCTTCAATTAAAATATTCAGTTAAAAACATCCTTCATTTTTACAAAGAGCAATCACTGTCACAAGCCTATACCTGCCAATTTGGGATGTATGGCTTAATAGGCTAATCTATTGATAACGATGAGCTTTGCCTAACTGATCGAGAAAACCTTTAGCCCAATGAATAAGCTGCGTCCGTCTCACGTAAGTACTCAACTGACAACTCAGTTAAATACGCACATTCTTATGCGAAGAGGCGTACGTCACACACTTTTTCTCTTAGTCGCTTGCCATAAAGTTGTTTTGCATCTAACTGAGATGTCGGTTGCGCTCCTCAACGTGACAGACGGAAAGTATTGGACTGAGGCCTTAAGTCACTTCGTTGCAAGCTTTCGTAAGAATGTTACAACTTATTCGATTGAATGAAATTTTTCATTGACACAATTTAACTGTACACGCTATCGATAGTGGACTGGACGATCGATAGTCCACTGTCACTCAGCTTAATACGCACTACTTTAATATGCATAACCACCGCCATCCTTCAAAGATAATCAAATCACGGAATGCGTAGATGAATTCATGCGCAGTTTTTAATCCATAAAGTTAATAGAACTGATGAATTTATGTCTCTGTCTCGGATTCAAGAAATGGGTGAAATTGTCTCATTGTAGATTAACATAAAAATATTCTAAGCACAAGTGCATGCAATTATTTGCGCATTGTGAGATTAGAGTCTTTTGCTGCTGTTGTACAAAGGTTGGCGGCTTGTCTTTACATTTACGGAGCGTGCAGATTAGAAAAAATTTATGTGACTTAAATTTTAAGCGCATACTTTTTATGACAAAATAAATAACTGGGAAAAATTAAACATATTATACGACTACATTTTCTGGGATACCCTGTTGCCGAGGTAGTTTTAAGGAAGTAATAAATAATTAAAATTTTAGTTCATGACTGTCACACAGTTAATGAGTGAATTTTATCTGTGAAGCACAATATGACAAATCCTTTAAGTTCCTGAATTTATCGCACGAGCATAAGCTAGAAATTAAATCGGGGCATGAAGACACATAAGATCTTGGTGAAAACTTATGATTTTTCTGTTATTCGAGGTAATTATACAGAAGACTGTCGTGCAAAGGGGAAGACTGATTCAGCTGGTATTTAAGGTTATTAGTCTTACAAATGTCATAAGAAAATTGTGGCTATAATATACGATAAGCTTTTATAGACCAAACTTAGTAATTGGTGACAGTCACAAATCACCTAAGCAGGTCTCACTACTGACCTTCTCACCACTGACTGCGAATTTCGAGGGCATTGGTCAATTGCAGCTTATTGGCATAGTCCTGGGATTGCTGAAAACTCCACGCAAATAAGTGTATTGGGGTCAAACTGTCCGACTTGGTAGCCAAGTCTTTTCCTGGTTTATTCTGATCATTTATCCGCATTTCAAAAAAAGTTAAACAAGTGAGTAAGTGCAAGAGTTCGTCTGTGACAAACTTCTATATACCCAACCCTATATATGGTGTAACACCAAATCTTAAATTTTTTTGTCCCGAATTCATATATTATTTGTACAGGCCACGCCCCCAAAAGTGGGTCTGGGCTAAAAATTAAAATCAATGAATTGTAATTTCGTTAAAATCATGACAAAATGCGCTGCACCCGAAAATTATTGCAAAAAAAAACCCGTTTTTTCCTAATCACGCCCCTTAAAAGTGGACGGAGCTCACTACAGAGCTCACCATGTGTGGAGCAAACCTAGCAAATAGTAATATCTTGAATATTTGTTATATAATTTTTTTTCAATTTGGAGTAAACTTTCCGAGAAATCGGGTTTTTTAAGATCTAACATGGTAAAAGTGGGCATGGTCAATATTGTGGACGGTCCAATTTTTGCCCTCTTAGAGGTTTTAGGCCATTATGGCTTTATACCAAAATTTTAGCTCCTACGCCTTGTCTAACTTGACCAAAAGGCATTTTGAAAGAAAATTTGAAATAGAGGTGGTCTTACATTGAAGCCAGTAGTGGGCGTGGCCTTCGGTGAATTGAACTATTTTTTACACTTTGTCTGTACAAAATAAGAATCAAGACATACTCCAAATTTGAGCGTCCTAGCTCAATTTTAAAGACCTAAGAACTTCACACATACTGACAGACGGACAGACGGACGGACATGGCTTAATCGACTCACCTGTCGGTCTCGATCTCTTAAAGGTCTTAGGGGTCTACGGTGATTATTTCACTGTGTTACAAACTATGCATTAAAATTAATATACCCTCGGTCGGGTATAAAAAGTCCCCCATGTGGGCATGGTCGCATTTCAATTTCAGTAATAATAAATGATATTTATATGAAATATGTTTGCTTGAAATCAAGAAAGTCTTGCATTTAAGTATACAGATATATGCTAAAAATTTCTGACTACCTTAAACTTATTGGAAAAATTTTCATCACGCCGATTTTTGGGGGCGTATTTGAATAAAAACCAGATTTTTCATATAAAAATGTACTTAGTACATATAAACCTTATCGGGACAATAAATTAGAGTATAAAAACTACAATGCTATTAAAAACGGGTTGATGCCACGCCCCTATTCTACTGAAGGAGATTTGGCGATTTAAAGCGTGACAGGGGTCAATTGGGATGGCGTTTCCAATGATCCTGCTCCTAAGCAGATTGTTACTAGCCCACAAGTATCTCTTTATTTACTGTGAAGGATAAGCATTTTGTCTCTTGTAACTTTGCAGTCAAAACAGTCTCGCTTTTTCTTGCTTTTATTGTGTATTATTCAACAATTTTTTTAGTTTCACGTTGACACTGTCACCCTGGTTTGACGCTGTCGTGCTAATTGTAAAAGGTGTTATGGTAGCCCAATTATCAAAACCTAATAGTAGCCCAGTTTTTGATATGTGACATATTATAACGGGTGATTTTTTAGCTGGTTTGGTTTTGGCAACACTGGTTTTGACAGCTGACGTGTGTTTAGTACCTTGTGTCACTGTCAAACAGCTTCAGTTTGGTTTGCAATTTAACCATAGATTGTCTTACAAATGAACAACGCTTGCAAATTATTGAATTTTACTGTCAAAATTCGTGCTCGGTTCGAAATGTTCATCGCGCGCTGCTTTTTTGTGTTCATTGTGTTCAGCGATGAGGCTCATTTTTAGTTGAATGGGTACGTAAATAAGCAAAATTGCCGCATTTGGAGTGAAGATCAGCCAGAAGCATTGCAACAGCTACCAATGCATCCTGAAAAAGCCACTGTTTGGTGCGGTTTATGGGCCGGCGGCATTATTGGGCCATATTTCTTCAAAGATGATGCGAATCGCAGCGTTACTGTCAATGGTGAACGCTACCGAGCGATGATAACAAACTTTTTTTTTGCCCGAAATGGAAGTTCTTGACTTGCATGATATGTGGTTTCAACAAGACGGTGCCACATGCCACACAGCACGCGAAACAATGGCGCAATTGCGAGGCGAGTTTGGTGAACAGTTAATTTCACGTTTCGGGCCGGTCAATTGGCCGCCTAGATCGTGCGATTTGACACCATTAGATTATTTTTTGTGGGGGTATGTCAAGGCTAATGTCTATAGGGACAAGCCCGCTTCGATTGACGCACTGGAAGCAAACATCCATGCATTCATTCGTGAGATACCGGCCGATATGTGTGAAAGAGTATGCCAAAATTGGACTCAGCGGATGGGCTACCTGAGACGCAGCCGCGGTCAACATTTGCATGAAATTATCTTTAAACATTAAATTGCAAGGTTCAAACTATCGATTCAAATAAATATTTCATTAATTTTTTCGAATTTTTTGTGTTTTTTTTTTTTTTAAAAAGTTCTCAACCTCTTAAAAAATCACCCGTTATTACCCACTAAAGCAGGAGCAGGCCTTAAAATTTTTAGGGGTTACAAGTTTATGTGAGGTTTCAAAGCTTGAGTGAGAAGCAGTCGTCCTTTCTTCCCTGTACTGACTACTTTAGTAGAGTCTAATGTATTAAGCATTTGGCTTAATATATTCTTAATGCATTAAGCAGTTTACTTAAAAATGGGGTTCTTATAAAGTAATTGTTTATCCGACCCGCACAAAACTTAACAAGTTACTTTCACAAATCTCAGGATAGTGCTTTGACAGGAATGTCAATCTCGAATGTCAGTTCGGTAACCCTTGTAGAGTAATTTTTTTGTCTAAAAGACCGGAAACCCAGGATCCTCTTAAACTGATCACACTTATGCGCCGCATTACAGAATATCGTGAGAGACTTCTCCAACTTTTGCCATTCTTTAAACTTAACCAGGGGTGGAGTATATTAAAGTGATACGTGACTTTATCATTTTGTGAAAGTCAATGTGATCAATTTTAACAAAATCCGTCTGCGTAAGGTAATCACTGAAATATTGTTCCAAATCGTTTCTTTATTTAGGCTTGTGATGTAAGAACATTTTTTTTATTTATGCACGCAAAAAAGTCAACCAAAATGTAGGCAAAAAAAATAACTAACCAGAAAGTTCAAAAACTGAGGACCAGCTGATTTTGACGGTGATTGATCGTCACAATAAAATTGTGGTAATCACAGACTACGTAGACGGATTTTAGTGATTTGTGAAATCCTTATCTCAGATCACCTTAGCCGATTCCACCCCCGGTATAAAACGGAAGTAAGCGCGCTTCATGTTGGTTTCCAAATTGGTACTCTGCTCATTTGACCATTTAGTTTTTAACTTACTAAAGTTTAGCTTTAAGCATACTACACTAGGTACTGAACGTTCTTATATTTTTTATGTGAAACTTCTAGAGATAAATCCCGAAACTCATTTCTTAATCATCAAAATACTAGATTAAAACGTCAACAAAACAAAAACACAAACCCAAAGAACAATTCTTGTCTTTCAATTTTCATGGCACATTTCCATGTTTTTAAAATAAACTGTTTAGAAATGTCAACGAACTTCAAGAATTTAAATGTGTAATCGAAATTCAGGTTAGGAAGCTAAAAGGATTCATTTACACCTCTGCAACCCACTTAAACAGAGGAAAGGTAAAATCGGTTGCATACCTTATAGAAGGGCGCTCTCTTGTCGTTGCATGTTTTTACTTTCAATGGCACTTGTCTACTGATTTACATTCACCATTACCTCGTGTTTCTTCTAGGCACACACAACTGCATTAAGGTGCATTCGCTCAGAAGCTTTCAAATTGCTATTTCGTGTTGTTCCTGCCTTTCGATTTACTGTGTAAGGTCCTTATGACGATCTAACTCGTTATTTAAGTAGGCATACGCAAATTATATATGGGTTGAAATTTATAAACACCATGGTAAATACCAAACCCACAAATACTGCATGAATTGAATAATTAATGTTTCAGAAAACATCCTTATCAGATGTGCACAAGCTAGAAACTTGTCACATTCCATTGTGTGGATAAAGGACTACATATACATGCTTGGGCGACTATATCTGAGAGTTTCTCATTTAAGATTAAAGCCCAGATTGAGAGTAATTTAATGTTCTTGTCACGAAGGGTCATTGTTTTGTGCTCTAAATCTTTTAGGGATTTTATTTACGACGATTATACTAGTACAAATATTGATTTCCCATAAACATTAACATTATATCTTTTCTACTGATTGAATTGGCTGATACTCCCTAGGAAGCAGCAGATGATATAAGCAAGCGCTTATCCTTGGAATTGTTATCGTTCGAAGTGAAATGGTTTCTTAAGCAAGTTTATGACTTGTGTATTTTTAAAGAGAGCTGGAAAAGGATGCCGTGGCAGAGCTTTTGTGATTGACTTAAGTGATAGTAAGACTATTTATACTCTTGACTTGACGCTAAAAGTAATCAAGACATGTGTTGGGTATGTTTGTTGACCTTTCGTCGTGATCGGGCTATTGAGTCTGTCTATACCTACTTCCGCAGTTAAAAAATCACCAAGTCACCATTTTCTTCAATTAACCCCATTTCACAATGGCAAGATTTTATAGTCACGGAAATCTTAAAAAAAGGCTTGCAGCTTTTTGTAACCCAAAAAAAAAAAAAAAACAAATGAAAGAAAGACATTAGGCACACTTAACGTAGCTAATCTTGTAATTTTATGTGAGACTTCTGCAAATTCGCATGTCGTGTCAAGTCATATTACCGACATTAGAATAGTATTTTTGTGGCTGTACGCTTAATGTTGTTTCTTAAGTCAATCCAATAGTTTGTTGCTACTTAAAACAATGAGGGTAAACCCGTCATTTGGGATAGTATATAACTAAAGCAAACTAGTGTCACTTTGTTCTTGGTGAGGGAAATGGTTTTGACCTCTGTTACTACCTTTTTAAAGGTTGAAGTTTAGTATGAAGCAACTATGATGTGTTAATCTTTAGGCTAGCATCCAGATTGAGAGGGAAACAAAATTTCGTCATAAGTTGCCCGCATGATTTTACTTATTTTTGGCCAAACCTTTTTTTCTAATGAGCAGTTTAAAAGTGAACTCGATTGAATAAGACGTTGGAAATTTATTGATGCAGGAGCCATGACTCTAATATTTCGAAAAGGTTGTCGTTGTATTGGTAAGTAGATTCCGACATAAGGCCCCAGTTTTTCGGCCAAAGCCAGGATTTTTGAAAGCATGTTCAAGAAGCTAAAGCAGTTGTCGACCAGAAAGCGGGCTTCTGAGCGTGCACTTTTGGTTTTTCGATTGATTTGAAATTACAAAGCTTCGAGTAGAAAACATTGTAGAAAGTATGCTCGCTGCGCAATCGGACGACAGAAGACACATACCCCACCCACTCACCCACAATAGGATGCTGAAATGTTCTAAGAGGACCCGCATGTTCCCAATGTCGTGGATGAAAGTCAACGGGATTGTGATCGGTGAAATCTCTTTTTTCTAAAGGTCTACCGAAATCAATTCAAAGTACCTACTACAAGATATACTCCATGCGAGGTTCAATTTGGTCGAAGTGCCATTCTATCGAGTAAGCTAAATCGCAGATCCTCCATTCAACGTCCATAATTGTTTGTCTAAGATCATCCACGTAGTCCTCGGATGATCTTAGACAAACAATTAACTACTTGGACTAGACTAGAAGCAACGTAAAAATTGTGAGTGACTGTATGCGGCCTAAATACTATTTAATAGCAAAGGCATTAAAAAAGAAGGCCGTCCAAGCAGCAGAAGGTGGGAACTGGGAAGGTGTAGCTGCATATGCATTAATGATGTCATTTCTCAGATCCAATGAATACTAACAGCATAAATCAAAGTTTTCTATGAGCATCGTTTACTTTTTTTACCACCAAAACTGAGAGGGGGCTAATGTGGTGCAGTATGTCCAGGCCATCCACTGAACATCTATTAACCATCCACTAGTCATCCGCGACAGCAACAGCCCAATTGCACTCAGTATATCACCCCGCCCATCATTCAGAGTCATCTTGCGCTTGTTTTTTATCGCTCGTTTTTTATCGGTAAAGGAAATTGAGGAGGATGAGAAGACTACCAGGTCGATGGAACAGGCATTTTTTCGACTAAGTGGAGCGAATGTGGTAACTCTTGGCTAATGGAAAGGAGCTCTTCCAGTCTGTCGTAGATTCCAATTCCATGCATAGAAGAAAGAATGGGGGTTTTCCAAACCGTTCACAAGTCCATTGTTTGCAGACAATATACTGGAGCCTTTCTATTTGAGAAAAGGCATGAACGAACGACTATGGCCTTGTGGCCTGCAGGTGTAAGAACCAATTCTAGAGTCATTTGTATAACGGCTTCTGAATGAGCTCTGGCAAGATCTGGTTAGATGCTGCTCTGGTCAGGTGACTTCTTATTCCTGATCGGTAAGTTCAATGCTCATGTGGGTACGAATGAAACGAGACAAAAGAAAACAGGGAAGAGTGGAAGTTGATAAGCTAGCGTTGCGCTTATATGGCTTCTTCATTAGGAATACCCTCTTTCTACTCAAAAACTTTGACAAATACACATGGTACCGGCACAAACGCAACCTTCAGCGGAGATCAATTATTGAAGCGCGATTCACAAACAAGCCTTGGCTCTACCCGATTTTACGTTTACGAGCTGAGTCATACGATTTCAATGTTTAGAAATCGTAAGGAGAAAACATTATGTCACGCAATGGCTAGTATAAAAGTTTCGAGGTCTAAGTTTGTAGCCTCTGCTTCTGCGGTACTTCCCTATCGTAGTTTTTGCAATGGTTCTTTAGTCATCTTAAAACCTTCTCTCTATTGAGCCTGCTGTCTTCCTTTACTACGGTTCTTGTTTTTGAATTGCGGTAACTATAACTATCCACTCACATCACCGTTTCGACTAGATATTAACTTGCCTCATATATTGATATGCTTGCGTCTTGAGTTTTGTTAAGTCTATTGGGCGCCATTTAGTTAAGCATATTCGTTGATTCACTTTGAATAAAGAGGTAAAAAGCAATGTCTTTCGACATTGAACTCGATCTTTAAGCGAACCCAATTATGATGAGGTTTTTTCATGCAATTTGGTAATATAATATTCAATAAAATTTCTCCAACTTCAGTGGAAGACGTGTTAGGCTAAGTGTCTGGTCTCCATGGTCGCTCTTGTATTCCGTTGACTGACCGCTACCAAGGACGACTGTCTAAGCTTTAGCGCCCATGATGTGTTTATTAATACCGCACTTTTTATCTGAGCCCACACGTCTTTCAACACAACCCTGCAGGGTTAAACTTATTGAATTCAAAAAAACACTTTATTCGCTCGTTATATAGGGGCAACAAAAACATTTAAACTCTTAAGCAGTCCATGAACTTGAAGCTCATTGTGCAACTGATGTAAGCTCGGTGAATGAATCATTCGCGATATTGAACGCAATGTATACATACTCCACTCATTATAGGTGCTGCTGATCTGCTTCCATTGTAATCCGTCGAAAAAACAACGATTCAAGTGACTGACGACTTGAGTTCCAAACAACTCAGTGTGTACAGGCAGCAACCTAGATAGATACAAATGATACGGACTGATCAGTTTACACTCAAGAGTCCACATCAAGAGATCTTATTTGCAATACTATTTGGGTAATTTTCCTTACTTTCGCAGAGTTTATCTTTAATATCTATATCAGTCTATCGAAAGTAAACCGATAAACGTTATGTGTCATATCTCTTCACTCACACCTATGACTCGAATGTCCCATGGTTCATTGCGAAAGCTCGCCAAGTAGTCATAAATACTTCACCGGCCTAACACCCACCTGGGTCACCAATCTATTCAGATTTTAAGTATCAATTCCTTCAGGCTTAATCTTATCAGTCATCGATTAGATATAAGCCCAAAGCAGTAAAAGCTTAGAAGCCCTGAGTACGAGTATTTGTAATTGACTGATGAAAATTTTAGCAAATGACTCAAGTTAATTTTTACAAATTCAAAAGAGGCAATCTTGCCGCCAACATGGCAATGACTTGCAAACGCAGTTAAAAAAAGTGAAAATTTATTGCATAATGAAACTATTGTGATTTAATACATTAGACTATGCACAACTCGACCATAGATGCCGCATTTTTTTTGGCGCCGAGATAGTCAGCATGTGCGCAATTTTGGACAGTTTTCGCGTGCAAAATAATAAAAACCATCACCTTTTATTGTAGGTTGTATTTTTGGCTTTGTGTGGTAATTACCAGTAATTAGCGAGCTTGTATGTTACGTTTAATTTGTTTAGCGTTTTGGTAATCATATAAAACAAAAATATTCACAAAAATGCGAACTTTCTTCTCGTGATAAGCTTGTTCTTAACGAGATTGTCTCTATTGACTTAAGGTTAAGGTTATTGCACCCGAGGTGCGCAGTTTTTCAATTAATATTTTGACAAATAAAAAGTGTATAAGGAATGTGCTACAGATTAGTATGGAATCGTTTTAATCTTTTCATTTTGCATATGACAGATTTTTAAACTCTGGTTTTGATATTCCAATTTTTTTTTTGTGTAGTTATAATTCCACATGAAATAATTTCCACAAATCATTTTATTTACTAAAAAATTATGAAATAGGTTATTTATAAAATTAAAAAACTCCTCAAATTTTATTTATTCACGCGGATTCAGGAGTTTATGGCTGCCCTTATACTGATTTAAAATAACGCGGCCAGTAAGGATCGACAGCACAGGTGTGGTTTCTTTGATTTTTAACAGATGAAGACCTTCCGTAGAGGCCTGTTGAGATCTTCTTAAGAGCTTCGGTCTTATGCCTAGTCTTAAAGCATGTTTTTGAATCATATCAAGCAGTTGGCAAGATGATCTTTCGTGCACCTGCCCAGATACAGGAGATGAGATCTTTATTTCAGTTTTGGTCGAAGAAATGCTCTATAATGCGTGGTCTTTCCAACGAAGCTTTTTATTAATTTATTGCAAAAACAGCGGAACCGCTGAAAATTATGAATTGAGCGGTTTAAAAGGAAATTTCCAATACGATGTCAAACGAGTGCCAAAAAGCCAGTTTCAGAGAGTTCGGAAGGCTAGAAGACGCTTCTGTATGACCAATTGAAAGGTCGTTGGCTTTTAATAAAAAAAGGAGGCTTCATATTTTTTACCCATATTGACAGCTAGGTCTACTCAAATCCAAGTCTTGTCGTCAATAAGATAGAACTCTCTAAGCACGCGGTATTGAAATTAAAACAAAAATGAAGTCCCCATCCCATATATGATGTCAATTCGGTGTCAAATTTCAGCGTCAATTTTGAGTCAATCTTGTATTAAGTGCTGTTCCTAGATTGAAAAATTATTAACCCCGTTTTTTGGTATCCATTTCGATCCATCACGATTATCACGTTGCCGTTGAGAATAATAAATTAAAATTGCAAAGAATGTTACTTTCGCATTAGCTTTGGATACAACCGTAGGACCACAATGCCCGTAGCGGTGGTATGTGGCAGTAGTACGTAGTACAGCCGCGGAGCCATGTGGCGTAGTACGGAAAAATATTTAACACAATGGTGTAGCGCGGCTATGTCGAACAAAAACCTCGTTTATAAACAATGGCCGACACTCTGAGTTAATTTGAACTGGATTTAATATTTTTGTGCAACGGATGACACAAATTCCATAAAATTTTTTTAGATTTAACCATCTCAATAAACTTTTCGACGTCCTTTTCCTCCATTGTTTACTTAACTTGTATTGAACTGTCCACCGTGTAGCGCTGTCAACCCTGTAGCGCTACGAAAGTTAAAAGTTGGCCAACTCTTACTACCCGCCAAAGCTACGCGCTACCACCACAGACACACATTGTGTGCGCAAAACACTGAATACATGTGTTTTAACTTTTGACAGCTCTTACTACCGCTACTACTACCGCCACAGCTACATCACGGTGGTTCTACGGTAAGAAAACTGAATGTTCGATCTGAAAACTGCTTCAATTTTTGAGGTCAACATACAATTCTTGATATACTTCATTTTTTCAAGGATCTTTAAAAGAACTTTTAAAAAAAAATATGTAAAACAAAAACAAAAACAAAACCTTATCCCCGTTCAGAAGTGTGAATTGCTAAACGATTTCGTTTAAACTTTTTGCCAAAAACTCAGTTTATGATTCAATATAGAATAGCGTATTAATTTTGTTTTAAAAATGCGCAGTAAAACTGATCATTAAACATAAAAAGTTAAAATTAAAAAAAAATTAATAATAAAATTAAATCATAAAAAAATCATAAAATTATTGAATCCTCTCATATATCCTTTTTTCGGTTGTAAATGATTCGCATACTGTCTTCTTTAGGCTTCAGTTCAGAGCCACTGCTTTTTCTTACTTTTAAGTTCATTACATAATGATTCAAGCATATCATTTGTTATGAACTGAAATGAATGTCAGAACAATGTGTGATGTTAGAAAAGTTTTCAGTAATACACATGCAAAGAAATGATCACCTCAGGTATAGGAATGCATAACAGATAGCAATTTTATTATTGTGTGCACTGAAACTTTTACCAGCCGTTACTGTTTACGGCAACGGCAACACACTGACTCATTTGTCAATATACGCCCTATTAAAGGGAGTACCTATGTATACATAAACAATTAAATTAATAATAATAAAAAAAACCAACGAGATACGAGAACAACACAATTCGTCACTCAATGTGTTGCTTTATCAACACAAGTATGCGAAGAGATACAAAAATTTACTGCATTCGATTTTTTTTCAAAACAACAAAAAACCCATTCAAGTGTTCAGTCAACCCTGGTGTACAGTCAATGAATTGAGTTGACTATTGAACACATTTTTAAGTCGACCGATTAGATGCTTACAAATCCAACGAACTCAAGCGAGCAAAATCAATGAACGACCTTCAAACAAAAAGCTTATTTGCCTTTTTCAATTACAGTTACCCATTTTCGATGGCTCAACAAGGTCGATTACATAAGTTTTTTTTTTTTGCTTTTATCGATAACATGGAGAAAATTGGGAAAATTTATAACCCAAGGGTCAACAAGAGGGCCACCACTGTGCGTTTTTCCTCAAACACTACAAAGAACTCTTATGTGGGAGTGGGTGGTGTAGTTAACTTGGTTTTATCATCATATCCTTCTTCAAACGAGGGGATGAAAATATCTCTTTCGCAGACAGTCGTTAAATAGAACTGTTATCCTGTTTGCGTGTTATAAGTACATATATACACAAGTATACGTCATTCAACCCATGTTCACATGCAAATATGCGGGGAGGAAGAAACCTTCTCAAAAAAAAACTTGCTTGTCGTCTTGAATTTGAAAAGAATTTTGATATTTTCCATGTTAATTAATTTATGTTAATTTATACTCAAATGCTAAAAGTAATGCTCCAAATTCAAGTTATCAATCGATTTTCTTTTTAATTTCCGTAAAACATAATTTCTGGTTCAGCGATGTTCGATTGATATGCTAATGAATTTCAAAAATGATGGTATTGAATTTTAAGAAAATCGTTATGACTTCACTTTCATTAATGCTAGAAGAGATTTGCATTAATTATGAAGTTTTATCTGTTAAAGTGTCGCTGCATGAATATAAGGTTATGTAAGTTAATATGGTGCCTGAACTTGATTTGAACTTATGTGATATTTGAAAACTGTTTTTAGTAATTCTCGTTCTATTTCAATTCAATTCAGTTCGACAAATCAATAAAATATTTGTTCAAGATCTAGAGCTAATATTTAACATTGTTTTTAAGGTCGATTCAATTATCTAAATCTAAACTAAAGCATAGGTTCCCAACTTTATCTGACCCACTACACCTGCTTAAGCAGTACTGATTAAGTGTTTTGTATGTCAAAAATTTAGAGTTCCTTGTGCAAGCCTTATAAGGCAAACTTAATCAATTAGTATGAGGGACCGGCTTCACCGATTCGTTTGAAACCGATTATTTCATGAGGTATAATCGGTTTTGCACGCTGACGTACAGGAGGTGGCTGTAGCCCAGCTTAAGATCTACTATCAAATGAAAACATTATTACTATGGGTTTGCAAATCTAATGTCAAGATGTTTACCTCTCTAACGGCTGATTTTTCAGTGCGATATCAACCGAGTGGGGTGCCGTGGCGTAGTGGTTAGTGTGTGTGCTTACTACGCCGGAGGTCTGGGTTCGAATCCTGCCATCGTCACCTGAAAAAAAAAAAAAAAAAAAAAAAAAAAAAAAAAAAAAGACTTGTTCTTTTTCACGGTCCCCACCTCCGCGAGGGTTTGACAAGCCCTCCGAGAGTATTAATTGTCTTGAAAAACTTCTCAAAGTGCCGTTCGGATTCGGCAAAAAATTGTAGGTCCCCTTGTATGTAAAGAAATTAACACACCAGCATACATTGTTGAGAAGTTGGCCCTGGTTCACCTCGAGCTGTTGCGCCACTCTATTTATTTTTTATTTATCAACCGAGTTTTCGAGTTGAACTGAGATTAACCCCAGAAATGAGTTTTTCAGTGAATTTAGAACTGGGGTCAATGTGGACTTAACTCGCCAAATTTGGTGAGTTAATGCCGAATCAACTCTGGTGAACAGTATGAACTTCTTTGAATGTTTTTTCTGTTTGAAATGGCAGTGGCTTTGCGTGTTTCTGTGAGAAATGACACATGAAAATTACTCAAACTTCTTTTTTTGTGTTTTTCTATTTGATGTGAGAGCTGAAAAAGTCAACAATTTCGAGAGTCGAGGATTTTGACAATTTTACTGACGGGGTTTACTTTGCAGGTGGGGTAGTGGTTAGTGTGTGTGCTTACTACGCCGGAGGTCTGGGTTTGAATCCTGCCATCGCCAACCGAAAAAAGAAGACTTGTTCTTTTTCACGGTCCCCACCTCCGCGAGGGTCTGACAAGCCCTCCGAGAGTATCATTTGTCTTGAAAAACTTCTCAAAGTGCCGTTCGGATTCGGCAAAAAGTTGTAGGTCCCCTTGTATGTAACGAAATTAACACACCAGCATACGTTGTTGAGAAGTTAGCCCTGGTTCACCTCGAGCTGTTGCGCCACTCTATTTACTTATTTATTTTACTTTGCACTGAAAAACTGTTTGGGTTAACTCTAGATTCCTTTTGCTCCGGGACTAACAGATCTTGGTTTAAGCTGGGCTTAACTCACCTCTAAAGTTCGCGTAAGAAATACACACAAAAACGAAAAGTTGCTGTCGCTGTTATCTGTTTTACACAACTTTCAATGGTGGTTGTCAAAGTCACCGTCAATGTCGATTTAGGTCATGCTTAGGCATTTTATATAATCGGCCTTTTAAGCAAGAGACAGAATCTTTGACGTTAGGCCAACTGAGGCCAGGCTGAGTAGCTTCTTCTCGCAAAA
This sequence comes from Neoascia interrupta, assembly GCA_947623515.1. Classification (NCBI taxonomy): domain Eukaryota; kingdom Metazoa; phylum Arthropoda; class Insecta; order Diptera; family Syrphidae; genus Neoascia; species Neoascia interrupta. Next base: position 10,937,556 of record OX392462.1, read on the forward strand.
AAAAAAACTGTGATTTTACGAGAACTGCCGCATATTTGACGAATTTCCGTTTGATTAGTGACAGAAAATCTGTGTCGCATCAGAACAGACTTCAAGTGGAAAAAAATAAGAAGGATCGTAAGTTGATTTCACACAGACAGATTTGACACAGTGAATCCCAGGCGAACATCTGACTCACTTGCTTTGTGTTAATTGCAAATATAAATGACATTTAGTCTGATGTCAAATACCAATACAACAGGTTTTTTCGGCTGTCCTTAAATATGCCGGAACAATAGCAATCAAATAAAGTCAATATTTTTTTTCCTTAGAGCATTATTGAACAGCATCATAAGCTTTAGCATGGCTTATTAAAAATAGCAAAAAAAAAAAATCTAAAAGAGATTAGATTAGAGGGTATACAAGCCTCAAGAGCATTCTGTAAAATCAAATCATTTTTTTATTGTATACATCGACAATGATATTTTTTTATTACATTATCAGATCTGTGTTGTAGAGCGCTTTAATCAAGCATTATCTACAAGCAGAGGTTTACCAAGCAAAAATATGCTTACACAGGCTCGTCACATAGTGCTGGTGTTAGAGGTTAGTAGAAACCATCGAACATATGAGACACAAATTAAATAGAGAGACATGATCACTAAGAGTACATCAGAAGTTTAGTGTCTGCAGAGGAATAGTTCGTAGATAATGAGAGCCCAAATTTGAAATAAAATACCGAGAAGTAATTGTTGAATGAAAATAAGATCACTATTGGAACGACTCTTTGGGAAATTTCTCATTGAAGATATCAAAAAAGAAGAAAACGCTCATCATTTGGTCAATACAACAAACACAATTTACCCTACGTAAACATGGCGCCAAAAATGTTCCCGCTTACATACTTGCTATAAGTGCAAAATCTTACACGAAATTCCCAGGCCATTAGGGCCATTTTTCGAAACCTTTGTTTCCTCGTTGAGTAGTAGTAATAAAAACGAAAAACAAATAAAAAATAACAACTCACCCCACTCCGGGTGAATCCATTCCCATTCCGTTTGATGTCAGTCATTTTGATAGAACTTGCAGGCGATTCTCCTCCGACGCCTTGCTGAGACACCCTTCGCTCTCCCTGGTCCGAAGTGCAGTTGGGTGAGCGTTTGTTTTGAAAGTGCTTGTGCAGGCACTTCTTCAAATTACTTTTCAAGCGATTTGCCTGCGAGTCCAATTCACAGCTGGGTTTGTTTCCACGGCACGATGCACAGCACACACACGCTGAGGCGTTCGAATTTCCTGGGCTTCCTTGTAGACAAACTGGAGCTGCTATATGGCTCCTCGAATGCTGACAGCACTGATGATGACGAGTGATAGGGTTGTACTGCTCAGCACTGCTCTGTCGGCAGGAATTCGATACGGCTACTCGAATAATAGTCGTGGCCATAAAACTCTCAAAAAGGATTCCACCCAATAAGATCACCAAAAAAGTTTATATATTTGGTCGTGCACAGAGTCTTATCAGCTGCGAGAATTTAAATGGAATTTGCCTTTTTTATCGAAGCTCAAGGCCAACCGGGACAAAGTTAATTAAAAAATGTTTGTTGCTACTTCGGTCGATTACTCACATGTGCACGTATCACTATCTCGCTACCCGTGAGAGTTATAGCTCTGCCACATGGTTATTCCCGCACTTGAGTTGTGTTAGAACACTGGACTGTACCGGAGTCTAATGGGTGCAGGGTGCTGCATCCAATTAGCCTTTGCAGTTAAATTGAATGTGAACCAGACACGAAAGGCACAAACAATTGTTTTGATAGAAAGATTTCACGGCCAGTCGGGCTGGTTGAATGGCTATTTTTTGATTGACGAAAATATATAACACACGGAGGCAATTAATTAAAATCAACTTTTATTTTCGACACCAAGATCTACTCGAAAGGTCATATGATGGGGTATAAAAGGCTCAATCACTTCACCTTATGAGGAGGGAGTTCGTTAAAGCCACACGGTTCATTGGATTCACAAAGCGAAAAATGCGGCGTCTTTGGACTTGGACTGTTAGTGGGACATAAACACTGAGGCAGACGATTGCGAAAACGTCGACGATGACTACGATGCTGTCACAGCAGTTACACTGGGAATACTGCCAAAATAATGCAGAGCACGACGCAAACGTCTTTCGTTGCTCGCTGGTGATTCCTTTTGTCGTCGTTGTCGTTGGCTTCGTATCAAGTACGCTCGATTAAGCTCATTGACTCATAGTCGTGGTCGTGGCCCGTGGGTAATGCGCTCTGTTGTACACTGTTCGACGTAGTCATGGAGGAGAGACATTCGAAGCTTTGCAAAGCTTAGATTTGGGCTTTTATTTCCATTCCAATAAAGTGTCGGTGTCGGTGGGCTCTGGCCAAACCTGCTTTCGGTTTCGTTGGAGCTTTTGGAAAGTCTGCCGGTTTCCAATATAGTAACAGTTTGGTATTGACTGATGTTTCGGAACTTCTTTTTGGTGTAGGTGGGCAAGTCAATTAGGAGAAGCTAAAGCAAAGGAAACTACTTAGTGCTAGTTTAAGGACTTATGTAATCATGCCTGGAGTTTGTCACAGGAAACTACTTTTAGGACTATTTTATATATTTATTTATATAGAGGCAGATTTTAAGAATGCTTTTAACATTTTACAATAAATTTAGCAATAAGTTTTTCTAAGAAAATGGAGTTTTTGTACTAAAATATGGCATACAGCCCGGCAAATTCTTTTAATTAATTCTGTATTCAATTATCTAAATTTGAGCAAAATTAAAAAAAAAATCATTGCGAATATCAGTCGATAAACCAATAGATGGGCATTGATAGATTAAACTGCTATTGAGGCATATTTGAAGCAAGCAGAAAAATTATGCAAAAGCCCCTTTATTGACATCTTCTCATAAGCAAAAATACTATATTGCATGCCACAATTATTGGCATTTAATACGAAGCATGTATATGCTGGCGAAGAATCAACTGTTCTTTTTGACAGCTGTCGTGTTTATTACACCCGTATGCCTGTGTTTGATCAATTCATTTTTAGCTTCTTTTGATTCGCTCCAAATTTTCTATTCTAACTCACGAACTTACTATAAATTTATCAAAAGTTCGACATTTTTCGTTTGTCTTCAGTTTAATATTACGTCAAAAACGCTGTCATTTGGTTATATCACTGATCAGACTATAATTTTATCGTAATTAACGACTGAAGGTTTACCCCTGGCGGGCAATTTTGGAATATGTGAAGACCTATACACGTCAACGGCTGGCTATTGTTGTCATCGCATTTGTCAAACGAGTACGAAAAATATTTGTTTAGGAGAGACATTTTCCGTTTAATATGCTTCTTGTGAAAGGAGAAACTATTTGATTCACAAATCAGGTTGATAACTCACACGGAAAAATGAGAATCCGTTCATTGAAGGCAGGTCAACTTGTCAACTTTGGCATCTGCATTGACGGCTATAGGTCTTCACATATTCCAAATTTGACTACCAGGAATGGATTTCTGACTTTCCCAATCGTCAATTATTGGTTTCAATGTTCGATTTCATTGGTTGCTTGAATTGGAATTTTTATCTATCAAAAATGCAGCCATTTACTCTCATTTTGACAGATAGGCATTTTTGGTCATTCAAAAAAATAAAATCGCAATCATACAGAGTGACATTCTACCCAGTAAAAATGACAGAAAAAAAATCTTATCTAACCTTTGGACTGCGTGCAACTCTTCCTGACATGTGTCACAAAGTATGTTTTATGCTGGCAAGCGAGTCAGCTGTTCGTTTTAACTTAAATGAGAGTTGTCGTACTACGCTATTTGTTTATTCAGGGTCCAATCCCGAATTAATTTTCTTTTGTTTTTTTTTTTCTTCTTCGATGTCGCACTTAACCCTTTATAGTAGGCAAAAGCGCAATCTTCCAAAATGTATGACCGTTACCAAGTCATCAATAGAAAATCAAATGTGCAGCATTTTCATCGGAATACCCAGGATTTTTTTTACGAGATGCATTTAAGCATTTCTTGGCCGTGTGCCAAAAATGCTGTCATTATGCTGAAAAGTACGATTGATTAGAATACCTGTGTGGGCATTTTATCCGTCAAAAATGCTGACAATACAAGGGATATTGTCAGCATTTTTGACGCTAATAGCGTTTTTCATTGAAACTTGAAAGATTTTTTTTTAAATCGTAAGCTGATCGTTTCAATAAAACATCTTTACCCGTTTGGTGGCAGCTAAAACTACGCCTGGCAACGAACAAACACTCCCGCACATAAAATCGAAACCAATGAAATTGCCCATTTTGAATTTGACTGCAGGGGTATTTGCGTGTGTAAGTGAGTTCAGATCAAATCTCCTAAAATCGGGGGAGTGCATGTTTCGTGTTAAAATTTGATCTAGACTTTTTTTTTATTTTCAATGAAACATGCAAAATCCAAAAAGATCAAATCTCTTGAAAGAAACAGTAAATCTGTCATTAAAATGAAAAACGAGATTAGTTTGATAGGTTGGCAGTTTAAGTTTTCAAAATAATGATAATGACATGGCAATAACACTGTATGAAGCTTCCGTTCGGAAAAATGTAAAGAAAATAACAGTCTGCAGGCATGTAGCATAATCAGACCTTTCAACCAAGAGTTTGGCTTCATTATATCTATCTTAAGACTTAAAACTTCTTAAAAGCACTGTTAACAGCTCAAATTGCCGCTGCCTTAAAACTATTCGAATACATTTCAAGGGATTATTCAGGTCTTCATGTTTTCGATCCTGTTCTTCATTCTTCCCTGAAAAACACTGCAGTCATCATTAATCTACAAAATTATTTGTTGAAACCCAGAGCTGCAGAGAAGATGTCTCCACGTATCCTGACTTCTATTTTGGAACCATCAGTATAACCCTTCCCCATTCCATTCTTTTCGTTATTTTCGTGTCGAACCTCGTGCTCAAAGAGAATCGCAGGAGGTTCGACACGTTGTTGCAAGCATTGAAGGTAGGAGGTCCGTGACTGCTGTATCTATGTCAAATGTGGGCACGACATTGCTGCAATGGGAGTGGTTCATACAGACCATGTTATTCCAAAGCGAGCCGATTTTTGACTTTTGAGGAAGTTGAAGGGATTAGACTCTGTAGGCTTTCACCATACAACTGCACCGCGCTCTCCAAAGTTCTGCCTCAGGAAAATAATGTAGCGCCGTATGCCCGATAGATGCCATCTTCTATTTTCTCGTTTTAGTTAAGTTTGTTGTGCAGTATAAAGCGCACTTATCTACACCTGATTTGCATATCGCAAAATCAATTCCTCCCATTCTTGGTGCCTTGAAGGTTGAAAGAGTAATTTTCCTGCTCAACTATCCCAGTCCTGAACCCTGTTAACGACCATACGAAGTACATCACTAATTCAATCGCTGAGCACGGAATAGAATGAGTATTCCCACATCCTTTACTTAAACCCTCAAAAATTATTGGCAGGGATCCCAGTCAAAGAAGATCCCAGTCAAAGAAATCCCAGCCTAAAAAGTAACTAGAATATGATTTATTGACTCACACTGAGTGATTTCCTATTCAAATCTCGCAAAATAGCAATCGCAGTTTACACCCCTTTTTTATAAATAAGTTCAAAATAAATGTTACGTATACGCCATAGTGACCGGAACACTTCGTTATCGAGTCAGTTCACATAGTAGTTGAGTATGTATACCTTCTGCAAAAGAAAATGGAAAGTGATTGGAAAATCATTATCAATCTATTCCCACAGTAAATTTTATCCAAATTGTGGTGTAATTTATCGTAATCTGCAATCCAACAACCATCGCAAGTCACCGCATATTGCTTCATATTTCGTGAAAAAATACAAAACAAATGGCGGTTGGCTCCATTTCATTTCCTTTGCAAAAAAATAATAATTATACGTTGTGTAGATTTGTGGCACACAAAACAATTACGATGCCGGACGCAAATCGTTGTTACTCTCGAAATCCAATATGGGAAACACGGCGTAAACCTTAGAGCCATTTGCATGCAGAGCACTTGGACAGAAAGTGCAACGTGAACGATTTACTAATCCACGAAACCCGTGTGGATCTAGAAACCAGTTTGAATGCCAAAGTGTACGAGGTACAACGTACAAGTACAACAATAATTACTATTGCGAACATTACGCGTACAAGGGGTGTTCCGCTCTGACCGGACAAATAATAATTAATCTTGACCAGAAGCTTTTTAGAGCTATGGTAAAAGTAGTCGTATAGACAGGTGGAGTTTTGGTTTAGGTTGCATGAACTTTTGTGAAGCGGAAAATTATGATAAATTGGAAAATATGAGTCGTTTGGTTAAGATTGGGTGGACTTGAGTTTGGCAAACAGAAGATGGCACACAAAGTTGGAAGTGGAAAAGTTTTTTTTTATTATAAATTGGAAAAGTTCGAGAACAATATTTTCATTTTATTGCTAACAGAATTGGACGCACATATGAGAATCCAGCTATAGTATTTCTTAAAAGTTTTCTCTACAAAATAACCAATTATTGCATAGATGGTTGGGTTGTAAGTTTTTTTTTTCCTCATGGAGTTCAATGAATTCACGATTTTGAACACAATTTGATAAGATGTTCTGAGTTTAGGCACTTTGGTGCTCTTATTGAATATTGAAAAATGAGCGTTTTACGACGACTTGAAGAAATGTGTATGCTGCGCTGAACATAGTCCTTCAGTTGTTCTATATCAACGCACAGCTTTGTGAAGGAGCTAAAACAAGCCAGTTTTATCGTTTTGATCGCTCCTTCTTTTGATGGTTTCTTGTTGTCCGTCCGAAGTCGTTTTAGATATAGGAACGCATACTGGTACTAAGTTTCCACTTGTCTTAAAATTGACAAGCTTTGACAGTTCTCCTCAATGTCAATTAAAGACACGATTGGCAAAGCGTAAGCCAATTCTTAATTTCTATATAACCTTCTTGAACGCACAATTATAACCCAAATAACCTACATGTTCTCTCTGCAATGCACATAAACCAACAGCAATAACCTAAAAATATGGTATGTCGATTACAAATCGGCAAGTGGAAACTAACAACCTTGTCACACTGGATCACATACAAAGTTCTTGTGACGTTTTTGTCATCGTGACATTCATAGTGTTTTTTTTTTGGGTGAAAACTACCAAAAACCAGGGGTCTAAAAAAAGGATATTTATAAAAATATATGGGAAAACTCATTTTCTTTGGATTAAGGTTATGCGAGTTAAGGCAAAAACTTAGCTTATGATCCAGTGCGACAAGTCTGTTAAACGATTTTGTGCAAACTTTTTGCCAAAAACTCAGTTTGTGATTTATTGTGAATAGCGTATAAGCATAAGGCAATTTTATTTGGGTGAATTTGACAGAAAGTTGTTATGCTTTTTAGTAGGTGCTTATTTTTTACTAGCGACAATACTAATAATCAATATCATAGCGACAACAAGTAAGAGTTAACAGAAGAACAGTACCTACCTAAAATATGTCTTCTTACAATAATTTTAATAATAACAATAGTATGAGCTTGACCTTCAACAAAAGCGGATATGACGCTTTGTGCAATGAACAAACAGTTAGAAGTCAAAATAATAAAGGAGTCTGGAAAATAAATAATAATAATGCTTGGTCATTTTTCATATTTATATAAGAAAGCTTTTTCAAAGCATATTTTATGGCGAGCTGGTATACGCTTTTAAAAAGAGAATATACTTTTGGGTGTAGCCAAGATCTTATTTTATATTTCTCATGAAAAGCTTTTGTATTGTAACAATATTTTTGCATGCGGTTTCGACGAATTACGCAACGAAATAAGTATATTTATAGAAACACGTCTTCTACACCGAGGGACCAAAATGCACGTACGCTATGGTACAAAGCGGTAATACTAGAAGTAGTAGAAGCCGAGGACTGTGGCGCTACACCAGAAATAAAATCGCCGCCAATATAGGGTAGCACAATTCTGCCAAGCAGTGAGTTATTTTATATGAATAAGACAAAACAATTCTACATTAAATAACTGACAAAAATAGGTGCCCATTCAATCGCGACGTGACGAACGTAACGGATTCATTGGCCTGAAGGCTTTTGATGTAAAAGCAATTTTTTATAGTAGAAATTCTTTCTAAATGGTATGCCAAGAAAACAACAATGAATCAGAAAGTTTGAAAACCAGCGGCCAGGTGATTTTAACTGTGATTGATTGTGAGCTGTCACAAATACAATTGTGATGATCACAGTGCACAAATCACAGCACATAAGATTATGCCCCGTTCGGAAAAACATGACTCATTCACGAATAACTCTCACCATCGGATTCAGAGCAAAATAGATTGCTGATCTACGATTGGCCAGCATAGATTGTTGTGTAAGCAAACTAACTTTTTTTACACCAAATGACAGTTCCATCCGATGACGTCAGATTAGCTAATAGGTCCGTCGACAACAAAGTCAAAAGATTACGCACAAAAAATTCATACAAAAGTTTACACAAAATCACAAAAATTCAACTACCTACATTAGATTATGCTTGCGTTCATTTTGACATTTCTGCAAAAGTGGAAATTTCGGCTACTGCGGTAAGTTATGGCCATTTCGGTTGGCGATCGCGGATTAGGGCGTTCTTCTCCCGGATGGGGGCTTATCTCCGAGCAGCCAAACAGTTTTTCTTGATTTTGAAGTTTGTCTAACGTTGTATTTGTGAAGCAAAAGTTGTTCCACAAGGGACAAGGGACTTGACATTGACACATGCATGATTGTGTGCGTGCTTCTGGTTTTGATTCTGGATTCAAAGCAAGAAGAAAATTTCTCTTTTATCCAGAAGAGGAACTGTCAAACGAGTCCAAGAAAACAGTTTCAGGAGAGTCTAGAAGTCTCCCGGACGCTCCCGGACGACCAACCGAAAAGGCCATTACGATCGGTGGTTTTGACAGTCAACTATCATGACGCCAGATTTACAGTTGATTTAGCCGAACAAACGTCTCAACACACGTATATGTCGTAATCTTTGTATTATTAAACTCATGTTTCCACCGGACAGCGATCCGATAGAAACATAGATCTTCAGATTTACCATCATTTTTAAATCTCCTCTTTCGTCCCTTCCACACACCGTGTTCAAGTTTGCTCAGAAAAACGAAACCGAGTAAACCCGCGTAGATCGAACCAGTGACATATACATATTTTGATTTCGTGGTTGTTCACAGATTTCTATTGGAAAATTAGTTTCGCTGATGTTCTAAATGAGTTCGGGAAATGTGTCTTCGTGAGAAGAGCCAAAATGATAGGAAGTTAATGCTGCCGTCCAGTTAATCTGGGAGCCCGGGAGCCGATTAAGATGTGTGAATCGATTAGCAGATGACCCGTATTTTAATTTTGGTATTACTATGCCATAGGTTCGCTTTGTGTTGACAGCTTCAGTTTTCCCCCCGTTAATGCGCTCTTATTATGCAATCCGAAGGCGAATTTGAAGTGTCATAGCGCGAATCAAGTGCGATAGACATTTTCGATCGAATGCGAACACGATCGCAAGTAAATTTAAACATGTTTAATAAAAATAAAACGATTTCATTGCAATAGAGTAGATAAAATTTAATTTAAAGTGCACAACAATAAAAAATCGAAACATGTACTGATTTGTCTGATTTTTGTATTTTCTTGGAAGGCTCGGTCATTTTGGCAACGCAATGTAATTCTAGTCGGATTGCATAATAACCCAATGCGAAGCGGATAGCAAATGAAAAGTAGGATCGAATGCAAGCGCTTCGCACATTGTAATCGGCCCGTGATAATTGTCTCAGTCTTGAAAACAGTTTGAGATATTTTAGAAAAAAAAATTACCAACAAAAAATATTTTGGTTTATTTTATCCAAATAAAAATAAAAAAAGAGTGGCGCAACAGCTCGAGGTCAACCAGGGCCAACTTCTCAACAACGTATGCTGGTGTGTTAATTTCTTTACATACAAGGGGACCTACATTTTTTTGCCGAATCCGAACGGCACTTTGAGAAGTTTTTTAAGACAAATGATACTCTCGGAGGTGGGGACCATAAAAAAGAACAAGTCTTTTTTTTCAGGTGACGATGGCAGGATTCGAACCCAGACCTCCGGCGTAGTAAGAACACACACTAACCACTACGCCACGGCACCCCATTTTATCCAAATAAGTAAGGTAAATGTATTGGAGTACATTACATAATCTGGATTGCATTTAGATAAGTTAACTAATACTATCCACTTAGTTTAAAGATTATATTTAAAATATCAATTTTTGTTACATAAAACGCCTTTTATTGTTATATTTTTTACCTACGGTTCGTCCAAAAAAGTTCAATTTGACTTTTGGAATTACACCACGAAACACTTTATTTGTTAAACACAACGTTTTTAAGTTTAAATCACAATTGATTCAACTTCACCAGTTAGAATTCAACTCTGGCTTCCGATTTGAAAATAATTAAAATCTCATATTATTGACACCGATTTCTTTTATCTACGAAACAAAAAAACCCAAAAAAAAGAAAAAACACAACGTCAAACATGTTGATGTGATTTTGGTTCACAAATTCGATAGCGGACAAACTTTTTCAACATCAACGAGCAGTACCAACATTAACATCTATGTTACAGTGGCACTTTTTAGTGCATTTAACCGTTTTGAGAGCTTCAACCACATCCACATCAAAGGCTCTGCGATTCCCTTTACACAACACAGCAAACATAGCTGAGTTGATGATGCCAAGCTGTCAGATAAAGGTTTGTTCGATTTCTTTCTTCGAATGACGCACAGAATACGTAGAACTCTGCACGGTTTAAGTTTTAACAATTCATGCGTCTTTAATCTCTTCGTGTAGATCTCGTGGATGGAATTTAAGGAAGATTTTTCCGCAGATTATTGTCCGGTGGAAACACCATAAATCTTTATCTCTTGATGTGCACAAATCAAAGGTTCAGAAACAACTGTAACTGTTCATGGTGGTTGTGTGTAGTAAGTGAATCCATGGCAGGTGGTTGGAACCCGCGCTCTACCTAACCACCGACAGCGGCGCCCAACGTTGGGCGGTGCAATTGTTTCGGGTAGTTCTCCGTATAATGGAGAATAACAATTCTCTTCAGTTCTGTTTCTTCACTGCAATTCAAATACAACCATTCCAATATTCATACAATTATATTTGCCATTTTGAAATACACATCTGAAGCTGCTTCTTAAATTTGCAATTAAATTGCGCTTAGGTAACTAGAATATCTACTTACGCTACTTAAAAAACACTCTTTGGTGCAGTATTATTTCTTTTAAGGAACAGTCAATTGAGTTGACATAAAAACTAACACATAATAACAGCACGTCATAGTGTGACAGTGACTACTGTGTTTGCTTCTGCAACTCTAACCTTTTTGTGCGCTCGAGAAGGAATCGTGACACCTTCTCGTATGTTAAAAATGTAATCATTGTAGCGGGTACAACGCGAATTAAGCTCGCTCGAAGGCCTTTATAAAATCCAATATATCCTTCGTACCTAGAAAAAAAGGAAATGACAAATTTTTTAATATTGTGCATCTAACCAGGGCAGCCAGCTTACCTTTTAGCAAAGAGATTCTGCATAATTTAATTTTTTGTTTTCATACATACTTATAGGCTTTTTTTTTTGTTCAGGCTCTGGACCTTGTTACACAATCACAAGTCAGACCCGCATCTAATAAACCCAGAAAAATAAATCATTTGTCCAAGAAAATAACAAAAAAAAAACATTGTTTTTAGGAGTTGCTCAAAGAGTAGATAATTTTTTAATTGGTTTTCCAGTTTCTTTTGTTCCAAAATTGTTTTCTTACTATTATTTTATAAAGTTACAAAGTTTTTACTTCAGCATGTTGAGGGGGAAAGAAAACTATTACAACAATGAAGAATCTTTTTGCCAAAAAAGGTATTCTTAGTATTAAAATATGGTGGAGTAAATAAAGTAATGGTAATACATTGTACTTTGGATTAATGGGATTTAATTTTTTTTATGTTTTAGTTGTGGTTGTTTGTTGTGGTTGTTTGAATGAATTAAAGCAACAATGTGTTTTTTCTTTTATACGCATTTTTTTTAAATGGAAATTTTATGTCAGTCATGTATTTTTTTCAAGTATAAGGAGTAAATGTGTCAAAGTCTCACGTTGTCTTTCAATATTTCGATTTGGCTTAATCAAACATCCATGCTCTTTATTCCGAGCTTAAGATTAAATCACTTGTTTTTTTTTTAAACAACTTTCAGAGGAAAGTTTTCCAATGACATCTTTTGTTTTTTTGGTATAAAATAAAAGTAATAGTTCAAGTTTTGATCAATAAGAAATCCCAAAAAAGTGCCCAATAGAACGCGCAATGTGTCTTAAATCGTTTGGAATTTATTTCCGCCCATCACAATCGTTTAACAGTTTTGGTACTTCTTAAAAAATAAAGTACAACATCGCGAACTTGTCGCGATTGTATTTTATTTTGACAAGCGATTGTCAAAATATATGAAAGTCCAGCTTATCTGTCTATCGAAGAGTTTGAAATTCTTTTCACCCCTAGTGGTTTTTACATAAGCCAATCGCTCAACAGTTTTGGTACCTATTTGAAAGAAACTCGAAAGTACTAGATCGCCGTTTTTATAGTGTTATCCTTATTACTGTATGATCAAAAGCAAGTTTCCTGAAACCATCCGCTTTAATTTCAAAAAATTGTTTACTTATTTATAAGCCAGTTTCGCTATAAGTTTAAGAAAGTACTAGATTACCAGCTAGCTCCAGTTTTATATTGACTTTTAAAGAAGAAAGTTAATTCCAATGACCCGATAGATTGAAATCAGAAATCATTATCTGTCAATTTATTTTGTAGTTTAAAGTACTAGATTGCTGATGAAAGATAATGACTGCATTCTATTCCTTGCTTCTTCAACTGTCACGTGCTAATAAAATGTTTGTGTACAGAGAAAATTGATTAATATTAAAGAAAACGTACTAGATTAAAAAAGACCAACGCTGATGAAAGACGACATGTTACTTTGGTGTACGTTTACTTCTTAGTTGACATAGGGGAATGAGCTTTTATAAGAATAATGTTTTTCAACCCTCACTAAATACTTATTTTTTTTTTTTAAGGACAAGCGCTTTCGCCCTGTTCTATTTTTATAAGACAAAAATTACAGAAAAAAAAGAGACAAGTTAAACATAAAAATAAAATGAAAATTCATTTAAAATTTGCATGTACATCATTAAGTATAAAAATGTATATTTTTTCATTTAGCAAATAAATTAAGTAGTTATTTTTTTCTTCTTTAACAAAATCTATTTTGTATAAAAGAAACTAAACACAAAGTAGTTAATATTTCATATCATTGTAGTGGCTCAACAATTAATTTATGTATCGTTATTGCTTAAAGAAAATTTTTACAATGTTTTTTGTTCAAAATAAATTAATAATAGTTTGAAACTAAGACTAATGGATTTTTTTTTTTGTTTTTTGAGTGGAAATTATGACAATGTAAATAGGAGTTTTTTATGATAGATAAAAAGGGTCAGATTTGTTTGTTTGCGAAAAGAAATATTTAGAAAGAGACTTATAACCTAGTATTCAAGAAAAACGAAAGAAGGGAAAAATATATAAGAATTGGATGGAATAGAAAAATGTTATAATAACAATAATACAAAAAATTCTAAACTAAGTAAACTTAGTTTTGGAAAGTTATACTTAATTCTCTCTTATCATTTTGTTTTTTCTTTTCGTAATATATATTCTTCGCCAGTTTATCGCCATTTGTTGAATAATAAAATGTTCCTTATTGTAAAATTATATTACATACACACTAACATCTAGTAATATTATTTAGTTATGAAATTTGTTTTTGTCATTTTTGTGCTGCTTATTCAAGTAGAGTTTTTATGTTATAAATAAAAAAGTGAAGTGGTTTTTTTGAGATGGATTTTGTTTTGTTTCTACTTAGTTGGTAAGTTTTTCCCAGATAAGCATGACCAAGCAAATGTTTGGCGTGACATGCACTAGGTAGGGGAAGAGACCCTTATAAAAACCTGGCATACGTTCGTACCTCCATGTTTGTTTGATGCAATCCCATGTACCATTGTAGCTGTGATGGTGATCCTGGAGACGTGCACGTATCACCTGGTATGGATATGTGGCTGCAGCAGCAATGAGCTTGGATACAGCAGCGAATGCCAAATACTCCGAGGTGGCCTGCAAATAAACGAGAGAAAACACAAATAAGTCAAAGTGGTTGCTAAATGGAATGTTAAACTTAAAATAAACACAATTAGGATTAAAATTTATTATCACAATCGCACGATGAACTTGTTTTTCTGTTGTGTAGCATCGGCTAATCTCCAAGCCAAGAATAGAAGACCAACTGCGAGTTGCCGAGCCCCCAAAAAAAAACAAAAATAAATATTATTTCGGATCGATGACGTTGAGACCACACGCGCGATAACTAGGCACAATGGAATCAGGCCATAAACATGTTTACCAGGTCGAAGAGGTTGTTTTTAGGTTTTTTTTTTTTTTTTTTAGCTTGCTTAGCTGCAAAGGGTGGGGTTGGAAAAACGAGATCAGTGTTGAGCCACACCCCTTCTTATTTGCGTGACGTAGGTGACGAAATTAGATAGAGACGATCGATGATGGGAGAAGAAAATAAGCTCACGTATGAAAAACATCACCTGATTCGCATAAAAAACAGACCATAACGCTTACAAAGAACGAGCTTGTTGTTGTTTACTTTCTATTTGAATAGATTTGCTGTGCAAGCAAGATAAAAGCCAATAAGTATGATAATGTTGTTCCCGAACAAGATCGGTTAGAAAACAAAAAAATAGCAATCGAAAAATTATCACTTAAAATATGTAAATTAGTCTGAAGAACTTGTTGGATTCATGGGAATTTCTACAGGGGTTTTTCATAATAAGCAGAAGACCAATAGAGACGAAGGCGTTGACGATCTGGGCAGCATAATTTACCTTTCCCCTGCTTACTCGCGATAACACATTCTCCATGTCGCAATACACGCCAAAATATCCTCAAACTACCCTTTTAAAGCCAACTTTAAATGGTCAAAACTAACAAAATGTGTCATGTTCAGGAGGATATGGCCAAAATACCTCAAAGAAAAACACGTGATCTCTTTAGTAGAAAACGTTTCGATATTGCTTGAATTGCGATAACAATCGAATTATACGAGTAAGATTCGATAGAAGACGCTGGAAGGCACGAACGCTCCTCAAAAGTTGTCATAAAATGAAAGAATTAACGAAGCTTCCCGAAATCGCAGCACTATTCCGATAATGTACACAGCATGGAAACCGGGTCGCAAGAGACAATGTAAATATATTTTTCCCGTGAATAACAGGCAATACATTGATTATGGGGAGAGATAGCTTTTCTTAGTTGGATCTAATCTACGTTCTAGGTCTGGATCTAGATCTACGTTCTAAAAGTATGCTAAGATGATTAAAAAAATAAGCTATTTGCCCATGAAAAATAGACTGAATAAATCGAGAGCCGAACGTTTCATAGTGACATAACAGCATAAAAGTGTCCATATTTTGGTAGCTGCGGTTCTGGAACAAATCTAGTCACACTAACTGCGAAAGGTAAAATTCCAATGAAGAGGGTTGATTAACGAAGGAAGATAATGTAAGAACAAAAGACCGACTCAGATCCTTGTCCGTTGCATTACTATTGACCTATGTCTTTTGACTTCAACCTAACCAAGCCAAGGCGAGGGGGGTAATAAGCTTTTATAAGAGATATCACTTAACCGCTGGTATTGCATTTCTACTCTAGGAACTAATGAAACGGATCTTATTTGCCAAAGTTTAAGATAATAAAATATCGGCAAAGATATCGCATGGGTTTAATGTGTGCAAAACCCTTTGTCGATTACGAAAAACAATTTTTTTGTGCTTATCACGAATTTCATTCAATAAAAATAATCAACAACAACAAAGTGCAAATAAGACCCAATTAAGAAACGAGAAGTGCTTCTAGGAAAACTGGTGATTCGTGTATTTTTCAGGATTTTCTGTAAATATTTCCTAGTAAAATTGATTTGCTAGGAGAGGCGTAAATAAGTTTAATAAAATAAATTTTCGAAAGGAAAATTTATTAAGAAGTACAATAATTTCGGAGCGTGGGCGGATTCTATTTGGGGAGTATGGATCTGTGAAACTGTTCTCAGTTTTCCACAGGCCGTTCACAAAAGAAACGTCAGTTCCCTTTTTTTTCAAATTATATTTTAACGCGTCTCAAAAAAAAAACGGACATGGAAACAACAAAGGCTTATCGTGCTCTAAAAATTCCCATAGTCAGCAAAGTAGCAAGTAGGGAATAAAAAAAGTAAACGAACACCAATAAGTATTAGCAGAGCTAATGAATAACATGTTTTTCTATTTCGTTTACCATCCGATTAGCAACGTTGCTGACGCTAAGTGCGATAACAGCGAAATAGACGATTTCCGTTGCCACCCCAAGTTGGTGATCACTTATTTTGTTGTTAGGCGCATCATTTTGTTTTTTTTTTTCGTTGTGAACAGAACCTAGTAATAATTAGGTGGAACGATAAATATTTTACTAATAGCCTAGTGGCTGTTTGCCAATATTTATTCTTTTTTGTAATCTGGACGTTTTTGTATTATTGTTAACTTGTGATTTAACAGGGGATGTGAGTATTATTAGATTTAATATTATTGGCGTGTGCAGCAGTCACAAGATTTGTTTTTATTCGCCAAATCACAAGTTTTAAGAAATCGGCATGATGCAAGATGATAATTTCATTTCATTAACATTTGAATGCAAAAAAAGGAATTGATAAAGTCATTGGCTATAAGAAAGGTGAGATCTGGTCACCTTAACAGTAGGCTTCAAAGGTCAAGAAGCCTTATCACATTAGCTGTTAAGGCTGGCAAACATTGTCAAGCAATTGCAATTGCTTTCAATTCTTTCGCAATAGCCGCCACAATCTGCAACACAACAGTCTTTTACAATGTCAAATTGCCAGTTCGATTATTGTAGATTTTTTTTTACCATCAGTTGGAAAGAAAGTCCGATAAGGTGTTATCACTGCTTTGAACAAGCATGTACATCGGGATTATTTGAACCTGTTCCAAGAAATTTGCCCTATGCCAGCTCTAGTTGGTGTCGTTTGTTGCGACAAAATAAATTTAAAATAGACAATTGAATGCCCAATAGACTATTCCCAAATAGGGAAGACGAATAACAAATAAGGCAATTTTTGTGGCTTAAAAAGGGTGCAAAAGACACAAAACTAGGGGCTAAGACAAAGACGAGACTTTTAAGGAACTTAAAATTGTCGTCAGTCATTACTTTGCATGTTGTGGCCTTTTCTTTACGCATTTTTAAGAGCGATTCTTAGAGCCCGATCGGTGAAAATTACAGTGTCGACATACGTAACCTGGTGCCTGGTGGAAGCACTGATGCGGCGCACTTTACACAAACGACAGACCATACAAGCTGCCCGGCTCACGGTTCAGGTAAAATGGAATTTTTCGGAATCAGCAAAGAGTTAAACCCTTTAGCGCAGGCCACGTTGCTCCTGCCATAAGTCAGGAAACGTTTGCTTATTTTTTCATATTTCTTCTTTATACTTTTTTTTAGAAGGAAGTAAAATCAGTTGCGAAACGATTTGAAGCAAAACAGCACAGTACAGCAATTTCCTATTAACGAATCTTATCATAGCGAAACACCTGAAAACATATTTCCGTCACAAATAGAAGGTGATCGCGAATAAGTAACCAGGTGAATCACATTTTACACTGACGTCTTTTGAGATTGACAAGAGTAAATAACAACAATGGATGACGACTAAAGCAGGTATTTTTACTGTGGAAAACAAGTGAGATTAACTCCTTCGCAGGGGGTTTGAATAAAATAATAACTGTCGCAAAGTAAGACGGAATCTAGCTTCTTAAAGCGTTTGCTGACATTGATTTGATAGCGACAGCGAAGTAAACTGGGACATGTGATAAATGCGAAGTTTTCTGTAGCCTGGGCGTTGCGTTTGAGTAAGCGTGCTGTTCTTAATGCCTCACACTGTTTTCCTTTTATCAATAAATAGCCCTAGAAAAAAAATGGTTAATCAGAGATAGTAAAACAGGGGCATTGCCTTGGAAATCAAGAAGTTTTGCCCTTCAGAAGCGGTTGATTTCACAAGGAACAGTGACCTCTTGAATTTAAGTCTCTAACAGGACTCTAACAGTCACATGCAAGGCATTAAGGATGTCACAGCATTTTGTCTGTGTTACTTGATGCATCGTCCCGGCGTCATAAACATTTTAACATCCCAGAAGGACGTTGGTCAATTTATCCTTCATTCAAAGATCGGAATGGGCTTAACCCTAGTTTGTGAACTTAGTGTTTTTGTCAACAGATCTGGCTTCTGGCTTTCAACAAAGGGTGTAGCTTACACTAGATATTTTGAAATTAGTTAATCAGTGGGTCTAGCTTGAGAAGTTTAAATATCAGAGTGCCTTCTACTTACAATTGAAGCAACTTCCCTGTATTAGTAGGAGATCCAACCTACAGTGTCATAGACTTCTCCTAAGGTCAGAAGCCCATTGGCCAAGTTGTCCAAATTTTTTTTTTTTAAAACGATACTAATAGGTAGTCTCTACCAAGTGTTTCACTGACGTGATAGATAGATTGTCAGGGGGCTCAAAAATTTTTTTTTGCGAGCAAATATCCCCATGGTCTTATTTTAACCTTGTTTAGTTGATCGAAATGTTTCGTCCAATAGTCATTGTTTCAAAAAAATTATTTTGGTCTTAACTCCAGTTGTAGATCGATGTGTTTCGCTCAACAGTCTTGGCTTCTGGTACTTATGAGTGGGGGTTTGTTTAGCTTACAGCTTAGTTTTTTTTTTGTTTCTGGCGCTCATCAGTGGATGTAGCCAAGACCATTTCACATTAACTTAAGCTTTGCACTGCAGCTACACTTCAACAGCTTCAACACAAGCGATTGTGCATAAAAACACCCCGTAATCCAGAACAGAAACTCACCAATTTAGTGTCGATTGGCAGCTTTCTGTACTCATTGTAGGAATTCTTCATTTCCTCATAGGTCATGAACTGCAACGCTCCATGTGAAACACCCAACATACTTGGGAAGAAACCCTAAAAATAAAAAAAATGTCCTTATTTAGAATTTCCATTGCAAAAGGAAGTTGATTCTGAAAACTTACTCTATACAATCCACGGACGCCCTCCTGCTTGTAGATCTGTCCCAGAGCATGCATCATGCCACGATATGAGTCTGATTTTGGTGCAGTCGCGACATTCTCATACTGCAGGCACAAGCGAGTCTTTACAACCCAGATTGGATTTGTCAGGAGCAATGTTAGAACGCCCGCTTCAGCTGCCGCTAACATATGCAAGCCGGGCCCAAGAGGAGTTGTTGTATCACCACCTTGGATGAAGGTCTTAATGCTATTGTAGCTGGAGGCAGAAAGAGAGAGAAAAAAAAGTCATTTTTATTTTCACACACCTTTTTTGAGATCAACTTACAACATGAAATAGAATCCCCAGGCGCTTCCCGAACCCCAGACATTGGGTGTGACACCTTTGTACAGACCACGGAAGCCTTCCTGCCGGAAAATCGTGGTGAATGCACTACCCAAGCCTCTGTATTGTGGAATAGCAGCTGTACGCCCATCATTTACTGCAAAAAAAAAATAATATATATTTTTTATCAGTGAGTAAAAACGTTTCCGGGTGCAAAATAAAGCTCGCGTGGATAAACAGGAAAACCTTTTAAAAATGTAAACAATGTTGTGTTTCTACTACGCACTTTTTAATTATGATTTGATAATAAAATTGATTGAATTATTGTACTTTTGAACTAATATAGATCAACAAGAGCATTGCGAATCGGTTTGTGCGTCATAGTATGTCGTCTAAGTTCGCACTTTGAACGCGTCACACAACAACAAGTTGCGTAACGCTGCGACTTTTCATCAGAATTCGATGGCATCACCAGACCAGACCAATGTCAAAGCTAGGAGAATGAAATAATTTGCGCGATATTTTTTTTTTAAACATAGGGAAAAATTTATGGGGGCTCGTCGCTGTTGGCTGACGCAATTAGTTTGTTCAGCACAAACAGAGATGCGTGATACGAATTCAGTGTGGATGGAAAGTTTTTCCTTCCTTCAGAGATTCTCAGTGTGGGAGGATTGGTTATTTTAAGAAGGATAAAAATCAGATGACCGATAAAAGGGGTTTTATTTATAGTTTTACGCTCATGTGCGTAAGATCATAGGATATTCTAATATTGTCTCTTTTTCGCTACTCGCTGATCAGATGTCAGGACAGACGAGTTCATATATTGTGGGTAGTTCTTGAAAAGCCGGTTGAATGTTGATGTCATCCGAGGCCAAAAATAGAACATGAAGTGACTTTGTTTAACCACTGCTCTATGCAATAAATTAACTCTTTGTTAAACGTTGTCGCTTATTCTGAGAACAAGAGAGACTTATCACTGAAAGCAAGCATCCACCAAGGGAGCAAACGATACACCTTGATAGCCAGGGACATTATAAACGAGTCAATAAAGGTTCTACAAATTCTTTAGATTTATTTTAGGTACCTGAGACATAGACATACAAAGACATAACCTCGGATTTTCTGAAAGTTTACTAGAATTAAGTATATGTCGACGGGTTTGAGATACTGGCACACGCCACTATCTGACATATTCGGCGGCCCCTTTCACTTCAAAGCAAACATTTGAAGATATCAGTACTAAAGTTCAAGAACGGTGGACTTTGGTGGAACCGATTTTTGAAACATTAAACAACGAGATTCCAGTATGTCTGCTGCGCACATTATGATTGATAAACACAATTAATTTGATTTCATTAGTTCTATGCGTGCTAGACAACCTCGCCTTGAAATCAGTGAGGGGCACGATAAGGGCCCATACACTGTTGGCTTCCTCGAGCGGCAACGACCCTCAGAACCTAAAAGCTTGCCCTAGACATGGTTTTCTTTTTTGTGTCATTCAAACAAGTTATACAACTCTAAACATCAAACGACTAGGTGTGAATTTTCTTCTTCTCAGCTCTGAGCAAGCAAAGTAGAAACCCACTCGTATAAGCAACCTTATAAATATTTACCAGTCTGCCTTTGTTGTTTACACCGGACTCTAGCAGCTAATCGTAAACATATAAAATTTCGCTCCAAACAAGCTCAATTCAATGGAAACCAGATGATTCAGCATGAAATCATAATTGAAATTGGATATTCGCACAATGCAGCGCGGGTAGCTGTACAGAATTCTTGTTGATTTCGCATGTTAAGTACCGGATGGTACGGCCTTACGATGTTTGTTGGAAAATCGAAGATAATGTTTACCACACTTGAGGGTTGCGCAATAGGTTACCCTTTTGTAATTAAGCGCGCGTGTCTGGGATAGGCTTTCAAATAAATTCCAAAGTGGCTCGTGTGACATTTATTACTGCACACAGGGTGTAATAAGTTGATAGCAACACTCTGTCGCTGCCTGTTGACAAGTCTTCATTAAATGGAAATGTACTCGATTCATAAGAGTGTGGTTGGGGTTTTTCCTTAATCACTTGTTGTGCTTTTGCACGAGTTGTCGATTTCTATATCGAAGCACTTACATATAGTTTCGCTCATCTATCTATGGGAATTGGAAGCACGCGTTTCTATAATGTAAAGAGAGCGATATACGTCGGCATTTTGCTGAGGCTGGTGTGAAGATAAGGAAACACAAAAAAAAAGCTTGAGGAAACGAAATCAAAGCAGACTCAGTGTTGAAATGAGTTTATTTACTTTAAGTCGGCCGATGTCGTGTCGTGGCCTTCGTAAAGTGTAATTGAGAGACAGACAGTATCTGGAAATTTCGTTGCGACACAATGAATTGAGGCTCAATATTTTGAACACATTTTGTTTACATCAGCAAATAAAATGATTTTTTTTAATTCAAGAGAAACCAAAGAAGATGAAAAATTTTTTGGGGCCGCAGGAATAACAAATTTCATGACAAACATAAAGTTATGACTTTGGGATGAGTTGTAATTCGCGAAAATGCAATTACACAATTATGTATTACGTAAGGTACCTCTCTTTTGAGACCCAATTTTATCCAATAAAAACGAATAACAAAGGACGCTTTGTTCTTTTATTCAAATAAAATACTGCTAGTCAATATTTAAGTTAAATGAATGAACGCAACCTCATAGCTTAAGCACTAATCAATCCGGAACAGAAGAGTTGAAAAATATGTAGGAGAACAGGGGTAAGAGAGTCAAATTTGGAAAAATAAAGGAACGACAGAAATTAATACAGAGCAGAAATTAACTAGTATGCGCAAGAGTTAGTTCTTCAGGAGATTTTGGGAGTGATAAACTTAAACAAAAGTTTTTTTATTGTTGTAAATTTCGTCGTACTTTGAGTACATAATATCAAATTGCAGTTTGGAAATTTTTCGTCGGGGCACGCAGTATTAACTTAAAAATGGTACTTTTCTAATAAGCCAATTCTGCTAAACGGGTTACCAGATACCTCTTTTAGTGAGGTCAAAATTATGAGATCTTAAGGCAAAAAAATAATAAATAAGTCTGAATTTCAGCTTATGACCAGAAACAAAAGAGAATGGAGTATCACCAACACAAACGTTTTTGTCCACCACATCTTCTGTTGTCAACAATGATCTGGAGAGCTCCAAAGAAATAAAAAAGGTATGACTTGGAAGAAATTACGAAACTTTAGATTTTATTCGTGCTACCTCCTTTTGCGGGAAAGGAAGCTTTAGTTGCATCCATTTGGCTTTCTTTTTTGCAGTTTACATTTAGTTGCTGATATCTAGCTTCTTAACTTAATCAACTTTGTTGATTACTTACTTACTTACTTACTTAAGGTGGCGCTACAGTCCGGGGTGGGCCTGGGCCTCAGCCAACAAGCTTCGCCAGCCAGCTCTGTCTCTAGCCAGCCGTGTCCAGTTTCGCACGCGAAGTTGGCTGAGGTCCCCTTCCACTTGCGTGCACCACCTGAGTCTCGGTGCTCCTCTACCGCGCCGCCCCTGCGGTGTGGATTCGAAGATTTTCCGGGCTGGGGCGTTGGTGTCCTTCCGCTCTAGATGACCCAGCCATCGTAGACGTTGTGTTTTGACTCTTTTGGCTAGGTCAGTATCGCTGTACAGCCCGTACAGTTCGATGTTCTCCTCCACTCTCCGTATATGCAGACGGGACCGTAAATCATCCGAAGAATTTTCCTCTCGAAGCAGCCTAAAGTGTTTAGTACGACTTTGTAGATTACAAAATAGAAATATCGCAAAAACTTTTCTTCTACGTTCAAGGAGGACTTGGGATGGGCGCTAGTGACCCATCAGCGTTTTCTGTTGACTACCACATTTATGGAGCCGGAAAGGGAGGAAGTTGGTTTCTAAAAAGTCAATAAATTTGTGGTACCCTTCCGGTGTTGCTGAGCGCCTCCCTAGATGGCGAATAGGGGAACGCTTAGCAGATATGGTCAGACCGATCACGCCCCTTTTAAAAAAAGTAAATAACGGGTGATTTTTTAAGAGGTTGACAACTTTTTTTAAAAAAAA
Organism: Neoascia interrupta; assembly: GCA_947623515.1. Classification (NCBI taxonomy): domain Eukaryota; kingdom Metazoa; phylum Arthropoda; class Insecta; order Diptera; family Syrphidae; genus Neoascia; species Neoascia interrupta. The sequence goes on from OX392462.1 coordinate 10,961,172, forward strand.
AACACAAAAAATTCGAAAAAATTAATGAAATATTTATTTGAATCGATAGTTTGAACTTTGCAATTTAATGTTTAAAGATAATTTCATGCAAATGTTGACCGCGGCTGCGTCTCAGGTAGCCCATCCGCTGAGTCCAATTTTGGCATACTCTTTCACACATATCGGCCGGTATCTCACGAATAAATGCATGGATGTTGGCTTCCAGTGCGTCAATCGAAGCGTCCTTGTCCCTATAGACATTAGCCTTGACATACCCCCACAAAAAATAATCTAATGGTGTCAAATCGCACGATCTAGGCGGCCAATTGACCGGCCCGAAACGTGAAATTAACTGTTCACCAAACTCGCCTCGCAATCGCGCCATTGTTTCGCGTGCTGTGTGGCATGTGACACCGTCTTGTTGAAACCACATATCATGCAAGTCAAGAACTTCCATTTCGGGCAAAAAAAAGTTTGTTATCATCGCTCGGTAGCGTTCACCATTGACAGAAACGCTGCGATTCGCATCATCTTTAAAGAAATATGGCCCAATAATGCCGCCGGCCCATAAACCGCACCAAACAGTGGCTTTTTCGGGATGCATTGGTAGCTGTTGCAATGCTTCTGGCTGATCTTCACTCAAAATGCGGCAATTTTGCTTATTTACGTACCCATTCAACCAAAAATGAGCCTCATCGCTGAACACAATTTTTCGATAAAAAAGCGGATCTTCGGCCAGCTTTCCAAGAGCCCATTCACCAAAAATTCGGCGTTGTGGTAGGTCGGCTGGCTTTAGTTCTTGCACCAGCTGTATCTTAAAAGGCTTTACGCCCAAATCCTTCCGCGAAATTTTCCACGTAGTGCTTTAACAAAGGCCTAACTGCTGGGAACGGCGCCGAATCGACATTTCGCGGTCTTCTGTCACACTAGCTGATACGGCCGCAATATTTTCTTCACTACGCACAGTACGTAAACGTGTTGGTGGTTTAATGTCCAACAAAGTAAATTTGGTGCGAAATTTGGTCACAATCTTCCGAATAGACTGCTCAGAAGGTCGCGAATGCCGACCATAAAATGGAAGCAGCGCGCGATGAACGTTTCGAACCGAGCACGAATTTTGATAGTAAAATTCAATAATTTGCAAGCGTTGTTCATTTGTAAGACGATCCATGGTTAAATTGCAAACCAAACTGAAGCTGTTTGACAGTGACACAAGGTACTAAACACACGTCAGCTGTCAAAACCAGTGTTGCCAAAACCAAACCAGCTAAAAAATCACCCGTTACCTATTAACTTTCGTTAATATTCATGTCAATATTCAAAATAACACGAACATCAGCAATTTACAATGTGTGATAGGATGGTTTATTGTTTTACGGGCTGTTACTTTCGCCTACTCACTTACTCACTGCTTTTCTCCTAATATACAGAATATTGGAATAACGGCAATCCAAACTGACTGTCTTTCAAAACTGCTCTAAGGGTAAATGTCTCGATTATGCAAAGCTATGATAAAAAACCCTGTTTGGAATCTGCGACTTTTTGTACCATTAAAACATCGTAAAATTGAATCTGTAAAGTTGTTTTTTAGAATCAAACGGAATGGTTTGTCTTCCTAAATCTGCCAGTCAAATCTGTTCAGAATTAAAATAAAAACCGACTTCCACCCCAGAGTACTACCTGTCTAGATAAGGATTTGAACTCAAGCAAACATCTGCGGACACCCCATGAAATTGTCAAATCATTTTCATCTGCAGTTGTCAGGCGAACTGTTTTACGATAAAGTGAATATTCTAAAAATATTCCAAATTAAGTTTCAGTCACTAGGCGATGGCTTTGAGTGTAGGTAGGCACCTCTGTATTCACTCCACAGTTGTGTGAGGAACAGCCTCACAAAAAAAAAAAAAAAAAACACCGACATGACACCAAACCAACAAGTGAAATACCCCCGACGAGGGTGTGTTAGAGAGCGTTTTGTTTTGTTGGAGAGAATCGGCAATCGGCGGCACTCAGCTGATTGCGTTGCTCACGTGATTAACGAACGACAACTTGCTGAGTTTAATGACTCACAATCGTCACTTATGTGGAACAGCGCAACGCAATTTTAAGAGGAACACATCAAATTTATGTTCAATACCAGTGCAGACCAGTGGCGAGCGATTTGAGGCGTAAAAACCGTTTCAAAGTCCATCGCTTTTCGGGTTTGTGGCAATTCCCCAGGCGAGTTGCATCAGATTTTCGCCTTTGTTTGTCTATTTCGGCTGAATTCGAGTAGCAATTTGAGAGGAAAACAAGTTTCTGCACAACAAACTCGTTTTGCAGACCTTTGCACGGCGATGTGGGGTTCACGCGCAGCCCGAGTGATATTTGGCTTTAGATTCTCTTGAACAATCAAACACCACTTTTTTTTTGTCAGTGGACAGAGCAGGCACAGCCAAGGTCTTTCTATTGATTTTCAACTGTACCGCAGGAAACTCCAGTTGAATGCAATGTTGCCAGTTTTGCATTCGACTTCCTTTCACAATTGCAGAAACCTGAACTGCACATGCACAGTTGTTGTTGTTGCCAGCCTCTCTACCGACCTCGGTGAACGATTTCTTTGTTGTCTCGCAATGGGTTTTCGTAGAAATGTAAAATTATAAATCAGATAGCTACTCACCAGCAAAACGAATTTTGATCAAATCCAATGGATGCAGCAACAAAGTCGATGTTACACCGCCGGAAACTCCCGCAACCAGGTGCTCGTATTTCACGTGCGAGAACAGATTGATTTTACCAACATTTTTCTGATTGATAACGGCCATTGTGCGGTTTATTATACTCGTTAAATTAAACTTAAAAAAAAAACTATATTTTTATTATAAAACTCAAGTTTTTTGTGGCGAAAAAAACTTTTTTCCTTTTTCGAAACGACGAAAAAACAACAACGAAGATGAAGAAGAGAAATTCCTTGTATTACTGTTATTATAGTTTTCCTTATAATTTATTGCTGAATGCAAGCATTTTGCGTTGGTAGTTAGTTTTGTGTTAAAATTTAGATAAATCTCTTTGGCTGTCGACGAAGGGTTGATTATTAACTGGTAGTGTGTGGGGTTAATTATTGGATTAACACTTGACCACAGAGACTAATCAAAGAAATTCGTGGTTTTTGGAAAAAATTGAATCTGACGATTTTTTACTGTCTGCGTTCGCACTCAAAAGTTCTCTTTTATTGTTGGAGATTTTGTTAAAACACATCTTCAGTTGATTTTATTTGGAGGAGTTTAATTTTCGGACAAATTATTTAACTTGAATATCGAACAAAACACTAGTTGATGAGGGCTGGTGAAGAATTCTTTCGATGTTCGTCCGCGCGATTAATGTGGATGGTTCTTGGTTTCCTTATGTAATCTCCGATTAGACAAAAAATATTTTTTACTTTGCAGAAGCACTTTGTTTCGCGACTAATTGAGTCTGGGAATTTTTGAGAGACGCGGATACTTAAATAGGTTTTCGGTCCGTGCTGTGGGTGCTTCCGAATGGTTCCAGAGTGAAATGTCGGATGGAAAATTCTTGTCTTGCTTGAGCGATGGAGATGATGGCGATGGCGGCGACGACAACGAGAGATCTTCTTTCCTCAACAGGGCAACTGTCAACGTTCGAATGAACAGAGATGGCGGATGTGAGCGAGACCTCGCCAACGAAATGGTCGAAAAATCTCGATATGCAACATTCGTTGAGTTAACTGGGGGTGCAGATTTGCGCCGTTCATTGCAAAAGAGTGATGCCAAATAGTACGTTTTCAGTTTGCTTTACATTATGAGAGTTTGTTATTTATATCTTAGTTTTCGCTTTAGGAAAATTTTAATGTATCCACTTTATAATATTTAAATCAATATGTGCAATATTTTTTTTTTAATTTGAAGCAATTGAAGATGTTATCATATCATTTTTTGGCATAAGTTTACCGTAGGTCGATGTGGAATTTGTTGGTTTTCTTATTCTAATATATAAATTATTCCGAATTTGCTACCAAAAATTGTCGGTCTTGATTAAATTAGAAATTATAGGCCAACAAAGTTTAAAAAGAGTGCAACTTTAAGAGGCTCAGAAGAGGCCAACCAACTTGCACCTACCCTTAATGGAGCGAAGAAGTCGCGTGAGCGGCTAAACCCTGCAAAAAGAGTGCTGAAAACCTTTAGACTCGCGAAGCGGGCCACTCAAACACTTTTGTTTCCAAAAGCAATTTTTTGACGGAGAAAGTGGTCACATTTCCATTGCATGCTCTTAGGTTAAAATTTAAAGTTGAAGATGAGGTACTTTGTATGGAAAAATTGAAATTTTGAATAGCCATAACTTTTAAACTAAATGAGACCGACGATTTTTAATAACACTCGGCGGTAGTTACAAAATACTCCATAGCATATCAAGATAAAACTCAAACAAAATATATGAGCAAAAGATTTGAAATGACGAAATTCTTTCTCTGCATATCACGTCAATATTCACATCATCTGTCAAATCTCTGATTGCCGGGATTTCGTAGAGAACATTGGTGAACTTTTGTTTGAGGACTTAAGACATATTTTGACAACGAACATAAATTCTGACGTCACAGGTTATTTTGTGTGAGTAGTTTCTCTCTGAGTGAAGAAGAAGAATAGTTTCATTTGAATGTAAATACTGTGGTGTTGTGATTGTAATGCCGTTAAGAATGGCAATCACTGAATAACTGGAAATTCAAATTCGGACAAGTAAAAGCTTTGCTCACAAGCTGAAATAGATGAGTTTACCCATACTGTGGCATTTGTTTATAAATATGAGTAAATTTGTCAGTTCCATGCAATAGAGTTTTTCGCGCAATCATTTCGAAATTCATTTATTTGGTATAAAAACAATAAAACGGTTGCGAATGGTTGACCAAGGTGCGAACGAGAAAGAAAAATTTGTTTTCATACCCGAAAATGCCGTAAAGTGACATCATGGCGAAGAACTCTATTTCGTTTTTGGCCTTTAACATCAGCTGATAGCGCAAGGTAAATTATTGTTTAATCTTCTTACTCGTATTTACCAACACGGAAATTTAGAGCTTCATAAAAGCTTTGTAGGCTTCATAAAAAAAATGTAAGCAAATGGGTTTTGGATGGCAAAAGGGGCGCAAGTTGAGTAATTCAGTAATTTATGACAAGGCTATGGTGCTTTTCTTTTGCTTTAATAGCCGAAGCAGAAAGCAGAGAGCAGGCGAACCGTCAAATTTTCTCTGCTGGACATTTTATTGCATATTTTTTTTAGTACATTGCGAAGTTATTCTGAAAAATAACAGCTAAATTTACCTCCATCGCTTGCTTTATATAGTTAGCGATAAAGTATCGCTAGCGAAAGATTTATCGCTACTGTATTATACTAAGTTTTCACTGGCAATAATACGAGGATTAGCGGGAGACGATTAGTAATAAATCCCAAAGTAGTTCAATCAGATAAATATAGAATTAATTTGACATGAACACTTTTTTTCTGTAATTTTGACTGTCGGAGTGACGGTGTCATTTTCCAGGAAAGAAAAAATATTTCCGTTCGACACATCCCCAACAGAAATCGTAGTTCTGACTGATCTGTCATACGTCGGCAGTTTATTGTCCTTTTTCGATTATCAAACTGTTAAAAAGGTGTTCGAAAAGGTTTGAAAGTGGTTCGTGAAGACGTGAATAGAGTAAACGAGATTTATGAAGGAATTTATTTTCAATCGCTTGCGAAGAGGATCTAAGTTTGTATGGTAAACGACATAATTTGTAGAGGATTTAATAAAGACTTACATAAATCACGGATAGTGCCCGGTGGAAACATGATATTAGTCCCCACAAGCGATAACAGTCGCACACTTTACAGTACGCGATAAATCCACATAAAACCATGTCTCCACCGAGCAATAATCCTCAATTAATATAAATTTTTATTAAAACCTCTACAAATCACGCGATTTACCATACAAAATTAAATCCCCTCGGCAAGCGATTAAAAATAAATCCTCTCATAAATCAGATCAGATAATCAGATAAATCAGAAAATAGGTTTGTGAATAGGGTGATTCACAAACCTATTTTCTGCACCTTTGTAACAGTTTGAGATTAAAAAAAGGAAACTGAAACTGTCCCTGTGCGACAAATCTGTCACAAGTACGTTTTCTATTGTGACTTTTACTGAGAAATCGATTTTCGCTCCTGGGAAATGACATCGCCACTCTCTTTTGAGAGCCAAAATGACAGAAACAGAGTGTTCGTGTCAAATTAATCCTATATTTGTCCGGTGGAGCCACTTTAGGATTTATTTTATTTCGTCTCCCGCTAATCTTCTTATAATTGTCGGTGGAGATATAGTAAAAGATTACGACTCTTCGGAAAAAAACATGACTCATTCACAAATCAGGCTCCTCATCGGATTTAAAGCATATTGAAATACCAAAAAAATTTCACTTGCAGTAATTTGTGGCCTCTACACACCCAGTACATTGAAAAAAGAGACAAGGAATAGCTCTTTTTCACATATACAGTGTGTGAGAGTGAAGCATTTATTTTGACATTAGTCGCCCGATGTCGGGTATCGACTTGTAAGTAAATGTATCACGAATCGGGGTACAAATGTCACCTTAACTCAGGAATGCTAAACAAAAGTAGAGCCAGCTCCCAAAAACGTATGAACCTCGGGCCGTCTCTCATGACATGCCTGGTTCAACACATAAGTAGTCCGCACTCACACAACTAAACCTGATGCTTCACTTTTCCCCAAAAATACCACTTCCTTGTCTCTTTATTCAATGACCCAGTAAGAAGAAATGGTCGAAAATTGTCCATAGACTACATTCGTTCAAAAATGTAAAATGTATAATTTGTGTCGTTGAATCTAGAACAGTAATGCCAAATCACACAGTTTTGCTAATTATTTTTCTTTAACGGTTTGTTCCATTCCGAGTCAATTTTAGGGATCTCTTTGGACTTTTTGATGACACTTAAAAAATCATTTTTTATCATTGCTAGCCAACTAACACACATACATACTTACCAACTTATCGGGCACCCGCCCCATGAAGTTTGTCTGGTCCCGGTCTAATTAATCTTCTGGGGTACTGGGCAAGTTGCATCCAGTTGTCCAGCCCGAGGGTTCTGGCACCCGCGATGGCTTGTTTCTTTAAACGGAAAGTCGATCTTTCTCTGGTTTTTGCCCAGCACTCCATGTGAAAAAGCAGAACTGGTAGATTATACTTTTTGCCTTTTATGAGAGGCGTTTTAGACCCATTTACTTTCTCAAACCGAATTAGCAACGGATTCTTAGGGTTATTCTTTGACGGGTCTCCACTAGGGGAAAGTTTTTCAGTGTAAATTCATCCGAGCTTCGGAGTTTAACTGAGATTAACTCAAAAAATGAGTTTTTCAGTGAATCTGGTTTAACTCTGCGGATTTGGTAGGTTCCGACTCAAACTCTGAACAGCAGTGTCGAATTTCATAGCCTGCTTCTTTTTATCTGCAATGGCAGTTACTTTGCCTGTTTCAGTGAAAATATATGACATTCAATACGAACTCGGACTTTTTTGCCGATTTTTTTTTGTAATGAATACAAAGCAACGAAAATCGCTAAGTTCCCATATAGGTGGAACTTCAAATCATTTTCGACTTTAAATTTATATGAGTGGCCTCAACTGCATTAAAAAATAGTTATTCGTGAAGAATAATTATTGAAAAGCATTTTGCTCGGCGAAAGTCTTGGAAAGATGCTCACCAGTGATAATACTACCAAGATTGCCTATGCATACGCTTTGTTGTCCTTGGTCGATGGTTACCGGACTCATTAGAACATTTTAGTCAAAATGTGAATGTGGCGCAATGTTCAGCGCAAACAAGATTTTCGACGAGCGAAACGATTTTCAACACATAATTTTTCTTCACGAATAATTATTTTTTAATTGAGTTAAGGCCATTCATCTCACATCTCAATTTAAAATCGAAAATTTTTTTTTTTGCTAAATGACACTTGGGAGAGCCAATAATTTCAAGAGTCGAAGATTTCGACAACTTTATCCACAAAATGAAACTTATGTCAACTCATAGAATTATGCCATACCCGAAGCTGAAATCCAAGAGCAGAAATGCTTTCGTGTTACATATCTACTGGTCTACAAAGTGTTCGCAGACCTAGCTTCTCTACGAGCTGAGCAGTTGTCTTTGGTGGAGCTTTAAAACGCAGTACCTACCTACCCAACCTCAAAATTTAATAAACAAAAAGTTACAAAACTGTTAGAAGAGATTGGGTATACGGCATGGTGGAAATCTTATCAGTGTGTTGAAAATTATTGCAAATAGGTTTTGGACCAAACAGTCAAAACTGGACGAAGGAAAACACGATAAAATATTGAAAACTTGAATTTATTAAATGCAAAGATTTTTATAAACGGATCTGCATGGTTTGGGGTGAAAACGTTACTGGAATGTCCTGCCAGTACGGTTTAATTGTAGCCCTCCTCTTGATTCCGCTAATTAGTCCGCCTCCTAAGGAACCGTGTCGTGGTCCTTTGGGAAAACCATCAGAAAGCTGGACAAAAATTGCAATCAACAAAGCAACCCAGACGATGTCGAACAAAACGAATTTCATTTGGATCAAACTGAGCGCTGAGTATGTTATTTTTATAGAAAATTTTCTATATTTGATAAGAAAGAGAGAATGTAGATTACCTTTTGAAGGCACTTTCCACAACCCGACTACATTCGGTGATTTTTCATATCTGGAAACTACTTTTCAAAGTAAATTCGATTTTTAAAAGACTGATCTGGAAGAACCTAATGACATATTCATTTATTAATCAAACAAATCTTATGTACTACGATAGAAAGGCATAAAATCTTATAGATGTACTCTTACAATCGAGTGCAGAGAAGAAAGAAAGTCATTTATTGCAATCTATTGTTTTTATTTACAAAATCAATTTATGTATTCGATTTCTGCTCATGAACTTTCTCTTTTTATTTGAAACCTTCGAAACTATTCACTTTTTTATTTGTTTTATTATACAATGCTTAAGTGTTTCCTATATAAAATGAAAAAACATTTTTACTATGGCCGAGGAGTGAGTTGCTGAAGTTCTGTCATTGAGCTACGTTGGCATCAAGTGCTCAGCATTAAACAGCAGGATTGTCAAAGCCAACAGCCCCAGAGGCAATGTAAAATAACCCTTAGCTTTTAGTAAGCTTGTAGCTACATCGGTGGAGTTGCAGCAGTTGATGGCATGGTACACCACCTTGGGATAGTAATCATTCCAAAACTTGATTGCTTGAAAGTTCATGTCATCTGTCATATTGAAAGCTCGATCTATGACCAATATCTGTTGATCATCCGCTGTGAATGGATCCCATTTGATGTAGACCCCTGTGGCTGTGGGATTCGAACTCTTGGCAAAGTTGGCCCACATTGTCATTATTATGTCGGATATTCTTTTGTCCGTACTGTCCCACAGATTGATCATGTCACTATTAGTCCAATACGGCATGCCCCACACAAAGATTAGGTCAAAGTTTTGGGGCACACCCACCCAATCCGAAATATCCTTGTTGGCCATGACTGTTTGTGGCTTCAAGTCGAATCGATAGACATAAGTCTGATTATTGTCACTCAGCATATTGGCCAACAGCATTGTCGGGGCAATGTACTTCCTGTCAGTGTGAAAGTTGACGAAAAGCTTTCTCAATTTGCCACCATTTTTCATTGGCGGATAAGGCTTATAGACGTACTTAACAGCGTCCAAAACTATTTGTACATTCCCACACCAGGTGTCGTTGTCATCAAACTGACTCAGGTCAGACAGTATGATATCGTTCAGCATTGTCTCGTAGACTTCGTTGGTTATCGACGTATCCATCATTTCACCTACCACCAAATCCAAGACCTCTTCCATGTCAGTGTATCCCGTTAGTAGTGGCACCTTTCGTACAATGCCCTTTTCGATCAGTGTCTTTGGGAAATCCGGCACAAAGGGCATTGAAGTGTTACTCAATCCTTCATCGACAACTGGGCCCCAATCGATAAAAGGCAGGTTCTCCGCTAATATTTTCGCGTCGATACGCCGCAGGCACTCCATCAACTTGGAAGTTGGTCGTCGAAAGCAGCCAAATGTATTCGCTATCGTATCCAGAGCCATTGTGTAGTCCGAGGGCATACGTATGGCAGAATCGGCGAGCGGACTACCAGACATCATAATCGCCTTGTGAAATGCGCCCTGCGTCCATTCACCCGAAGTCAAGTGCAGGCCGACACTGATTGAACCCGCCGCATGACCCATTAATGTGATTTCGTTTTCATTTCCGCCAAAGAGCTTGATGTTCTGTCGTACCCAGTAGAGAGCGACGGCCTGATCCATTAGGCCAAAATTTCCGGGAGACTCGCCATCCTGCGTCGTAAGGAATCCGAATATATTTAATCGATACGCTATTGTGACTACAATAACTTTTTGCTTGAACACCAGCTGGAAGGGATCAAGGTCGGTGGCACTGCCATAGGAGAAATCACCAGAGTGAAGCCAAGCGATGACAGCGTAGCCTTGCATGGGTGGAATACCTGAAAGAAGGAAAAATGCGGTATTATGGTTGATAGTGCTTTTTCGTGGGAGGCTATAGATTTATTTTAGTTTATTTAAGGCAAAAAAAGTGGGGGTGCTGTCAATTAATTTCATGGAAAAACGTTTGTACTCATCACTATTCTGAATTTGAAGGATACTCTGCTAATACCAGAAATAGAGGAATACGCCATGAAATGCCTAATTCCAAAGTCAACAATTTGATGTAAACATTTAATAAAAACATTGTCAGCTCGTTTTAGTAGTTTTGTGGCACATGTCATGCGAGTGTATGGTTTTGGGCGCTAGTTGACATTGAATTTCTCAGTGCGATTCCACTGCTTCTTAAAAGCGATCATTTGTGAATACACTAACTTGACAGCACAAGGGAAATATTGAAATCCGCACACTTTTCAGCTTGCAGCAATCTATAGCCAGCTTCCGGCAATCGGGAATCTCAATCTTTTGGTATAGAACTGTAAGGAAAACCAGGTTATCCGAAAGCACATTTTTCGAAAATGTTTACTCTAGTTTGCCAAGCGAAAGCACAGCCACACTTCCAATGAGAGAACGTATCGAGATGACAAATAATATAGTTGAACTCATACACATTGGGTTGTCAAAAATATGTCAACTATAAAAGATAGTCGAGTCTCTCGAAGTCGGAGCAATTGTCAACAGATAATTAAAATACATATTCAGAAATTTTTTGATTACATACCGTTTTCGTGAACTTAATACTATGCCACCAACGAGCACTTAATCCTATACAAATCAAGCGATTTTCCATACAAATTCAATACCTTTCCGCAAGCGATTAAAAATAAATCCTTTCATAAATCCCATTCATCCTATTCACAAACCTATTTCGGCACCTTTTTACAGTTTGAGAGTCAAAAAAGGAAACTGAAACTGTCCCTGTACGACAGATCTGTCACAAGTAAGTTTTCTATTGTGATTTTTACAGCGGAAATTGTTTTTCGCTCCTGGGAAATGACAACGCCACTCTTTTTTGAGGGCCAAAATGACAGAAACAGAGTGCTCGTTTCAAATTAATCCTAAATTGGTGGAGCCACTTTCGGATTTATTTTTAATCGTCTCCCGCTAATCCTCTTTTAATTAACAGTGGAGATATAGTATGTATAATGTACTAAAGATATATAGAATATTGTACAAACCAAAATCTGTTAATCCCGGAGCAAAACAAATCTGGTGTTAGCCTTAAATCCTCTACAAATCACGCGATTCACTACCTATATAAATTTAAATCCTCTCGGCAAACGATTAAAAATAGATCCCCTCATAAATCCCATTGATCCTATCCACAAACCTATTTTATGTACTTTTGTAACAGGTAACAGTTTGAGAATCAAAAAAGAACTGAAACTGTCCCTGTACGCCAGATTTGTAAGAAATACATTTTCTGTTCGGGTTTTTACAACGAAAATCTTTTTCCGCTCCTGGGAAATGACATCGCCATCTCTTTGAAGAACCAAAATGACAGAAAAAAAGTGCTCGTGTCAAATTAATCCTATATTTCACCGGTGGAGCCACTTTGGGATCTATTTTTAATCGTCTCGCGATTTGCTTTGTCACATAGTATTAAAGAGCAGTTTTCAGCTTTACCGCGTCACCGTCAATAAGATTCGAAAAGTTTGACTTTCGAAATCATTGACTATCCCAACTGTCACAATTTGCTGAAAAAAACAGACAAAGAATTTTGAAATGTTCACCAGACTCTACTTAAGCCGCTTTGTCACAAGCACCGTAAAACAGGAACAGAAACAGAATCTCATACGTTAGCAACTGAAACCTAAATTCGCTGAATGCTTTTTGCGTTGCTAATGTATGAAATTCTGTTTCTGTTTCTGTTCCTGTTCCTTGTGACACCGCGGCTTTAAATGGAATTTTTTATAGATAAAGCTCGAACTGTTCTCGAGAATTTATTTCCGGGGTTACTTACCTACTTACCTACTTACCTACTTAAGTTGGCACTATAGTCCGAGGTGGACCTGAGCCACAGCCAACACGCTTCGCCAGCCAGCACTTTCTCCAGCTAGCCGTCTCCAGTTTTTCACGACTGAGGCTATGGTCCCCTTCCACATGCGTGTGTCGCATGAGTCTCTGTGCTCCTCTACTGCACCATACGTCCGGGGATGACTGCGCCGTTCATCCGCTCTAGATGACCCAGCCATCGCAGCCGTTGTAGTTTGACTCAACAGATAGATGCTATATCTCTTCATCCACTCGCCGTCTATGCAGACAGGATCATAAATCGTCCGAAGAATTTACCTCTCGAAGTAGCCTCAGGGATTAACACACAAAATTTGGAAAGCCGAACTGACCGATATTGTGTGATTAACCTCAGTTGAGCTCCGGAACTCGGATAATTTCGCACCGATAAACTGTCACTGATTTGGGGTTTCCACTTGAAATGACAGTTTTTCCCATTAACCTAATGGTTCGATGAAACTTGCCCCAGTGCGCCCTGAAATCGCACTTGCACTTTTCAGTGCGATCAGCTGATTGTCAAAAATTCAATACAACCCTGAAAAGTGCGCTGTTCATCGAACGCAAAATTGCACATCGGATCCTGTCACTCTCATTTGACAGGCAAAAAACATATGGAGCTAAAAAATATCTAAACAAAACATTTTTATGCGATTTTCAAACTCTGCATTTTTTTCGACTCTGCTTCTTTTTCAAAGAAGAAGCTTGGAGAATTTCCTCGTCACACTCAAAACTAACTGAGGTGATTTTTTCCATTGTGAAAATACCTGTAATTATAGAATTGTAAACAAATTCAAAATAAAAGCAAAGAAAATTTGTTTTTACCTTCGCAGAAATTTTTCTTTTGCACTGGACAGCTGACTGACAAATAACTGAAATGTCAAATTTAAAAAGCACTGAACTTTCTGCCCCGACAAAATCCTCAGGGCACTTTAGTGCTGCAATAGTGCGCCACAGTGCTTTCATCGAATAAAGTGCAAAGTGGACTGGGTTGTTGTCTTAGCTTCATCGAATACAGAACTGATAAAAAAGTGCGCACTGTGGCACCATATGGCGCACTAGGGCTTTCATCGAATGAACCTATTGTGACAGTGTTTCTCATGTTTCTGTGAAATATGACATTGACAACAGCGAGTGATAAAATATAATAAAATTACGCAATCCCCTGGTTTTTGCTTTGAACTGTCAGAGTAGCAAATGATGTCAATGGTTTTAAACTTTCAATTCATGTACGTATTTGTCAAGACAAAACGTTCGCTCCGTTTTCTTAAAAATAGGTTAATTAGGGGTGAGCCCTGGAGCGTATATAGAAGGCGTATATGCGAAGGCAACAGCCTGGTAGATACAACGTTTACTTTGTACTGAGTTCTTTAAAAGCACTGTGGTGCACTATAGCTGTACTTAAGCGCCCTGAGGATGTTGTAGTCTTGTAGTTGCAGAAAGTTCAGTGCTTAAAAATTTGACTCGTGAAATGGAATTTTGCAGTTACACAGCCTGGTATGTCGTTTTGCATCATCATTATCATCATTTTGTATTATGCCGCTTATACTCTACAAGGGTCGCGGAGCGAGAGCGGCTAAATGGTCCTTCCATCGTTCTTGATCCTGCGACACCAACTCAAGAGACTCAGGTGGAGTCCCCAGGTGGGACTCGGAGAAGTTCTTTAGCTGATCCCACCACCTGTTTCTTCGCCCACCAGGAGGGAGCGACGAGTTCGCATTTCGGCTAGCATGACCTGTCTAGGAAGTCTGTCAGACGACATGCGAACAACGTGTCCAAACTGTCAAATAATCGATCGTTCCAATCGGAGAAGTAGCTGCTCAACATATAGATTAATTAAGCCATTCTGCATTCGATGAAAAATTTAATTTTCAGGATTGCGCTGAGTTTTTGACAGTCAGCTGATCGCACTGCATAGTTCCCATGGAGGGGGGAAAGTTTTATCGAACGAACCATCTGGCCACAGATGACCAATCGTACAAATAACTTGGCGTAAAGATCTTTTATTCGAATTGGCGTAACCTTATGATTATGTGGCTATCCATGTGAGGTTAGGTATAGCAAGCCCTGTCGAAAGATGTAAGCCTGGAATCAATTAGGAAAGACCTACACAGTACACAACACTCACACAACAGTAACTGATACAACGACAACAACGAGAACGAATATACCACAGACGTTTTGCTCAGAAGTCATGACAAAAGATTCAAGGCGGATTAACAATCACAATCGCCGCGAGAGAGCGAGCAAGAGTCTCGGGAGATTTGAAAAATGTATTTTAATCAATTTTAATGTATGGGCCAATTTACGATAATATGTATTAAAAGCCCTTGGCTGGATGGCGCGGCGATTACTTTGACATTCGCTGCTATGAGTTGTTACAAGCTGTTGAATTGACGTTTGAATTGACGTTCCTCAGGGCAAACTAGTTTATTAAACAGAGCAGATGTTCTTTAAAACTTCTTGAGATTTATATGGTTTTAAACATATAAATACTTAATTCCATTTATCAAAGCTTTCGTCATACTTTGAAAAGAACGTACTTTCACCTGCACAAAACTGCAATAGTGTCAGAATAAAAATCAATGTGTTTATGAGGCACGACATCGATAGTTCTCGATCAAATTGAATCAATTCGTAGGCCATGGTATCGAAATGGAATATTTTATTTTTTAACAACATCAAGTCGCTCTGTAAAAAAAGAATAGGTACATAATGATACTTTAAAACTTCAATGCCTGGATATTGTGTTAAGTTGCTATGTAAAATAAGCTGTAGGATCTTCCTCTGAAAGGCAATCTCTGTTTCGATTAGCTTATCACACAGCAGCCCCCCTATATAAATATCATTGAAAAGCACACAAAATGTCGGCAAAACACACACAAGATTTAAAAATGAATTGAGTGTTGTTTCGTTCTTATAAAGAAGAAATAACACCGGCAAATTGGCAAATTGTCGAAGTACAACTGCCAAAAGCATTGGCGAAAAAAATCCATTCAAATTTTGTTTCACTTGGTGTAATCGATCAGATATCGATAGAAGTTTCTCGATACACTTGACAAGTTTACTTTGAATCAGTTCCGGGCCGATGGTTTCCAAAAAGTCGCACATTTTCATGTAGAAACAGATTAGCACAAGCTGGGAGTAGAGATGGCTCAGCATAGTTAGTGTGAACAGAAACTCAATGAAAGAAACAGTGATATCGAAGGTGAACATTAATATCACCAAACCTGCGCAAATTTGACTTAAAATCTTTTGCACTGCCATACAAAGACTGAACGCAAGTTCTGTCGCTAAGCCAGGAGCAAGAAATATTGTTGAATTGGTTTTCTTCTTTATTGAATTGAAGCTTCGGAGCAATGCTTTAACGTTGGGAAAGAGGGTCTGGCGTTTTTTCAGGTAGTTTGATGACACCATAAACGTTGTAAGGTCCCGAAAAATGTCACGAATATTCGAAAATGCTTCATTCTGAGCTTCGATTGATTTATTCAGTTGAGGTTTTTTTAAAACCCGTATAGCATAAAAATGGTACCATCAATTTATAAGTTAAAAAGCAAGCATATGTCAATCGGAAAAATGGTACCAAATGGTGGAAAGTTTGACATTTATTTACGGCTGTTGGATAGTACCACTAGAGTACTTAAAGTCCACAAAACCCATATAGTTCATGATTCTAGATAAAATCCTTAAATGATTTGTCAAAGAAGGACGTCCTTTAAACATCTTTGCTGTGCTATTTGCTGTTGAATACTGCCATGTTATTATGCCATCTACTTCGTTAAATGAAGCTTACTAATAAGCTAGCCGCAAATGTTACTTATGGTAATTACCTACTTTGACAGAAGCAGTGTAGTTGGTAGTTTTTGAGCCATCCGTAAAAATTAGTTTCCAACGTAAGGTTTCCAGGCTTAAAGCGGGGACCACAAAGCAGCCTCAGGCTTCGGCTTCGCCTCGTTACGATACGTGGGCTTTGAACCGGCTTTGTAATGACATTTCGCTCGAGGAGAGAGAGCTTTTATTATGCATTCACGTTCTCCAAGCATGCCATGATAATTTAAAAAATACGCATACACAGCTCAAAGCCCTGGTAGTTAGTGCTGTGTACATAATTATGTGGAACATTAATGTCCAACTAATAAATAAATAATACGCAATTTGGCCCAAAAATTTGACGCACTCAGATATTCTGCGTCATATCCGTGCATAACCAACACACTAATACAAATCTAGGCAAAGGCAGAATGATTGACTTCGTATGTGTGCGATCGAAATCAACCCCCATTTGCTTCACACGAACCAAAAGTTCAGCACATCTGAACTCGTGCTGGGCTTCTGAGCCTCATTACGTAGCATTACATTTTCTCTTTGCGCACTTTTTCTCTTTGCAAACAATATTTTGAAGCCGAGCTTCATTGTGTTAGGAAACACTTAAATCGTATGGCTGAACTTGCAAACGTCAAGCCGAGGCCAAGCCCAGGCTGCTTTGTGGTTCCCGCATAATGATTTTTCCTTGTATTCAGATCGGTATATGGAGCTATTCGTGCAGTTTTTACGGAGAGCACAAAGCGAGTCGATGAATGAATGTTTGTTTAGCTGCCAACGTGGTTGTGGTGACTGTGGGGGACTGTAGTTGAGGAATCGAGTCACTGGTAAATGTAGTTGTCAGTTGATCTCTAAGGCACATTCTATTGCTGACGGGTTTCGCTTATGAGTTTTGCAGCTAAGGGCTCTTTTGCTGTCGTTATCTATTACTGAACCTGAGCAAAAATACAGCTTAACTTTTGAGCAAGCACTAAGAATTAATTCTTAGTTGCCGCAATATATCGATATCGCTCGTCTATATAGATGGAAGTCCAGCTTCGACTAGTATGTTACGTATATGGCCGACGCACGTGGGAAAAGCATTTATTCTTCTTCTGGTAGGAAGGTTTGATGAGGTTAAGAGTTGACTTAGACTTTAGAGCATCTCCCGTATATCGCCAAGCCATAGTCGATTCTACTGAGTATTATAAGTTTTGTCACATTGCAGAGTGTGTGGATATGCGCATTACTTTTAATTGAGACCAAATACTTCATTATTATCACATCTTTTAATTAAATCTTTTTTTTAGCATAAGGCAATGTGGTTTCCAATTATTATACTTATTGTTAAAAAGAATACCTTGAATACCTAAATTGCTTACATTATAAATAGTTAAATAAGTTAATATTTAGTTTAAGACTATTACATGAATGTTTTCTACAAATATGAAGTATTTTACATTTGTCTACAGATAGAGTGGCGCCCTAAGTGGCTGACCATTTGAGAATATCTCTTAATACATTTTCCAAAAGACTTTTAGCATAAGTTAAATCATTGTGCCTACACATGATGTAGATATCATCAGCGTAAGCTCAGTGATCCAACAATTGGTACCTGTTAATAATTTGGCTTATTTCGTCAAAAGCAATCGAAAAAGGAATTAATGATAAAGGTGACCCTTGCGGAATCCCGTTATGCAGTGGAAAGATCGACGAGAAAGTATTATTGACTTTAACGCAAAGTTTACGATTAGTAAGGAACTAGTTAGGGAATTAGTTAGCAATTCCCCATTCTTTGAGTCTTTTTAAGACAAGGTGTATCTACACCAATCCTGTCAAATGCTCTTTTGAAGTCGAGTGCAAGGATCGAAGCGCGGTCCCGAGCTGAAAGTAAGTTTGAAATAAAAAATGTTAATGTCTAAGTGAAGCAGTGCATCCACACAGTCACGCTTAGGCTTAAAACCTACTTGATTTAGATCTGCATATGGTGCTGGTTGATTTTGAAAAAGCTTTCGATAGACTACCACGAGATCTGATATGGGTGGCGCTAAGACAATGACGAGTTCCAGAAGCCTATGGACATATATGATGGAGCAAAGACAAGAGTAAGATGTCCTTCCGGAGTCACTGATGAGTTCTCAATTAAAGTCGGTGTACACCAGGGAAGATGCTTCGCATGACAGCAGGAGTAACAAAGCGAGATAGAATCAGAAGTACAAAGATCCGAGTAAGCCTCCATGTAAAAGAACCTATCTCCAGAAAAATGGAGCTCTACCGGCTCAGTTGGTATTGCCACTTTCAAAGGAGAGATCCTACAAACCCCGTCAAAAAAGCAATGTCAATCAACATTCCAGCGCAATCGCGAAGGAAAAGAAGGCCTAAACATTCATGGATAACACAAATGCAACGACAACAGCATTTATTTGGCCTCAGTGACGAAGTGATCCAAAACCGGGTGGCCTACCGGTATATTCTGAGGTCAAATCGGCATACCCCAAAAGCGGACCGTTAGGAATGCAGTAGAGTGGGAGGGTTATAATCCATTACTTCAGATTATAACCTCGCGCGCAAATGAAAAAGAAGAAGTGGGGTGCTGTTCCTTTTGACAGTTTGGGATGTTGGGACACCGGTAAGAGTTCGAACGTTTGTGCCATATCTTGGTAATAGAAGAGGAGGGATTTATTGCGGAAGTGAAATTAGTGAAACATTGAGCTTCGTTGATTTTAGCCGCTCGTCGAAATTTTGCGTTAAATTTTTTATGAGCCAAAAGGTTTTCTGTCGTAGGATTTTTTTTTATGCATTTCCATGCAGTACCTTTAGATGATCTAAGGTTGGCTAGCACAGTGTTCCACCAGGCAACGACACGTTTGCGAGGGTATGGAGACGCTTGTGGTATTGAGTTGTTGGCTGCGACTGGATATGGATACTTTTGAGCAGAAAAGCCGCTTCCCTGTTGACATTGCAATAAAGAGGTGTTTTTGGTTTAAAGTGGCTACTTACAAGGGTTTTGAAAGTGTTCCAATCAGCGAAGTCGGTTTTATATTTTGAGTCGAATTTATGCATGGAAACGCGACTTGAGGATGCTTGCTAACTGGCTCTTGTTTAAGGATAACAAGGATAGCTTTTTCGATCAAGCAAAAAATAAATAAAAAACTTACTTAAACTTCCTGACGTTTTCACAGGGAGTTTGGTCAAGTTGCGAGAAGTTCGAAAAGGATGGACGACTCTATTTAAGACGAGACAGTTAACAACGGGAATTCAAAATGTGTAAGTACATCGAAAGCGGCAACTAAAAGTAGTCAAAAGGTAAAATAAAGTATTGCGTTGCGTAATTAAATTGGACAAACCGAGCGGAAAAAATTTGATGACAGAGGAGGAAATGAGTTTTCGATTGAAGACAAAAGCTGATGAGCCAGTACATATCATGAAAACTTTGCGCAGAAACACCAAAGCTTATGCCCGCAAGTGTCATGCCTTAATGCAGAAAGGCAATGATATATCCAGCGAGTAATAAATAAAAACACCTTACATACATCTTATTGTTGTCAATTTTAATCGAATGTTTTTAAGAGAAAAGGTGCTCAATATTCGGCCTAGCCTAACCTGGATAACAGACGCCGACCAGGAAGACTCTCATTTTGAGACAGACGCTAATGGATTTTTTGTTTGTTGCGAGTTTTCCATATCGGTACCCACCATATCTTGTGTGTGAGCGTTCCCCTGTCCTGCCATGTTTTTAGATAAGTATATACATATGTATAACACTTTTAAGAAAAAGTTGTCTTCCAATATAGAGGTGTCAAAAAAAGGCAACTTTTTTTCAGCAATTCTTTAAACTTGGCTACCATTTTCCGTCCGTACGTATGGGTACGTTAACAATCGCAAAGCATGAGGAGAAACTAGATAAATTTGGTCTCACAACTTAGTTAGAGCTGACTGCTTCCCCAAAGATGGGCTGTAGTGTCAAGAAGGAATTAAAAAAAGTAGCTTTTGGCAATGGCCTAATTTTTGAGAAATTAAATACAAAAATATTGAAACATCTTGTACCCAAACATGCCATACTCAAATTTTTACGAAGGTTGCCTCCAATTAGAGTGGGCAGAAAACAGTGAACTTCTGACTGAATAATTTCCTTTAAAATCTGTTCTTACACACACATTTATATATACGTTTTGACCTTAAAAAATGTAACTAATGAATAGTTCTGGAAAGGTACAAGGCAAAGGCACTCCTGTACCAGTACCATACTGCCGCCGGCCGGCCGCCGTAATTTCAAACCTCCCACAGCAGCAAAAATCGATAAGGGCTTTATAAATCATAACAATTGCCAATGAAACAAAGGGAAAAAGATTGCACGAGGTTTATTTAAGTGTAGCCCCCCAAAAAAAAAAAAAACCCCACCCTGAGTAATCTTTGAGGAAATCCCCCAAACAAACGTAGTGTCGGGTAATTCATTTTGGCGGCGAAAATTTTTAGTTTGAATTTGAATCCATTGATGGGACTGGGTTGAGTATGGGTATCCGTTTTTTGTAGGCAAAGGTAAATCAAGGAATACGAAATATACTTTCGACGGAAGCACATGGATGGCTAGAGTTTACCGTATACTCCGCTAAATGATGTAGCACGCGACTTATTTCCATTTTACTTAAGTGTAGGCTAACCCCAAAAACTTTGCTTTATTTTTTTTACCGACGAATATAATTTGATTCAGACCCTTGCTAAATGAGTAAACGTGAGCAGAATGGACGCAGTGTTTTTTTTGTTGTTGTATAAATTTTGTTGTTATAATGCACTTATGCTTCATTGCCCTTAATTCAAAGGTGAATTTTTTCTTGGTCACTGGGATTCTCATAAATAAATATGAGGGCAATTCGGTCAATGGGACTGAAACGTTGGAAATTTGTAATGGAGGGCAAAATATTGAGAGCAGGAATGTAATTTGAAACGGTTTGAAATATATGTATAGATACTTAAATATTAAATCTGGCTGTTTTTAAGTCAAGATTTTCAAATTCCATACGGATACTTCTTCTTCTCCTAATGGCACCAACCTTTGAGCTGGATTAAACCTTCTGAACAATGTAAATTTTTTAAATTAACGTATTCAGATTCTATATACTTCTTCTTCTCCTAATGGCACCAACCTTTGAGCAGGATTAAACCTTCTTAACAATGTCAATGCTGGTACTATAAGCTGCATAGCATTTCCTCGGGGAAGGAAAATCGAAGAGGTTTTTCGAATTGATTTGACAAGTCCATTTTTTTGTGACATTAGTTTGCTTTTATACAATAAATAAATCGATTCAATGTCTTTTTTTATTCCAACTTTGTGGTGTCCCAAACATTACAATTTAAAACTCTTGAAGCAACCCCAAGTTACACTTAATCTCTTTTAAAATGTCTTCAAACACAAAAACGCAAAACATCTCGCGTTTCGCGTAAATAAAATTATGCGACGAATTGCGTGACAAAAACGTAATCAACTTTCGATTTCCATTGCTAACTAAGTAATGACTAACAGCGAAACGGGCTCTTGACAATAGCCTCTTCTGTATACATGCAACCAGCAATTAAAGTCGTTAATAACATTAATTATCCTGTTTGGGTGAGCGAGTGCGTTTATAATTATTTTATAACTACTTGTGATAATCCATACCATAATTATAAGTTCTCTTTTCTCCCCGTTTTTCTTTAAATCTTACAGCTGAATAATGAAGTGTGCAGCACCTACGCTCGATGAAGCAGTATAATAAAGTCCCTTTTTAAGGAAATGGAAATTGTTGAGCTTTTGCGTAAGCTATTACATATTATAGTTCGTATAATATTCGACTTTGTGGTATAGCATGCGACGACACGTCTGATGTAGGTATACACGATAAAAGTTGCATATATTAAAGTCATGGTCGCGTTTGAAGTTTAAGTATACTCAACCCTTTGTTTCGTACCCTATCAAAGTGTTCAGCTAGAGATTTTAGAAAAGTACTATTGGTACCTTCTTGGAAACAACCTTCGCAATAATTGAATATAGAGAATATGAATGTAGGTTTGGTACTAATATGTACCAGTTTGAAGTAATTAGGGACTTTGACTATATTTTAAAAAAAACCCTCGCCTAACCTATCACAACCATGCGAGCTGGAATATACGGGATCCAAATTTGCTCCTATTCCAAATGGCGCATTAGGTTCTCCATTTATAAGTTGAATGAGACATGTCCGTCCGTCTGTCTGTCGGTAGTTTTTAGGACTTAATTTTGGGCCGTGGGGTGCCGTGGCGTAGTGGTTAGTGTGTGTGCTTACTACGCTGGAGGTCTGGGTTCGAATCCTGTCATCGTCACCTGAAAAAAAAGACTTGTTCTTTTTCACGGTCCCCACCTCCGCGAAGGTCTGATAAGCCCTCCGAGAGCATCATTTGTCTTGAAAAACTTCTCAAAGTGCCGTTGGGATTCGGCAAAAAATTGTAGGTCTCCTTGTATGTAAAGAAATTAACACACCAGCATACATTGTTGAGAAGTTGGCCCTGGTTCACCTCGAGCTGTTGCGCCACTCTATTTATTTATTTATAAATTTTGGGCCAGGAACTGGAAACCTCTTATCTGAGCTTTTTGGGTCCCGAAGCAGTACAAGAGTAAAAATTTATGAAATCCGCCCACGGACACGCCCACTTTACCTACATACTAGCATGGAAAATCAAAATTGTCGTAGGACACAGCGATTTAAAATGCAGTATATTCGCATAAGTGTATTGTGATTTGATTGGTAATTTAAAAAAAGCGAAAAACGCCCCCAAACTGGGGCGTGGTCGCATTTAATTTATGCGATAATTCATTTTAGCCGTTTTTCAAACCGTACTTGTATGCAATATCTTTGGTTGTAATAGAGAAATTCTCGCTTTATATGCTCACATATATCTGCATACAATAAATTTAGTGCAAATTTTTTTACCACGCCCCCAATTGGGGGGCGTACTTTTAAATAAAAACTCATCTTTTGGTATAAAAATGCCCTTAACACCATGCAAACCTCATCTGGACAATATATTTGAACAAAAATTACAATGGTATTGAAAACAGGTTGATGCCAAACCCCTTTTTTAGCTGGAGGAGATTGTAATTTTTGACATTTGGCGATTTGGAGCTTGACAGGGGTCAATTGGGATGAGATATTCAACGATTCGCCTAAGCCGATTGTAATCCACCCACTCGTTTCAAATTAATCAATGTTTGTCTGGTAGGTCTCCCGCTAATAGCAGTTTTATGTCTGGTGGGACATCACATAATAGAAGGCAAAAAATTCCTTTGGTGATTTTAAGGAGGATGTGTAACGTAAACAGAACAGACTATACACGACATCGATTTAAACGCGGTTCAGCAATACATGTAGCTACACCAGAATGTAGCACCACCTAGAGTAAGTAATTTAGATTCAGGCCTATTGTCTTTGATATGTAACGAAAGAACGTGACAAGATGAACAATTCAATTAATACTATGTCTTCCCCGGATACTTATCCGCAATTAGTATAAATCTTCAACTAATCTTCCACAAATCGCGAGATTTGCCATACGAATTTAAATCATCTTGGCTAGAATTGAAGGTAAATCTCGCAACTCTTATTCATTTCCTCTTCACAAACCTCTTTTATGCCGCATTTAACCCCTTTCGTACACCTTTATTTGAGACTCGAAAAGGGAAAACTGAAACATTCCACGTATGCCAGATCTGTCACAAATATATTTTCTATTTTAGTTTTTAAAACGAAATTGTTTTCTCGCCCTGAAATTACTGAATAACTAGATATTCTACTTCGAACATGTAAAAGCTTTGCCCACAAGCTGAAATTGATGAATTTACCCATTCTCCGACATTTGTTTAAAAATGCGAGTAAATTCATGATTTCGTCATTTCCATGCAATCGTTTTGCAGCTTTTACATCAGCTGATCGCGTAAGGTAAACTGTTGTTGTATCTTCTTACACGTATTCACCAACACGGAAATTTCAAGCTTTAAAGGCTTTATAAAAAACGTAAACAAATGGGTGTTGGAGACACTCAAGACTTATATTTTTAATCGTTCATAATTTTAAATCATCTTAATTTCTAATCTAGAGCGAATATATACGAGTATTAACTCCTCAGCCTGCGGGTATTTAAAACGTACTCTGACAGACAATGCAAGACAGTATACTCATTTCAGGTCACGTTCACATGTCAAGAAATCACAAAACTTTAGCTCTACCTTATTGATTCCAGATAAAAGCAGTCAGTCTAGGTTTGCGCTTGAAATCACATTTTCTAGGACCCTGGGATTAGTCCTGACTTGAAGCTTAAAATAAATAATATAATGCGGCGAAAAGAAGTAAAAAGACATGCAGGATTCCATCGGTTCATTTTACGAACACACCCGCTCGATTCACTAAAAAAAACACCCAACTGTCATTCCAGTCAACTGACAGCAAACTGATATTCGAAGTTTGGATTTCGATATCGAAAATTTCCCCTCCATGAAATTCAGCGGAAAAGTACCAATGAAAAATTGCCAGATTGGTAACGTCGAGAACCCGGATGACAGGCTCGGACGAGGACAGTCAAATGTTAAACGTTGAATTGTCAAAATCGATAGTAAAGTCAAAAGTGATTGAATTGAAATAAGGTGTTAATTCTAAGTAGCGAAAATTAATTAAGTTTTATTTGAATTTAAATAAGTTTCAATTTATGTTAAAGTATTTCATTGTATATTTTTCACTTTTAAAATAATGCCACACTTTGCCAAAAACGTTGTCTAGATATAATTTCATTTTACCGAAAGCATTATACGAATTCTCTGCCAAACAAAAATTTCCAGGAAAACCAAACCTTTGTGTTGGTAGTGAAACCTTATTTCTAATCCAAGCGTTTTATTGTCTTAACCTGCAACTAATCAGTAATTGAATATTTGTCCATCTTCAAGAAACTCTATATCTACTGAGGGGTCAAGCTTACAGCAATAATTTCATTAGCACCTCACATTAAAGCGCAGGGCATTAACAGTATAAGATGTTGTGTTCACTTCAACACCACGGTACATATTGCTACTTAACGGATACACCTCTTCAAATATTTCAATTTGAATATCGTACAACTTGAAGATACCATCGCCTTGTGCAACCCTTCAAGTTAGCGCCCTCATTCTGCACATATATCGTAATTGAATTAAACACCCCACTTCAGGACTATTTCCTGCCAGCATTGGCAAGTCTAAACGCAGTCAAACGTTAACTCCACACATGGATCACCCTAACACCCGATTACATCGGACAACAAATGAAACGCAGTACGAAATGCATTTAACTTCTTCCTTCGAACGTGTTAATGCACAATGCCTAATTGCTTCCCCCTTTCGCGCAATAAAGCCCACGCTATTTGTTATGCCATTTTGAAGTTTCACAAACTTCACCCCCAGGTCTTTCTCTTTAGCCTTTACCCATGCGAAAACATCAATTAAAGTCCAAGTTTCACTATAGCCTCAGGCCCGATTCTCCTCAATGAAATGTCAAATGCAGGAAATATCCTTGAGCAGGAAAGAAAAAATTCCGTCGCTGTTAGGTATAGACTCTCCATCGATTTGCGTTGCTAGCAAACGTTCCAATTTGTAAACAAGTTCAAGCTATAAAGTTATTGGCGGTGCTTTTCTAACCTCAATTATGTTGCAGGAAGGAAGGAAAGAGGAAGCACATTGGTTGAGCTTTGTGGTTGCGAGGTTCCGTTGAAGTTACGTTATGATTTCATCGGAGGATACCTTGACGCATAAAATTATTACCCCACGGGGTCGGCTGAAATCGATCTGGAGTTTGGCTATAGATAAGAGGTTAGGGATGAAAGAAAAGCCTGAAACGTGTGTATCCTGTTTTCAACAATGGACAAGTACAGAATTCACGCCGTCTGACACAGTTTTTATGATTTATCCGTGCGATGGTTTAAATATGTTTTGGTAACACATTGGTCGAACCAGCACGAACCCTTAACACGAGAGGCTAACCCGAGTCACACGATAGAATTGTGCATTCAAAAGCTTGGAAGATTTGCCTGCTCTGCCGCCGGTTTATTTATTAAATACGACCTGGAATTATGAAAGAAATGTGAAGTCCAGTCAAGCTACGTGGCAGAAGTAATTAATTATTTCGGTCAATTACATCGGATAAGGATATGCGGTGACTGTTATGGGACTCTATGTGAACCGGGAAAATTATCAGCTTCATTTGTTTTTCAAACAAGTTCTTAGATGTTTTGCTTTTATTGCTTACCAGCACGAAGAAAAAAGTCTGCACAGAAAGTGCGGGTTAATTAAACTAGTCCTTTTAAGATGTTACTTGGTATAGTAAGTAGGTCATAAGTGGGTCATTTCACTAAGCCTCGTTATTGGTTTTAAGAACTTAAACAAATCTACGAGATTTTGTCCTCTGTTTAGATAATGTTATGTTAGCTCAAAAGGCTGCTTAACACAAGCAATGCTTCTTTCCATATGGCAATGAGTTGTGTAAATTTTGACAAATATTTTTGCAGTCTCTCGAAATTGTTGACGCCCAACCGCTACTTTTCACAGAAAAACACAGAAAAAGAAGTTTGAGTTGTTCAGATGTCATTTTATTTAGAATCACGCTTATCAACTGCCATCCAACACTTAAAAACATTCAAAGAAGTTCATACTGTACTCCAGAGTTGATCCGGGATTGACTCACCAAATTCGGCGAGCTAAGCCGAGATTAACCCGGGATCTACTTCCCTGAAAAACTCGTTAATCTCAGTTTAACTCCGAAATTCGGATGATCTCGCACTGAGAAATTGGCCGTCAGAGGCAGATTCGAAGAAGCAATCGCGAAGCCACTCCTCCTTTGTTGCAAAGTGGTGCCAGAAAATAACTTTAATTATCCGCAAAAAAATCGACAATTGCCAATAATTTTTCGTGACAGAATCTTCGCAAGCCAGGCTCAGCAAACTCCAAAGACTAGTTTGTGTCTGCCCAACGGGATCTATTAAAAACACACTTACAGCAGCCCTGGAGGTTTTTATGAAGCTACTACCACCAAGAAACTGGAGACAGAGCTGGCTGGAGAAGCTTTTTAGCTGAGGTAAGCAAGTAAACCAAAGTATTTACCACAGAAATCTGCAAAAGAGAAAGTATTGTGATGTGGCGACAAGACGTGAAAAGGCACAGGAGAAGCTAAGTCCACTCGTCACTGAAATTTTAAATTCACTAAACAAACACACTCAATTGTCATTTAAGTCAACTGACAGTAAACTGATATTCGAATATCGAAAATTTCGTCTCCATTGGATTCAGTGGAGAAATACTAATGGAAAATCACCAAATGAGAAATTTCTAGAACGTGGTGAATTTATATAAACAGACGGATGACAGGCTCGGACGCCACAGTTATATTTGAGGCGTTGAATTGTGAAAATTGAAAAGTTATTAAATTGATTAAATTGAAATAAGGTGTTGAATTCTCAGTGGTGAAGTTGAAGCTTTAATAGATCGTGTTTGTGTGTTTCGATGACTAATTTAGTGAGATTGAGTTTTCTCCTCAAACTGTTGCGCTTTTCGTCCTCATTAGATAAGCCTACTTTGTTTATCTGATGTCTGTTTCAGAATCAGCGTGTCAGGGTTAAACCAAAGTAGCAGCGTTAACGTGGGACTAGAAAAATTCGTTGTTAACACACAATGCAAGCGAGAAAGCGCAACTTAAAAGTGACAGGAAAAACATATTTGTAAAATTCTTGGACTTTGCATTTGCAAAAATATATATTTTATGGTTTTATGACTTTTATGGCCGCAAACACCTGTCGCGGTTTTAAAATCCTTATTGAAAACACATCCATAAAAAATTCCCGAAAAGTGGCTCTTGATAAAAAAAAAACACTATAGACAAGCTACGTACTAAAGAATCTGTGAGTTTGATTCTTTATCAAAACGTCTGTTGCCGAATAAAAAAACTATAATTTAGATCTATGATTTCACTTAGAACTTACATACGAATAAAGAAATATCAAAGCATCGAAGCTCCACCATCAAGCCCCATTACACAAAGAAGAAGTGCTAAATAGCCTTGTCAGCCACCAAGACGGTAAAGCAGTTTAGTCAACCTTGACATTTTACGACCTCCTTCAAACCCCTTCAATAAAGATCCTATAACCGCGCCGTCTGAGATCAAGCATCTAACTAATGGCGTATTCTTTTGAACTGCCACACCGAACTGTCAAATAATACTCGGTGTTCGGTATTCGAATTTTTAACGATTTCATACGATTTCAGTCGTGTTGTAAATAATCACGAATGAAAATTGAGTCGTAACGTCACTTCATATACACAATCAAAGCTACACCCAGCCTCCGCCCTCAAATACGACGGTGGCGTAATTTCGAGTTCGGTGTCGACACTGAACTTATTCGGAGTTCAAAAGAACATTTACATGAGCACGATTCCGTTCAGGGTACGAGAAAAATACAATTTTTTTCTTTATTCCACACCAGTTTCACGATTCGGTTATGAAAATAATACGCCATAAGAATCAACGCATCTTAAACGAATGTATTCAAGATGGGCCTATTGCTGCTTCCTCGAGATTTGGGTTTGGTTTGTAAAAAGGTATGCATGAACATACCTCTAGGGCCAATATATGAGTCGATTATGATACAAATTACGCGATTCACCATATAAATATCAATCCTCTCGACAAGCGATTAAAAATAAATCCTCTCATAAGTCCCATTCACCCTATTCACAAACCCATTTTATGCATCTTTGTTTCAGTTTGAGAATCAAAAAAGGAAGCTAAAACTGTCCCTGTACGATAGATTTGTCACAAATATGTTTTCTACTGGGATTTTCATAAGGGAAATTATTTTTCGCTACTAGGAAATGACATCGCCTCTCTCTTTTGAGAGCCCAAATGACAGAAAAATATTTGTCCGGTGTAGTCACTCTGGGATTTTTTTTAATCCCGGGATTTTTGCCGGTGGAGACATAGCATAAGTCGCGTTACTCTAAATTGTTTCAAATTACAGGGTGGCAGAAAACCTTTTCTCCAGTTTTTTATTTTCTTTTTATTTTTCTTAAAAAAAGTAATAAGTGTACTTTTTCTTAAACTTTGGCTTGAAGTTTATGTGGTTTGTGATTGTTTCAAATTTGGTTGATCTAATGTATTTGCAATGAAAGTTATAGTATGTTGTTGGATTAAGTGCATTATCTATGCAGAGAGATCATTTAGGCTATTTGGACACCCGAGATGGAAGTGGGCTGTGGTGCAGATGGTAGTACCTATGACCGACAATTGGGAGGTCCTGTGCTCGAATCAAGGCCCAACCAATCATCTCTTTATTTTTTATTTATTGCCAACATAGCTTGTTAAGTAAATTATAACAATTATAATGACAACTAAGGCGTACAGGCCCCTCTATTTTTACGTTTAGTCGTAGAGTGGAGTTGAAATGTTAGCGAACGGAAATGTCGAAAGAAAAAACCGTGTGTACGATCCCGGCAGGGTACGATCCTGCAACCTTTACTTGTCTCGAGTAATGCTCTACCATTTGAGCTACAGTGAAAACGTTTGATTTTTTGTCCAAAGTTATAGTAGTTTTACTAACAGTATAAATTCTTTCAAATGCCGTTAGACTTTTTTCACAATTTCGACTACCTGCGCTAGCATTTATTGTTTTTGTTAGGCTATGTGTAAAAAGATTTTTTATAAAATATTAAAAGAAGTTGTTTCTTAGCTAGATGTTTCAAGGCTTTGAAAAAGTTGGGTTGAAAACGACGATTCTAAGCATTTTGAAGCGGTTAGCTTTGGTTATGGATGTCTTATACTTCTACCAATTTTGAACAAGATCGTCGTTGTTGTTAGGATTCCTACTAGAAACCTAAAATATTTTTTTCCCAAATGCCTTAATGTTTTCGAGTCAAATCTCAAATGTTTAAATCTTTAAAATCTACTCGCTGTAGCGTTCCTTTGAATAATGGACGATTTCTGACACGTGCGATTTTTTTCCAAATTATTTGTCCAAATAGCACCAGGGATCCCCCATATTTCTTCATGCTTTTCTTCGTTTTTTGATTTTTCGCTTATTTTTCAAAAATCCGTTAAAAAAAAACAGTTTCAGAGCTCTTTAACCAAAATATGATTTAAGCCCTTTTTAAATCTTGAGTTGCTTATTCAATATCAGCATTGTGGAACAAGTGGCTCAAAAGTTATAGCCTAAAACATCTTAAAAATGGCATCTTTTTCAACATTTCATCTCTCATGAAACTTTTATATTTTCAACAAAAAAAAAACGAAATTATTGAAAAAGGACAGAACACATTTACATGACTTTTGAAAGTAAGTACCAAATAACATTTCAACCATTTGCAAAAGAAATATCAAACTGTAATTCAACCGTTATTTAGGCATTGAAAAAATTCTGCCAGTATGCGTTCTCTTTTAGTTCCCACAGTTACATTTTATTTTAATGGACATCAAAGTAGCTATTAATTTGAAGTAAAGAGTTTTTAATAAAACAAACCAAAATAAGATACCCTCCGACGATAACGCTCGCCCTATAAGTCACTCGTGTCAGTGTCAACGTTTATAGTTAGAGATATTTGTGTATACAAAACTACACACAAAATATATCCCCTCTCCACAATTATAAATCCTCTTCAAAGGTAAAAAACTTTTTCTGAATTCGCTCGAAATAAGAACAAATAAAACCCGACTCAAATTCTTAAAAAATTAACTTCACTTCCGAATACTTCACAATCGTAACTTAAAAACAAAACTCCAACCAAATTCCTTTGGGAGGGTAAACCCCATGAAAATCGTGGAAAAACCTCTCCACTTAATTGCATGAAAAATAATTTCGCTTCCCTTCGGCCACCCACACACCCCGGACAAAGCAATTTTTTATTCGGTAAAAAAATAACCCCACTCTTTTGTGACTTTTCCGTATCCGGAAACCATAAAGTAACAAGAACTTCTATAGAGGTACCCCGCGCCCAAAACTATTTAAGGCAAAAAGTAATTAAAAAGGTGGGTACCAACCGTCAGGGATGAAAATATTCAGAAACAGACACTCCTCCTCGTATCGTTTCGTCTCCTCCACCGGATGCGATGCTCTAATGAGGTTTTGAAAGATTTCGCTGTGGCGCTTAATGGGTCGCTTGGGATTTTGCCAGCAATCCGGGGGGAAAGTCGACGCGTTTTTCAGACCCTTCCATTCGAGTCCGTCGGTCACCGGAGGTGCAAATCGAGGCGCGAACGCGTACTGTATCCCCAAGTACGCCTTGATGTTCTGAGTTCGATACATTTTCATATACGTGCCCATCACCATCCCTTGACCAGGGATGTGAATGGGTGGTGCATCTCGAGCACCCACTACCGTTAGAATTTCAACCAAATGAAACGTTATAAAAATAAACAAAAATTTCAACACTATCGATAACTTTATCTCCATGGTAGTCGATAACTAATATTTTCAAACACCAGCACTATACACCACTGCTGCACTCGAGCACCATGAACTTTGAAGGCGAAGAAGTGTTTTCAGAATTCCGACAGAGTTTTCCGACTTCTCATAGTGGCGCGCGAATTTCAACTGAGCACCAAGACCCTCGGTTTAAGTGTGGTAACCATTTGGAGAAAAATTCGCACCACACTGGCGGGGGGGTCGCACCACTTTGGCAAAGAATACCCTTTGCGCGCGACTTGTTTGAGAACTGTAGCCATAGTAAAACTATATTACAAGTGAAATAGTTTTATGTGTGCTACTCAGAAGGGGACCGCCTCAGGACTTACTCCTTTTTGTCGGCTAAAACTTGGGGTGGAATGCAGATTATCATCTAGCACGCGACCACCCACCCGCGCTCTTCGCGGAATGTCGATCATGCTTGACAATGTGTGCAATAGTCCTAAGGAAGCAGAAATCTGCGCCTTGTGGGCTTTTGGATATTGTTGTTCGCCTTATGGTTGATGGGTCGGAGCATAAGTCTACAAAATACTTGAAAGGAATGCCTGGAATGTTTGTATTTTGACATGGTAGGTAGGTAGATATAATTCGAGAGGAAGTAGACTGGAAATTGTGCGATAACCTAGTTCCTTTTTTCCTTTCGGTTAGAGAACAGGTGGTGGGTTTTTATGGAACCATGGAACCATACCAGCGAGACGTTGGAATTTCTTGTGGAACACTTGATGGTATTTTGTTTTGCTTTGAGGTTTCATGTGAGACCGTGTGTTATTGTTAATGGGAAAAGACTCGGGGTTTTTTTTCGCGCAAAATTTAAAAAAACATCTTTCAGAAGTTAAATGTATTCCTTGTAACTTTGAGATTTAGGATTTAAGGATATTTGAAACGAAAATTCTTCAAAATGTTCTTCATGAACCGTTTGAAATGACCCTAGAACCAGCCAGAAAACAAACGATTTTGGCTACGACACAAACAATTACATTTGCAACAATTTTTCGGACCTGGCTCTTTCCTTTCCGCACGGCAGAAAGTTTTAAAACACTTTTTTTTTTTAAAAAACACAATTTGATGTTCGCGTGCAATTTTTTTTTTTTGCTTGCGGCAACAAAAATCGAGCGCTTGTTTGCCGCACTGTAGTTAGTTCTAGGTATTTCGTATTCCGGAATTTGTTTCTAGAAATCCGAAGATAACATGTTTTTCTTCAGCTCGGAGGCAGCTTGGATTATGGCTACCAGCTCCGCCTGAAAAATGCCCGCACCAGTTCCGACGTCCATCTTAGAACCGTCGGTATATACGGCGATCTCGTCATCTCCTGTAATGGTCTTATCTTCCCATTCACCTCTTTCAGGTATTCTGGTAGCGAATCTCCTGTTGAAGGCGAATATCATAGGGAGGTAATCCCTGACTGGGGTGTCTGTGGAGGCAGCCCATTGAGTTTTCACAGAGGCGTGTCCATAAGATCTTGAGGACCCTCAATCCAATGCGAAGTGCGTAGCTGAGTCGGTCACTGAGGATTTATGGGAGTTTACCTGGGATCAGGATTGCTACATCGTCTGCGTATGCGCTCACAATGAAGCCTTCCCTCTCCAGGGTTTTTAGCAATTCGTCCATTACCAGGGTCCATATGAGCGGAGATAGGACACGTCCCTGCGGTGTTCCTCTGCTGGCGTTTCGTCTGCTGCATACTTCGCCTAGGTAGCAGTTTATCTTTCGTGTGCTTAACATGAGCCCGATCCAGTCGCATAGACTGCTATCTAGGTGGGCGTTTCTCAAGCTGCGCAGTATCGCGTCTGCCTCAATGTTATTAAACGCCCCCTCTATGTCTAGAAAGGCACCCAAAGTGTACTCCTTGTATTCCAAGGATTTTTCTACTACTGTTACTACTCTATGTAGTGCAGTGTCAACCGATCTGCTACTCATGTACGCATGCTGTGATTTTGATAAATAGTTATCACCAATCAGCTCTCTCACATACACGTCAATAAGCCGCTCCAACACCTTGAGCATAAATGAAGACAGGCTTATGGGTCGATAGTCATTTGCCGTAGTGTGGTTTGCCTTCCCTGCCTTGGGGATGAATATCACTCGGGCTTCTCTCCAAGCTTTGGAAATGTAGCACAGCTTTAGGCAGCACTTGTAGACGTTACTCAACCATGGAATGATATTTTCCCCTGCTTTTTGGAGCATTATTGGTCAGATGTTATCCATCCCTGGTGCTTTAAAGGGATCGAAGGAGATGATTGCCCAGGCCAGCCTTTTTACATCGGTTATAGCCCTGATCTTTTCTTCCTTCATCTTCCTCCGAAAGCCTTGCGCTACTGTAGCGTAATCCTCATAGGTATCGGTGCACCCTGGGAAGTGAGTTTCCACCAGCAAATCCAGCGTTTCCTTGTGTGTCGAGGTCCAATCGCCCTCTGTCTTCCTGAGTAGAGATAGCGGTATGGGCGCTTTGGAGAAGACTTTCCTCAGTCGGGACGCTTCAGTTGTTGTTTCGATTGCTTCGCAGAAATTCTTTCATGAATTCCTCTTGGCGAAGCTGATCTCCTTTTTCGGAATTCTTACGCTCTCCTTATAGGTCGTCCATTCGATGAGCCCCTCTTTTGCAAGGTTCCATCTAGATCTTGAGCTCTTGATGAGCTCCGCGATCTTGGAGTTCCACCAGGGAGGGCGTTGCTTCCCTCCTGTACTGCTGTTTGGGCAGGATTTTTCGAAAGAGCTGGAGAGCACCCCGGTAATGTATTCGACTGTATCGTCGATCTCATGCGCGGTAGTGAGATCTCTGTCTAGGCAGGGGAAGATAGTCCTCCGCAGTTCTTTGTTGAACTTCACCCAGCTTGCTCTTTTTGGGTTTTTAAAAACTTTCCTAGCCTGCGAGCCTACCTGTATCTCAAAGAGTATCCAGCAGTGATCTGATAGTGATGCCTGCTTAGATACTCTCCAGTTCGTTACTTGAACAAAGCTGTTCTGAGACACGAAAGTTTCGTCCAAAACTTCCCTCCTATTCGCTGTAATGAAGGTTCGATCATTTCCCCCCAGGTGTGGTTAATGTAAGGCCCAAACTTTTTCTGCTGGCTCGAAGACCATTGAAAATTAGTGTCACATGCCGAAAATCAGTGTACTAGCATTATTGTTACATAGATAAAGTGTGAAAAAAGTATTTTTTTTTAAATTAGAGATGGTCGCACATAAAAACCCGTAGTGGGCGTGTCTGTGTGCGAATTCAACTTGTTTTCAAATTTGATCTGAAAGACTGGACTTCTAGCTCACCCACAAATTTTCAGCCCTCTAGCCTAAAATTTAAGGCTTGAAAATTGTTTCCATACGGACGGACCGGAAATGGCATAATCGATTCTCCCGTCGGTCTCATTCATATCTCTTAAAGGTTTCAGGAGTCTAACGTGATAATTTATTACATTATCCTGGGGTAAGTCTTAAAAAGAATATTCTCTGGTGCCTTGACTTGGCAAAACGTTCTTGTAAAAATAAGTCAATTTTACGTCGGAGAATAATTTACGTCTGTACAAAAACATCTGTACAAATACGATAGAAGTAAAATATCGAGGAATGACTCTAGCCGCTAAATTTCAGTGGAAGTCATACGTTAAGAAGAAGCATAACGAACTCGAAATCAGGCTTACACTATGTCTCCACCGGCCATAAAACTGCGATAAGCGGGAGAAGATTTAAAATAAATCCCGAAGTGTCTCCATCGGACAAATATAGGACTAATTTGATTCTGTCATTTTAGCTCTCAAAAGAAAGTGACGATTACATTTCCCAAAAGTAAAGAATCCCAGTCAAAAACGTATATGTGATCTTATGTGATTATGGGACAGTTTCAGTTTCCTTTTTCGATTCTCAAACTTTTACAAAGGTGTGTGATAAAGCTTGAAAAGAGATTTGTGATTTTTTTCTCTTTCAATAATAACACTCGCAGATTTTCAATGTGGAAAAGGTTTGAAAACTTGGTCCTAAAACATGTTCCAGCAAGTGTACCTCCTGTTGAAGTCTTATTTTTAGCCAACAAATGCTTTCTTGTATTCTGAACTCAAAAAAAGCTAAAATAAACACTTTTAATTGTTTTTAATAGTTTTTATATCACACATCATTGATAACAAAAGCTTAAAAATTTAAATGATTAGAATATAAATGACGAATTCTATGCGATTCTAGTATTTGATGGACGATGGCTTGCGTCAATATTTGGCCTCCTTGGTGGTGGTGCTGGGGCAAAACGATTCTTCGGTGCTGGAGCGCTTCGTGACGCTTCCAATGGAGCAGCAAACATTGCCAAGATCATGGCGACAAGAGCGAAAATTGCGAATATTTTCATTTTGAAGTAGGTAGTTTATTACTTGTAGACAGCTAAGATGCGACTAATGTCAAATGCAAGATTTGTCGCAGCTTTTATACAACGTTTTTAGAACTCAGAAAAGTCCCAAAGCCTGATGGGAAGCACCAAAATAATTACCGATAAAGAAACTTTGAAAAGAATCCCCCGAGCCAATGTTAATTATATTTTATTAAGCTTCTTAATCAGACAACAAGTAACAGGGTCAGTCGTTATAGCTACGAGTCTCATCTTCTGTTTGAAGACAAAGTTCTTGGAATCAGTTCAGATATAAATAAGATCTTTTTTCTATACCTACAAAGAATGTTTTAGAAACATTATGTAAAAACAACATTTTACTTTAACTTTAAAAAATAGTTTTTTTTTTAACTTGCTAAGATTCTTTTATTCATTCGGCAAAAACCTCTTTTATTTTTAAATTCATTGGACAGACAAAATTCTATCTGTTCAATATGACATTAGATAATTCAATATGTGTGACTTAGGTTAATTGTTAGTAATAGGGTACCCTTGTGGCAAAAAGTGTCAGATATTGTTTTTATTGCAAATATAAATTGATCTCTATCAACTTCTAAAGTAGGGACGAATTATTCTTACGGGACAGACAAGGTTCTTTTATCAAGGTACACGAGTAATCCGCAAAGCTCGCGAGAGCAATACTCAAGAGATGGTTTAAAGATTAAACAATGGCAGTCGCAGTCTTCAATAAAAATGGTTCATACGTGCTTTATTAAAGTGAATTTTGCAGAGCTTTATTTCCTTAAAATTAAACTTAATAATACACAATTCATCATCCAATGCTGGGTCTCTGCATGATTCCGAGTCCTCCGGTATGAGGGTATTTTACAGGTGGGTATTCATTCAGATCCTCAACCTGAACTTTGGGCTTGGCAACATTCGCAGGCGCAGCGTTCGATGGCTTATTAAGTTGACTCGAAGGTGATTTTTCTTGGATTTTAGATCCATTTGTGCTGGCAAAAAGAGTCAACACAATTACAGCCAATAAAATATTAAATGTTTTCATTTTTTTTTCACAAATAAATACTAACTTTACCCAACGACTTTAAAAAAACCACTGATGTTAGATGTGTTTCACGGCTGTCGATACGCCAGCTATATGTTTCCTCAAACAATCGCTTATCTTCTTTGATAAGCTGAACGCTCTGAAGATTGCAAATATTTAATCAACAAACGGTGTGACAATAATGTATATTTGTCATAACAAAGGGAGTTTCCACGTAAATTTTTAAGTCATGACATGTCCCTAAAAAGATGTAATCTGATGCAATAATTATTACTCGGAAATAAAGCGTTTTTAAAATTTCTCTAGCGTCACTCCAAATCATATCAACAACCATTTGAACCAGAAACCAAAATGCTTGGGCAAAACTCTAAATATTTAAAAATAAACAATGATAACGAAAACGCTTTCGAAGTTCAAAATGTTAATGCTCGCTAGACGTTCTCGATAGTCCCATCCCAGTTTTAATACTGCGACTAAATTTCCCTTGATCTTGATAACTGCTTTGCTTCAAAACAATTCCCATTTGCTGGTTAGTATAATTTCAACTTCCTAGAACTATAGACAGCTATTCAAGCACAATGAAAGTTTTTGCAATTTTAAGTATTGTCCTGGCCATAATGGCTCTGTTCGCGGTTCCTCTAGAAGCAGCAATACAACCAGCTAAGAAATACAACCTACCGATGCAGCAGAGGAGACCACCAATCGTCGATAATCCTAGAGCTAGAGCGTAACATTGCTTTTCAGTTTCAGTACAATAACTAAGTGATAAACTAAGAATAAAATGGATTGCAGATATTTTGAGTTTTCATTTGTTTATGTTTGTTGAAAATGTCTTAATTCTAGCCTTGTGCAGTTTGTTACGATCATATTTGTCCGTTTTACGTCAGCCGGATCATTTCGCACTTATGGACTAAAAGTTTCTTTTCCTTCATCAGAAGTTTGAAAAGGTTGAAAAAACATGTTAGACATCACATAAATCCGAGAGCAAAAGCCATTCATATTTTTCATTCATATGAAGACAACTTAAGTGACAACTTTTGCGACACCCTGTAAGTGCCCGCCAGCTACGCATATTCCATTCAACTGCATAAGACAAAGTGCCTGTTTTCATTTGGTTGATCCTAACCTAACCCAAATTTTATTTCTCAAAATAAAACGGAGGTTGAACGGTGGCCACCATACTGGCGCTTCCCCTCACCATAGTAATTCTGACACATCAGGTTAGGATCAACCAAATGAAAACAGGCACAAAGACACACGTTTGGTTCTCTCTTTGCATTTTGCGTTCCAAAGATCGCATCCTTTTCATTCAAACTACTTTATTTACAAGCCTTAACTGTAAGTAAAGTTACATTTTTGATTGCTGAGGTACGGATAATGACATTGCTATCTGCACGTTCTAACTTCAGGGCCTTACATTTAACGTGAACGATTTATTTGCGATTTAATGCGCTATCAATTTGAACTTCCTTATCGTTTGCAACCTCTGCAGCAATCTTTTAACTGATTTCAAGTAAGAGTCTATTCAATCAGAGTTCCGATAAGATTTCTTTTAATCCAGCTTTAGTAATGACTATAATTGTAAGGTTTGGACATTTGTAAATTTTTCGCACTTCGCGTTTAGCGAATCTCTTAGAATATAAGAAATCCCCTTTGATTTTGTCATCACTACCACCAATACCCAATTTATGTCTTTTTGGCAACTCTTATCGACACAAATTTTACCACCATTTTACAATTTTTACCATTTTTTGTTACGAGTTGTAACTATACACGTACGTTACTGGCAGTGTCAGTACCATACCATTTTTTTCTTTCCATTCCTTCCGATAATTATTGGCCACGCCTATTTTGGGGGGCGGTTTTACAAACTTTTGAATTTGAGCCAAAAAATTAAATTTTTAGAGCCTCATCGCTGTAATATTGTGACTTTCTTGGATATTACCAGGAGCCAGTGTTGTCAGATCGTGGGATTTATCCCATAATATAGAATAAAGGGATTGGACACTGACACTAACCCTTGCACTCATCCAAATTAAACAGTGAATACATAGGGGCAGTATGTCTGCCAATAAACCCGGTCGGTCCAATAACTATAGATTGTTTTTTTCACTTAAATATCCTGAATAGCATAAACTAACTTAATTACCATTAAATTAAACTTCAAAATAATTAATCAGGTATTTAAGACACAAAAATAAATTTAATAAATAACTTATGATCTTTTCGGTTGGCAATGCGGAATCGGTGCGTTCTTCTCCCGGATTGGGGCTGTACATTCGAACAGCCATAATTCGTTTTTCTTGATTTTGAAGTTTGTCTGGCGTTGTATTTGTGCAGCACAAGTTATTCTACGGGGACAAGTGACATTTATCAAACTTGACTCAAAACTAGAAGCAAATTTCTTTTCTAGCCAGAAGAGGAGCTGTGAAACGAATCCAAGAAAACAGTTTCAGGAGAGTCCAAAATGCTCCCGGACACTCCCGGACGCTCTTCGGCGACCAACCGAAAAGGCAATTAATTAAAAATCGAATGGGATATTATAGGATATTCGTATTAAGGTTTGATATCGCGTCAGGTCAATATGACAACACTATCAGGCGCGCGTACTGTTTGAGTACGTTTCTTATAACGTAATGAGAACTCTGGCTGGCCAAGAGATAGGAGATGCTACCTTTATCCGCTTCCTATGCCAATGCTCGAAATTAGATATTTGAGTATCGCACATAAAACCTTCAAATCTCTGTTGTGTCTCCATCAACATTCTGAAATCAATAATCCAATACAAATGGATGTTCGTTTCGTATAGCTATCTATTTTATACTATAGCTTCACCATCCATAAAACTGAAATAAGCAGGACATGACTCAAACTAAATTCTGAAATCCCGGGCTTCCCCGGACAAACATAGAATTAATTTGACACGAGCTCTCTTTTTCTGTCATCTTGCCTCTCAAAAGAGTGTGACGATTATATTTTCCACGAGCAAAAAAAGATTTCCTTAGTTAAAATCCTAAAAGAAAACGTATTTGTGCCAGATTTGTCATCCAGGGACAGCCTTTTCCAAGTTGCAATCATATATAAAGGTACGAGAAAAGCGTTGAAAGTGTCATAAGAGCGGTTTGTGCAAAGGGTGAATGAGATTTATGAGGAGATTTATTTTTAATTACCTGCCGGGAGAATTTATATTTCCGTTGTAGGCAACCCGTGTCGTTTGTAGGGAATTTAATGAAGATGTATATTAAATGCGGATTAGTGTTCGGTGGAGACATGGTATAAGTGAAATGTGAAAAGGGTGGATGAGATTTACGAGGAAATTTATTTTTAATAACCTATTTTCCAAGGGAATTTAAATTCGTAAGATAAATCTAGAGATTATCGGGAGAATAGTTAAGGAGATTATGTCAATTGTAGATAAGTGTCTGGTGAAGACGTATTTTATTAGATTACCAGATCTCGAAATGGTTTAAAAGTTGGCCTTAATATCTATTTTCCTGGGAAAAGTTTTCTATCCAAGCGACTAGGGATAATACTGAAATTCTACGACCTATCAGTAAGGCCTTACTGATAGGTAGTAGAAGCCACAAAATGACTCTTGGTCTCAATTCTTTTGTCTCAATTCAATATAGTTTATGGGTTTCTAATCGTGTTGAGTCTCGTGTTTATTGGTTTCTTCTCGTGTTGAGGGTCGTGTTGAGTCTTACAAATTTATTTTCGCACTCGTACAGTTTAAAAAGTACTCAAAGATCTTAACATTCATATTTAAATACGCAGGTCCAGATGGAATATCCCCCATTGTTCTGAAGAGGTGTTCTTCCACGCTGGTAAAACCATGTTTTCATCGGTCTCGCCAAAGATCGAACGCACATCAGTTTACCCTTGAGCCCACCTTCAGACGTACAGTGAAGTTAAGAGGTCCTTAGCTGTTCTTAGCCGTTAAAAAAAGGGACCACTAGAACTCATTTTCCTAGCGTCTAAAGAGTTTCCAATTACTATTAAAGTATAGGTACTCATATGTATTTCGTATATCCAGAAATATGTAATATTACCATATTATCGTCACGTCAGTAGTTATGTTCTTTTAAGACATAACTGCTGACAAAAGATCCAACGACAAAACACATCTGTCGCTCGTAGAAGGCAACCTTTATTCTAGGTTAAAATGTGCACCAAAAAAGTGTTGAGATGTTTTGTGGGCATTGATTTAGCGGGCATTGATTTAGCAGTTGCCGGGTGGCGATATGACATTTGGGGCACAAGACAGACAAATTGTATAAATAAAATAAAATGCTCACGAGGTGAAATAACTTTTGTGTGGCCGAATTGTGAATAAGTTTTGTAAAGATAATATTTTTCGCACTATTTAAAATCCATTGATTGTGACAATAGATAGGTTAAAGAATGAAACCATATCAAATCCTATTGCCAGTTATTGTGTTGGTTCATTTGGCCTTTTTTGCCAGTACATATGGATCCAAGACTCCCGAAAAGCCATTGCCAGTACCAAGTCAGCTGTCTGCGAATTGGAACGTTTCTTCGAATGCTGGGGTTGAACCAGAGACCAAGCATTGAAGAATTAGTGCAAACATTTTAGACATGTACATAGTTAAATTCTTAAAAATAAATAAATTATTTGGTTGCATTTACCAGGTGTTTTTGTTTACGACTGAAACAACGCTGCCTGTCAGTGAGTATGGAGTATCGAGAGGGTGGCGGAGGGATTGGGATATCCTTGCCTTGCATGCAAAACGACATTGCCAGACCGACTATGAATTATTCATTCAAATACTATAGGGTTTATAATACCAAACCTGAAGTATTTATTAAGATTTAAGTATTTTCAAAAACGACAGGACTGGCCCATAGTTTCTTTGTCAACATAAATGTGTGTCACTTTGCCTTTACACGGCAAGTGATTAGGTCCTGGAGCCAAGAAATTGACTCTATTAA
This sequence comes from Neoascia interrupta, assembly GCA_947623515.1. Classification (NCBI taxonomy): domain Eukaryota; kingdom Metazoa; phylum Arthropoda; class Insecta; order Diptera; family Syrphidae; genus Neoascia; species Neoascia interrupta. Next base: position 11,003,334 of record OX392462.1, read on the forward strand.
CGTCTTATTACTTTAGTCACGCATTGAATTTAAATGATGGAGCTTACTGAAACACTTGTACTTTTTTCACAGAAAATCAATTTGATATTTGCATAAAATTTTAATAGTGACAAGAATTTTTATGATCTTAATGCATTCATAATGGCATAACTTTATTTTATTAGCCTTGTAGGCTCTCCTTGAACTTGACTTGCTAGTTCAACGAGAAAGGTCCGTCACGATAAAAAAGAATCTCAAGGTTTTTTGTAGAAATATAATCAAGGCTCTAAGAATTTAATTAGGAAACTAATCAATCTTTCACTGGGAAAGTATCCTTAGTTTTTTCCTGACAATAAATAAAGTTAAAAATTACAACTTTTTTCTATATATTTTTAGTTAAAATTTTGGGCGTTGCCAGTTTTCAATTTTCGGATTCCGTTATAAAAAAAATTTACTAAAATTTACTGGCAAAAAAAAGCTATCTACAGAATAGAATCACACAAATCCAACTACCAATTGTTCGAGCTGCTAGGAATTACTAAAAGACTCTGCCAATGCCAACAAAATTTACTTTGACGTTTGCTTTCTGCAGCCATTATTTATATGACTGAAACCATAAATCTGCAGCACATCAGATAATATTCAAAAGTTTGCGTTTAAAAACCCATTTGTAAGTTATCCTTAAGTCCAGCGAATTTATGGGTTCAGTTAAGGATATGAGCCGTTTGCACCCTGCTAATATCGTACAACTCAAATGTTGTGACTCAACACACAACACGCACCATGAGGCTTATTAAAATTCATACATTTTCTCTGTTATGCTTTCTTTTTATCGCAAACACTGCATCTGACTTACTTACAATTTACTTTCTCGAAACTGTGTTTATGTTGATGGTCCGTCGTCAGTTGCCCCCGTAATTAGCTTCTCGAAACTCAACATCATGTTTATGGTGTGTCTCGCACTTTTAATGAAAACGCCCCATATCGTCGCACAAACATTAAGTGACGAAAGTAAGTCGTATTTATTGAGGTTAGGGCGTTTGCTTACACTTGCAACCTAATTTAGTTACGGAAACATTTACAGGTAATAATATTGTAAATAACTAGCATATAGAAGGAAATCTTTGTTAAAAGAATTTAATATCAAGTTTGTTGGGTAAAGGGACCAATATGGGAATTCGTGACCAAAACCAAAAGGAAAGTAATAACTTTCATTTTGTCCTAGTAAGGACAAAAAGTGTGCCAACGCGGTCGCTGAATTGGTTGGACACAACTTGTTATGGATCGTATAGCGTTGTGAGTTGTGACCTTATTCCAAAGACTATATAGTGTATTGCCTGCATTGGACATAACATTTTTATTACCACTCAAAACCACAAGGAAAAATATGTTGATATTTAATAGAGTTTTGAAGGATACTTTTTAATGCTTACGACCTACGTAATGTACAAAGATAATTAAAAGCGAGAGCTGTTTGGTGCATAAAAACTGAACTCCGAAATTTCCTAAAGGTTACGGCGTTATTATAAAAAAAACCTTATCATGAACAAGCTTTATTGGGTAATGTACAACGTGTACCTAGTCATTGATAAGGACTGCCTCACAAATTTTCGGGATTCAATAAGGTCTTTTTTTAACACCAAAACCTTAGGGCTTTTTAAGTGCTTCATGGTATATGTTCGTTTTATATCCGCAATGGTTTTTCGGATCACTTTTACTTTTATAGAGTCTGGCGATACTCCAGGTGTGCTAAAGGAGCTTCTTATTCTGGTCAATTGCAAATTCTTTAGGCGGTGGACGTGCACACGAACTTATTCGACTAGAGCGTTTTCTTTTTGAATAAAACATTCAAGTACCCGTGTGGGACTTTGATATACAAGCTAGTGCAGACAGGCTTCGTATTATGCTCTATTTGGGACGTCCAAAAAACTTCTCCTTGACACACTTCGCTTGTAACCGGTGTGTATCATTCTTTCGTTCCAGGTAAAAACTCTCAAATAGTGGTCCATAAAATATTCGGGTCTTGTTGTTGCTTATATAAGTATTCTTTTTAATTTTATCTTAGGCTGCTTGTATTTCAATCATGACTTTTCTTTTTTACGTGATAGGGAAATCATCCCGGTGGCACAATCCCCGAGCTTGAAGAGTCTGGTCCAAGTTTCGGTAAGTGACAGGTCTGTTGTCTTAGAAACCTGAGTCAGTGACCCACCTTAGGGATGTGAATGCTGCCTTATCCTCCACCATATCTCTGTTCTAGGACCAAATCCTTATTGAATTAAGCCCCAAACAAAATCAGGTAACTCATATAAGGCTATTGTCGTCCTGATTATTGACAACACCTTTGATGATAATTTGATAATTCTTCCGCTGAATGCACTACTTCTGGTGTCTATAAAATTGACTTCTGAGGCTAGATCATCCAGGCAATTTCAAACAGGATTATAGTGTTGGAATTCTCTTATTGCTTAACACTTACAAACAGCAAGCCCAATCAAAGGACAGACATCCCCCCTAAAACCTGTAAGGACGATCAAGTAAAGAGCGTAGTGGAATCGAAATCAGCGCTGAGGATTTGGAATAACCGTTCCTGCAGACAACGGCACCAGCGCTGAAATCAAACGAAGGGTAACTCTTGCCAATCGCTGTTTCTTTGGGCTATGAAGGCATTGAGTAGCAAAGCCCTCTCTCGAGCAACTAAAGTGTCCATTTATAAGACCCTCAACATCCCAGTCTTGCCTTAGGGTGCAAAAACATGGACCCTGTCAAACCCCGATGAAAACACTTTAGGCTGCTTCGAGGAGAAAATTCTTCGAACGATTTACGGCCCCGTCTGCAAAGACGGAGAGTGGAGGAGGAGATATAACATCGAACTGTATGGGCTGTACAGCGACACCGAACTATCCAGAAGAGTCAAAATACAAAGGCCACTATGACTGGGTCATCTAGAGCGGAACAACACCCGGCCCGGAAAATCTTTGAAACCACCCCGCAGGGACGGCGCACTATGAGCATCGACGCTCGCAGGTGGTGCACGTAAGTGGAAAGGACCTCAGCCAACTTCGCATGCGAAAAACTAGAGAAGTATTCCAAAACGAACTGAAACCCGCTGTCAGGCAGAATTACTCAACCCAGCCAGCCGAAGAATTTATCGACGAAGCGTACGAGCAATGTCTTCCACACGACTTAGATAAGGTCAGCTGGTGTCTTAGCTTAAGTGCAACAAAGCAGAATTTTGGCGAAAATCCAGGAATTCCAAATTGACCCCAACCTCCTTTTCATCAATTTCAGGGTATTTCCACGTATGACAGCAAAGAGACGAACCATGTTGCGCAATTTTTAATTTTGAAATCCCTGCTAAACTCATAAGTTTGTGCAGGATAAGACAATGGAAATCTCAAGCAGTTCTACCCCTCTGATGTAAAAAAGGATAAGCCGATAAACTGTAATGTAGTTTCTTTAAAATCATACTTTAGATAATTATGCAGAACTCCGCGCCAACACCAGAGGCAAAACCTTTCAAAAGCTCGTACAATAACTCGCAAACGCAGACGACATTGACCAGTTGAGGTCAAATTATCGCCGGGGGCAAAATTCCTTTTACAATAATCTGCCTTTAAATTCAGCTTTCAAAAATCTGCTTGTCAAAATTCTGAACACGCAGATTTGACAAGTTTAAAATGCGACATAGTGAAATATGTATATGAGGATCTTGCCACTTTTTTCCTTTTTTTACCTTTGCTTTACTTCAACAAAGTCAAAAGTTGGCTAAAAAATCAGAACAACTTTTAGGACTTGTCTACCAGGGCTCAGCTGTAAATTCAAACAATGACGCCAGCGCTAAAATCAAACGAAGGATAACTCTTTGAAATCGTTGCTTCTTTGGTCTAAAATGGCAATTGGAGCAGCAAAGCCATAAGCGTCCATTTATAAGACCCTCATCATCCCAGTCCGGCTGGGTCATCTAGAACGGATGAATATCAACTCCTTGAGCCAAAAAATTTTTGAATCCACCCAGCATGAACGGCGTAGTAGAAAAGGCTCAGGGTGGATAACTTTGCTCGCAAAACTGGAGACGGCTAGTTGGAGACAGAGCTGCCTGGCGAAGTTTGTGGACTGAGGCCTAGGTCGAGCCCAGATTGTAGCGCCACCTTTAAAGAAAATTAAAAGACAAACCTTCAATAGAGTGTGAAAATAGGATAGATGAGAAAACCATGCATATCAAAATCTAAAATACATATAAGGGATTACTTGAAAACGCATATTACATAAAACCATTTAATACCGATTCGGTGGCGCATACGCAACATTTTATGCTTTTGTTACACAGGTTTTCTTTACGATGTCATCTTTCCAATAAAAATTACTTACGCCGAGGTTGCAATTTAACCCGGTGTAGGTAAAGTCAAATCCAGTCTGACATGCTGATTGATGCACCCAGCGCTTAATAAAAAAAAATTTTTAAACTCTGTGTTAAAAGCGTAAAAGTGGGTGACAGTTTGCAGCAATTACGCAATGGCTGACCTAACTAGTTTTTAGAAAACTCCTCCTATGAGCTCGGTAAAAAATTATATATTATTTTTTGATTCCAGATCCATGGTGCCGTGACATAATATACTAAGCGACATAAGGCCAAATTTGAAATGTGGTTTTAAGTCACTTTATGAAAGTGACATAAGGCCAAATTCTCAAAGTGATTTAGGGCCAAATTTGGAGATTTGCTTTTATATCGCTTGGTCTTATGTCACTGCACCCTCTTATTATTTAGGGAAAGAACGAGTAGTAAATAACACAGAAACGTTAAGTTTTTTTTTCGTTTATTTTTGCACATGGCTTACACCCCAAATAAATTCAAGTGCCAAAATTTTAATCTTATTCGAAGCTAATGTCAAATTGAAAATATATCTTCCTGGTGGGAAAAATCTGGGCAAAAACTCCGACCTTACCACATACTTGTCAACGGTATAAACAAATTTCGCTGGAATTGGACACTTTTTCAGTAGCTTGTGTTCCTTTGAAAATGCAATAAATAGTGTCCCAAATAGTAAATTGTATTTTTTCGGATCGAGCATCATCTGACACACGTCAATGTTCCAGTTGAATGGTGAAGGTCTTATTTTTCGTCCAATATTCTGATAGCCTCGCACTTTGAAATTAAGGTCATTTAGAACCCTCATCGTTCTTACTTGCATGCTAAATGTGTTGTTAGCAAAGTCCCAAAATGGAATCTGCAACCAATTTGGATCGTTAAAATGAACGGTAAATTTCTCTTGTTGTATGTAAAATGTGAGCTGTGTTAAAAGGAAAATTATCGTTATAAAAAAGAAATATATTATTCAATTATTATAACTTGCCACAGATTGAAGGGTGAGGATTGTGATTATTATAAAAGTACTATGCCTGCGCATAATGTATGCAGACCTTTAGTCTGCATATAAAATTTTGACTAACGAGCTTCGTATATGGGATGGTCTTCTTTACCTATGCCGTCAGACAACCAATGGTTCAAACATCTGATAAGGTGGTAGCGCAAAAGATTAATTCCTATTATGTGCACGCTATGTTCAGATCAACTTTTTTTTTATATCAAAGGTAAAAGTTAACGTCAATCAAATTTCATTTCTAATCGGGCCTAAACTAATGTAAATAATATTTAAGAGTTGGCTTTACTTTAAAAAAAAAGTAGTGATCTGCAAAACCATGCATATGAAAATTAAAAATAGGCTTGAATGTAACATGAAATGTGCTGGAAACTCTACCTTGGAAAGCACAAAATTTAAGGGGTTCCTCGAAATCACATATTGGGTACTTTTTTGTTAAATTTTTGACATTTTCAAAGCCAATAATGAAAGATAATTTTGACTTTTTTCTTTGTAATTTAACTTGTAAAACTTGTACAGGTAAAGTTTTCTTTTCATATTGATAAAAGCTTGAGACTATTCAAGATATTATGCGAGTTAACACCAAAATGATATAGTTTTATTTGAAAAGTTCATGTATGCCATTATCGGTTCATGTGTGCATCGGTTTCTTGCTGTCAAGATGGCTTCAGTTATATTGAGGGCATTGGTCGATTAGCAGGATCAATTCGCATAATTTTGGTGGTTTATTGCCGTTGCCTCGGCGAAACATAAGATCACTCAAAGCGTTCATGCAGAACGTCAATTGGGTCGGTCGGAGTGTGGCACATGGTGCGCGCCTACTGAAAACACATGACGACTAGGCAATTGCCTCCGTAATTGCCTCATCCACGTCAAAATCGAAAAAGTATAGACCAATAGTGGCGCTAGCGTAAAATTCACTTAAAACCGTAAGGCTTTGAGGATGAATTGTCAAAGCCCCTTCTGGGGCCGCTGGTCTCCAATTGGGCGCCTCCCCAGTCGGCGGAAAGGGCAACGTTCACTAGGTATGGTGGGGACCGGTACGAAGATTATTCGGGGCGGACCAAAACTAGCAACAAACAAAAAATCCAAAGGAGTCTGTTTCAAAATTAAGGCGCTTTCTGATCTGCGTCTGCTTTTCAGGTTAGGGAAGGCCAAATATTTAATACCTTTTTCTCTTCTAACACGCAAATAAAATGGACAACAACTGCCAGATATTTTTATTGAATGCTCGTTAAAGGCATAACACTTGCGGGGATAAGCTTTGGTGTTTCTGTGCGTCAGCGATTGTGTTGTATCGAGAACCCTTACCCCCAAATTCTCTCCTCTCGCAATGTGCTACACATTTACTGAAGGTCTATAAAGAAGTCAATGAATTTGAATCTGTCCGTAGATGAATATTCTTAAAGATGAAGACGACATGATTACTTGCTATTTGTCTTGAGTTATACTTATTAGATAATTCTTTACTATGTGTACACACTTGCTTGCTGTTTTTCTTGCTGTTTATGGATGCGAAAAATTTTATTACAAGATGAAGTTTATTAAGGCAAAAAACGGCAATCAGATGAACTACAAAACTAAATTTGATTTGAGACCAAAAAATAAGTCCTATAAGTATTTACCCTTTAAAACAAAATTTTGCTAATGATCATCTTTATGATCTTCTAAAACGGATTCTTTAACTAAAAGAGTCAAGTAGCAAGACGGTCCCATAGCAATAATGTCCCGTAAAGCACCTCGAATTAGACCAATCATCTGTTTCTGGGCATACCAGGGGCGCGGCTGTCTGCTTCTATATCGACAAGCCAAGAATAAACTAATGAACCAATCCCCCAAGTAAGGTTGGAGTTAGGATACCCTTGAGGAAAGGAATGCCTAGAGATGGTAGGAGCCGAATAAAATCCACGAGATTTCAAATCGTCAACAGCATTAAACGTCATTAACTTTCCTTACTGATTAATCGAACTCCTGACCAGAGCTAGTTCCCGGTTACCTGAGCCAATGCTGTCGTCAATCATCCACGGTTTAAGGTTCTTTGAATGCCTTGAAATGTGATGTTTGAAGAAGAAACTATAAGAAAATTGTAATTTTTTTGCGGTCGATCATAGAAACGTCAGGATCACTTTAGCCTTATTTTGCAATTTTCGGGCATATGTATTGAAGTAAGTTAAACGCAATTTTTGTAGATTACCCGAAGCCATGGGGTGATTATGTGCATTGCATAACCTATTAAAGAAACTGCAGAATAATTTCCAATGGCCAATCCTGGTGATCTCAAGAGTGTTAAGGCCACACAATTTGCTAAGGGCCCCGAAAATTCAGTTTGTGTGGAAATTCAAATACGTTTCAATAATTTTCAAATCCTTTTTGACTAGTTTCTACCCACGATGCTTAAGAACGTTTGCATGGGATCGTAGAACTAAAGGCCTAACCGCAACAGACTTAGATGGGCTTAAGTCGGCTTTCCGAAATGTCCCATTACACGCGATTCATATGCCACGACCATAATAGCCGTTTGCTCGGTTTCCTTAGGTCTTCCTTAACTTTTGCTCTCTAAAGCTTAGATCCACTCAAGTGAGAGGTTCAACACGGGAATTTAAAAGCTGGTAAGATACACACAAATTTCAAACGATTTCTGAAACGTTTGCTGAGGGCTATTATGGGCACCGTAAGTAATTGGCAGAACTTGAGTGGGATTTTCGATGTATTTTGACAGAAGTTTAATTACACTAAAGTCTATTATGGTTGGGGCTTAAGCTAGAAAGAATATTCTGGAGTCTGTTATGTTTTTTCTGTGAACTTATAGAAATAACTTAATGGTCCCTTCTCGGGTTTTGCTTGAAATCCTTAAAAATACTTTTGTACGTGTTTCACTTCAATAAAACAAAATTGTTGATAGTCCATGAGATGAGAAACGAAAAACAAGCTACATGTAAAATAAAACTAAAATCGATTAAAGCTTAGTTGGCAGGTTAGAGACCACAACTAAAAAGACTCGTTTGGCTTTATCTTACTTAGTAGAAAAATATTAACATAATCTGAACAACAATAGAGTAGAGCTTAGCATTTGTTCAACATGTTTTTTTTTTATTTCTTATAATCATATTTTAACTCCAACAGCATTTGCCTAAGTTGTAGCATGTCTTATTGCCCAAATTAACTCTAGTTCCATAAAATCAATCGTAGCCGAAGTTAATGTTACATTAAAAAGAAATCGTCCAGGTGGAAGGAAACTTGAAAGAAATGGCGCCTTCATTGTATTGTTCACCGAATAAACCAAGTCCTTAGAAATCGGGCACTTCTTTAAATGGTGATTGTTCTTCGCAAATTCCGTGAAAATTGATCCAAGAAAAAAATTATACCTTTTTGGATTCAGCATAAACTTACACATATCAACATTCCAGTCAAATGATGGTTTTGTCTTCTTGCCCATACGCTGAAAACTTCTATATCTAATGTGGATATCATTAAGAGTCTTCAGTATTCGGGCGCGAATACATAACATGTTGTTTGTAAACTCCCACAATTCAAATTTTATCCATGTTGGATCTGTGGTATGAATTGCCATTTTTTCTTGACGTATATTAAATGAGATCTATAGAATTGTAAAAAGGGACAAAATGAATTTTTTGGAAAATCAGGGAATATTAATTTATGTCTTGCCACAGTATGCACGGAGACAGAGAGTAAAGTGATTAGAGTAAAAAGGCTAGACATTATGTATGCGGACCTCTGGTCCTCTCTTTCCAGACTAACAAGGAAGCTTTGCACATTATAATGTAAATAAGTTTGCTGCTCCTTTACCTTCGAAAGCAATTTTGAAAAAAATTTCATATCTGATTGATCAGGTTGGTAGCGCAACACGATTAGTGTCAATTAGGCGCACGCCATGCTTATAGGAAATATTTAAAAATTTACTTACAAACTCTACTGAAGTTCAAATTTAAAATGTGCTGCAAATGCCTAGGAGCTGAAAAAAGTAGGTTAGGTTAGGTTGGAAAGGGTTGTTTGCAACTAGTGCAAGTTCACTCGGTGGCCAGATTGGCCCATTGTGATTACCCTTGTGAGGTAGACAAACATGGTTGGAAATATGTCTTACTAACTGAACCAGCCTGATCTTTTGATAAATCTTTTTAGGTCAAGTAGTTATATTCCTGCCAGGTCGTCCAGGCTATCAAAGAACCTGACTCCTAAAAAGGTTAGTCGTCGTTCCTGGAGAGCTGGGCAGTGGCAGAGAAAGTGTTCTATAGACTCTATTTCTTCTTCATCCCTTCAGCTTCTGCAGAAGTCGTTGGCAAAGATTCCCATTCGTGTAGCCATGACACCTATGGTGCAGTGTCCCGTGACTACACCCACGAGTGTTCTTATGAAATTTTTACTGAGAGATAGAAGGGTCGTTGTTCTTTTTAGGTCGAGTACTGGCCATAAGCTGTGAGTTATAATACAATCTTTAGACTGTTTCCAACGTTCATCGGCTAGTTTGATCGTGTATTGATCTATAAGACTTTTGGCTGTGTTGAAAGGGAGATAAACCCGTCGGTCAGCCATCGTTATGTCCATATCAGAACCTTTCCTTGCCAATTCATTTCCGGCCACGCCAACGTGCCCAGGAACCCAGCAGAGTAGAACTGTGTGGAAGCTCATATCCTTTAATGCCATGAGGCAGTCCTTGACACACTTAGAGTAGACGAGGTTGGAGTCCAGGGCTTTAAGTGCTGCTTGACTATCAACACATACGGTGATTTCCGTTGCTGGAAGATCCATAGATTGAATTGTCTGTGCAGCTCTCTTCACCGCATAAATCTCAGCTTGAAAAACACTGCAATAGTCAGTAGTCTCTACCCAGTCATGCCTACTTGGTATAATGACTTTGAATCTTTTGTCGAAGTCAAATTGAGGTTTCTTATAATCCGTACGGGTTACAGACCCATTTTGATTTAAGATGTTCAGAATGTTCGAGTGTCCTAGACATTGTGAGTTCCAGAGGTTGTTCTCTCTTAGTCTGATAGCTGCCTTTGCCGCCACATTTCTTGTGAAAAGCTCCAGAGGTTGGAGGTGCAGCATTGTTTCCAGACCTGTTTGAGGCGTGGATCTTAATGCACCTGTGATACCTAAGCAAGCTAATCTTTGTACCTTCTTCAGATTATTGAGGTAAGATTTCGTTTTACACGCCTCCCACCATACCAGTGATTCATAGGTAAGAATAGGTCAAACAACCGTTGTATAATGCCAGTATGTTATTTTGGGCTGAAGACCCCACTTTTTCCCAATGGCTTGTTTACATGTGTAAAGAGCAATGAGACCTTTCTTCATTCTCTCCTCCGTGTTCCTTTTCCAATTAAGTTTGGAGTCATGAAAAAAAAAGTAAGTCCTTGACAATAAAAAGTAAGTCCTTGACAAGTTTTATAAACTGCATAGGCACGCCTTAAAAGAATAACAAGCAATAGAAGACAAAGTGTAACATGGTAGTATTGACAGAAAAAAATGTTTACGCTGACATAATAGAAACCAACGTAAGAAAGATAACAACATTATGCCAACTCATCGCCAAAAGGCTGACGCTTTTTAAACATGGCCTCCTCTTTTACCATATTGGTGTAATCCAATGAACATCAATTTATTTTGATTACAAGAGTGTTGGTGAAAGAATGTACCCTTGCGGTATCCCATGCTTAGTTTCAAATTTTTCGACTTTTTTTTTAAACTGTGGAACTTATGTTCCCTATAGGGTACCTCATGGATCATAATCTTTTCTCTTCAATGCTGATACAAAAGCCTTAGCTAAAACCTGATTGCCACCATTCTAGCTAAGAATGGTGGCAATCAACTGAAGCATCGATTTGCACAGAGCCTTCCCAAAAAGTTTAAAAAACAACTCCAAACGCTCCGCTGTAAATGTAAAAGGAGACAGGCTGAGCGAGGGATGTATATGAAAACACTGCCCTCGAAATATTGAAACTAAATACTCTGCTGGCGATAGTACATATTTCTTTCCTCCGTAAAGGCATAACACTTGCGTGTTTGGTGTTATTGTGCAGCGTTTTCCCTGGCTCAGCCTGTCTCCTTGTACATTTACAGCGGAGCGTTTGGAGATTTTTTTTTAAACTTTTTGGAAAGGCTCTGTACAAATCGATGCTAGAGTAATCGACTAGAATTCCAACTCCCCGGACCCAAAGTCCGGATGAATCCTGTTAAAAAATTATCAAGAACTCTGATAAACTCCTATGAAAATGAGTTTGCATCAAATTAAAAATTCCCGATTTTAAAGAACACTCTTTTCGAACTCAGATTCTCTCTTAATCCTTTCGAGAAGAAATCCTAGGCTGCTTTCATAAAACTCCTTCAGTTGTTTGACTCCTCCCTTTATTTTTGATCCTGTCTGGATGAGCAGTGGGTGGAGGAGAAAGTAGAATGGAAAGTTGTACGGGTTGTACAGATGTATTTTCTTATACACATCTTAGAAGTATGAGAAAATACCAAACTACTGAGAGGGTTGTGTCATCTAGTGAGGGTAGAAAACCATTGCTTCGACTGAGGAAATTTTCAAATTCACGCCGCATTAGAGTCGGCGCAGCAACGCAGTTCCGGTGACTTGGGTGGACATGAAAATGTATGGGCGGTGTTAGTTTTCCGTGGAAAACTAGGGTTAAGAACAGAGCCATCAGCAAGAGAAGTTTGTTGGCTAAAGCTGTGGTCCAACCCGGACTGTAGCGCCATCTAAATTGAGTATCAGTAAGACATGTTGCGCAAAGGTTTTAAAGAGAGCTGTGAGTGGTATTAAAGAGAAAGACGGTGGTTATAGGAGCCGCATTGGGTATGGAACGAAAAAGGCGCGGGAACGAGAAATCCGAAATTGAGTTTCGGATCGAGAAAGGCAAAAGTCCAACAAGTTCCCTCCGTTCCTGTTTTGATCCGGGTCGCCGTGCCTCCCAATTACACTTCTCGGCCGGATACTCTGACTCTAGGTTTGGTGCGTACACCTGCGATCGCTCGAACTTAAGCTTTAAGGTCAAAACCCTCCCTCCTAATGGAATAAACTCTTATACGTTTTCCAACAACCGGAAGTCCTGTGCAGTGTACCCTGTACATTAATGGAGTCCCATTGAAACAGGTTTAGAAGTTTAAGTATCTCAGGGTCTTTTTCACGAAAGATGGAAGGAGTGATACTAAGTTATCCTGTAGGATTAACCAAGCTGGAGCAATAGTAAAAGAACCACGCGCCAGCCGGTCATCAAGAAAGCTGAGCTTGGACTGAAAGCAAAGATCTCAGTTTTTAATTCATTGTTCGTGCCAACCCTCATCTATGGTCATGAAATTGGGGTAATGACCGAAAGAATTAGATCGCGGATACAAGCTGCCGAAAGGAGATTTTTGAAGTGCGTTACTGGTGTTACTCTTAGGGATAGAGTGAGAAACGCCAGTATTCGTTGGAATCTTGGTGTTTAGCAGCTACTTCTGCGAGTTGAACGATCAATTCTTCGATGGTTTGGACACGTTGTTCGCATGCCCCCCGACAGACTTCCTAGACAGGTTATATTAGCCGAGATGCAAGCGCGTCGCCCGCCTGGTAGGCGAAGAAATAGGTGATGGGATCAGGTAAAGAACATCTCCGAGACCCGTCTGGGGATCGCGCCTGTGTCTCTTGAGTTGGTGGCGGAGGATCGGGAACGATGGAGGGCCGCCCTCGCTCCGTGACCCTTCTAAGGATAAACGCGGTCACGGAAAATGATGATGATAATCGAGAAAGGCGCGGGCGATGAAGTAAAGTATTACAATAGCCGGTATTGCAAAAGTACATGGAGCTGTTTGATAGTGTATATGTATTCGAACAGAGGAATAGTATTGGAATATTAGAACGACTGTAGGGCAGTACTGGAGATCTGCTTGAGAAGGTTTAAATAGTGGCGGTAGTTAATTTGGATTTGTTATATACATAGCAGTAATGGGGCTTTCATGGCCTATCCCTACATTTTAGCGGAGTAACTTTAAAGTACCTCTGTTTTAAAGTGTTTTTTTTTTTTATTTTTTTTTTTATAAAAACTTTGTTTTTCTTAATACAACTTTTCTGGCGCGCTCAACTAGTCACATGACTTATTGCCCAAATAAATTCAAGTTTCAAAATATCAATCGTTGCCGTTGTTAACGTGAGATTGAAGAGAAACCGTCCTGGTGGAAAAAATGTGGGTAAAAACTCCGACTTCATTACGTATTTGTCCACAGTATAGATGAAATTTGCAGGAATTGGACACTTTTTCATCAATCGATTTTGTTTCGAAAAATCGACAAAAAGTACCCCAAGCAAAAAATTATACCTTTTTGGACTAAGTATAAACTTACACATGTCAACGTTCCAATTGAAAGGTGATGGTTTTATCTTACGTCCAAAACGTTGAAAACCTCGAATTCGAACTTTAAAATCCTTCAGAATCTTCAGTGTTCGACTTTGCATGCTGAATGTATTGTTGGTGAAGTTCCAGTACTCAATATCGATCCATGTTGGGTCATTGTAGTGAACTGCGAACTTGTCTTGTTGTATATAGAAAGCATTCTGTCGGGGAAGAGTATTGAAAAGGAGGCACACAATTTGTTTAAAAATAAATAATCTTGCCCCAAAATAAAGAGAAAGGAGAATGGTTGATGTTGTTAAATGAATACTTGGCCAAAGCATAATGCAAATACTCAAGTCAAACTGACATTAAATCTAGCTGACATGTTTTATTGATAAGTCGCGTTTTATGGTGTCATTACAAAAAAAAAGTCAATTAGCCGATTGTATTTGATATGGTATCGAGAGAATTGCTATCCTATTAAGTGCACGCGTGGAGTTAAGCTTTGATAAATATGAACACCAGATTGGGGCTCTTAAATCTATAGAAATTAAGATAAAAAATATTGTGTTACCCAACCTCAACCATAGATTTCGCAAGAGAGCGTTTCAAACAAGCCAAGCCCAGTAAACAACCATGGCTTGTTGCAAGGAAATGTTGGATTTCGCGTCAGATTCAGATATCGCAGGCAGGGAATTCCTCCAGGCGTAGTAGGATTTATTTTTAAAGAATTTTGAAGTTTTGCAGAAGCCCTGAGACTACTTGTCTATTTTTTAAAATGAAATAAAAATTGCAAAAAAATTGTGTTTGCTACTTTTTATTGTAAAAAAAAGCATAAAAAAGGTAACATAGCGAGAGTTCTTGTGTTCTGGCACTCGCAAACTATACACTGAGTTACAAAAACGTGGCGCAACTTGAAATTTCCGGATAACTTGTTTATTATAAAAAACGGTTCTTTTCATTATTGTGTTGTTTATTCATACAAAAGTAAGTAATTCATGTACAAAATGAAAAAAAGAAAAGAAAAAAGATAAAACCTTAATTCGGAAAAATGTCCAACAGCTTCGGAAATACAATTTTGAAAATATGTCACTTTTTTCAGTTATACTCAGTGTATACATAATTACGAGGGGTTGTTCCTATTTTTCCGCTGGGGTAGTGAGATGGAGTAGTTTGCGTATTGAAATCAGTAAAATCGACTTAAAAATAAAAATAAATCCATAAATTGAAACATGGTTCAAGTATTTTTTGTGTGACCCACAGGCTACATCGAAGAAGTATAATATTCAAGGCAAGTAAATGTATCGTGTCCTACACAGCGCTCGGATTTATGTATATTGGAAAATAAGGAACACATTCTCAGTAAACTAGTCTTAGAAATATATCGTAGGTAATTCCTGCAGCTAATAAAATTGACTTCTATTTCAAAAAAAAGCGGTGGCGATGCCGTGGCGTAGTGGTTAGTGTGCGTGCTTACTACCCCGGAGGTCTGGGTTCGAATCCTGCCATCGTCACATGACAAAAAAAGACTTGTTCTTTTTCACGGTCACCACCTCCGCGAGGGTCTGACAAGCCCTCCGACAGTATCATTTGTCTTGAAAAACTTCTGAAAGTGCCGTTCGGATTCGGCTAAAAATTGAAGGTCCCCTTGTATGTAAAGAAATTAACACACCAGCGTACATTATTGAGAAGTTGGCCCTGGTTCACCTCGAGCTGTTGTGTCACTCTATTATTTATTTCAAAAAGAAGATCTCTTTCAACCGGAAGCTAAGACAAACAAATGACAGTAAAGGTCTTACAAATTTTATAAAGTTTGCCCTGATCTCTGTGGACTATGTTCATCTGTGCTGTGACTTTCAGATTTTGTGACAGTCAATGTGATGAAACAATATAATCGGATTGACTGCCACGATTCGGTTTGGATTTTAATTTTAGATTTTTTTTTTCTGTATTCATGTCGGTGCAGAAATTCAGCCTAGGTGTAGGCAAAAAGCCCAACTAACCAGAAAGTTTGAAATCTGGGGACCAGCTGATTTTGACGGTGATTGATCGAAAGCTGTCACAGGAAAAGTGTGATGATCACAGTTTACGCAGATGAATTTTTGTGATCTGTGACATACATCACCAGAATCTAGATTCTACCCCAGGTTTTGCCTTACACTTCGATTTTGAATCATCCTGTTTGATAACAGGATAGTAACAAGAATATTTTCAGTACATACACATGACACAAACTCCTGACACTTATGTGTACTGTGTGGACATGTGTATCTATAGCCTACGACCCAATGAATCCGTTGCATACGTCACGTTAAAGTACTCAACTGACAACTAATAATTTTTCAGTCGCGTTTCAAGTGTTCGTACGAATAATTGATGTCACGTGTGTGGTGGAAGGGATTTTTTGTTTCGATTCACGGTATGTGGCTCTTGTGTCATGTGTATGGGACGGGCCGCTTTAGTCACAAAAATAGGCGCTAACGTAGTTGCTTTCCATTCATAAAGACTACTAATGATGGGTGAGGA
This sequence comes from Neoascia interrupta, assembly GCA_947623515.1. Lineage (NCBI taxonomy): Eukaryota > Metazoa > Arthropoda > Insecta > Diptera > Syrphidae > Neoascia > Neoascia interrupta. The sequence continues at coordinate 11,019,547 of OX392462.1, forward strand.
TTCTCAAGCCTTCAGCCCAATAAATCAGTTGCGTCGGTCACGTGGAAGTACACAACTGACAACTCGGTGAAATACACACGTTCTTAGGGGAAGCGACGTACGGAACGCACTTCTTCTATGGGTCGCTTCCCATAAGAACGTGTGTATTTAACTGAGTTGTCAGTTGTGTACTTCGACGTTACGGACGCAACGGATTCATTGGGTTGAAGGCTTCAGACCAATCAGACTTTTCGACGAGGGCATGTTGATGTATTTTTCGTCAAATTTATTTCCTAGTGCGAGACAGTCAGTCGTAACCGGTGCTGACTGTTTGAAAGTTTCTTTATGACGCCAGGTCAAGCTGGTCAAGAAACGTGCTTAGAGACTGTATGGCAGAGTTGTAAAAGAATAAAATCTTTTGAGAGTTCAAGTCCAAAAGACTTCATCCTACAGACTTCTGAATTCCGGACTTTGACTTCAGAAAAAAAAATCACCATATTTAAAGTTCTTAGTTGGGTCAGGTACTTTGGACTAATCCGGAAATGGAAGTCCAGTGACTGCATTCATTTGGGAATGCACTGCATTCACTGAAGTCACTTTTAAGTCCGACCATTCCCTTGAATTCACCGCCATTCCTTTGATGTCTTTCGGACTTCAATTGTTTTCGTGAAGTCCTTTTGAATGCGCTTCTACTTTGCATTCTTACTCTTTTGTTTTTTTTCATATATTTCCTCAATGTAAAGTAGAAGCGCATTCAAAAGGATATTCCAGTTCAAGAGCGGACCAGCCTGGGCAACTGGGCAACTGACGAAAGGCCTGAATTATAAAAATACAGTGGCGCAGTATTTCATATACGGCAGCAAGCATTTAAAAAAGGGAACTTGTTTAAGCGGTCGAGATGAAGCAGAGTCAACCTTTAAGACAAGATCTGATGGTGCGAGGCATATGCGCCCAACCCAATGTCAAGAGATCCTGCAGTGATTACGAGCCGGCAAATTATTTTGATCCAATCTCTACAGACTATGATACTAATTCTCGATTAACACAAACCTTTATTAAAAATGTTCGAAAATTTCTAGATTTACGATGCATTATTTAAATCTTCTCGGCAAAAAGTTAAAAAGTTTACTCGTACATCCCCTTCACACATTTCACATATCACTGTTAGGCCCATTTCACACATTCCCGGCAGCGGGCCAACCAGCGCCGGCTACCCGGTTGTTTGTATGGGCAACCGGGTTTGCAGGTGTGAACGCGCCCATAAGAACGTATTCCCAACGAACGAGTAGCTACCGCCGGTTAGCCAGCTGCCGGGTATGTGTGAAATGGTCCTTACGCTTCTTTTTTTTAACCCTTTTCAAGTATGACAGTTTAAGGCTTGAATAAGGAAACGAAAAAAGCTTTAGTAGGACAGATCTGACATAAATATGTGTTCTGTTGAGAATTTTGAAACCAAAACTTTAGTTTTCTCATAACCCAGTAGATACACTTGAGAGATGGAGAGGGAGATTTACTTTTAATCAAGCATTGCATAGAATCCTCATTCTATTAAGTTCCTATAACAGTATAAAATTTGTATAAGAGTTACGCGCAATCAAAAAGTTACCCGGTTTTTTCTTTCGCATAAGTCTTCTCTTTATTTTTAATTTCTACACTGATTCCTCGTCGCTGGAATATGGCTTTTGATGGCTTATATTCCATATCCATTCAAACTCGAGAATTTTGATCTTAGCCGTGGTTATGGTCAAATTAAACATGAAGCGCCCAGGTGGAAAGAATTTTGGCAAAAACTCCGACTTCAACACATAATTATCGACTTTAAAAACGGAGTTGGCAGGTATTGGGCACCTTTTTAACTGATGGCTTTCCTTGGACAGGGCCAAATAGACTGTGCCAACAACAAAGTTATATTTGAGAGGATTGACTATGAATTTGCACATGTCAATGTTCCAATTGAATGGTGAAGGTTTCACCTTACGTCCAATGCGCTGTGTGCCTCTTATTCGTACTTTAAAGTCGTTTAGTGGCCTCATATGTCGACTCTGCATGTTGAAGGTGTTGTTATTGAAAGACCAGTATTCGATTCGTATCCACGTTGGATCGTTGGAGGTTATTACAAACTTTTCTTGAATAACATAAAATGGCGTCTAAGGATAAAAGCATGAGAATGAAACGAAGGAACACATTTTTTTCTCTTACCACAAACTGGAGACTAAGAATTGTAAGCAGTATTTTAAAGATTTTAGGCATTAGCATACTGAAGATCACAGGTTCGACTACGAACGACTAGCATCGCAAGCAAATTGGTCGTCACTGAGACATGAAAATACTTAATTGGACGGGGGAATAGATTTTCAAACGATCGCAATGGCACAACCGCGATAAGGCAATGACCCAATCATAATTAGACCTATTTACCTCTTACTGTAAGCAAAGCAAATCACAATTAAACTCTACTTACCACATACTGTTCCAGTAAGTAACTAGAATTGTTTTTCAGTAGAAAATTGTTAATGTAATTTATTTTCACAACTTAATACAAATCGCCAATGGGCTGAGTGAAGCACGAGGACAAGATCTGAACGGCGTTTCTTTGTTCCGATGTAAGCTCGCTCTGGTTCAACTTTTCCTGAAGCCTTACTGCACTCGACACGAGGGGGGCTGCGTTTTCCGGTAGAATTCTGTTTACCACGCGAATCCATATTTGTTTAATGGTTTCTATTTTGGGAATCAGTTCGGACTTTAGCATGCTGAAGTCTTCATCATTCGAAATACCTATCACGTGACTTATCGCCACACACAGCTGAAACCACAAGCGAATCAGTAAAACTCGGCATTGCATCCAACATCCTTTTTTGACATACCTGCTCCTGTAAATTATCCCTGTGCTTGTACTCGTTGAAGTCAGTCAGATTACCGGATTGTTCCATTGCGGCTAGCAATGCTGACCAGACCATCTGAAGGCGCGCGCCATAGTTGGATCTCTCTTGAACTGTAATCAAGGCGGCTGTTCCATTGATTCGAACCTTAAAGTTATTATGATGCACAATAAGGTGGCAGAGCGATGGGAAAACAAGATTTGGCCAGTTGAGATCACTGTGCTGCCCATTAAACAAGTCGGAGTTTTTCATGAAATTCCCAATGGCATAGCATGAGTTCCATTTGACTTTCGCATTTCCCCCCGAATTCATGCAGTTAACTAGCTTTTCAATAGCTTTTTGCACTAGAGATCTCCATGCGGGTCTGTTCAAGTGATCAGTGGTAATAAGACGAAGAAGATTCCCCAGCGTTCGCACTGCGTTACTACGAACCTGTGATTTTGAAATCGTTTTATCGTAAGGTTAAAAGTTCTTTATTCCAACTTACCTTATCGTTATCACTCGCCGAATCAATGGCAGTTTCAAAAAGGCGCCTCAGCAGATCTTCAGAGATCCGTTCTACTTGAGAATTGAAGCTAAAATATATAAAATTTTAGGTGCATTGTCAAACAAAATTCAAGTCAAACTAACAAGTTCGTTATAAGAGCATCGCTAACGTTTCCCATTGACCACGACGCTCGAACTCTGACAAAGAGATTCGCATCTTTTATCAGCTGGATTATTGACTCGGCTGTGTTCTCCACAAATACCAAATTTTCACGAAGGGATGGGAAAAGCACATAAACAGCGAGCGCACGCACTGCTGCTGCACGCACGGTGTTTTCCTCGTTACATCCCGCTCCAGAGAGCAGACCAATCAGCTGGATGTGATGGGTGTGCTGGAAGAAAAAAAATTTATCTGATCACATACAAAGCGGAATTCTGTGTCCTTCCTGCTGAATCATTTTGAACTTTGATTTATATAGAGCTGGGGCTTAGCCCGAAGAGCTTATCTGATCTGCCCGTTATTTGCCTGTGGGTGTACCAATTGTAATCGGTTCGAAAGCGATTGTAGCGTATCCAGCAATTTTTATATATTATATTAAATATTCTAGTAAAAAGCATAAAAAACCAAATCCTTGCAGTCCTCGCCCGCCAAAAAGACGAATCTCTGGTTCAACATCGTTTCTATTTTCCTAAACGTTGGCTTCAGAGTAAAGAGTTAAAAATGATTTCTATTCTTGGACGAATATTCCAAACTTAAGGCCAAACCTTAAGACCTAAGAGGACATAAGCTACACGGCATAAATCGTTGTCCGGGAAACCAGTGATTTAGGTTTGTTTAAGGGAGGGAGTTCCAAGCGTTCTCCAACTGCTGAACTCTTGTTAAAAGCCTTTCGGCAGCGTTTATTTTTTTAAGGTGCCTGTCCACTTGAGGGAACTTTCGCCAGTAAACTCTCGAGAAGCTTTTCATATGAGAGTTTTTGTGTGATTTACTATCAAGAGTTGATTGCGACTTTTCTGAGAGTCCATTTCCGGATAGTGGCGCTCGAAAACGTGCCTATTTCACCGGAATTCCTACAACCACTGACGTTTTTTACTCTATCTATACGAGTAATACAAGCAACGCACCTCAGAAATCTCATTCGGCAGCTTCACCCGCGATCATTCTTTCGGTAATTCCAAAAATTTCATGACCATTTTTGAGGGGCATTGATCACGGATTCCGTTATTTCAGAATTTTCGTTCACTGAATTAAGTCTCAGTTTTTTTTATCACTGTTCCTTCTACTAACCCTCAACGCCTGACCAGACTACACAGAGATAGCGAACTCTGCAACCCCCTGCCCCCGAAAGCCCGCAAAATACTTTAGGGTTAGAAGGAACACTGATGTAAAAACTGAGACTTATGCCTTCAGCCCAATGAATTACAGGTAGACCTCACTTAACACGGGGGTTAGGTTCCTGAAAAATGTCGTGTTAAACGAAATCGTGTTAAACGATACAAGAAGCAAATGCAAATAGAGTAGTTACGTTCCATGATTTCAGAAAACCTTCAAAACTTTTGTTTTAGTTTTTTAAAAAAAAATTATTCGAGGTTGTATTATTATTAAGGATGAAAAAAATAAACAAATCACAACAAAACATAGCTTTCTTCCTGCATAACTTAACAAAAAAAAAAAATAAACAAAAACAATTTCAGTCTTAGAGCTTCCGCTTTTTGCATGAAATATGGAGAAGTCCCTTTTAAGACGTATGTTCACAAAAACACGCTATAAAAAAAGCTGGGGTACGCGTCTTTTGGCCAGAAAAATATGTACACGTGCGGAATGTGTGTCAACTGCAAACCAGACAGCATGCTAAAAAAATTGTGTCTCGCAGACCGTGCTAGAGCGAGGCTTTTTCCGTGTCAAACAAAAAAATGCCGCAAAATGTGAGACGTGCTAGAACGAGGCCGTGCTGTAAGAAGTACCTGTTAAGTGAGATCTACCTGTAGTTGCATCCGACACATTGAAGTACACAACTGAGTTAAATATACACGTTCTTATGGAAAGCGGCTCATAGAAGAACTTCTTGACGTACATGCGTCAGTTGACCAGTTGTGTATACTTCAACGTGATGGACGCAATGAGTTCATTGCGCTCAATGCTTAAATTCAGTAAGCAAAAATTCCGAAATTCCGGAAGAAAAGAAATCCACAGAATTTTCTCTATTTTTGTTTTTTTATTTTTTCCCAGAAAAAATAAGAAAGGGCCGCGCGTCTCGAACTCATCTAGAGCTCGGATTATTTCCTGGTGGCAATTTCCGCGAAAACGAGTATATACGAAGTTTACGAGCAAATTTTGTTGCATCGTCAGTTACGATTGCGATTTCCCAAACTCGGACCATGGGGCATTAACGATTGCTCTAATTGTGTTATTTTTAAAAATTTCTAAAGTAGGTAGATATGGTTGGTTTTGTACAATCCGTTGTCTACGGTTTTGAAAACCATCAAGCACGCTTGTAAAGCGGTTTTTTCTTTTGTTCACACGGTACAACATCGGATGTTGTCTAACATGTTGTATAGTGTGAACCCCACTATTGAGGGTGAACTATTACTCATTGCTAATGAGGAAGTAAAGATTGAGAGAATTTTGGTTTTGGGGAGTAAAACAAATGTTCCTAAACCTCCAAATGTAAGGTGTGGCTAATGGACGGTACATTCGAAGTTGTACCATCCATAATGCGACAGTTATTTACCATTCAAGGCATTGTTGAAGGACAAGCTTTGCCACTCATATTTTGTATTGTGAGTAGCAAAAGCAAGATGCTATATGAAGAGTTTTTTTTTATGAACTATGTCGGCTTGCGTGTGATTACAATATTCCATTATCGCCCGAATTCATTTTGTCCGACTTTTAGAAGGTAAGTGACAAAGCGGCAGCAACATTTTATCCAGAATCTATTAGCAAAAGATGTTTTTTTTTGATTTTGGTTAGATCATTTGGAAAAAAATTCAAGCCGACAAACTGCGAGTCAAATATGGGAACAGTTAAGAATTTAGTCGCCAAATGCGAATGATTAAAGCACTTGCATTTTTACCACCAGACGAGGTACCAGCCTATTTCGATGAATTAACATCTATTTTGGATAAGGATGGTAAACGGATATCAAAATGGTTTCAAAAAATTACATAGAAAATAGTAGAAAGCGGTCTTTTTCAAATGAAACAATTAACGTTCCTCCTGCCTACAAACCAGAATTCTGGTCAGTACATGACGAAACGCTATTAAACCTACCAAGAACTCAAAATACCCCAGATGCTTGGCACAGGCGACTGAAGGTCCTTGTGAGAGCATCACATGTTAGCTTGTAAAATTTAATTTGCTAAACTAGGTAAGGAGTTGTCAAACAGACTATGGATAGAAAATCGACATTTTTGCCGACAGTTTGTACATTGCAGTCGCTATTTTATTTGAGTTGTATTTTAGACTTCTGTATGTCAAGGCAAAGTGGTTGCTATAGTCCACATTTTAGCAATCGACCAAATTGACATTTTCGACAGTTTTTTGGCGCGAATCCGTGCACTTCTCTTTATGATGTTATGTCGTTCTTTGTCGTTCTTCATTTTGTGGATGGGATCTGTTTTTTCTTTAAGGGGTGGTTCCTCTGTAGGGGTTTCTTCTGGCGGATTATTTTGTTAACTTTTGACCATCAGTCTTTCTTCTTCAATGTTAATAATTATAAAGTTCTTTGAAATATTCTTGCCATGTTCCAGTAGAAGTCTCTTTTTCGATTAACGCTTATCTATCGCTATATTTTGGCTAAGACCTTCGAGTAAATTTAGCTTAGGTGTACGGTCCTATTTTCCGAAGCGTAAGCTTTTAATATCTATCTGATTCCCCAGGCACGTTTATAGCTCCAAGCCCCGTTGTGCACTATCTGTCGTACCATTTTACACGCCTTTTTGTGGGCTCGGTGTCTATTATTTCATGTGCTGCCCTAGTCTTTGATAATGCGAAGTTCTCCTAATGCTTTAAAATGCAAATGCGAAAACATTACGAATGTAGGACATGGGTGAGCGGTTTTTCTCGTCCTTAAATAACTCAACAGTTAAACTTTAATTGCATTAGTGCATTATTCTCCTGTCGCTTAACGTATTCTTTCCACTCTCGCAAAAGCAACTCTTTATAAGCGGAGCAAAAACGCCTTAAATGTAACTTAATACTAAAAATTAGTATGAAGCGTTACCTTACTTGCCTTCCCTATTGTACCCCCCCTAGCATGGAAAATGCTTCCACAACATTATTCCCCCACCACAAATCAAATAGAAATTCATGCACTGTATCATCGTGGCGCCGTGGCTTAGTTGGTTAAAGCGCCTGTCTAGTAAACAGGAGATCGTGAGTTCGAATCTCGCCGGGGCCTACAGTTGAGTTTTTTTTTTTTTCTTTCATTAAACTTACCGACAACCTCTCAAACACGTGTACCCCAATGTTGGACATAAAATCACACAACGCAGATTTCAGCGCAGGACTCTGCTCCGAGTCTTGTATTTTCTCAATCACAGGTGGTAGAATGGATGTCCAAAAATTCTGGCAAGCTACAAGTTCATCGCTTGATGGCGTTCCTACAAGAAAAATGCTGAAATTAAGTGAACGTGAAGCCTTGAGGGGTGTACCAACCTCTTTCCAGCAAATAAGTGTTCATAGAGTGTCCCAAGTTATCCAGACATTTGGCTGTGTAAAGTCGCACATCCGCTTGACTATCGTTCAACGACGTCTTAAGTGCGGCTGATATGAACTGTAGATTGTCTTTGAGTAGAGAGAAATGCGCTGCCATCGAGGAGAGCACCTGAAGGCATTCGGTGCGTACTGGTGTGGTTGCCACTGGTATTTTTTCCTAAGTAAACCGTGTTATTACAAATCTTTTGATTTAGTTTGAAGCGCAAACAAACCTTGGATTCTGTGACGATTATGCCCAAATTTTCAAGAACACGTTGCAGCAGCCAGGACATTTTTAATGCTATGTGTTGTGGCCGATTCACGACTGGTCTTTTCAACTTCGGAGTAGCTGCTTGCATTGGCGTTAGGTCTTCGCAATCGGAATCAATAAGTTCCTCTAATTGATCTGTTTCTATGCTATAAAAAAAGAGAAGATTCTGAGACAAGTACCAAGTGGCTACGCAGGTCACTTACACTTCATCCACCCCAGAGTCGTTTAGTCTGTTTTGATTGCGAAACGTATTTCCAATCAACGTCTTTGGAATGCCAACGACTTCCGAGATCTCTGTTGTAATGTCGGGAGTGGATATCAAGAGCTCCATAACCATTAATGCTGCTACCTGGATTGTAGGATCTGGAATGTAAGTCAAACATTGTGTTCAATGTCTTCAAAACGAGCGGTTCCTGCTTACCCTTGTGATAGACCAGTTTTCGAATCGGCTTGACGAACTCGGTCACAATGCCAGTCTTCAGGCGGTGAAAAGGAGTTGCCTAAAAAAAGCGGTTAAGGAAATTTTGGGAGACATGTTTGTTTGCTTACTTGAATTAAGACAGTCAAGCACTTGAGAATCTGGGTTAGGACAGGGAGTGAGATTTCACTGGCCAATGCCTGGGTCAGCATCTCGTACATGGCCATGATCATGTTTGCCAAGGAGATGGAGAAAGGCATAAAAGTCGACGGAGGCTTCTCACTATTAAAAGCAAAAATTTGAGTTAAATCGACGTAAGATATCCCAAGTCTTACCTCCACTCAGCTTGAAGAAGAAAAGGCCTTGAACTGAAAAGAATGACGGAGGCTGCTTGAAGCGCTGCGATTCTACAGCGGGCATTGTAATCGCGCACAGCGGTCGTAAGCAGTCCGGCGCTGTTGTCTGTTGGGAACAAGCAGTGCCAGTAGCCGTAGAAAATTTTTTTGTCTGTACTTTTTGCAATCAGACCGATTAGAGAGATTGCAGACAGCCGCAGCTTGGACTTTTTGTGGCGATCGTTACGCATTCTACTCGCTTCCGATTCAGAGAAGTCCGAGTCACTTGTCTTATTGAACAGCGGCGTCTCAACTGAAATCAAAAACAAGTTAATAGACATCGTCGTCTTTGTAGAGTACTGCTCTTACAATCAACACGGAGTTTACTCCCCGATGGCATTTGGAGCACGGATTCTTCGTTTCTCATAGGTTGCTTGGACTTTCCTTGATCGGACTTTCGATTTTTGTTCACAGTTCTGGGTTTGCGTGTTTTGGCCACTTTTCCTCCTCGATTGTTTGATTCAATTGATCCCTGCTCCAGGACGGACTGTTGCGAAATGTGAACTTTTTGGGGTTGTGTCTGCGCAACGTCAGCAATACCGTAATGCATGTAAGCCTTTGACATGCCCAGTAATTCTCCGATATTGGATTCACACCAGTCCCTGTCTTCCGAGGCGATCAAGTAGAGAACATTCAGAGACGTCGTCATGAAGTTCATGTGATGCACAGACTGGTTGAAGTCGACACGATTCGAGTAAAGCACATTGAGAAGCTTCCCCCCAATGATGGAATATATTTCGTCAACCTGCTCATCCGATTCTGTTGTTTCAACTGAACGCAGCAAGGAATCAATGCAATGAACTATGGCAATAATGATCTCTCCAGTGGAATTTGTATCATATCGCTCACTTAATGTTTGGGGTGTGCTGGAGAGATACTGCAAAAGCAAACCATCTGGAGCCAGAAGAGTGTCCCAATACTAAAAAAAAAATGTAGACAAATGTAGACAATCCTTTAAAGTGAATGCTTCTTCACTTACCTTCTTCCCATTGGATGGATGATTCCTAAACAGAGCGTGCATCGACATTAAAATATCGCACGCGGTGCCAGAAAAGTTTAAGTTCAAGCACTTGAGCTGCCATTCGACGAGTTTTTCGAGCTGCTCCGCACTGAGCTCAACTTTTTGCTTGTTCATGAGAACCGTCAGCAGGCAACATGCCTTGACAATGAGAGTTTCTTCTTGTGGCGCAATGTTGGCAAAGGATTCTATGAGCCTTGCAGCTGTCTGTTGGAAAATATTAAAGTTATTCAAAACAGATGGAATGAGGGCCAGACTCAGGCACACATACCTTTTTGTCGATGATGTTTCCCTGGAGGTACTCCAGACTGTTTAGGTCATTTAGCAAAATGTTTAGTTCCGACATGTTGCTTTTGTTTTGCTCATCGTTGTAGCTGTGAAACAGAAACTTGGTCGTTAACTGGTTAAATTCTTCGGCCAAATCCATTCCCATGGGACGAGGTTTGCTGGTCAGGGTTTGGGTTTAGTTTTGTTGTTCTTGTTTTTTGTGTACCGATGACACATTCGGTTGACAGCTCTAAGAATCACAGACAGTGAGGGGAAGGAGAGGCACGTCGAGTTCAGGCTTTTATTTGAAAGATAGCGATTTTATGGGGTATTAAAAAGATTCTGCGTTTACACAAGAGAAATTAAGTTCCAGAAAGTGAAACTCCGGGCGATCGATTAACAAACCTGTCATCATTAAAATATCAAGTCGATTCACATTACATTGGAATTCGACACGACCCTCTAAGCAATTTTCCGAGTCCATTTTTCTGAAACTGATTTGACTTGTTTCTAACTCCGATAACTCTCCACAAATGAAATTTTTTTCGTCATGTTCAACATGCTCACACACAATAATGCAACCACGAATACTCAACGTGCATCTACACACATTCCCTCCGAGCAAAGTTCCGAGTCCATTTAACTGAAACCGATTTGACTTGTAAATTGTTGCAATTTTTCACTTTTCAATAATAAAATTAATTTTGCATAGCTTTGCCATTAGGGCCGCTCCCCAATATAAGCAACGATAAGTTCGGTTAGCTTTTCAATAAATGTACTTGAAATAACATCATATGGGCTATTTCATCTAGTTTAGTACTCTCCTTCTTTCCACTGATTGGAAAAATACTCCGACTTGAGTTTCGAAGAGAGAGAAATTGATCAAAGACTGAAAAACTGCATTTCTTAAGTTTGCAGTCGATATCTCGCAGTATTGGTAGCCACACTTGTGTGTTTTGATGCAACGATACGTTCGGTTAGCTTTTTAATTAACGATTTAACGGGGTGGGGTGCGGTGGCGTAGTGGTTAGTGTGTGTGCTTACTACGCCGGAGGTCTGGGTTCGAATCCTGCCATCGTCACCTGAAAAAAAAGACTTGCTCTTTTCACGGTCCCCACCTCCGCGAGGGCTTGACAAGCCCTCCGAGAGTATTAATTGTCACCGAACTGTAATTTGACACCGAACTTACAGCTTTTAGTGGACACCTCATTGTGGCGTTCATTTTAACACCGCATGATTAAGCCGCGTTTAATTCTCTGTTCTCTGTTGTCACAAGGAACAGAAACAGAATTTCATACGTATGCAACGCAAAAAGCATTCAGCGAATTTAGGTTTCAGTTGCTAATGTATGGGATTCTGTTTCTGTTGCTTGTGACAACGCGGCTAGCTGGGGAGCACCCTTTTGTTGTCAATTCGGCCCTAAAAAGTAAGTAACGCTGTCATTTAATAAACAGATTTATCCCACGTGACCATTTTCAGTTTCCTTTCTCGGGTTTCGAACTGATGTAAATGGTTGCAAAAATGGTTCAAATTGACATAGAATAGGTTTCTGAGATTTAAGAAGAGATTTATTTATAATTTTTTTGTGGAGGAGATTTTAGTTTATACGCTATTTGTAGGAGACAAGTACCATATATTTTTATATATTATTATAATGCAACTTTATTACTTCTTTTGGTTTTGTCAAAAAAGCTAAAACACTAAAACTCTTTTGACATTTGTTCCAAAACAAGTTATGAAGTAATTTCAGCTGACCGATATATATGATGGACCCAGACAAAATACTGGCAGCGATGAATAAATATTTTGTTAACTACAAAAACTCCACAACTGCTGGCAGTACTATCTATCAACAATGCCCCACGCCGACCACCTGTCAACATTCAACAAGTGTCAACGGCTTGTCGCCGCCAGTGCCTAATCACCTTTGTTGAGGTTGTTTACTTCGCAATTCCTCTTCATCAAGAACTTGACTCATCCATTTTCGCTGCTATTCGTTGTTCGGTGTTCTTTATTTTATTTTTTTTATTGTCTATGCACCTGCTCCCCCGCCCGACACAATACATTTCGCCATTCGCCAACAATCAAGTTTCACTCATTATTTTCCACTCCCAGATCGTTCTATCATTCCGTTTCGAAAAATCACATCCCCAGCCCGTGCGGAGAAGCAACAACAGAACAGTCCCAATCCCAGCCACCAGCAACAAGTGATTTCTTCACTTATAGTATAGTGCAATAACTGTAAATCTACTCATAAAGAGATAATAATTTTATTAATTTTTTGTGTACTTGTCCTGGAATCAAAATTTTGTGTGTTCGCTTCGTTATTATTACTGTGTGTATAGCTACACTTTGTGCTGCCTTGTGTTGTGTCTTCGTGTTTTGGCTTATATTAGCTGTTGTGGTCAAAGCGCGGTGTCGTTAGAGACGCGTTCAGTGTTCCTGTTAAAGCGATGACTGTTTCTTACCGTCACAGGTGCCACCGCCCCTATTTATGGAGTTTAATTGAATTTCTAGTGATTTTTTCCCACCTGCCCTATCACAATACGCGTGCCGATGAAAACCTCGACTTGGTTGGATCGTACTCCTACCTGGGATGCTACAGTGCACGCACGGATTTGCTGCAGGATTCCGTATACGCTCGCACCGCACAGACTTGCATTGAATTTTGCGAGAATCTCAATATCCGGTAAGTCAAGGTGGTCAACACTGGGTGCATGTATGCGCATTGTAGTCCCTCTAGTTTGATGGTGCTTAGAAATATTATGCGCTCCCAAGTGCAATTATCAATTATTTACCATGGCTGCTGCATGCAGCAGTGAATCTGTTTACAAGTCTCTTCTATGTAACGACGATTGAGGGTCGTTCATTTATTTATGTTCTATTTACTGGGCGCGCTTGTGTGCTCGTGCTCCCCCTTAATAGGTCTTCAAATGAGTGATTTATTCGAGCGCCACCTATGCACACTGTGTAACCATTATTTATCAGTTTATCTTGGGGATGTGAGGTAGCTGATAGGAGAGATGTGTTGTAAACAAAAGCGGCGAAAAGTGCAAAGCACAACCCGTTATGCGATAGCCGAAGAAGGAGGATTACCCGCAGTTAGATAAGCTTCTTATCTCGAACAGTGAGATGACAACTGTCTGAAAATGTAAGCAAATTAGGAAAAATTTATTATTGCCAGCACGTGGACAAAAGTCGTGAGTAGTCATTGGAACTAGTTTTTCGTGTCTAGGTTTCACTAACCAGAACAAAAAATCCAATTACCGTTGACGCCAAAGCTAAGTTTGGCCCCCGAAAACGGTAAAATAACTAGATTAGTCGAAATAAAAGGCCAACTCATTTGTAGGAGGAGTTTTTGTTTTTGTTTTGAATATATTGTTAAAGACCATTTTGTAAGGTGTCGTTTACACGTTTTTTGCATTATAATGCACATAATTACAAACGATCTTCAAGTGATGCAGTTAGTTATTACTTCTTGAGAAATTGTTTTTTTTTTTACCATAGAACCAGGCATGGCTCTTGGAATTGTTTATTTTTCTTCATAAATTTTCTTGGGAAATAGTTGACTCAGGCAAGTTAGGTCATTCTTGTGATTCTGCAGAAAAGTATTTTGACAGGTGCTTACTGCATAGCTAGTTTGCAAAAGCTGATAAGTACCTATAATATTATTCCACTGAAAATAGAAATGCAAATAGACCGTTACACTTGGCTTAGTAACTAATAACGACAATTATTCCACAGTTTTCCATAAAGTATAAAAATAACACTATCAAAACAATTAACATTTTATTTATAATTTTCGAGTTTGACTACTTCTAAATTTCCCACGTTGTGGTATTTCCATTCGCTTGCTCATCTGTGCAAACGATTCTTGGTGGCAAACTGTGGTCAATCCGATAATGTAAACAAATCGATAAAATACTTAGAATATTAGAGCTGGTGCCTAAGTTTAAATACAGTCTCGTGATATCGTTTTTGTATTCGAATGGAATAGTTTTAGGAATATGTAGCTGAATCTGAAGTTTAAAAATCTTGCCAAAGTCGCTGCTGTATAGGGCAGATTCAAAGTATTTTTTTTCGAACTTTTTAATAGCGTTTTTCATTGAAACTTGAAAGAATTGCTCTCAAAATCAAGAACTGCTCGTTTCAATAAAACATGCTTCCTTGTTTGGTGGCAAAATAAATCACACACACGGGCTGGCAACCAACAAACACGTCCGCACATTAATTCGAAACAAATAAAATTGCTTTGATTTGGCGTTTGACAGTAGAAATATTTCCATGTGTAGGTGAGTTCAGATCAAATCTTCCAAGATCGGGAAATCGCATCTTTCGTGTGAAGAATTGATCTAGAGTTGCTCTTTTATTTTCAAAGAAACATGCAAAATCAAAAAAGATCAAATCTTTTGACAAAAAGAGCAAATCTTTTCTTCAATGAAAAACGCTATAAGGGTCTAATCATAGCTGTCATCGGATAGCATCATTGGAACAAATCAGTGGAACAATGTCTACAGGCTACAGGCTACAGGCATTTGAGTTTGGAGTTGATCAGAGAAAGGAAAACTGACAGTTGAGAATAGAAAGAGAATGGAATGCTTTTCAGTGGAACGTTTTTGACGCAAAAACACAAATCCAAATCAGCTGTCCCTTGAAATCGATTTCTGCCAGTGTAATAGTAAAAGCGAGTTTACATAAAAGTTTTAACGCAATTTATGTATTTTTGTTGCGGGAAAAAATCTGCAACTCATAAGCTTCATTTTGATACCAATAACAGCCAACATTGTTTTCTCCAACATTGTTTTCTAAAAACATGAAAACAAATTTTTCAATGATGCAATCCGATGATAGCTATGATTGGACCCTAAGAAGAGAATTTTAGTATTTTGGCATCACTGTTAAAATGTCAACTTTGAAGCAGTCTGCACGAAATGTCAGTAACATAAATTTCTGCATATTTATACACAAAATTGTTGCATTTTGTCACACGTATATTCACCGAAACAGAATTTGAAAATCGCCTAAAAAACGTCAACAAATGTGTGCTCGAGGGCAGGACGGACGCAAGTGAAGTAGTTAATCAGTCATTTATGGAACGTTGATCTGAAATGAGAACCGGTTTGCTTATCTTAAATAAGACACCGTGACATTTTGGCATATTTGAGTAAAGCAGGAAAATGCTTCAAACACGCATTGCTTGCCAAATGGCGTTTCGTACGTGAAATGGTATTAGACGTACGAAAAACGGCAAACCATGCCACTTTTTAATGGCATTTGTGACAAATTATGCGTTGCAAGCGCTTAACCTGTCCTAAGATACCTTAAATGCAAGCTGCCGTGTTTATCAGTTATCACACTCTATTTTTGTGCAACATTTAATCATCTTTTTTCACCTTTTATTTATTTTATATTTAAATTCTAATAATTTTTTTATTCAAAAATATAGGCTTATCTGTCACTTTCACAAACCAACGTGAATTCAATAAATGTGCAGCCTTTTCTTCGGAATCCCCAGGGTTTTTTCCGGCAAGAGGCATTAAAACATTTTTTGATCTTATACCATGTCTCCATCGGACACTAATCCGCGATTTAAATAAATCTTCATTAAATTTTTTATAAATCACGCGATTTACCCTACAAATTAAAATTCTCTTGGCTCATAAATCTCATTTACCCTTATTACACACCTCTCTATGCAACTTTTTACCACAATTCACAGAAAATAAGATTATGCCGCATTGAGAAAAAACAGTACAAAACAGATGATTGACTTTTTTTTATATGCATGCAAAGTAACAGATTTACAGTTAGGTCTGTCAAACAAATGTCATAACAAACGCGTGTCGTGATCTCAATATTCTTTCATTCATGACTTTTAACTAAAGGGTGATTTTTTAGCTGGTTTGGTTTTGGCAACACTGGTTTTGACAGCTGAGGTGTGTTTAGTACCTTGTGTCACTGTCAAACAGCTTCAGTTTGGTTTGCAATTTAACCATGGATCGTCTTACAAATGAACAACGCTTGCAAATTATTGAATTTTACTATAAAAATTCGTGCTCGGTTCGAAATGTTCATCGCGCGCTGCTTCCATTTTATGGTCGGCATTCTCGACCTTCTGAGCAGTCTATTCGGAAGATTGTGACCAAATTTCAGTTGGCCGCCTAGATCGTGCGAATTGACACCATTAGATTATTTTTTGTGGGGGTATGTCAAGGCTAATGTCTACAGGGACAAGCCCGCTTCGACTGACGCACTGGAAGCCAACATCCATGCATTCATTCGTGAGATACCGGCCGATATGTGTGAAAGAGTATGCCAAAATTGGACTCAGCGGATGGGCTACCTGAGACGCAGCCGCGGTCAACATTTGCATGAAATTATCTTTAAACATTAAATTGCAAGGTTCAAACTATCGATTCAAATAAATATTTCATTAATTTTTTCGAATTTTTTGTGTTTTTTTTTTAAAAAAAAGTTCTCAACCTCTTAAAAAATCACCCGTTATATTCACGCGCCCTGACAACAGTTTGATACCTGAAAAAGTGAACTAAAAACTACCCACGTTTCACAAATCTATTAAAAAAAGTTTTCCCAGGATCTTTCCAGCAAAATTGTTTTTTCGCTCCTGATGTCCAATGTCATCGTCGACTTCTTTTGAGAGCCTAAATGACCGAAAAGAGTGCTCGTGTCAAATTAACCTTATATTTGTCCGGTGGAGCCACTTTAGGATTTATTTTCAACCGTCTCCCGCTAATCCTCTTTTTATTGTCTGTTGAGACATAGTATTAAGTCAAAATAGCCGTCATTTGCTTAAAGGCTCGATAACATTAAAGGCCCGCGATTCCATTTTTATGTGCCAAAAATGCTTTTAGTCTGATCCAACCTTTGGGATGGATTCAAAATAAATCTTGTTCAATCTTTTTAAAAATAAAATTTTAGTATATGACAGCAGTGTTAGCAAGTGAAATTTAAAGTATTTTGCTCGAGTGTCAACAGTTAGGTAGGTACCGTTGATCTTGAAATGAAAGAGTTGCTTAACACAAAAGTCTTGAAAAATTTATAGGTATTTATTTTTTTCCTGAGTGTTTTTTTTAGTTTTATACCATGTCTCCACCGGGCACTAATCCGTGATGAATATAAATCTTTATTAAATCCTTTACAAATCACGCGATTAACCATACGAATTTAAATCCTCTCGGCAAGCGATTAAAGATAAATCCTCTCATAAATCCCATTCACCCTATTCTCAAACCTATTTTCTACACCTTTGTAGCAGTTTGAGAATAAAAAAAAGGAAACTGAAACTGTTCCTTTACGATCTGTCACAAGTATGTTTTCTATTGTGATTTTTACAGCAAAAATCATTTTTCGCTCCTGGGAAATGGCATCGCCACTCTCATTTGAGAGCCAAAATGACAGACATAGAGTGTTCGTGTCAAAGTAATCCTTTATTTGTCCGGTGGAGCCACTTTGGGATTTATTTTTAATTTTTTCCAGCTAATCCTCTTTTAATTGCAGGTGTAGAAATTCTGGTTTTTTGTGACCTCTTATATAAATTGTTTTCGTTCTAATGCCTAGTGGGCTTCAGTTACTATAAAAAGCTCACTTAAATTAACAATTACATAAATAGACAACTTATGTAAACAAAGAGCAAGATTAAATATTTATACTATGTATATATTTGGGGCGCCGTGGGCGACTTGGGTTTTGTGCTGGGAAAAAAAAGAAAAATCAAATGCAAACACTCGTAGTGTGGTTAGACAATTTCTTTATTGCTCGATGAAGGTCTTACCTTTTTTAACCAATACCTCGTTGAGGGTTGGTTAAAAAAGAGAGTGAGTTCGTGGCGATTCGTAGCTGGTGGTGTGATAGAGGCTGACAGAGTGCCATCTATCAATCACGACTTAAGTTGCATATTAAGGTGAAAACATAATGCGTTTTGGCTTTAACATTGCCGCCCGCCTTGCAAAAGTATGAACAGAATTTTGCAAAATTTTACATGAAAATTAAAGCTAATCACTATATCTGAATCAATGCTTTAGATAAGGAACCTTTGTAGTTTTACCGAAGGGGTTCCACTCACTCCGGAAGAGGGAATGTTAGTATGGGATAACTAAACTATCTCAAGGTATATAATTTTGTTTTAAAATTATCTTATGATCAGTTAGGTTAATTTAAAATTTATAATATAGAAAAAAAAAAACAACTAAATTATTAGTTACGTGTAAAAGGGTATACATAGTTCAATGTAAATGCAGTTTAGATTTAATTCAATGTAATTCAAATATGTAAATAAAATGAAGCAAAACAATGCAAAGCTTTCGCAACGCGTACTTATTTTACTAGGCGATTACTCGGACGGAAGAACGAAAAGCTTGACTACCGGTCGCGTTATTTCACCCTGCTGGGTTCTTAGTGACCCGACGCGAATTCGTCCATCTTTCCCCGGAAAGACATTGATTGCGCGACCCAATCGCCCCACTCAGTGGGCGGAAGGTTCTCCCGTTTGACCACCACCTTATCGAAGTTGTAGGATTTTCAATTTTTCCCATCGGTTCACGAAAATGACCCGGTGTGAGAGGCAAGGCCTCTATCCGACAGAGCAGAGTCGAAAACTCCTCGAAAGCGTAATGGGAACCTGTCGCTTCTTTTCTAAAGTGGGTCTAAAAGCTTTTGACTCCTGCTTCCCAGAGTCCACCCATATGGGGGGCCCCAGGAAGAATAAAATGCCAAGAGAGATTTGTACTATGAGATTTAGAGACATTTGATGCAGTTTGCTGCAGAGATTTTTTGAACGCTTCTTTTATAACTCGATCAGAGCCGACAAAGTTTGTCCCGTTATCGGAATAAACGTCTTGGGGTAAGCCTCTCCGAGAAATGAATCGGTTAAAGGCAGCGAGAAAAGCTGCTGTTGATAGTTCGGTGGTACCTTCGAGATGAACAGCCTTTGTGCTAAAACACAAACATATCCCTTGGTTAATCGGCAGCCCCGGCAAACGTCTTAATATTGAAAGGACCGGAGAAGTCCATACCAGTTTTCAAAAAGGGTTAAGAGAAATGAGTCCTTGCTGGCGGAAGTGCGGCCATTGTGAACGCAATTGCTTCTTGTGTATCACACAAACTTTACAGTGGTTGACATTCGTTCGAATCAAATTTACCAGCTTGGGGGTCCAATATTCCTGACGGATAAGACTAAGCATGAGCTGGTTTCCTCCATGTAGAGATATCCGATGGACGAAATCCACGAGAAGTTTTGCATACGGTCAGGTGAATGGCAAAATTATTGGATATCGCTCGGACCATGAAAGATTTGAATTGGCAAGACGCCCATTTATGCGAATAATTTTCTTATCGCCAAGAATAGGATTGAGCGTAAGAAGTTTGCTTGTTCGGCGGAGCATTTGGTTGCTTTGAAGCTGGGTGTATTCCGAGGAAAAATATAACTTTTGGGATATGACTATAAGTCTCTCCTTTGTGAAAATAATTTCTTCCTTCGTAATATCGTGAGTTCGATAAGAATACTGGGATGCAAACCGCGAGGGCAAGGATGAGTGAAAAAATCTGAAAAAAAGGTTTTGAATCAAGGTCAGCTACGTCGAAAGATGGGGGAATGCTTGAAGTCCAAAGGTTTTCCGGACAACAGAGCCATTTTGGTCCATGCCACCAAAGTTCCTTATCGAGAAGTTCACCAGGAGCCATTCCTATCGTGGCGAGATCAGCTGGATTGTCTTCAGAGCGCACGTGCTTCCATTCAACATCTTCAACTTTGCTTCAGATTTCGCTAGTGCAATAAAGGTTCGCCATGTAAATGACCGATCCGACCACGGATGTACAGACGGATTGTCGGACTCAAACATAGGAAGGATTTTTGGTATCAATTTGGCCAACAAAACTGCACCGCAGAGCTCCAGTCGCGGTAGCGTAACTGATTGAACGGGAGCAACTTTTGTCTAGGCGCATAAGAGGTGAGAGGTAACATCTGAAGAGCTGTCGTTGACAAATACATAAACGGCAGCTGCATATGCTCGTTCAGAGGCGTTACAAAACTCCTGAATTTGAGTTACGCACTGTGAAGTTGTTCCGATCCATCGAGGAATTCTAAATTTTTCAACATCCATGAAGGTTTCCGTAAAACCCTTCCATGCCGCTAAGGATAAAGTCGTCAGTATTTCGTTCGATTCAGTGTTCTCTTTCCAGATGGTCTGCAAGAGAATCTTGGCCTTAATGAAGACAGGAGCTGCCCAACCAGCTGGATCAGAGCTTTGCTACTTGAGAAAATACTTCTCGCTTAGTGGTTGTTTCAGAGAAAGATAGCGGATTGATTTTAAAGTGGAACGTATCTGCTCTGGCGTCCGAATATACGCCAAGAGTTTTAACAGAGCTTTGATCATATAAATTTAATAATTTATCGTTGAGAACATGTTCTTTGGGGATTTTCTGCAACAATAAACTGTTGTTGGCGGTCCACTTTCTCAGTGGAAATCCTGCTGACTGAAGGATTACAATTGGGTTTGTGATTCTAGGGCTTCCTTGAGAGAATGAAATCCCGCTAGCAAATCATTAACGTAAAAGTTGTTTCTCAGCAGCGATGCCCCTAGGGGATACTTCTCTTGCTCTTCGTCAGCTAGCTTCAACAGTGCACGGATAGCGAGATATGGTGAACAATTTGCGAGATATGGTGATATGGTTTGCAATTCAAAATCTTGTATTGGCTGGTTGGGCAAAAGTCGAAAGAGAATTCTTATGATCGGTATGAACGCGGACCTGCCTATACATCTTTTCGATGTCTGCGTTTAGGACATATCTAAACTTTCGCCATCGAAGCATTAATATGATTAAGTCTTGTTGTAAGACCAGCCCAGTGTAGAGTACAGCATTTAAGCTTTTACCATTTTGTGAAGGGCTCGAGGCGTTATAGACAACTCGCACTCGGGTTGTGGAGCTGTCTGGCTTAACGACGGCTTTATGTGGCATATAGTATGACAGAACATTATTACCTTCTAGAATCTCTTCTGGCTGTACAGCTTTCATATGCCCTACCTCGTAATATTCCCGAAGTACATCATTATAAGTGGCTTCCAGAGATAAAGTTTTCTTGAGACGATTTTCAAGGTAATTCAGGCGTTTCTCACTAATTTGACATGAGTGTCCAAGATGAACATCTTGGGAGAACTCTGCTATGAAGGGAAGTTTTACAACATATCGTCCTCCTAAGTCTTGATATGTCAGAAAATAATTTTTCACAATACTCGTCTTCAGTGGAGCATGGCTTGGAATCGGTTATCTCCTCCAACTCCCAAAAGCGCTTTATTTCTTCATCTAGAGTGATGGTACTAAAATATGAAACGACCGTTGTGCAAGAAGAAGCATGAGCCTGTGAAACTGGTCCAGATATTATCCAACCGAAGATGGTATTTTGGGCGATTAGTATTCCCAGAAGGGTTCGATGAACGCCTTCTAAAATAATATCTGGATACAGATCAGCACCAATGAGAAGGTCTACTAAATGGGGATCAGCAAGCTTGAAGCCCGAAAGCTCTGTCAGGTCAAGGTATTCCGCAGACTGCGACGGAAGCTGCCCGGTAGGATTGTCGACAACCAGAGCCTGAGCCAAAATTGTAATTAGACTTGAGGATGAAGCAAGTGAAAAGTGGCATAGAAGCTTAGCCGTTGTAGCCAAAGCCTTGTTAACGCCAGAGATTTGAACATTAACTGCGTAACAGGAAGTCCTAGACGTCCTTGACAAAGTTTGGATATCAAGGACACCTCGGATCCAGGATCAATAATTGCTCGTAGAGTATGTCTTTGACCCTGAAAAACGATGGATACTAGAGCGGTTGCTAATAGTATCTGCTTTGACGAAGTCGAGAAGTGTAAATTCACCTGGGGTGGTGAAGGAGTAGTGGACTGTAGAATTGGTTTGAATGAAGATGATGGAAGACTATGCTGTCTGATTGTATTGGTCTGTGTAGCATGGTATAATGGCGATTCTTACAGATTTGGCAGGTGAAGGAACTTTTACACGCTTGCAAGTTATGGTTACCGAAACAATTGTAGCACAAGTTATTAGGCCGAACGGTTTGATCTCGTTGCTCCACATTTATTTTAAGAAAAGACGGTCAAAAACGCAATGCATGCGTTCCTTGACAAACTACACACGTTCCTTTGGTTTGTTTAACGAAGTGTGCATTGACCTTTTGCCTACCAGGAATGTGTGATGAACTGGGAACTTTAGATGCTGGTGAATGTCTAATGTCATTTATTGTTTCAAGCGTTTTATACCTAGACTCTAAAAACTTGCTCATCTCTTTCCAAGATGGAATCTCAGAGGGTTTTTCTCTCATAAAGAAAGTGTTTTTTCTGGAAGCCGATTCAAAACAAGAAAAGTAAGAAATGAATCCCATGAATCTGTTTCGATTCCATGAGATTTAAGTGCACAAAGGCAATCATTGACACTTTGGTGAAGCTGTTTCAGTGTTTTGTCCGCTTCAGATGAAAGCTTCGGAAGACTAAAAAGGATTTTGAGATGGCTCTTCACTAGGATTCGTTTGTTCTCATACTGGATCTTGAGGGCTTCCCATGCGAGATCAAAGTTATTGTCCGTTAAGGCAAATTTAGAGACTATATTAAACGCGTCTCCTCGTGTCTTTGACCAAAGATGAAATAGTTTTTGCACGGGACTTAGCCGCTTATGATTGGCATGCACGGCTAAGAACATGTCTCTAAATGATGGCCACGACAAATAATCTCCATGAAAAACTTGACAATCACAGGGGAGAAGGGAAAACGTGTTTTGTGCAAAGCTATCCTTTTGCGAAACTGGAGACTGCAATACATCACTCTTATCACTATTCTCTTGCCCTTTTACTGATTGAGATACTTCACTGGGCGAACTAATTAAGTCCGACCTCGATAGGATAATCATGGTTTGCCAAATCATCGCGGAACAATCAGATTTTTGTGGATACCGCTTATGCACGAACTAAGCACGTAAGCTTTGCACGCTTTAAAGATATGCGAATATTCGAATTTAATATGAATTTTAGCTCTATCAATCTAAATTTTTAATTGAACTGTACATTGAACACTGTATGATCTTTTACACGTTCCTGTTGTTGTCGTGATTTTGTGAGGATGGCGACAGTTGCTGCTGGATGAGTAGCTGGTGCTGATGAGTGACTGCTTATCGGTGACTAGTGCTTATCAGTGGCAATGCAATAAAATAGTTGTTGCTTCAATAATTGTTTTTGTTCTACACGGCTTTTTGTAGGTTTTTCCCGATCGATGATTTTGATTGGTGATAATTTGATGAAAGGCTATCTTTTTTCCTTCGATGAAGTTTGGATTAAGTGGGTTTAATCAGGTTCGATTGGACCAATATTTGGCCCAATATTTGGGGCGCCGTGGGCGACTTGGGTTTTGTGCTGGGTATGTGCTCGTAGAACGTTTGTAAAAAAAGAAAAATCAAATGAAAACACTCGTAGTGTGGTTAGACGATTTCCTTATTGCTCGATGAAGGTCTTACCTCGTTGAGGGTTGGTTACAAAAGAGAGTGAGATCGTGGCGATTCGTAGCCAGGAAGTTCAAAAGAACGTGTGATTGAGGCTGACAGAGTGCCTCTATATATCAATCACTATTTAAGTTAAATATTAAGGTGAAAACACAATGCGTTTTGGCTTTAACACTATACTAATAATTAAACATGGTTTTCAATGAAGAAGAAGAATAATAATAATTTAACATGGTTGGCCCACGCACAGCAATCAGCAAAATCGAAGAAGCTTTAATTTCTTGCTGACGAAGCAAATCTTCAGCACATTTTCGATTTTCACTTATGACCTTTTCGGTTCGCGAGAGCCCCTGAATGGCTCTTAAAAGAGAGTGAAGATGACTCTTCCTAGGAGTTAGAAAACAGAATGTCGGTGTAAAAATCCCAATACAAAATGTATTTGTGGCAGATCTGTCATACGTGGACAGTGTCAGTAACTGTTATTGACTGACTGTTATTATACTGCGAAAGGGGATTCAAGTGGTATGTAAGAGGTTTAGGAAAAGGATGACTAGATTGGAGATTTATTTTTAATTATTTGAGAGGATTCATAAGTTTGTATGGCAAATCTCGTGATTTGTAAAAGATGTTAAAAATGTATGTTAACTAATCGAGGATTAGTATCTGGTGGTTACATGGTATTATAGTCGATTAGTTCAATTCAATTCAATTTATTTAACAATTTTGTTCTTGTACAAATAAGACATAGTCTCTTGTGGATGGATAAATTCATTAAAGTTAACATTCAAAAAAGAAAATAATTACTTAGACCTAAAATAAAATTAACAAATTACTCAAAAATTATAAACACACATACAATTTAAAAATAAAAAAAAAAAACAAAAAATAGAAAAAATAGATTAGAAATTATAAGAAAAGAAGGTAGAAAGTAGAAAGAAAAGAAGTTATGAGGAGAAATAATACACAGACAGGGCAGTTTTAAAGCTTGCAGCATTAGAAATGCGCTTTAACCGTGTTGGTAAAGCATTCCAAAGTCTAACAGAATGAATAAAAAACAGTCGAGATGAATTTAAGTATTTAAAACATTGAGTGTTAATGTTAAGAGTTCTACTAGAACTAGAGCCTTTTACGGGTGTTTAGCGGAGTGTAAGTTGCAGAAACCCAGAGTTTCCTCAAGCATCCATACAAGTTTATCCTCGGAGTTAAGCCCTCCACTAAAAAACAGTTCCCAGTTTTTACCCCCAATCACTACTGTAGCTACAGAAATTAGGGTTAAACAAAATGCCAGACCTTTGGTAAATATTTTTCAGATGAGGGGTTATAAGTCCCTCGGAGTTTTGTAGCATCAATGGAAATATAATAATCGCGGTAAACTTCAGCCCTTAATTTTGGGTAGGAACAATAATTGTTAACCAAATAAGTGCTTTTGTGATGAACCCCGATTGACATCTACAGATTTTTGACATTAAGAGGAAATACAACAGTTTTAATATCATATCACTAAGGCTCTTTTTATAGTTTAAGGAATCGGGCATCCCGATCGTGAGTGGATCCTATTCAAGGAGCGTCTTTACGATGCAAGGACGCACTTTGGTAAACATATGGAGCTATCGGCTCCCGACTGGGCGCCAACGGTAAAAGAGAGCGGAATGCTCTTTCGATTTGGTCCCTGCTTAATTACTTGCTTAATGTGGCGCTACAGTCCGGGTGGACCTCGGCCTCAGGCAACAAGCTTCGCTAGCCGGTTCTGTCTCCAGCTAGGCATCTCCAGTTTTGCAGGCGAAGTTGGCTTCCCTTCCACTTGCGTGTGCCACCTTTGTCTCGGTGCTAGGAACCTGATAATACGGTACCTGATAAAAGGGTCACAACTCTCTGCAGACGCAATGACTTCAAATACGACCGACATTTGTCCCAAAACAAAATAAACTTTTAGAAACCCCCTGGAATAGGTTTCCAATTTTGGGTCTGAGCATAGTACTAGAACGACCACGACTTATGTCAACGACAAGCTTAAGGCCTTTTGGACGTTGCCATTAGGGTAGACTTGTTGAAAAAAAACACTGAAAAAAGCATTCACTTTTGTCAAATTTTAATAATTTTATCACACACAACAAAAGGTTTACAATTAAAAAACCCAGGTCTAGGCGATTCTAGTGTTTGATGGTCTATGACTTGCATCAATATCTGGCCTCCTTGGTGGTGGCGGGGGAGGATAGCGGTTCTTCACTGGTGGAGCACTTCGTGATGCTTCCAATGGAGCAGCAAGTATGGCCAAAATCACTGCGACCAAAGCGAAAATTGCGAATATTTTCATTTTTATTGGATGTTACTTTGTTGTTTGTAGACAGTTAAGAAGCTACTACTGTCCGTTGAAAGATACGTAACGGCTTTTATACATGAATTTGCGATCTCAAAAAATCCCGAAGTTATCTGGTGAAATAATGTGAAGCACCAAATTCAATGCCGACAAATAAATCTTGAGAAAAATCCCCCAAGTCAGTATTTTTTGTTATTGGCTTTGCTACTTAGTCAGAAAGCAAGCAACAGGATGGTGCAATTTTTATGAAGAGTCTTATCTTCAAAACAACAATTCACCTTTGAATAATGGTTGGTAATTTTCTTTCCTATACAAACAATGTGACACAATTTTTTAACAACCTCATTTTGATTTGTCAACCTCTTAGTTTGGCTGAAATGGCAACAATTAAAAAGCTGTAATGTCTCAATTTTACAGCTTTTTCTTATTTTAAATTTGTTCTTTTTTTCTAGATATGCGATCCTCTTTGGCGACAAATGCTCCTGCGACAATGTGGCAATTGAGGAAGAAAAAATGGACCCGAAACTATGCAACATTAGGTGCAGTGGAAACAAGTCCCAGTATTGTGGTGGAATTGCTACCCACAGTTATTATAACACTCAAAGTGAGTTGGAACAAATTAAGTCTTTTTCCCATTTAAAAATTGTATTTGTCCTCTGCAGTTGATGGTCCACCGAAAAACATAAGAGTAGCCAACATTTCGGAGAATAGTATCCTAATTTCCTGGAGTCCTCCGCATAAAAAAGAGAAGGTCTCTGGATTTGTTATCAAAGCAGTAGTGGTGCATTCATACACTCGCTTTGCGGTTGTCTTGCGACAACCCGAATTCATTGTACAGAGTACTGAGGATGGCTACGAAATGACCGATCTTCACCCTGCCACAAAGTACAACTTCAGTGTGTCGGCAATGTGTGGCACGTACGTGTGTGGCAATCATAACTTAATAGCGACTACAAAAATAGGAATCCCAGATCCAGCTCCAGCTGAACCAGTGGTTCTAAATCGAACTGATTCAACGATTAGTGTGGCAATTGCACCTTATGTGAACAACAATGGTCCAGTTACCAGCTACAGAGTGATTGTACAAAAGATAGATAATTCCTTAACGCAGCCGTTTGATGAGGCTCTCTTGGGCAGCTATGAGCGGGCACAGGAAGATGGAACGTTATATTACATTGCTGGTGAATTGGAACATGAGGTTTGTCTCGGAAGCTTAGAAGTAATCAATGGAAAATAAGCTATTTGTCTTTTTGCAGAATGAAACACAAATATTCGTGGTGGGTGACAATCAGACTTATGGTGGCTTTTGGAATGCTCCTCTGGATGCGAACCGTCATACTCACGTTTCATTGGGTGTGGTTAGCTCGCTTGAGGGTGTTACCAAAACGCGGTATGCAATAGCTTCGCATGACCAAGACGCACCATCGGACTTTACGTATGCGGATTTTGAACGTTAGTTTCAGAATTGACTTTAGTTGAATCGAATTTAAATAATTTTTTTGTTCTTTTATAAGCTGGAAAAGAGTCTATTGTAGCTTTAACGGTAGTGTGCATAATCTTCGCCATATTTTTGGTACTTTCCGTGATGGTCTATCTTTATCTAAAGCGAGAGACTGCGCGACTAGAGCGCCTGCCCAGTGATACACATGAACTTACTTTGCAGGGTCCAATGGTAGAAGTGGTAAATTGTTCATTTCCGTGAGAGAAAAAGGACATTAATTTTTTTCTTTAAGGAGAACAATGGGTACATTGGTGATGGCGGTCGTAAAGGAACCTTTAAGGAGCAGCTAAATGCATTAGTAGAAACATTGGATAGTTCGCAAAAGTTGCCACGCAACGCGATCCGAATGAACATTGATGATGTTATTGCCGATGGAAGATTTGGAGAAGTGATTACCGGAAAACTGTACACAAGTTCGGAAGCCTACGACTGCCAAGTACATATTATGTCAGGTACGTAAAAACAATACAATATGAAATTTGATTCTTAAAAAAAACACGTTTATTTGTATTAACGTGCTTTTTTCGTTCGTTCTCTTTGCAGACGACATGAATAATGAAACACAAACTCAATTCCTCCAAGATTTTAAAAACATCATTCGCCTGATGCCTCACGAGAAATTTATACACTTTTACGGAATAACTGCGTCCGTTGATTGGTTCTATCTGGTGTTTGAAAATAATCAAACAACTCTAAAGAGAAAGCTTCTCGAAAGTCGTATTCCGGCAAACACTCCAAGTTTAACATTTTCTACAATCTCCGAGGAATGTGTTCTACAGTGGATCTATGAAGTAGCAACAGCCATGGAGTATTTGGAAGCAAACAAGGTAAGTTTTAACGAGGAACTAATCAACCTTTATGAGTAGATATAACTTTTACGCACGCAGTCACCGAAAACCCCACGTTGGGCGCCACTTTGTTACACTACTTTTCCTTTATATAAAATCGGCAACGGCTTTGGTGCGAAGCCGATATGCTCGCGTACGTTGACTGTGCTAACTAATCGGTGTTGTGGTGATATGTTAATCGGTAGAACGTTACCCACGCTCAATTAAACTAGTGAGAAATGTTCGTAGTATGAGTACGGTTTCTAAAAAAACCATAAAGTTAGGTTAACTTTCCGGCATCATCAACAACATTGTTTCCTAACACCCGTAATAATGAAATTATTATTGCAGACTTTAGTGCACACAATTTCAGTAGCTTTGATGTTATGGGCAAAAAAGCACTTTTATGCTTCCGTCAAAAAACTAAAATGGTGCCTGGATTATCCATTCCAATTAGCTCCTTAGACAAGGCCGGTCTAGTAACAACAGACCAAAAATATGACTTGACTTGTCTTACCGAAAAAGGGAACTGCTTCTTGTATATTTTTGGTGAAAGTAAAGCTATTGTGTTGAACATTTCATAAAGCGTTTGACAGGGTCTTGGTTCAGGCTCTCTCAAATATTCAGGCAGTTTCAAATACTTCAAAATCGCTGTTACCTCGCGTTCGCAATTAAAGATGATTGCAAAACTTACACGGTCAATCGATTGACGTCCAGCATCGTCTACGAGTAGGTTGATCTTAGCCCTTAATCTCAATTGACACCGATTTTTTTTTTAGTTTCCGCTCGAAATAAAAAATAATTAATTTTTCGTCAACCTTGGCTTTACACACATCACATCAATCGGCATGACGCTCGTCATGCATACAGATGAATTTTCACAAATATATGAATAATCCCGGAGCAAAATCCAGAGGTAACCCAGCGAACGGTTTTTGAGTGCAGAGTTAACTCCGTCAGTAAAGTTTTAAAAATCTTCGAATCTCGAAATTTTTGACTCTCCCAGCTCGCACTTCACACAGAAAAACACAGAAAAAGAAATTCTAGTCATTTTCAGGTGTCATTTTTCACAGAATTACGTAAAACCACTGCAATTTCACACAAAAACAAAACATTTAAAGAAGTTCTTACTGTTCACCAGAGTTGATCCGGGATTATCGCACCAAATTTGGCGAGTAAGCTGAGATTAATCCCGGACCAAATTTATTCACAAATAAATTTCTGGGGTTAATCTCAGTTTAAAGCCTCGTTGTCACAAGGAACAGAAACAGAAACAGAATTTCATACATTAGCAACTCAAAAAGCATTCAGCGAATTTAAGTCGAAGTTGCTAATGTATGGGATTCTGTTTCTGTTCCTGTTTTACGTTGCTTGTGACAACGCGGCTTAACTCAGAAACTCGGAAACCGAAACTCGGCACCGAAAATCAACTTCAAAGCTAAATTTACCATTTTTCTCCCTAAAAATTTAGCGTTTATCTATATATATATTTTTCGGATTTCAATTTTATAGTACGTTTACACCACGCCTAATTTCAGCATTTAAGCAAAATTCAACATTTCACCCCTAATGTTCAGCGTTTTGACATATATTTTTCATGATATGTATATTAAATATTGAATTTAAGTTAAATGTTGAATTTCGCCTGGGCTTTTAGAAGTTTGTCGAATTGAATAAACCTCTCAAACTTCCGATTCTCTTATTTTTAAGAGAATTCAGGGAAGTTGACAGATACTCAAACAAAACGTTTGTTATTTGACACAAATCGATAAAAGTGCTCTGGGACGTATTTTAAAACAAAAAACAAGCACGTAATAACAATTTTTGCTGTATGGAGGACTTCATATTTCATATTTTGACCCCGACTGTCATTTGAAACGGTGAAACGGCAAAATTGGATTTTCAAATTTTTTCACTTAATTTTGAATTAAAGTGCTTTTGTTGAATTGAAAAAATCTTTCAATGTTCTTATTTTTAAGAGAATTCAAAACAGCTATCGAAAAATATTCAAACTAAACATGTTTAATTTGTCATATTTTTAATATGTCATCAATGAAAATGCTCCGAGAAGTATTGTCAAACAAATATAAGCAAATAATTAGCGATTAAAGGCAGCCCCCCAGTGGAGAATAGAGCAATATGTAGAGACCTGCAATGACGTCGGCTTTCAAAAAAAAAACCCAAATTCATCCGGCTTTGATTTACTTGTCAACTGGCAAAAAAATAAACAAAAACTGACCAATGAAACAAAGTCGGGAAAAACACGTCTTCTTCATTGAAGTTTTTGTCAGTCAACAAACAGTCAAAATTTTCAGTTTGACGTTGTTGCAGGTCTCTACATATTCCCCTACTGTCCACCAGGTATCGCATTTGGACTTTTCCATTCGTCATTGACGATTGAAGGTTTACCGCTGGCGGTAAATTTTGGAATGTGTGCAGGCCTATGCACGTCTTCGGCTGTCTGTTGTTGTCATCCTATTTGTCAAACAAGTAGATAAGAAAATTGTTTGTTTATGAACAATATTTTCCTTCTTATTTACTCCTTGTGAAAGGAAAAACTTTTTTATTCACAGACCAGGTTGATAACTCACACGGAAAAACGTGAATTCGTTTATCGAAGGCATGTCAACTTGTCGACTTCCAGATCTGTGTTGACAGCTATAGGTCTTCAGGTATTCCAAATTTGACCACCGGGTATCGCATTCTAACTTTTCCAATCGTCAATAGCGCTTTCATAGAGATGTTTGTTCACTTGTCAAAGTTAATGACGTTCAAGCTATCAATAGTTCTTGAGGTATAAATGTGCGGTTTGAGTATGGATTCACTGCGGTTTTTTAACTTTAATAATAAGTTTTAAATTAAAGTTTTATCACCACAGAAAATCGCGGTACTATGCGCTGTTTGACCCCCTTTCGGTCCACATACGACAAATTATCAAACACTGCTGCACGTCATACCTTTTGGTCCTTTATATCTAGGGAAGTCGTGGACAGGTCTGTGAATAATACGTTTGGCAACTGTTTTGTGTAATTGTTTGCATGAAAATTGCACTTTTGTGAATTACAACATATTTTTCCATATTATAAATATGCAAACCATCACCACATATCACACATAAATTAAAAATAAATTAAATTATCTTCCAATGTTTTGTCTTTGTTAAGGCTGGACTTTTTTAGTACATCCAAATAAGTTTAACATTTTTTTCGGGTATGGATTATTGAGAACTTATCAAGACACATTCCCATTTGAAAAAAAATTAATTTTTTAAGCACAAAAACAAAATTTAATAAAACCGAGCCGAAACCGTGAGTGAATAAATAAAAATGCACTAACAACAATCCATACAAATTTCTTGGGGGTTTAGACGTCAAATACGGAGACGTCAAAACTCAAACAACTCTATTGAAGAAAAGATTTGCTTTTTCTGTCAAATTTTTTGATCTTTTTCGATTTTGCATGTTACATTGACAATAAAAGAGTAACTCTAGATCAATCCTCTCTAAATCATTTGTGCGCTCCCCCGATCTTGGGAAATTCGATCTGAACTCACACATGCCATCATCAACTCTTCTGTCAAACGCCAAACCAAAGTAGTTTTGTTTGTTTTGATTTGATGTGCGGACCATTGTGCCTGTTTTCATTTGGTTGATCCTAACCTGATGTGTCAGAATTACTATGGTGAGGGGAAGCTCCAGTGTGGTGGCCACCGTTCAACCTCCGTTTTATTTTGAGAAATAAAATTTGGGTTAGATTAGGATCAACCAAATGAAAACAGGCACATTGAAATAATTATATGTGGACTGCTCTGCTAGTACCCAACTTCATTAATGCCAACTTGTCAAACTGAAATCTCTCGCATTTTTGGCAGGCGAAAGATAAACAGATTAAGCTACTAACAGCAATTTTGACGAAAGCCAGCAAATGCCTAATGCCTCAAATTAACAAAAATTCATGCAATCGAGAAATCACGTCCTTATTTAAAAAACAGTAATTTCTGTATAGAACATTTCTTAATCTTGTTAATCCAGATGCAAATCTGCAGAACTAATCAAAATTGATTTCAGTACATTACAGTTTTTTTTGTCACACTGTTGTCGCAACTTAGCATTTAGAACATTTGTCACACTCATTCTCGTTGGCGCCGTGGCTTAGTTGGTTAAAGCGCCTGTCTAGTAAACAGGAGATCGTGAGTTCGAATCTCGCCGGGGCCTACTGTTGATTTGTTTTTTTTTTTTTTTTTAATAAAGTTCTTTTTTATTTTTAGGTCGTTCACAAACATCTCTGCTGCTACAGTGTTTACGTAACCAACGCAAATAAAATAAAAGTTTCACTATTCGGTCCGATCAACTACACAGCCGACAACAAGAAAGTCGACATTTCTCGATGGTTGGCCCCCGAGGTGCTGCGCTTCCAGAATTACTCACACAAATCGGACATTTGGTCATTCGCTTGTCTCGCCTGGGAATGTTGTACACTGGGTGCTACACCATATGCGAACATTACTAGCCAGGATCTACTGCCACGTATTAAAAATGGTCTTCGTCCTGAACAGCCAGCTTTTGTGTTCAGCGATTTGCATCAGCTATTCCTCAACTGTTGGCAGCTAGAACCGAGTGAACGGCCCGACTTTGAGGATGTCGCCTTTAATGTGAGACAGATATTGACGTCACCGCCGCACGCGTTGTCCTTTAGTAGGGACGAGAAAACACAATTACCATATCATCTGCCACTACTCGAAATGCACAATTGAAGGGTGACGAAACGGAAGCAAAAAAGAACAAAATAGTACAAGTTTAGAAATATATCCTCCTTTTGTTCGTTTGTCTTGTGTTCAAAACGTGCTAAGGTGGCAGCCTAAGCACGAAACGAAAATGCTTCAAATACTTCGAAAAACAAACATTCCAATTTGTAAAAGAAAAATTTTGTGTTATCCTTAGAGCTAAGCATCCCAAATAGAAAAAATTCTCCGTATTGTTGACCAAATTCAAAGTGCCTAATGCAAATCTAGAATACAAAACTAGTTCATTGCAAGTTTTTTTTGCCTTTTTTAACTATAAAGAAAATTAGATTTTAAGTGAGCGACATACACTTTGAATAAAGTGAAACCTTAAACCATAGTTTGGAGTGTTTTTCCTTATCATCCTGCAACTGATTTGAATGGTCAACGGAATTTTTGTAACTCAAAACATCAAGTCTCTTCTTTTGGACATGTCGGAAAAAAACACTGTCTCATAAGTCGTTTGTTTAAAATATGTCAGCAGTTTATGTCAGTTGAGTTAATTTATTTATTTTTGTTTAAAAAACGAAAAAAGAAAATTGCCGTCTTTTAATGAAGCAATGTGTGTTATGGTAAGTAATGAAACAGTTGCCCTTCTGGCCAACTAATGATCCCACTTTGAAGGTTACTTTTGCTCCAACTCTGTAACGGGGACAATGTTGATTACAGTGACTATCATCCCAAGCAAATTCCTTATCAAAGTAATCTGCAATCGGAGAATCCATCGCACGAGTACAATGCCCTTATCAGCAATCTCCAGGACAACTGGCAATCTCCGATTGCGTATCTTAAGAAGCGGGGCTACATGCCGGAAGAGATGGAGAGAACACCAGTCATTCATCGCAAAAGATTAGATGAGAGGGATGAAAATTATTTCTTCTTTGCCCCAAACGAACAGGATAGTGTGAAAGAGAACAGAATGTGCCAGGATGATGCCGAGAATACGGACGGAGACGTTGTAAATACGGAAAGAACGCCCAAGAAAACCCAAAATAATAGCGCTAAAGCTGAACCAAAAAGCATCATAGGCAAAGTTAAGGATGGGTTCCTTAGAATCTTTTCAGGATCAGAACTAAATGATGAAGACAGTGGAGACACTGAAGACAGTGACAATGTTGGAGGCTATAGTTTGGAGTCAGACTACTATTCTGATGACACGGGTTTAAATGAGTATTCAAATGACTATGAGCCATCGGATAGGAGGCTTTTTGTACGAAGTGCACCTGATAAACCAGATATTCCAAACGATTTGTTTAGTAACCTAACTGACGCTGATATGCAGTACATTAAGAGCTTTATAAATTGCTTTAAGCAAAGTAAAAAGGGCTTCGATGTGCTTCCATCATCGCCAAAAGTATCGTCTACGTCTAGGCCAAGCGAAAATTCTACAACTAATTCCACTTCAGCATCGGAAACCTAGTGGAATGAGCCAAAGTCCGGGCGCTACGCAACAAAAGGTATCACAATTGCCAACTAAAACGGCAGTAAGTGGGACACTACCGGATTGTACAACGACGGCTTTTGGGGCAGCGACTACTAAAGCGCTACCAGGACAGATGGGGGAAACGACAACAGTTAAACCCATAAGCACTAACGAAGTGCCGACAAGCGGCACTAAGGAAATCGCAAAGGATTTAACCATTGACTTGGATATCAATCAAAAGAATGGTACTGGCGAAGGTGAGTTATCAAATTCTTTCATAGACGAAAGACTTCGTGCTACTTAAGTTTCAATTTGAAAATGAATGATATTCTAATAGAACACTTTTGCAAAGGCGTCCTTTAAACAACATTATGGAACTGTACACACACTTTTCGCATTTGAGGTTTTGTTCAGAGTTTTCTAGATGGTGGTATTGAAATGTTGCTCTCATTATTGCTATGTTATGAGCCTCTGAATATAATTGAGAATACTTTGGCTCTTCCGGTCGATAATAGAACGATGAGAGGTGATAATAGAAATGAATGTTTTTCGTCTTTGCATCAAGTGTTTCTTTCGCACAATTTTAACAATTTTTTAAGAAAACGAAAATTAAAATTCTTTCGGTTAAGTTTATCGTTAGTTTTTTGATAATGAGAAAAAAAAATAAAAACAAGTTTTGCACGCACGATTGGAGAACTGAAAACTACTAAAAAGAGTCAAACTCTAGGCCGTCATTCTTTTGCCGGGCCCAATTAGTGCTTTGGATTTTCAAACCTTTTTGTTAAGTGATGTTTCAATCACAAATAATCGCCAGCAGAGCCTTGAACAATGTTTCCTTCAAAAGCAGAAATAAGCTACATAGAGGCAAGTTAAGGCTCATGTCATCCAATTTTAAAAACTCCTCGAAAACTGTGCGGTGCAACGTGACGTCTAACACAAAGCCATCAGGCGATCATAGGGAGGAGGCAACACACTAGTAAATGTGTACACTTTGACGCTCTGACTGTCATTGCAACCAAGGAATATCACCAACCATCCCGACTAACCAGCAGAGCAGGTTTAAGGTTGGTATGACATCTTGGGAAACTGTTAAGTGACTGCTCCTTGGTATTTCTTGAAGCAGCATTTCTTTTCAACTTTTGGTCCAAATAATGTTCACATTTTTTTGGTATGCATAACCTATTGGATTAGAGTCCTCATGCTGAATGCACACATTGTAGTTACTGTGTTTTTTTTTCTGAAGGCTTCTTGATACTGTTCCCGTGTCACACGCTGTAAATCCAATACAGTAGCGATTGGTGCAAATGGAAAGAGCCCACTTTTGGAACTGAAGGCTCTTAAAGCCTTTCCCACCTTATACAAAGCACCAGTCTCAGTTTTGCGCCTCGGTAGCAAAGAAATACTCCACTAGGTCGTATTGGTGGTGTTTTAATTAAATTTTAGAGGAATCTTCAAAAATTACTCTCTTTATTTTGCCAAAATATCATTTTTATTATATTTAACCATTTAAAAGGTTTTTATTTGAAAGACGCTTTATTTCATAGAATTTGAAAAGTTAACACGCAGTTTTTTTCCCATAAAAATTATGCCAAGCCGCTCCACTTAACAAACATCTTCTGCAAAAGCAATGACTGCACAGTGAAGAGATTCGCCATACAGCATCTACATAGACAGAAATTCAAATCTTTTTAAAACGTCCTTGAACCATTGTCCGTAGAAACAATGTATTTAACCTTTCGCACTGTATGTGACTCACCAGCCTTTCATTGTAGCAAAAGAATACTAAGAACTTAGCTATACTTGGTGGTCATAGAATGCCCGCGGAAATTTTCTGTGATTATGACATCCCAACATACATTTCTACACCTGTTATCAGTTAAATAAAAGTTTCCTATGTATATTTGAAATCAGATGGTAGAATATCGCGCATCTTGCAACATTTTTTATGTCACATTTTCATGCAATTTGAAGTCGATTTGCTCTCAAATGCAATTTTTTTGCAGAAACCCGATGCGTTACAGAAACCTCGACTGAAAAGTCCCGATGCGTCGTTGCTATTTTACCACCATCTACACAGCCCCTCAAACCAGATACAAAAAAATACGACACAAAATCAATGTTTTTGGCTCACCTTCACCATATGGTCGATGAAGTGGGCAAGCCTCCACATAAGCCTCTCGATTTAAAAAAGATTCAAGATGTTATTGACAAATCAAAACTTCCACCAACAGTGACCATGGGCGATGGCAAGACCACAGAGTGTGCACCTCTGCGTTTGAATGATATGTCCTTTGACTTGGAATGGAATAAGATCGACAATTCTCTAGAAAAAAATGAAGATAAAACGGGTGTCGTTGACTTTCCCTACTTCAACCAACAGTTGTTGGGACAAAGTCTAGCGGCCAAATTTTTACAAGGTAAACGATGACTTTAAGTAATATTATTACTTTTTAATCCATATTTTCTTAGATGTAAAGTCTTTTCCAAATAAAAATGAAGAGTACCTAAGCACTCCATACAGCGACAATTTTATAGACTCTCAGGCGCAGCCCTTGGACACCCAGTTTTACGACAAAATCAATATAAAACGTGAGACCGCCTCACCCTCGTCGGTCAGTCACAGCGAAAAGTTATCAAAACTTCTTTCGGATATTGCTTCATTGCCAGATTCTGAAGACGATGACGAAGATAACGATTTTGGCGATGATGAATCCCTAAAACGGCGGGTCAAGTCACGAGTGAGACACAGAGGTAGAAAGAAGGCGAAAACCAGAAAGTACAAAGGGTCAAAAACACCATCGTATGGCAAAGAAAACGACAATGGACCTATGGAAGCTAGTGACCTCGACGACGGAAACGACTTTAACACGTTCAACGAGTTTAAAGACATTCAGTTTCGGGTCAACGAAGAAGACGGCGAAGCTATTTCCAATTTCATTTCCAGCCTCAGTTCGCCACCTGAGGTGTTTAGTTTTGATGTGGACAAGTACCTTAGATCGGCTGAAGTTGAAATGGAACCCGAGTCGAAGCAACCTGCTTATCCTGAGGAACGTACTTTTTATTCATTTCTCGAAGCACCAGCAATAGAAAAGCAAGTTGTACCCGTCATCGATGTGTCCTCGGAGTTCAGGCAGGATGATCGGACGAGAACGTCTGGAGGCAAACGAGATCTTCTTAGACAATACATCAAAGGGGTATCAGCTGCTCTTAGTCACAACTACCCAGAACTTGACGTAAAATTCAACAGGGACAACGAGAAGAAATCCGAAAGAAGCTCAGATAGTGATTCGAATTTAGTAGGGGAAAATCTAATTGATGGCTCGTGGTCTGATCTTGATGCGATCAGCTCCATGAAGTCAAGGGATAACGATCATTTTTTGGATGATTTTTACCTTCTCAACGACGGCAGTTCACAGATATATGATCTGAGCAAGTATGACCAGGAGATAATTCCGGGCGACAAGTACTCACCGCAGAGCTTAGAACTGGACTTGGATCTTGCTAAGAAATTTAGAGATTTATATAGGGAAGGAAAACAGAATGCAGAATCCATTGATGACATAAGTTACCAGGAAATGCAACATCAAAACGAGGGTAGCGAGTTCGATGCAACGAACATTGAGTATTGAAAGATTCCATCAAACTAGACATTTACGAATATATTTATTTTATAAAATTTATATTTATGCATAAGTTTATTTTATAGTTTTACTTTTTTCACATTCAAATAAATATTTATGCTTTAACACTTAGTTTAACACTTAGATTTCAATTAGCATATTATATCTGCGCAAAAAAATTAAAACGAAAAGGCAAAACTCTAACAGTGAGATCAATCGTGATTTGTATTGACACAATGCTAACTTTTAAGAAATTTTGCAAGACTAGCATACGCGGGACCATTTTTGTCGCCAGTTATGTATAAACGAAGACACCAACTAGCAGTCCATATACATTATGTCAATGGCTTGATCCTTAGATCGCGGCCAATTCATCAACACTGACATCTGTTATCAGACATTTAACCAATATAGGAGCAATATTGGAAGGATTTCGTAGATTGCTACGAATTGATTTATTATCTACTCCAGACTCCACGCATTCTTCTGCTCTGAGTTCATGGATGTCGTTGCCTTAAATGTAGCAACAATATCACTTAATCGAACAAAACGAATGATCTACCCGGCACTTAGGGATTGATGATGTTTCCTAAGCTGTATTGTCGTTTGCTTTGTCCCGTGACGATGACGTTTCCTAAGTTGTATTGTCGTTTGCTTTGTCCCGCTAAGTTCTCCTATTTTTATAACCGCGTTGAAAATACATATACTATTCGAAAATCTATCGAAAACCATAGAAAATTAACAAATTAACAAAATCACAAACCACGCAGACGCTAACAATTTCAGCTTCACAGAAACGTTTAAACGCACGCAAAAATTCAACTTGTTGAATTTTTTTGCTTTCTCGAAATTTTCTTATATTATGTCTTTACCGGAAATACAGCGGGGATTAGCGGGAGACGATTTAAAATAGACCTGAAGTGGCTCCATCGGACAAGTATAAAATTAATTTGACACGATAGCTCTCTTTTCCTGTCATATTCGTCCTCAAACGAAAGTGACGCTTTTCCCAGCAACGAAAAAATGAGATTTATGAGGACATTTATTTTTAATGACTTGCCGAAAGGATTTAAATTTGTATGTTAAATCACGTGATTTATAGGATATTTGATGAAGATTTATATTAATCGCGGATAAGTGCTCTTTGGAGACGTGGTATTACGTAAAAATCGTGGCGACGGATGGTCGAAGCAACATTGTGGTAGCTCCCATTGAAATTACCGGTTAAATTGTGTTAACTTAAGTTGTCAAATCAACGTTGGCGCAACACGGCTTTAGCTTTAACATAGTCTTTAAAGAAGTAATAAAACGTCTTTAATAAAAAGCTTTAACATAGTCTTTAAAGACTACAGCTTTCTTTTGATAATGAGAGTTCTTGTGATGACAGAGTGATAACCAGTGTTCGAACGTAGCGGGTAACTTGGTTTGTTTGCTGTCGAGTGTACATCACGGTACGACTTATCTCCCCTGGACTCGCTACCAAAATATCAATTTTTCGATGACCACCTAAAAAAGGTTGCTCTTAACTTTAGATATCAACCTTCTTCTATCAACCTCCTTCTTCTATCAACCGTCTTCGGGGCGTATTCGCAAGAGATTGATTTATAAAGAAGAAGAAAGATTTTCTTTTGCTAAAACGCAAAGTGGCGTCAAATTATGTCAAATTTGTCGCAATTAAAATCCATCGATGCATGCGCGCTGTATGACACCTGGAACAGCTTTGTGGCAAAATAATCATGTCATTGAAACCAGTCTTCCCGATAGCAAAAAAAATCGATGTTTATTTTTGCGGGTCTGTCCAAAAAACTATCGCCTGCAGGTCGACTAACACACTAGGTCGACTTGTCACTTGGGGAGCACAATTAAAAAAAAACGCATTTAAAAAGTATCAAAAACGCAAAAATATAACGTAGGCGATATTCCATGTGCGCATTTTTCATGTTTGTACATTTTCATTTCCTGCAAACACTTCCAGTTCACTTTACGAATCTCATAATTTCAGTCATATAAGCCTTAAGAAGTCGCACTCATTATAATCAACGAAGGTAAAACAGTTTCGTATAATAAGACCGCACTTCTTCGAATTTAAAAATATAAAGAATTTTTAATATGTTATGTAAATTTTATTTTTTTTTTCCATTATTTTAAGAAGTAAACAATTTTTACGAGAAATAGTTTAACAACGAAAACACAACAAGATCGTAGAAAGGACATTCTGCAACAACACACTTGAAATATAAGAAAGAGAATTCGAAGAAAAGAAAAACGCTTTAATTTTATCACAGAATATATAATTTATTTACTTGCTTTTTTTGTATTATTATTCGTCTTAGCTTAAGTTTATTATATTAAATGATTTGTTGAAATTACGCCTTTTTTGTATTATGTGCAAATTTTATTACAGTTTGGTAAAAAAACGACTAAATTTTTTATACTATTGCGTATTAAGACAATTTTTGTTTTATTACTAAATTTCATTTTCAACAAATATTCAAATCTTCGAAAATTGTTCCGGTTTTTTTCTTAACAAAAAAAAAATATCAGAACTTTTTTTTTAGCGGAAGTTAATTGAATTTTCAAAATGTTTCTTATTGGCACCACTAGTTGGTTTGGAAACTATCAAATGCACACTCATGTCGAATTGTTAGTTTTTTATTAACAGTTAATATTAAGTGTTTATTATTTTTCTTTGGTTGCTACTTAGTTTTTGTAAAAAAAAAAAAAATATTAAAGTGCTAAAACTAATAAGGAAATAAAATAAAATGAAAGAAAACATTTTTTTCCAGATTATTGACCACTCTAAGACATGTTATTTTCGACAAATCCTTATAAGTCCGATTTTTAGCTGCTGTTAAATTTTTTTACCAAAGTTTTATACAAGAGCCAATTTAACCTCGGATTGATTGAAAGGATTTATTTTCGCGTTGAAAAAATGTCTTCACTTATCGTTATAAACTGGTTCTATACTCTGAGGAA
This sequence comes from Neoascia interrupta, assembly GCA_947623515.1. NCBI lineage: Eukaryota > Metazoa > Arthropoda > Insecta > Diptera > Syrphidae > Neoascia > Neoascia interrupta. The sequence goes on from OX392462.1 coordinate 11,060,910, forward strand.
ATAAGGATGATTTCATTTTTAATATTAATATCTTGTCTTTGATAAAATATTCCTAACATAAAAAAATTCTTTACCTTTTATAGAAATTTCTACTACAGATTTTGGAAGATAAATGTTTGAAATTATTTACAAAAAAATTATCTTTTAAAATCTAGGAGTTATAAAAATCATACGAATAGATTTTATGATGGATCATGTGTGTTTTGCGATATAATTTTTTTTTATTAAGAGGAGGATGAGTACCAAAATTCTTGAGATCGCTATTTCTAACCTAAATTCGTCTCAAATATGTAATGTTTTTCTTCTCAGGGAAAAGATTGAAATACTCAGACAAAACAAGGATCGCTTGGCAGAAGGACTCACTATGTCTGCTGAATGCTCGAATACATTTAAATGGTTTATAACTGGCAACATTCTTTGCAGAAATAGTTAAATTATGTAATAAAAGGAATATAAGCAACTGGTGCTTAAAATAATAAACGGTGAAAAGTTTGTGATTATCAAGAGTTGTGCCAAAGCCCCACTGGAGTTTATATTTCATTGAGTTTAAAGTTGACCTCAAAGGAGATGCGTTTCGGTAAAAAAATGTCTTGTCTTTGAAGGCGATTGAGTGGCCTCGGCAATTGTTACACCTAAGCGAGGCCAGCAACAAGTTTAACTTCATTGAACTCTGCCATAGGTGTGCGGCATAACATGACTGGATGGTCATCCTTACCTTTGCCGTAAAAGTGTTGAAAAACCAAAGCCGCTTAGACTTTCACCCGCCCTAGGCACTGCTAGATTTCCACCATGAATGTGATCCCAGGACGAACAGAAATCAACTCGGTTTCCGGGGGAAATCAAAATTCGACACGTGAAAAGTACGATTGGACGTATGAACCTTAGGAGATGGTGACGATGCGAAGTAAACAAATGGCGAAACACGAAAGACATGGCATGATTCCAGAACATTGGTATAAAAACTTGTAAGATGGAGGCAAACAAATAAAAAATGAAATCGATCTCATCGAAGCGACGAAACTTAGCGGGCTTCCAACTCATGGAGGGTTCCTAACTAGTTCACAGTAGCCCTCTTCGATCCCGGGAACACATTTTCACTTAAAAAAAGAAAAAGAGCGCCATATTCAATCAACCAGTGCAGGGTCTTTTTCAGAAGTTGGAGGAAGCGCTGAAACAGCCTGGGACTCTCGGCCATTTAATTTCAACAAGGGGCCAACATATTTATGATTTCTGTAATCGTAAAAATCCCCGCAGATTCGTTCACCAAAGTTCATGAACATTCAAAGTACATGAAAAAGGTGAGACATTTTAGTGAGTCATCTTAAGTAAACTGTTGAGACATTTTAAGTAAACTGTTGTCCAGACATAAGTTTTCAAAAGAAAAAACTCCTTATGCTGGTATGACACTACATTTTTGCCACTCATCAAAAATGATAAAATATCATTTTGATAAAAAATCATCAAAAATGATAAAATATCATTTTTGGGTAAAGAAGACAAATAGAAATTGAGTGATAAGGACAACAACAAAATCCGTGTAAGCAAAACATGAAAAAAAAAACCGCCAAAACTATAAAAATCTTGTGGAAAGTTACCTTTTCCACATGAGTGTATGCGGAACATGTGCGAAAAAATTCAAAAATAAGGAACTGTCAAAGAAAATGAGAGCTCGCACTCATATTTTCTTCATTTTTTATTACGTTGCGTCATTTTGCTCATTTTTTCTTACGTGTCTACACAATTTTCCCATTTTTTGTGACTGTTGCGTACACACTCACTCTCAAGAAAAAATTGTATGTTGAATTTGTGTTGCTCCTTTAAATTCATTAACAGTGAGAAAGAAATGAAAAAAAATGTAGTGTCCATTACCTATGAGCACGAGGCGTCATATATTTTCTCCATTCGTCATATTCACGACATAAAAATCTCCTGGATTTGAAGACTACTGGAAAATGACTTGGTGTCTCTTACTAGAAGTTTTCCAGACACTTTTCTTTCGTTAAAATAGGCAAATCATGGATCCTACTTTTGTTTCAGAGGTGTCGAATGTGGTTAGGTACACCAAGGAGCTAAAAGCGATTAGGCCAGACTAGATTCCCTCAAGTATTTGAGGTGGAGTCCAAATGGCTCACGATTTTTATATCTAAACTTATAAGTGGTAATCCAACGGAAAAGGAAAGGAAAGGGTAATATGCACATGTAACTGTGTCAACTATGTTCTATCAAGCCGATGTTTCACGCAATGAAGAAAGTCGAGGGGGTACTATAGGTGGTCGACTGCGCCAAGTAATGATTTCATAGCCTTTTTCGGGACTGCGCCAAACGTCCACTTTTTTTTGCCGTTTTTTGCGAGTAAGCCACTACTGATGGGTATTAAAGTGTTGAAATCGCAATGGAAAAGTGTGATTTGGTTAAGGTTCTGTTTGTATTTATTTATGTTGCCGCTTGATTTTTGACAAATAATAAGTCTAAGAAAACGAAGAGCTATTGAAGCCTCAAGCCTGCGGAACTGAAAAGATATTGCTTATTTATTTTAAATTGTTTTTGAATTTACTGAAATTTGTATTTTTATTTAGTCAAGGTTTTATGTAGTTCTTTTAAGTTTTTGAATCTTTGATTGCTCTGTATTAGACAGGTCATATTGTTTGGCGTTTCACAAAAGATTGTGGTCTTCCAAAATATATCAAGGATCTGTTTGCTTAGCTAGTTTGTTCTTTTTATAAGAATTAAGTTATAAGGAGAACCTGTAAGGAGACTATGATGCTAAATACTTGACGGTGATGATGAATACTTTTAAGCATTAATAAAATTTGCAGTTCGAAGAGCTTTGGAATGTTTTCTTTTCCCAAAATATCTAACTAGAAGAACTTTCGCCTTCCAGTTTTTTTGTTTTCGTTTCTTAGTAAATGAGTATTCAGAGGCAGTCGATATGGATGAAAAGCACAGCCACTTAACACAGCAATTGATGTTCTGAGTTCTTAAAAAATGTATTAGCTTTCCCAAAACTGATTTAAACAAAATCGTTGGGCCTAGGCTTCAATGCCAAAGTTGGTCTGAATATGCTTCATACCTTACAAAATCATCGTAAAGTGTCGGTTTTATATGTCTTTATGGGTAGAATAATCTCTTTCTCTTTTCCAAATCCCAAAAACAGATATTTTATTCCGGTTCCTTAACTAGTGTTAGTTATCTTATGCTCCTTAACCATAGTGTTACCAACAATAAATACTATACTTTGCTATGAATCTAATTTTTGTTAAATATTCACGTTGATCACACAAATGATTTTCATTACAAACTACTGGCAATAAATCATCGGAATATTGTGTTGTCAGTACTCATCCTTGGTTTTAACACTACACAGTCGTTATAGATCTTAGCTTAAGCACTCATAAAAAATCTATTTAACGGTCTCAAGTTTTTATCAATTTTATCATAATTACCTTAAATTTAGTTTCTCACTAAGTATGCAGCGAATGCGTTTTTTTGCTGTTTATAGATTTGATTTAAATAAAATTCAATATACGAAACCATTTCTTAGATTAATAGACAAAAATATTATATAGATACATACATATATAGCTATATATTATATAGAAGAAAAATTATGTTCTAGTACATATTTTTACAACCGTTTACTTTATACAAAAAGAATTTCTACTCTCTCTAGTCTATAACTTGTTCACTTTAACTTCATTTTGGTTTCTTTTAAACTTTCACCTATTTACATTTTAACACTTGTTCTTGTATGCCTTAAATTAGCCGCTGGATATTTAGGTTTTTGTTAAATTTAATCCCTAAACATAAAGTTAAAATCGATATGTGAATAGTTTTGAAAATAAAGACAGTAAAAGATAAAAAAATAAACAACCTAAATGTGCATTATGAAGAAAATGTTAAATATGTTAGATTGATCATTACAACTAGTCAGTTTTTTTTTTTTGTTATGTTTTTTCTTTTTTTTTAATTTAATTAGTTTTGGTCATCGTCATCGTTATTGACAACAAATCTATCGAGTCGCAGCGATACCGATTTATGTTTTGGACTAGAGAAAATTAATTTTGTAATCCTACCTTCGATTAATTCGATTATGCGACGACTTTGATGATGCACGATGTTTCTTTTGGTGACGGAAACATCCAGTCTTGTTTTTTGGTGATTTTTTTTTGTTGGAGACAAATAGAATGTGGACAGGTTTTGATTTTGTTCGATTTTCTGTCCGTGATGCAGGAACATTTTTTTTTTCTTTGCTTAATAGAATTTCTCTTTCCATGTTCGGTCGCATTAGCAATGGATCTGGAAAGTAGTTTAAGAACATTTTTACGATTATCAAGTCAGAAGTTTTAGTTCACAGATAAGTTAAGACTTAAACAAAACAGTGTAAAATGAATACAAAAAGTTTTGTCAATCTCTTTAGTTCTTTTAATAAAAGCTCTTTAAGTTTGATAATAAACTAGCAACGCGTGAGAAATAGGACAAATGCCATAGGGAAGTCTCTTCAACATATGAGACATTCTGTTAAGGAAAGTCATCCAGTACAACGTGGCATAAGAGCGCGAATAGAGATTCAAGTTTTTGAGCAGTCTTAATTTTACCGAATCCTCCATGATCAACCTGTCGCACAGCCAATGGCAAATATCGTATAAACTCGCCATTAAAACCCCAAAAATGTTACGTGGCTTTTTTAAAGAGAATTTTTTACTTGCTTTTTTGAGTGAAAATTTGAATTTTGACTTGAATTTTACTTTTTAGTTTCTGCAGACATCGAGTTGTACAAAAAATTGGATGCGCTAGAACTAAACAAGGTAAGAATGGCATGAGTAAGATTTTTTTGATAGACTTATTGGAAGTTGCAATTAGTGTTCTATGTTTGTTTTAACGGACTTGAAGGAGTTTCGACAGATTTAATAAGGTCACGGCTAACGATATCCGCACCGTGTGAAATGCAAATGGTCTTGTTATGCTTTACACACATTGTCTCAGCAGCGGTGAAATTTAAGCTCAGATTAAAAACCATGTGGGTTCGTGTGTCAAAGATTGTAAGGTAAATGGGACAGGTAACAGTCGCAATTTCATTTTTCCTGACAACCTTTTTTGTAGACCTTTTGTAATGCATGGAAAATTGTCTGAAGGAACCAGTTGATACAAGCAAAAATTTATACGATCAAGAACTACCTCTAAATCGTTGGCAACATTCAATGTAGTAATTATAATTGCCTTTTGCACTAGTGTTGAGAATTTTTTTTATACCTTATTTTACAGGAATCTGGAGCATATAAAGTTTGGTACAGGCCAAAGTTTAACATAGAGAAATAATAACGATAGATCCCCAAGAACGAGCTCTGATCAAATGATCCATATCGTTCGTCCGTCCGTACGTCACGAATTTTTAAGCCTTACATTTTCAGCTAGAGAGCTGACGTACGTACTACCTTTTAAACCAAATTCGATCACAATCGCAATTTCCGTTGAAGTACCAAAATATTTTGAAAAATCGTTTTGGAATTTTATTTTTCAATCCAATATCAGAATATGTTGATTCACTATTATTTTCCCAATTTTTGATACTTGTGATTTTTTTTTTCATTCATTTACGCTTTTTAGCCCAGTATGCTCATAAGGCAAACCACTGGGCTACGTCAGTTCATGTCATAATAAAGAAAGCGTCAGAGTCCGAAAGTTTCAAAGACATCAAGTGAAATTAGGTTTTAATGTCCCTCACATGTGCTGCGGAAATTAGAGGCTCGACTATTATTTTGGTACAAAAATTGGAAACAACATAGACGGAACATTGCATAGACGGAGAGTGGAGGAGGAGATATAACATCGAACTGTACGGGCTGTACAGCGATACCGACCTAGCCAAAAGAGTCAAAACACAACGTCTACGATGGCTGGGTCATCTAGAGCGGATGGACACCACCGCCCCGGCCCGGAAAATCTTCGAATCCGCACCGCAGGGACGGCGCGGTAGAGGTGCACCGAGACTCAGGTAGTGCACGCAAGTGGAAAGGGACCACCTTAGCCAACTTCGCGTGTGAAACTGGAGACGGCTAGCTAGAGACAGAGCTGGCTGGCGAAGCTTGTTGGCTGAGGCCCAGGCCCACCCCGGACTTTAGCGCCACCTTAAGTAAGTAAGCAAGTAAGTTTAATAATTGTTTAATGGCTGCACCTCAATATAAGCAACGATACGTTCGGTTAGTTTTTGATAAATGTTCCCTTACTTTCTGTACCATTTTGGTCAGATTTCCTTATTTGAAGGAGTGAGGGTAAAAATCTCTCAGTGAGAGGAAAAACTGACCAAAAGTAAGGAAACGCTTTGTGCACCAAAAACTGCCCACATTTTAAACATCAAAGCCAATGTTAAGGAAAAGTTATAGCTATTGCTAAAACATGCATTCATTAATAGCATAGTATTCACTGTCTTTATGTTTTTTATGTTGAAAGCTGATAAAAACATTACATTCGAAACTCTACATAAAAAGGACTCAAAATATAGAAACAGCAAAAGTTGTTCAAAAGTACAAATTTCACGAGTCGCTGTAGCTATAGCTAACACCTAAGTGTCCACCTAAATGTCATCTGCTGTTGTCCAACTCAATTGCCGCCGCTTTAACACTTTTCATAATTCTGCCCAAAGAAATTTCTTGGGCTAAATTTCGTAGGGAGGGAAAATTTCAAACTCTCATTTTTTGCTCTCTCTCCTGTCCAAAGCTGTGCAAAAACCGTGTACGGGAACAGGATTTGGCTTTTTTTCGTAGGTTTGGGTCGTTTTGTGTAGTTTAGGACAGGTACGGGAACAAACCTGTACTTTAGTATTCCCCTTCTTTTCACTGATTGGAGATTGTTAATCGTCTACTCAAGTAATAAGGCAAACGATTATCTTAAATTTTGAACATAAATTCAAGCGTTCGCAAAACTATTCTTTGTTTAATATTCAGCCATTTTAACATATCTAGCATACTTCGTATTGGAGTGTATCTATTGCAACGTAAAATTATCCGCATTGATTTAATTTGAAATTTTTGCAATTTGTCCATTTCAACAGATCCTAATAATAATATTGATGGGCAATATTCAAAATGGGGTTTAACAACGGTGTTACATTTTTTTTATCGTCACTAAAGTGCTAATTTCATTTCGAATCCTTCGAAAGAAACCGATTTTTGTAGCAATTTTCGTGCAGAGTGCAGAGTGTTACAAAAGGCTTTTTGAAATCTAGACTACTATCAATTGTTATGCTTAGACTCAGACTATTCAGAGTATCCTTCAAAACTGTTTAACTTAATATAAATAAGGCCATCATCCGTAAAGAATTTAATTTTACCATGTACACAAGAAATAAGATCGGACCCAAACTTTACAATCTGTTTTCGCCCAAACAGGTTCGTTTGAAAGCACCTATGTTCAACATCTCTTACCCCCCATTGGCTTAGCTTTTTTAATAGAATCATTCTATCCACAGTCGCCCTCTTCAGATCCATGAAAAACGCCGCTATCTCCTTTCTTGAATGAATTTTTTCCTTCCAGTCGGCGATGACAAAGTTTATAGCTGATTCACATGAGTGTTTTTGACGGAATCGGGATTGCTCTTCGACAAGTATGTCTTTTCCTTCGATGTACTTTTCAAATTGCAGTTGCATGACCTTTTGAAAAAAAATTTTCGTATAGAGGCAGCATATTGACTGGTCGATAAAGTTAGTTTTTGCTTGGATTAGGAATTTTCGAAACTGAAGTTTTCCAGGTGCTCGGAAAATCTCCAGTCCTAAGCGAATGATTTATTATTTTTTAAAGAGTAGGACCTACATAGTTGAATCTGTCTCTTAGAATTCTTTTATTTATAAAATTATGGTTACATTTGCTGGGTAATATATATCATTTTTTTTAAAAGTTCGTTTACAGAGTTAAGTGTTTCGAACTTAAAGCTACTTTCAATTGTCATATCCAGCCGTAGGACCGTTGGATAGTGGTATAACGTTGATATCGTCGCTTATGTCTTTTTAACATTAAATAAAATATTTATTAAAATTATTTGCAATGGGAAGACCACATTTATGTAAAGAAACAAAGAACTCCCATCCGGCTCTCAATCTGTTCAGAAAGAAAATTGTAGAGAAAACACGGGATGGAGTCTGATACCTCTACCGGACCAGTAAAACATGCCCTAAGTATTCATTTGTTTGCAAGTCAAAAAAAAATGCCGGTGGTCAGCAAACTTGATGTCGCTAAACTTCTTGCAGTTTTAGATTTCTATAAGGTAACGTGACCCACTTCGCAAGTGAACTACATTAGCCTTTGTACAAAAAAAAAACTGTTTGCTTTGATACGCCTAGTCATTCACTTGAATAACCTTGAATCTTTGGTGACGCACGTTCTTTATAGTCTAGTAATGCAAACAACGAACTCAAATCAAAGCAAATAAATAATTGTAGTCACACTTCTTCAGTTGGGTCTAATCTTACTTGGAGATCCATTCAAAAACATTTCCTATGAACTTCCAATTAGGGAAACGAATGTCGCTTCGGATGTTTACTATGTTTCACTCCATTTAGCTGCCCTGCACTGAAAACAATCGTCCATGATCCAAGGAAAGGAGACTTCGTGCTTGTACCTACTATTTGGGTAAACTATGCATACACACGACTAGGTAATAATTCCAAGCAGTCGCCTGATAAGATAGCCATTATTGACCGAATCGATACGATAATCCGTATCACATTTTCGGACAAAACAGAAAAACAAAAGACTCCCCAAGTCCGAGTAAATACTTACATTTTTGCTTTACATCAATGGCGGATCGTCTAGTTCCTGTGTCATCATCACATCCTCATAAAGCGGTCGATTACGCCGACGGCTAATGACATATTCCCTCAATCGTCGCACTGGATGGAATTTTTTAAGGCCATACGCCGCGCCAATCACGAGCACCACCAACAGCATCGGCACCAGTATACCGATCACGACATGGTGCGACTCCGGCGGTGGCTGTATGTGCACCACGGTCTTTTCCTTCGCGCCGCTGCTGCTGCTGCTCACAGCGGACGCATCGCCTATGCTATTTTCATCTTCGATACAATAGTCCAATGGACCAGTAGAATGCGGGTTCAATTCAAAGTGCTGGGGGCACTTGCACTCACCGTCGTCGCCATGGTCTATTTGTGAGCAGACCGCACTCAAGGGACAATCCAATTTGTGGATGTTGCACGCTTGATCTAATAAAACAGAGGAAACAAATGGAAAGAAAACTCGATATGAAAAGGGGTGCATTCATTACAATTAAATAGGTGGCAGACTACCGATCGAGCGTGTCTCGTCTAGCACTTACATTTCGACGCAATTGCCAAGCGCACCGTGATGAGTAACAAAGCCACTTGATAGAGTTTAACCATTGTGGATAAGTTTTATGGTTTTTTTTTTTTTTTTTTTGTATTATATTTTCCGAGGAGCACTACTCTTGTACAAAGAACGATAACAACTAGACACTTGGATGATGTTCGAGGGGGAAAATGTGAATCGTAACCACCAGGTATTCTCACATGCACAACGAGTTCATATCGAATTGGATTTTATTTTGCCAACAAATTGCGAATAAACAACATTTTTCCGGGGGAGAACAAGTGAACCGAACGAGGACTAGACTTTTACGATGACTTTGGAAAATTTTCACAAACTTTTGTGATGTTTTTCTTTAAGCATTTCTTCCTTCTTCGTTTCTCCTTTTTGTTTTGAGGTTTTTGATTTCTTTTCCCGATTTGTGCCTGGATGATTTCAGTTTTTCGCCTGCGTGCTAGAGTTCGCCGTGATTTTTTCATAAGTACAGGGTGGTGTGAAAAATAACACTTTTAAAGGGATCTCGTGTCGCATGCGGACTCGGATAAAAATGTTTGAAAATGCAAAAAGTAAACGCAAACAATCTATGTACAGCAACATTAGTAGCCCTAGGGTCCAGTGGGCCCGAGCGACATATTTTGGGGGGCGGCTAATTAAGAAGACAGAGATTAAAAGCAAAAAAATTAATTGCTAATTTACATATAAAAATACTATTTTACATAGTAGACTCCAAATTTTTCAATATTTTTTTTAACTCCTAGAAGACCTTTTGATTTTTCTGGATTATCGAATAGACGAAAATTTTTGCGTGGTCTTGGGCATAACCATCACCTCTGTCAAACTAGACAGGAGTTTTATTTTAGCTCTCGGAAGACCTTATACCATCTCATGGGTCCAATAAGAAGTCTGTAAGAATCAACGGACATATGATCGAGACGAAATTGTGAGGCGAAAAAGCCATATCCGTCCGTCCTGAGTTAACTTGAGTTAGATAGTCTGAAACAACATACCTGGATTTTTTTGGTCTTGAAGTAGTACAAGCGTTAAGTTTTAGAAATCCGCCCACTGACATGCTTTCTTCATTCATATGGGTGAAATAAAGTCGCCAAAATAAATTGTTGGAAAATAGTCGCAAAAAGTTGAAACTATGTCAACAGCGTGAAAAGCCAAAAATATTACATCGCAAAAAGAAAATTAAATCAAAAAGCACCCCCAGTTGATGTGGTCTTAGAAAATCACAGAACATGGGCTCTCCCACAAAATTTTAGTCACGTATTTTGGGTGTATTTTTTGGTAGTTCCTAGAGGGCGACAAACATGTAACGCACAGGGCAGCACTTTACATTAATCAGCCCCTGTCTATAACCTATCAGTTTCGCATAATTTGTTCTATTGTAATTTTTTTGGACACAATTTCTTTGGGCATTGAAAAATGTCAACATTTTTTCGTTTTGATATCCGAAATTAAGCCGCGTTGTCACAAGAAACAGGAACAGAAACAGAATTCCATACATTAGCAACGCAAAAAGCATTCAGCGAATTTGGGTTTCAGTTGCTAATGTATGGGATTCTGTTTCTGTTCCTGTTTTACGTTGCTTGTGACAACGCGGCTTTAGTGGCGTATTCTTTTCAACACTGAATCGTGAAACTGGTGTGGAATACAGAAAAAAAAAGTTCTTTTTAAGTACACCTGAACGGAATCGTGCTCATTTAAATGTTCTTTTGAACTCCGAATTAGTTCGGTGTCGACACCGAACTCGAAATTTCTCCACCGTATATTAGACGGTGGAGGCTGGGTGTAGCTTTGGTTGTGTATGTGAAGTGAAGTTTCGACTGATTTTTCATTCGTGACTTTTTACAACGCAACTAATATTGTATGAAATCAATAAAAATTAACTTAATATCTCAAACTCGAATCTATCAAAATAATTTTTAGTAAAAAGAACAAAAAACCGACGGGAACAAATTCACTCTGCGAAATGAAAAAAAAGTAAACAAAATGAAGGGTGAATTTATTTATTCATTCCGTAGAAGGAATGGAAAATGTGGAGTACTAAGTTGGAATATTCCGAACGTTCTAATTCTAATGGCCAATCGATTCACGAAATTTCTATCCAAGTATGGATAGGAAAGGACATGCCCTACGGAAGTGTCATAATCACTATATCGAGGCTAGTCGTCAGATTCAATTTGCGACAAATTTCCGAACTACAACTCTTTCAAGCCACATGACAAAAAACTTTCTATTTATTTAATACTATGTCTCCACCGACAATTAAAAGAAGATTAGCGGGAGACGACTAAAAATAAATCCCAAAGTGGCTCCATCGGACAAATATAGGATTAATTTGGCACGAAAAATCTGTTTCTGTCATTTCAGCTCAGGAGCTCATTATTTCCCAGGAGCTAAAACGATTTCCTCAGTAAAAGTCACAATAAAAAACGTGCTTGTGACAGATCTGTCGCACAGGGACAGTTTCAGTTTCCTTTTTTGATTCTCAAATTGTTACAAAGGTGCAGAAAATAAGTTTGTGAATATGGTGAATGGGATTTATGAGAGGATTTATTTTTAATCACTTGCCGAGAGGATTTAAATTATGGTAAATCGCGTGATTTGTAGAGGATTTAATAAAGATTTATATAAATCAAGGGTTAGTGCTTGGTGGAGACATGGTATAACGGTAAAAATTACAATTTTCTCCACTTTTCACAGGAATCACACGGAAAATGATTGTTTGTGTACTGAGTTTATCACAGAAAGCTCAAAAACTCGTCTTTTTGACGATGAAAATTAAACTTTTCATTAAAACTGACAGGAACTGCACGGAAAATTATTATTCGTGTTAAGGCATGCTCGCTGCAAAAATTGCACGGTATTTTGACGCACGTTTCTCTGTCGCAGTGTACTCAGGCCTTAATGTTGCATAAAACCTTTAAGCTTAGATTAGACTGTATGCGATTTTTAAGGCATATTTGAGGTAAGAAGATGATATATTTGCTGCATTTTTGTTCTTAGTTACGTCAAATATGCCAAAATGGCATGAAGTCTAATCTATGCCTAAGTCAGATATAGATACATATAAGACAGTGGTCGCTACCTTTCGGAAGGAATGACAATCCGTGTCATCGGAATTGGCAGAAATAGCAAGCAAATTATTGGTCATGCCGTGTTTCGTGTGATGAGTAGTCTGTCGGTATTCTGGACGGTATACTGCCATCCTGTTGAAGCCGCGCATTCACAAGGAACATAAACTGAATTGAAAACAGCACAGTCTATATTATATGCGATAAAGTCCTTGTCTACAAATTATGACAATGGCAAGGATGCTGATGTGTGGTGTTTTCTGTACCTACAATGTTTTGGCTGCATTTTATAAAATTTAAAACTTTTAAATGTGTTCATTCTGTTTGTTCTTGCAAGAAACAGGGTGCTTATAAAAGTTTCAAATGTGCTTAAGTGCTTAAATTGATGCACCCTGTTTTAAGTTTCCTGAACGACGCCGCCAGGTTGTTACCTGCAATTCGCCGCATTTCGCCACTAAAGCAAACTGACACTTGACAGATGCTAAAATTTTGTCCGCGGTGCTCCTTGAAAACGTTTATAATTTATAAAGTTTGTATATTTCAAGTGTTCATTAAATAAACGCCGGCAATACAATGGCTGCTGGTCCAATTGCCGAAAGGAATCAAGGTAATTCCTATTTTTACTGTGAAATGTGCATTTCCAAGTAAACTTGTGCGACTACCGGCATGTCTTAACCTCGTCTGTTTCCTTTTTAGATGCCACAATCTATGTTGGCGGCTTGGACGACAAAGTGACCGAAACACTTCTATGGGAACTCTTTGTCCAGGCAGGTCCAGTTGGTGAGTAAAACACTTGTCCCAATTAATGATCTCATTGTGATAACTGCTGTTTTCAGTCAATGTGCACATGCCCAAAGACCGTGTCACACAAATGCACCAAGGCTACGGTTTTGTAGAGTTCCTTAGCGAGGACGACGCTGATTATGCGATAAAGATCATGAACATGATCAAGCTCTATGGTAAGCCAATCCGTGTAAACAAAGCATCGGCGCATCAGAAAAACCTCGACGTGGGTGCAAACATCTTTATCGGCAATCTGGACCCTGAGGTGGACGAAAAGCTACTCTACGATACCTTTTCCGCGTTCGGTGTTATCCTCCAGACGCCAAAGATCATGAGAGATCCTGAAACTGGCAATTCCAAAGGTTTTGCTTTCATCAACTTTGCCAGCTTCGAAGCCTCTGACACGGCCATGGACGCCATGAATGGACAATACCTCTGCAATAGGCCAATTTCTGTTTCGTACGCATTTAAGAAAGACTCCAAGGGTGAACGCCACGGTTCGGCTGCTGAACGTTTGCTCGCCGCTCAAAATCCACTTTCACACGCTGACAGACCGCATCAACTGTTTGCCGATGCGCCCGTGCCTCAGATGATGCCTGTCATGCCTGGTCAGATGATGCCGCCGCCAATGATAGCGCCACCACCTCCTCCAACGCCGGGTGGAATGATGCCACCACCACCACCTGTGCCGCCACCGCAGTCAACTTCATTCCCCTCATCGGTGCCGCCACCTCCGCTGCCGCCCATGCCAGCAAATCAGCCACCGCTGCCTCCACCGGTGGGCATCCCACCCCCACCACGCATGATACCTCCACCACCATGGCAAGCGGCTATGGGACAAGCGCCAGCTCCGCCTCCACCAAACTTCCCCAATGGGCCTGGCGGCGCGACGACACCTGGAGCCCCAAGACCGCCTCCACCCAACTGGAGGCCACCACCTCCTGCAGGATTCCAGAGACCGCCCTTCCCGCCAAGACCCTTGGCTCCGCCACCCTTCAACGGAGAGGCGGCAGCCTTTCAGTTTTAACGTAACTAGGCCGATCAGACTTTGAAATAAAATTTATTTACAAAATCGACTCGCCCGTTTATTACGTTTCATAAATTTGGTCAAAGAGGTACCTGGCACGCTGGCAGGGCGTCTTGTCTTGACTCACTCATTCTTCATTTTATCTCGATGGAATTTAAGTTGCAAAACACTCTTCAGGGACTTTTTAAAAAGATTGGCAAATTAATAATCGACTGACTCAAGGCACTACAAAATTTCTCGATAAATTCTGAAGACGCTGTAGGTCGCACGAGATTGTATGTAGTAGCACTTTTCAAAAGATGCAAGTAAAAAATGTGCTTTCACACAGAAAATTCATTTTGTTTGAATCGGTTTCACCGTGTTTTACCGGACACTAAATTGTTATATACCGTCGTTTCTCTCTTACAGCGAATTTCAAAATATTTTAAATGGTGCTATTGGTAGTCTCTACCCCAGGTATTTCGCTGACATGTCTCTTTCTGTCAAAATATTTTATCCTTTTCGTTTTTGCATTTTTTTATTAAAAATAAAAGGAGCAATTTTTAGCACGAAAAATGGACTCTCACTGATTTTGGGAGACGTTGTCTAAGCGCTCCAAGGCCTTCAGCCCAATGTATCCGTTGCGTATGTTTCGTCAAAGTACACAACTGACAACTCGTTCTTATGGGAAGCGACGTACGTCATGCTTCTGAAGGCATCACTTCAGCAAACGCCAAATCAAAGCAATTTTATTTACATATTTCGATTTTGGCTGTGGCCGATTGGCCGTGTTTGTTCGTTGCCAGCCCGTGTGATCTATCCTGTCGCTAAACGGGGAAACATGTTTTTTTTTTAAATGAGCAGTAGTTCTCTAATTTCAGATTCATTCTTTCAAGTTTCAATTAAAAACACTATATGTAATTCGCAATTACTAATCTCCCTCAAATCTACCTCCAAATCTCTCTGCAAGAGATTAAAGATGTATCTCTATAAATTTCGTTGTTTTCTCAATTTGAGACTTGAAAAAGGAAACGGAAACAGCACGGTTGAAGTATCTGTCACAAATATATGAATTGCAGGGATTTTTAAAGGGGATTTTTTTTGCTCTGTTTTAAGAAAGGTTTGAACAGCGGAAAAAAATAAAAGTGTTTCACGACCGTCCCCCTAATGCCCTAGTTTGTTGGTTGTATCTTTGAAAGGTAAAGCACTCATAGATTGAGTATCTATTTAATTGATAAGATAGCACATTGAAGGAGCGAAATACTATACGTATTGGATGTAAGTTAACGTGGTACTGTCGGTGATGTTTACTTAAGCACTTTATAATAAAAGCCTCCTGCATTGATCGAAAACAAAACGAAACATAGAGTGAACTCAGCTATACTACCGTTAAGAACAATAAGATTTAAAATTTAATCAAAGATATGAAATACTTTGGCGTATTGGCGTTTGTTGCATTTGCAACATTCCTGGCTCTCACAGAGGGTAGCGAAACCACTTGGGGCTATGTTGGACCTCGGGATATTCTTCTACATCGCGAAATCGTGACCGCGAGTTCAAAATTCCTTCGAGTTGTTGAACGAGATGTGGAATTCTATCCGAGGGTAAGTTTCCTTTATTAAAATTTAAGAACGTGTTTTGAAGAAAAATTGTCTAAAATTCTATTAAATATTTAGAATTCAAACCGCACCATAACGGCCATCCGCGCAGTCGATTTCAAACGCAACAGTGGCGGTTTGGCTACTCTAAAGAAAGGAGGTCCTGGCTTCCGTAATGCAACTATTCATCTGAAGTCCCAACGCAATCATGGCCTACACTTTGCTATTGAAATTTTGGGATTCTAAGAATTTGAATGATCTTAGGCAAAAACATAAATATATGTAGACAAATAAAAGAAAATTAGCAGTCTTATCTTTTTTTCTAAAGACGAAACTCTAACAGTAAAACAGTGCCCCGAGTTATTGGGAGATATTTTTTTAACTTTAATTTTAAAAAATTCCAGTAAGGAAATATGTTTTCAATGCGCTCTGTGGTGCCATGTGGGTGTGGCGCACTATTGCTTTGATCGAATACACCTTTCAGTGTAGCTTGATGAAAGAATTAATTTTAGGGGTTGCATTAAGGTTTAGAGGGGTGCCTTGGCGTAGTAAAAATTTCTTCAAACCCTGTTTATATTAAATTTTTTCAATGCTCATTTAAAAAGTTACTAACCAAAATGCATGGTAATTTTTTTGTCAAAATACTTCTGCCGTCGACTAGTTTTGGAATAATAACTAAAAAGTATTTAGGTGTCAAACAGCTGCTCTATTTCACTTTAAAGGTAATTTATATTAAGCTTATACCATGTCTCCACCGGGCGCTGATCCGTGATCAATATAAATCTTTATTAAATCCTTTACAAATCCATACAAATTAAAATCCTCTCATAAATCCCATTCTCCCTATTCACAAACCTATTTTATGCAATGCTCCTCAAAATGGCAGAAAAGGAGTGCTCGTATCAAATTAATCCTCTATTTGGCCGGTGGAGCCACTTTAGGATTTATTTTTGTACTAGGTGGATCAGTTTTTGTAGAAAAGTTTGAAAAACAAACACTTAATGCTTAAGTGCCCTACAGTAATGGGCAATGGGCAATAGATATAGGGCAATTTCAACTCAAATATATTTTCAGTGGTTATTTGGCCTATATCCCCGGGAAGTTGAATATAGCTGTATATACAAGTTCTCATAAGCTATAAAAACGAAGTAACATTCGTGGTGAACAAAAGGGCACTCAGCTTGAAAATTATTGTAAGTAGAAGTCAGATTTTCGCGATCACTTCGGATCAGATAGTTCTGTGCACTCGTATATTGAAAAACGGAGACCTAAAAACTTATAAAAAGAAAAGAGTCCGATCTTCTTTAGGCAGCCATAGTAGAATATGTTGTTTTTTTTTTTGTAACATCGTGAATAAAGTAAAAAACGAGGAAACAAAATTATCTGAAATAAGACCAAGTATGTACTTTAACCTTGGAACTTTCATAGCAGCGTTGAATATTTTTCTTTTTAAGTTTTTGCCATTTTTATATGCTTAATGATTATTGCTTTTTTTTACTAAAATTGATAAAAACAATACAAATAATAAAAAATGTTTCAAACTAAAAAAAAAACGTTAAAACAATATTCAAACCTACTCCTGCGAATGTTAAAGATTTTTTTAAACAGACTTTGAATAAAATTCAATGTCTTTTTCTAATTAATTTAATGGTCCAAAGTTCACTTTAACTTTTCACATTTTTTTCCCCCAACAACCATAAAAGCTTTTGACCACTGTTTTCAAATTACAAAATAGAAGTTTTTAAAAATATTCGTCAAAATTCAGGAACCGTTGGCTGAGGTCCCCTTCAACTAGCGCGCGCCACCTGAGTATCGGTGCTCCTCCGCTGTGACGTCCCTGGCGAAGTGGATTCGAAGATTTTCCGGGCCGGGGCGTTGGTGGCCATCCGCTCTAGATAACTCAGCCATTGTAGCCGTTGTATAACCGAAAAGAAAATACCGGAATTAAAAATCTCGTAAGCCAAACAACGTTTGTGTGGTTCCTTAGAAAAATCTTTATGATCTTCCCAGATTTCCTATGGAATCAGAATTTATTGAAACCGCCACATCTTCAACCAGTAGAAGCCCCGACTTGTTTTTGCGGTGACCTCAGCCGACAATTGTCTAACTGCGTTCGATTGCAACTGGTCTAAGTGGATCTAATTCTACAACTATTCTAAAGAAAAAAAATTGTGTATAGAAAAATAAAAGCTTTTATTTGCAAAACTCTAAAAAAATTTTGACTATTGTCCAGTGAGTTCGGTTATCAAATTCAACATCCACTTAGGCTGATCGCCCGGGGCCATATGGCCAGCATTTCGTACCAATACCTCAAGTAAGTTGCCGGCCACCTTTTTGTATCCCGCAATTTCTTTGTCGACCACCCAGATATTACGCTTAGCAACCAAGTAATCGGCAGCGTTTTTAAACTTCAAATGTTGCAAGTAATTGAGCGTTAGCGGATACGCCACAATGATGTCCAACTGTCCGTTGTAGATGCAAACTTTGTAGTAGTCCAACAATTCGGCCACCCATGGTGCAACGCTATCCATGACGTCGTTCTTCAAATGCTCTTCCACTTTGTTCTCGCCCTCAAGGTCGTGGAACGTTTTGTTACCAACATGTATTGCCCGCCTAGTGAGAGCAGACTGCAAAAACTCTCCCATCACCTTGTCGCCGTCGTCGGGCTTGGTCTTCAGGTAGTTGAAGTACGTTTCATATCCAGTTAGGTTGCGAAAGAGCGATCCTTCGGGAGAATCGTCCATGTTGATCAAACTATCAAAGACCTTGAAGGCACAGTCCATGTTGTGTTGCTTGATGCACTCGATACCCTGTTTCTCGGCCTTCAGGAACTCATTGCGTCCGTTTAAATCGATCAGACCCAACTGGTAGAGATAGTCGCCGTAGTTCATCTGGTGGAGTGGATCGGATAGGCCATTTCCAATCGCGATTCCCTTTAGCGGGATGTGCACGTCGCTATGCACAGAGTTTTGGGCATGATGGATGTGGTAGGCCAACGCAGGTACATACTTCCCAGCATATGATTCACCAGTTATCCAGAAGCCTTTGGTAAGCTTGAAGTCAAACAAAAGGAACAGCTGCCTCACAGCCTCGTAAAGGTTGCGTGCGACCTGCTTTTCGTTGGTTGCATACCCCTTGTCGTCTTCGGTGAAACTGAAACCCGTTCCTGCCGGATTGTCGATGTAGATCAAGTTATGCGTCTTGCTCCAGCTGTACTCCCTCTTTTTTAGCTTATCGCCGTCGAATTGGAAGGGTCCGTTTTCGGTGAAAAGACCAAACAATGACGAGGCTCCTGGACCACCCTGCAGCCATAGTATAACCGGGGCGTAGCCTCGTTGAGTCACGTTGACTTCCGCTGGGAAGAACCAAAAGAACAAATTGGAGTTGAATTGCTTGTCCACAGTAAGATAGCCGGCGTAGCTCTCCACGCCATGGAACTGAGTTCCGACAACAGACGCCTTCTTTCGAGCTTCGTCGATTTTGTTCTGCTCTATCAGTGGGGTCAAAAACAACGGGTCTCCCGGGTCACCTCCATCGTGATAAGCCTTAAAACGGGGATAGGGATTTACAAACGATTTGCGATACGGTTTTGTTGTTGTGGTTGCCTCTGCCAACTGGAGAATTGCGAACAACAAAGCAACCGTCCAGAGACGCAATGGAATACGGTTGTCCATCACTGCAAGCAAAAAAAATGCTATGAAAGAGGTAGCCTGGGAGAGTTGTAAGGAATAATTACCTTTGGCGCCTGGCGGTGAGGATGCACTTGCGGAAATTCAATAACGTTTTTGGAAAAGGAATCGAAGGAAAAGAACTGCACTTGCTGCGAACAACCGGTCAGCTTTCAACTTGGGAATGAAATGATGAACGGTCGGCGAATTTTCTGTTTGTTTGAAGAGGCCGTAAATTTTCAGGGCTGCCAAGATATTTGTGTCGAACGTACTAGCAAGTACTATACAAATAGTTTAATTTGGGAGCAAATAATGGCAGAAACACAATAGCGCGTTGACCAGCTTTGTCTGTACTGACTTTTACCATAAATTAGAGAATAAAGCCTGCAACCCAATGAATCCGTTGTATCCGTCACGTTGAAGTACACAACTGACAACTAAGTCAATACACACGTCCTACGTCCTTATAGGAAGCGGCCCATAGAAGAACTTCGTGACGTACGTCGCTTCCCATAAGAACGTGTGTATTTCACTGAGTTGACAGTAGTGTACTTTGACGCGACGGACGCAACGGATTCATTGGACTGAAGACATAGCTTGATCATAAATTACTAAATAACTATATTATCAATTTTGGCCATCTAAAAGCTTTGTCCACAAGCTTAAATTAACGATTTTACCCAAGACATTTGTTTACAAATGTCACTAAATTCGTAAGCTCCGCAAGCCAAAGCGATTCCGTTTTCTAGCGTAATTCGATCTACCACACCATGTTGTGTTCTGTGTACTTTTAAGTTTCAATAAGGATCCTGGAGTTAAGCTCACTGCCTAAATCTCCTATTCATTCTGGCTAAACTCGGCTATGGTGATGTCTTCCGGGGTAGACCTGGAAGATTGGCAAGAGTTAATCTCAGTTTGATCTCAGCGCTGGTGTCGTTGTCTGAATTTATAGCCGTGCGCAGGTGGACAAAGTTGCTAACTACCTCAAAGATATAGCTGTCTATGGTGATGTTGCTATCCAAGACGTCGGTGTTGGGTGTCTCTTCTTGATGACAGCATACACTTCTTTTTGACCTCGTTCACTGCTAAACCCATATTCGCTGCTTCCATCCCAATGCTCACGAAGGCTTAACTGACTTCACGCTTTGTTCTTCTAGTTATATTAATGCATACATAATAACGGGTGATTTTTTAAGATGTTGAGAACTTTTTTAAAAAAAAAAACACAAAAAATTCGAAAAAATTAATGAAATATTTATTTGAATCGATAGTTTGAACCCTGCAATTTAATGTTTAAAGATAATTTCATGCAAATGTTGACCGCGGCTGCGTCTCAGGTAGCCCATCCGCTGAGTCCAATTTTGGCATACTCTTTTACACATATCGGCCGGTATCTCACGAATGAATGCACACATCCAGTGCGTCAATCGAAGCGGGCTTGTCCCTATAGACATTAGCCTTGACATACCCCCACAAAAAATAATCTAATGGTGTCAAATCGCACGATCTAGGCGGCCAATTGACCGGCCCGAAACGTGAAATGCTCAGAAGGTCGAGAATGCCGACCATAAAATGGAAGCAGCGCGCGATGAACATTTCGAACCGAGCACGAATTTTGATAGTAAAATTCAATAATTTGCAAGCGTTGTTCATTTGTAAGACGATCCATGGTTAAATTGCAAACCAAACTGAAGCTGTTTGACAGTGACACAAGGTACTAAACACACGTCAGCTGTCAAAACCAGTGTTGCCAAAACCAAACCAGCTAAAAAATCACCCTTACATATGCGAGTAATTGAATGGACTTTTGAAAGATTGTGCCTCTGGTATTGGCGCGGGAGTTCTGAATATCTTGTGGACTTTCCTGTACTAAAGCCACACTTATACTATATTTCCACCGAGAGCTTATCCGCGATTAATATTAATTTTTATTAAGTCTTCTACAAATTAGGCGATTACCCATATAAATTTAAATCCTCTCGGCAAGCGATTAAAAGAAATCTCCTCATAAATCTCATAAACCTTTTTCATGAACCACTTTCAACCCTTTTTGTACACCTTCAACTGTCAGAGTTTGAGAATCGAAAAAGGATATTGAAACTGTCCACGTATGACAACGGAAATGTTTTTTTCGCTCCTTGAAAATGACACGCCACTCTCTTTTGAGGGCCCAGCCCCCCTCTGGTGGGACCACTTTAGGAGTTATTAAAAATCTACTTCCGCTAATTCTCGCATAATTGCCGGTGGAAACATAGTATTATATGGACCTATCAGATTTGTGACAAACTGCTTTATGCGTTCACACAGTACAGCCGAGAGGTGGTGTTAAGGAGATTTTGATGCCTCTGTAGTTGGCGCAATTATGTGAGTCTCCTTTCTTGTGGATCGGAAAACAATGCTGAGTTTCCGATCATCGGGTGAGCTTTCCTTCAACAATCTCGCAGATGAACTGATGCATGCTCCTTTACAGATCTTCGACAGTGGATTTAAAATTTATGCAGCTATGCCACCAGCTCAGGCTGCTTTGTTGCACTTAAGCATGGACACAGTAAATTTCGGTGGTATCGTTCGTATGTGCCGTAGGTAACTTCTTCGCCTGAGTTGAATGGTTCATTCTGTCTGAAAGCTTGATTTAGCTCGGTGTTATTTAGTCTGCTGAAGTGTTTTTTCCAGATCCTCAGCACCGGCTGTGCTTGCACTACGATGTTCCCTTGATTGTTCTTACAGGACTTAGTTCAAACTTCATAACATGTCGTCACCGGGCAGTAATCTGCGATTTATATAAATCTTCATAAAATCATCTACAAAACACGATTTACCGTACGAATTTAAATTGCCTCGGCAAGCGATTAAAAATAAGTCCCCTCATAAATCTCATTTACCCCTTTCACATACCACTTTCAACACTTTTCGCACACCTTCTAAACAGTTTGAGAATCATAACTCAAAAGATCCACGTATCACAAATCTAAATAAAACAATTTATATTGGGTTTTTTTAGACCAAATCTTTTTTCACTCCTTGCTTCGCTTTTGAATACCATCGCCACTCTCTTTCGAGAGTCAAAATGACAGAATAAAAGCACTCGAGTCATATTGATCTTATGTTTGTCCGGTGGAGCCACTTTGGGATTTATTTGTTAAAGTCCTCCGCTAATCCTCTTTCTACTACCGGTGGAGATATAGAATTATATCCTTTAGTAAATCTTTCGAACCTAATTCCTGCTGTAGCATCTCTCTATCTCTTCAACCGTACGCTTCTTCTGCTCTCTTTTTCCTTCTGAGAAAGATGCCTATATTCCTCTCTCCTCCGCTGCTTGTAGAGCTTGCGTGCCCACTAGTCCTTCTCTTCAGAACCGCTTTGTATGGTTTCGTTGTGGTGGCCTTGTGAAACCCGTGTAAGGCTTAGAGTAGACTGCATGCCATCTTGGCATACGTACATAAGAAGAAAAATGCTGCAAATATTTTTTTAATGGCTCCATGTGCACTTAAAAAATTCGTCCACCATAAAAACAGCTGGATCGTTTTGAGGGGTATGGCATCCCTTGCTTTATACCAACTGCAGCATACAGCGGACATTTTGCATACCGCGCCCTCTGCCATCTGATAAGCACAACGCGCAATTCGCCTCCAATTCCTCACAAACCACTCACACAAACTGCATATGTGTAAACAAAGTCGGCATACTGCACAAGCGAGACAACCCGATTAGAGTTCCTTCTCAAACACACCGAGTATCCCACCCGAGCGAGTGACGACTTTTCAAAATGACGGCTTCCCGTTAAGAGATTTTTCATCCATCCGATCCGACGAACAAGAACTAACAAAAAATTTAAATAAAACGAAAAACTGTGTCCGTGTCACAAAAGTTTCGAATTGGAAATCTTTACAAAACTCCTTGCGATCCGAAACGAGTGCGTACAGTCGAAACGCGGCCATATTCCCCCCGCAAATTAGTCCGAAAGAAAAAATTAAGTTTTCAATGCAAGAAGTGTCAGTGTTGAATCCGCGAAAAGAAAATTCCCATATCCCCGAGTGTCGTGTATGAAGGAAGAAAAAAAGGTGTGTGTGTCCGATCAAATTGGAAACGAGTGCGAAAATTACATTTTCCCTGTGTACTTGCCCCCTGCACAGCTGGAAAAAGTAAAACAAGTTTCGGTTTCTCGGTTCGATTTCTTTGCTCCACAAAAATGTCCACCAAAGTTATGTGAAAAAATCTGGAGAAAAAAAAATACCTCGACGATAAAAAAAATTATATCATTCCGTGTAAATTGTCAACACGTCGTCGTGTTGTTCGGCTCGGTTCCCTGTGGCGGCGCGGTCGCCCCTATCAGTGCGACAAGGACGAATCGATTCGAGAATTTCCCTCTTGTGGATTTTCCTCATTTGTTCCATTTTTTTTTTATTTATTTATTTTTGGATTTAATTCGCTTGTGATAGTGATTAGTGAAACGTTAATAACATTTCCGTGTTTTAAGGATAACAAATATTCAATTACGATTTTCTTTTTCAGTTTTGAATAAATATAAACGCGACTGGTTGTCATACAAAGGTGAGTGCAAACAGAGAGGAATTCGCTAGGTGAAAGGTGAAAAGTGAATTGATTTAGTAAACAGATGAGTCACGGGGTTGGTTGGCTTAAAATGGATTATTTTCCTGGCATCGGTTTTTGCTCAGAGCTGAGCACTCACAGGCGTTGCAAAAAGCAGTGATTCGCAATTGGCAGCGCAGCTGTTTGATTGGAATATTGGAATTTAATTGGCGTGTATACCTCAACATGCGACGCATACCGCTACCTAACCTGCCCAGCCCAGACCAGACTCAGACCCACCCTTCATAAACCGTTTAAATTCCACCCCTATGCGATGTGCACCGGGGTGCATCTGCAATTATTCCAGTGGGCTGGATACTGTACCAGTAGTGTTTGTTTTGTGTCTCATGAGTTGCGTTTTTGCCAATGACTGTCTGGAGATTTTTTTTTAACAATGATGGACGTAATTACGTTAAGATCTGACGTGCTTAGCCGTCTGCTAAGGTCATGTCATGTGGTCAACTTAAGCCTGTAAATTTGAATGAGACGAGTTTGGATAATCAGGCATCATTATGGTATTCCAATTATGCTTGTTCAAAATAAGGTCAGGTGGGATATGTATCCTTATACCTATGAAGGCGGATTAGATTACCAGAAATCAAGAACTCTTCTGCGGGACATTAAACCCTTTGGCGTTTTGCAACCCTTAAATATTGACATCTGTTTAAAGATAGACTTACCGACAACAGCATGTGGACATCGCATCAGTTTGAATAACAGCAGCCCGTTATTACCCTAGTACCGCTATTACCCAGTACGCTATTAGCATACAAAATATGTAGACCTTTTACCACGGCTGTCAAAATCTGACGTCTTTCACATTTATCGACAAATCGCGTTTTTATATGAAAAAATTCAATAGTTTCTGTAGAATTGCGAATTACTAATAAACTACTCAACCAAGAGTGTGCCGATAAGGAAAGAAGTTGTTTTGCCTATTCCGTTCTTTAAATTGACCCAAAAATTATTTTATCATTCAAAAATCATAACGAAGTTATGATCTCTTTGAATCCGTGTACCCTTTTGTGGTCGTATATACACTGATTTTACAACACAACCAACACTTTTCTTATCCTTTCCGTCTTATATAATGAAAATATTTTTAGCATTACCTAGGAAGCCTGATCAAGTCTACAACTTTCCCGTTCATCGAAACACAGGGTTGCATTTTTTAAATAGTTATTTACGTTTATGTGTAATTTTTGTTCGTTTTCCATATAAAAAGGTAATTTGTTTGGCATCCAGTAGACGTGAAACTGTTAAAAGCTCTATTGTCAATTTCAGAAATGCATTTTGTCTCAATTAAATTGTTTCCTATTGTTGGCAGCGCCTCCCCGGCGCCACCTTGTCAATCAAAAAATCTTTGTTGACACTCTGAATTTTGGGGCATTTTTTCAGTTGGTCATCCAGAAGCGTCAGGAAGATCAGGAAGCATTATGGACTCTTTAAATTTTCTTTGTTTATGGCTGCGTTTAACAGTTCCATTTCTGAAAAAAATTTCCCCTGGCCGTAAATCCAAAATCAAAACCACACGCTCGCGTACAATCGTATAATCCAAGCTTCAAGTTGGAAAAAGCAATAAAAGGCAATCACCGGCGAGTGTTTTGATCTGGTCACCTGGCCTGTATTAGTCATTTAAAAAGCCAATTGTGACAAAAAGGAGTTGTCTGGTCTGCCATCTCCCTTCCCCATCTTTTAATGTAGTTAACGCAAATATATAAAGCTCTTTTTTATAGGTTTGGTTTTTGAACTGGCAACACTATTTCTACAGATTCAATTTGACAGTTGAAAGTTGGTTTCTGGTGAGCGCATTTTCACAAATCACAGAAACTAAGATTTGCCATTTTGAGAAAAAAGGTACATCTGCTGAGTTGCCTCGTCATCGGTTTCGAAGCAAAACAAATTGTTGATCTGTGATTGCGCAACACTGATTTTAGTATAAACAAACGGTTTTTTTTACAATACAGTACTTCACTTTTTTACAGTGCAGGGTGACAGTTCGATCCGATGACGTCAGACTTACAGATAGGTGTGTCAAATAAATGTCATAACAAACGCATGAATCTTTATGTTCTCTCATTCATGGCGAATTTTATTGTTTTACGATGAATTGATTAACGCCAGAACAACGCATGCGAATTGTGCAAATTTATGTTTTATTTTTTGTTAATTTTCTTATTGAACTGTGCCAACTAAAGAGGCATCAGTGTTCTTAACATCGCAAACAATATCTTCTCTGCTGTTCTGTGTGAACGCCAAAAGCCAAAAAAAAAGGTCAATTTCAGTGCACGAATGAGTGAATATAAAGATTACCTCATACGCATGTTGTGACTTTTGTTCGGCATACCTAACTGTAAATCTGACGTCATGGGAGTTCACTGTCAAAAAAGTCCGCTTGTTTACACAACAATCTATGCTGGCCAATCACAGCTCACAAATCTGTTTTTCTTTAACTCCGATGACGAGGCTGCGTTATGTATGAATTTTTTTTTCTCAAAATGGCGTAATCTTGTGTTCTTTGATTTGTGATATCAGTTAGGCTTTAAGCTAGGAAATTCCACCATCGATCAAATATTCACACTGCGGCAGATCTTGGGGAAATCCCAGGAATTCAAAATCGATACCTACCCGCCACCTTTTCATCGATTTCAACGCCGCGTATGACAGCATCTGTAGAGACGAGCTATATAGTCCAGTGTCTTGTTTTGGCATCCTTGCCAAACTTGTCAGTCAATCTGTGCAGGATGACGATGGAAAACTCATGCTGCTCCATGAACTTTCGGTCGGCCAAAACCTCACCGACCCCTATGAGATGTAAAAAAAGGTTTTAAACAAGGCGAGCGGCTGTCATAAGACTTCTTTAACATCAGAACTACTTGCTGAGTTGTGCAGAAATTGCCAACACCAGAGGCACAATCTTACAATAGTTCGTACAATTACTCGCACACGCAGACGACATTGACATAATCACAAGAACACAGCGTGATGTCAGTAAAGCCGTCGTGAGTATCGGGCAGAAGCGGCGAATATGGATTTAGCGTTCAACGAGGGCAAAAAGAAGTATATTCTGTCATCAAGAACACACACCCAACACCGTCTTGGACAAAACATCACCATCGACAGCTATAACTTTAAGGTAGGGACTTTGTCTACCTGGGTACCGCTATTAATTCAGACAATGACACCAGCGCTGAATTCAAACGAAGAATAACTCTTGCCAATCGCTGTTCCTTTGGGCTAAGGAGGCAATTGAGTAGCAAAACCCTTTCTCGAGCAACTAATGTGTTCATTTATTTACGCACCTCAAAAATATCATTTCGGCAGCTTGTACCCGGGATCTACGGGATACGCATCGGTTGTTTGGTAAACATGTTGCCTCTTTTGCTAAACAAAGAATTTAATGTCTTGGTTAGCACCCTGCGTTTCGTTTTAGATGCTTTCCCGGAACATGGTGCTGGAGTTTTTGCGGAAAACTGATAAGCTTGCTAGACAAAGTTCAAAAATGTTTTCTCAGGACCCAAACCCGCTTTGGGTCCGCCTGTCTAACGTAAACTTCGTACTTAAATGTAATTATACGCTCAAAGGAAAATAGTGTTTAGAACAACGTTCAAGAAAGTTATTCCTCCCCATAAAAACAAATTTTCATTAGTGAGCAAAGTTGTCACTAATAATTTAATTTCCATGATTTTGTAAAAACTTCTTCCAACAATCTGAAACTTCACTTAATTTCCATAAAAAAATGCGCAAATAAAACTTTCAACTTTGACGTGAACTTTAATTCCCGCATGCAAATAGTGAAACAATCCCATCTACTGAAACAAAAGCAAACCCGCGACGAAACCACAACGACGACATTAAATGCCTGACAGAAAAAAAAATGAAACAAATAAAATTATCGACCAAGCTATCACTCACCGGTAAATTACTCTTCTTCTTGTTTATTTATTTATCTGTATATCTAAGTACTGCGACTACTGGATGCGGTGATTCCAACAACCACACCCCATCCCCACATACAGCTCTTCGTACTTGGTCGAACAAACGTCATTTGGTTTCGCAAAAACAACACTGCCACTCTGCCACCCCGTTTTGACATTTACCTTGAAAGTCTTCCACTTGGATTAATTTCTATTTGCTTTTCTCTTTCATTTTGAGTATGTGCTACACTTACATTAGGAATTAAGAAATAACATGTGTTACAACTGACAGAAGTAGGTGCTAATGGGGCAGAAGGAATAAAAGTGCAAATTCACTTAAAAAAAGCCACCAAAATTAGTTTAAAATAATTTTAAGTCTCTATTAGGAACATTGTTGTTCGAAATGGTTGTGTCTTGTTCTGTCTACAACAGCAGAGGGCGTTTGTTCGGTTCTCAACTATTTACCCGAAAAATTGTTCTTGTCCTCTTCGGACTTTCAAAAAGTACTTATCGTGTAAAGGCCAACAGTCTTTTAAAAAGGTATAATCAAGGAGGCTACTATGTTCTAAATTCAGCGTTATGAGCTACTCGACTACTCCAACTTCTCAATTGTATTTGGTGCAGTTGCGAAGTCACCAGAAAATAATTTAATGCCAGAATTACTTTTCTGAATTATTCTAGGGTAGTAAAATATCCATAGTAGGACTTAAACGGCTGAAAAATGCAGTCTTTGTGGAATGCATGCCTTGAAGTAATACTAAGAATTCAAGTGGATTTGTTTCAATTCAATGAATAACGACTTAACAAAGGTAAAATATAACTATCAGCATTTTGTGTAAACTTAGTTATGATTGAAGCAATCATTTTCAGCAATCAAATTGTTGAAGTCAAATGAAGTAAATCTTTTCGACTGCTCCGCATGCTTTGAAATCACTGAACACATTCATTTTTCATTTGACGAAGTCATTAAAGCCAGTGAATGTATTCAATTTTTGAAGTCTTTAGTTTACACTACGAGTGTAGAACTCGATGACGGGTGTCCGTACTATCCGTTTAAAAGCTCATGCAAATGACTGAAGAATTCAAATACACACTCTGTGACAAATAGTCTCAGAAAAGCCCTTCCAAAGGCCAAAAATGACTTCCAAAATGAAAAAAAAAGTGAGGAACCCATCCAGTAAGGGTACGATCTTTGATCTTCCATACGACGATCTTCATTTGAGAACGGGTAAAGACTATGAGCCTTTATTGGGAAAGGCTCCTCCTATAAGCACAATCATCCAAATTGGCAGTGGATCGGGCCTATTGTTAAAAAAGGTGACAGTTCCATTGCCAGGTTAGGTATACTATGTTATGGAACCTATTGGCACAAATGACATGAACCCACGATTGGCAGAAAAATCGGTCGACACCGAAGCACAGTGCAGTCAATTGAAGGTGACTTCAAAAGAGCTAAAATGCATCGTTCGAAACAGCACCTGACACAGCACCCTCACAGGTATGTTAAAATCCGCATGTAATGCTGATAAGGCGTAAAAGGAATTAATAGACCTTACTAACAGCTCGAGATGACCCAAAATTTGGCTTCTCAGACCGTACCACAATCGAAGAGTTTTCTAACTAATAGGGATTTTGAAACTTGTAATTACTTCATTATTGTTGAAGCCACATCTGTCGGGCAGTCTTCTACAATGTGGGTGCAGTGGCTATTGTGTTGGATTACAGTGCACGAGGTGCAGGGTTCCCCTGAAGAAAGGAGACCCTCTGAGTTGTGCCAACTACAGAGGCATAAGTCTTCTTAACATCGCATACAAGATCTTTTCTACTGTACTGTGTGAATGCCTGAAGCCGTTTGTCTACAATCTGATAGGCACATATCAGTGTGGCTTTAGGCCAGGAAAGTCCACCATCGATCAAATATTCACACTGCGGCAGATCTTGGAGAAAACCCAGGAATTCCAAATCGATACACACCACCTCTTCATCGATTTCAAGGCCTCGTATGACAGCATCTATAGAGACGAGCTATATAGCGCAATGTCTAGTTTTGGCATCCCTGCCAAACTCGTAAGTCTGTGCAGGATGACGATGGAAAACTCACGCTGTTCCGTCAAGGTCGGCAAAGACCTCACCGACCCCTTTGATGTCAGAAAAGGATTTAGACAAGGCGACGCGCTGTCATGCGACTTCTTTAACATCATACTTGAGAGAATTGTGCAGAACTCTCGCGCCAACACCAGAGGTACAATCTTTCAAAAGTCCGTTCAACTACTCGCATACGCACACGACATTGACATAATCGGTAGGACAAAGCGTGATGTCAGTGAAGCCTTCGTGAGTATTGGGACGGAAGCGGCGAATATGGGTTTAGCAGTCAATGAGGGCAAAACCAAGTATATGCTGTCATCAAGAAAAGACACCCAACACCGACGTCTTGGACAAAACATCACCATCGACAGCTATAACTTTGAGGTAGTTAGGGACTTTGTCTACCTGGGTTCCGCTATCAATTCAGACAATGACACCAGCGCTGAAATCAAACGAAGGATAACTCTTGCCAATTGCTGTTTCTTTGGGCTAAGAAGGCAATTGAGTAGCAAAGCCCTCTATCGAGCAACTAAAGTGTCCATGTATAAGACCCTCATCATCCCAGTCCTGCTTTACGGTGCAGTAGCATGGACCCTGTCAAAGGCGGATGAAAACACTTTAGGCTGCTTCGAGAGGAAAATTCTTCGGACGATTTACGGTCCCGTCTGCATAGACGGAGAGTGGAGGAGGAGATATAACATCGAACTGTACGGGCTGTACAGCGATACCGACCTAGCCAAAAGAGTCAAAACACAACGTCTACGATCGCTGGGTCATCTAGAGCGGATGGACACCAACGCCCCGGCCCGGAAAATGTTCGAATCCACACCGCAGGGACGGCGCGGTAGAGGAGCACCGAGACTCAGGTGGCGCACGCAAGTGGAAGGGGACCTCAGCCAACTTCGCGTGCGAAACTGGAGACGGCTAGCTAGAGACAGAGCTGGCTGGCGAAGCTTGTTGGCTGAGGCCCAGGTCCACCCCGGACTGTAGCGCTACTTTAATTAAGTAAGTAAGGTCCAGGGTTCAAATCCCAAACAGGACAAAAATTTTTCACGGTCTCAGCTCCGCGAAGTCTTGACAAACCTTTCGAGACTGTCATCTCGTCGTTCGGAGTCGGCAAAAAGTTGTACGTTTCACCTGATGGCTGTGTGAAGTCAGGCGATGTAAGTTAGTTTTTCCATCTGCTGTCATTTATTGACTTTGTCTTATCAAATCAATATAGAGAGTTGTGAACTTTAAGGACGTGTGCAAGTGGGTCTCCAGTTAGAGCAACATTTTGCGAACTTTGCACATTTTACAGGTTGCCTAATCCTCCTTCGAGAGGATTATTTCCGACGACGTGGTGATGTACTCGAATTGGCTTAGGGAACAATCTGCTATCACCCACACGCGCCGGCGGAATATTAGTGAACCACAACAGGGACAAACATTAACTGATAAAGGAGCTCAGAGTAAAGGACCGTAGAGAACGTGTTCTCTCGCTGGGCGCTCGAGCAATTGAAAGTTTCGCACGTTCGTCACCGAGGAAAGCCCCAACGGTCCCTTAAGAAAGAAGAGGCAGGAGCGGCCCTGGTGCACTTTGTTTTTAGCCTGCTGAAGACTTGTATAGCGAGGATTAATGTTTTGCAAAAGCCGGTTCCACATATGTGATGTTCTGAAAACGTGGTTTTTCCAGTTCCTATTTATTTGCTTACAGGAGTGAGTAAGATATTTCAAAACATCAAGGTTTTGCAACTCTGGTCTTAATACAATCTTCAACCACAAAATCTACAACCAGCTACTTAAGGAGCCGCTCCATATGTCTCGTTGCTTAGTTTTGCAACAACACAACTTATTTTGTAACGCAACCGAATTCCTTAGATGTTTAAAAGCCGTCTATTTACTGCAGTTTTATTATTATCTGCAGTTTATGCAGTTCGTGAAGAAGATTCTTAATTTGTGGTTTTGGTTGAGGTGTGTTCTCTCATATTGCCCAACATTCTCGGGCAACGTTTGCTTTGCCCATCGCCTTATTTAATCTACTTGATCCGACTTCAGATCAAGTTTATACTAATGGCCTTAAGAGCTACCCTTCAAACTGGCGCAGTCGAGAATCCGTTATGTCCTTGCGCTCTCATGAAAAAAAGCTCTCTTACTTTTTGAACTATTTTTTTTTCACGTTTTGTATGCAATGCTGTATGTACTTATGGACAATGACGAATCCTTAATAACTGAACCTACAATACACCCACTCTCGCTACTGGCGCAGTCGAGAGCCCTTCTTTCTACGAAAACAATGTCTTTGTGTTTCTAAGGAAAAAATTGCTTTCTTTTTAAATAAATAATTTCTACGATATTCCAATGCGCCAGTTTGACTGCGTCAGTTTAAAAATACATATTTTTTTTGCCGACAGCGGCAGCAACTTAAAAAATTTTTAAATTTGCTTGCCTTAAAAAGCCTACATTTCCTTCACCATTTTTCCCGAAAAATTATAAAATCTTATTGATTGTAATTTTCATTAAAAGATTACAATGAACTAGAATTATTTGCATTTCCGAATTTAAGAAAAACAAGTGAGTAAGTGCAAGAGTGTCTGTGGCAAACTTCTATATACCCGACCCTATATACCATGTAACACCAAATCTTAAAGTTTCTTGGCCCGAGTTCATATATTATTTGTATAGGCCACGCCCCCAAAAGTGGGCATGGGCTTAAAGTTAAAATCAATTAATTGTAATTTCGTTAGAATCATGAGAAAATACGGTAAAAGCGAACATTATTTCAGAAAAAAACAGTTTTTTCCTAAAACGCCCCCTTAAAGTGCGCGGAGCTCAACACTCTGTAGGGAGCAAACTTAGCAAATAGCTTGTTTTCGATTTGGAGTCAACTTTCCGAGAAATCGGGTTGTTAAAGATCTAACATGTTAAAAGAGGGCATGGTCGATATTGTGGGCGGTCCAATTTTTGCCTTGTTAAAGGTCTTAGGCCAATATTGCTCAGAACCAAAATTTAAGTTCCTGTGCCTTGTCTGACTTGACCAAAAAGGCATTTTGAAGAAAATAGTGAAATAGTTTCTGACATTGAAGCCGGTAGTGGGCGTGGCCGTTGACTGATTGAGCCAATTTTCACACTTTGTCTGTGCAACAAAAGAACCAAGCCGTGTAAGTTTCAGCTCTCTAGCTTGATTTTGAAGACATAAAACCTTCACACATACGAACGGACGGACGGACATGGCTTAATCGATTCACATGTCGCTCTCGATCATATCTCTAAAAGGTCTTAAGGATCTACGGTGATTATTTCACTGTGTTACAAACTATGCATTAAAATTAATTTACCCTCGGTCGGGTATAATAAATCAATCTGCCAAATTTTAATTTTGACTTATTCCGTTGTCAAACTAAAACAGCCTTTTGTAGTATATATTTATGGACAATGACGAGGCCTGTAACACCCCTTAAAGCCTGAAGAAGCTACCCTAAAGCCTTAAAAAAATTCGAAACGATTAATTTTTCAATTGACAAATATGCTTTTTCAAAACACAAACACATAAAAGACAGAGCCTTTTGTAGGATCTCTTCTTTGTACATAATTGTTTCCTTTTATCATTTCTTTCAACACAGACTGTCTACTGTACACAAACCACTTGGTACTAAACATTTGGTTTTACTTGGGCTTGCAATTTCTTGGGATCTTACTCACTTGTTATTTTTTTCAATTATGTTGTCAAAAGTTTAAATGCTTACACTTGTTTTCCGCACAATGAACCTGGTATAGTTAGTTCAGTACCCGTTTCAGCCGAAAGCCACTTAAAAAAGTTTCTGTAATCCCAACCCAACTAGAGAGTGTCTCAAATATTTTCTGTTTGTTGGAGAACGTGCAGTTCATGGACCTTTCCGTGTCAACAAATGGGTAGGGACCTTCTCAAATATCGAAAAAATTCCAATTGGTATTCAAATGCCAATTTTTTTTCTGTGTCAACGAGTATCCACTTTACTTATTACATCTGCAGCAATTAAAAGAAAAAAGCCCTCCGAGCAGCGATTGTGAGTAATGAAATGACTCTTCCAGCCTATTGGTAAATTCCATTGCACCGAGTACAGAGATTACACAGATCTGTAACCTCTTTTGTTGCTTGTTAGGTACATGGTGTAACAATTTGTTTCTGGCTCAGTGTATTTGTAATCGCCTACCATATGTTCGACATGTGTTTGTATTGTTTTTGCAGTTTGCAATTTTGTGCAAAAAAGGCAAAAGGGAGTTTTTTTTTCTGCCATTCCTAGCTGACATGTAAATATAGAGGAAAACTAAAGCAAGGTACACACAAAAATAGCAAATTAACATATTAACGTACGAGTATGCGTGCATGTATGAGATTCAAAGAAACAAGTGTGGAAAAAGGTTGCATACAGTG
The DNA here is from genome assembly GCA_947623515.1 of Neoascia interrupta. Taxonomy (NCBI): domain Eukaryota; kingdom Metazoa; phylum Arthropoda; class Insecta; order Diptera; family Syrphidae; genus Neoascia; species Neoascia interrupta. The sequence continues at coordinate 11,095,366 of OX392462.1, forward strand.
TCTGGATTATTCCATATAGTCTTGTTGGGAATCGTACAGAGACGTATTTGTGTCTGGCAACAGGGGTGAAGAAGACGTCAGTGAGGAACACTTATGCACTCGAAAATGGTTTTGATGTCTTTGTTGCATGTCGTTATGTGTAAAGGGAGAAATTGTCTATGTCACGAGTGGGATTTTTTTGCTGCAAACCTATGAATCTCGAAGTGAAGTCCGACCCTAAGGAAAATTGCATGAAATGTCAAGTGACTCTTGTAGCAAGTATACGGATCGAAGGTCTGAAGAGAGTGAACACGACTATTGTAAGGGACATAAATTTGAATTCTTTGATTGTTCTAGGAGTTCTGTTGATTAATTTAAGCACAGATGAGTTTTGCGGTTTGATTAAAATATGAAATCAGGGAGTACTAAAACATCAAATCCACGATCATACAAAATTTTCAAGTACGATAATTTCCTCATCGAGTCCAAAACTTGTCTTATCATTAGAAAAGCGTGTCAAAATTTCCACGAATTGACCTCAAAAATTGGGCTGGATATTCTTGATGGTTTTTAAGGCATCTATCTTCTGCGATAAAAATCACAAGATCTTTTGTAGTATGAGACGTTTTGAAAGCGAGACTACCATTCCGTTCTGTCCTCCCGAGCCCTCTGTCGCATGCATTGTGTGTCATGTCTTGTAGCGCCATTAAATCGCCACGGTAGAAAATCGTTAATCACGTCCTACGTTTTGATGTATGATCCTACATTTGTATACCATTGCGGCTGCAACAATTTGTCGCTCGATTTTTATTTGCGACACAATTTCAGACCCTTTCAAGCCGCACGACATAAGTTTTCCAATCATTATTATAATGTTTGTAGAATTGCAAATTGTTTTAGTTTTTCACTTTTCAAAAAAGAAGTTTTTGTCAAAATTGACAGGAACGCGCACGGGGAAGTATTGTTCGTGTGCTGAGAAAGGTTGCGGCAAAAAATCGTGCAGCTATTTGCGGCAAAAAATCGTGTGGCTAGTTTCGCACGTTTTTTCGCTTTTGTGTGTCCCTGATTACTAAATTTATGTAGCGCCTTCAGTTTCTTTTTTGATGAAAATTTAGTCCAATGATTCCGCTGAACCATGACCGTCACCAATTTCCGCAAATCGAAAAATCTAGTGGGACTAAGTCACACTTTCCATATTGATTTATTTTATATTTTCCATAACCATTGCACTGAAGTTAAGAGCACAGTTCTTTCCGAGCTGACACGTATATTTTTTTTTACATAAATACCATGATTTCCGTTTCTAACTTATTACTTTCTCTCTCTTTCTTTCAGGTTCCTTTTGATCTCATCGCATCGCCCTCATATCGCCATTCAACATCATGTGGATAACCATTAAATTTCCCAATTAGCCCCCTAGTTTCAACGCCAAAGCCAACATAAGAAGAACATATCCATTAAGTGAAAAAAGGAAAAAGAAAACACTGAAAACCCTCCTCGGAAAATGTAATTTTCCAAAATTAAAAAAATATTCAAAGATGTGAGGTTATTCCTAAAAAACCAACACGCAATTGAAACCAATTTAATTAGAAAAAAAACAAACGTCAACCGAAGGAATTATCCTTAAACCAAAAAAAGGTTTCTTTTTAAGAATAAGTAAAAGTGAGCTTTTGAAAAAATGGCTTATCGCAAGCCATCCGATTTGGATGGTTTCATAACCCTCATGCCGAAGGCGGACATGCGGGTTAAAGCTGTTCTCGCCGAAGATCTTGTTACGTTTTTAAGCGATGAGAACAATTCCATTGTGTGCATGGATTTGGGCCTGCTCGTCGATGGATTGATGCCATGGCTGACTGGTAGTCATTTTAAGGTAAGTTTGTTTTTCTTAATTAATTTGACAAAAAAAAAATTAATTGTCATGGGTCAGCAAATACGTATGTATGCAACTGACTTGTGAATGGGTGTGCCAAGTTTGTCATTATGATGTAATTATTCAGAAGGAGGTTGAAAGTTGACTTCTATTCAAACTTCCGGTGTTTAACCTCAAACATGAAGTGTTATGTAGTGGTCAGTAGATTGGGGGAGAGCGGTCTATATCTTGAACAACTTAAAGCCAAAGAAAGTGTGGTGGTCTGCTTTTGGAATTATATGAACAAGCGATTGTGGTGTTTAAATCAAACCAAGAGTGGACTTTTTGTTTTGCCATTTTTGTTTATCTCTTGAGTGCCTCAATGACTAATTTATGTCATTATCTATTTATGATAATAAATGCTCGTGGCAATGAAATCAGTTTTTGCTTGTTGAAATTTTACAATAGGAAACCATTTGATATGCGAGTCCGATTGTCAAACACTCAAAATGCGGTTTCATTCACATGCATGGCTCATAAAACATTTTGGCCGCAGGGAGATTTTTGGCAAATTCTAATGTCTCCGCCTGGAAAATGTTGTTCCTATCACGGCCGTTTAGCGGTACTACAAAAAAAAAAATCTGAAAAGGTTTTAACAGAAAATATCAGCTGAACATGATCTGGCTCTCAGCTCTAAAGTTTTGTTAGGTAGACTCAGACGTAGTGAAGTCAAGGGCTGTGAAACTATGCAGGGAAATTCTGGACGAGTTATCACTTGGCAACTCTGTAACTGTGTGTTGGGTGCCAGGTCACACCGATATATCGGGAAACGAAGAAGCGGACAAGCTTGCGAGATATGGGTCTGGAATGAATGCATCTCTAGCCCTCTAATCTATAAGAGTCCCGCTGAGTTCGATAGCACGTAGGATAGAAATTGAATCCTTGAGTAGAACCAGCCTACGTTGGACAAAACTTGATACGTGCAGACACACAAGTGAGCTATGGCCAGCGGTAAGCAAAAAGAGATCACTATTTTTGATCGGACTAGCCCGCAGGATTATCCGAGTACTCACGGGAATCCTCACGGGGCACTGCGCTGTGAGTCTACACGCTGAGCGGCTAGGCATACCGCATAACGATTACCGCAGAAGCTGCAGGGACGTTGAAGAAATTGAATCTGTTCGTCACCTGCTTTGCGAATGTGCAGCCCTAAACAGCATCAGGCATAGTACTCTCGGCAATTACTTCTTCAACGAGCTCGAAGATCTAAATAATGTAGATCTAAAGGACCTCCTAAGATTTGTATACAAATCCGGATAGGTCCATGAGGGCGGAACTCTGAGCTTCTAACAGCGGTCTATTTCTGTTTTCGTTCCAGGTTTTAAAAAGGTTCCCAATGGACACAATGGACCCAACTGCTGGTCTAAGAGAAGCCGTGACTATTGTCAAAAGGACATCCATCAACCTAACCTAAGCTAACCTAGGTAGACTTGTGCGGCTAGACTTTTTATGAAGCTTCAATTTTGTTGAGGTTTCTGGAAGTTGCCGACCATTCTGAAGTTCATTCATACACTGTCAGATTTAAGTTTTAAATGTTTACTACACTGACCTTTTACTTAAAAGCAATCAATTGACTTGCAATTGGGGATAATTTAAAAAAAAAAATTCGCGGCAAATTATTATTAGTGGGATCGTGTACGGTTAATTCGCGGCTAATTATAAGCCATATTTGAGCTCTCTACGAGCTTTGGTTCAGGAGATGCATTTTTGGCACCTGACTTACACATGAAGTTGGCAGCGCAAAAATATTTTCTTTTTTAAATTTCACGGCAATTTATTTTTTTATTGGGCTCTTCTACTAATTCACGGCAAATTATAAGCTACATTTGAAGTCTCTACGAGCTTTGGTTCACGAGATAAGACTCTGGCACTGCTACCTTCACGTGAAGTTGGCAGTTATGTGGATAATTGTTAAAAAAAATGTCGCGGAAATATTTTTGATTTCACGGATATGTTACGGAATATTATCACTTGTGAACTCAGCGATACGTTGAAATGGTTCTGTAAACTTCAGACAGGTCTTGTGTTCAGCAGCTCATGCGTCCATCTGGAAACCGTGCTTACTCCCTTCATTTCTAGAACTCGCCTAATGGCTTCGTGTGACGTGTTGTCAAATGCCCCTTCGATATCCAGGAAGGCACAGATTTCATCCACCCTTTTCACATACACTACACACATCTTTATCGTTTCTTTTTTTTTGCGAACCAAAACTACGACAAGAAAGTGATAAGATAAGTTAATTTTAATGTTTGTCCGGTGGGAACACTTCAGGATTTTTTTTTAAATATTGTTTCCTTAAACTTCGACATGACCAGTGAAAACAGCTAAATAATTTTTCAATTTCATTCTTTATCTAGCTGACTCTTTGTTTATTTTTTTTATATGAGATCAAAAACCTAAATCGAAATAGGTCGAGTTTAAGCTTTGTTGCAACTAGTTACGAACATTTTCGATAGTTAGTTATATTATTTCATTCTCTAACGATAGTTAAGATAAGAACCTCTTATCACACACACAAACCACTCAATCTTGTTTTTCAATCAAGACAGTCATTTTATAACTTATATTGCCATTTTTTTCTCTCTAAATTAAGCAAAATAAACTCTCTTGATATAAAGAATTTTGAAATTAGTAATCGATAACAACTGACTCTAACATGAAGCTACCTGCAAAATGTAAATTTTGAATCTTTGTCAAACTGTCTCCCTGTCCATTTTGCATTCGCCGTCTTAAAATTAATTCCAACAAATAGGGTTTCTCAATTAATCTGACAACATGTCACGTACAAAAAAAAACAACAATTTTAATACAAATTCATTAATATTCTAATATTACGATACCCTATTAGTCATCCGCAGGTAGCTAGGCAATGGTCTACTTAGAATAATTTTCCTTGGTCTGAACTAGATAGAGAACGCGTGGTGTTCGAATTAGTTAGTAGCTTTCCGATATCTTTACGATTCCATGTTGACAAACAATTAATGTGTAGACGTACACTGATTATTTGTCAGCAATGAAATGACAAAAAAGTTACTTACTCCCTCTACTTTTCAATAAGGTAAACCACCTTCTCCGGCAGAAATAACATTCACCATTGACTCGAATCATCGTGTTTTAGTTTTTTTTTTTTGTAATTATTTAGCTGCTTTTATTTTTGCGCTAGAAAAAGGCAAAACAACTTACAAGTCAAATGGAACACCCAATACCTTTGCGAAATGGCGCTGTGTATTTCTACTCTTTTTCTTTATAAGAAAATTCCAGTCTCCAAGCCAAGTTTATGCACCATATTAGGATAGTTGTTCCCGTGTCTGTCTGTCCATACACGAAACATTTTATATTTGCATATTAAGTGTGATTGAGATTTTTTACGGTTTCACTCTCGGAAAGTGAGATGGAAATCTAAATTCATTGTACAGTTTGGATATTTAGTTTAAATCTCAGTTTTAAATCAACTTTCTACGAGAGATCAATCACCAGCAGCGTTCGGGGTGTTGCTATAAATTTTGTGAATAATTTCGCTTTTGACACGGTTCAGTGCGGGTGCTCTGCGCTATTGTTTCAGATGTCTGGTGTTAAGCAAATGTAGGTCGGCGAAATAGAAAAACGACTGTTAAATGTACCATTTTCGAAGGTCGCTTCTGTAAAGTTCAATCGCCTGAACACAGTTCAAGAGAAAAGTACTTTCAACACTTTATTTAATATTCCCGAAACATAACGCGTAAGTAAAAATAAAATGAAATAACAAAATGTTAAACCTTGGCGTTGCCACCGACGCTACACCGATGATGAAGGTGATGATGTCATTGTTTCCTATTTCGCTTCACAATGTCGTATAATTCTCTTATAATTATAATTTTTGCATACGTTTGTATGTCATAAAGCAATTTATTTAAACGCAAGCAACAAAAAGAAAAAACCAAACATTAAAACAAGCTGTGCGTGTGGCGTATGCTATCTACTGTCAGAGTCAGTACTGCGGTTATTCTGCCAATTCTCGATTCGTTGCAACAGAAATAGAATAATTTTCGGGGGGTTTTTATTTTTAGCCAAAATGTTCAAGTCTAAGGCAAAGGAGAAATGATGGTCGGAAGTTCGCTGCGACGCGACGATATCTTAAGATGACGGAAGTTTGAAGGGCGCGGCGTCGGTCGTCAGAGAAGCGTAAAAAGAATTTCTCACAAAATTTAGTGTAATTTGTAGGTTTTAATTGAATTATGTGTGGTTAGAATTTTCGTGAATAGAGTGCAGTGGCCCTGCGGCTTATTACATTCCTGCTTGATTACAATTTGTACCTAGCAGGTATTTGTGATGAATTCTTTGTTTCTGCTTATGTGACCAAATGCTTTTCTTGAATTAAAATATTTTCCTGAATGATCTTTTCCTCCGCCAACTTCCCACATGTCAAAAGGTTTTCCGGACTAGTCATCTGCTACAAATGTGAGGCATTGCATAATCCAACTCAAATAATGCTATGAACGAATCTGTCTTCGAATGCATGGCAGACTGGTCAAGGGGAATGCATGCCAATTTATAGGAAGTTAAAATGTTGTTCTGTTAGTCAATGTGGTTTTTTTAATTCAGCGTCAGTTTTAACTTCTAAGAAAACGCGTACTGGAAAAACATGTGGAGCGCACTTAAGGATAGCAGGGTCCCTGACTGGTCGTCTCCATTCGTCAGATTAATACCTTGCCGATTTAAACGATTGGAAAGTGACTGGACAACACCAGGTGGAGACACCACTTCTCAAAACTTTTTTCAGTCAATTTTGACTAATCTTCCAATTGTGGAAATCGGCAAGGCATGAATCTGACGATTGCCGACGCCACGTAACGGGCTATTTTCTGCTAAGAAAAGCATGTCAGAAAACTTGGTACTCTCTTCAACGATTTATGCAGAATTGCAGAGACGAGAAGGGGGAATAAACCAATATTCATATTCTGTGTAACTATACCGCCATATCGATCTTGCGAAAGATAACAATAGGCGAATACTTCTATGAAAATCTAAACCAGGGCTGCTCAAACCTTTGATCGCTAGCGACTAGCTTTTCGAGTCGATCCTTACTCTCGGGTATATTGCCTAACTATGGACGAAGCTTCAAAAAAAATATAGCGCGCCAAAAGTTTACAATAATTGGCAAAATAATTCAGAATCAACAGCAGTTATTATATGAGTCGGAGAACCCCTGATCTAAACGATCTAGTCAGACTCGACTGTAAGGAAATAATTCAGTTCTCCGGTACAATTTGGAAAAATGCCTGAATGACTTGCCACACACCTCGTCGTCGGAGCGGGTTTTCATCGGATCGGGTTATCCTAGCCTCCCCCACATTCCATTAGGGAATTTGATTGCAAATCACCTACAAGACCTGCCAAGTCTTCTTACACCTCCCATCCCCCACTGACTGATCTGGAGCTCACACCAAATGCGGTTGCTTCCACCATTCCAACCTATACGGGAACAGCGACATAAATTGCCTCTGGTACGGGCTTACGCGTATCCTCGCTCATCCAACATGCTCCCCCGATCACCCGGACTGATTTGGGGCTCACACAATATGCGGTAGCATCCACCACCCGAGGCAAGAAATTTGGGTCGAATGAAGAGGTCATTGCTGAAAAACGCTCATTTTGAGGGTCTCGGGAAGTTGGATTATTTGGAGGGCATCAAAATTTTGGAGAAATGTTTGATGAAGTGTATTGAGGACAATGGAGACTAACTGTGTTAATATGTTTATAATAATATGTTATTTTGGCATAAAAACATTTTATTATTTTATAAAATAATAAAATGTTTTTATGCCGAAATGTATATTTTATTTCATTTTTCAGGGACATAGTTACCGACCCTCGGAAACCGCAACTGGTTACGCTTACCTCTCCGATTCCCGAGGTAAAGTCTCATTTGAGTTACCTGAGGTTCAGGCTTTCAACGAAAACGGTTGCTCTGCCTTGGCTTCTCATAAAAGAATAGTCCTCACTGGACCCCATTATTTTGTTCGAGTTCGTTTATAAAGAAAACGGTTTCCCTCGCCCTCGTTTTGCTCCCTCTGTTAATGGTTTCTGATATATACCGCAACTGCCCAACCCTACCTCCTCAATTCTCAGGGCACATTATTCTGACATTATTCCATAAGTCACGGGCTGAAGCAAGGTTCCCCTACTTTCTCTTTTAAGAAATTCCCTCACTGGTCCCCGGCCCTCACTACCCTTTTAGGGTAGATCTCTGCTTAATTCCTTTCTAAACGGGTTTGCGAGACTAGTTTTCACGTCCGTTCCTCCCCAAAATGTATTACAATGGACCCGACGAATTTTTCATTATCGATTGTTTGCAGGAGCGGCTGTAAGCTAAAAGCTGTATGCCGTACTTAGATAGCTTGCTACATACAACAAGGATTTTCCCCCACTGGGTATCACAATGGATCTCAATAGACCTAAGTGCGATGAGGCGCGGATTACCTCGCTCCATCAACCCAACAATCTAACCTAACCTAGAACGTGGTAAGATCAATTTTACCACGAAACCATTATGCTCAAAGAAGAAAACGGCGAAGCTAATCAGCTATTTACCCGGTCCATGCACGTATATGGTTCTGCCTTGTGGTGCAACAAAGGGGCAAATAGGAGTGAAAGAATTCGGGAGTATGAGAGGGTCTAATGCCTTTGAGCTGAGACTACAAAAATCTATTCGTACACTTTGCCTTACAAGAAATCGAATCTGATTGAAATTGATTATTTTCTAATCAAGCTGACTCAAAGGCACATTGCAAAAGCAATAACTTCGATGAATAACCTCGAGAATCATGAGAGGGTGCGCTCAAATGGCTTTAATACTCTTTGACAGGCGACTCAATTTTACAACTCGGCGGTCACACACAGATAGTGCACTATCCTGCTTACTTCACCTATTGCGGGTACTAATGTAACCAATTAAGATATCAATGGCCGGTTTCTTCTCCACTAATATAGGACTTGTATGTGTCGTTTTTAATCAACTACTAAAAAAAGCAAGGGATATTTAGCATCAGCATTCGTTTACAACCTGTGATCAAATCGAATTTGAACAGAAAATTAAGCGGTGGTCACCATAAGGGTCATTGGTTGAAGCAGTTCCCGTAATAGGTGAAGTTAGTAGGATCATGTGTTGCTAGTGAGAAAAAAGACTTTTCTTTCGATACTTTCCATGCTAGTATTTCAACTCCACTGTGGCAACTCCAATGCGCGGCAGATTGGCTCTTTGGAGCCATATAGGGTGTGCGATGATTCAAAAACTAGAGGCAACAGAAGTAAGTGTTAATGGGATTGCTGAGAGATGCGTAATCGACAAAGCCACTGGAGTAACGAATATACAAGACAGTTGTTCCTTTTTATACCCGACCCAGGGTATATTTAGTTTGATGTATAGTTTGTAACGCAGTGAAATAATCACCGTAGATCCTTAAGACCTTTTAGAGATATGATTGAGAGCGACATGTGAATCGATTAAGCCATGTCCGTCCGTCTGTCCGTCCGTCCGTATGTAAACAACTTTTAGGCCTTACATTTTAAGGCAGAGAGCTGAAATTTTGTGGGTTGGTTGGAAGTCCAGTCCTTCAGATCAAGTTTGAAAATAAGCTGAATCCGCCCACAGACACGCCCACTACAGGCCTGTATGTGCGACCATCTCTAATTTAAAAAAATACTTATTGCAAATTTTAGCTATGTAACAATGGCGCTAGCGCAATCATTTTTGGTACGTAACATTGCCTTATAATTGTCTTTAAGGTAGCCAAAAAATTTTAGCTTTTTCATTGACCACGCCCATTTTTTTAAGGGAATTTAGCTTAAAATGACTGTTTTTCAATAAATATATATGAAATTTGACAAAAAATTATATGACAAAAGCTGTAGATATTAGCATTTTCTAATTTCTTTTTTATGTATATATTGTATGTGCCTCCGCCCAGTTTTGTGGGCGTGGCGTTAAAAAAAGTGATTTTTTTAGTTAAAAAGGTGGAGTTTTAGGCCGAAATGTATGAAACCACCTAGTATAAAGCGTTCAACAGTTTTATTTTTATATCCCCCCCACTTTTTTAGACGTGGCAGTTTTCTTTATGGTATGGTCGGGTATTTTGCAATCCGTCGTAGATGGATCGAAGCTTTTGCATACCCACTGTTGCACTTTCGCATTTGTTCCTTTTCGTGTTTATAAGTTTTAAGCGATCTTGACAAGGAGGCAAGATTAAGCGATCGTTTTAAGGTATATTACGAGGTACACATAGAAGAAGGCGCTATTGTGTGCCCTAGATTCTGGAAAAAAAGAATCTGAAAGAAAGACATGATTTCCCCAATTCAAATGTTTTGCAAATAAATCGTAAATCTAGTAGCAAATAAGTCGTCGATTTACACAATGGTAAGACTATTTCCCTGTCGTTCGACTCTAAAAATTTATGCCGGGTTGCTTATATTTCCCGAGTTTGAAACCTCTAAAATGCAAAGCATTGAACATTTATTCCTCCAATGCAAAATACCACCTTCAACATTTATGAGCCTGTTTGGAATACTTTAAACGAAAAACGCACGACAGAGCAAACAAATTGAATTTTTCCATATCGTGTCATAAGCACACCAAATCGACCGTAACAAATTACATTTACTACAATCCGCATTAGGAAGGTGTCAACAAGAAAGTAGTACGAGGCAAATCACCATCCCTCACACAGGATGGCCCAAAACAAAAATCGATAAACAATTTCATTTTTAAAAAATGTTCCATCCATCTTCCGCTTTGGATGATGGAAAAAAAATCATTCACAAATAAGCATGTGAACGTGAAATCCTGGCTGCATCACTGCGAGGAAAAAATCGACAAGAGGATGAAAGTCCTTCGCCAAAAAAGTGCCGATTGCACTCTTCCATTTCAATTTCCTTTCCAGTAACTCTGAGATGAGAAAATGTGCCAACCGTGTCGCTATACGTCATTGGAATGGTCATTCTTATGTACGTATATGTATGTTAGGAGTGGCTTTCATGTTTATCTGTATTACCCGGCAAGGAGGCATGCAATCATGAAAAGTAAAAACCAGGACAAGCCATTCTTTGCTCACAATTATTGTCTGGCAAATACGTATAGATGTTATTTAGACAAAAGATTAATTAATTAAGCATTTCTTTTTTTCGCTTTCCTCTGGCATCGTTCTCACATTTTTGTCATAGTCTTCGTCGTCTAGAGCTTCGTCGTAAAATGGTGAACTTCAACTCTTGTATCTTTTAATTAGAGAAAATAGAGTCTCATGGGATACAATGGCAGAAATGAGAAATGACACCACTGGGCCTAGATGTCAGACAATAGGTGTCACATTTTTCAAAGGCAAAGTAGAGGGGCGTAATGTCTTTGATTTTTGATAGAAGCATTAAAGGCTGCTAATATTTTTATTATTGTTTTGTTTTCGATTTCGTTCTTTATCGAAATGGAACCAATTACCCAAATGAATATGACGAACTTATCTGGTCCAAACTAGCGGCAAACAACACTCCAAGATTGTGATCACAAAACATTATGTTCTACATTCTAAATTGTTTTCTGTTTTGGTTTTTCAATCGTGCCTACGTCCAACTAGTGTGCGTAAAACGCCGGCAAATCACAAATCCAAACACAGTCTTACATGAGAGAAAAATTAAAAAGTTCAAGGAGAATGATGTCATCGTCCGCTAGTCGAGTGGAAACATTAGCCGTCGTTTTTCGTAGTCTCATCGCTACAATAGAGGTCGCACTTTATCCGGACGTTGACTGCATCTGACTCGACGCACAATTTTATCTTTCTTATTCGAGCTCCATCACCAACACGGGAGGGGAGGGCAAGGAGTTTTGGAAGATAATCAGAATGAAAATCTAAAATTTATTCATCTTAAGAAATCTTGAATTATTGAATTACTCAAGATGTTCTACTCTTCGCACACAACAGTGTAGGAGGATAATTTTGAGTGAAAGTGTCGACGATAACTTATAGAGGGAGGTTAAAAAGGATTTCCTTCCTTTTAGCTACAATTCAATTTGTGGTGAATTCTTCAAAAGTTTTTAAGCTTTAAGTAGGTATTCATCGCAAAAGACTACAGTCTATTTTGCAGGTAAAAGGTTATGCAAAATGCGCCACAAATTTATGACTGTCATAAATGAAGATAAATAGCCAAACAAGAACGTGAATTTGACCTAGACTCCGAGGTGTTTCAACATGCTTAGAGTAAAAATGTATGTACACAGCTGGCCAAAAAATTTGGTGTGAGCGTGAGGAGCTTTGCTGCTATTTTTTTTGCTTGTGTTGTTAAATTACAGTTATTTTGCCAGAAAATCTTACAACAAAATATTTTTTTAGTAAGAAATGTTTAGTTCTGTTGGTATCACACCAAACTTTTTGCATTTCTCATGTGTACCGTTAAGTATTTTATTTATTTTCGTTACAATACCATTTCGTAAGTTGGTCATAGAAATAGGTCTGCTTTGTTAAATTGTTTAAATTTAGCGACTTCTTACAAAAGCGTTTTTAAAAAGTGATAAACTTTTAAGGTACGTTTGTTCTTCAATCACTTTATCATAGGTAGTTTTCGCTAAAGTTTTTTGTTAAACCATATTATCGTCGTTTGCCGCAGAGTGGATCAGAGATCCATCCGCTCTGGTGGAGCACAGGTAGATACTCTGTCTTCTTTTGGCTAATGCGATACCCATTCCGCTCCAAAACATCCACCCATATATCAAGTGCTCGCTGCAGGGTGCATGATCTTTATTTAGTATGGCGCCATCGTCAACTAAGAACAACTGATATACTCCAGGGTCAGCCAGTTTTCCTTCAAGCAGACAATTAAGAACTACAATGAATAACAAAGGACTTACTTACGTACTGATCATCGGTAAATAAGCTTCAGGTACTCTTCGTTTTCTTATGGGCACCCATATCAGATCTCGTGGTAGTCTATTGAAAGCTTTTTTTAAGATTTAGGATCTAGTATAGGAACAATAATTTTACATAGCTCCGCAAATTGTTTAACATACGACGCCAGAACTATAAATATTTCTTTCCTAGGATCTAGGATCTAGTATAGGAACAATAATTTTACATAGCTCCGCAAATTGTTTAACATTCGACGCCAGAACTATAAATATTTCTAAGCGGGGAAATGTTGGTCAAATAATTCCTTCATTTCTCGTTTCTCTGAAAAAAAGCACATATATTTGTTTGACAGTTCGGTCCTTACTCTGAGAAAAACGAAAAGAAAAATGGCCATTGGCGCCTAACGTGGGGCGAGACTGAAATGTGAAAAACATTCTTGCGTTGCCAACAGTTTTTTACGTAGCCCAACACGTGTTTTAAGTGCTTTCAATTTGAAATAAACTTGGTTAACATAAAATGAACCGAACAATAAAAAACAAACTAAATGTTCGAATTGAGCATTCGTGTAGGTCTTATAACACTGCGTTTTTGCAGTCAAAGTTTTAAGTTTGGCTCGGCTTTTGCCGAAAAAGCGTCTGTATGGGAAGGCAATCTTGGTCTTTCCCACTGATGAGTATCAGCCAAGATTGTCGATCGAAACAGACCTGGTTACCTAACTAGGGTAAAGACCATTTTTTGATCTTTTTGATTTAAAAAACAAACGTATTTTTTGTAACTTTTCAGCCGGCATAAATAAATGTTTTGATTAGCTCGATGCTTATAGAGCTAATCATAAAGAATTTTCGAATCCCCACATAAAGAACTTCATTCCACGTACATGATTTTGTTAATTAATATAACAATTTTCAGATTTCATAATCAAAAGTTAATCGGCTTCAGGCCTTGTTCGTTCGAAAGCTAACTTAAGAATAATTGTTTTTTAAACAATTACAAGTTTAGCTCAAGCAAGAGTTTGAGTTTGTGGGCGGCTCCGCGGTGCAGTGGTTAGACCAGGGCAATAAAAGTTTTTTCACGGTGTCCCACCTCCGCGAGGGACTGACAAACCCTCCGAGATCAATTTTCATGAGAGACCTCTCAATTCGCCGTTCGGAATCAACAAAATCCTGTAAGTCCTGAAGTGTTAAAACACCTCTAACGCACACAGTATGCATGATTGTAAGAGAGGTCAGGCAATTAGTTTTTTTTTATTAGTTCTTTAGCTCAAGCAATTAAAAAAAATCTTTAATTAGATTTATTTATTTATATTGCTTACGTTGTTCACTTGCGATATGCGCAATAAACTACAGACTTTAAGTCCCCATTTCTTTCATGTTTCACAACGATGACGTAATGTTTTTATGGAAGGTTCAGACTGCAGCATAAACCAATTAAGTTTCGTAGTTATTTTACTTAAACTATAAAGACCACTTGGCTAATTTTCAGGTCAAGGTTGTATATAACATACTCTGCTCATCTGTTCTTCTTTTACTTTTGAACAGCAAACACACTGTCAAATGTCACGTTCTACTGATCGTGCTCTAAGTAAATAAGCACGGGCGTATTTTGTCAATCTCTATACGACTCTGTCCAAAAATAAGAATTGGCCAATGGCCATCAGCATCATGAACAATTATGTACTTAGGTTTAATTTTTTTATTGACTTTTACGTAAATTGAATGATCTCACAGTTGACACTAGAGATTCAACAACATCGACGTCGACAACAACAACAACTCCATTTTCATTCTCTTTCCGGCTGTTGTGTTTCTTTTTTTATTATTATTTTATTAAATCTTCCTCAATTTAGATATACAGAGTAGAGGTGTGGCGAACACGACTGTAAGCTCCAAACAGAAAATCTCTACACTCGAAGGAAATTCAAATAGAGCGCCCCTATATGGCTGCTTAATGAATTGGAAAAGCGAAACCTACTTATGAGCATAATTTTTCGCGGATTTAGAACTACAAAGTCTGAATAGAGTCGGCCGTGGCTGTGGCAATAGTTCAAGCACATTGACAGTCTTATGACACGATGGCATCATAAGTATAAATTCGAAGAACAAGAAGCCGTATGGAGAGGCTGACGGTGTCTACAAAAATTATTGACATCTGATGGGTGTGCATGAGTGTGCAGAGAATAAATTTCGCGATCAATAGTCAATTGAATTGTGAGGTCTGGGTTTTTAGTAGTATATCAAGCGGTAGCGTACAAAAACAAAATACTTACCATATTTTTCGGGCTTCGGGCTTTTTAGATTAGACAGAAGACTAGATTCGTTTAAGTGTCAGTAGATTCAAGCTACTGTCTTGGGATGTAGGCTTTCATAAAAAAAACGCCTTCAATGTGTTCATTGAAATCGATTTATTTTGCCATATGATGGCGAAACATAAAAAGAAACGCCAGAGACAAGTATAAATAGAAATGATGCTTGACACGTTTCTTGGTTCGTTTGTTCTGTAATACTGGAGAGATTATGAGAGTCACAACAACTTTAGAGATAAAGTTTTATAAGTCAGAAAGTGTGTCACAAGAGTATTGTAAAAAACAAACTTACGTATTTAGCTCGAGATTACAAGCCAATAAATCGAAGAAAATTGTTTATGGTATGCGTCTAATTTCGCTTGTACACACGGAGTAAAATCGACTATGTTGGCGATTAATCAATTAGTTGTAGAAAGTGTCTAAAACAGTTGGCAATGATCTGTAGCTACCACCTGTTTTGGATCGCCGCAAGTGATCTACAATGAACTGTGAAGACAAATATCTCTTTGATCGATATGTTTGTCACAGCTGTGGTGGTTGTCAAGACATGATTAAACGTTTCGGGGTGACAGTGATGCTAGCTGTCACTTTATGTGTCTACTTGATAAGAGATAATTTTATAAGTTTGTTGAATGGTTGTGTGTGGGCCAGCATGGAAGTGGTATGAACTTCTACCTGTAGGCATACATAAGTTGAAATTTTTTTTTATAAAACTCTAAAGCCATAAACGCCTTCAATTCGCCAGAGAGGATTTGGAAAGACCACTTCTGCAGACTGTATAACGGCGAGGAAGAACCAAATACCGCTGTCAGGCAGAACGAACCATTCAACCCGGGCGAAGACGTTACCGACGAAGCATACGAACGATACCGCCCACCCGACCTGGAGGAGGTGAAAGTAGCTGTGTCTAAGCTCAAGTGCAACAAAGCAGTCGGAGCAGACGGCCTAGCTGCCGAACTTTTTAAATCCGCTGGCGATGAGCTGGTTAGGAGCATGCACCAGCTCATCTGCAAGATATGGTCGGAAGAAAGCATGCCCGACGAATGGAACCTCAGCATTGTTTGCCCGATCCTGAAGAAAGGAGACCCTCTGAGTTGTGCCAACTACAGAGGCATAAGTCTTCTTAACATCGCATACAAGATCTTTTCTGCTGTACTGTGTGAACGCCTGAAGCCGTTTGTCAACAATCTGATAGCACATATCAGTGTGGCTTTAGGCCAGGAAAGTCCACCATCGATCAAATATTCACACTGCGGCAGATCTTGGAGAAAACCCAGGAATTCCAAATCGATACACACCACCTCTTCATCGATTTCAAGGCCGCGTATGACAGCATCTATAGAGACGAGCTATATAGCGCAATGCCTAGTTTTGGCATCCCTGCCAAACTCGTCAGTCTGTGCAGGATGACGATGGAAAACTCACGCTGTTCCGTCAAGGTCGGCAAAGACCTCACCGACCCCTTTGATGTCAAAAAAGGATTTAGACAAGGCGACGCGCTGTCATGCGACTTCCTTAACATCATATTTGAGAGAATTGTGCAGAACTCTCGCGCCAACACCAGAGGTACAATCTTTCAAAAGTCCGTTCAACTACTTGCATACGCAGACGACATTGACATAATCGGAAGAACAAAGCGTGATGTCAGTGAAGCCTTCGTGAGTATTGGGACGGAAGCGGCGAATATGGGTTTAGCAGTCAATGAGGGCAAAACCAAGTATATGCTGTCATCAAGAAAAGACACCCAACACCGACGTCTTGGACAAAACATCACCATCGACAGCTATAACTTTGAGGTAGTTAGGGACTTTGTCTACCTGGGTTCCGCTATCAATTTTATTATTGACACCAGCGCTGAAATCAAACGAAGGATAACTCTTGCCAATCGCTGTTTCTTTGGGCTAAGAAGGCAATTGAGTAGCAAAGCCCTCTCTCGAGCAACTAAAGTGTCCATGTATAAGACCCTCATCATCCCAGTCCTGCTTTACGGTGCAGAAGCATGGACCCTGTCAAAGGCGGATGAAAACACTTTAGGCTGCTTCGAGAGGAAAATTATTCGGACAATTTACGGTCCCGTCTGCATAGACGGAGAGTGGAGGAGGAGATATAACATCGAACTGTACGGGCTGTACAGCGATACCGACCTAGCCAAAAGAGTCAAAACACAAGTGTCTACGATCGCTGGGTCATCTAGAGCGGATGGACACCAACGCCCCGGCCCGGAAAATCTTCGAATCCACACCGCAGGGACGACGCGGTGGAGGAGCACCGAGACTCAGGTGGCGCACGCAAGTGGAAGGGGACCTCAGCCAACTTCGCGTGCGAAACTGGAGACGGCTAGCTAGAGACAGAGCTGGCTGGCGAAGCTTGTTGGCTGAGGCCCAGGTCCACCCCGGACTGTAGCGCCACCTTAAGTAAGTAAGTAAGATTCGCCAGAGATAGACATCATAGGAGTTAACATATGATGCTTCTTGAATTAAGTCTTCTTTATTTTGGTGTTAAAACCTTTATACAAGATGGGGCCTAGAGCTAGAACCCAAATCAAATTATAAGAATTAGTCGTACAGGGCGCCTGTACTAATGTTAGACTCAAGAGTGGTGGACAGTACTAAGCAAACAACAATTCAACTCATCTTTACAGAGTGCAATGATCAGCATATGAATAACGTTCGGTTTTCTACCTGGATCTGAATATTAAAAACTTAACAATATAAAGAGAGAATTTAGACTCAGGGAAGTGCGATAAAATTATTGTGGATTCGCCAATTTAAAAAAACTGCATTTAAACTCTCAATTTTTATACCCCATCCCACAGGACAGGAGGTATGTTAAGTTTGATTCATAGTTTCTTATATTAAGAAATAATCGACGTGGACCCTAAAGGCATATGATCGAGACCGAATAGTAAGTCGAATGAATCATGTCCGTCCGTTTGTCGTAAGTTTTTGGGCGTTAAATTTTGAGCTAGGAGCTGGAAAGTTGATATCTGTTCTTTTCTTTGTTGTATTATTAACTCTGCAGCAAAATATAAACTGTTACTCCCTGTGGAAATTCTGGGTTACCCCTTCCTGTTCAAAATCTAGGCTGTTTATTGTCCTTGAGTACAACTTGTTCCAAGCCTGCAATGACAACGCACACAAATCTATCGATCTTATAAAACTCCTTTTAAGTATAAATATTAAAATTCTATAAAAACGTTAAACTTTCCATTTACAGATAGCACAAAAGTCCCTGGAAGCCTTCACAGAATTGATCAAACGTTTGGGTCCGGACTTCAACGCATACACCGCTACCGTTCTACCACATGTTATCGATCGTTTGGGCGACAGCAAAGATACAGTCCGCGAGAAGGCACAACTGCTGTTGCACAATTTAATGGAATTCAAAGTTCTCAGCCCGCAACAGTTGATTGACAAGTTAACTCCTTGTTTCAAGCATAAAAATTCCAAAGTCCGCGAAGAGTTTCTGCAAACCATTGTGAACACGTTGAATGAGTAAGATAATCATGTTTAATACCTTAAGACGAGTACTTTTTGTTTACAAAGAAATTCCTTATTTCAGGTATGGAACATCGCAATTGTCATTGAAATCATACATTCAACCAATTGTGTCGTTGCTTGGTGATCCAACATCAACTGTGCGAGACGCAGCTAACCAAACTCTAGTTGAGATCTATAAGCATGTCGGTAAGTTGTAATGCATTCAATCCTTTTAAAGTTCTCTTTCAAAGGATTCATTTTAATAATAAAAACAGGTGATAGACTAAGAGCTGACTTGCGACGCAAAGAAGTTCCATCAACGAAAATGGCAATCCTAGAACAAAAATTTGACGAAGTAAAGGAAGAAGGTCTTTTACTGAAATCAGCTTTTAATCACAACGGTCATGATGAACTAGATAATGCAGCACCAGTGCGACCGACAAAACTAGTCAAGCGTACCGTGTCGGCATCGGCAAAGAAGCCAACATGCCTTGACGTTGCATCATCTGGTATGAAAATGAGAATTGTCCAGCTGCGAAGTCGGTCGGAATTGATTGTTTTCTTATTTTTTTTATTTAAGGTGATGCTGGCGCTGTGACATGGGAAATCTTTGAGGCGTCCTTTGAGTTGGTGCCACAACTTACGATTTTCCATCAGAGGGACATGGACGACCAGTTTAAGACTATCAATGCAGTGATTGGTGATAAAACTATGGACTGGGAGAAACGAGTCGATGCAGTAAGTGTATTGTCAAATTGTTATTTTTGGTTAAAAATTTTAACAATGGATCGAGTTAAATTTAATTGCTAAAATATCGTTTTCAACGAGCCTCACAATTAAGTTCTTAGGACTATGCATCAGAGTCCTTTCTTGGAGAGAAAAGGGGTCGTAAACATAAATTTTTATTTGACAATGTTACGATTAAACCAGGTATCACAAGACTTTAGCCAACACTTGCGACTGATCTGTAGAAAATTTTTCGATATACATACATTATTTATATAGATTTTATCGACGAAAATCAGAAGAAAACGTTTTCCAACAGGGACTTTTGAACTTTGACATTTGATTGCGGTTATATTGTTGAAGGCTTATCTTTCAAATTGGCTGTTATTTACTGTTTATATTTTGCCAAATCACCATAAACGGATACAGCATTCAGCAGCAAGTGCTAATGTGAAATTGAATTAACAAAATGAGGTTCGAAAACGTCCCCGCGCTTTAAAAAAAAAATATCTACAAATTATCATCACTTATCGGCGCAAGCAGGATTTTTGTCCTTCACACTGTACCACCCACTCAGCAAACAAGAGAATCGTGCTTTGCTAAACTTAACTACAAAAGGAACTGAAAATAGGCTAAAAAAATTGAAAAAAAGGAGTAGGAAAAGAGCCAGAACGGGACAATGCTAACTAGCCTACATTAAACCTAAACTAATCTAAAACACTCACAAATCCCTATTCTAATTCTTAAGCTATCGGAACGTGCCGCCTTCCTTTAGGCTACAACCAATCTGGCCAAAGGCACAAACTCTACTCGCGACAATGGCACCCAACGTGGGGCGCGAAACCACGACTCTGAGATTAGGAGTCGCATGTCTACCGCTTTTCCTATAAGCTGGCGCCTTAGTGGCATTTGGATGTACATACATATACTACACATAAGGGTAGGTCAAACGAACTCTGCCAACAACAGCAGGCAGCCTTCGATACCAGTCCAAGCCATCACCATGAAGGAAGCAGGGACCACGTTTCGTGTATTTTAGTTTAGGTAAGAGGTGAAGCTAACAATAAAGAGGTGAAGGTAATTTAATGATTAATGCAGGGATTTTTGAGAGTGTTTAGGATAAGTTAAGGTTTAGTTAAAGCTAGTTAGCGAAAGCGTGTCCCTGTTGCCGTCCTTCCTTAATGGTGACGTTTTGGTGATTGAACAGCTTTTTTCATAAGTTTATCAAGACAAGGTTGTCTTGAAATATATCATAATATTATGCTCCACGTTGGGCATCATTGTTGCAAGTAGGTTTGGAGCGATCCTTTTGATTGTTGAGTGGGTGGTGCAGATTGAAGCGCAAAATCCCCTTTCTTACCGACGAGACTAGCCGAGCTAGTCGGAACGTGCCGCCGTTTTTCAGGCCGGCCTTTTGCCTCTTACGCATTTCTAATACCTTGCTGGAAGATTCAATAGGGATGTACCCCAATATCTAAAGCAATATCCTTTGCTTTCTTTCGTAAATATTTTTTTTATGATTCAGCTAATTCAAAAGAAGGGACCTTCATTCCCTCTCTTCTTCTGAGATCGCGAATCGTCTGCCAAAACTTCATATTTGCAAAACTGTTATCGTGTTATAACATCTCCTCCAACTGGTCCCAGACTAGAAAGTTCTTCGCGCTGCTGTGTACTGGATTCGGGAGCTATCTGCGCTGAATCGACACAATCCTGGTTGCTTTATTAACTGTTTTTATCTCTTACCTCTGATCCGCCACACCAAGCCCCGATCTTAGCCCGAAACATTCCAAAACTTGTCCCTTCGTTGTTTCTTACATAGAACTCTGATCGCAGAAAAACTAAACATCCGACGATCTTTTTTTCAGCTTTTTACGTTGTTTATCGTTGACCACGTTGTGTATCTTAGTTAAATTAACATTTTTTTTTATTAACTTTTCAGCTGAAAAAGATTCGTTCTCTTCTAATGTTAAACTTTCAAAGTCAACCTACATTTCCAGCTTATTTAAAAGATATGTCGATATCATTCCTAGACATTTTAAAAGAGCTCCGTTCCCAAGTAAGTAAACAATGCACAAAAATCCTCCCCTACACTAGCTAAGACAAATCATTTATCCAGGTAATACGTGAAGCCTGCATAACCATTGCGTACATGAGTAAAACTCTTCGCAACAAATTGGATCAATTTTGCATTTACATTTTGCAAGAGCTCATCAATCTTATTCAAAACTCAGCCAAAGTGATTGCGTCGGCCGGCACAATCGCTCTCAAATATGTGATCAAATACACACATGCACCGAAATTGCTCACGATCATTACCACAACACTGACGCAATCCAAATCGAAAGACATTCGTTCGTCGCTATGCGAAATTATGGTGATGATATTCGAGGAATGGCAAACAAAATCGCTGGAGCGACATGCCACAACACTGAGGGATACCCTAAAGCGGTCCATTTCCGATGCGGATAACGATGCACGGAAGCAAAGCAGAAAGTGAGTTTGAAACCTAAAAAAAAAAAAATCCAGTCAATATGTCAAACATTTTTCTAGAGCTTTTTGGTTGTTCCGTGGACATTTTCCCGATTTGGCTGAACAAATCTACGCCACACTGGACAATGCCACCCAGAGGGCACTCGAAAGAGAACGTGATCTGATTTCAGGTACAAACGGCACAGGTTCAATGAATACAAGTCTTCGTGGTAGTAATTCGAGTTTGAACTCTATGCCGGGAGTGGTACTAAGTATGTGTTCTATTTATTTTTTGTATATTGATAAGTCTTTGAGTTTGCATGATCAACTTTTGTATAAACTCGACTGTGGTCTGTCTGTGCAACTACATTTGTTATCTATCCTGTCCTTTATGCATTTTCTTATGTCCTTCTCATCAACACTCTTTTTCTGTGTCATAACCTTTCAGAGCGACGAACATCTACCGGACTCAGATCGCCTGCGACAGCACCCTCAGGTAAAGTCAAGCAAACCACACGTGGATGATTTTCAAAACAAACTGAACTAACCTCAATCATTTTGTATATTGTATTTTGTCCTTTTTCTCTAATTTTCTATTCTTGTGCTTTCACAAAAACAAAAAAAAAACAATTGTGGATAATGCGGTAATTTACGTTGCCTATCAAACATGTTTGATGCAATTTTGAATGGCTGCTGTATAATTAATTTTGTTTGAAACTGTTTTCTAATCATGCTGCTGGCAATTTTTATACATATATATATTTTTTAACCATAATTTTATTCATGTTATTTTGTATGAAAAAAAGTCGACACAAGCATTAGCACGGAGAATCTCGCACAGCCTAGATTGAATCGCGTGCCTTCGCTGCCGAGATCATATCGAAATCGTAGTGGAATCCCAATCGCTCAGACATATATTCCTCCCAGAGGTGGTTAAAATTTCTTCTTTGTTTTTTTTTTTTTTGAGTCACTTTTTTTATGCCTTGAAAAGTTTTGTTTAGGGGAGAGAGTTACCAAGAGACTTCACTTTGGGCAAGAGTTTCACAGTGGGCTGCGCTATGCACTTCGTACCACCCTTGATAAAAGAACAGATGCTTAGTGCTTGCCAGCCAGAACATGAGTTTTAAAGTGAACCAATAATCTTACATAACAACCAGAAAAGGTAACATCTGTTTGATAAGATCTGTACTGCCTTGAACTGGCCTTATAAATTGTCATTAGGGAACCACTGGGAAAAGCATCAAATTTGACAATAATTAAAGTCTAGTTTAAAAATCTGACCAACTTTAATTACCTTATTTAAAATCTAACTGAGCGTATCGTTTTTTTTTTATAATTAACTCGCGATCAAGGGGCTATGACTACCCTCGAGATCCGTTGCTTATCGGGAGTGGAAAGAATTTGAGGATGAAAAAGATAAAAGCGAAAAGTAACTCTCCATCCAACGCTCATGAGCTCATGATCCAAAATGCTCATGAGCCAGTATGGAAAATGAAAACTCTGCACAGAAACGCCAAAGCTTACCCGCGCAAGTGTTATGCCTCTGCGGAGAAAAGCAATAGTATAACTAGCAGAGTATTTCATAAATGAATCTAATTGTTGTCCATTCTTTTAGCGTATTGGAAAAGAAAGAAGTTTTAATTACTCGGCCGACCCTAACCTGGATAGCTGACGCCGACCAGGAAGCCGCTCATTTTGAGAAAGACGCTCCTGGATTTTTTGTTTGTAGCTCCTTTTTCCACAAAGTTCTACGGGGCTTCAAACAATTTTTTATTTTTTTTTCGCTTTTTTAAAATGTGCTAAGTGGCTTAAATCCAATAAAGGAAGCCAGTAAAAATAGACCAAACTTTTGGTGATCGATTTTACAACAGATTTATCCTGTTGAAAAACTGAGCTTTACAACAAGAAAACTATCACATTCTATCTTTTTCCCTCGGAAGTCTATATTCAAGATGTTGGTGGATTTGTTTGGTCGACCTTGTGGATACAGCCCTGTTGCTGTGTGGATTTTAACCATCGAGGTCTAATGAGCAACTGGAGAAACATAAAGAATTAATCCTTTTCTATTAATTAATTTAAATAAAACTTACTTTAAACGAAACTATTTTTTATTTATTTATTAGGTGAAATTTTTCTATAATTCATGCGCAGAAATAAGGCTAAACTGCCCGTTGTTGGTTTATATTACTATTAACCACTCAAGAAAATCCCATAAGAAGACGTCTAGCATGATCTTCTGTGGCCAACTTACGTTGCCTCTGCATAAGAAAAATCAATCGTGCGAAAGACTTAGATTTCCATGGTGGCATGGGCGGTGTTGTACGTAGTTTATTGGTTTCGCATGTAGGTTTCCTATTAAAACCAAAAAAAAAAGCAATTCGGTCGAGTTTCGATAAAGTTTTTGTAAGCTCTATCAAGAACAGTCTAATGTCAACGGCAATGGCGTATCCACTTTTTAGCCTTTTTTTTACGAATCCTATGTTTTCTCCATATTACTTATTGCTTTAAAATCAATATGCCTAGAGCGGACCTTATAGCTCACGACAAAATAACTTTCACCTATAGCCAACAACTTTTTTTTAGAAACTGCTAAATTAAGAGCCGAAAAATCTTCTTTGTTTTAAAAATTTAAGTGGATTCTTTATTCGTTGGGTGATGTGGAAAAAAAGAAAAGTACTCCTTAGTAGAGAAGTATTTCAAAAAATTTTCTTTTACTTAGAAGTCGAGAAAAACACAACGAAACTTTGGTCAAAAGAATATAAAAGTAGTTTTTCTTTTTTTAACGAACAAAAAGGCCAGCTAAACTTTTTTAAAAACCATTTAGGACACATCCTATCTCCTGGATTAATGTACATACGTGCCAATATCCCATCTAAGAAAAAAAATGTACCACCTGCAATGTTGCAATTAGTTACTCTCAAGACATAGTCCATTGATGCTCCGGGTCTTGTTGCCGTTAAGCCGACCCAGGCCCACGTTTTGATCCTCGTAAATTTCGCTAAGGTTAAACAGCAACCTTAGCCGTCCTTTTGCCTTCCTAACTCATTGCTTGAGCTTAGGAAGGCAAATGAGTCATGAAAGAAACTGGTAGTTGATTGGTTAAACGCAATCCACGTTTAATAGTTTCAACCAACCAAGCTATTAAAAACGTACCTTGGAAGCTTGTAAATAATGTGTAGTGAAACTAAAGATTTTCAAATTTCTTTAAAATTGTATCCGCTAATTATGGTGTGATTAATATGAATTGTGAGGGAGTTTTTTCTTAATCAGTGGTGCCTGCGCGCTGCAAATTATTGGCTAAAAAATAAGAAACTCTTGGCGCACCCAAAAATTGTTGTAACGTTCTAAAACTCTTTGAAATTTTCCTATGACCAGGGCTCGCCGTAAATAAAAACCGCCATAACTTCACTATGGGACATTAGTTTGGCCTTGAGCCTTGTCTTAGCAAACGCCGTCCGTTTTCACCATTTTTCCTGCAAAGGGTTTGAAAGGCATCACTCTTAGATATATGTATAAAGATTTTTCTTTCATTTTATTTTTTATTATGATTTTGTTTTTATTTTCTTGTTTATTTTTTTTTTTCATCATTAATTTTCAACCATTCGACACAAAATATTTTTGCAGCTGGTTTTAGAAGCGTTTCGGCCGTTGATACTGCTGCTGCGCAAAGAGCTAGAGCACGTGCGCAATACTCAAATTTAGCTAGATTAAAAGTAACATCCGGAACAGCCTCGCTGCGTAAGTTTGCTCATTCACTTAATTAATTTTTAATCATCAAGATCATGACTAACCGCATATCAATAGATTCTATTATAATAAAAAAACGCAAACTAAAACTTCTTAGAAAAAATACATATGCCTGCATGTGCTTTTTAAGGCGTTTCTTAAAGCCCTTGACTACTAATTAATTTGCTAGAAAAAAACTAAAAACAAAATGTATACATAAATTAACAATTTAACTTAACACATAATCAAAACTAATTGCCTTGAAATGAATGTTATGCAAGATAATAATATTATTTAAACAAAATGTTTGCTCTTCTTTTTTTTCTGATTTTTGTTTGTTGTAACACGCAGAAGGGCATGTAGCTCAACAAGGTAATTTGCATTTATATAAGAAAAAAAAATTAGTACATTAAAAAAAAAAATACATTGTAATGTCTTTCGTTTTGTCAAAAAAAAAAAAAAAAAACACTATAAGGGTAATGGCGTTTTTATGTAAATAAATTTATATTTTATTTACTTAACAGCACGTGCAAAGAAAGTGGCCAGCTCGACAACAACACCTCAACATGGATCACCCGAACACAGACCAACTCCACGCTCCAGAGCTGGGGTATCACAATCGCAGCGTAAGTTTGGCACTCCATAGTAGACTTTTAATTTAACAAAATTTCACTTACAAAGATAAGGATCAATTTTTAAAAGATCATAAAAATATACTACACAATTTATATAAAAAAAGTTAATTATAATAAAAAAAAATTTAACATTATGAATATTTTCTATTCATAATGGATATAATGGTGACCGGTAAACTTCCAGTTTAAAAAAATGGCTTTTGATTTTGTTTCCGGTGAACTTAGACGTACAACTAAACTAGTTTCATGCTTTGGAGCCCCGGCGATAAGAGTTTGTTCTTGTGTTTTGCTTAATTTTGAAATTATTTGCAATCGTCAAGATGCTTAAAAATATGAGCATTGTAAGCCTTTGTCAGAACCACTCAAAATGATAATTGAAAAATGCTTGTGCTTTGAAGCTCTCTCAATCAAAGATTTAAGAGCATGGATCTGAAAGCTGAGAAATCCTAAAAACCTGATTCTACAGATTTGCCTTTTAAATATAGAAAGTGAGTGCGTAACTTAGATTTACATTTAAGCATAATTAAGGTCAAGTACTACTCCCGGTTACTTGTTCGATTCTTTAAAAAAATCTCGTCACGAAATTGGGAAGCCCCAGACAGCGTTGCGAAAACAATGAACCACGACCAAGGATAGTCACCTACTAAAAGCACAAATTTCGTTTAGCAATTTATTTTTAACATCAAAATTTCCGAAAAAGTGAGGCACTACAAAAAGTACGTATTAATGTGATTTATTTTGTTCCTTCGGGGCTGGTGCTATTCATACATCAATTTTACACATACAAATATCCAGTCTCCTTGTTGCATTTTAACTTTTTATCTTATCCATAAATAAGCGGGTGTTAATAATACAATATTTAAATACAATCTGTAAATAAGATGAAATTAGGAAGCATGACAACCACATATTTTTTTTATCGATATGTAACAATGGGTCTCTTTAAATAACATCTTGATCCTTATCCAAAGAAAGGTTGCACTGAATCGCTCCACCAGAGCTTGCCCCTTTGTCGGCATAGAAAGGGTATTTTTTTAAATCGGCATTTTTTTTAGTGATTTTGAAGCGTATTCGATGAAGTCTGTACATTTTCTGTTGCCACGAAAAGGAAGAAAAACTGTGGCCAAGGTTAGTCAGTCATTGATTTCTGCGCATAGTTGAAATATTCAAAATATTTATTCGACGTACCAATTCTATTTAGATCTTCAGCCAACTTTTAGAATTAAGAATTTTAGCCAACTTTTTAGAGAAAAAAGTGCAAGCATATGTTAAAACTTCAGTCCATATGCGATGGAGGGCGAAACAACCTACCCTACCAAAAAGGAAACTGCCACGCCTCCAAAAAGTGGGCGGGATATAAAAATATGACTGAATGCTTTATGCTAGGTGGTTGCATACATTTCAGACCAGAACTCCGCCTTTTTAACTAAAGGAACACTTTTTTAAGTGGAGGAGGCATATACTTCATTTACAAAAAAGTTAGATAATTCTAATATCTGCAACTCTTGTCATGCGTTTTGTCAAATTTCATATATATTTATTGAAAAACAGTCAGTTTAAGTTAAATTCCTGAAAAAGTGGGCGTGGTCAATGTTAAGCTCAAACTTTTTCTGCTTGCTCAAAGGCAAGGTCACACACCACAAATTAGTGTGGTAGCACTATTGTAACATAGCTTAAATTGGAAAAAAGTATTTTTAAAAATTAGAGATGGTCGCACATTCAGGTTTGCAGTGGGCGTATTGTGGGCGGGTTCAACTAATTTTCAAACTTGATTTGAAGGACTGGACTTCCAGCTCACTCACCAAATTTCAGCTCTCTAGCTTAAAATTTAAGGGGTAAAACTTCTTAACATACTGACGGACAGACGGGCGGACATTGCTTAATCGATTCTCCTGTCGGTCCCATTCATATCTCTAAAAGGCCTTAGGGGTCTACGGTGATTATTGCACTGCATTACAAACTTAATATACCCCTGAGTAGGGATATAATTTACGGCAAATTATAAGCTATATTTGAAGTCTCTACGAGCTTTGGTTCACGAGACATGACTGGCACAGCTAACTTCACGTAAAGTTAGCAGTTATGTGGATAATTTTTAAAAAAATGTCGCGAAAATTTTTTGATTTCACGGATAATTTACGCATAATTTACGGATAACTGTCCACTTGTGAAATCAGCGATACGTTAAAATGCCCCTGCCAACTTCAGAGAGGTCTGCTTTTGGATGCAAAAAATAAAAAAAATATACTTCAGAGAAAAATGCAAAAATTAATGAAATATTACGGCTTGTTTACGAGCGAATGAAAAGTGAATGGTCAGGTTTTCCTTTCTTATCACGCAGAAGTCATTAGAATTTATTTTTTTCACTCCAGCATTAATTAATATTCTATTGCTTGGCGAGACATAATGCTGGCCCTCAAAGGTTCACATCAGCGCTGAAATTTTTATCCCTATGTGGATGTTGAACCTATCACGATTTTCTTTCTTTAAGAGTTGCAACCCCTCTTTTCAAATATAAACATTCATTCCCCTAATAAAACCTGATAAGTCCCATTTGTTTGACTTAATTTCACTTTGTTTTTATTAAAGCTGGGGAGGCTCCTTTTTTTGCATAAAAACCCACCAACGTATCCCTTCCAAACGCTCTATAAAAGTTATAAGCTCTTCTGCCTGCAGTAAACCAACAACTCCCTTAGCAGCTTCCCTTAATAACGCTGAAATCGTTTATTACTACCAACGAAAGCGAAGGTAATTATCATGGCTCCTTGCATGTCGCGTGTTTCACTCCCAGTACTGGATTTTTAATCAAGAAAAGTCTTCAAAGAAACTAATACTTACTTGTTCATCCCCACATCATTAAAAATACTTGGAAGCTGTTCAAGTATGACTATTCCTGTTACTGTAGTGCTTTTGGCTTAACCAAAAACAAACACAAAAAACAATTAAGGTGGAAGTTTCTCAGTCATTCCATAATTTTTTTCCAAAAAAGTAGAAAAATTTGGCATCTGCTTGTTTACAGTTTGCAACAAATGATAATCTTTTAATTTTTAATATTTAGCTGCTTCTCGAAGTACATCGCCATCGTCAAAGTTACGCGAAATGTACGGCTCGTATTCAACATACAAACCAACAGGGACGATACCGAAAAAGGCATCGGGGATTCCTCGCTCATTAGCGAACTCAAGAGAAACCAGCCCCACACGGGTGCCAATCAAAAGAAGCATCTATTCGACCAACAGTCCTAGGCGGCCTGATAGACCTCCCATCAATCCAGGCCGACCCGTGCTGGCGCAAAAAATGCTACAACAGAGCCGAGAAGCAGAGAATGCACTTGCTGATGCCCTAGTAAGACATGGATACAACGTATTTAACTCTTACTTAGTCCTTTTTTCTTTCTATAGTCTCCAGACGATGCTGACCTCTCATCAGACTACTCGCGCCTGTCGTTGGGTCGCAAGGTGTCACGCGACGAGTCCGACGAAAGTGAGGCCTCCTCGGTATGTTCGGAGCGGAGTTTCGATTCATTTAGAAGGGGCAATGATGTTAGTTTGCTTTTGTCATTTTTGTTTTGCTTTTTGTGTTTATTTCCATCAAGGCACACACAATTCCATGCTGGAAATAGAATTCTCAAAACTTTATCCACCATTCACAGAGTTACTCCTGGAATGGATCTCGCAATCGGTTGGATAGCTTCCGTGCCCCTATCGAAGATATTGAAGCAATCATTCAATACTGTGCATCGACACATTGGTCCGAGCGCAAGGACGGCCTCATCAGCCTAACACAGTACCTATCGGATGGGAAAATTCTATCGCCTCAGCAGCTGCAATGCGTACTCGATATGTTCCGGAAAATGTTCATGGACAATCATACAAAGGTTTACGCCCTCTTCCTGGACACAGTTAACGAACTGATTCTGGCGCACTCCAATGATTTGCACGATTGGCTTTTCATTCTGCTCACCCGTCTTTTCAATAAGCTCGGCACCGAACTCTTGGGTTCGATGCATGGAAAAATCTGGAAAACTCTCCAGCTTGTGCACGAGTACTTTCCCACAGACATCCAAATGAAGGATGTCTTTCGGATTCTATCCGATACGGCGCAAACACCGCCGACTAAAACGAAAATCGCCATTTTGAAATTTCTTACCAATCTGGCGACTTCCTATTGCACAGCTGGAGATTTTCCAAGTCAGGGTCCAGTCGAGAAGGCCATTCTAAAGATAGTGCAATTGGCTGGCGACCAGAAGAGCGTTGAACTGAGGGGTCAGGCGAGGTTGTGTTTAATTGCTTTGTACAATTGCAATACACCAAATGTAAGTTTTTAAAATTATTTTC
Source organism: Neoascia interrupta (assembly GCA_947623515.1). Lineage (NCBI taxonomy): Eukaryota > Metazoa > Arthropoda > Insecta > Diptera > Syrphidae > Neoascia > Neoascia interrupta. The sequence continues at coordinate 11,125,793 of OX392462.1, forward strand.
TTTTGATTCAATAAAAAATTTCTGTTTGCAGATGACGAAAATTTTGTCGAGTTTGCCGAAAACTTGTCAGGACTCAGCTCGAACTATAATTCAAACGCATTTGAAACGCAGCACATCTGGTAAGTAACAGTTTCTTATAGACGATTATCATTTCATCACCTTTTTCTTACATATTCACACTTGTTTTAAATTTTCAAACGTAGTTTCTAAAGTTTTTTTCCTTTCCTGTTGCAATGTGAAGTAGCTATTTTGTTTTTTTTATTAATGCAATCTGTTGTTGGAAAAAGTGCACGGCAGTTCGAGTAAGAAAATTACAGATAGATAGTCTTGAAGGCAAATAATCAAAATTATAAAATTTCATTAAACAGACCCCGAAGAAGTCTGTGAAACGTGCGTCGGTAAAATTATGGGTTACTGTTTTAAACTTTAATCGCATACTTTTTCAACGATCTCCCAATTGGTAAGAGCTTCATTCAAATTGAAGATAAAAGAGATCATCGTACATCCACGCAATAGTGCGATATTTGTTAGGACTGAGTCTGTGTTTACCACATTAAACTTGTAGGTAAATATTAGGATGTAAAGTCATGATTAAAAGTTTTTTATGCATAATGCAAAAACAACTGTAAAAATTTCGTAATTGCAAGTGTAAAAAAGAGGACAAATGTTAGACACCTGATGAATGCCTGAGAGAAACATTTTTTTTTAAGCAGGCCTCTAAAAATTTTTTGATACGCTCTTAAATGAAGCAACGATGAATTCCAAGAAACAAAGTTAGGTGGAAAGCAATAAAAAAAATGAAAAATGGAGTGGCGCAACAGCTCGAGATGAACCAGGGCCAACTACTCTATCATGTATTAGAGCTGTGGCAATCGATGTTTTGAACCCCTACCTTTAAAAGTATTGGTCATAGGTATCCCAGTTGGACAAATCAATATTTCCCAATATCAATCATTTTTAGCGGTCCGTCGGAATATGGAAAAAGGGGCCTGTTATGGTATCACTACGTTTTCCGTCCGTTCGTCCGATTGCGTTGTAACTTTTCAACGGTAAGTCATCGAAAGATACAATTTGGTGTGCTTTTAAACTGCAGACCATTGACTCAGTAAAAATTCCCTAGTAAAAGAATATGCTTGATGATAAATCGCAGAGCCAATGCCCCCGCTTGCCCCCCTCTCCGGGCCTATGCACCTAAACTGCATTGCTTTGCCCACGAACTAAGCGTCTTGTTCCTTCTCTAGTATTTCGCTGATAGTTGGTAGGAATTTTCCTTTTCCTAGGCCACCACGTGAACCCCTACCAGTACCAATAGAAGTGGTGAGATGACTCCTCTCTGTGAGGTGCCTCTGGAGGCAATCAGTTTAACAACACTATCGTCTTCGATGCATTGATCACTCTAATGTTAAAGAAATTTATAATCAGATTAATTAGAGCTTGGCTAATTAGAGCAACGTTAAGATTTTCTTAACTTCGTTTAATTGCGCAGGTTTTGACATTGTTAAAGGCACCTTCAATGTCAAGGGAGGCTGCAAGGGAATTTCCTTTGTCTTGAAATGACTTTTCAATTACGCTGGCTACTTTGTCACTTACCTTAAGTATAGGCATGTTGGACTGTCGATATCAATTAATGGTCAAATTGATTGCGAATGTGCATATCAATTAGTTTTTCTAGAGTTTTTAGCATAAAGGACGATAGGCTTATGGGCCTAAAGTCCTTGGCAGTCGATTTCCCTGCTTGGCCCTGTGTGGCTCGATTTCCCTGCTTTTGGAATGAGGATAACTTAACTCCCTCCATATGGACTTAACTCCCTTCATACTTTGGGGATATGACCAAGTTGTGGACAGCGACTAAATAGTTTTTTAGGTATGTAGTACAGGTAAAATTATTGTCATGCTTTTCTGTAAGATTACAGGATACATAGGCCTTATCAACGGTGGGTGACTTATATGGGCGAAAAGAGTCGATTGCCCATTTCAGCTTAGTTTCCGTTATAATGTCTTCTGGTATTGTAGTTTCAGTTACAGAGTTAGTTGTTTCCAGGCTGTAAACCTCGAAGAGCTGGGCATTTATAAATTTGGGCGTTAGGATATTGGAAGATAAGACCGTTCGTTGTTTTTATGTTTTCGAGTTCAATATTATAAGTTCTTGAAAATTCGATAAAGTTTTCCTTACAAATTTTGTATAATTTCTGATACGTGCGATTTCTTAAGATTATTGTAAGTAATAAAGTTGTCAAATTTTCAGGAAAACTTATTCCCTACTAAACGTGAATAGTATAACACTCAAATAAAGAGATTTGTTCTCCGAAAGTCTTTAAATTTCGCCCCACGTGGAGCTTTTACACCGGAAGTAATTGCCGGGCAAGGGGTTCAACATCTTTTAAAGAGCGGGGTCCATATATTACATAAAAAACAACATCAATCCCTTACCAAAGGATAAAAGTTACTAAGGACATTACATTACATTACTAAGGACATTCTATAGCACAAAACAGCAGATTGCAACCCTTTTGTAGAAACCACATTCAAATAGGCTTTCGATGTTTACTTTATTTTTCTTCTTAAAGCCCACAATCACTACTACTATCTTCCTAATTGTTTTATGTGTTTTCTTTTCCCTTTCTCTTTCTTTCATTTCATTTGTTGCCATTTTGTCTGTAACCAAAAACAGGCTGTGAATAAAAATAATAATAAAAAAAAAAACTTAAACCATTTTGCAAATAATTTTAATTTTTTTCATTTGTGTCTTCTGCTGGGTTTCTTTTATTTACGTTTTTTAATTTTTCTTTTAAAATAAAACATCAAAAGAAAGAATCTTTAAGAGGATAATTCTTTTACGACGAATCGGTACTTGTTTGAAATATTCTTATAAATATCCTTCTCTACCCCGTATATTCTTCCTTCAATCGCTTCTATTAGTTTGCTTTTTGTCTAAATAAAAAATTGTTAAAACAAAAACATCGACGCACAAAGTAGACTTTTTCGCATAACCATAGACGCACAAAAGTTAAAATTCCATCCTTTTCTTAATTGAAAAACAAAAAATTCTAAAAACTCTTTTTCATTTCATTGGTGGCCAAGTTGTTGAACAAACTTTGTTAATTTGGTTGGTATTTCTTTTGCTTGTAAAATTCTTTCCCCATAGGAACAAATAGCCCATCATCGCCATTATCATGTTCGAGTCCAAAACCTTTGCTTAGTCCATCGCAAGGTCCATTTAGTTTACAAAATAATTCTAGTAAGTAAATGTTAAAAAATTTTCATTTTCCTATTTTTGTAAATTATACTATTTTTTGGTTTGTTGAAGTAAGCTTGTAAATTACTATGAAATCCAGTTGGTATTTTCTTGGAATGAATGAGACCATATTCGAAATAAGATGAAATTTGTTTGTAGGTCCCCGATCTAGGCAGTCGTCTGTGGAGAATGCCGATCCGCTCAACAGCGAGGAGGTGTACAAGAGTTTGCGCAAGACAACAGCCGAGATACAAAACTATAGTTTCGAATCGAAACTCGATCGCGACACAAATAGCAAAGACTCGGGCATTAGTCAAATGGGTGATCATGGAGGGATGGGAAATGCGATGACTAGCGAGCAATACAATGTGATTTCGTCAAACGGGCTCAATGGCCATTTAGTGTGAGTAACAAGAGGTCTTTGTTGAAAAGTTTAGAAAATAACGTGGAGGCCACTTCTCTCCATCGGCAGATTATTGGACAAAGAAGACTCATGCAATGGGTCTAAGACACAATCGGCAACCACAACTGAATCGAATACGCCAGAGAGCACAGTGCGGCTGGACGGAATGGACATGCAAAATCATAAAGTTTCTTCAGTGCAGAGGCACCATCAGAACTTCCACATGGGGGAGAATGGTGAAATTATTTTAGAAAGTATGTTACCCTATATTTCTCTCCTAAAATAGACAGTTTTATGGAAGTCTCTCCCGTTGCAGATGGTTCCAAAGAAAGTGATATAATTAAGGCTGCCATAGTTTTAACCTTAGACACACATCCCGAGGTTATCCATCAGACTTTGTCCGATCTATCCGTGTGTATTAAGAGCGGCAACTGTGATTTGCCCAACAAAAATTTTAAGTAAGTCCACAGAGACCTTAACATCGTGCTGTCCTTTACAAGCCATTTTCCCATTTCTGCAGGGCCATAATGAAAATGTTGCTGAGCCTGCTGGAATCACCCGCCCCAGAAGTGATGACCTCAGCGCTGCAAGTGCTGGGCAAAATAGTGCGCAGTGCCGAGATGAAACCATTCTGGAGTAACTTCCTTGAGTTGATTCTGCTGAAGATCATCAATTGCTATCAAAATAGTAAAGAGGTAAGCAAAACATAACAAGGATGGTGGGGGACGGATTATTCAACAACATTTTACTCTCCTTGAAGGCATCTCGGGAAATAGACATAATCATACCTCGAATAGCGCCAGTTTTACCTCTAAACATCTCAATTAATATTCTAAATCCAGTCATCGCCACTGGGGTGTATCCACTGAATTTGTGTGCGGTTAAGTTACTTACAGAATTGACCGAGAAGCAAGGCAATGAATTGACCGACATTCACTTGGACAGTGTTATGCCAAACTTAGCAAGGGTAAGTTGAAGTTTTCATTCTCTAATTATGATCTCTCTCTTATATTGTTTTCCTTTCTCTTTAATTTTAGTTGACTGATGATTCACAATCAATGGTGCGTAAAGCAGCCGTATTTTGTATTGTTAAATTGTACATTATAATGGGCGAGGACAAAGTTAAACCCAAGTTTTCACTGTTAAATCCTAGCAAAATAAGGTGAGTTCAGTTTTTTTTTTCGGACATTAAGCTTTTAAATTTTTGAGAGTTTCTCAACTTGTTTGAAGCACCCGCAGTGCTTAATTTAAATAATTTTATTAGAAAAAACACATAAATATTTTGATGTGATTCTGAATCAAAAAGACTATGACTTCTGTGGCCTCCAGGTTAACTCGTTACTGAAAAAAAATAAGGAAAGTCAGGGTTTGTGTTGACCTCAATTTACTTACTTACTTACTTAAGGTGGCGGTACAGTCCGGGGTGGACCTGGGCCTCAGCCAACAAGCTTCGCCAGCCAGCTCTGTCTCTAGCTAGCCGTCTCCAGTTTCGCACGCGAAGTTGGCTGAGGTCCCCTTCCACTTGCGTGTGACCTCGATTTAAAAATTCCAATTGTGTCTAACTTAAATTACTGTTTTGGCACAAGAAGCCTTTGATGAACTTGCAAAAAAAAATCCCTAAAAAAATCATTAACGAAATGTCTCTCTGACGATCTTTGAAGCTATAAGGACTAAACGTTCGAAAAAAGTCGCACATAGCAAGCATTGTTTGAAATTTTTTTAGGGAACTTTGAATAACCAGCAGATTCTGAGATTCGACTCGAAAACTTCAAAAACGATATTTCTAAATGTTCTGGTATCTTAACGGCAGATAATACCGGTTTTTATGAAACTAAGTTTAAGCATAAAAAGTGTAAAAAGAGTTCCAAAATCTTAAAATATTTAAAAAAAATGTCGTTTCTGTTTTTAATTTTTTCGAAATTGTTTAAAAAGCAAAGTATTTATAGAAAACTGTATTTTTCCGTAATCTCGAAATTCTGCACATATTGAGTAGAAATAGCCATTTCTAGCGCAAAGTACTTGAGAATCACAAAAAAAAATATAACGGTAGCAACTCGAAAAGAGAGCAAATAGTCGTTTTATGAATTTCAAAGCCAAAAAAGCAGAACACAGCAAAGAAAACGTGCTCTCTCTGTCTCAGAAACATGGTAATACATATGTACCATTTCGAAAAAAGTCAAGGAAAATCATAGCGGGTCTGAAATATTAAATAGTTTATGAGATGCCCTTAAAATCTATTAAGTTGGTTAACTGAAATGGTAGTGACAGAAAACGCTTATAACTTCTGAACTACGGAAGCAAAAACCTCTTGAGTATCAGGCCAAAACGTGATAAAATTTCAAAAACAAAAAAACCTGTTTAGCATTTTTTTTTTAATTTCTTAAGAAAAACAATCAAAAAAAAAAAAATTTGACCGAGTATTGAAACTTAAGAATGGTAGACTTCAAATAAAGGGAAAATTTGCAGCAGTACCTTAAAAAAAAGTATCATGTAGAAGAACTTATCTCCAGAAAAATTGAGCACGACCGGCTCTGTTGGTATTGCCACTTTTAAACAGACACACACCGTCAAAAAGGCAATGTCAAACAACATTCTAGCGCAATCGCGAAAGAGAAGAAGGCCTAAATATGCATGGATCACACAAACGCAACGACGACAGCATTTATTTGGCCTCAGTTACAAAGAAGATCGAAAAACCGGATGGCCTGCCGGTATATTCTGAAATCAAATCGGCGTACCCCACAAGCGGACCATTAGGAATGCAATAGAGTGGGAGGGTTATGGTCCACCTCTTCAGATCATTACTTCGCGCCTAAATGAAAGAGAAGAACTAAAAGAAGTGTAACAGTACCTTCAAACTAAAAAAAAAAACAGAACAATTAAATACAACATTTCTTTCGTATAAAATAGAAATATTAAATATTATATTAATATATATATATATATAGAATATAGCATACTCTCATTTTTGTGTCCCAAATATACTGATCCTTTATTTTTCAACTCTCTTCAACAGACTACTTAACGTCTACATTGAAAAAACTCGAGGCACGAAAACTTCATCATGATCGAATGCCAAGTGATTGTGGGCGAAAGGAAGACACTTCGCGAAACGCTTTCGACGTCTCAGTGGTAAGATGAAGTTGAAGAATGGAACAATTCCGGAATGAAGGTCCCTTTCACCCTACACCATAAACACAGAGAAAAAAAGAAACAACAAAAAAATTAAATAAACCAATCTTCACACAAATTTTTTCAGGACTTTAGACAGAGAAAAAGAGACCTAAGAAGTTGATGTTTTATTATTATCATTATTTTTTTCTTTAATTTTAAACTATATTATTTATGAAACCCCCCTTTTGTTTCTTAATCCTTATTTTTGTAGTGTACGTTCGTAGATTTATATATAATATAATATATGTTTATGTAAAGTGTGTAAAGATAACGAGGGAAAGGAAATAAGAGGAAACAAAGAAGAAGAGCATAACTATATTGTATAATTTCTTTTTTATATTTAAATGGCGTAATTTTTGTATCATCATCGCTGTCGATCATATAAATAAAAAACAAAACTTATTTGTGGCATAGATAAACAAAAAACAACGTATTTAAGCACCGCCCAGTGTATGTGTCTGTCGAAATTAAATTAAATAAACAGAAAAACTTCCCAAAATAAAGAAAAAGAAGTTTTATATCAAACCGAAACGTCAAACGAAAAAATAAACAATTTCCAAGTCTTGTAATATTTTCATTTCTTTTTATTAAATGTATGTCAAGAAATTTTAACGAAAACTATAATAATTAGTTTATAAGTGCGATCCTTTATTATTTTATTGTTTCACTACATTTAGTCCAATGAAATCAATAATTACCCAAATGGTTTAGTAAATAAACTATTTTTAAGTAAGTGTTCTTCCTTTTATTTAAAATATGTTTATGTTTCATTGCTCATTCAATCAAACTTTTGTCTCAACTTTTGTCTGTAATATTTTTTTTAATTTTATTTTTAAATGTAAAAGGTAAAGATGATTATTATAATAATATAGTAACAAAAAGAAAATTTTGTTATATACAGACTCAAAATCGTAAAATAACTAATAGTTTTTCATTTGTCATAAATAAACTTGTAATATTAATATATTTTCTTTTATATTATTTTTTTCATGTATAATTTACTTTCAATTAAAAAGTTCTTTTTTTCTACATAGTTTTAACAGGATAATAATTATGACTATTTTACGAGATAAAAATAAAACGAAAAATTTATTAATATTTTAGCTATGATTTTTTTATTTGAGATTTTTTTAAATTTATTTTCATCATTATCATCATTTTTCAAGACGAATTTCTTTTTAGATGTGTAAGTGGCCCTTTTATCTTTTTCAATCTTCCGTCACAAACTCAAGAATTTAAGTTACAATCTCAAGACGGGGGCCAGGAGAGTTCATCGACTTGGTCTTACCACCTTGTGGAAGTCTGTCGGCAGGCGTACGAACAACAGCCCCAAGCCTCCTAAACCATCGAAGTGGCTACTTCACGTTAAAATTTCCACGAGCACTGAAATTTTTTAGTCAATCCCTACCACGAGTAAAACACCAAAAAAGCACTTCAGACATTTTATTTCGACAGCTTCTATCCCTGACCCAAATCTTGCGGTAATAACCCAAATTTTAAGACCACAGATGGGAGTTGGAAAAAAACTAAAATAAAAATTGAGATATTTCTGATAACAGACGATATCAAGCATGGATATATCAAGCACTTGTTTCCTGGTTTGTTCTAACGGCCACCATTTGCTGCAAAGTACTAAAGCCAAAAGGCTTTATTTACCAAAAGGCCACTTAGGCTTTACTCCTTTCTTTCGCAAGAAGTAATCTACACAATCGCCATTAACCACTTAATAAAACTTTTAACTTTAGCAAGGATATCAAATATCAGAAAAGGCAAAATTTTACTTAGTGTTGTCCTTTTTAAGAAGACAAAATGCTCCTCGTTGTTCTCGTTGTTTCATCGCTTCTTTTATAAGGAATATTCGAGTAAAAAGTTGCATTACCTACACCCCTTACAGAATTAACCAACTATATCCGCACAAAAAAATGTAGGTACTTGCTCATTGGTTCACCCTGGAGCCTGACTGTTAAAATACCGCCTTTAGTTTGGTTGCTTCTTTTTCAAAACATCCCGAATGTGGAACAGGCTTTCATGTTAATTGTCTATCCGCTTTCCGTTTGAGAACCACCTATTCGAAAAAAAATTCAGTCGACTACATCTAAAGCGGCAGAGACGCACAATTTTCTGTCTCAAACCCGCTCAACACACGACCAATAATATAATAATTGACAGTTTAAATGACAACTGTCATTTAAATAGTTTAAAAAATGCTATCAAACTTTTTTATCTTGTTGAAAAATTTAAAACAAAGTGTCGGGACCGTAATCCTTTGTTGTTGATACAGAAATGCTCGAGCTTCTGGTCGGACGACGTTTTGTCATACGATTTCTATTCGCCATGCGTCCCTAGCCGAAATCGGAAAAATCATCAAAATATTCTGAAAGCTCCCATTAACACACATCAGCCAGTTATGGATATGTGGTCAATGTGAAGTTTTTTAAGAAAATCCAAAATATAATTTCCTATTCTTTAACAGACTAAAGCCGCGTTGTCACAAGCAACGTAAACCAGGAACAGAAACAGAATCTCATACATTAGCAACTGAAACCTAAATTCGCTGAATGCTTTTTGCGTTGCTATTGTATGAGATTCTGTTTCTGTTCCTGTTTCTGTTCCTTGTGACAACGCGGCTTTACACATACATAGTGTTCATACCCCCTTAACTGGAGCATGGGTTTCATGTCTTGACAAGGGCAAAAAATATAATTTTACCTACTCGACAAGATGTAAACGCGAGCGTCACAGCTTAAAAATTCTGCTCTGTTTGTCATTCTTTCATAAACAGTATTCCACCCAAATACGCACCTGTATTACACCTCTTAATGAATGCAACTGCAATAGGTACCCGTACAAGAAACAGCGTAGTACCTTGGAAATACCGCCTTGAATTGGAGTTCTTTCTTTTTCACAGCATCATGAATGTGGAACAGACTTTAAACATTTTATGTCCTCTGGCTCTCCTGAAGATCTCATTCCCTCGCGTTACCTTAACAAAACTTTAAAGGAAGTGTCAATACTTGAACTGTCTTCTTTCTTATTTATACTATATTTTTCTTTTACCCATGGTTGATTTTTTCGTCACTGATATAAAACACACCCACATTCAGCAACAACCACAAATACAGAAAACAAAAGTCTAAAGTAAGATGTAGATAGTTGGAATGAAAATAATTGTAAAATATTTTGATAAAAGCATTAAAAAACCAACAGCAAAACAAAAAACAACAACAAAAATAAAAGGTTAGTCATACATACGTATTTGCATATATATTTGAATGTTATAACTAAACTATTTAAATAATATATTAACGAAAATTGCTTAGCATAATTTACATTTACAAACAAAACAAGTTATTTGACATAATTATAAAACAAAAACTTATCTTATAGACAACATCAATCATTCAACAAAAAAAAACGCATTATTTAGCTTCAAAGCACCCATTTTTCGACGCAAATACAAAAAAAAATTTAAATTTATTTTGGTTGTTTAAAAAAGAAAAACTATTTTTTATAAGTTGGTTTTTTATTCCTTTCAAATTGCCTTTCAGCTTTTTATGTAAAACATTTTTAAATGAAATACAATCTAATTCATAATGCTAAAAATCTTCTCGAATACAAAAGAAAATAATGTTATTGAGCTTGTTTGTGTAACACGACATTTAAATAAGGTATATTTAGCTTAATTTTAAAGTTTTTTTTTTCTTTTACTGAATGAATACAAATGAATATTTCAGGATAAAAGAAAGCAACAACAACAAAAAATTGTTAGCCAACTATTATTCTATTATTATCATTGTAATGTAACAAATCAATTTCGCATCTAAAATTAAAAAGAATTATATAAAAATATTTATACAATTTTTTTTAATGATAAAAGTCGATCTATAATGGTTGTCTTAAAAATCTCAATCGTGAATAAAATAATATTTCTAGTACAGCAGCAACACCGGCGAAGAAAAAACCCCAAAGAAGTGTTAACATTGCTGGTCTTGTGTCTACTAAGCTGGCGGTTATAAAATTTCCACCTCCTGCAGTACATTTTGGCTTCTTTGTGTACAGCATAGAGTTTTCACGATCCTGAAGACCGTGCTCGTGGATTCTCATCATTCTATAATGGTTATTGTAAGTACTGAATTATGGGTGATGGTAAATAACGTGGTGAGTGCAGATTTGTGCGCTATATTTGTTGGCATTTTCCTACTTAATTTAAATAAAATCTGTAGAAATCCTTATAAACAATTGCTAAAAAAAATTAGATGAAATGAGGAAAAAGGTAGATAAAAATTCTGAAAAAAATGGAGCAACAATGAAGAAGCAACTAAAGACGACAACCCTCGTTCCACAGTTGAACTCTGCACTCACGTTAAACACGGATTGATCACTAAAGCAAGATCATGAACCAGAGTCAATAACTTATAGAAGAATGGACGTTAAACATTTTCGCATTCAACTCTGAGATAGTAAAACACACTAATGGATCTTATATGGTGTTTCCACCGGACACTTATCTGCGATTAAGACAAATCTTCCTTAAATCCCCTCTAAATAACGACATTTACCATACGAATCTTAACCTCTTCCACGCATGAATTGTAGACTCAAACCGTACGGAATTCTACGTGTTCTGTGCGTTATCTGACGAAACAATCAAACAACCCTTTATTTGACAGCTTCAGTTTCAGTTTTCCGGTGCTTTTGATGTGGTTGCGATTGGACCTATCCAAACAGTAAAATGCACTGAGGAAGTGCCCACTGTAACAGAATGAGGGAAGATAATGTTGGTACTGCTGATTGATGTTGATCAAATTGGTCTTCTAAATATCCTTGTGAACCGAAAACATGTCAACATATTTTACGGTTTCCTTTTTTTGCGTTTTTTCGTTTAGTAGACTAAAAAAATCGGTGGCAATGATATATGATTTTTATTATTTTGAAATCTGAGTTGCTCAGGAGTCAAGAAGAACTCACTTTTTAAAGAGATGCGTAAAGTATGTGACGACCAGACAATGTCACATCCCACAACAGGACGTCATTGAGAAATGTCAAAAATGAAAGCATACGTCAAGTTTTTCTCCTCGTTTCTGGTGGAAATGCTTTAGGACTAACATTTAATCTTCCTACGTTAATTTCTGTCTTATGTGCGGTGGAAACACCGCAGTACAGGTTACAGGAGTAGGAGTGTTCTAAAAAAAACGGTCGCCTAGCCTGCAAAAGCGTGCTAGACATTTTGAATGTCTCTCAGCAGCAATGTTGGAGCTATACCGGTAGGATATTTCCATTAACACAGGCAGCTCGATAAGAGCCAGGTCCAAGGCCATACATCTCATAACCATATGCGGTTGGACTGAAAAAAGTTTATTGATAAACTGTACTTGAATGCCATGGTCGTGTCAAGAATTTTATATGATCACCTGAAATAAATAGTATCTAGCCTAGAAAATGTAAGACCCTTAAGGAGAAATATTCGACAAGCACCTTATTCTTCGGATCTTAAACCGTGACATTTGGAAGTTTCCCAAAATAAAAAAACAGTATTTAACAGAACCATCTTCACATTATAATGAATAGATTTTTTATGCAGCCAGTGTCGAAACAGACAAGCTTAAAAAAGACAATGTTTGAAAGTTGTTTTGAAAGTTTGACCATAGATGCACCACGACTGATAAACCTTAATTTAATTTGCCTCGAGCTTAAGTGATGAAGAGGTTTGGTTGTCCGGCACTCACTTCGTCAGTCACAAAAACTGACTTCTTCTAGCTTTCCGATTAAGCAGAAGAGGATGCAGTGCCAGATGAGTTTTAGTTGGTGATACTTTAACCTTCTTGTCCCATTTGATAGATAGAACGGACAGCCTTTAGGCTGTAAAGTGTCTTATCGCCGCCTATCGATCGGTTGCTTCCTTGTCCTCTTCCACTCCTCCTTAGTGAGGCCCAACACAGGTCCTTTCATGCTTACGATTTTAAGAAAATCAAGAAGGCTCTTATAATGCAATTAAATTTGAGGCCGGTTTGCAAATGTCAAAAATATACATCGCTCAGTCGAGCTCGTGGTATGTACTTCCCCAACAATTTAACAGGTTAGTCAAAGCTAAATACTCATACTTACCCGATCTTAAGCAACTCCTTGTAAGATGAATTCTTTTGAATTGCATACCATGGGTCGATAACTTGCAGATATTGAATCTCCTGTAGGCCACATTTCTCATCCTCGAAAAAAGTCTCACCAACAACTTTATAGCCCACTCCGATTTCCATATGAAACGCAAATAGACCCTCACGCATTAGCTCAACACCCTTTTCCAAAGTCATAAAGTTTTCGGTGCCATCTTTGTTGAGAATCTTTTGTTTGTAGATTTGCTGTCGAATTGGATCTTCAGTGTGCTTGAATAGAAAAAAAGTATTTGACAAAGTCCTTTCTAAATTATTCTTATGTTTACTTTGTCTTTTTTACCGTAAAATAGTATCGATTAAAAACCGTATCGTCAGCTCCGAGCTTAAGTCTTGAATTGAGCAAGTCCTTTAAGTTTTGAATCTTATTCGAAGGCGATTGAAGTAGTGCAACAATATTGGCTGAGTAACTAAAATAATAATTTAAAAAAAACAGCTTATTTCTACACAGGTCAGTATTTTAGCCTCATTCTTACCTTGTGTATAAAAACATCAACATTAAGAACGCAATTAGCATGATGATTCTCGAAGTCAAACTACGGGGCGAAACTGCCGAACCTTGTTGGCAAGTTGCTCCAAATACCAAAATAAGTGCATCCAGCATTGAAGGATGCAAAATTCCTGGATCTGAGACGGCCTAAGGGTAATTACTAAATACCATAGTAGTTCATTTGTTTTAGGTTTATTATACCTTGTTTCCGTGGATCTTGAACTCAGACCATGTAGAAAAGACCAAAGCTGTCGATGTTACCAGAATAAGGCCAACTATCGAGAGCCATACAAACTGTTTAAAGTAAAAGGAAAAGATAAATTCGCCAAAAGGCTTTTTTAAGGCACTTTTTCTCCCTACCCTATCAAAAGGAAGCAAGAAAACATTTTCCGTATACGACAGCTTCGGTGATCGAAACACAAATTTTGACCTCGTTGGTGTTGGCATTGCAATGTAGTCTATGAATTTGATACGATCTGCGGTAAAGAACAACGCCGATGCCCCAATTTCCGATCGGTTATCAACCAGGTCTCCAATCATTCCACTCCACAGCGAGTCGTTGTCCTTATAACCCCACGAGTTGACAAAAGTGTATTCAATATTACCACCAACGAAATCACCCAATTGATTCGTCAAGATAAAGTCAACCTTGCTTAGGGTGTCTACGTGCTTGTCCCTAAAATGTCTCAAAATATAAGAATACGCAAAAGATTATATTTTTTATTTCATCATACAGTCCATCCCACAAGTGACTTATCGAGTCATTGTTAGTTAGCACAAGACTCGCTCGAAGCGTTAAGCCTCTCAAATCCTGGCGTCTCCTTGAAGTGATACGTGCGCTTCTGAAATCGGTGATTGTCTGATTGCTCCAGAATCCAAATAGCTCCAATATAAGTCCTTCGTTCATTGAAGTTCTGTAAACTAAAAAAACTTGCCTTCATTTCCGGTTAGTTTCGCCAAAAGAAGTCTTCTAACCCTGTTTTATTTGAAAACCTGGGTGGTCATTGACGTTCGACAAACAGTATACCTCACTATTGGGAAATACCCCAAAGGTGTTGAATGTCTTCAGTATAGTCGCATCGGCTTCCCTCTCCCACTGGCTTACACCATCTATTGCAATCCATCTGAATCGATGCGTTACCTTGGTTCCAACCTACAAAGGTTAAGGCTTGCGTGCCAGTAGCCAATAATTAAAAGTGAATTCGCCAAGTCCATAAAACTTACTTCAGACAATAGAACTTGAGTTTCATTGCACTTCAAATCGACAATAATTAAATATTGATGTTCCTCAAGTATGTTCGGAAAATTGACAATGTTGGCGTCTGCTATCGCGACTTGGTAATTATGGTTTCCGTTCTGGCCATCGAGCCGGTTGAATTCACGATAAAACTTCAACCGTACGTCTGTATTGTAGTCGTGCGTGTTTGCATGGTTCAAATATGATTATTACGAAAAATTAATTGAATAATTCTATTTTTAGGTTAGAGTATATAGAAATAAATCTCGTGCTTCGCCCAATTGGTGGGTCAACATTTACTTCTGTAAACAAGCATTTTATTTAATTTTGTTTATTTGAAGTAATTGTCAAACAAATTGCAGTGACCATTGTGGTTGTAATCTGGTGTGTTGAATAAAGAACAATTTTTGCAATAAGATGAGTAGTAACACCTTCCATAAAAACTATACCAATCTGTTTCTTTTATAAGCATTAGATGTTACGTACAAGACCTTAATTAAAAGGGTGTACTTGACTTTCTGCGAGATTTGGATAGTTAAATTGTGGGTTGTATCTTGTATTTACAAACAGGATATTGAAAAGTAAAATACTGAATAAGTTAAAACTATTTCACTTTTACAGAAATAGTATATCAAGGTTGAAAAAAAAAATCCGGCTCTACAGATTATCTCTTTACAGAATAGGAGCGAAACTGGACTAAAAAAGCATCCTTGTGGAATATCGACAAAAATTTCTTTAAATTCTAAGTACTTTGTTGAAAACTTACACGAAAGAGTTTGTTTACAAATTACTACTCCAATAATATATAAATTTATTCCACTAGAATCTTTTTGAGCCTCATCGTGCCACACTTTGTCGAAATGTTGCTAAGCTTAGGGAAAAGCAGTCAAACATTATCTTCTCTTCTAGAAGCAAAGTAAGCCAGTACAGTGCAAGAGTTCGTCTGTAACGAACTTCTTAATAACCTATGTAACACCAAACTCATAAAATTTTTGGCCTGAATTCATATGCTATATCATAGGCGCCCGGAGGGGGGGGGCAAGACGGGGCACTTGCCCCTCCCTCCCCCCTGCCACGGTGCGATTCAACATCAAACACCAAACATATATTATTATACGAGGAAGTTTCAAGAAATACGACTGTTTAATTGAATTTTTTTTTTCTGAGTCCATGGTTTACCCCCCCACCCCCCCCCCCCTGGAAAAAATCCTGCGGGCGCCCATGTGCTATATGTCAATTATTTGTATTGGCCACAGCCCCAAAAAATTGGTTTGGGCTAAAAATTAAAATCAATTAATTCTAATCTCGTTAAAATCATGAGAGAATGTGTTTAAACCGAAAATTATTGTTTAAAAAACAGTTTTTTTCCCAAAACCACCCCCTAAAAGTGGGCGGAGCTCAATACTTTGTATGTAGCGAACCAGAAATTGGTAATTATACCCCATCCCATAGGATAGGAGGTATATTAAGTTTGTCACATAGTTTGTAACACGGTGAAATAATAATGGTAGACCCCCAAGACCTTAAGGGCATATGATCGAGACCGAATTCTGAATCGAATGAGCCATGTCCGTCCGTCCGTCTGTATGTCACATGTTTTTAGGCCTTAAATTTTGAGCTAGGATGCTGAAACTTCGTACGTAAGGTCCACGTCATGCGAAGCAGTACAAGTGTTTTTGAATTTTTGAAATCCGCCCAAAGACACGCCCACAATCGGTCTAAATATGCAACTACCTCCAGAGTTTTCAAAACTGTAAGACGTTCTAAAAGGCTGAAATTTAATATTTAGCATCTTCTAGTGAATGTAAGACACAAACAAGAGAAAATTAATTGGTAAACCTCTTTTAGTGGGCGTGGCATCTATTTTAAGGGTAAAATTTCAAATGCAGTTTCCTCAATATTTTTGCTCGAAATTGAAAAAAAATTGCTTAATATTTTATTTAGAAAAAGCTTAGTTCCACATTTTTTTAATACAAAACTTTGGGCCCCGCCCACATTTGGAGGCAGAATTGAAGGAAATTTCCAGAAAAACTTAACTTCGACTGTCCTTGAGCCTGATTTAGGAAAGCATGAAACAAAAAAAGTTGCAGGTTATGTAAAGGAGACTTCATTCCAGATTTCGTTTTTATAAAGATTTTAACCACGCCTTCTTTTAGGGGTCGATTTTTCAAAAATATTGAATTTGAACCAAAAATTGCATTTTTACGTACATTTAAGTGTAACTTGGAAATATCTGTGGAAATATCTTATAATTAATAGTTTGTAATTAGGGGCGGTTGGACCACGCCCCTTTTCAAAGTTTGCATTGCTTATAAAATGTCAAAAAATAACTATGCCATCAGCATTTTACAATGTGGGATAGGATGGGGTATTCAACGGTCCGTTTTACGGACTGTAACTTCTGCGTACACACTGTAGCACTTACTTACTGGTATCTTTTATATTTGTCATAGAACTTTTTTTTGATTTTTTATTATTATATAAATTATTATATAAATTTTATAAATAATTATATAAATTTTCATACTTTGTTAAAAATAAGAACCAAAATACGCTCCAAGTTTTAGCTGTTTAGTTAAAGAAGAAGAGTTTTAAAGACCTAAAAACTACACATATACGGACAGAAGGATGGACGGATATGGCTTATTCAATTCACCTGTCTGTCTTGATCATATCTCTTAGGTCTTAGGGGTCTATGGTGATTATTGCACTGTGTTACAAACTAAGCATTAAAATGAATATACCCTGTGTCGGGTATAAAAAAGGGTATTAAACAATTTCAGAAAAATTTAATAAAAAGGCAAAAGAGGCTCAAGGACTGATAAACAAGTTCAGGATACAAGAAAACTGTCAATGTACGGAGAAAGTTCACGTAAGCTTTCTAATGATCCAGGCTCCATGATGAACAAAAAGCGAAAAACTACCTTTGGTTCTGTGGAGAGATGAGGAATTTTCGATCCTGAATACTTCTTTTCGGTTTTTAAATCCAATTTGTATACTTGACTTTGAACACAACTTAATCCATTGCGGCCCGGATGGAGTCATGCATAAACTAGGTGCATGAGTTGGAAATTTTAAGATAGTTTTGTCGCAGGATACAAGAGCGTGTTAAGCCGGCATTTACTGCAATATGGTAGACAAACAGACAAACCACCTTCAATTGTTCGCTTCAGGCTCCACGATGAACAAAAAGCGAAAAACTACCTTTGGTTCTGTACAGAGATGACGAATTTTTGATCCAGTATGCAAGAAGCCCTGTGTCCCGAGTTGGAATACTTCTTTTCGGTTTTTAAATCTAATTTGCATACTTGACTTTGAAAACAACTGAATCCATTGCGGCCCGAATGGCGTAGGATGGAATATTGCAGTCATGCATAAACTAGGTTCAGGATTTGGAAATTTTAAGATAGTTTCGTCGCAGGAGCGTGTTAAGTCGACATTAACTCCAACTTAGTAGACTAACAGACATAAGAGCTTCAATTGTACATTTTCATCGGCCAATAAAACTTGAGGTACTTAGCGATTTGCGTATTCTTACCATAATCCCAGCAAGCCATAATTTGAATCCTTGTTGGAATTTGTAAATAGCTGAGCAGGGACTTCACAGGTTTCACAAAATCCACCGAACTTGCAATTTCCTTGAAATTCAGCGAAATTAAGAGAAATATTCCCAGACTACGGAACACTTTGAACATAATTCTTTATCGATCAAAACAGCACCACTTTCACTAATCAAATGCATCGTTCAGAAATCAAAAACTCTTTTATAGTAAACCATCCTTGTGTGACTTAAAATCAAAATCAATTTCAATTAAAGATAATTTTGCTCAGCAAATATTATTAAAAAAATTAAAAAATCAATCTACATTGTCGGAGCTGGTGGTGGTTCCATCATGCTCATACCATCACTATTAATGCTGCTTGTTATGCTAATTACACCGCACGCAATCGGTGGGCCAACAGAATTTTCCTCATTTTGAAATGCCACCGCCTCTGGAAGTGCATGCAGCGCTGACGAAAAGACTTCAGCATTCAGGGAGTTATTGATGTCAATGGGCTTGCTGTGAATCACAATTGATCGTCCGATAATTCCATGATACCCAAAGAGATTCAGATAAGAACTTAGGAATGCACTCGAGATGCTGCCATCCTCCTTTGTGTCCACATTACCTATCTGTAAGAGGAAAAAACCTATTGTCCAAAAAAATCCATGTGATTCCACGAGGTAACTTACAAAATTATTGGGGAAATGACCACCCGTCGACTTGCAGCCTTGACTTACATCCCCAAAGGTGTGAATATGGAAAGCGTGCTTACCCACTGGAAGACCAGTGATGCTTATGTTGATTTTGATGAAGTTGTTTGCCGGCCATTGCTGGAAGGTTATAAGGCCTGCGATGCCTGTATCAGGACTGTCTGGAACTATATTGGCTGAGGCTTGCCACATCGGTTGGTGCTATTAAAATGTGTTTTTGTTCACTTTTTTCTTAACTCAAGTTTAACTTACAAAGTTGTAATAAATTGGGTGCCCGGGATTGTAGCTGAGAATTGGTACCGTAAGTCTTTCGTTTCGCTTCACTTTACCGTGGACAACTTTAATGCGGTCATCCGAGTCTTTTCCTGGCGGTTGTAAGCGATCAAATAAACCTTGTCCATTGCAGAGCTGAATAATTGCAGCCACAATAATTGTTACAGTGGTAAACGATACTCGGAGAATCATTCTGATGGATGCGTGCGTCTGGTGCTGTCGATATTTACCTGTCGACTGACAGTTTGAATCATTGTGCATTTAACCTGGTTTTGAATGAGAGAAAAAACTGTTCACGCTGATTGATTTATATAATTGCTTGGATGATGTTAGTTGATAAGCGTCTGGGGAAGTATGTCAGGCTAGCATGGAGTAGGGTCTATTTAGGAAAGGGTAATTAACAGAATCACGATTGTATTATTTTTATGTAATTTACAGTTCTATGCTATACTATGCTTGTAAGTTAGTTATCTAAGAGGGTAGATATAAAACAGGTCGAATGGGATGGAAAACAACAAGAAAATATTTACTTCAAAGTGAGTCTTTCCCGTTTCTTATGTCGCGCAACCCTGTCACTAATAGCTGAAAAGTTGTGTGCCACCTGAGACGATGCCATTCTCTGTTGCACTTTTACTCCAGGGCGCGATTTGAAGACGGTGGAATTTGAATATGAATATGAATATGAATATGAATATGAATATGAATATGAATATGAATATGAATATGAATATGAATATGAATATGAATATGAATATGAATATGAATATGAATATGAATATGAATATGAATATGAATATGAATATGAATATGAATATGAATATGAATATGAATATGAATATGAATATGAATATGAATATGAATATGAATATGAATATGAATATGAATATGAATATGAATATGAATATGAATATGAATATGAATATGAATATGAATATGAATATGAATATGAATATGAATATGAATATGAATATGAATATGAATATGAATATGAATATGAATATGAATATGAATATGAATATGAATATGAATATGAATATGAATATGAATATGAATATGAATATGAATATGAATATGAATATGAATATGAATATAAAGCAGTTTCCGTTTTCTTACCATAACCCCAGCAAACCATAACTTGAATATTTGTGGGAATTCCTAATGGCTGAGGAGGGACTTAACAGGTTTCACAAAATACACCGAACTAGAAATGGAAATAGGAAAGGATTGAGGTTAAATTATCAGCAAAAAATGTATAACCACTTTGTGTGCCTATTTCTGTCAGGTCTTGCCTATTTGATTATTGATATTATTCTTCCGTTAATATAAAAAAAATATTTTGCGAAAGAAACTGGATCTTTTTCTAAGATCCTGTCCGATGTTCGGTGAGATAATTCACAAACTATGTCCCAATGCAAATGAAAGATGGAAAAAATAACATCACACCTTTAATTCATTTTTCCCACCATTCAGCTGTTTTTTGTTTATTTTTTCTATATTAAAGTTCTTAAACACTTAAATTAACGCAAGAAAACAACAACCTTCGATAACCAACTGACGTACAAAATTTAAGTCCTAAAATAGCTTTTCCCACAATATGCAAAATTTGATAATCCACACACTTGCTACTATTTGCAACCTTAATTATTAAAAATAGCTGTGAATAAATTTCCACTTGTCGCGCCCCATTTATACAAAGCCACCCCTAAGGTTGTGAGAAATGTGTTTCCAAAGATTTAAATCAAATGAAAGTGATGCCCAGAGGCAAATGGCAGAGTTGTGATGAAAACGAAGGATTCAACGTGATTGTTGCGTATTCACGTCTTTGAAGAATGATTCTTATGGCTCGGGTGTGTAGGTACAGTATTATCCTTAAGAAAGTTGGGACTCGGATAATGCAAATAAATTGTTTTCTTTCCGTCTTAGATTATTGTTGCATCTTTATTGCATGCGACTCTTTCCACAGAATAGAGTAGGGACTCTTAACTTTCTCACAATGAAGGGGAAGGTCAATTTGTCTCCCGTGGGAATTCTTCAAAGTCTCTTTCTAAATTTGACTTAATTCGTAATTCGGTTGATTATAAAGACCAAAGACTTTGAGGTATTTGAGTTTTCTTTTCCTTTTTGCTTTAAATTGAGATTAGAATCAAGGTTTTTTTTCAACACTTGATTGCGCATGGTCTACCTATTGTTGTTTTTTACTGAGAGATATCCTTTCTTGCCTTGGTTCCGATGGTATATAAATGACAGCCCAAAGATCAACCAATCTTCAGTTGATTTCAAATTTGAACGAAGAAACAGTAACTCGGTAAAGATGTTTACAAAGTTTGTGGCTCTGTTTTGTGTGAATTTCGTGGTGAAAAGCTGTTTTGGATTTGATTTTAAAGGTTTTTTTTAGTTATTGTGCTTGTGCTCCTAGACTAGACTATAAAAAGGGCCGTCCAAGGTTTTGACGGCAGTGTATTTAAAACTTCAATCGCAAACCTTTTAATTGTTTTTTTTTTTTAATTATTAAAACTTGTGGCTCTCAAGCGAGTAATTAAAATATTCGTTTCTTTAAAGCGGTTTTTTCAAAATATTCTCGAAAAGAAAATTTATGCAAAAACTAAAGCAAAACTAAAAGAAAACTAAAGCAAAACTAAAAGAAAGAAATATTCCAGAGAGTTTAGGAGTTTAAGAACAATTTTAGTTGCGCAATACAAACCTCATTCGTTGAAAAGTATCTTGTAGTAATATTTAGTTATTGTGATTACACGGTTTAATTTAAGGAACTAAATAGAGCTCTATTAAACTTTTCTTTGTTTACTTTAAGCAGTCTAAAATCAGAATGGTGCAATTATTTTTTTTTTCGCATGTAAAGATGTATTGTATGGACCAAGGCACTAGGACTGTGTTATGTCAGACAAATGCACTCAGAGCGTTTGTCAATGCCTCATGGAGCTAGGAAAAAGTTGAAGAATAACCGTGAATAACCTCTCTTTAACCATAGAGAGTTTCTCCTTCAGTATGATTAGGGCAATTTTTTTAAGGGGATCACAATAGACAATCAAGCCTCAATAAACGCGATAACCATAGAGTTGCAGAAACTCTATCTAGACTGACATCGTGAAGACAATCAAGCTTATCACTGTTTCGCCCAAGGCCTCTGTGGACTAGCTATTCAGATCACCACGAATGCACTGAAAAATTGCTACTGAAAGAAATAAACTCATAAAACTCATAATTCCTGCACCATTGCTTATGAACCCTTGAAGCATAGAGCTATCACGGAGTCCTTTTCGGTCCTTTTTGAAGGCTTGGCGTACAATTACATTGCCTAAATTGTGTTAAATATTGATCAGTATATTTCGGGATTTATGTATATCTGTTCTTTTACTGTAAATGTTTGGCTTTTATGGCTTTTAACAACTTTTTATGATAAGGTGGAGCCAAGGAATCAGTATACCGAGAGCTGGCTGAAGCTCTACAGGTAAAACTCCGTTGAGTCTAAGTTATTTGTAAGTTAGGACCAGCCCCTAGAGCATTTTTATTTTTCGAAAAGCTTCGCGCTTTGCCATCGAAGTCTGGTTAATTCATTGTCCCAGCATGGAGGCTTAACCCATTCTTGTACCTGCTGCTTGGGCATTCCTATTCTTCAGCTGGTCTAACTTCGATAAGAGGCATAAGGTTGTGTTAGCTGCAGTTTTTTTTAAGGCTTTCAATATCGGCAAGTCTTGAAGTCAAAATTGAATTGTACAAAACAATGGTCATCACACTTTTCTTGATAACATCCAGACAGCAAAACTCTGTTCGCAGTTTTAAGAATAAACTGCGACCAGACACCCGTCGATAGCTTCCTGTCTATTTTCAGAAATAAAGGTTACCAAAAAAAACCTCACCTCTAATCGCTGCTGCCCGGTACAGCATGAGGGGATGGTTCGTCCTTCTCGCCTTGGTTTATTGCCTTCATATGAAGTGTATACAACGTATAGAATAACTTGATCTTGCGCCATAGACTTCAGGGTTCAATAGCAATAAAACGTATTGCAGCTTCCTTAGCCTTCCAATCTTTTTTTATTGAAAGCTCAGGATTCTATACCCCTATAAGTCGAAGAATACTTTTTGGGTCACCGAAACCCGGAAGAGTTCAGACTTAGGCTTCCGTCCTTACTGGGATATCGGCTTTCTGTGCCGCTGACCTCTGAGACTTGACTTCCTATAGTCAGCTGTGGTCTCGTTGCTGCAGATCAGAAACATGACACCCACCTGATGCCTCCTAAAAGGTTGATGGTACCTGTTGACCAGGCAGTGCTGCAGAAATTTTAACCACAACTGAGTCTTAAGCAGATTCCGGTTATCTGCACTCATCCGACTTCCTTTGATACCTTGTTCTCATTATACCAAAGGTCTGATAATCCTTTGCGACCTAAGTAAAAGGCGTAGACAACGTTGAGATTGTTTAAGCCTTCTTTGCGGTTATAAAGCGGTGTTCTGTAACCTAGGTCTCTTTGAAGGTCGGATTAAGGTTGCAGGCTTGGTTGTGGGCGTCCACGAAACGAGTTGAGTCCTCTGCCCCATGCTTTTTTTAAGCCTTCTCGAATCGAGTTGTCTTTTCTTTTCTGCATGGGGATGCCTCCCCTTAGTTAGTGGGTCGAGTACACCCAGAGATAGCCTTTCCAGATTTATTGGCTGAGCTCTCATCGATGTGGCATCCCGAAGCAGGTTGCATGCGGGACCTTCGCTTACTCTCCCTTCAAATATTTTTTTACTTTTACTCTGATGAAGACGCTTCAGACGAGTAAAAAAATAAATAAATAGAGTGGCGCAACAGCTCGAGGTGAACCAGGGCCAACTTCTCAACAATGTATGCTGGTGTGTTGATTTCTTAACATACAAGGGGACCTACAATTTTTTGCCGAATCCCAACGGCACTTTGAGAAGTTTTTCAAGACAATTAATACTCTCGGAGGGCTTGTCAAACCTTCGCGGAGGTGGGGACCGTGAAGTCTTTTTTTTTTCAGGTGACGATGACAGGATTCGAACCCAGACCTCCGGCGTAGTAAGCGCACACACTAACCACTACGCCACGGCACCCCACACTCGCTTCAGACGAGTGCAGAACGCAAATTTGTGATTTTTGTACACTCTGGCGTATGCGTAATATTTTTAAAGGCTCTGTTTTTTAAAGCTTCGAAATTTCCAATAAAAGAAAATCTTTGTACTTTTTTGAATGAGTTATTTTTCAAAAATGAACGGTACAAATTGAAGACAGTATGCTGAGATTTTAA
This sequence comes from Neoascia interrupta, assembly GCA_947623515.1. Lineage (NCBI taxonomy): Eukaryota > Metazoa > Arthropoda > Insecta > Diptera > Syrphidae > Neoascia > Neoascia interrupta. Next base: position 11,150,291 of record OX392462.1, read on the forward strand.
GACTTGGTATAAAGATGATTTGAATGTTTTTTGGCAAACTTTTTCTTCATGATTTAAGACTTGCGCATTTTTCTTTTAACTAAATATTGAATGGGTCAATTCCAAATGCAATGATTTATTTTTATGTCTTTGGAAGACTTTTTAGAAAATTCTTGTAGAATAAACTCTGATCCTTCTATTCTAAATAACGTAATTACGAACTTAATGATTCACATTTCATGAAAAATAATGCGTTATTTAAAATAAAACTATACAAAATTAATCGTTACTCACCATCATGTACATTTCATCCAGATCCCCGAAAACATAATCACTCACATTCAAAAACCAATGGTTTCATGTATGCATCAGTAGAGCATATTACCTATACCAAAGGCTGTTTTTTTCGAAATAAATTTTCGCACTAAAATTCTTGATCTGCCACAACAAATTCTCTCCGTGCAAAGATTGTGCTCCCCAAAGATTATTATTCGAGAGAAAATATTTATTTAAAAAAAAATCTCCAAAACATTTCAGTTTTCCATTCGAAATCACAGCGAGAACACGGCTTTCCGCCATAATCGTCTCACTTTAGTCCCAGTCGCTGGTTTTTGAACTTAAAAATGCGCCTTTGGGTTCTCTGTGCGGTTTTGGCCATTGGAATCATTTCCATTTGCCAGAGTGTCAACGGCTTCGATGACGCACAAGATGTGCAATCAAAAGAAAGTGAAGAGTCACCGCATATTGCAGCGATAAAAATTCGCGTCACCACCAACAATCGAGAGCTGTGCGCCAAGCTATCGCGATATCGCCCGCACTATCCGCGCTGCCAGGAGTATTGTGAAAAATTGGGCCATTGGCTGGGCATGTGCCGCAGGAAGAGTTTCTGCTATTGCTATCGATAGAATCCATCTACGCACACCGCACCGTGTGCGATGAAGAAAATCACCAAGTTTTTACGATCGGTTAAATATAGTCGGGTTTTATGGCCATCTGTAAATTTAATTCATGTGTATCTGAATACGATTTTTGCTTTTCTATATGTGCTTGATGCTCATGACCTTATGTGTTAAATTTGTTGATAAGATCAGTCTGGAAATTGAGGTTTCGAATAAAAATAAATAAATGTACTTATACGAAAATGAATGGAAATTGTTGTTATTTTCCTCAAGTTGCACTGGGTGAGAGAATTTGGTCAAGAACGCGAATCTAGAGAGATTTGAGGCTTTCTGATTTGAAATTTGTTATTGAATCGAATTGAGATGAAAAGCTGTTATCGAAATCAAGGGAATCTTCAATTCAAAATAAGAAGTGGAAGCTGTGTTTCCTGTATTTTATTATCGCCTGTCCGCCACCTGTGAGCACTTTCTAGTGGAGGTTCACCATTATTATGATTTCTGGGTACACCTGGCCATCTGTTGTCTCATGTTAATAGATGGTAACAATTTAACGTTGATGGTGAACACTTACGTACTTAGATATTTTGGGTATTGGCATGGGGCCTCTATTTATGATCGGATTAACCCTGGCAGCCAGGCATAAAATGCAATGCAATGCTAAATGGCGAGTTGAAGCTAAGAGCCTTACTTGTAACACCATGCTTTGCCGCCGATTAGATTAAGTTCTGATTGTCTTAGAGATGTTAGCACCTTGCTTAAACAATGATTGCTTAAACATCAATGAAAACACGGATGCAAGCCAAATGCCCGTCTTTGGTTGCTCGTCCCCAATCGGGCGCCTCCCAAGGTTAGCAGATAGGAGAACGCTCAATAGATATGGTGGATACAGCTATCAGAAATTATTCTGTAAAGGTATAACACCTGCGGGGGGTAAGCTTTGGTGTTTCTGTATCACTCCTTGAAAAACCGTTCGAGTATCCTTTACAAAAAAGAGCTTCTCAACGGAGCTGAAAAGCGTTACTTACTCCAGCGATGTCAAATACCTTCAATAAATTCTAGAATAGGTTGAATTCGTATGTTAAGTGCGCGGCATTGGGCAAGCTATGTGGGTTTTGAGACATCTTAGGGCCTAACAAAAGAGTATTGTTAGTTTTGAACAATTACGATGAGAACAAATCTGATCCGTCGTCTAGTGGCTAAAATTTCCTGAATGGACAACAGCAAGCAATCAAAATCGAAGAATTTACTGGCTCAGTATTATTAGTAAGAAAGAAGAGGTTGAGCTGATACTGCAATACATATTTATCAGAAATATTAGGTCGCAGCTTATTTATTTGAAATAATATGGCATTTGAGGGGCTTCAAAAAACTACTATGGGCAGTTCAGTCCTTCAAGTCGTACAAATCTCCCGGGCCGGATAGCATTCTTCCGATCATGCTACAGTCTAACAATAGGCAAAATTCCTTCAGCTTGGAGGGAAGTGAAGGTTAATTCTATACTTAAAACTGGCAAACAGAGGCATACAGCAGCAAAAGACTTCAAACCAATAAGTTTCTCAACCCTTATGCTTGAAACATTAGAATGACTTCTAGAACTTCCCATTAGGAACAGATGCAGCGATCACTTTTTGATTGATTTGCACCATGCATACATGAAGGACAAATCCACAAAAAACCGCCTTACATGAGGTGATAGGGAAAATAGAAAGGAGTCTATGCTGTAATGAGCTTGCGATGGCTTCCTTCCTTGATATTAAATGGGGCTTCAAAAACGAGGAGTACAATTGAATGCTCTATTGCACAGGGCATTATAAACTGGGCTTGCAACTAGGAAAATTAACTGTTCGGTTAAGAAAAGCCCGGTTAGAATGTGTGTAACCATCAAATGAACTCCTCAAGCCACACCTGTGAGTGCTGGTTGTCAACAATACTCTGAAAAAGTTATTTAAATTGCTATGGGTATTAGTGCCACGGCATACGCAGATGACGTGGTCGTTACTGTACTTAAATATATCTTCAGTAAAATCATGGAGGTTGCTCTGAGTTTGTTTTGCATCAAGTTTGTTTTGCGTTTTAAATGTTTATGGCCCTTCCGGGATTGCGATGGACTCATTTTTTTTTACCTAGCATCTGTGTGGCCACACCCCTGTTTAAGCTTACCTTACCTAGGGGCTTTTTAGCAGTCAAAAGAAAACCATGATGTCTTGCAAACCCTTTTTCAGCCTAAAAAGGTTAAACGTGGATGTTAACCTTCCCATCAAGGTGCCGCTGGGTAAAAAAATTTGCGAGGGAATAAACTAAGACTGGAAAAGAATCCTTTTTTCTGACCATTACATGACAGAGCCAATGCGATGGGGCTGCTGTGGAAAGACTTATGAACAATTAATTACAGACAGCAGCTCTGTGCAAGCTACTATGAAAATGTCCACGGTTAAGGCACCACTTTAACAGTTTTACAAACTGAGTCTCGGATCTGTCTTGACAAAGACAATATGGATATACTCTAACGATAAAAAAACCAGTACTACACTGGCTAAAAAAAGTTGCGAAAACTGTAACGTAAGCCAGTGTAGCTGAAAAGCCCCTTTTCTGAATATTTAACTACTTTAATCGAAAAGATATAGGCACCATATGTTGCAGAGGTAGCAGCCCCAGCCCAGGAAGTCTCTCTAATAAATTGCTTACCATAAGTGATAACACAAGATTTAAGCCGACATCCAGAAGCGGAAACTATTCCGCAAGTACATAATTTTATTTCATCGCGCAATGGAATTGCAAGAACGAACTTTTACAAATTAAAGAATTATGAATTAGTAGACAGGTAAAGAAACTGATTTATGAGACTTTTACTCAGGCCTCTGTTTATGATACTTTGCCAAAGGTCTTATATTTGAAATTTGAGAGGTGTTTAAATTCAAAGGCTTACGAGAGCCTTGAAAGATAACTTGATCTGCCCTCTTGAAGTCCTCCTCACAAAAAAAAACTTTTAGTCGCATCTTGATACGGTTGGCGAGTAATAGCGTGGTAGACTTTGTTTTATCCTTAATGCTGCATTGCCTTTAAGACTGAAAGATTATCATGTGTGCTTCATTCTCTTCAGACCTCGAGAGAATCTCTTACAGCTCTGTAAACGATTGGCTTCAGCAGGTCAACGAGCAATACCTCCTCTTAAACCAGTACTCAGCATCCTTTGCGTGGGATTTAATTGTTGATCCTAACTCTCATCTCTATGACCAAGCTTCCGACTTGGGGAAACATCGATCGAAATGGCAAAATCAGCGATGCAAAGAGTCTCAAGAAATGCCCGAGGACAATATGACAGAATCACAGAAACGTATGATTTGGCTTCTATGTCGTGGCCCTAAATATACTGAATATCAAGGAGGGTATGGCAAATATTCAATCATAATCAAGATCCTTAGTCATTACCTCCATTTCTACAGAGAGCTTTCTGCAATTTTGAATAAAATTCAAAACACCTACACCGAAACGCAAATATGTCTTCCAAAGTCGTTTGACGTGTGCATCAACTATAACAGCATATGGGACTTTACCTACGTCAGGACTCCAGCGGACGACGTAGTAGAATTGAATATGAAAGAAGTCGAACCAAAGATGTAAGTCTTTTCAAGGGGTTTTCAAATTCAAGACTTACAATACCATTAGGCGCACAGATCACAATCCTCTTAACTTGTTCGATGGAAATCACACCGATGACTACTATGTCTTCAGGGGACTGAATGGTGTGAGCCATTTGCAAAATGAAATGAAAACCGAAGAAGACATTCGAGCTTCGGAAAAATTTTGTCTGGAAATTGAAAAGGATTTGGAGAAGATCATGGCTGGAAATTTGGCATCACTTCAACGGCCCGATTGTGCGTTACCTCAGGACATTATGTCACGTTGGGCTTGGGAGTCATGGAGATTAGCCGTGGGTCCGGAAATTGCTAACGACTATCCAAGTGCCGCATACTTGATGAATGTTGGAGCACAAAATAATGGTAGGTCACTCTAAGCTTAGACCTGCAAAAACCTAGAAGATCTTTTCCTATCAGGTTATAGCAATATGGGGCAATGCTGGCGGGAGGAATTAGAGATCCCAGACCTCGAAAGTGAAACTAAGCAATTGTGGCACAATGTCAAACCATATTATCAGCTTCTCCATGGAGTTCTAAGAAATGTTTTACGCAAGAAGTACGAAAGGGATGGTCTCAAGAAGAATGGCCCAATGCCAGCTCATTTGTTAGGTGAGTGCAACTAAAAGGGGAAATTTCGATTTTAATGTTTTGTTTTAGGAAATATGTGGTCCCAAGACTGGAGTGCTTATCACAAGCTCCTGTTACCATTCTCCGAGGTCTACATAGAAGACAACTTCCGAAAGACCAACTGGAGCACCTTGGACATGGTTTGTACAACATTGCCTGCAAAGCCAACCCCATATAGTGACAAGTTATATTTGTGCTTACTCAGGTAACGAGGGCGGAGGACTTTTTTACATCCATGGGTTTGTCCCCAATGACGGAGAAGTTTTGGAATAATTCCAAATTCGATAAGACCACCAATAACACCAAATGCCATGGCAGCGCTGGCAACATGTTCACTGGGGATGATTACCGCATGATTGTCTGTGCCGAGCGAACGTTAAATGACTTTTATGTTATTGTTCATGAAATGGGACACATTGAGTACTATATGCAAGTAGTTAACCAACCGCCACTCTTTCAAGACGCTACAAACTCAGCATTCGGTGAGGCTATTGGAGATGCAATTTTCCTTGCCATAATGACACCACAGCATTTGAATCGCCTGGGGCTCTTAGACGACAAATATCTGGCACCAACAAAAAAATTTACCACAAGGGAAATGAGGATCATCCACGAACAAAAGGAGCCACCAGAGTTTCTTCGTGCCTCAAAGTTGAAAGTCACCAAGGAAGTACCGACGCGTGTGTTCTTCACTGTAGCGGGGAAGCCCTACCCTGATTTTGATTTTCTCAATGCGCAAATGGAAGATTTTATGCAATTTAAGGACACGCATGATGAGTCTACAAACGCTTTTGATTTGTCGCATATGCTGCGTTTGGCTTTGGAGAAGATTCCACACATACCTTTTGAGTTTATTTTGGACACGTGGCGGTGGAAATACTTTGAAGGTGACATATCAATGAAGAATGCAAACGACTACTTTTGGAAGCTGAGCATTGAACAGCAAGGCATTCACCCACCAGACTGGCTGGATCGGCATGAGATGTTTGATGTGGCTGCGAAGTACCATGTTGCAGATAACACGCCTTATGTGAGGTAAGTGAAAGAGGAAGTATAAAGCCTGCAACCCAATGAATCCGTTGCATCCGTCACATTGAAGTACACAACTGACAACTATGTTAAATACACACAATCTTATAGGATCCGGCCCATAGAAAAAGTGCGTGACGAACATCGCTTTCCATAGAGTTGTCAGTTGTGTACTTCGACGTGGAGGACACGGCGGATTCATTGGCCTGAAGGCATAAGTCAAGTGAGAGCTGACATGCTAGTAGTCCAAACTTCCACTGAAAAATACTTCAAAGAACGCGCTTAGTTTTAAATGTGTGTAAATGTAAAAAGTGGAAGGAATACACTAAAGATAGCAGACAAATTATTTTTTTTTGCATTATGAACTTACGTCATAAGAACACCTTTGACAAAATTGTCTTACCAAAATTTCACAAATAGAGGTGTGCCTAGACAAAAATGTTTTTAACTATGATCTGCCTCATCTTTTGTAGACTTATAATTTGAATGAAAGTACATGAAAGTACACCAGCTAATGCTTCAGTCCGAAATTAAGTTTGGCATCACCTCAATCTATTCAAATTGGTTTGCTATCAAAAACCATTAATAACTTTTTCAAACACAACTCTCCGAAAACGTTTAAAATATTATGAACAGCATGCGACTCAAAACACCTGTTTTTTTACCTCAGCCTAAGCCCCTTCCTATCTATGAAAAATACTTTGTCACAGAAAACTTTCTTGGTTCTGACAGAATTAATTTAATAACGTCACCACTACACTTTTCAAACTTCAAATGTATCCTTAAATAACGGTACAGTTTGAATTTTTATGTTGAGAAAGACAAAAGGTTTTCTGGCACTTATGTGCATTAGGTATCTTGAAATTTTTTTTATTATAAAATCAAATTGTTAAAAAATTTAAGTTTACGTATTTAAGTTCATAACTTTTCAACCAGCCATATTTAACAAATATACATACAACGAAGGCTGAACTCAAATTTTGGTAAACACTTTCAAAACTAATCTGACGTATTTTCGGTTGTCACTCAGTTTGTCAAATATTTAATTCAAATATTTTGGTCTTTTTCAATAAAGACCATTTCACCCTTGAAAATGATGGAAAAGAACCATCGAAACGTTGGGAAATAATTGACTGAGTTTAATTTATTAATTCATTCGCATGTTAAAATATCGACCTAAAAAGCCCGTAGAAGTAGTCCCAACACATTAAATTTAATTAAATTTTTCATGTTCTAGGTCTGCGGGGTATTGTTTCTAGCAATTTCTGCGTTTGTGTTAGTTCAGGGTTGCTTTACACGGCAATGTCTAGACCTTTGGGAGGTGAAGGGTAATTTGAACAGGCTGCAAGTTTGCTTACAGAGGGCACTTTATAAGTTGAGTCCCTTTAAACCTTTGAATGTTAAAACCTTTGAATTTTACTAAATTGGGCGCAGATGCAACATGAACCAAGGAGAGGTACAGAAAAAAATTTCCTGAAGTTAAGCAACTACTACTCAAAGCGATCAATGCCTTGATAATATACATAAGTCTTGCGCATTCCTTATGACAGACTTAAACGGCCCACGCGTGCTGGGGGCCGATTACGATTCGCGAAGAACAAGATTTATCAGTAATGTTTCTGCACCGCTTGATTTGCCATCGACTGAGTTAGTAAAACATTAACCTCCAAAATTTAATTAACAACAGTTAATTTACAAACTTCATAATCCAATGTAGATTCACTAAGTTATTCCGATCATCGAACGAGGCATTTACATTTGTGCTTCATGTGCTGATGGTTTCTGCAAACCAAATTTGGCAACATTGAGCCCACTTTCGGTTGTCTTTAAATTCAGGAGGGAAATGACCTCTCCATAGCCGACAGTTACATTTATTTGTTTGGGCCGCCGCCGGTTCCGCGGATGCAGTTAATGTTGTGCCGTACTTTGGCCTTGAGATGGTTTTTGTAGTCTTTCCAAACCTAAGAGCACAAGAAATAAGTATCAAAAATCAATAAAACAGTCAAAACTTAACCGTTCACTTACTTTTTTCCAACCGTCTATGTTTTGGTCCAAGGCTGTTAAGCCTTTTGCTGAGCACGTCCCATACCTTGTTGGAATTGGCCTTGTACTCCAACCCAATCAAAACTCCCTTTGTAAGCTCCTTGTTCGATTTCATTAATTAAACCAATGCTTCAAATTGGTGAACATTAGTATTATTCTTTTTATAAAACAATCAATTAATAAAACTATCGAAACTTCGTAACAAAATTCTCTTTATTTTGCTTACATTTTCCTTCGCCTTCGTTCGCTTTAAGATTCGCCACACAAATACCTATCGCATTCGACGTGCGCCTTGACACTTCGAATTCGCCTTCGTATTGCATAATTGGGCGCATTCGCACGGTAAAGCGAACCGGTCGCACATCGTAATACCAAAATCGAGATGCGAAGACATTTGCGATTCGCTTCGTATATCGTAATCGGCCCCCTGGATTACAAGAACCTCCTGTGGAGAGACCCAGGCTCTTATACCTGCCTTTAAATTATTAACGAGGCGATTTGGTATGATCAATAGATATTGATTGAAAGCCCTACCGCCACTTTTAATAAAAGAATGTAAGTTGTATGATGTATTATTACACCATTGCGATTTATAAAATACTCTCGTCAAACTAGTTTCTCCTTTTGTTGAACAATTCGGAGAGTATCCTTGTGGATTCTTTCGCCTCAGAGCCTTGTCTCGGCTACTGATACGGCTAGGCTGAAACAAAAAAACTTTAGTTTTGACTGACAAGCATTTATTATAACTTGCGTTTCACTATTCCCTTTCAGGTACTTCCTATCGAGTTTCCTCCAAGTGCAAATCTTCAAAGGACTCTGCGAGAAGACGGTTTTTGGGAAATTCAACAGTGGCCACACTCTCCCAATGCCCTTGCATCGATGTGATATTTATGGTTCTAAGAGAGCCGGTCATCTTCTAAAGTAAATAGAAATCTAAATTTGAAATTATTTGAAATTATTGGATTTCTTGTTTCAGGAAAGCTCTTGCCCTAGGCTCATCAGTTCACTGGAGCGAAGTGCTCTTCATTTTAACTGGAACCCGCGAAATCTCCGCCCAACCCCTTATTGAATATTACCAGCCCCTATTCAACTGGCTCGAGAAGATCGCAATAGAGTACGACATCCCAATTGGATGGTGAAAAACGAAAAACAGACACAATTTCATTGTAATTAATTTAACACATTTTATTATCCGCTTGTAAATGCTCTCTGCTGAACAAAGTTTTATCGATAAAAAAGTAATATTAAACGCTAACATCTCTCAAATATACATCTCGTGAGTTATTTCGTAATTATATTTAAATAAATAGCTACGAATTGGTAAAAATAAAATAAATCTAAAAATTGATGTCGAATTTACAGTTTGTACACAGAATTCGGTTGTGTGACGACTGACTGACTACCCCAACTCGAGTAGATCCTTGGACTTGATTGTGCCAAAGTGTTTGTTTGTGAGGAAGTCAAACTCGGCTCTCGAGTTGATTGCACTGCGAATGTCGTTCGGGTCCAGCTCTAGATTCAATGGCGATCTAAAGGAGAAAACGTTGATTTAAATGATCTTTGACTTCATTTACTAGTCTTACCTTTCGTTGGAGCTTTTCGATTTGAACGCCACCGATCGGCGCACTATGTCCTGAACGAACAAACGAAGCGTTTGAGCCATTAGCGTCTGTGCCGTTGGATGAATTACATCTGAAAGGGAAATTTTTTTAGATTGTGATTTGAGCTGAGTGTTGATGGTAACTACCCCGATGTATCTCCTCCGGTTGTAGACGAATTCCTATCTCTTGGCACATCCCGTTCACCAAGTAAGCTTCTTTGTCGAGCTTTTCATCGATTGATAGCCACACCTTGCCCTGATAGTCCTTCAGCGGCGATTCTTTCGGGCATCTCCGTTGCAACGCACTGTCTTGATCGTCCTCCAAACCGTCCACATCTATTACCGCGTCAGTGGAACTGTGATGCGAGCTCACACGCTTCCAGGCCGCTTCAGTCCAGTCGCATATGGCGTGGTTTGGTGTTACCGTTTGGTAACGCAGCTGCTCCTTTTCTATTTCGCTCTTAACCAGCTCCGTCAAACTAGCATCCGCATCGTCTTTGATGGCACCGCTTCCCTTCATCATGACTTGTTGGTGCTTCTCCATAGAGTATATCACAGGCGTGTACGCATGATGGCGTGCAAAGACGATAATTTCCTTTGTCGTCCAAAAGCTGGCAGTCTTAAGAGACGGGTGTTGTGCAACGCTTGTCGCGATGTACTTGGCGCGGAGCCACTGTAAGGGAAATATTTACAAAAAAATAAACATATTTTATGCCTGCTTTTCACTCACCTCAAGTGCTTTGAGTTTAACAGGTATCGTTCGCCGAAAGTCTGTCCAGGAACCAACGACAAAGGGAAACGCCATCCGATAGTCGCTCTCGAGCGCCAAGCTATTGACCATCGGCAATCGTCGCAGAAGGAACTCCACAGCCGAACGCACAGTGACAAAAGTGCTCGCTTTAAACTGCTGCTCTAGCTCGCGGCGGTACTCTCTGCGGTGCTTCTTCATCAGAGCTATCACTGGCTTGTGGTTCACCTTGACGGGAATGAAATTTCCCTTCTTCAGTTCGGGCACTCGAGACGGGATGAAGTTCGCCGGATTGGGAAGGTTACGCACTGTAATCGTATTTGGATGGCGGAAAACTGAGCGAACTTGCGCTGGCGATTTCGATATTGTGACCGTGTTTGCCGGCAGCCGGTTGGGATTTAGACGCGTCGTGTAATCGTGGTCGGTGGCGATCGATGTGTGGTTAAAGACATTGCTCGCGTTGTTCCGGATGCAGTTGTTGAGATTGTCGTTTTGGACGATCGGTTTGAGCAGGCTCACCTGAGGCTTAAGCAAGGAAACCTGCTTCTTCTGCTCTTGCTTCAGTTTCGTCTGCAGGGGATCGATGATGTAGAGTTTTCCCTCCTTGTGGATCACTTGATTCTTGGGTGCTCCACCGACTCGAGGCATTGGCGTCGACGGTGGCGACATGGCCTCATTTTTAAAGTCCTTTTCCAGGCGAGTGTTGCCATTTGCATCCGTAACTGGTGGCTTTGTGACTATTTTGACTTGGTCTCCATTCGCCAAAGGGACGACGCCTTTGGCGACACCATTCATGGGTCTTTGCGGTTGAACCATCGACTTTGGGGCAATCAACATTTGAAGGAACTTCACGTTGCCCTCCTTGTCAATGAACTGAACGAGCTGCTTTTGCAGCAGTTTAGGATTCGTCAAGAGCGGATTTGGGCCAGTAGTAGTTTGAGAAGTTTTTGTAGTGTTTGGGGGCGTTTGCACCTGAGGTTGTACGGCCTTTATCGGCTGGTGTATGTGACCGTTCTCTTGGTCTACCAATAGATTCGATTTGCTTGTGATTTTTCTCTCTGCTAGTGAGTTGTTGATAGAAGAAGGCACCGAAGTACTCGGCTCCTCACTGAGCCGCATTATAGACTCAGTGATATTCCGCGCCGGTGGAAGGCCGAGAGGTTTCCTTGAAATTGGAGTGTCCACCAGCGGAGAGTCCATGAAAGTTGGTTGAATCTTTTCAATGTCGGCACATATCGTTGGGGACTCGATTTTGTCGAGGAAGTCGAAAAGGTTGTCGTCAATTTCCGCTTTGGGATTGATGATCTCAGCGGTTTTCGTCGGCGACAGGAGGTGCTTCGACTTTGTGATGGTTTCTGTGAGTCGTGATGGTTTTGGGGAGGCCTGTATCGGGGAGAGAGGTGGAATGATGTTGTCTGTACGCAGCCAGATCTCGACAAGGGTCTCAGCGCCTAGAAGAGGAAAGTTAGCAGAGAGGCGATGAAGCAATCCTAAAACTTACCCATAGTCTGTAGACCACTGAGCGTTTTATCCAGCACGAGATTGTGGACCAACTGCACGGGCTTTTGCTGTATTCTCGGATCGAAGAATAACTGCAAACGAACGGGGAACTCGCCCCAGCCGCGTCGAGCCAGTTGAAACGGAGATGACCTGAAATGAGACGAAAAACTTTTCAAAACAACGAGCCACCAAGGAATTCTCGTCGCATCCTTACTCCACATCAACAACGTCATTTGGCCGATACGAGGAATGCAGAAAGAACCTCACTTTCGTGACAAACTTCTCGATGGGAATTGCGCTCTTCGCCTGGACATAGATCATCCATTTGTGAGAGGAGTTGTCAGAGGGTTTTTCGTCGCCAATGTACTTGGACGTGTTGCCTACGACTATCAAATGCTTTGTCTGGTTGTTTAGGCGAGCGGTGTTCAACTTTGGCACTGGCTTTTCCACCTTTATGGGCGAAACGTGCCGTGGAATTTTGATGGGGCCGCTGGGATTGCGCACCTCGATCATGGAGGACGCGACGGTGCTGCTGCTTGTGCTGTTCTCAGGCAGCGAGTGGTCGATGACGATGCCGCGCTGCTTTATCATCCGCTGGATGCGCTTCTCTTCTTTTTTCGTGCGTGACTTTTCCTTAATGGAGGTCTTGGCTGTTTTAGCCGCCTCTCGGACAGTCGGGCGAACCCGCAGCAGTTCGTCGTAGGTCTTTGGCTTTTTGCCGATAATTTTCTTTATCGCTGGGTGCAGCGGCATTTGCGGCCCATCGGGTTCGTTGTCAAAGAGAGAACGCCCCTGTGCTGCTGTGGCCTCAAACTCGGAGTACTGCAGGTGCTGCTTGCTGTAGTAGTCCGATACGACATTGTAGCGTATCTGATGGAGTAATTCTTTGGCTTTGGCCAACTTTGAATCGATTTCCTCTAGCTGGGCTTCGCGAAATTGCACTTCCCGGTTGAACTCCGTGTTGATGATTTGTCTGATGCGTGCCGAGCGCTCTTCAGACGGCAGACCACTGCTGGTGCGCTGCCGCTTGTCGTCACTGTTCTGTGGATAGTCCGGGTCGTGGTACTCCTCTAATTTGCGCTTCTGGGACATATTGAGCGTCAGAGCGAATGTTTGGTTTGTTTTTTTGGTGGAAATGTGTTGCGGGCAATATTTGTGGGTGTTAAGCACTTGGTTTGCGGAGTCTTGGCGCGCGCGGACTTTGGGACACACAATTTCGCAGGGTATCAATTGTTTTTCACACAAAATAATATGGGGACAAGATTCTTTAGCTGTTTGTGCATTGTTTGAATATGATTTGAGGCGTTTCTAGGCGAGTTTTTTAATAAAAATTGGAGAAATATCATAGCACCCGAAATTGGCTGTTTGACATTTGAAATTATAATTTTTTTTGATGACATTCTAGAAGTGTCACATTTTGTAGTTGGTGCAAACAGGATAAATATAGAGCATATATTTTGAGGCCACAAATTATATTGAAGAGAAAGAGATAGCTATAAGTTTTAATGGAGTTTGTTGTCAAACAAAACTTGAGTGATGCCAGATCAACGAGAAATCAGCGGAAAAAAAACGAAAAATGAAATGATGTGGAAACGAACTACATATTATTCTCGAATAAATTACATAAAACATAGACATTGTACCTTCTTTTGGGAGCCAAAATGATATAATAAGAGTCAAATTTATTCTATATTATGTCTACCAACCACTTTGGAATTTATTATTAATCGTCTCTCGCTAATCCTCGTACTATTGCCGGTGGAAACATAGTATTCTCAAGGGGTTATGACTACTCTTCAGATGCGTATCATTGCGCGAAGAATTTCAGGATAGAAAAAATTAAAGAGAAGGTAATTCTCCATCCACACAAATGCTGATGACCCTCGGCACATGAAAACTCTGCACAGAAACACCAATACTGCGCAGAATAATTGTTGATGTAGATTTCGGTTCTTCCGAGCATATAATTAGCGGACATTTCTCTTGATGCACATGTTGACAAATGCGAACACAAATGAATTTTACTGCACAATTAAAACAAAACACGTATAAAAAGTTTAAATCTAAAGCTTTATAAAAGCTTTGAAGGCTTCATAAAAAAACGTAAATAAATGGGTGTTAGTGGGGAAGTTGATTGTCTAGTTATTCATTTATCTATATTGGAGGGCAAATTGAAAATCTAGTTATTCATTTATTTATGACGAGGGTTGAGCCAAAGCTTCCTTGTGAATCCCGCCTTTCTGTTCTGCGCACCGTTCCGGCCCACAAAGGAAACGGAGCAATTTACTCTTTGAACATAAACTGAAAGTTGTATTCGAAAGCAGCTGATGGTGACATCTTGAAACTAGAAAGAAAGATTTATTTTAATTTTCCTAAAATAAACAAAACAAAATGCCAGGAACTGAAATTAGCGAGTAAGATTTCCTCGGGTCTCCCATAAGTACACAACACCTCATAATGAACTTCATCTAGCATAAAGATTTTTCCCAAATCCATTGTCTGCGAGGACAGTCAACTCCGTGGTGACATCACCATCTCCAGTGGGTGTGCAATCCACCCAAGTGCAACAATCATCGCCGAGTCTGGGCCAATCATTCTAGGAGAAAACTGTATCGTTGAGGAATACTCGACCATTATTCACCGGATACCCAGTGACCATCCGCTTTTTGAAGAGGGCAAATCTCCAGTCCTGACCATTGGGCCGAACAACGTTTTTGAAGTCGGCTGCAGGGTCGAAGCCTACAAAATCGGCGAAAAAAACGTCTTTGAGTGCAAGAGCAATGTCTCGCCGTACGTCGGAGTGTCGAGTGGATGCATTATAGGAGCTGGGTGTAGTGTGCAAGGGAAGCAAGACCTTCCCGAGAACACGGTGATTTATGGCAAAGGCTGCCTGCAGAGGGAAGCCATTGAAAAACAAGGGGTAAGTTTGTGCGCTTCTGGTTCTAGCGACTACTTATTGTTCCCTTTGCTTGCAGTCACAAACGCTTCAAATCGACTTTCTAAGGAAGGTTCTTCCCAACTACCACCATCTACGGAAGGCCAACTACGATCCAAAGAAAGCCAGAGCCCAAATCTAATCTAAACATCTCGATACTCAATTAAAAGTTAGTTTTATTCGCATTAAAAGCATTTATCTCCTTTTCAAACGTTTGAATGGTGTGATCACAGAGTTGGTCCAAGTCATCGAGGCCCCTCTTGAGTACATCGATTGCTCGACTGTGCCGGCATTGAATTCGGAAGTTGAGTTTGTTTTCGGTTGGGTGGGGAATGGTGTACCCACAGAAATCGACTTCTGGGCTAAGGGACAAAAGATATTCTTGAATTTGCAAGTTTTGGCAACTAGGTATTTGACTCACTATCTACTGATGATCGTCTTCAGCGCGTTCCCCAGCGTGTGGCCCTCGTCTTCAAAGATAAAGGTGCGAGCACCTTCGCCACTATTTTCGTCACCTGCAAGCTTTTGGATGGGTGTTTGAAAATTATGTTAAAGTTTAATAATTCAAAATAGTTAAATTACCTCAGCCAAAATACCCATATCGTGCTAAAAACTTACTCGACTGTCAAAACTGACACGCCGGAGTGTTTCGATTTCATAAAATGCACTGCACGTGTTCAACGAAAAAGCAGCAGTACTGCCAGATGAAGATTTTAAATAATAGTTCGTAATACACTGCTTATTATTAAGCATCAATAAAGCTTAGATTTGACTGCATGCCATTTTGTTATTGTTTTGACGTAAGAGGAAAAATACTTGCAGCATTTTTCCATTGAACAAAGAGACGAGGAGTACAAGGAGACTAGAGATAAGGACTCTTTTTCACATCTACAGTGCGTGTAAAGCCGCGTTGTCACAAGCAACGTAAAGTAGCAACAGAAACAGAATCTCATACATTAGCAACTGAAATCTAAATTCGCTGAATGCTTTTTGCGTTGCTAATGTATGAAATTCTGTTTCCGTTCCTGTTTCTGCTCCTTGTGACAACGCGGCTTAAGTGAAGAATTTTTTTGACATTAGTCCCCTGAAATAGGGTATTGACTGAAATCAGGTATGCGTCACGAGTCGGGGTACTAATGTCACTTTAACTATCAGGAACGTTAAACAAAAGTAGAGTCAGCTCCCACAAACGTATGAACCTCGGGCCGTCTCTCACGACATGCCTGGTGGAGCACATAGGTAGTCGCCCACTTCCTTCTCTCTTTATTCATTGTATTGTTATGTTTTGGCCTGGGGTTCATCGATCAAAACTCAATTTCACTTTTCTAATTTTCAATGAAACACTTTATTTATCAAACAAACTTATTTAAATTCAAATCACACTGTTATTCAACTTTTCTACTAAGAATTCAACACTTTATTTCAATTCAATCACTTTTTTACTTCATTAGCGATTTTCACAAGTCAACGTTTAAAATATTACTGTCTCGTCCGAGCCTGTCATCCATGTATTTATACAAATTCACCATATTCTCGATGGTTCGACGCTGGTAATTTTCCATTGAATTCCATGGAGAGAAGTTCGATATCGAATTCGAACTTCGAGCGGCAGTCTGCTGTCAAATGACTGGAATTACAGTTAGGCATGTTCATTCGGTGAATCGAGCAGGTGTGTTCGTAGAGTGAATCGATGGGTGCATTCAGCGACTCTGCATGTTGTTTTATTTCTTGTCGCTACATAACAGTATTTTTCTTATTAGGAAAGTCAAATATGCAAAAAAGGCATGCTTATCGCACACAAGCAATTTCTTAAAGCATCAATAGTTTACTCACATGAGCAACTTTTTCAATTCGCAAAGACATTTACAAGCAAATTCTGATAAAATATTTATTTGTTTGCTCTCTAAAATGTCGCCGAAGTGAAAGAAATTAAAGAGCATTCAAAAACAAAGCTGCGTGTTAAAAAAGTGTCATTTATGACAACAAGCAGCTAAAAAATCTGTGGCAAAACACAGATTTAAAAGTTGCCGCAAACAAGTTCTGTGCATTCCCGTACAAACTTATAGGACACAAAAGGGCAACCAAAATTGTCATGTATGCGATAAGCCTTACTGAACAACTAGATTTTTAACTTGACCCCCTCTTGCCCTCCAAAACACATTTATTCACGTTTTCTATAAGGCCTTCAAAGATTTTATAAGGCTTTAAATTTCCGTGTTGGTGAATACGTGTGAGTAGATGCAACAACAACTATTTACGATTCTACAACATTATAATAACGGCTAGTCCTATGATCATTTCAAACACTGCTTAAGAAAGAAGACTTAAGAAACAAGGAAGACAATGACAAAAGTATTTTATGAAAAATGCTAATTCAAGTTTCAAGGCAATCTTCTAGATACCAACAATCCCAAGCTATATGCTTCTTCAACCCATTTTACTTTGCTTTGCAGGAAAAAATGTAAGCAAACAAATAAAAACTATCAAATTGAATTAAATTGCATCGTTGCCGCTGTATCGCTGTGGCCCTTGTCCCTTTGCTTCATTTTTCAAATTAATCACCACTTTGTTGATAATTAAGGATGGACGCGTTTCAGGTATGAAAACACAGTTGTCCATCTCGTTCGCACATGGTCAAAACTTTACAATAATTTCATTGTTTTCGTACTAAGTGATCGGATTTCCCCAAAGGTTAGAACGAGAGATAAATAATGTAATATAACCGCCAAACTTTTAAAATTGCCTACGCATAAAATAAAAGCAAATTTGAGTTTTATTACCTAATTAATACTAAACTTAAAACATCAACTTAATTGCAACAAAATAGCAAAGGAAAACATCATACTAACATCGATTAAACTATTGCTATCATCTTGTATAAATAATAATAGAGTATCAAACCTAAGGTCACGGAGGTTAATTTAGCAATTTCTGTAAAAATGCTCTAATTACGATTGTTTATTTATCGTTAATTAATTACAATTGTTTATTTATTGTTAACATTAATTGTTTACAATTAATGTAAACAATTTAAATTTCTTGCCTACACGTTGTTGTACGTCATCATACGTTTTGCACATTATTTTGATATTTTTTTTTATTTCTAATAATAGTGACTCATTGCATAAACGCCGTAGAAATAAATAATTTTTGTGCCACTGTCTGATAAGAACAATAATAAATTCGGAAAGGCTCCATAGTGATAAGTGTTTTCTCAGTTTTAAAACTATTTGCGAAAAGTGGCATGGTGCTAACAAAAATTCAGACGTGAAGAATATTATTGACCCATTTGATTAAGTTCAATACTTGTGCGAATCTGCCCTTTAGCTTTGACTTAGCATTTGCGTCAATTTAAAAAAGCTTATCTCGCAAATATTCAAACATAGTCTTAACCTTTGAGAAGCAAGGCCTCAGTTGATGTCAAATGTTATGCAAATGCTGGCTGTCACATGATCTTAATTTTACAATGATCAAAAGAAAAATTCTATTTCTTTTGATCATTCTCTTAACATCACCAAATTCGGTAGATGAGAGGTTTTACCAACAAGACTTTGGTTTGATTTTCCCAAAACTAGCTTTACTTCTTATAAACGGCCTGAGTCTTCTTTCCAAGCAATTTACCACATTAACTTGGCGATTTTACTTAGAAGAAGTCAGGCAGTTTTGAAACATGACTCACATGACTGGAACAAAATGCTGGCTCGAAAGCCATGATCTGACGGCAGATCAACCGCTTTATTTATATGTCAAATTTTGGAAAATATGATGCTCTGTTACAACTAAAGATAACAAAGTTCTCTTAAGCAGAACGGACACAAGAAATACAAATAGATTTAAAAAAAATCTATACTTTTTCGATAAAATACTTTTTTTTGATAAAAACAGAAAATTGGATGCAGTCAATACAACTAAAGCAATTTAAGATATATGTATTAGGCTTTTCGCAACTTTTGCTCACTAAAATGTTGTCGACTTCGAAAAAATAAAAGAGTTTCATGTTGGCGCTCAAATATTGAGCTGTGTTTCCAAAAAAAAAGTCATTTATGAAAAAGGGGCAATTTAAAAAACTGTGGCAAAACAAAGATCTAAAAACTACCCTAAATCGAAGCAGTTTATCCAATTTTGTATGCAATCGTGTCCGATTGCTGACAGCCGTATGTGCGACATGTCTGATGGTATACTAGGAAAAAAAGAAGCATCTGTATAAATATTGTGTAATTTTGTTCTGTTCATGAAAGGATCGACATGCGGCTTTCTGTGAAGTGACAGTTTACTTGTGGCAAAAGTCTCTAAGTTAAAGTGACATTTCTACAACGGGTGTAGTTGACCTTGGAACAGAAAACGTCAAAAATAAATTACTCTCTCTCGAATGTATGTGTGAAAGAGTGAGCTATTTCTTGTATTCTTGTATTCCCCATTGGATAAATACTAAAGAGCCCGTCCAGAAAATTAAAACAAAAATACAATGCGGGGTAAGCCCAAAATATTTGCTAACCTATGAATAGCATGAATCTGGGATTAAACCACGCAGCAGCGTTTCAGTACAATGCTAACTTCTTAAGAAAAAAGTTTATGAAATTTTCGACTCTTACAAACGTCGACTCTCTCAAGTTTCATTTCTCTTATAAGAGGAGGAAATCAAAATCGAGTTCTTCTCCAGGGCCTTCTCAAATGACATTATCTACAGAAACATACTTGGCAACTGCCATTTCTCAGAGAATAACCAGAAATCATTTTTAAGAGTTATTTTGAGTTTCCACCCAGCAAATTTTACAATATAAACCGAGGTTAAACTAGGAAAAACTGGAAAACTCTTTTCTGGAGTTTGGTAGAAATAGTGCTGGCCACTTTCCATGTTTTGCATCCATAAAATCGCCGCAGCTTACGTGTTTTGGAAAACATTTCATACGCAGTACTTTCATTCCTGTCTAGAGACACTAGAAGCTTTTCAACGTGTACCGGCACAAAATATTTATCGCATCATTTCTTAAGATTATTGGAATTTACCCGGTATTTCTGATAAAGCCAGGGACCTTTTAGCAACGTATAACAACGCTTCCACAAGGCGACGTTAAGCCAACACAAGAAAATCCTTAATCTTTCTTTTATTTACAAAAAATATATTTTCACATCATTAAACTATACAAAAAATAAATGCACATTGTTCTAGACAAAGTCTAGTTTTAGTAAAGACCTATGAAAAAAAACCGGCTTAGTTGAATTTCTCGTTCTTCATGAAGTCATACACAACAGAGAAGTCCTTGTTGCCCAATCCATGAGCCTTCAATGTACGATAGATTTGATGAGCCATGGCGCCCATTGGAATTGGTGTGTTTGAGGCAGTAGCTACTCCTGAAGCTAGTCCCAGATCCTACAATAAAATACAGTTTTAGAAAACATATCGCTTATTATTTTTGTCGTATCATACCTTGGTGATCAAATCAGTTGAGAAACCTCCCTTGTATTCATTGTTGGCTGGTGCAGTTGGGATAACCCCGGGAACTGGATTGTAGACCTCTGTCGACCAACACCGACCAGTCGATGAGTTGATAATATCAGAGAATGTCTTAGCGTCCAATCCCAAGCGAATGGCCAAATTCATGGCTTCAGAAACACCAATCATAGAGATACCCAACATCATGTTGTTACAGATTTTGGCAGCCTGGCCCATGCCATAGTTCCCGCAGTGTGTGATACGCTTGCCCATACACTCCAAGATCGGTTTTACTGTGTTGTATTCGTCAGCGGTTCCACCGACCATGAAAGTCAATGTGGCTTGCTCAGCTCCGGGGACACCTCCCGAGACTGGGGCATCAATGAAACGAGCTCCCTTATCGCTGACAATTTTTTGAATTGACTTCACCACATTTGGATCGATGGTGGAGGAATCAATGAAAATTGTATTCTTGTTAACGCCATCCTTAACGATTTCATTGTAGGTATTGTAGACAATATCGTTGTTGGGCAACATTGTCACAACGAAATCGGAGTTCTTGGCCAATTCATTGGTGCTGGTGTAGACGGTTGCACCCTTAGCCTTAACAGCATCACAAGCTGCTTTCGAGATGTCGAAAACATGCAATTTGTGTCCCTGAAATTATAGTAAGAACGACATTATAAGCAACGGTAAGGAATGTGCCAGGAATTTTAAAACTAAATACATATGTACTTCGAAATAACAAAAATAGTATGAATATAGCTTCAATTATTCTTAAACACCTTAATTTCGAAAGATTGAATTCTAAGAAGATGTTTACGAGAAAAGTAATTAAAATTGAGATCAAAATCAAAATCTTAAATTTTAGTACAGCATTTTATAAAAGTACTCCAAATAGCGTCTTATACTGTCAAACTATGGCATGAAGAAGTCGACAAAATACCGACGAAACGTCAAAAAGCGAAAACTAAGTATGTATAACAATCAATATCTAAACAAAATAACATTTTTGGACAGTTATGAAACACCCCGTTAACAGTTGTTTCTTAGTTGGAGCTTAAATCATATCCTTTATGTAACCAGTAACTAAAAAGTGAACTTCGAGGGAATGGTCCCTTATTCTTTTTTAACAGCCAGTTTTTAGTTCGAAACCGTCGGAGATTCGAAATAGAACTGAGGTTAAGCCCAGAAATGAGTTTTTCACTCAACTTCGATCTGGGGTTAATATCAGTTTAGCGCGTCGAATTCGGTAGGCTAACCTAGGAGAATAGTTCCAACTTCTTTGCCAGTTTTACTATGTGAAACGATAGTTTTTTCAAGTTGTTTTATGAAAATGGAGAACATCTCAAACTCCAGTGTCAGTTTTCTTCAGAGCAGTGACAGCTAGATAACCGAAGATTTAGTAAAATTACTAATAGCCCGCACTGAGATCTGACCTTGATGCTAACTCCTAACCCAGTGCTAACTGTGCACTGCGAAATAAGCCCTTACTCCACTGTCGATTTATTCGGACGCATCAAAAAACAAAGCACGTGGGTGCATTGCTTGAGCACACACTTGGCACTTGGCACTTATCAAAGGTTATCATTCCTACCAGTTGACAGGTCATGAATCGCGCAAAATTTTAGACGTCATCTCTTGTCGAAATACTTTGTGCTCGTACTTCCGCATTGTGGTTTTAACCGCTCCTTTTCCATAGAAAAACCATCTTATATTTTTTATAGAGTTTTGTTCAAAAAAGTTTAAACGACAGCAATGACAAATTTAAGATCTATATTCTTGGCTTATGTCAGGGTTTGATACGCTTCTGTTAATCTATAACAAAACCAGTTTAAATTTCAAATCGTCATTTCAAAACGACGTTTGCACTCAGTCAAATTTATCAGCATATCCTGATGTCAACCTATAGGACTTTTGCTTGGCATACTTAAGGGTTCGATTTCGAATCTCCTTTTGAATCTTATTTTGTAACTTATGGCCTTTTCGGTTGTCGTCCGGAAGCGTCCGGGATCAGTGGACTCATCTAAAGCCGCGTTGTCACAAGCAACGTAAAAAAGGAACAGAAACAGAATTCCATACATTAGCAACTGAAACCTAAATTCGCTGAATGCTATTTGCGTTGCTAATGTATGGGATTTTGTTTCTGTTCCTGTTCCTTGTGACACCGCGGCTTAAAACTGTTTATTGGCACTCGTTTGACAGTTCTTTTCCTAAAAAAGATAAATTTGATTCTAGCTGGAAATCCAGAATCAAAACCAGAAGAACGCACACAATCATGCAACTCATCTTCCAAGTTGGCTAAATGTCATTTGTGCCCTGTACAAATAAACTTCAAAATAAAAAAAGCCCCAATCCGGGAGAAGAACGCCCTAATCCGAGATCGGCAACCGAAAAGGCCATTAGTCAAGAACTGTCACATTAATTCTTATGGCCTTTTCGGTTGGAAATCCTGAGAAACGCTCCAAATCGGTATGATAATCGAGCAGAGAAATGCATACAAGGAAAAAAACTATATTTATTAAAATTTTGATGCTTTTATGAATATTATGTGCGTGTTTCTGTCATTCCGGATCTTTAATTCAGTTTGTCATTCCGGATCTTTTGGCCGGAACGAGCAAAATTTCTACTTTTTTGTTCCTGAACTAGAACAGTCAAATAAGCCAAAAATCAATTTAAGGATAGCTCAGAATGCGACCAAAATGCAATAAGTTTCCGCCCATTTGTAACTGACAAACGACGCGATTTTTGGCTTACTTCACATTTTTGTAAGAGCTTGCAGGTGGAATACGTGTCATTGGTTGAATTAACCTATGAATTGGCTTAGGTTTTAATAAGAAGGTTTGTCAACAATTGTCAATGCACATTAACAACTGAAAACATACAATTATTATGAACTCTTAAATTACAGAAGTTGATGGGGAAAAGTACAGAATGACAGCTTAATGACTTTACAATAGTAATATAATTACTTTTTCAATCCAACAAAATGTAGGCCCCTAACTGCAGACAAAAATCTTAATCACCTGCCCCTAAATTAGTCCAGCCAGCTGTTATGTAACCCAACACCAAAATAGATTAATCTCCAACGGGCCTCCAGTATTTGTATCCCAGATAATGCAAATAAAATGATAAAAATGTATAAATCCTAGCCAAACGTACAGAAAACAATTTTACGATAGCAAACTGATAGTAAGCTCATGCAATATATTTGACAAGCGCTAAAATAAATAAAAAATATTAAGTAACTTTTCCTTCCACGCACAACGCAAAAAAAAGTTAATACGTAAAAAAACTGCCGGTGTGGCATGTGCGCTGGCATTGGCATTGAAACTTTTTTCCCATATGATTCTACTGCCAAAAAGATTAAATTATGCGAATTGAGTTGACATAAAGCGTGCGCAGTAAAGTACGTATACGTCATGTAGGGTCAACCCAAACTTTTTTTACAGAAATATCAAAACATCTCAAAACTAAGCTTGACACTCCCCTTTCTCGAATTGACAGTGGTTAACCGGTAGTTATGCAACTCTACAAAATACAACAATTCTACTCTCCATCATAGTTTATCTAGATCTCCATTGTGTCACTCAATTAAGGGCGAGTAAATACTATTTGCGCACAAAGTTCTTAACAAGTGAGTAACTTTAATTTACATTTGTAATAAAGACATACACCTAATTATAACGCACCGATTGACTTTATTTTCTTTATATAACCGAGTCAAGTGTCTTACATAATATACATAGCAACTGGCATTCTATTTAGAGAGGCAAAAAAGTCTCCACAAAAGCAAGTTCTTCATCTCGTCTGCTTACCTTCTTGATCAAATTGCTGGTCATGTGTCCACCCATGTTGCCCAGACCGATGAAACCAATGTTCTTGGATGCAGATCCTGATGACATGCATCGCACCATGGTGTACTCAATGGTGTTGGCCACTTGCTTGGCATTGCGGGACATAAACATCACTCGAAGAGCCATTTTAATTAATTACAATTTGTATCTTAATCAAAGAATAGAAAACTAAAGGAATACTGCTGTTAGGCGGACAGTTAACGTTAGACCGTATGGATTGGCGAAATCACACTGACTTGTCAAGGCGTACGCTACTTAGAACGAGGCCCTCCTCTAGAACTTGTAGAATAGAATAGTTTTTTTCTGTGTGTGGCAAAAGCTCCTCCATTATGTACATACCTACATGTGCCTGGAGTCGGAAGAAACCTGTTTGAGTTATAGAATCCGCACAACAAGTGGAAAAAGTATCTATGTTTGAGGAAAAAACAACTCAATTGCGGGCAGAGATACTTGTTTTGAATAGATGAGAGGATAGCCTTTCACCATGGGGAGTGTGGGGTGATTCTGGAATACACATGCCGGCTGAGATAAGTAATAATATTAAAGCTATTGTTGTAGGTACAACGCATGAATACAACAAACACGCGCTACGTGATGTGTGGATGACGACAAGCGATTTTTGTATTCAAAGTAGCATAAGCTTTGTAGATAGCGTATTTTTTTTAGATCGCTGATAGAACAGCTTTTGAAAATTATTTTTAGAAGCACTGGTTGAAGTTGGTATGCTTTAAACTGTTTCCATGTCTTTAAAAGTATGCAACAGAAGTATTGAGGATTTTTACTTTTAACGGTATAAAAATAATAAGTTCTTTCAAAGACGTTTTAACGTCAAATTTATAGTAATTTAGAAATTTCAGTTGCAATACGCGCAAGTATGCGTGCTGCGTGCACATATAAAACAAAAGCAAAAGGGCGTGTTCGATTTGATGTCTAAGGTCCGAAAAAAGAGACTTTAAAATCCTACATACTATAAAAGCATGTAAAAATGGTAGGAGGCAGGGTATCTTTTACAATAAACACCGCCACTAAGAAAAGTTTGCAATTGTTAATATGTTATAAGAAACAGTTTTACCAATTGTGTCTTTGATTGATAAAAAGCTTACCTACTGTCAAACTTTCATCTTATAACACTTCAAAATAGGGCCTAGAACTTCTACCATGTACCTACACAACTGCCTTAGCGCATTTACTTACGTATATTCTTCGCTTACCTTATACCCTTGGTGCCCCTGATACCAAGATTGATAACTCAGCTGTCTCGGCTTGATAAATCGACATAGGCAACTTCAATGACAGCACAATTTTTAGACCGATGTATAGTTACATATGTATAAAAACATTAGTATAGCAATAACATTCATTTATTTCTCACATTTACATTTAAGTGCAAAACTGACTTATTTTCGCCTAATACTATGTCTGCATCGACAATTAAAAGAAGATTAGCGGGAGACGATTAAAAATAAATCCCAAAGTGGCTCCATAGGACAAATATAGGATCAATTTGACACGAAAACTCTGTTTCTGTCATTTTGGCTTTCAAAAGAGAGTGGTGATGTCATTTCCCAGGAGCGAAAAACGATTTCCTCAGTAAAAGTCACAATAGAAAACGTACTTGTGACAGATCTATTGCACAGGGACAGTTTCAGTTTCCTTTTTTAATTCTCAAATTGTTACAAAGGTGCAGAAAATAGGTTTGTGAATATGGTGAATGGGATTTATGAGAGGATTTATTTTTAATCGCTTGACGAGGGGATTTAAATTTGTGTAGTAAATCGCGTGATTTGTACAGGATTTAATAAAGATTTATATTAATCGAGGATTAGTGCTCGGTAGAGACATGGTATAATACTATAGGCTCCTAAAACCTTTTGAAAGGAGCCTTAAAATGCTTTCGTGCCTCTAAGAAAGCAGCAGGTTGTTAGAGCCACGAAAAAAATCAAACAGTTTTTTAGATATTTGTGCGCCTTTTCGCAAATATCTGCACTTTTCTTGTAATAGAAGTTATTACAAATTATTTTCCGAGGATAAGCGGAAGACGATTAATAATAAATAATTAATAATAAATAACAAATAGAGGAATATTATCACATTCGCACTCTTTTTCTGTCACATGGGGTCTCAAAAGAGTGTGGCAGTGTCATCTTCCAGGCGAAATACTAATAGAAATCGTTATTCTGACAGCGCTCTCATGCGTAGACAGTTTCAGTGTCGTTTTTTGTTTCTTAAACTGTTAAAAAGGTGTTCGAAAAGGGTTGAAAGTAGTTCATAAAAAGGGTGAATGACATTCATGAGGGTATTTATCACTTGCCGAGAGGATTAATATTTGAATAGTTAATTGGGTAATTTGTAGAGGCTTTATTGAAGATTTATATTAATCTCGGTTTAGTGCCCATTCGAAAGATGGTTGACACTTCAGGACTAATTTTTAATCGTCTCTCGCTTATCGTAGTTTAATGGCCGGTGGATACATATTATAAAATATTTATATCAAGATTTCGTTTCTAATTCTGTGTGAAAAGGGAGTTAGACTGTTTTCAACAATACACTGCTAAAGCTATCTTGACAGTTATGTTCAAAGCATAAATAATTTCTGCATAACTAGATACTAGATACCTGAATCATCTCACGTCTTAAGACGGGTTATCACAAGCAGCAAGAACAGGAACAGAAACAGAATTTCATACATTAGCAACGCAAAAAGCATTCAGCGAATTTAGGTTTCAGTTGCTAGTGTATGAGATTCTGTTTCTGTTCCTGTTTTACGTTGCTTGTGACAACGCGGCTTAAGTCAAAGCAAAAATTCACGAATTTACCTATATATTCTGACATTTGTTTACAAATGTGAGTAAATTCGTGAATTCGTCCGTTCCATTCAATTCCGTTTCAGCAGTTTAACATCAGCTGATCCCATAAGACAAATTGTTGTAGCATCTTCTCGCACGTATTCACTGACATGGATTTGAAAACTGCATAAAAAACGCAATTAAATGGGTGTTTGAGAGCAATAGGGTCTCATGTTGATTATCTCATTCTTTTTTAAGCACCATAACGCCACACCTCATTTTATGTTTGACGTGACGAGTTTTTAGTGCTGCCAAATTACTAAACTTCGTTTTGTTAAATGGTGGTAAGTTCCCTTTTTGTAGTTTGCAGTTTAATTTAACTAAAAAAAATATATAATCTTTTTTGTTAATCAATGCTTAACTATTTACGAATTTGTTATAATATTATAAAATTTTAGTGGCAACTACATATTAGTTCGATGAATTTCTTGTGGTCGTTTTAGTTTTTGCAGTACTGATTTTTTTAGCCGGTTATATTCGTCTCTTTCCCCAATAATTCCCCAGTTGATAAAATTGATACATCATTCTGGCAGCGTCATATCGCGATACCTTAAAAAGGTTACTGAAACAGACTCCTTGTCAGGGCAAACGATACAAACTTTTGTGCATTGGTAAAAAATATTTTGACTCTGGGAGGGTAAGCCGCATAATGACAAACGTCTAACTCGTAAACCAATATGTGTCAGTTTTTCAGTGCGAGATCATCCAAGTTCCCGAATAAAACTGATTTTAATCCAAGAAAATAATTTTTCAGTTAATATAGATCCGCGATTTATCTCGGCTTAAATCGCCAAATTTGGTGAGTTAGTCCCGGATCAATTTTGGTGAAATGGCAGTGGCTTTGTAAATTTCTGTGAAAACTGACATCTAAAAATGATTCAAACTTGTTTTCCTGTGTTTTTTTTATGTTAAGTGTGAGCTGGGAGAGTCAATAAATTCGAGAGTCAAAGATTTTGACAACTTTGTCGATGAAGTTAACTCTGCACTGTTCGCTCGGAAAGCTTCAGATTCGTTCCTTTCGGGACTTACAGATCTTGGTCTAGGCTTAACACACTTCCCTCTTAACCGCACTGAAAAACTGGCACTCAGAGGGACACGGGCTAGAAAGCAAAGTAAGGTAGCCAGCTGGAACTGGCGAGTACCTATGAAGCCTTTAGCCCAATTTATCCGTTGCCTCCTTCACCTCGAAATACACAACTGACAATTCAGTTAAACACGCACGTTCTTACGGGAAGTTACAATGTCACGCACTTCTTCTATGGGCCGCTTCCCATTACACACACTTGCAGAACGTGTGTGTTATATTGAGTCGTCAGTTCTGCAACTCAACGTGACGGAAGCAACGGACTCATTGGGCTGAAGGCTTTAGAGTTTTGTGATCGACAAAGATTAGAAACCTCTATTTCTTTGTTCCTACAAAGATGATAAATTATACTTTTTTGTTGACTACTTTCGCCACAATTGTATCTCCGTATGGTTTTTCCACTGGAACTCTTAAGACATCCCTTAAATAAAAGCATATTGACATTTTTTCTTAAATAAAACTGCCCAGTAATATACTTATCACCTTGAAGCCGCATTTCTAAATTTATCTACATGCTGGGAATAAAAATTTAGGATCTTATCTCAATAAAATGTGGTATTTTCCACGTCTTGCCAAAGTCGATATGAAACTTCGAATTACGTAATCTCTTTGCCTTTGGATTGGTTAAGAGCCCTTGATGTCAGAAATTCGATAAGAGCGTGATAGCTATATTTTTAAAGATAGTATTATAAGTGAAATACGTAATACCACATGAACGTTATTAGTGATAACCTGGCGCCTTATTGCCAAACATAAATGAGTTTCATTGAAAAATTTTCAATCAGGTGGAAGAGGTTGGATAATTCTATCGTCGGTGTCAGCATGGCGGCTTGGCTTGATAGGCAAAACTTATGGACAAGGAGAAGTTGGAACTCAAACTTCCTTTTGTGTGTCGCGATCACGATAGCAGGGCTTTTGCCAACAAGGAATCAATTCGTCCATTGAGCTTCCCTTTAAAGTGAGAAATACGTTATCCTACTTACTGGACGGTGCTCTTTACAAATTTTGAAATGCGTGCGGTGGTATATAGAAACCATTAACGTCGAGCAATACAGGTACAGGTTTAAAATTCTTCAAAAAATACAACGTTAGAACTTGTTTTCAATCCTTTATTTTATTTATTATTTAATCAAAAATATTGCAGGCTGTTCATGTGAGCCAAGTCGTTAGTCCGGTGGAGGTTACTGTGCAAAAGGTCCTGAGCTAAGATCTCATCAAATTCAATAAAAAAATGGGTTTCTTTACATTAATTACTTCACGAGGAACTTACTAAACCACCGACTATAATTTTGTCATGAGAGTCACCATTAGAAGCTGATATAGAATTATAGGTCTCATCCAGTCCTTGTTTGGCACCCTTTAAACTGATCATTTGTATTAGTTTTTCACACCTTTAATCTTCTCAGTGCCACCATTTCAACCTAAATTTTGATTTGAAAAATTTAAAAATTTAGCAAAGGTCTCTACTTTGCTACTGCTAGAAAAGTCAAGCCTTATTAAATTATTTTAATTATTTAATAATTTTCATTTTTTTTGTTCGGCCGTTATACACAAAAAAAAGCATGATCAACAAGAGAAAAGTTATTGAAAAAAAAAAACAATTAGGCTTTAAAGTTATAAAAATGTATTGGCATTATTTTTTTACAAATTTAAAGTTAAGCTGTCCTGAAAAAACGATTTCGAATACCGATATCGCCCTTATAACGGTGACGAAGCTTAATTCACAAAAAAAAATCAATTCTAATCTTGATTTAAAATTCACTGAAACAAATTAAATTGCGAAATTAACTCTCGTGATTATCGAATATTATACAAAGAGAGCAATTCCATGACAGTGTACCAATTCCAGACTGTCGACGGACAGCTCTCTTTATTTTCGTATTCGCATGTGTTAATTTGTTAGCTACATGGAAATATTTCGAAAGCACTAAAAAAAAATATCCAATCATTGCAGCGTAATACCCGTCACAGCACTGAATGTCACAGAAAACTGAACTCGAAATCCTCTTCACAACACAATTAGGTACCTGACTAAAATGCAGCACCACCCCACTATAAGCGCCGATTTCCAAAAGGTATGTGTTCCATTTATCTCTCGTTTGTTTGTCAAAGTCAAATATGAACCGATATTATGTATCTTTGAAAAAAAGAGGTCTACCGCACCAGGCGTCTCGCACCTGAAATAGAAGTCTACGTGCTTCTGAACAAACTTCAACATTCAACTGTAGATATTTCTCATATCTTTACTCCGATGGACTTCAATTTTGAGTCTGTTGCTGGTTAGCCCTCAGATACCTAACTATGAACGAAGAGTTTTAGTAATATGTACTTTCTTGTCTAAGGCAACATTACTGTTTAGGCTAAATATTTAGATAGTGACGTTATAGCCATCATGCAAAATGGGGATTCTTCTTCATTTTAAAAATTAAAAAAAAAACTCAAAAATCGTCGGTGTTGGAAAATCGTATGGTTCCGCTAAACGCGTTTTATTACGACGTCTGTTAATAATGGTCGTGCAATCAAAGTTTACTTAACCTCAATTCGTTCACTCCTGCTACAGTTTCTATTTTATTTCAAATTCAAATACATACATACAAGCAAAATTCATATTTCACGTTTATACAAGGTACATGGTCGTAGGTAGACGTTTCTACTTTTAATTTCTAGCTCTAGAAAGCGAAAGAAAAACGCAATTCGAGTTTTACCAATTAGCACTTGGGAACTAAATGAATTTTATTTAACCACAAAAAAACCGATGGAAGTGAATTTCAGTAATTTTTGTTGGTGTATGTGATCAACTGTTTCATGGGATTTTTTTCTCAACACCCGTTAAATACACACGATTCAGAAAATGTACAAATAAGAGATTATTATTTCTCAAGATCTGCCATTGAATTCACTAAAACAATTTTGACACTAGAATTAAAAAATACTTAATATCTAAGAATGTTCATCACAGCGAAACCTTTACGAATGAGCAAAGTTTATCTCTATCCGCTTTTAAAGGATTTCTTAAGGTAAATAAAGTGGCGATAAGATTTTATCTTAATTTTAACTTTATCTCTTGAATAAAGACATGCCATTTTTTCGACTTTAAATAGTTATGGCAGTTATAAAACTGAGGTATGGAAGCGGAGATATGAAGAAAATGTCTCCCTTTACCTCTAAGTTTTAGTTTTTAACGAAATACTAAAGCTTTTCTGTCGCAGCTCTGCAAAAGTGGCAACTCTGTTACCGTCAACGCCAATTCATTAGGTACACAAGAAAATTAATTATGCCAATTGTGCGAACTATATGTATTTGCCTGGGTAAATTGTTGCTACTCATGCAAAGAGAAGTATGGTCCCGAAAGTGATTCTGAAAACACTATCAAAGAGAATAGAACAAATTTAACTATTTATGCAACAGCAATTGTGTTCACGTTTCGCTAATTGAACGCGTTTAAAAATTGAAGCACCCATTCATTGCTTTAAGTGATTACTTCGTTAGTCACTATACAATTTCAATAAAGTTATTTTTCCATTGTTTTAAGTCTTTCTGAAAACTTTATACTTTAAGCGAATATTTAACTAGTGACTACTTCTGTCAAAAAATATAAGAGCAAGTGAACCCTACAATTGAAGTTTCCTCAAACTGTCAAAATGAGGTACGTAAGAAAATGGTTTATTTTAAACGTTTTAATCAAGAGTGATCGATTAATGCGCTGACTAATTCAAGCCACTCAACTAGGGTGTAATGTTCTTCGTTAGCGCCAAGTGATGAACTTAAACTCATCTAATAATATTAAATACACACACAATGGGATAGGAATATTGTGCTAAGATTGCACTTGTCAATTTCAGCACAGTTTCTATTCGGTAAACGACGCGTTTTTGCCCTCTATGCACCGGACTTAAACCTTTGTTTTCTCGAAAACACGCAAAACCTTATGAAAAAAAAGTTTTCCCATAAACGACGCGTTTTCGCCCTCTATGCACCGGACTTAAACCTTTGTTTTCTCGAAAACACGCAAAACTCCATGAAAAAAAGTTTTCCCATATATTTTTGTAGTGAATTTTTTTGTAGTGAAAACACCAGTTTTTTAGTTTTTGATAAAAACTACTGTGGCCATCACGAGTATCACGTAACCTTGTCAATTTCCATTCAAATTGGCAAAGAATTCGCATACTTTCGTCTCACTTCGGACTTTGACGTATGTTTGTATCTGCCAAACCAAATGTTAGATCTGAGATTTGCTTGCAGTTTTGACGGCAGGGTAAAAAAAAGACCTTTTAAAGGTCTTTTTTTTTTACCTTTTTTTAGACCTTTTACAGGTCTTTTAAAGTCGGTGCGGTTTCTAAAAAACTCAGTTTCTAAGGCTTTCTTCACACTATCCGGTTTCCCCAAAACGGTACACGGGCATACACAATACAAACTAGAAGAAACATAAAAAATAACAAAAATCGGACGGTTAAAAACCGTGCAAAGTGATTCAAGCATTCACTTGAATATGTATTTAAAAATGTATCACGTAATTCAGTGCGGACAACGTATTTAGATTATTTTAAAAAAAACTAGCAATAGTTTCTTTGAGTTTTTGTAAGTGATGCCAAGTTTTCCGAGCTGTGCCCTTAATTTCCAAAAAAAAACCACTGTCAAAACCATTGGCAAGTGAACACGTGTGGCACTTTTTTATCTGGTTTTCGATTACTGGTCAGAAGTTGATTTCCTTTTTTTCAGAGGAGGTACTGTCAAACGAGTGCAAAAAAGGTAGTTTTAAGAGAGGAAACGAGAGAGAAAAGCCCTTCGGAAACTTCTGGATGATCCACTGAAATGACAGCAGATCTGCTTAAATACATGTAACGTTTCATGTCTCTAATGGGTTGCGCTTAACAGAGCGTAGATATAGTTACGTCCAGAGAACGTGTCCACCTTAAACCCAATCTATACGCTGAACTACTTCTTTGTGGCCACATTTATTTATGTCTCAATTTATTAATTTTTTTGTTTTTTGTGGCCCAAGTTTTTACGTTAACTGTAATAGAAGCCTTTTTAGGGCTTCTTTCATTTTTGGAAAAATTTAGGTACCATCCCCTAATTCGAGTTCTAAATCAATGGTTTTCTAAAAAGTACTCGTATACTCCTCAATATGTGGCGCTTTATTGAGTTCATGAAAAGAAATCCGTTTTAAAGAGTTTGAAGAGGGAGTGGTTGTATTTCCTTATGATTTTAATCTATTGAAGATATTTATTAAAAGTTCCAATCAAGATATCAAAAAATATTTAACCCAGAATTAAGAAAACATAAAAAAGGCTCACTATTTGCCCAAGTACAATCTTATCTCACTCACAGCTTTAAATTAAAAGAAAAAAAAATCATTTATATTATCACATGACGAATATAGAATGTATATCACTTGGTTTTCTACTTAGATAACGAATTCGTTTTTCCAACACTATACTCGTTCGCAATGTACGAAATCAGTTCTTTTGAGAATATAATCGAAAATCAACGAGCACAATATTTCAACATTATCCAAAACGCAGTCACAGATGTTTTTCCTACTCCTTTACGAAAGATCACAAGCTTCTTTTTCAAACACCTTGTCACGACACCAATTAAGAACACTGAAACGGTTAATCTAAAACAAAGCTCAAAACAAATCGGAAAAAAAGTTCACTTAATCATTTTTCTGAAATGAAGTCCAAAAGGCCGATGTATTTCTTTATATACGAATACGAATACCCCTGAGTACGATTTGGAGATAAACGTTAAAAAATTTCTAGTTCAGTATCAGTGAGATAGTGGTTGCTATCGTGAAGGTGTGAAAAGAAGAACGGGATGTTGTTGTTGGACTTGTTATAAATGTGAAGGTAAAAAAAGGCTTTTTAAACATCGACACACAGAGAAAAATTAGTCAGGGACGGATTTGCTATGTGTATGCCACACAGCTAAAGGGCGTTATTCATTGTTATTATGCCGTCTCCGATTGAGTGTTTGCTCGATAATTCCATAAAGAAGACAGTTTTACTTAGTGCATTAATAAAACTTTATTTTAACCACTTTTTTACACAATTATTTTTGATTTTTGCCGACTCGTGTCGGAATATGCTATTCCATTATAAGGATTGACTTGACCTTTTCAAATAAAAAGTGCAACCAGTCAGCTGGCAGTCTATAGACAAAACTCAATTCAATTGAAATAAATGCTTTCTTTACTCAAAAAAAAATTGTGTTCAAATTTCAAGTTCAAATAACAACAATCCGCCTTCATTACAAAGCTTGAAACTTCAAAATCCGCGCCCACAATCGACTTTGGTTTTAGATTACCCCCAATCTATTTTTTACTGACACTTTTAATAACACTTTACTTAACTTTTAAGTAAGACGGCATCCATTACGGAGGGTGGAGAGGGCAAAAGCTGTGTCAAAATAAGGGTTTAGGTGTTAGTTCTGGAAACCGACTAAAACATCTCAACGTTTACGGGGTTGAAATTTGAACTGGTTGAGGAAGCTTAAAAGTGAAAGCTTCGGGAACCAAAAACTTGGCTGGCTGATGATGGGTAAAATCTTTTCGCGTCTGGCATTCTACAAGTTCCCCGTTGCCGCAAAATTAGTTGCAGTTTATTCCATTAGTGATTGACTTTATGTGAAAGCACCGCGCGTTTTTTGGTGTCTTCCAATTTCAACGAATCCCATTTCGTCAAATATTTTATGTCCCTTTTCGCCGAATGATAAGTCAGCCGATAATCCCTGTTGATCATATCTCTAGAAGGCTTACGGTAATAATTTCACTATGTTACAAACTTTACCTAATGCTCAATTTACCCGAAGGGCGCCTTTAAACGGGGCCTTGTTCATGGTTGAATCCTCCCTGAAGTACAAGAAAACTCTGACTAGATAGCTATATTTCTAAAGATTGAGTCTTCCCCATCTCTTATTGCATGAAGTAAAAACACTCATTTAAAAATGTTTCATTTGACGAATACTTATAGCATAATTAAGTAACTTATTCAACCCATTTTTGCCAGATTTTCAAATAAATAAGCTTACGCCATAGTGAGGATTTCCTTTAAGAAAAATTCTTTTCGTCTGACTGTTTTAAGAATTTTGTAATGTTTGTGAAATCGAGTTACACAAAAAACTTTTTTTATCTTACACAAATTTATAAGTTTCTGAAAAAAGTCCTATAATATGGAAATGGATTTGAATGATAATTGTGCTTGATAGACTACTCGACGAGAAGCAAAGCAAATAAATAAATTATATCCCTATAACGAAGTAACAATGAATAAGTGAATTAATTAATTGCTAATTTTATTTATTACAATCAATTCAAGTTGTCAAAAAATATTAATAGTTAGTTAGCACTACACGGTGAGTTCATCTGTATAAAACATTGACAATTCGTCAACTATAAGAAAGTAGGTAGCTGTCACTGTCATGTGAAAGACGTGACAGCATTAATAGACTTCGATCACAACTTCGCGCTGCACGTTTGGAACCCACAAGAGGTTGCAATACATCTGTACATTAATCGTATGCTTACTCATGTCACATGAAACATAAAAAGCTTTATCATTCTGAAATTTGTATTTGTGTTTGTCAAACATTGTGTTTATCAGATTTATTGTACTTTTTTATTAAAATATTCGTGCTTGGGTAATCCCTGAAATGTATTTGATTTGATTAACCCACAAGGTGTAATCACCTACAAGTTATATTTTTGGCAAAATATATCAAATTTAAAAACACAAATGAGAAAATTTACGAGCTGTGAGGTTCATAATTAGGCTTAACTAAACGAGTAGTTCTTACCTAAACAAAAGAGAAATCTGACCGTTGCGCTGTTGAAATATATTTCTGATTGCTGAGCAATACTTATCGAATTTATTTTAAAAGTAATTACAACGTTAATGAACGATGTTATTGCTCAGAAAAAGTCATGCCGAAGCCGGGCCACAATACAGTAGAATTTGGTGAACTTCTCTCCAAAGGCTGGTTTTTCACTGCGAGATCTGTTTTTTTAAGTTAAGTTTTAATTTACTTTTATTTCGCATAATTCCCAATTAATTCAATAGTTTGAGCTTCTAAGTCTAGATCATCTGCGAGTTCAACTGCATTTTAGAACTAAACTGAGATTAACCCCAGAAATAAGTTTTCAAATAACTTAGATTCCGGGCTAACCTTGGTTTCACTCGCCAAATTTGGTGGGCTCATCCCGCATCAAACTCTGGAAAACAATTCGAACTTCTTTGCCGTTGCTTCTATGGAAAGAGACTTTTGGAATAATCACTATTGTCGAGAATCGAAGATTTCAATAATTTTGCTGACGGAGCTTACTTTTCACAGAAGAACTGCTTGTTGGGTTAACTCCAGTATTTTTTTTGTTCGGGGCAAATCAATACTTGGTTTAATAGCCCAAATTAAACCAAGTATTGATTTGAATTCTGCTCTATAAAAGTGGCCCTAAGTTAAACAACAATTATTAATTAAAATATATTGTTACATTTCACATGGCAGACACTTTAACGTGAGAGTCATCTTTAACGACACTGGTTTGGGGGCTTAAGCTACGGAAGATAAGTTTAGTTTAGTGCCCCTCAAAGGGCAATTTTATTAAGCTTAATACAAAGCAAACTTAAAACTAGGTTCAATGTCTTATACTTTGATATTGTACCCAGTTTCTAAAGGAGAACTCCTTTAGGTAATTTCATTACGAAATCTGGAGCAGAGTTTGCGCGGCTTATAATGTTATCAGTGTGAGTACAGAAGTTTAGTTCCTTGTCACAAATAACACCTAAATCACGGATTTCGGTGTGGAAATCTTGGTGTGTTCCTGTTCGGTTGTGGAACAGGCCCATCATTGATGAGGTAGGTTTTTATAAGTAGGGAAACGTCTACGCGAGAGTAGGTTATTACCTTGCATTTGCTGAAGTTAAGGTCTAAGTAGTTTTTATTACAACATCTTTATAACAAATACATAGCTGGCTTCGGCCAGCTGATGAGTGACTTATTAAGTTTTGCCAAACCTGATTCTAGTGGTGGTGTGAACGTAGTGCAAACCGTGCCGAATAAACGCAAGGTTGGCGTAAACCAACCAGGTACCAACTCCCTTAGGAGCCTTAACTCGGGCCAGCTACATACTTACTCTTACCGAGGTATATGCGGGCGCTGTCTGTGTTGACCTGTGGCGATTGTGAAGTTAAAAAAAAGACCGTTAAGTATGAAGTCATACACGGAGTGGTCCGTCGGCTTTTTTTGAAAGCTTAGTGCAGAATTATTGCTTAGTTTGCATATAAGATGTTGTTAAGTATATTATCGACTTTTCTTCTCTTTTAATGACGATTTCGGACTTTAGGGCATTGAAGAAATCTTCAAGCGCATCTCGATAACTCATTTTTTTCGCTTATGTAATATTTATAGAATATTTCGGGTGCATCTTTAAGAATATATATGCATAAGATCTGTTTATTCGAGTTATTTAATGCTGCCATAGCAGTGTAGTAAATTAAAGGAAGATTTTTGACTGTTTGCCCAGTATTCGGTTCTAAAATTCTTAGAATAGATATTTTTTCATTAATTTTACTTTAAGCACTGCTAATATTTTTTTACAAGTCTACTGTACTTATTTTAGTTTAGGAACTCAAATTTTTATTAAAACGCAGGTTGACAAATAAATTTTTTTGATTTTTGGTAAAAAAAAACTAAAAAAAAAAATTACAAATTGGTTTTTTATTTTCAACTTTTTATGTAAATATTTTGCTTTCTACTACAAAGGTTTGTGCTTGTGTAAAATTTGGTTGATAAGATAGAAACAACTTAGAAGTAATAGGCATTTTTTAGCACTACCATTTTAGTAAATCAACTTAAACGATTTTAAGCATATCTCAAAAACCACGCAATATTTCAGCACCAAAGCCTTTATGGCTTGTCTATTCGTCTATTCGGAACCTTTTGTTAAATACCGTTATATTTTCTTTTGATTCTCATATACCTTGCGCCTTTTCCTAATACTCAGAGCCCAGTTTTTTTAGTTATCGGTTATAAAAGCGAGTTTTTTAATTTGTTTTTGAACCGCTTCAAAAAATTTTATGTCACAAACGGCATTTTCGAAAGATCTTAAAAATTTACGTTAGATTTTTTAAAGATCTTAAAAAAGACGTTTTATATACAAACCAAATTTCATTGTAATCGGTACCACCGTTAAGATTCCAGAATATTTTGGAAAATAATTTTTGAAATGTTTTGATGTTTTCGAGCTAAATCTCAAAATCTGCTAAATATTTGAAAATTTCTATACTTTTCCCGAAAATTACAAATAATTCTTGATGTGTGTGAATTTTTGTCAAATCTTTTGGCCAATGCCGAGATAGAGATAGATTTTTTTTTCGCCAAAACTACAGTTGTAAAACTGTTTAACCAATATTTAATTTTCGCCTTTGGCTGCTTTATATGTAAGCTTTAAGCTTTTTATATCGGCTTTTAAATAAAGTGATGAAAAAGTTATGCATTAAACAAGTTGAAAATTGGTATCTATTGTCCATTCCTTATTTCTCAAAAACTTTTCAATATTTTGCAAAAATTCGATTTTATTATGAAAATCCAATATTTTTTTGGTTCATGTTTCAATTTTCTTTTTTTTTTGGCTGTAAAACTTTTAAAGATAAGTGCAAAAGACTTTTTATCTTTTTTTATCATCAATATTCACAATATTCAATATTCAAAATGTAAATAAACCGTTTTACGTGCATATAAGAAATTGCCCTTGTATGTGTTCTAATTTTTTTCACAAACTTTATAAGTGCACCAAATTTCATCTTTTACGACTTACGTTCCAAAGTTACTGGTGCGGACGGACGGATAACGGCGTGATACCATAAGAGATCCTTTTTCCATTTTGGAAGGACCGCTTAAAACACCCAATAATTATTGCGAATACACTGGTGAACAGGCCTAAACCAGATACTCACAGCGGTTAATTTAAGGGCAGCTAAGACAGCCGGAAAATACCTGCAGCCGAAGCTTTCTCTGAAGCTGAAAGAAACAAGGGAAATGCTTCCTCGATACAAAAAGTGGACAAATATAGCTCGACCGCTGAGCAAGCCGCCTTCACCACAGCAGCTAGGAGCGTGAAGAACACTCACCAAAAAAATAGAGTAAGGAAGTACGAGTGACACGAGGTTATAGCAAGCTTAGGGCTTCAGCAGGAATCCTGAAAGGACACTGTCTCCTGCGTAAACAGGCAAATAGGGTCAAGGTATCTGTCGCTTCTGCAAGGATCTGCAAGATGTTGAGGATATAACACACAGGGTCTCACTAATAACGGAATTTAGTGCACAGCTAAAATTTAAGCTTCATACTTTTCAAAAAAGTGCTACCAATAACAATTTAAGTATTCAGCTTTTCGCTTAGCTGTTCACTTAATTATAGTGCACCGAAAGCTATGTATTAAGAGGTGAGAGTTTCCGCTGTTGTTGAATTTAGAAGTACAAAGGTGAAAGAACCTCGATTTTTTAGTACAAATGTACAATAAAAGAATCCCATTTGAGGAAAAGTGCTAACATAGTACTACCAACTACTTATTTAGCAAAGCAGGCATCACATCACTTCCGTAAACAAATTTAAATTTCAAAATGCAAAAAGTTGACGTTTGTTTCGATAAATTTGACAAACTGATATCGGTTGTATGTTACTTTTGAGTTTCAGCTTCCTGTTGCCTTGATTTAAATTTGCCTTATAAGTCCTAAAATAAATGGGTGTAAATCATTTTAAATATTTAATTCGATTTAAGCGATTTTTTTTTTTTTGTATTTTTTGGTGCAACTACCAATTCAAATTTCTTTCTTTCACACTTTCACAAATTCTTTGCGTCTTTAAATTTTGACATCGCAAGCAAGATTGCAAAAAATTGGGAGAAACTGCTTAGAGTTTTCCTTGCCGCAACCACCACTGCTTCTAGGCGTTCACGAGCACCACCACCGTACGAGAAGCAATAACGATTCCTCTAAAGAATCCACCACAATCTGGATTCGTGTCCCAACTCTGTAGTCCATAAAGTTTTTTCGGCGAAATGTAAGAAAAAAGTTTGCTGTTGACAATCGTTTTGAAAGCTAAAATGTAGAAGATCTTTTAGTATACTCCGCATTAGCTACACAAAACACTAACCGTGGGACCACAATGCCCGTTGCGGTGGTATGTAGCAGTAGTACGTAGTACAGCCGCGGAGCCATGTGGCGTAGTACGGGAAAAAATTGAACACAATGGTGTAGCGCGGCTATGCCGAACAAAAACCTCGTTTATAAACAATGGCCGATACTCTGAGTTAATTTGAACTAGATTAAATATTTTTGTACAACGGATGACACAAATTCCATAAAATTTCTTTAGATTTAACCATCGCAATTAACTTTTCGACGTCCTTTTCCTCCATTGTTTACTTAACTTGTATTAAACTGTCCACCGTGTAGCGCTGTCAACCGTGTAGCGCTGTCAACCGTGTAGCGCTGTCAACCGTGTAGCGCTACGAAAGTTAAAAGTTGGCCAACTCTTACTACCGCCACAGCTACGCGCTACCTCCGCAGACACATATTGTGTGCGCAATACACTGAATACATGTGTTTTAACTTTTGACAGCTCTTACTACCGCCACAGCTACATCACTGTGGTTCAACGGTAAATTGGTTATTAGTATGATTTGTCGTAAGCTCCTTATTAAATTTGATGTTGTGTACTCAGAAGTAGGCAACTTAATGCTTTGGTTATTAGTAAGGCCCACAAACTTTATGAATACGAGGACATTTCCCGTAGACGCAGAAAATTTTTATGGGAAAAGTTTTCCGAAGGTTTCGCGGAACTAGACGGCCCTCAATTCAAAGTCCTTCTTCGTTATTGCAGGGAAATCGGTTGGTATCTGTGTGCTCTTTTTCACAAAACCCATTAAACCTGATAAAGTACTGTTCCAACATCACATAATGAACATTAATTCAAGGGTCATTATAGTGATCTATTCTATAGTGATCTTCTGGTAAAGAAGAATGGAAATTGAATGAATGTGATATTCTGGTATTGGATTGGAGACTAAGAGAAAATGATGTTCTTGATAAGGGAGAAATTGATAGCTTCTTATTTTCTGATTTATTTTTTTATGCTACAGAAAAGGAAAAGAAGAAGAGTTGAAAATCCTACGATCCAAACCTGGAAAAAACGCCGAACGTGCATTCATTAATTTTGATACTGAGCTTTTGTTGCTAGTTTTTCTCTGCCCGGGATGTTGTCCATGCCAGTACCACCATATCAAGTGAGCGCTCCCCAAGCCTGGGGAGTTCCAGCAACACCTACGGATTTTGTTTTGTAAGCTTTGATGAAATTCGTTACGTATACCTCTCATAAATTTTAATCAGCCGGTGGACTTTTATCTTATTAAAAGTAGGCATATAAGTATTAATAAGTATTTTACTATTTATATGAGTGTGTTTTATTACTACTCTCTTCCTTTTTTAACCATTTTTTTAACAAAAAAAACATGTATCATGTTTATGTAATGTACAACTTATGTAATAGCCATTTAAATAGTTTCTGTAAAGCCGCGTTGTCACAAGGAACAGGAACAGAAACAAAATTTCATACATTAGCAACGCAAAAAGCATTTAGCGAATTTTGGTTTCAGTTGCTAATGTATGGGATTCTGTCTCTGTTCCTGTTTTACGTTGCTTGTGACAACGCGGCTTAAGCCTTTTCATATCTCAGGCTTTTGAGCTAGTAACTTAGAAGGGGGTCAAAATTCTGCTTTTTGACTATTCTTCTTTTCAAAATTCTGACTAATACCGTGTCTCCACCGAGCACTAATCGTCGATTAATATAAATCTTTATTAAATCCTGTACAAAACACGCGATTTACCATACAAATTTAAATCCTCTCGGCAAGCGATTAAAAATAAATCTTCTCATAAATCCCATTCACCCTATTCACAAACCTATTTTCTGCACCTTTGTAACAGTTTGAGAATCAAAAAAAGAAACTGAAACTGTCCCTGTGCGAAAG
Source organism: Neoascia interrupta (assembly GCA_947623515.1). Taxonomy (NCBI): domain Eukaryota; kingdom Metazoa; phylum Arthropoda; class Insecta; order Diptera; family Syrphidae; genus Neoascia; species Neoascia interrupta. Next base: position 11,192,533 of record OX392462.1, read on the forward strand.
ATCTGTCACAAATACGTTTTCTATTGTGACTTTTACTGAGGAAATCGTTTTAGCTAATGGGAAATGACATCGCCACTCTCATTTTAGAGCTGAAATGACAGAAACAGATTTTTCGTGTTAAATCAATCCTATATTTGTCCGATGGAGCCACTTTGGGATTTATTTTTAGTCGTCTCCCGCTAATCTTCTTTTAATTGTCGGTGGATACATAATATAAGGCAGTAAAATTATGTTTATTCTAAGAGACAAACTTTGACTCTTAAATCAGAATAATAAAAAGGGTTGCAAGAGGCGGAAGAATGCACCATATCAAAATTGCATTTCCAGAATTTCAGAAAACAGAATTTCGAAACACTGGCAGATCCCAACCCTAGTAACTATTGTGTTTTTTGGCAATTTTTAAATGGATTGTGGCTTTTTATTAACTGCCTTGGTGTATTCCTTCAAAGTAATAAAAAAAATTTAAATTAAGAACACATGAAGAAGAAAAAATTCCACCGTAATGCAGTGATGTTACATACTTTGTTTTGGCTTTAGGTCGCACTCTTATCTGTGATTGCTCTCTTATCTTAATAAAATCATACAATCTTATAACTGAGCAAACAAATTCATCCTGTTTCTTCCACACAGTGTAGCTGAGCTTTCCTCCGTACAGAAACTAAGATTCATACTCGCAGTATCTACCAGCTAGGCTACATATATGATGATGTTTATGAGCAACCTTCCTTGAGTCTCATTATCATACTACAGAGGGAAAGGCAGGCAAACAACAACTCTAAATACCTACCTTATGCCATAATTTATTGTTAAGTCTTAACACCAACCATTGTTCCAGTGTAATAAAGATGTCTTATTCTTATAATTCTTATAATAGTTTGAGATGGGAAGGATGAAGAATAACTTTTACGACTTTAATCCCCGGCTACAATAATCGGATTTGTTTAAACTGAAGGTGCTGTGCTATCTTGCATCCTTCACTTGTTGACAACAAGGGTAAATACACTTCCCAAACATGATGGGGCCGTTGTATATTTAAATGATATAAAACATTTCAGATATTTCTTACTGTTATCAGATAAGTCTGGTTGCTGTGTTTGGTTAAGATTAAGCGGAATGTACCTACGATACCATTGGCACGGAAAGCTGCCACGTAAATGAGGAGAGATTTCCCAAGAAATCATATGATTATTTTAATTTAATTTTAGTATTTCTAAATAAAGTACGTTTCAGTTCTATACCCTTCTGCAATAAGCAAAAGCTATGCAAACACATTAAATCTAAGAAGAACTTCTGACATTCTAGAATACATTCTTCATGCCAAGTTTTGTAGAATCCCAGACTTGTTTGTAAGATTCTGATCGCTCTTGATCGCAAACTAAAACAAATCCAACACTCATGTATCGTGAAAAAATGTCAAAGTTGTATACTTTATTTCAAACACAAACTCCAAAAGTTGATTTAAAATTTTACATCTCAAGCAACACCATCGAATGAATCGAAATCCAGGGTTTTAAGGAAACCTTCGATTTTGAATTTCAAATCTTCGTTGTCGGCTACTTCAAGGCTGGTGAGCTCTTCATTGGTCATTGGCGATGTGTTCTTCCCACGATCAAACCACTCTAAGATCGCTGACTTTTCATACGTAAAGCCATCTTCTGCCAATACAGGGTGAGTCATAATTTCATGAGTTATCGGACAAATCAACTCTAATGGAATATCGATTTCGCTTGCGGCCATATTAAAAATGATAGAGCGAAAGCCTGCGATATGTGAGTCCAGAGTGAGTGTGCCCGACAGATCCCATATTATCACTGAGCGATCGTTTGACCCAGACGCGAGTATCGATGAATCGCCATTGATTGCCACGCAGTTGACATAACGCGAATGTTCGATCAACGTTTTTAAGCAGTTTCCCTGCAGATCCCAAACCTTTACGGCCTTATCCATACCGGAAGAGACCAATAAGGTGCCACGTGAGTTGAATCTGAAACAAAAAAAAACTCACGATCAATTTTCGACTTTGTGTCACAGAAGCACAAACTTGACACAAGTTACAGAGCAGCCGTGCCCCGCAATCGTAAGGACACATTCGGCATTCATGGTACTTGAACCGTATACCACAGAGTTTCCAGATTCTCGTTCACTTGCTGCATCTGGAATAAGGCGGGAGTTTTTAAGGTTTTCATTCGATTTCAGAGAGTAGATCCGCCACAACTTGATGCATTGGTCATTGCCACACGTTGCCGCTGTGTGGATAGTCGTATCAGGATCCGTTGCTAGTTTTGGGATTTTATAAATCAATACTATCAGTAGTTGTCTTAAGCAAGAAATTTACTTACGATCTGAATGAATAAGACGGCAAAAATCAGCATATACTACGCCAAGATCATGTGCATGATCTATACCGCAATCGTATTCGTTGTACTGAGCTGAAATCGAAGAAGGATACTTTTCTGACGTGTGAATGTATTCTTTTCTTAAAAAAAACTGTAATAATAATTAGATGTGGAAAGACTGAACTCACTTTCGCCTTCGCTCCTTATAAGCATTAGTCTAATCATTCCATTGTTACACCCTGTCAAAAGAACGCTTGAATCTGAGGAAAATGCTATAGCATAAACCGTTTCTTCGTGGAAGCTGACGGTCCTGTAAAATCATTTTTAAATATTTCTTTCATCCGAACAAAAATAAAAACTAAGTTTAATAAGTAATTCATACTTGATAAGAGTTTTATCCTGACCCCAAAGACCCACAGCTCCACTATCATCAGCCGAAGCAATGAACGATCCGTTGGGACTGCAAATACAAAACCGATTTAAAACAATTTTTGTATAGGGAAGCTTTCTTACCTGAAACAACAGGCCCGAATAGACTCTGCATTAGCTTGGTAGAGGGCGTTGGTCTTCTGCCCGGTTGATATGTCCCATAGAAGAATTGTTCCGTCGACCGATGAGGAAGCAAGAACACCTCCCTTGAATAAAAAAATACATCAACTCAATGTAATGATGAATAAATCTAATTAAGAAGCGTTAAGTTATTCAAATTAAAAATGTAATAACGTTTTCGAAGTAAGTTTGAAAAATATCCAAAATAAAGATAAGATACTATAACATGATTTCATTTTAACCAAAGTACAGGTTTTTAGTGCATGATTAGCTCTATATTTATATATCCGCCCTTTCTCATATAAGCACGGGTAGGGGAAGGTACCTCCAAAAGAACCAATCTCGTGGTAACCCACCAAATTAAGAAAAAAAATCGGATTAGCCTCTAAGGGCCAGTTTTTCAGTGCGAGCTCATCCTAACTTCCGAGTTAAACTGAGATTAACCCCAGAAATTCGTTTTTCAGTGAATCTAGATCCAGGGTTAATCTCGGACTAACTCACCAAATTTGGCGAGTTAAGCGCGATTAATGGAGCTCGCTTATTTGTTCACCGGATAAACTCTGGTTAACAGTATGAACTTCTTCGAATGTTTTTTCTGCGTAGAATGACAGTTAATTTGTGTGTTTTTATGAAAAATGAAGTCTGAGAACAACTCGAACTTCTTTTCCTGTGTATTTCTATGTGCATTGAGAGTTGGGAGAGTCAATAATTTCGAGAGTCGAAGATTTTGACAACTTTGCTGACGGAATTAACTCCGCACTGAAAAACGACTCGCTTGGCTAACTCCAGATTGGCTTTGTTACGGGATTAACAGATCTTGGTTTACGTTGAGCTTAACTCAGTTCTGAAAAACTGGCCCTAAATAAAGTGGTACAACAGCTCTAGGTGAACCAGGCCCAACTTCTCAACAATGTACATATGCTGTGTGTTAATTTCTTCACATATAAGGGGACCTTCAATTTTTTGCCGAATCCGAACGGCACCTTGAGGAGTTTTTCAAGACAAATTATACTCTCGGGGGGCTTGTTAGACTCTCGCGGGGGTGGGGACGGATGAGTCTTTTATTCAGGTGGCGATGGTAGGACTCGAACCTAGACCTCCGACATTGTAAGCACACACACTAACAACTACGCCACAGCACCCCACATTATAAGGATTATCCTCTAAAACTTGCCAACAATTCTATGAAACATTCGAAATCCTAAGAATCCGAAAAATATCCGTTTCGGATTTCAGTAGAAGATGTTTGTGTAAAGGGACTCTGTGTAGCGACTAGTAATTAAAATTAAGAGTATAGTTTAAGAATCTTTAATAAGAAAAGGGACCAGAGATAAGAGAATGACGGGGACATTGCAAACCGGAGGTAGTTAGAACGAATACTTATGAAAAAGATTTCAGAATTGGCAAGACAATCATTTATCGTTGGTTGAGAAATAAATAAGAGAATAACCGACATGGTTTTTCCAAAGCTTCACCATTACCATCTTAAGACGCAGTGTCACAAGAAACAGAATTTCATACATTAGCAACGCAAAAAGCAATCAGCGAATATAGGTCTCAGTTGCTAATATATGGAATTCTGTTTCTGTTCCTGTTTTTCTGTTTCTGTTCCTGTTGTTAACTGGACAAAAAGGACAAGAAACTGACACATAAAGCAAAGGTGGAAATTAGACATGTAATTTTTATTGAAGTTATTGTCACTCTGAATTAATTTTTAAAGTTCGACAAAGATCATGTTTGAAGTTCCATAGTTTTAGCTCAGCTGTCAGTTTTGGCTACTTATTGAGTTCGCTGTTTTGGAAACACCCCACACTAAATTTTAATTCGCCATTTTTTACAGCCACAGCTTCGGCTACGCTATTTGGTCAGATTTTTTAAGGCTAGTCCTCTAAAGGGTTTCTGCAAAGTATTCTCTCGATATTGGAAATACATTTTTGAACTCTAGTTAAGTCTGAAAGAGATTGTAAATAAAAAAAAAATAGAGTGGCGCAACAGTTCGAGGTGAACCAAGGCCAGCTTCTCAACAATGTATGCTGTGTGTGTTAATAACTTCACATACAAGGGGACCTACAATTTTTTGCCGAATCCGAACGGCACTTTGAGAAGTTTTTTAGGACAAATGATATTATCGTAGGGCTTCACAGACCCTCGAGGAGGTGGGGACCGTGAAAAAGAACGAGCCTTTTTTCAGGTGACGATGGCCGGATTCGAACCTAGACCTCCGGCGTAGTAAGCACAAACGCTTACCACTACGCCACGGCACCCCACGAAGAGATTGTAGACGAAAGAGATTGTAGACCAGCTCAATATCTCTTAGGTCATAGTCGTCACATGTTTTCTAGATTTGTAAGAAGCGTACGACTTGGTCCTTCGGATAACAGCTCTAGACAGTTTTGCCTAGCAATATTTAAAATTTGTGTTTGGAAGCTCTTTAGTCGAATTTCGTAGAACACCCTACCCTTTTGCTTTCGATGACAACTTAAAATTTAAGACCTGCATTGAGTTTTTCGCTATCAGCCAACTGCACTAAAACTGTAACCCTTGTAAAAAAAAACATTGGGCCAACGCGCTGTCATTCCGTTTAGCTTTGCAAGAAGTTTGGTTTTATTGAAACTATTTGTTTTGCTTTAATTGGATTTAGTCTAGAACTTGTCCCGTTCGACTAGACGTCCCCCGAAACTAGGGATCAGACGATTACTATAATCTAGTCGATGGCGTTATATTAAATTGCTTAAATTTACGGCTTAAATTTGATTTTCTGAAGTACGACATAATCAAGTTTGCGATTACAGCAAATAGGTTTAGGCTTATCGCACACTGGTAATTTTTAAAAAATATTCATGTCAGCATATATCATCCTGACAATGGGCAACCAAAAAATGTGTGACAAAACACAGATTATAGTTTTTGTGAAACTAATTTTTTGTCAATTGCGCAATGCGCATGCGCCTGCAAAGCCACAATTTATATTTTCTCAAAACCACGTCGAGGTGAAATCTTTCTGAGATCTTGTACACTGGGGACAGTGTACATTTCTTGAAATACCTACTTGCTTATAGCAAGTTTTTAAAACGTTTTTTTGCTTCGTAATTAAATTTCTAAATTATAAAAATAAAAAAACAAATTGCTGCTAAATATTTATCGAAACGTGAGATATGGCCACATAAAGGCTTCAAGGCTATTGCGTAGTCGACAATCGTTTAGAAAATTACGCAATGGGGGTTTTGATTGCTACTTGATTGCTCTCGACGCGGGCAGTTTTCTCTAAGAGAGAGTTTTTAAGCTCGTGGGAAAATGCTCTTACTGGACGATTACACATTCCTTCTCCCCAAATTCTGATCTGAAATTTCTTAATATAAAAGTTGTTAAACAAACATAATAATATTGATATTGAAAATATATTTATAAAAAAGAACTATTACACGCCCTTATGTTGCAGTCTCATCGTAACCTCATCCATAAGAGAACCAAGTCTACACCACACTGCCGACACCAATTGACATTTGGCTCTGACAGTTTGCTTGACAGTTCAAAAGTTCGCGTATTTGTTTACTTCGTCGGAGTTTATCCCGGTTAATTTTTAAAATAAATTAGAAAAAACATAAAAAAACTAGCTCCAAATAAAAATCATTCAACATGAACCACTTTGAAGAGTTAAAAGCTCTCGACCCGCACTGCACTACGCCGACAACAACCCGTATCGATACACCTACGCCACACAAAATCGCAGTCGTTCTGTTGGTGCATCAATACTTAAAGGTTTGTTTAGAATTTTAGCCAGATTGAAAATGTTCCTAGGAATTAAAGTCCAACTGTTCCAGGCAAAGCAATCAGCCTCCGAGCTTGGTCTAATATTTCCTGCACACTCGCGACAGCGTTTCTGTATGCTGCTGCTAAAACTAATCCAATATCCGGACATGACCTACAAGGACCTGCATACTATGCTAACGTCAAGTCGCTATAAAATCGATACCGTCCACCTCGAGGGTTTCGAAAAGTGCATGAGCGACCTGAACACCCTGGGCATAGAGAACCTTTTCGATTTGTTCGAAATGCAGAATTTCGATAAGATCCTGTCGGACACGGTCGGCGTCAGCCAGTACGGCATCGTTGGCCTGTACATCAGGAGAGTGGCTGTGATACTGGATCGAATGTCATTTCCTGAAATGATGGCACTGTACAAGAACATCTGCTTGTACTATGAAAAAGGTAATTGTCAAGGGGTCGCGAGCGGGTCGACCGGTCGACTGGAGGATTGTAGCCCTTTTCGTGTGAATTATGAATCTGGCTACTGTTTGTGAATCTAAATTTAGAGAATGGGGTATGAGTATTGATTTAAGTCGAGTGGCGTGTGACTATGCCATAACTCGTTTAGCTTCTACGGCTATTCACTGAGTTGCGCCGTTGCTCCATGCATCAATTAACTTCGGTGGCCTTTTGAATTATAAATTATTTTTGTTGGTAACTAAAGGTGACTTTCACTGGGTCAAATAACATGTCCACATAGGTTAGGGCTAAGGTTGTTTTGTGGCAAACAACAAAGGCATTAACCCTTTTAAGGGTTCGTATTGACTTCACAACTATAGTTGTAAACCAAAACAGGATATCAAGTAGAAATGCTTGGGAAACAGGTAGACAAAGTTGGTAATAGGGGATGGTTGAAAAAATTTTTTTAAAGTATCTAAGCGGGCCTGGAAGTGCCGGTCGGGAAAACCGTCCTGGTCGCGCTCAATTTAGTGGTAAATTTATATTTTTCCCGGCCGGGAAATATTTTTTTCTCCCGCGAGGTGAATTTTACCCACCCCGCGGCAGGACCCAGGGGATTTTTCCTACGCTATGCAATGCAAAAGTACATGCTGGATATATCTTCCGGTAGGCTCCGCCCTCCATCTAGCGTTGCAAAGAAGTTTCTTGAACGTCTTCCCAAACTTATAAAAAACTAATATTCGTCGCCTGGAGCCAGTGTTTAATCGGTATATTTGAAAAGCGAACGTCGAATGTGAAAGTAATAAATAAAAACTGTTTCGGTGAACTTAGCTTATATTGCTGATTGAATTAACTAGGTTGTGTGTGATAAATAAAGTAGCTGATGTCTGTTTATTACAAGTGAAATTTAGTTTTATATGGCGAAGTAACAAAATGTAAAGAAGAAAGATTTTTATTTTATTTTTCTGCATGTCGGTAGAAACAAAAAATCTTTTTATTATGTATCACCTAATGACTTTCATGAACTTGCACAACTTTGCATTTTGCAAACGTGAACACGGACAGTTATTAATAGAGCAACGTATTGCCAGCCTGCGGTGTTCGCAACTGGATGCAAAACAAAATAAAGTTATGCTAAACACAAACATCACCTCTCACTGTCTGTTGCTCATAGTCGATGTTGTTTTGTTGACAAACATGACTTGGCATTGGCATTATTGGCTTTTTCGCTTTCCGATCTCGGATCAGGGTGTTCTTCTCCCGAATTGGCGCTGTACATCCGAACAGCCAAAAACGTTTTTCTCAATTTTAAAGTTTGTCTTGCGTTGTATTTGTGAAGTAAAAGCTATTCTACAGGGAACAGGGGCTATTCTACAGTAATTAAAAACTTTGTAAACTTAATCTTCCGGCCGGAGGAAATGGTGAGCAGACTAAATCTCCCGGCCGGGAAATCGGTAAAATTCGCCATTTCGCAAGTGAAATAAATGTCTCCCGGCCGGGAGAAATATAAATTCACCACTAAACTGATCAAGGAGTGGGGTGCCGTTGCGTAGTGGTTAGTGTGTGTGCTTGCTACGCCGGAGGTCTGGGTTCGTATCCTGCCATCGTCACCTGAAAAAAAAGACTTGTTCTTTTTCACGGCCCCCACCTCCGCGAGGATCTGCCAAGCCCTCCGAGAGTATCATTTGTCTTGAAAAACTTCTCAAAGTTCAAAGTAAAGAAATTAACACACCAGCATACATTGTTGAGAAGTTGGCCCTGGTTCACCTCGAGCTGTTGCGCCACTCATTTATCTTTTTTTAAACTGATCAAGGAGAGAGCATTAAATAAAGAGACAAGGAACGAGGAAGTGGTGTTTTTGGGGAAAAGTGAAGCATCAATTTTAGTTGTGTGAGAGAGACGGCCCGAGGTTCATACGTTTCTGAGAGCTGCTTCTATTTTTGTTTAACATTCCTGAAATAAGGTGGCATTCGTACCCCGATTCGTGATACATTCGATACATTTACTCACAAGTCGATACCCGATATCAGGCGACTAAAGTCAAAATAAATGCTTCACTCACAAGCACTGTATATGTGAAAAAGAGCTATTCCTTGTCTCTTTATTCAATACGGGAGAGCTTCTTCCGGTCGGGACAATTTTCCCGATCCCGACCGGATCTCTGCGAAACAGGCATAACTGTCAACAATTACTCCTCCACATATTACCATTGTTCCCTGAAGGGCATCGATCGATTGCGGTGTATTTCCTTAGGCCTGAAATTCTCGTAAAATTCTTACATGAAATATCATCAATTGCGACAGATATTTTGGTGGCGTATTGAAGACTATGTCACAAAGCTGCGTTTTCGTTTGCTTAATCCCGTTACCTTCCCATTGCATTACAACCGCCTTGAAAAAATACCTTACGAAAAATGATTAAAAACGATACTAAATGCTACAAATCAACAAGAACAAATCAACACAAACACAAACCGCGAAAGTCAACAATTCCAGGTTCAGCCAAACGTTAAAACGCACGCAAAAATTCATCGTGTTGAATTTTTCTGCTTTCTTAAAACTTTCTTACGTAAGAAAACGTAACGACGGACGGTCAAAGCAACGTTGTGGTAGCTTCCATTGAATTTAAGGTGTTTGAATTTAAGTTGTCAAAACAACGTTGGTGCAACACAGCTTTTTGACATAGCATTGAAAACGACCACGACCGCAAGTAAATTAAAACATGTTTAATGGAATTTCAGAGTTTTATTTGAGTTTTTTTTCTTAAGAAATCAAAATAAGTGTAAACGCGCAATAATTTAATATTTTGATTCCAAAATTTATTTGAACGGGAGGGCTGAGCGGGTTGGAGTAATATTTTTTTTGACAGACAAAGTGACAAACCGCAACGACTGTTTTGACTGCAAAATGACAAAACAAAACACATTTGTAAAATTGTGTTAACTACACATTTGTGGATTATTCTTTACAAGTATTAGGGCCTAATTATAGTTATCATTGGCTTGCTGACATTAAGATTTTTGTTATCATGTTGTTAGACGAATTTGAAATAGATGATCACGTCGTCAAAAGACGATGAAAATAGAGCTTATTATAAACATATTTTTTTGCCATAAGAAAATATCAAAAATATTTTAAGGCTTTTCTTCAAATTGACCTTTAATATTTCGCTGATCATTCCAATGATCAGTCTATTTAACAGCGTATGACAACTCTTAACAGTGAATGATAGAGCAATCGTCGACCTCGGTGACGGTTTATGCTGGAATCGCAATGTTGCGTTGCTGCGTGCGTACGTTAATGGCCTTTGCCATGCGTTGCAAAAACTTTACGATATTTTACGTCAAACTACGCACGCAGCAAATTTGCAAAACGAAATGCCGCTTTGCGTTTTCTGTTGAAAGATATTTGCAAAAGAACGAGCAAAAAAGATGCTTTTTAAAAACGAACCAAGTTGCCCAGCAATGAAAATAAAATTATTTATGTTTATTCCATCACAAATATATCCAAGGTGGTGCACTCGTGTCTGTGCATGCTAAAAACCAACAACTTGCGAGTTATCGCGACAAACTGAAATAATACCGAAAAACATCACATTCTCTACTCAAACCTCTCTACTCTGCGCAAACCTGTTTTTTTATGCTGACAAGAAACAGAAACAACCCTTTATCGTCCCCACAACCTACTGACGACAAGAGAACTATACTCACTCACCACACAATGAATGAGCATGAGGTTGTTCAACGGACGCAAAAGCAGAAAGTAGATCTACTTTTGCGTTGTAGATGCGTCTACGATATCTACAGTCAAACGTGGAGTGAAGTTTTGAAGTAACATTTCGTTTTGCCCCATATGCGCCCGTTTATATTACTCTGCTTGTCATCGAACGCACGCAGCAACGCAACATTGCGTTTTGAACTTTACATGACTCATAAATTGACGTTCAAATGCCGCTGACGACTGACATAAACGTTATACTCTTACGTTCTAATGCCTTCAGCTCAATGAATCCGTTGCATCCGTTACGTCGAAGTACACAACGGACAACTCAGTGAAATACACACGTTCTTATGCGAAGCGGCGTACGTCACGAAGTTCTTAAATGGACCGCTTTCCGTAAGAACGCGTACATTTAACTCAGTTGTGTACTTCAACGTGACGGATGCAACAGATTCATTGGGCTGAAGGCTTTAATCGTAGATTAAGTTTAGTTGAGTATACGCCAGTTGTCGATAACTGACCCTCAACGCCATTGAACTGGATTAATGCACCTTTCAAATTTAAGATTTAATAAAATACGCTTTTGGGGTAATTTTTTTTAGTAGGTAGTTGTCAAAACCGTCGAACAATCGTGACCAGTCACTTGACTCCAATTAACAGGCAGCCTTTTTGAATAAACACCATAACTCGTTCCTAGGGCACTAACGGTATTAAGGACTATTAAATGAAATTACAAGAGCTTCGATTATCAAATTCTTTTAAAAGTAGGTCCAACAATGTCGTTTCGAATTCCAAGAACATACACGTTAGTCCAATTTCGTTATATTAAGGTTGGTTCGGTACTCGTCAATAGCTTCTTAATTTAAGTAAATAAATTATAATTAAATTCATGCAATTGGTTGCTTATTCTAAAAGAGGTAAACAAATAATTAACTAGTCATGAAGTAATGCTTTTGGCTTATTAAGTTGATTGCCATTTACCACTAGCATTTCAATGCCTCATAGATTGTTTGACATTTTTTGATGGTTTGGTGTCAATTAGTGTCAAATTAAATCTTGCGCTATTTTGATTGAGATGACTACCATAAATCGATTTTGGACACAATACTATTTCATTGAAACCGAAATGGTTGACATTAATACAATTGGGGCATATTTTTGCTTCTTTGGCGGAATAAATTGCGCTTTATATATTTATTTCGGAATAATGATTTTTTTATTATTCTGTAAGTTATAAGCTTACCCTCTTCTGATCAAGCAGTCACTTAAATGACTGGCATTTGTGGCCATGTTCGTTGCACGACAATTTCGTCTTGTAACACACGTAGCGTTTTCGGTTGTTGATAAGCAACACAGAACATCACGTATGTTGAACAGGCCTTCTCACAAGGTTGTGCCTGCTCCTCTCCACATTAATCTTACTCATTCGTTATAAATGTAGTCATAAGAAGAAATAAAAATGCCAAAATATTGTTAAAATACAATCTTCCCTCCAGGTATTCGTATGATGGCGATTGGTCCCCGCAAATCGAACCTGCTTGATAGCCGAACGGAACTTGATGAAGAGGAGACAATCGAGGAAGAGGAATCTGTGTTGGACACAGACACCGCGCACCAAAATCGTAATCCGCACAGCAAATGGTCAGCAAAGCAAGCCGATCTCTTTATAACTCAACAATGCAGCTTGCTAGAGAGCAATGAAATACGTGCTCTACCGCCCATCGAAATGCAGACCAAACTTAATGAAATTATTCAAGATAACCCATTGAATTCGCAGGCTTTCTTCCTTACCTACATGAATAACCTACGACTGAGGGACTATTTCAGCTCAGTGGATGCTCTCCATCGTTCGTTCGACCGAAGTCCGATGCAAATGATGAATGGAAACGAGCACAAAGGATTCCAATTCTTTAGTATTAATCTTGCTGTTATGCACGCAAACTTTGGCCATCGCGAGGAAGCGCTGGAGTGTCTCAAGGAGTGCATTATGCTGGCCCAAGAAAGTGGCGATAAACGTTGCTTAGATCTGGCGAACTCGTGGTACTGCATTTTAAATAGCAACAAAATTGATCCATTTGAAAAGTGTCTGCCCGACCTGCAAGACCCCAGCATGATTCAGAGTCTATCGCTGAGTATACAGTTTGTGGTGAAAGTTGGCGCCCAATGCGGGTACCTACCGTTAGATCTCTTTGAACTCTTACAGAAGAGCGATGAACTGAACTGCAAGAACGCTTTATTAGAGTATTTTTCCGATTCATTAGCCCTGCGATCAGCTCTGTGGAATCTCTACGGCCATAACGAGATGGCCTCGATGTATGCACAGCTTTTGTTGAAGCTCAAGAAGACATGGGTGTTTGGTGATGTCGGAAATAGCGAGAGTGTGTGCATGGTGCTTTGTTGTTTAGCCCTGTGGTTGAATATTCAGGGAGAATATGCCTTATCGTCGGTCGTTATGCATCACACCAAAGAGAGATTTCCACGAAATCCATACTCAAACAGCTGGATGGTTTGCGAGTGTTTGATAACCATCCACCAATCGATATTGCGTTGCAAGTGGCAGGAGGCATCACGAGCCTGTTGTCAGTTGTACGTTTTTGATGAAAATGTCGCAATTCTGCAACGCGCCTCGGTGCTGATCGCAAAGCGATATCTGACTACGGCCAGAACTATGCTGGACAAGCTGCTCTCTGCGAAAGATCTAGACTGTTTGACACAAGTTCGGGCGCTGACGCTACTTGCTTACTCAATGATATCAGAGGACAAAACACACTCCGAGGCTATCGGAACTTTGAATAAAGCATCGACGCTAGCTATGCAGTCATACTTGGAGTATGAGTGGGCCATCACCGACATGTTGTTCGCTCAGGTGCTGTTGCAAATGCAAATGCCACAGAAGGCACTTCAGTCGATAAAGAACGGTATGGAGAAAATCTTTGCCAATGGCGGACTCTATGATCGGGCTAAGGCCAATTTCGTTTACGTCAGGTGCTTGGTCGCCACTGCTCTGACAAATAAACAGAAGCAGGAATTCCTGGATGAAAGTGCGGAACAAATTAACGAGGCGATTGCTTATTTTAAGAAGCTCGATGCCCATGCAAAGGTTCTTGACGTTTACAGCTATTTAGCTCGACAATACAATGAGCTAGGCATGAAACCCGAGAGAAACAAGTATTCGTGCCAGTTCAAACACTACCACAAGGCTCACAGCATTCCTGAAGAGTATCTTAATGTTTTCTTTTAAAAATAAAAGTTTTGTGTAAGTAAGACTTGCAATTCTTAAATTTATTTATTAAATAGAGGTTCTCTTCTTTCATTTGGAAGTAGCTGTTTAACTAGTCGCATCTTTAAATAGCATTTAGTATGAATTCGCCACACAGAATTCATCATTTTCCAGAAGTTTTGAAAACCATTTTTGCTGTTTACACTGAAATTTCAACATTTATTTTGACAACTAGTGACAAATTGCATTTTTCATAAAAGAAAGAAACCTTTTTTTCATGCAAGCAGTGAGCGTGATTAAAGCATTTAGTTTTGGCCTGTTAAACGCTCATATATGGACGTGAAAACACATGTGTTTGTGTTGTTGGGATACAGAGATTTCACACCAACCCAGTATTGATAACCGAAAGTATTGCGGCATTCGTAACGGCATTCCTACTTCTATATTCGCAAACGATATCGCCCTCGTATAAGTTGCAAAGCTGGAAAGTTTATCAGTACAGGATTAACTCCGTCAGTAATATAATCAAAATCATCCAGTAATACTATCAACTCTCTTTTCTTAAAAAAAAAAATTGTATATTTTCTGAAAACTCAGTTTACACGGAGTATAGTATGGTAGATGGATAATGGTTATCGACCTACCTCATCAAATCATCTATCATTCTTCATCAGGAACAAGAAAAAAGTTCTAATTGCTCTTGAGAATTAATCCACGAAAAAAAGTGAAAAGCGTGTTTAACCTCTCTCAGTTGGCCCCAACTACAGTTACCGAAAGTTAAATGATCTCAAACTGGAAAACCTAAACACATGTTATGCGAAAATCAAACGAACATCAACAGCAGCACAGTGTTTTCGTCTTGGGTAAAGTTACAAGGCAACAGTGCTTAAGTGGCGCCCAAAAGTGAAGCTGAACAAGCATAAATTGTGTAACTTTAGGACTGGGCTTGCAAAAGTCATGTTTGTTTAAACCCAGGTCCACCCCGAACTGTAGCGTCACA
Organism: Neoascia interrupta; assembly: GCA_947623515.1. Lineage (NCBI taxonomy): Eukaryota > Metazoa > Arthropoda > Insecta > Diptera > Syrphidae > Neoascia > Neoascia interrupta. The sequence continues at coordinate 11,207,563 of OX392462.1, forward strand.
TAAAAAAAGAAATTGTTACAAATTTTACGAGCAATTTGTTAAGATCTGTTATGAACAGCTGAGTGTTTAGGACTAAATTATGCATAATGCCACGTTCCATTGTGTTAAAAATAGCTTCCAATGTCAACGCTAGATTTTGTTTGTGATGGGAGTAGATATTTTAATATTTTAAAGTATACAACCTTAAAAAAAAAGTTTAAAATCACAGCCATCACGGGTATTAGTAAAAAACAACACGATATGTAGCAATCAAAATACAGGGGTAAAGTGTATACACATTACCCTTCTTCTGATACATTAGGTACTTCTATAATGGAAGCACTAATCTTAATGCATATTAAACCCTACCTTGTTTACAATGAGAAAATGAATAATAAATGTTGGTTTTTAAATGACATGCTATGGCCGTTACATTAAACTACACATTTGAAAAAAGTGGGGAGCGAACAAAGAATAATAGACTCGTTTTACTCTATTCGTTTAACTTACCTTTGGTGAAATTTTGACACTAGTGACACCATATTTGTGACCAATCAAGGGGGATATAGTTGAGTCTTCCACGAACCCCGAACCAACTTCCCATTTCCAAATTCGTATGGTTTTATCACTGCAAAAGCATGGATCAACTTTAATACAAAAAAATTGCAGGTCCGTCAAAAATTGAGAAAGTGCAGGTGTTAGACAAGCAAAAAAATCATTTATAAACTAAGGGAAATATGTTAGGAACACAGCAGATAACTAATTTAGCTAGAATGACTTAACACCTTCGCACTCTCAAGTCTTTTTATTATAGAACGCACCTAGATCCGGTCACCAAAAGAACATTCCCCCAAAACTCAAGGCACGTCACGTCTTTAGTATGAGCTTTCAGCTCTTGCAAGACAATCACATTTTTGCCTATTAATTTAGACATTGCTCACCCACCAAATGCGGAACGTTCGCAAACAATATTATAAACAAAAAAACCGAAAGGCACTTATTGGTACTAAAACGCTTTATTTCGTTCTAAAATGTGAGAAGCGCTAAATCGCACATTGTCACTGACTGACACTTCAGGCAAAACTAATAGCAAACTACCCCTGCAAAGGAGACTGAACTCTTTTTACACACGTATACACTATCGACCTAATTCAAGCCATCGTCCACCAGCGAAACAAGGATGCATGGCTCCATGTCATTTTTCTTTTATTTAAACAAAAAACGCTCCTCGGAGAAAATCAATAAACACACAATACAGCAAGAGTGTGACGGGTTACGATGTCATTTGTCTGCTTCATTCAGACGACCCAACTATTTAGAAGTATGAAAGTTTAATAAGTTAGCAGTTAAGTGAGTTCACATGGTTCCTTAAGCCTTTTTTTGTCACTCGACACCATCTGCTTTTACTCCCAAAATATAGAAAGAAAAATAATAATCGATGATGCTATCACATCAAAGAAGCCAGGTGTCATGATACGGAAGTATTTTTTGGCGGTGGGGCGTGGTAAGGGTCGAAGCTTATCGACTTAAGAAAACAACAGGTGTCTGGAAAAGTTTTGTTTGTAAACAAACACGCATTTTATCTGTTTGGGTATACTGCTGCTACCATGTAGGTCGGGACTTGTTTTTAAAAGTCTTGTCATTACTGAAGTCAGATTCAGTTCTATAATAATGATGCAATATTTTTGGTGGGGTCCGACGAATAAAGCTCAATTTCACTATTCTTAAACCATGCATTGGCATAATTTGGTGTACCTGCGACAAAAAAGATACCCTAATTAGTGCTGCTGGTTAGTACCAGTAGTGTGTTGCATAAGCTCTCCCGCAGACTTTCCCTTTAAAGTTGTTTCCAAATTTCGCAATGGGTACCAACAAGCGCGAACAAAATGAGTTTCCAACCCAAAACGAAGTTGGGTTCAGTCTATAAGTAAGTCAATTCTAGCACCTAAAAACCAACGCAATCAGTACCACCTATGTATTAGTTAATCAGACAGAAAAGTGATGACATTTTGTATCTGGCGCATTTTTATTGGGGGGAGAGTTCTAGTTCTAACTTTTAAAACATTCTGGAACGCGTTAGTTGCTGCGAGTGCTTTAACAGAAATGACAGTCGATGCCAGCTCAGTGACTTTATAGACTCATTCGCAGTACGCAGAACACACTTTTTCGCAGTTCTGCGTTCGACGTAGCGAAGATAAGAACCCAGTACAACCCGCGCTGAATTCGAGTGCAGTAGCGCACTAGTACTGGAGCAATGATTCCCCGATAAAGTCTGTATGCATTTTTAAGGCGAATTCAGCAAGATTCGTGGAATAAACCTCTTGAAGCATGTTACACAGTATGTAATATGCAGGTGCGTGAAGAAAAATGTAAAACGGGCTGTCAGCCTAGCTGTAGCCGTACTTAATCGCTGATTTCGCTTTAAAGTAGAATCGTGACATTAATTAAGTAAGGGAAAGAGTTAAGGCAAATTGCTGAAGTCCCAAGCCCCTATGACAATTTTTTCGCCTTGTCTCTAGACCGAAACTAAAGTGCAGCAAAACAAATCAGTCCAAGGCTCAAAGGTATGGTCCATTCCGTCCATCTTTTTTTGAAATTTCCATGTAAAATACAAACAATTGATAGAATTTTATCTACTATACCTACAGAACACAGATGTTTTGAAAATGTTATTTCCAATGTTGATTTCTAAATGGCCGCCAATGATTGATTTCCATTCAAAGAGCGAGTGTTTTGTTTTTTTCGATGGCGGACTTTCCTGGTCTTAAACCATACTTTTGTGAACCTATTAGCAGGCTCATGACAAGAAGAGGTCTTTTATGAGTAATGTTAACGAGACTGATTCCTCTGTAGTTGGTGCAACTCAGAGAGTGTCCTTTCTTGAGGATCGGGCAAACATTGCTAAAATTTCTGTCAAACGGGCATGGTTTCCGACGACATTCTCATACAATGACCTTCTTTATGCTTCTAACCAAACTATCGCAAACCGCTGTGAAAACTTCGCCAGCTAGACTGTCAGCTCTAGCAGCCGTGCTATCCATACGTTTACACACAGATACTTTCACTTCATCGAGGGGGTTTTTATGGTCGACGTGAAGATATAAATATAAACTAACCAATAAGACTGACCCGAATAAAACACGTTACAAAAAGTCATAATGGAATGCCTGGTGGACCATTTAGATGAAGTGACCTGCAACAACGTCAAAACTGAAAATTTTAACTGTTTGTTGGCAAAAACTTCAACGCATGCTTTCCCGCTTAAGTTTTATTGGTCAGTTTTTGTTTACTTTTTTATCAAGTTGACAAATAAATCAAAGCCGGATGATAAATTCGGAAGTTTTTGACGTTGTTGAAGGTCTCTACATAGTCCTCTATTCTCCGCCGGGGGCCGGACACGCCAATAAAACTAACTAAGCGCTATTATAGTTCTTTGACTTGGCAGCACTACTCGTCTGTTAAAAAAGAAAAAAAGCACTGCCCAACTGTCAACGGCTGTCACAAAAAAACTTGACAACCCCCCAGATATGTCATTTTCATACAAGTCTTGTCCGCATAGGTATTTTTTTCAGCAGACAATGGGTGCATTTTTTCTTTTATAATTATTTCCAATTTCCTCTCAACAAACAGTATGGTTGTTAGTTTTAATAGAATAACTAGTGAGCTCAGAGAACACCACGTCCCGCAATTGTATTTCCCAAAACCCCTGGCCACAATGAGCCATTGAAACAACAAAATCAGTGTGCCCGTGTCGGATTGGATCAAAAGAGAAAAAAATTGTGTCGTGTGTGTTGTTGTCTTCCGTTCGAGAAGATAAAAGCAGTCATTAAAAAAATCAAAGCGAACAAATCACATAATTGCAAAAGGTGTTTTGCAATTCGACTTTAGTCCCACACCCCGATCGACAAATAAATCCGTCAAAATTGATAAAATCAAAGCAACGATGGCCGGAACACCGGCCAAACAAAAATACTCATTCACCAGCTATGTGAACTCATCAAAGGTAAGGGATTACGAATACGAGCCAAATTAGTGCTATCACCGCGACTCACCCGCAAAGTGTAAAACTATGCTGGTGGCGGTTTTATCACTCAACCGCGCTCTTTCCTATTTGTTTACCGCAGACGCAGATATAACTAATTGTTTCCGCATTCCCCTTGCGCTATCTAATGTGGTTTTTCCTTCCAATCCCCAGGGGCTGAACGGGTGTGAAGATGTACGAGATCTGCAAAATCTCAAGCCTAAGTTGCTTGCAGGTATGATCATTTCGGATTTTTCTCTTTTATACATTCATGGTCATGCAATTGCTTGCAGATGAACTGGAGGTCGCATCCGCCCCTGTTTACATGTACCCGCCAACGTGTAAAATCTCCGATAGCAATATAAACGAAGCAATACTGGGCCTACTGACGGTGACAAATTTCAAATTGTCATTCATTGCCCACAACCCCATTGAGGTAAATCTATGTCAGCCATACAGTCGGTAGAAACCCCTTTTCACTCTTGAAACTTTTCTCTTTTGTCATTTGCAGCAGCAAGGACCGTACCAAGAGAATCTGTTTCTCGGTAAAAACGATGTCACGCTCAACAACATCGATGTTATCTACCAGGTTGTTGACAAAAAGAAGAAATTGCTTCTCCCTGAACAGAAGATAAGCTCGAGAGTAGAGGCTCTTCATGTCATATGCAAGGTTTGTAAAGATATCCAAAAATTGATTTTCACTTCATTTTCGCCGAGTGGGCCACTTTATTATGTTGTTGTCTTTCCTTTTGCAGAATTTTCGATTGCTTAAGTTCTCGTTTAAAAATACGGCCAGAGATCAGGGAAAGGTCATTGCATCGGCTCTTGCAAGGTTTGCCTACCCCTCACGGCATGACTTGTCGTTTGCCTTCTGTTTCAAGTAAGTAAACATTTCTTTTTACGCCCACAAAGTGTTTAAGTTTTTCTTTTCAATTCTTTTATTGAAACAAAAACCTAATGAAGAGCTTCAAGGTAATGTGGATCAGTTTATAAATTGTGTAGTTTAGGAGTACGATGGACTAGCAAGCATAAGTTCGTAAAATTAGCTTCATTCGCGACGTAGAGCTTGTTTAAGTTTTTCATGCTGTTACCAAATTTTTTTTCCAAAGTGGACAATAAACATAATTATAAAAAAAAGGAAATTATGCCCGCTGACAAACAACACAGAACATAATCCCGAGAGTTTAGAAGGATCTTAAATGCGGGAAATTAATGGGGTGATGAATTGGTTAAAAATGCTTTGTTCTTTTAAGCATGTGATCGGGAACAACACATTTATAGCAGCAAATGAGAAAGGAACCAAGGCCTAAACCTGGAAGACAAACATTCCCGAAACATGCTTAAAATTTTATAAAAAGATGAAACCATATGGACGAGCTTGAAATCTTTCGAAGACTTGTATACTTAAAGACGTGCGATGAAATATCCTTATTGAATGAATCCAGGGCGCCTAAGTCTCCACTTTTTTAGACTCTACTTAGGGTTCCTATACAAAATGTATTCAATGGATAGTTTTTAACAGTAAAATAATCACCATAGACATCCAACACCTCTAAAAGTCCTTTTTTACTCTGCGAAAGATGCCAGCTACCGCTCGTAGAAGGCCTCTGATAAGACATAAGACATTATGATCCGAAAAACTGTTTGGTCAGTCACAGAATGACCTTTGCCTAGGCATAGGCATATAAACCGGCAGGTGAATTGTATGCAGTGATGCGTCAAGACTTCAATATTGACACTTTTAATGTCATGCTTTGATGTCATGTTTTGATTAAAATTTTTTTCAAATTCTGTCAATGGAGTTTTTCAGATCTAACATTTTTTAAATAAGTATTGAGGATGGATCTTTTGAAGTTCTTGGTTAAGAATCTTAGTTCCTTCTCTTCTTCCTAGTCTACTATTTACTTTGGGTAAATTTTTAGTTTTGCTGCCGAATATTTTTTTGGAAATCTTCCTCTTTTTTAAACGCGTTATTTGGTTTTCAAAGTCTTAATTTATTTTTTCTTGATACTCAAGAGCTGTTGCGTAATTTTTTTTTTGATAAAATATCTTTTACTGGCACTACCATCTCAGAAAATCAAGTGAAATGATCTCAAGCGTATTTCTGAAGTGTAGCCACATAGTACCGTAGTAACAACCTCAAATAAAAAACGAAACGGCAAAATTAAGCATTGAATATTTTGCTTTGAATTTTCAATTAAAGCTTTACAAATTTAAAAAAAAAATCAAAATAATATTTGCACGTTTTATACTTATTTAAATTTAGTTTTATCACAATCGTTATTACCTCTAAGACATCAGAATATTTTCAAAACAATTTTTTAGTATCGACTCGTGCTGGAGACGATAAAGGATCGGAGATAGTCGACCAACTTTACAATTTTTTTTTTTCATAAATTTTCGAGCGAATTTTAACATCCTTGGGTCTTTACACGCTTACTAAAGTTAACAGTAAAAAAACAAAATTATTCTTGTAAATTCAAAGTTTTTATAACATTGTAATAATTTTCCTATAAGCCGCTTTTCTAAATTTAAAATGAGCACAATTCTGAACCTATTTGCAACGTTTCGCTTCCATTTGCGTCGAGGAAAGCTAGTAAAAGCCATGGAATAATGAATGTGGTGACTTCGAATATATAAAAGAAACAATTTATTCTCCACCTCAGTTGTTTCACTATAGGCGTGATGATTAGGACAACAGTTGGGCGGCATCACGCCCTGCCCAAAACACAAATTTCACTCGATTTCACGTGAGGTTTAAGGAAACCAGTTTAAAGATCAGCGAGTCTTCGTTTGAAGATGTTAAGCTCAGGATCAGGATTCAAATTGAATCGATATGATGTTAAAAAGCCCGTGACTTGGTGAATGTCTTAGTTCTAAAAATTAACATAGAAACTATGCAAATAGCAGGCAAGTTTGATGTGAATTTCGTAAACCCAAACACGTTCTTCTTGACTAAGAAGTTTATTTGGCGATGTAATTATCAAAAAAAGCTATGCTAAAGCCTCTTTGAGGCGTAGCAAATAACTTCTCTCCAACTCCTTGTTTTTGTTATGGATTCACGGCCAGAAATAAATTTTTCTTCTTTTTGGAATCGAACTTCCCATGCTCGCGGATACTCCTGAAAGACCAACCGAAAATGCCATTAAGTTCAGTCAAAGCGATTTTCATTACATTAACAACTAACAAAGATGGTAGGTAAAGCTAAGGTCCATCTGTTTGCTTTAAATTTTGGTGGTACCGAAAGAAATCCGTTTCTAAATCATGGGTTCTTTCATTTAAGGTGTTTTTATATTATCCTTTAAATAGATGCAGACCGTTGCCTTTAAAGGAAGCGCGCCGCTTGTTTTAAAATATCTGCACATTTATTTATGTCTAATGTCACGACAATCTCTGATGAACGGGACACCAAAATTTTGGCGTGGGCCTTGTAGACCATTAGCTGCGGCACTGACTTTCTTCTTGTACGAAGCAGAAGCATTCACTCAAACCGGCATGACGATTGTTCTGTTTGTTTTCAATTTACCTCATAAGCAGGTTAATTTAATGGTGATAATTAGGAAATTTGATATTCTGTATGGGAAGTGAGGTCGTATTTGCTCTAGTGAGAAAATATAGTAAAGTTCGTTCTATTTTTTTTTTGAAACTTCTGATGAGTGTTTTTATTTGGTTCTGGAGTATGTAATACTTTATTCACACATTTTGCCATTCTTTTTTCGAATACATCGCAAACGTATTTTTTTAAATTTTGCAGAAAAAATGTCTCGAGCCTTTGATTTAATGTTATTTTTTTTTGTCAGGGAAAACTACTCTCAAATGGAGCACTCATACGCAACTAGTGGTCCATTGTACTAAAATGTAGACACGTTACTTCAATTTGCTTGAAGCTTCAGTCTTTAGTGATGAACAGCTTAGATCATAGGATCCCAAAATTTTTGATGAGTGCCAAATTAGCCAAATATTTTTTTTACCGCCTCAATCCCGCCCCAACACAAAACTTGTTAAAAAAATACTTGCCTCCCTTTAAATAAGTAAACAATAAAAAACGGTTAAATATATTTGGGTATAAAGCCCGTCAACTTATATCACTGTTAATTTTTAGCCCATTGCTTCAAAGACGTGTATATGTTTCTGACGCTGAAATCACATGGTACAAACGAAAAAATCTTTAAGACCTTCATATGCCTTACCTCTATGTAAACTTCTTGCCTTCTCATAACACCTTCATTTGAATAAGTCTGCTAAAGTTTTGCAAAACCATATTAACTTCTGAGGATCATTAGTGGATGTCCCAATACTGTCCACCCAAGAATACATTTTTGACTCATGCCGACGTATAATTATGTGTATTTTTTTTAATTTTTATACTATTATTTTTGTTGTTTACCTACAATAGTTACATAAAAGCCCTTCCTCTAAGTGTGTGTGTGGTAGTTTAAGTTTGTAGAAGACCTCTCTTACTAGCTTGTAGAAGTTTATAATTAGATGGTAACTTGGTTTACATAAAGTCGGAAAAATATTCAAGTATTTAGAGACTATCAGCATATCATACAGCATAGAATTTTATCATGAACTTCTGTCTAACTGTGTCCCTCAAGAGCTACAATTCGAAATCCAACCAAGGCTAGAATCCTCGTCACAAAGGCATTAAAAAAGTACATAGTTTGATGAGGTGATCATTCGGTTTCTTTTAATCTTTATCATAAATTTTTGACATAGAGACTTTCTTTTCACTTTCTCAACAGAGAACACTACTACAACACAATGAAGTCAACGGTTACCATGTTCACGAGTCGCAATGATTGGACGCGTGAATTGATACGTTGTGGCGCAACAGAATGGCGAGTACTCTCGGCCGATTCAGTGCCAGATGGCGGCGGTCTTCCAATGAATTTTATCATCCCGAAATGCTACACAGTGGAGAAATTCGTCGAACACTTTGCGGCGTTCTGTGATTGTCGAAGCGCTTTTTGGGTCTACGGCTATGGCAATGCCTCGCTAATACGAATGGGTGAGCTTCGACCCGATATACAGGAAACGACAATTGAGAACGTCACCTTAGAGTTGGTGCGCAAATGCGACCCTGAGCGAAAATCCCCGCATATAATGAGACTATCTGAACGGCTGCCAAGTATTCAGGATATACAACGTGGCTACTTGAAGCTGCGACAAATATGCACGCCCGAGAGCCCTCGGCAGTTTTTAGTTCAAGAATCCAAGTACCTTAGCTATCTGGAGAAATCTAGCTGGCTGTTATACGTTTCACTTTGTCTGCGCGATGCATCCGAAGCAGCGACGCACATGCGAAAGGGCACAACAGTTGTCCTGCAAGAGAACAGCGCTCGAGACTTGTGTTGTGTGATATCCAGTTTGACGCAAATCCTTCTAGATCCTCTGTTTCGTACGATAGATGGTTTTCAGTCGTTAATTCAAAAGGAGTGGGTCGCTCTGGAGCATCCGTTCCTCGATCGTTTGGGTCATATATTTGCAGCAGAGTCCGACAAGGAGTCACCTCTGCTGTTGCTATTTTTGGATTGTGTTTGGCAGCTATTGCAACAATTTCCCGAGGAGTTCGAGTACAGTCAGACTTATTTGACCACAATTTGGGACTCGGCCTTTGTGCCCATCTTCGATACATTCCAATTCAACACGGAATTCGAACGTTATCAGGCAACGAGGGTAAGTGTGTAGCATGTATTATCTTTCCAATGTTACAACGTTTCTGATTTAGGACTTGAAGTTGGTTCTGCGACCGGTGTGGGATTGGAGCGAGCAATTCGCTGACAAGGACAAGGTTTTCTTCACGAATCCCTTCTACCAAAAACGGCAGGAGCCTTTGAGCCGAAAATCGGTTGCGATTCCTCCAGGTGCTGTTCTCCTGCCCGGCTTGCAAAAAGCCGGATCGAGGTTTACCATTAATCCGAATTTGTTTTGCACTCAATCTACTATACCAAAGGTTTGCCTAAGCTCTCCCTACTTTTTGATGGCTTTTTTTAAACACCTATTTCCAGGATCGCTTCCTCGAGCCTCGACACAATATATGTCACCTGGAGGTGTGGGAGCAATGCTACTACCGATGGATCCCAATTCTCGAAATCAAATCCGGCGGTTTTCCCCAGATAGAACTCTTCCATAGGCTTCTACTTAACGACATCGGAAAACTGCAACGGGCCTTAGAGACTCGTGATTTCGACGATCTTCCTGATGCGGTCAGTAGTGAAAATGCGCCTAGTACGGGCGCCGCCGCCGCCGCCACCACCAGCAGCAGCAACCAAACGACGACGACGCAATCGGACGACAACGAAACTTCTTCTACCACTGTAGAGCTGAGAGAAAAATCGAATAATACAACACCAACGAATAGTCCGGCACGTCTGCAACAGTGTCTACCAACTATCACATCGTTCTTCCCATTCAGTACGTACACAGGTGATTCATCGCAGCTAACCGATATTTTAACAAACAGCAATGAACTTATTATGGAGGGTTCCATAATGGAGAGGCTATCAATCGCCCAGTTTCCCGATTAAAAATAGTGTTGTTCTCACTTCTATCCATCACCACGCCCGAATAGCCCCCCAGCTAAAACACGTATTTATTTTTCGTCTTGAAATATAAGGCGACTAACCAGAATTCCAAAACAAAGCAAATTTTTTTACACCTCCATAGGCAAGCAGACTTGAGAGATAAGTATTATTTTTCTTTTGTTTTTTCCGTTTTCGATTGGTTTTTATTGTTACCTGAGCGATTGATTTTATTTTATATTTAAAACCGACGGTATAACCGTTAAGTATGCGGGTATTGTTGCTTTATAATGGTTCATGATTTGCAAAAGGATAATTTTAAAAAAAAGTATTTTCATTTTTCATAAATATTCGCGCAAATATGTTAACAAATTTTTATTAACAAAATTTTAATAAAAAAAAGGACTTTTTATGCTTTTTATGTTAATCCAATTTCTTACAATGACATTTTTTGGGGAAAACCACTTTCCTCGGGCTTGATGGTCATTGCCTTTCATTTTTAACTCCATAAGACAACGGCCATTAAGCCAGAGGAAAGTGGTTTTCCCTGAAAATTGTCAAAAGATTTTTTTTTTATAAAGTTTGAATTGAATCAGGAGCTTTAAAAACCGGCAGCACTTCAAAATGAAAATTAAACGAATACTAGAGATAGAGTTTAAGTTAAGCTTCAAGCTAGAATAGAAAAATCTATGACAGGATTGACAACGATTTGGAAAATTTAAAAATGAAGTTTTGAACAGCTGGCATCGAAACGGTGTTACACTGAATTTTTAATTTAAGTTCGGTGTAACGCAGCTTTAAGTTTAAGAATGAGGCCCAGGGTTCGTTCGAGTGTTGAAGCAGGGGTTTTTTTTTAAAACCGCTCGTCTCTACAGAAAACCAGAGCGACGGTTGGCCTTTTGTTCCAAACTCTGGCTTCCGATAATATTAGGTACATATCCAGAAATTTCATTCTTCTTCTTCAACAATTCTTCCAGACTTCATATTTTAAGTTCTTAAAAAAGTAAATCATGAACCGTTCACATAGCTAATAACTTGTTTAGCCTTAAATGCAACCGTCGGAAAAAAAACTTTAAGTGAATTCAAATCAAAAAGCTATGAGAAAAAAAGTAAGCAAAGTTCTTTTATTTTGTATAGATATAAGTTTATACAATAAATTTATTTTAAAATAAAAAGTGTGAGGAGTAGATCAACTTAAAAAAAACAAAGCCTTAATAATATTGATTAATTTTTTTGTATCCAACATTTATATACATATACATACAATACATACATTATTATATATATTTATATAACTTTATATAACTTTCAATTTATTACTAATTGTGTATCTATTTAGATAGAAATTGTTATTTATACGATAGTACGAAGTATTTCTTGTAATATGCATTTTTTTTCATTACTTAGGACAGTTAAGTAGAAGCATATCTACCGCCATAAATGAGGACGAAATAAACACACACTGACAGACACACACTCATTTATTCTTTTTGAACATAGCGATTTATCCAATAACTCACGTTGCACTTCTAACGATCCTTGATATTTTTACTTGTTTACACTTATACGAGAAATATTTTGTTGTGTTGATCGATTTTTTTTATTTAAAATTTATTTTAATAATTAATTTAAAATATTAAACTAAAATTTACAAAAAACGGAAAGTTATTTTAATTTCGGATTTAGATAATATATACTATATCATTAAATACAAGTTTTAAAAATTGAAAGCAACATTAACTCTTAAGAATAAACTAAAAACATTATATACAAAGTAAAAAAATGCTACGTACAAGTTCTTATTATATTTTAATCCTTCTTATTTATTTGTTACTGTTGAAATAAAAAAAAAATGAAATAAATTTGCATACAAGGGGTTTTATTTAAGAACAGGCTTCTTGCATGTCGAAGCCATCGGCACACTTTAAAAATAAGGCATTTAATCGGCAACTCTTGTTTTTATTCATTAGTCGTCTATTGCGAACTAAGGAACATCAACCTTAGGAGATCTTTTGCGCCATGAACATCAGAATAGTTTAAGACAGGAGGTTACTTACCTTCCGTACGAATTGATTACGCTGCTAGCGGAGGAAATCTTTATGTCTTCCGTACTCAATTGTTCTATTAGTTTTCTTTAATAGAAAGTGAGCATTCGGGAGAGTTTACTATTTTGATTTTAAAGAGCGCTGTCAAAAATATAATATATGCTTCTTTTTAACTAAACACTGTTTAATAGTTTTAATTTAGTCTAACTAACACAATAAATAGTTTGCTGTCAGTGATCTTTTCTTATTTTAATTTTATGATTGAATTCATAATTCAAATTAATATTTTTATATTCAAGTTTTAAGACAATTGACCACAAGTGCCACAATAAAGCTTATGCTTAACAGATGTTTTTGCTTAAAAAAAATGATCATTGGAATGATCAGTGAAATATCAAATCAATTTAAACAAAATTCCAAATATATTTTTCCAAATCGAAAAAAATTTAAATTATAAGGTTATTTTAGTACCAATAAAAGCCGATATAAATAGTTTGCGCAATCATCTTAAAGCATGAAAATAAACTTTCAATGACACCAAACCATTGATAGCCATGATTTGGCCCTAAGTGAATGTAAACAAACTAATAAAAATTATTAAAAAATATATGCAAAAATAGATTTCCAAACATGACAGGCGACTCAATTAAGTCAATGCCAACCTGTCCGTATGTGTGAAATGTTTAGGTCCTTAAATTGAGCTAGGGAGCTAAAACTTGGTGTGTAGCTTGTACTTTTTTTTTTTATATAAAATAAGCAAATCTGTAAAATACTTCCGCAATTGACTTAAATGTAAGATAAGCTTGAATTAATTATTTGTTTTAAGACTCTTTGATGAAGTTAAACAAGGCCTAAGAACTCAAATTTTGTTGTGTAGTAATAGTCGCTAAAAAATTTTAACTGGACAGAAATTCGAACGCCCGCACCTTTGATCATGCCGACTTCTACCATGTTAGATCTTTAGTTAGTTAGAGTTTCTTTATGGTTCTCACAAAAAGCTTGATGCATTTTGTTATTAAAAATAGAGTGGCGCAACAGCTCGAGGTGAACCAGAGCCAACTTCTCAACAATGTATGCTGGTGTGTTAATTTCTTTACATACAAGGGGACCTACAATTTTTGCCGAATCCGAACGGCAGTTTGAGAAGTTTTTCAAGACAAATCATACTGTCGGAGGGCTTGTCAGACCCTCGCGGAGGTGGGGACCGTGAAAAAGAACAAGTCTTTTTTTTTTTTTAGGTGACGATGGCAGGATTCGAACCAAGACCTCCGGCGTAGTAAGCACACACACTAACCACTACGCCACGGCACCCCGCATTTTGTTATTAGTCCCCGCCAATTTTTTTGGGCCTATGCAAATTATTGACTCACAATGTATGTTTTCATGTCAACAAACTTTATTATGCATATAAGCTTACAGGGAAAATGTAGGCACGGGTATTTAGGAGTTTGTTACAAACGAACTCTTGCACTTCTACTCTTTTGTTTTTAGTGGGGAACTTTCTGCAATTTAAAATATTGTTATATATTATGACTCGAAAAACAGAAAAAACTAAAAACTTCTTCGTTTTAGTTCCTCATAGGTATCGCGCACTCGAAGACAAACCAAAAAAATCTTTAATTCACTAAATCTAAGTCTTAAAAGGATTTTTAAGATATCACCTATTTAAACAAATAAAGGATCTTTTGGCATTTTCGGTGAAGGGCTCCGAAAAAAGCGGTATGCATGAATGTTTGCCGTTTTTTGAGTTATTGCTATCCCTTACTCCTCTTATTACCTTGTTTATCCGACTATATATCGAATTGAATATTGTAACCGTTTTGACTCACACCGATTCCACTGCCATGTTTATGCGCAAACTAATCAAGTAGTTTCAAACTAACCGGTTTGAAATTAAGTTTTACTTTTATGTCAAACTCGAAAAAATTGACAAACATTCAAAAGTCAATCGATTCAAACCGATTCAACCGTCTATGGAGTCCGTTTAAATTTGATAATACCGTCGGTTTAAATTTGATATAATAATAGGTTCCGGGAGCTCAGCTCAGAAAAAAAGTAAGCAGATCTGGATGGCCGCTAAGACTTAACTTTTTCAGCAAGTGAATATTATAACTTCTTACTGCAGAGACGACCAGCAGCTGCTTCGCTTCATTTTTAAGAATAATCCCATCATGGGCCTAATCATAGTTATCATTGGTTTGCATAGTTGAAAATTTTATTTTTATGTCCTTAGACGAATGAGCAAGCGATTTTGGCTATTATTGGTATAAAAATAAAGCTTTTGCGTTACGGTGTATATAAATTACATTAAAACTTTTCTCTAAATTGATTTTTGCTATTTCACTGTTCATTGGAATTTCATGGATAATTCCAATGATCTGTTAAAATAATAAAAGTCAATTTAAAGAAGTCTTAATATGCTTTTTATATATTTTTTATGCAATAAAAACTGAAAAATAACATAATCCCAAACTGGACAAAAATTACTAAATCATTAGACATTAAACTTCAGTCACGAAAAAGCTTTGCCCTCAAGCCGAAATTGACGAATTTATCCATACTCCGACTCCGGGATTTGTTTACAAATGTGAGTAAATTCGTCATTTGGTCCGTTCCATACAATTCAGTTTTGGCGGTTTTAAATCAGCCGATCGTGGAGTGTAAATTGTTGTTGCTTCTGCGCATTTACCGCAACGGAAAGATTATTAAAACAGACTTTTTGAAAGCCCTATAAAAAACGTAAACGAATTGGTGTTGGACAAGAGGGACGCAAGTTGACAAGGGTATTGGACAAATGGGTGTTGAGGTAGGAAAATACCCAGTTATTCAGTAACTTATGTTCCGGGACATGTTTGTCTTATTATCATTCATCTTTTCCTTTGATTTCTTCCATCAAAATAAATATAAAAACTCATTTTTTAAAATTTATTTTTAAAATGCTGCTTTGCTGCAAATCTCTTCTTTTTATTTTGCACTTTATTTGAGAACAAAAACAAAAATATATGTATATAATATAACCACATTTTATGTATATAAGTATCCATATTTTATAAATAATTAACGTTAGTGGTAAAAAAGAATAATTTTACATGCATACATTACACACATATATGTATAAGTATGCAAGGTAGACATAAAATAATATATAAAAAAACTTCTATACATATATAATCTTTTAAATTTTAGTTTTCTTTTTATGCTTATAAACAATTTTTTTTATGTATTGCTGTATTTTTATATTATATTGAATATATACTTTTTTATGTTGTTGAGATCGCATAATCAACTAAAGGGTAGTGTACTCGTGTAATAATATAATTTGTAAACATTTTGGTCGTACCTACGTCATAGTTGTACGTCAATGCAATAAATTTAACGGTTTATTCTTTACTTTAAAATATTTTTGAATTATTTAAGACATAATAAAACTGTTTCCTGTACAAATTCCTTTGTTTTCACACTCTACTTATACGGATTTTGAACCCATGTAAAAACTACGCAAATTTTTATGATCCTACGATAATATTTGTTCTTTAATTTCAATCGAAGTGTTGTGTATAAGAGTTTTTTTTTTAAACTTTGTTTCGTAATTTTTTTTTTGTTTTATTTATATTTAACTATGTTATTTTATGAAACGTATATATGTACTAGATTAAGCTAACTAAGATCATACTAGTGTGGGGCTCCTTAATCTGGCGGAAGGTATGAAAATAATCTATACTTTTCGCGAATATGAGGGCGAACGTCTTCACGCTGTAATACAAATAAAAATGTACGGTAGAAAAATTTTTAAAATTTTAAAAGATTAGGTATAGCATACCATTTCAGCTAGTCGCTCTAAGAATGGCAACACTTTAAGGAGCTCAGAATCAGTCTGATCCATAAACCAACTTTCAATTGGTATCCCATTTTCCAATTGATAACTAAAAAGAAAAAAGAAGAATATAACTTTTAAGGCTTTCGCGGTTGTTTGATAACATTTCACTAAATTTTCGGATAAGCCGCGCTTTATTTTTATATTTTATTAATTTTAATGAGCACAATCAGTATTGTGCTCATTAAAATTAAATTTGTGAAAATTTTAATGAGCACAATACTGTTTTCCGGTGACCACGCTCGATGCAACCCGATGCGAAACGGTCGGGGTGAGTTTCAGTATTGTGCGTATCCGAGAATTTAGTGAAATGTTAAAAAGAAGAATGTTTTGAATTAGGACACAATTGAACGCCAAACTTTGTCAACATTGTTAACAAGGCAAATTGCAGAAAAATATAAATTTTTGACAAAAAATGGTCCCGAATAGTAGGCATACAAAGGCAAATCTCGTGATATTGTCGAATTTTGAGAGAGAATAAGTCCGTCACCGATAGTTTAATTAGTTGAAGCTGTATCCGGAATAGGTAAAGTTACGAGGATCAAGTTTTAAAACTTGATTGAAACAAATTATTTTCCAACGTCTTCTAACAAACGGAAGAAATTTACAAAAGTTGTTGGGTTTATGGTGTGTTTATTCGCTGAGGAGTTTAAAAAGTGCTGTTAAAGTCAGAACAGCATTTTTCAATTAGCAAACAAACGGGGTAATCATTTTAATTGCCATCTCCTATTTCCTTATCGCCGTTTTGTTCCATTCAACTACCCGGGGTTAACCAAATTGTTACAACTTACCCGAACGCCTGCGGTGAGTTGTCTATAATGATGGTCTTTGACAAATCTCTTCCGAGTATGGTTAGATCCTTAATGTAATTTCCATTCACGAAAACGCAGTGCTCACGAAACAAGCGATACCTGCAAGTAGTTAAATGCAAACACTGTACAACCGCATACATATTTTTTTTTTTAGCAAACTCACTTTATCCACTTTCTTTCGGGATCGAGTAAATTCAACAGCTTGTCAGCGTATACCCTCTTTGATGCGGTAAATAGAATAACTTCGAAAATCTGTGACACCCTCTCGAGGAACTCACGGAAATGCGGTCGCGTTCTGACGAATACTGTGTACTTACAGTCCTGAAACGAAAACCCATTTTCATGAAACATACTCAGAATGAAGAACTGCGAGAACTCACCTGAAATAGCACAGGAAACTTAAAACTAGCATCGGATAACTCTTGCAGACTACAGTGCACAAGAGTTTCATCCAAGTCCAGTACCAGACTGAACTCGGGACTTGATCTAGTCTTAAGCGGTAATGCCGGGCATTTGGCGCGCATGTCAACAGTCAGCGGTGGCAAGTGCTTTATGAAAACATACGGATCGAAGGTGTCCCACTGCATTTCCTCTTGGCGAGTGTCGGGTATCTCTTCCACCTCGGGACATTCCTCTTCGATTGTGCCCACGTGCGACAACGACAGAGGAGTGGTACAGCCCTCCAAAGCGGCTGTGTACATCAGATTTGTCATCGCGGCTGTTGTGGCGTGCATGTCTTGTTGATACGACGCAACATTGTGTATGAGGGTCTCCACTTCTATAGTATTGTTGTAGGCGTTGCAGCCCGACGACGAGGTCGACGATGAAGACGACGTAGACGAGGAAGATGAGCTGTGATTGATGCTTACCCCGTTACCGACCTCAGCTATCGATGAAAATATGGACGTCGGATTAGCCGGCAGATTTGTCAATGCTTTTAGGTTATCAATTGCCGTTTGCTGATAGTACGAGGATGATTGTGACGAAGATGAGTCCTGCTCGTAGCCATTGCACGTGTCCGAAAAGTGGCCTGTCTCTGTACAATTGAGTAGAGTATGCGCTAGTATTGGATTATAAGGCAGCAGATCAGCAAGGTGAGAGTAATCCGAATTGGTCATTGTCACACTCGCCATCAAAGTCGCCGAAGATGACGATGGCGCTGTTGCGGTAAACGTCGAAGTGTAGGACGACGAATGACTTGTGCAGTTGTGCTGATAGGACTCTGCAAACGATGTTGTCGTGGAGCCTGCCTTGTCAACAACATCATCGAACATAGAAATCGATATTATGTCTTGCGAACTGCGCTGAAAATTGTAGAACCCAAAGTTTGTTGTTGTTGTGCTGCTGCTACTAGAGGAACTCAAGAACTGCGACGAAGAGGGGAAGTAACTCTGATCGAATCCTGTTACACTTGTTGAAGTGGTCGCAGGTGCCAAGAAAACTTGCGACTGCTGATGACAAGTTGTTGTGACTGTTGCGGCTGGCGTCTTAAAATCAAGATAAGGAGTAGCAGTGAAGCCACAGAATGAAGACAAAGCTGTGTCCGTGGCATTCCCTGAGGGGACACAACACAGCAAGTCTTCGGTGGTGGAATCAACTTCTGGCGAAATCATTTCCAGCATCCGTCCCGCAGAAATTGAATGTTGTAGCTCGTAATCCGTTGTACTGTCGCATTCCGTAACACTAGTAAGATTGCTTTCATCCGGCTGGACGAGCGCTGACTTAGACAGAGAAATTTCCTCTGTGGTTGAGACAGGCTCCTCTGCATCGCTTGTAGGTGAAATTGAAACTGACGGTAATTCAGTAATTTCCGTTGTCCTACTATCGACGACTGTGCTGTTTCCTGTTATCGAGGAAGTCGTCGAAACACTGCAGCTATCGGGTTCGTCACCCTTCGTAGTATCGTCTTTCAGCTTTGTCTTTGGCGGTGGGAAGCTACCAAATACGAGAGGAGCTGACGTACTCTTCACAGCTACTGTCGAAGCAACAGAGTCGCATTTAACACTATCCGTCGGCGAATAGTTTAGCAACTCCTCGCCGCGCTTGGAGGCAATAAGCTTTTTTCGTGTACAGACCCCTCCGCTTCTTTCGTACAGGGCCATTCGGACAGCTTCCTTTTTTCGCCATCGATTTTCCTTCTCGGTGGAGGTCCTCCTTCGTTTCGTATTCAATAGTTTTTGTTGGTGAGATAGCAATCCGCCCAACGATGTCCTGGTACCCATTGGCCGTTGCCCGCCTATGACCACGCTTAAATTATTCGCAGTCGTCGTATTGAGACGTTTCACAATTGCTGGCGTATTTTTATTGCACTTGGAGGTGGTTAGACCAGTTGGAGTCGTCGAGGAAGTCGCCGGTAAAGTTGTTTTGTTGCGTGAACAACTATTGCTCATGCTGTTGCTTTGAGTTATTTGCAGGCTTTTGATACTTTTCGGTGTTGGTTTCAAGCGTCTGGGTGATATAAGGGCAACCGACGCCGTTGTAGAACGCATACTGGACCGACGCAATCGTCGATCCCTTCTATCACTTCTTAGAAGCATCTTCGTTAAGTTGCGTCTTACTAAAATTATTAAACGAAATGGAACATATTCAGAATGGCGAACGTGATAGTGAATATATTAATTTATTTTTGTTAAGAAATACATACACATCATTCTTGTTTATATTAAACTTCTAAACTAAACGACTAAAATTTTAATAAAATTCGGAATCACGATACCCAAGTCCATTTACTAATACAAAAAAAAATTTAAGAAATTCAACTCTTACGTAGGAACGCTAAATTTATGCGCTATTAAAGAAAATTGCATCTTTTAAAGGTTCTATCTCAAGACGCTGGGATTCCTCAGAAAAGCTGGAGACTGATCGTGGTCATAAAACGTCACAAAGATTTTAGAATTCAGAATGCTTTACAGAATACTTTAAATACAGGTGTGTTAAAGAAAGAGCGAGTTTGGAGCTGAAATAAAAAAGGCAGGCACAAGTAGACGCGATATCGGAACGTTTTAAAATAATACCGCCAAAGGCCTTTTGCTAACACGCTTAAAGCATACTCTAAAAGGAGCATTTTGATTCATTCGCATTTTGGCCCCACCAGCAAAATATTGATTTTCTTTTGCTGTGAAAGCGCTTAAGAAAAATAAAGCAGTTACCCCAATCAAAGCCAGTGAGCATTTTGTGAGCTGCTGCATATTATCTCTGAGCGTTTTTCGGAAGCAGAAAGTTTGCCTGTCATTTCTGACTTTCACTTCCTTTTTTCAAGTCAAAATGCAATTTAATTATGACATCAACTGGCCGCCAAGAACATGGATTTAATGCCGTTGGATTTTTTTTAGGTTTTCTTAAGAGTCCCATCTATAAAAAAAAATCAACCTGAAGCTTTAAAGCAGTTTAAAAAAAAAACAACATCCGACAAGTTTTGTTCAAGACAACCATCAAAACTTAAGAAAAGATTTCCAAAAATTGAGTCGAACTAATCGATTTCTGCAGAAGAGGGCGTCATTTATGTGAAGTCATCCTTATCAAAGTCGCCTTACACTGTTTTTCCCCCCCCTAGGCAAGACATATTACAGGTACCCTACTATAGCCACTTTCTGTTTTTAAGCACCACAAACGTAAAATCCAAATTTACCTACCTGCCTCATCAAAAAAACTCATTAAGAAATTCACCCAAAAAAAAAATATTTTCCGAGACAAGCTAAAAACTATTTTCAAATAAAATTAAAATATTCTCTGTACCCCTCTGATCTCATAAGGGTGGCGTAGCAGTTCGCTCGCGACGCGCTCTAAATTCTATTTATAGAAAATATTCAAAACATGTATTTATCGCCATCACCAGTCAGGAATCGAACCTAAACGATGATCACACAATGGCTGCTGATATGTACTATCTGCCCCACCCACGTTTGTGCACATGTAGTAGCGCGCAAAGAATTTGGCACTTTCTTCTTAAATCCTTCTGCCACAATTTAAGAAGCATAAAATGTTAAATCTTTCCTAACGGCGTAATTTATTCTGTAGCAACAAAAATACTGATAAGATAAAAAAAAAACTCAATAAAAACTGGCTGATAAGCGAAGCTTCTATAAATTCAAAAATACGAATTGCCTCCTCTCGACTTGCTGACAGATATGAGAGAAATCTCTAATTACTGTCCCAATGTCGTTGTTTTTTGTTTTGGACTTGCCTATCACCTACAACCAGATACTTTTCCTTCACAAAGTGTAGTAGGTTGCATAATCTTTTAATCAATCATAGTAGGTATAGGTACCATGTGTGCGTGGGGGACGTAGGTCCATTGCGTATGTATGAGTAAAGTGTTGAATGCTTAAATTAGGATGTATCCATCAAAAGGAGGCAAAATGAAAACTGTCCAAAAGCCCTGCCCCCACCAAATGGCACACAGCCATGGTGATATATCAATCCTTGGCAGTCAACGTCATTCACCTCCTTAGCAACATCCTTATAAGCCGCACCGCGTCGTCCGATAACCCTTCCCTCCCCCAACAATGTGTTCGGCCGCCACCCACACCACACCTCGCCGAAGGACAGCGAGTGTGTGCTGCTGGCATTTTCCGTCACCTTAAAGTGAAAACCGAAAGGAAAACACACATACGCACAGCGCGGCGGTCAAACAGAGTGAAATAAGGAAATACAGTCCCTCCAAAAGCAGTACACTCTAGAAAACTGGTTATTTTTGTTTTATACTGCACTTGTTGTACCACAAGAAAAGTGCGCACCGAGCGCCGGGCTATAAGAGGCCAGTATGAAAAGACTCGACTTTGGGGGAGGAACAGTAAAACTAGTGAATATGCAAAGAATAATAGAAAAAAAGGAAAAGTTGTTTGAAAACATTTGACGTCATTAGCAGCAGTAGCACCACAGAGAAACAAACCCCAGGCAGGAAACTATATTATATGCCCGCCCAAAGTAGAATCACTCGCACAAAGCGGACCAACGAAAAATAAAAACAAAAAAAACATCGCTAGTATAGTGTGCGAAAGAAGAACTTGCACAAAAATACTTACGTGGATATACGTTACATGTATGCAGAAAAATAAACTAAAAACAAACAAAAAGAAACGACAATATTGAGGAGCAAATCAGCAGAGACACCTCATCTCATCACTCTGATCTGAAGTGAAGAATTCTCGGTTGTTGGGTAGCGCTGCTTTGGAGTCAGAGTTGCCATACAAAGCACTACACACTTAGACCGTCCATTGGATACCTAGTTAACTATTTTTTTAAATAAAATCTTATTATTTCTTAAAATCTTATCTAAATTTTAAACAAATCTTAGGGCTTTTCATCTTTTCTTTATAATCAACACGATTGAACAATTTTTTTAATTTTGGTTTCAAGATTTTTTTTTGCACACAATGTTTTTATTTTACTTTCCTAGATTTTTGTCTTCTAGGTACAAATGGATCAATCATCTAGTAACACTGTCAACAGAAGACTGGGCGGCATAAAGCCCAGCTTAAAACAAGATGTGGTTATCCACTACGGGCCAGTTTTCAGTGCGAAATCATCAGAGTTTTGGAGTTAAACTAAGATTAACCCCAGAAATGGCGAGAGCAGCTCTCAGTGTAGAGTTCACTTCGTCAGTAAACCAAACCACAGCTTTGGAAAATACATTTGAACAAATACTACAATGCTATTGAAAAGAAGTCGACGTCACGCCTTTTTTTACAAAAAAAATGTTTCCACATCATAAATGCGGTTCTGAGCTTGACAGGGGTCAATTGGGCTGGGGTATCCAACGATTCGCCTAGATGGATTGTAACCCGCCCACTATTTTTTGTACAATTCATACAGCAAAGAATACCAGCTTGCCAATTTGCCAGCTGCCGGTATGATTATTCGTGATAATAAAAGTTCAATTTTTCAAATTAATAATTTTTCTGTTGTTTGTTTAATTGGTTTTTTACGTGATTTTTTTGCGGTTTATAAGGTGTTTTAGATATAAATAAATTAGCGTTAGATTAGGTTACAACAAGGGTAAATGGCCCACACAGCACAACAAAACCATATGAGTGTCTCAGTCAGGTAATTAATGTGAACACTCTGAGTCGTCACTCTGCCAATAGAGCACTGGCAGTCAGATCAAAATATTGTGGCCGAAAGCCTTAAAATTTTAAGCAAAAAGTGCCTTGAAAAAGAATTTTTGTTTAAAATTTGTTTAAAATTTTACCGTAGGCTAAATCCGACTTGATGTCGATAAACTTCAAGTTCGCAGTAATCGCAGATTAGTACCCGGTGGGAACAGAGTATTGATCACGAGATTTGTTGAATATTTCCCTTGATCAGTTAAGTAAGTCAGAGACTTGGAACTAGCGATAGCGCTCGAATTGTATTAAGGATGTTTTTCTAAAAAAAAAAACAGTAAGATCTAGCCCATAGGAAAAAAGAGTTCCGTATTTTTATGAAGCACTACTTTTTGAGTTGTTAGATATTAAGGGCAATTTTTTAGCACAAAAGATGCTGAACTGGACGTCCAATTTACGCCACACAATTAAGAAATCTTTAACAAATTTCACGATAATGTGTTGGTGTTCAACAATCCCAAATCAATGTTCGTGAGAAAATGATACCGTTGTTTCAATCTTGCATGAGTATTTGTGTATTAAAAAATTATTGTTAAAGTGACCATCAAATTTTTTATTCACGGTCTAAAAACGGATTCGGATAAACGCATACGCAAGCGAATGTACTCAAAACCGGGCTTAAAGGTTCCGTCAACTGATAAAGTAATGGCAGCGGTTTTCTGAGAACGCAACTGCATAGTTTTTGGTTTTGACTTTTTGCAAAATTAAATACGATAACTAAACAGGACTTGCCGTGGTTGAAAAAAGCAATGTCGAAAAAACCATGTTTGTGACGTTTTTTTCATACGTTGATGGTTTCAGTTCCCTTTTTCAAGTGTCAAACTGTTAAGTATGAAAAAAGGTTGAAAGGAGCATTAAAACGTGTGTGAAAAGAGTTAATGAGATTTATGAGAACTTTTATACTATGCCTCCACCGACCATAAAAGAGATATTAAAAGTAAATCCTAAAGTGGGTCCATCAGACAAACATAGAATTAATTTGGTACGAGCTCTCTTTTTTCTGTCTTTTAAGCCCTTAAAATGAAACGACGACAGCTTTTCCCAAGAGCAAAAAAAGTTTCGTTTTCGTTCTATTGAATCCCAATAGAAAGCGTATTTATGAGAGATCTGTCATACGTGCAGAGTTTCCATTTCTTTTTTCGCTTCACGAGCGTTTGTAACAAAGGTGTGCGAAAAGGGTTTAAACTGGTTAATAAGATTTATGCCGAGGGGATTTAAATTTGAATGGTATATTCCGAGATTTAAGGGAGATTGAGAGATTTATGTTAATCGCAGATTAGTTTTCGGTGGAGACAGAATTAATTTACTTTAAATTTCTTGCCGAGAGCATCTGAATTTTTATGGTAAATATCGAGCTTAGACAGAGATTCGTTGAGGATTAAGCTATATAAATCGTGGATTAATCTCCGGTGGAAACGTGGTATTTGGACCAGTTTTCGGCAAAATGTTAATCCCGATGGAAGATGTTAATTAGATGGGAGGAGTGATACTGAGTTGTCCCGTAGAATTGGCCAAGCTGAAGCAATAATAAAGGAACTGCGCCGGCCGGTCTTCAGGAAAGCTGAACTTGGAGTGAAAGCAAAGATCTCAGTTTTCAATTCAGTGCTCGTTTCGACCCTCATCTATGGTCATGAAATTTGGGTAATGACAGACCGAAATTTGGGTAATGACCGAGATGCGAGCGCGTCGCCTCCTGGTAGGCCAAGAAACAGGTGGTGGGATCAGGTAAAGAACCTCTCTGAGTCCCGCCAGAGTCTCTTGAGTTGGTGGCGGAGGATCAAAAAAGATGGAAGGACCATTTAGGCAACCTCGCTCCGCGAACCTTTTAAAGGATAAGCGGCATTCGAAAATTACGATGATGTTAATCCCGTGTTAAATCTACACCAATAAATCCCGAAATAAGACAATTCTAGAGTTGGACTAAAAGATCATTTTTCAGTGCAGGGCTAACACCGTCAATAATGTCACCGAAATCACGTAGGTACTCCCAACTTTCTGTCACTCCTGATAGAAAAAATCATAAAAACTCGAAAACACTCTCATGCTCAAAGACCACATAAAAAAGATTATGTTTGGATCTTTGAAACATAATTTCTGGGAGTAACCTCAGTTTACATCCTCTTAATTAAGGGTAAGATTATCAGTACACCTGTCGAAAAAAAACTAGCCTCGACTATATAAAAGTTCATGCAAAGATTTTAGACATCATATATCTTATGGCTTAAGCGAATGTTAAAAAAAAATTAAGCTTGTCTGGCAACATCGTGCCAATTGGACAATATCGCAATCAGCCTTTAAAAAAAAGTCCAAGTGAAAATGAATTTCAAAATATGACTAAAAGTTGAAATCTGTACGAACCGAAGCACCGAAACCAAAAGAGAAACACTAAATCCGTCGTATATTTGCAAACAATCATACAAGCAAGTGTATGTATGTAGCAAAAATGTATGCGCACTTGAGGTGGAAAATAAAGAACCGAACGAATGAAATGGGCAAGCAGAGACGACAGACGAACGACGGGTATAGTAGAGGCAGAGACAAAAATCAAAAGAAAATAAAATAAAGCAAAAAACCAAATGATCAACATTTTTTCCCGCCTTAAACTAAATTTTATGTTAAACTGCGAAAAGTTGCTTTTCCAAAAGTTTAACATCACAAAACAATGAATTATTGAGAGAACTTTTCAAATTGGAGCCAGGAAAATTCTGTCACTCGATTGCAGGATGAAATTTATGTGCAAAACACAGGACGGCAGTGAAAATCTCCTTCCACCAACTGGAAATTAGGAATTTTCAAAACACTTACCGTTAATTATTAGAACTAAGCACTTTATTCACACTTCGGTAACATTTTTACACATTTTCGAGGGAATTTCATTTGGGAAATTAATTAAAACTCGGGAGCCAATTTGTGTCGGACTGAAAACTCATTTGTATTCCAACCCAATATGGCGGCGAATTTTTTTCTGAAAGAAATTGTGGTTTTCTATGCGAATGGGCGGAAGTGTAAGCGAGACGACCGCATTGCTGGCATTTTTAGTTTCTACGATATCTACGTGATGCGATGTTATTTTCTAGTGGCGAGGCGATGTCAAAATGTGGGCAAAGCGATAAGCGAACTTGTGTTGTTGCGGTGCAAGCGATGTTATATATTTACACAGCATTTGTTTACAAGGCAAAACAAAACAGACAGAAACATGTTAAATCCCACAGTGAAACACTTCGAGGTTATGAACTTTTAACATCTATTTATTCGAAACAATTTTTCTTATTTTAAAACATTGAACCGTCGAGGAACTCCAGGCTGTCGACAGTTTCAATTGCCATGTCAACGTCCCTCTTTTGGATGGTTTTCTTTTTAGTTTGCGTCGTGCAGTGGTACGCCTCTCTAGCTATGGATGCGATGAAGAGCTCTGTTGCACGGGTGACACAAAAGACGGCTTCATTGGAAGCAATGTGGAGGTCTGGGTCTAGCTTCATTATATTCCTTATTCGGGCGAAAGGAAGTTGAAAAATTTTCTGTTGATCACCTGTTTTGTCTGCCTTTTCTACAAAAACAAGGCCTTGAATTTAGTTACTTTTCTGGAATCACATTTGATTACCTTTCAGAGGCTCGGATGTAGTAGATCCATTTTCGTTGACTTCTGCAGGGGCTGCATCAGTAGCCTCCACCTCCTCGGTAATTTCTTCGATTTCATTGTCGAATGCTGGGACAATTTCTTCGGTGATTTCTTCTTCAAACAAGTCCTCACTGGCCATTAATGTATAGATGGTTAAGGTAAGGAGCGTTGTTTTGTTATATTCCAAAAATGCAGTAGAGGTAGAAACAATTATTTATTCTTTTAAAAACTGGGTGAAAGGCGGGTTTTATCGAGACGTCAAAAGTGTTCAAAACAAACCGAAAAAACGGGGAACGTGCGATGTTCTTCAAAAGTGCTACCAAATTGCACCAAATATGTTTAAGTGCTGCCATAAGCTTAACCACAAATTACTGTATTGAATATTATTATCGCCCACGTAGTAAGGAAATGTAAATTTCAGAAATTATATTAAACATAATGGGCCATATTAATAAAATGAGGGAAGTCGAGTGGAGTGTAGTGTACTGTGCGAGTGTGTGATGTTGCCGGAGTGGAGTGCGAAAAGTCGTATGAAATAATCTACACTCAACTTTTGAGTAATCACTTACATAGAATGAGGGCACTCAATTGTCATATAAATTTTTTCCTTCACATATAAGTTTAATAAGTCAAAAACAATACGAAAGTCTATTTGACAACTTCAAAATTTGAATTTTTCCTTGAAATATATACGGTAAATCAAGTTACAAGGTAAGCTGAGTACATTTTTCAGCTTGCGCATTAAATGCTGTAGAATTGGTTGGATTGAGCTAGAATGGTACTTCTGACGCCAAGGTTATAAACAAGATACAGGGTATGTAAAAATTAATGAATTTTGTTCCATGCAACTGCAAGTTAGTTTTCATGGTAATTCTAGTGACAAGGGCAAATAATTGCATAAATTATGCAAATCAAGTCATTCATTAGGTACGAACAAAATTATTAACTAACTATCATTAGGTCGTTCAGTTACTTGAGGAAGCTTTATTGCTTCCTCAAGTTTTTGACTCTTCACTCCATTTTTATTAACATGAAAATTAAAATTTCCGAGTGCACGATGGAAATTTGGAGAGTTCACTTAAATGTCACAGAATCTGGAGTAGTGTGGAGAGGAGTATATTTTTTTAAAATATGCTTTATTCATATGAAATACACTTCTCTCAAGTAAGGCTGAGTGCACTCGACTTCACTCATTTTATTAATACGACCCAATGACAGAAATACATATTGCTAAGGGAGGCACCGGCTAACTACTTTTTCTAATAAGCGCATACTAAATATTTGCTTTTTTAGTTGCTTCGTTTATATCACGGGCTACTGAATAACAAGATATTCAACCTGCATCCCTCTGACCCTCAGTTGGAAACAAATGACAGAGTTTGTGTAAATTCGTCAATTTCAGCTTGTGGGCAAAAGTTTTACGTGTCAGAAGTTGAATATCTAATTATTCAGTAATTTATGATTCAGTAATTTATGATAGCATACAAGTACCAAACGAATGCAAATTATGCATATTAACATATTAATATGCATAATTTGCATTCGTTTGGTACTTGTATGGTTTTTTATGTTGAGTTGGCATATTTGTAACTTGAATATGCAATAGCAGGAACTAATTTCAATTTTTGAATGCTGTTATTCGATCTACTCGACTCAGCTGAACTTAAGTCTCCTCTGCTTATGCTGAAAAAATTTGGTCGGAATTCCATAACTCAACTCAAACCCTCAACTTTTGCATAGATATTCTAAAATATAATTTTTCACAGAAACACGCAACGCAACTTCCATTTCACATACAAAAAAAAAAAAAAAAAAAAACAAGCAAAAAAGGTCATAGAGCTCTCCAAAGCTTGATCCGGGACTAACCCACCAAATTTCGAGAGTTATGCCGAGGATAAGCTTGGATAAAAATTGACTGAACAACAGCAAGGATGATCCCGCACTGAAAAACTGACCCCATAACTCGCACTCAAAAAGTGGCTAAAACTATGTCTCCACTGGCAATTAAAATAATAATAGCGGGAGACGATTGAAAATAGATCCAAAACTGGCTCCACTGGAGAAATATAGGGTTAGTTTGACACGAACACTCCGTTTCTGCCATTTTGGCTCTCAAAAGAGAAAGGCGATGTCATTTTCCAGGAGCGAAAAACGATTTTCGCTGTAAAAATCACAATAGAGAACATACTTGTGACAGAATTGTCGTACATGGACAGTTAGGTGTCGTTTTTTGATTCTCAAACTGTTATAAAGAGAGAACTGTTATACGGGAGGTTTTATTTTTCATCACATGTCGAGAGGAATCAAATTTGTATGGTAAATCGCGTAGTGGTTAGTGTGTGAGCTTACTACGCCGGAGTCCTGACTCCGAATCCTTCTATCGTCACCTGAAAAGAAAGACTCGTTCTTTTTCACGGTCTCCACCGCCGTGAGGGTGTGACGAGCCCTCCGAGAGTATCATTTGTCTTGAAAAACTTCTCAAAGTGCCATTCGGATTCAGCAAAAAAATTATAGGTCCCCTTGTATGTGAAGAAATTAATACACACAGCATTAATTGTTGAGAAGTTGGCCCTGGTTCACCCCAACCTGTTGCGCCACTCTATTTAATTTATTTAAATCGCGTGATTTGTAAAGGATTTAACTGAGATTTCATCACGGATTAGTGCTCGGTGGAAAGACATGGTATAAAAACTAAGGCTAAAAAAGGCTTTTCAGTAAAAAAAAAATGCACATATCTGATTCAAGTTTACCATATCGAATTTATTTTATTATAAAATATTTTTCCTTTAAGGTCTGTTTTAAGACCTCCTGACAAAACTGTCACCGTGTACATTTGACCTCCTGACAAACTGTCACCGTGAACTCCAAATGTTCATTTCAAAACCCCAACTGTTATATTGAAGCGTTGAAAATGCTCATATTTTACAACTTTTGTGTACGTACAAAAACTAAAGCCGCGGTGTCACAAGGAACAGAAACAGAATTTCATACATTAGCAACGCAAAAAGCATTCAAGGAGTTTTGGTTTCAGTTGCCAATATATGAGATTCTGTTTCTGTTCCTGTTTTACGTTGCTTGTGACAACGTGGCTTAAGTGAGAACTTCAACCGAAATCATTTGTGCTGCTCTGATTTTATTTTTCAGGCAAAAAACAAAACAAACATAAAGGGTAGAAAATACATATGAAATATAAGCAAACATTTTGCTTAATGTGGGGAATTAATCAATATAAATGCATGTGCTATATTTGTATTGTGACAAGGCCCTTATAAATTTACTTCGAGTCTGGCATCACTTAGGTATTATTTTAAACTGTTACAAACTTCACTTTTATTTACTTGATTGTGACATACCTTTCATTCACAACGCCGCTGTCTCGCTTCTTTCGCGCTTACTTTCACAAAATATTTATTTATTTATTTTGAATTGAGGATTTTACCATATTCGACATGGTGGAGCCAAAATCGAGTAAAAATAAGAATTCCGAAAAAGCGTTCCCCTTGAGCAGGATACGAACAATAATGAAGAGCTCTGTAGACACTGGCAACATAACCAATGAAGTCCTCTTTGTTGTGGAAAAGTCTGCTGTAAGCAACAAATCCCCCGAATTTGAGTAAAATAATGGCGAAATCATTTTAATTTACAGGAAATGTTCATCCAATACATGGCCAAAAATGCGTATAAAAATTGCAAGCAAGGAAACTTGCTAAAGTATGAGCATCTATCCTCATTTGTTAGCGAAGAAGATAATTTGGAATTTCTCCTGCAAATCGTCCCGCAAAAGATCACTGTTAAAGAATTCAAGGAAATTCTTGTGGAGGACCGCGAAAGTGACGAATCTTCCTCGGAGAGTGAGGATGAACCCGAGCCTGTAAAGAAAAAAACTTCGAGTAAGAAGTAACCATTAAAAGATTTTTCATTTAATTGTTAGTTATTTTGTTCGTATTAAAGAAAAACAAGTGTTAAAATAGAAAAACATTCAAAAATTGTGCTTAGAACGGTTGCCATTGGTTTGTGACTCGAAGACAAGTCGGGATGATGCTGCTATCCGGATCGGGAAATGTGTCGGGAAATTTTCGCCCGAGTTTTCCCGATCAGGACAGAAAACTTGCCCTATTTTATAAAACTATCTATCAACTGAGAAAAGGATTAGTAGTCTAGCAAGCATTTTAAAAAAACAAGTTTTAAAATGGAAAAACATTCACAACTTGGGCTTAGAGTGGTTGTCGTTGGTTTGTGACCGGAAGACGGGATGATGCTGTTCTCCCGATCGGGAAGCAATAGTGGAAACAATTTTTCCTGGGCGCATGAGTCTTCCCGATCGGGACGGTAGACTTCACTTCCCCGATTTTAAAAAATTGTCTATCAGCCGAGAAAAGGATTAGTAGAACATACATATAGCAAGACTTTCTTTTTTCGAAGTAGGTAAGCTTAGGAAAACCCCGGCTAAGAAAATAATAACGACCAAAAACTATAAATGTCATATCCCGACTTGGATGGTGCTACACTTTTTTAATCACGGTGAAATTGGCTAGAGGACCGGCGAAGATAAAACCTCGAGCTCTATTTCCTGTACCTACCAGGATGAGGATGTAGGTACTTAAAAAAGCTAAAAAAAAACTAGACAGTAGATGGACAAAAATAGGCTGAAGGGCCTTCCAATCCAAGGCCAAAGGCTCGGGGCGGCTAGGAAGACCGACCGAACTGTCATTTTGAAGATCAGTCATCACGGATGCCAGAGCACTTGGTTTGGACCGGCTCGCGCAGGATGACAAGTGAAGCAGACAGATGCTCTGCATGAATCCGGAGCCCGATAAGTGAGTAGGAAAATGGTTTCACAGTAAAGGCCAGTACTTACTTACTTACTTACTTAAGGTGGCGCTACAGTCCGGGGTGGACCTGGGCCTCAGCCAACAAGCTTCGCCAGCTAGCTCTGTCTCTAGCTAGCCGTCTCCAGTTTCGCACGCGAAGTTGGCTGAGGTCCCCTTCCACTTGCGTGCGCCACCTGAGTCTCGGTGCTCCTCTACCGCGTCGTCCCTGCGGTGTGGATTCGAAGATTTTCCGGGCCGGGGCGTTGGTGTCCATCCGCTCTAGATGACCCAGCCATCGTAGACGTTGTGTTTTGACTCTTTTGGCTAGGTCGGTATCGCTGTAAAGCCCGTACAGTTCGATGTTATATCTCCTCCTCCACTCTCCGTCTATGCAGACGGGACCGTAAATCGTCCGAAGAATTTTCCTCTCGAAGCAGCCTAAAGTGTTTTCATCCGCCTTTGAGGATGAAAGGCCAGTACATACAACAATAATGTTGGCAAGATTTATGTTCAACATTTTTTTCGGCCTGGAAAGTTAAAAAGATAAGCATTTCTCCCGGTCGAGAAAATATAAAAAAAAACTAAAGCGAATTTAAAGTGAATTCAGCCCAATGAATCCTTTATTCCTTCAGCCCGATGAATCCGTTGGGTCCGTCACGTCGAAGTACACAACTGACAACTCAGTAAAATACATATGTTCTTATGCGAAGCGACGTACGTTATGCACTTCTTCTATGGGCCGCATTCCATGAGAACGTGTGTATTTAACTTAGTTGTCAGTTGTGTACTTTAACGTGACGGATGCAACGTATTCATTGGGCTGAAGGCATTACGTGGAAGTACACAACTGACAACTCAGTGAAATACACACGGTCTTATGAGAAGCGACGTACGTCAAGAAGTTCTTCTAGAGACCTTTTACCACTGCTGTCAAAATCTGACGTCTTTCACACCACACACAAATCTGACGTCTTTCATTTTTCGACCGCGGAATGCCAAGCAAATCGCGTTTTTATATAAAAATATTTAATAGAAGAAGTGCGAATTATTAAAAAACTACTCAACGTCAAGTGTGCCGATTAGCAAAGAAGTAATTGAGCTTATTCTGTTCTTTAAATTGACCCAAAAATTATTTTAATAAAATTAGTGGCAACTATCGAAAAAGTGTTCCAAAGATGTGATCTCCTTGAATCCGTGTACGCTTTTGTGGTCGAATACACTGTTTCTACAACACTAACAATTTTATAATGAAAATATTTTAAGCATTACCTAGGAAGGCTGATCAAGTCTACAACTTTCCCGTTCATCGAAACACAAGGTTGCATTTTTTCAATAGTAATTTACGTTTATGTGTAATTTTTGATCGTTTTCCATATAAAAAGGTAGTTTGTTTGGCATCCCGCGCTTGAAAATACCAGTAGACGTCAAACTGTTAAAAGCTCTATATAGGCCGCTTCACATAGGAACAACTCAGTTGTCAGTTGTGTACTTTAACGTGACGGATGCAACGGATTCATTGGACTGTTGGCTTTTTGGTGGCGCGGTAGTGCATTTTGAAAGAGAACAAGAGTTAACTCCGTAAACAAAGTGTTCAAAATCTTGGACTCTCGAAATTATTGCCTCTCCCAACTCTCACTTCACATAGAAAAACACAGAAAAAAAGTTCGAGTAATTTTCAGGTGTCATTTCTCGCAGAAACACGCAAATCAACTGTCATTCCACACAGAAAAAACATTCAAAGAAGTTTATACTGTTCTCCAGAGTTGATCCGAGATTAACTCACCAAATTTGGCGAGTCAAGCTGAGATTAACCCAAGATACAAGTTCACTGAAAAACTAATTTCTGGGGTTAATCTCAGTTTAAAGCCGCGGTGTCACAAGGAACAGGAACAGAAACAGAATTTCAAACATTAGCAACGCAAAAGACAATCAACGAATTTCGGTTTTAGTTGCTAATGTATGAGATTCTGTTTCTGTTGCTGTTTTACGTTGCTTGTGACAAGCGGCTTAACTCGGAAACTCGGATGATCTCGCACTGAAAAACCGGTCCAGAGTAGCTCGTGCTCAGACCGCTTTCGAGAGTCCCGAGAGTAACTCGCAGAGAGAGACTTTAAAGGAGTCGAGAAACGGGAAGTCGAGACCGAGAGTAGAAAATCATGAATGAAAGAAGATTACGACAGTCGTTTGTTATGACATTTGTTTGACAGACCTTACTGTAAATCTGACGTCATGGGATGGAACTGTCGTTTTGATCGCGTGCAAAATAAGCCCGTTGCTTACACAACAATCTACTGGCCAATCACAGATCAGAGATCAGAGGCTTTAGAATCACCAGCGTAACGCCAAAGCGTGAAAATCGCGTAAAACACTCATGTACACTCAAATGTCATACTCTGACATTTCTTTACAAATGTGAGTAAATTCGTCAATTCGTCAGTTTCCTGCAATTTCGTTTTAGCTTTTTTACATCAGCTGATCTTGTTAGGTAAAATATTGTTGCAATTTCTTACACGTGTTCACCGACACGGAAATTTTGAAGGCCTTAAAAAAAAGCAAAAAAAAAAAAAGAGAGCAAGAGGTATCTAGTTATTCAGTTATTCAGTAATTTGTGGCCATAGGGTATGAGTTCTTGGTCTCCAGACAAAGACTGCAGCTATTCCTGAATTTCGACCATTTCGACCAACTAAAAATGGTGACTTTGCTCATGTTCTTGCCATTTCTGTTTTGGTCTTTCTTCTTTGGTTGGTTCTCTCTTTCTCTTTTTTTGACTTTTTCTGACAACAACGGCTGTCAACTTTCTACTGTGTTTACGTCATGCTGACAAGTTGGCGAAGAATTTCCACGGCCGCAGCTCTTTTGCTTTTTTGTTGCAACAGACATATCCAGAAAAATTTGCCTAAAATCCCATAAATCAGTTGCTTTAAAGTCAATTTTTGTTAAGAATAGTTTCCCCATCATAAGTAAATTAAGGACTGGCCAAAACCATGTATGGCTAGTGGTGGGCGGTCGAGATTTTATGCAGAAACAGAATCGATTTACCGCACGTCGTCGTGGAATGAGCTGATAGCCAAGTATTTGGCCAACACATTTCATCTCCTCGCAACAGCAGGGAGACTAAACAATTTTTGTAGAAGGGATTATTTCTGCTTCAATTTTTTTTTCTTTGAACAAAACGCTCAAATCAAGTGCATTTAGAAGGAAACAAGCTCTGGCACCAGGAAAGACGCAGAATGCCAACCGGGAACAGTGAAAGAGCTGGCTATCGACGCGCCGAGGTCGATTGGAATCGGTGAGACATCTGAGATTGTTTATATTTAGCCGATGGATTGCATGATCCAATTTAGAAGATTATTAGAAGCACATCGCACTTGCGTGTACTCGAAGTGTTTATCTTTATAAATCGATAAGCCTGTAATTAAGGAAATAATTAAAGTTCTGCCTACACACCTTCTCTTAACTTGAGAACTCTAAATTTGAGACACATTGAAAGAGTTGAATGATTCACTGAGTTGTTTGCAGCTGACACGAATCAATGGGTTTCTTTCTTCCATATCTCGCGATAACAGCAAAAGAAACTTTTGGGACCGCAGTGCAGGCATAGCTGCTGTATTTTTTAAAAGAAAATTTGTATGCGACGTATTACTGGTCGATTGAACTAAAATGCGGAAGCAACACGTTCTTTTTTCTATTACAATTCGATCTTTCGAAAGCAGTTTTTAAGCTTTCGAAAGATGACCCTGATCGAGAAATTAACGTAGGATGTACAGACTTGTGTTCGCCGTCAATGAAATTGAATTCTGTGCCAGTCTTGAGAATCCCGACATTAATCTCTTCTTTATTTAAAAAGAGATACCTATAAAGCCCATATATAACATAAAAACTAAACAAGATACTACAAAATTATTGAGCTACCAAACATAAATGTTTGGTGCGAAACAAGGTATCAGGAAAAGCTCAGAAAATCTTTGATTTGACTTATTGTGTCAGCAAACGCAGTACATCAGTATTCTTTGTCTATAAAATAACTTTGAATTACTTACATCGACCTTTAAAATTACAGTTACGGCCTCGGTGACGACGATGAACCAAACTTTCGGCAAAGATCCAACACTGGAGGCTTTGTGGATCTTGGAAATGAGTACACTTATGCAGCCGGTGGTCATCACGCATCTGGAGCGAATGAAATATTTGCTGGCGAACAAGGAGACAAGCCATGGTGAGTAACTAATAGCAACCACCCAAAGTCTCGTAACATATCGCTCCTTTCAGGTGGCGAACAAACTTTTTTATCTCTCAACCAGTATTATTCGGCACTTGGGATGGTGTATTCACCACCTGTCTGATCAACGTGTTCGGAGTGATTGTGTTTCTCCGTTCGGGGTGGATTGTCGCCCAAGCAGGCATTATCAATGCAGTTTTGATTATATTTTGCACCGTGGTTATTGCCTTGGTGTCTGTACTATCGGCCGTTGGAATTTGTGAACGGTGTCGCGTAGAAAGCGGCGGCGTTTACTTCTTAATTGCGCATACGTTGGGCTCTAGATTTGGTGGTTCATTAGGTCTGCTCTACTGCTTTGGACAGGCGGTTGGTTGTGCTCTAAACGTGATGGGCTTCGGCGAGTCTATGGCTGGCCTGGTCGGGCTTGAGGGCAATACTTGGGCTATAAGAGGATTCGCGGCTGCTGCAGTGCTTCTATTGGGCGTCATCAATGTGGCCGGAGTAAAGTGGGTCATAAAGCTTCAATTTGTGCTGCTGATGATTCTTTTGTTGTCGGCATTGGACTTTATGGTTGGTAGCTTTGTTGGAGAGGATCCAAGTGAGATAAATAGTGTTATTCTTTGTATCAATAAACTTATTAAAACCTCTTTTTTATAGAGAACGGCTTTGATGGATGGGTCAGTAGTAATTTCGTTGACAACCTGTGGCAGAAGTATGAAGACGGATATTCCTGGTTCAGAGTGTTTGGTGTATTTTTCCCCACAGTCACCGGGGTCTTGTCTGGTATCAATATGAGTGGTGACTTACGTGCACCTTCGACCGACATTCCTAATGGGACGTTGGCTGCGTTTGGAACATCGTAAAAGAGTTAGAAAAACGAAAAAGCGGTTGAGATTAAATCTAACTCTTTGCAGAACGTTCCTGTACATGGTGTTCGTACTTTTTCTCGGATCAACATGCAACCGGGAAACTCTACTTACTGACTTTATGATTTCGGTGAAAGTATCCGCTGTGCAATTCCTTTTGTTGGCTGGCATTTACGTTTCCAGTATGTCATCGTGCCTTGGTGCAATGTACGGAACGCCTAGGGTCCTCCAGAGCATAGCTAAGGAGAGCGTTATTCCAGGCATTGATATCCTCGGTAAGGGAGTAAGTAAAATGATCGATTTCTGTACTTCAAAGCTTTTTTAACCATTACTTTTCATATAGCGTGGACCAAACAAAGTGCCTCTCTATTCAATGGCGGTCGTAGCGGCTATCACCATCACCTTCATCATGGTTGGTGACATTAACTTTTTGGCACCAATTGTTACTATGCCTTTCTTAATGACCTACGCGTGCATTGATTATTCATACTTTGCCCTGGCTCAGACCTTTGACATCCAAGAGCAACGTGAAGAGAGATTCCGCATTCAAGCGTCTAGTCCTTCTTACGAAAATCGTCGTTACGGAGCAGTCCAAGGTGACAATGATTTGGATCTTCTCTTCCCCGATCGTGTCCGACACAAAAACTTGCAAGTAAGTAAGAAAATACACTCTCTGGTATAATACAATCAAGTGTCCCTGTTTCAGAGCCCGTCGACATCACAACAAAATTCACCGCTGCATGTGCCTTCTACCAATACCGCAACAACGTCCAACAACCGCACTAACGAGACTGATAAAAACAACACAAATCATATTCAAATGGAAAGCACAAACCCAATTAGCAGTAGTAGCAGTAGCAACAATACCGACGCCGTGATATTCCGTGACGGAACCAACAGTACAAATATATCTGGCCTAGGAGGAGTTGATAACGAAGAGGACGAAGAGCCCATTGCACCCATCCGTCCTCCAATTCATTCGAAAACGAAGAATTGGTACTCAGGGTACTGCAACCGATGGGCTTCTCTTCTAGGAGTAATGAACAACAGAAATAATTTACTCGATTTTAACTAATGATTTAACCTTTCAGGCGATAACAAAGCTTTTTGTGATGCTTCTGGTCAATTGGTACTATGCACTGACGTGTTTCGTCGTAGTGTTTTTCGTTTGGTTTTATGTGGGAACCGCGAATCCTGCAGTAAAGCCTGGTGTTACAGCCGAATTTAATTTATTCGGATGGCTCAAGAGCGTAGTGTTCAGATGTTTCGGGTATGTAAATTTTTACAGTTTAATTCAATTCTATGTGTAGAGCAACAAAAAAAAAAAACAAGAGTATGGCAAGAACAAAAATATTTTGTCCAGATCTTACATCGAAACATTTTATCAGTGTTTCTCAAGCGATGTTCTTTTTTTGTCTGAGCATTAAGCATTCTAATTTTATCAGTCTTTTCTTGTATGCCTCAATGACAGCACAAATCTCTTATTTAATGTTATCCAAAGTGCGAAGTAAACATCTCATTCTGGTTCAAAGAGAAAAGAGCAGGATCTATACCCATTGAAAAATGATCGTTATACTTTTTATCTCTTCCCCATTCGGAACAAACAAATTACCTCCTAAACGTTTAACCAGTAAACTAGAGGTTTTAATACCTCTCAGTTCATTGGTGATTCTTTAACCATAAAAAAATCGATCTCTGGTAAGCTTTTGCTTTTACATGGTTTATCTGTTCTTGATAAAGTTAAGGACATGAAAAAGAACAAGTAGTTTTTTTTATGAACTAAGTCCGAATCGGGTACAAAATCCACAACTCCCATCGAATAAAATTACCCTACTTAAACGTCCATCAGGTCGCAATGTACCGAATTTCTTTTCTTTTAGTAATATGAAATAAGCTTTACTTTTCCGTCTTCAGGAAATAAAATTCTATCTCTCACTGCTTTTTAAAATCTTGCTTTGCCACATCTTGTGAAATCCTATCTTATTTCCCTATTGAAAAATTGCAGAAAAAGAATTCATGGATACGAACAGATTGTCGTGACACCATCGTGCCCAGGTGTCGATCTGTCGCCAACACAGCTTAACGACGACAATGAAGACTTCTCGCAGCGCAGAAGATATCACCATTCTTCGCTGGTCCAAGGTCACTTAGTCGATGATATTTAGAACAGCTAATCACATGTCTGTGCTAAACCAGATAGGACCAAACCTTAAATTAACAAAAAATGATAATAAATAGTTTTAGGGTTAGAAAGTGTAACTAAATAAAAATAAAAACTGTATAAGCATTTATTGTAAATTGTTTTGAAATTATATTTTATACAAAACCTTGAAATGTTATATTCCTTTTTCTTTTGCATTTTTATAAGCTTTTATTTAACTTTTGTAGATTAAAACAAATGATTTTTCCTTATCATATTATTATTTTAAAATGAAATTAATATTAACAAAATTGATATATACACAATAATTATTGTTCGTTGGATGTACTGGATTTTTAAATGTATCTATTATATTGAATGTAAACAAAGTTATAATATTATTATACATACGAGCAAAACTATTATATATTTGCTATTGTATACAACAAATGTATTTAATTCTAAACAAAACCGCTGTACTGATAAGATCAAAATAACAAAACCAAATGTGCATAAAATTGTAAAGCAATTTGTATTTGAAAACACAAAGAAAACTAAAATTAACTTTTTGTTAAGAAGATAACGGTGTGTTTTTATTTTTGAGGTAGAAAGAGTTGCCGTAACTGATATAATGATCAAGCTCGGTATAGAGGAATCTCTTAGTCAATGGACAGTCTCCATGCTCGGAATTAGATATATTCCCGCAGCACTAGGAAGCAGTCACTTCACCTAATTTGCACATCTTAGCGTCATTTTCCAAAGGGGCGGATCAAGGCAAAGTGGGGCGCCCGGGCACGAACATTTTTGGCGCCATCTACTAAGTAATCAAAAAAAACGTATGTCGAATCGCAGCAAAAAAGCCCGTTTTGCAAGGTTCCACAAGCTCCATCTATTACTGCAAAAATGACAAAACCATGACAAAAACTCCCTCGTCTAAATGGTTAACCAGTCACACCATCCTCCAGGGCTTAGTATCTGAGCATTATGCTCGGTCCAAAACTTAACTGGAAACCTAATATTGCACATAGAATTAGAAAGGTACTTTCTAATACGGCTGTAAAAACCCTTGGAAAGAAGTGAGTAGTGCAGACTTTACTTTGTGGATGTCATAGCTCTAAAGCCTTCAGCCCAATGAATCCGTTTCATCCGTTACGTCGAAGTATAAACCTAACAACTCAGTGGAATACACACGTTCTTATGGGAAGCGACGTACGCCACGAAGTTCTTCTATGGGCCGCTTTCCATAAGAACGTGTATTTAACTCAGTTGTCAGTTGTGTGCTTCAACGTGACGTATGCAACGGATTCATTCGGCTGAAGGCATAATGCAGTAATTTTTACCTTTAGATCACTAGTGTTGCTGCCCACGTCGAGTGAAGGCTATAACCTCACGAAACTCAAAAGACTGCAAGGAAAAGCCATCGTAGCCAAACCATGGGTACATTAAGGTCTGCCCAAAAGTTCGCAAATCCACTCATGTCTACAGCAAAAGGCTAACTCCCAATCGAGAATATTGAAAAAATTTTAAAATCCGCCCACTGGTCCACTTCACTTCATTACTGGTCCACTTTTAAATAAGGGGTGTGGTCTAACCGCCCTTATTACAAACTACCAATATTAACATAGATATTTCCAAGTCTGGCTGAAATGTACGCAATAGTTTAATATTTTCGTTCAAATTCAATCTTTTTGTATAAACGACCCCTGAAAGAAGGCGTGGCTAAAAACTTTGTATGAACGAAATCTAGAAAAGAGTCTGGTTTGCCTTATGTGCGAGTTTTAATTTCCTTCACAGGCTTAGGGCTAGTCGAAAACTTTCCGAAAAATTTAAGGAGTTTAAGGTTCTTCTTTAATTATTCTGCCTCTAATTGTGGGCGCGGCTAAAAACTGTGTAACTTGTGTAACCAAAATGTAGAAATACATAGGTAAGCTTTTTTTATATAATATATTTCGAATATTTTTCAAGTTCGATATTAGAACAAAAACATTGAATAAAATGCATTTGAAAAGGGTTAAGCGATTTTATTTTATTTTTATTATATACCTTACAATCACCAAGAGATGCGAATTGTCAAATTTCAGCCTCTTAAAACAAAGACCTAAAAACATGTGACATACAGACGGACGGACATGGCTAATTCGACTTATAATTCCGTCTCCAATACTATGTTTTTGAGGTCTTGGTGGTCTACCATTATTTTTTCACCGTGTTACAAACTATGTGACAAGCTTAATATACCTCCTATCCTATGGTATAATAAATTGTAGAAACAGTACTTTACAGAATTTTACACAAATTGCTTCATAAAAATGAGCCTTACCTTTAACAAAATGCCGACGAACTGCCCCGTGTGTGTCTTTATACTTGACGGTGTGTTTTTATTCGGTTTCCCGCGGTAAAGTTCAGCTAAATCAGCTAAAATATTTTCATACACTCATGCTGGAATTCAGAATCGATTCACCCAAGTCAAATAAAGGCCCGGCGCAGACAGGCCCCTCCATTAGGCTCATTATCATTTCTCTGACTGCATTTGACCTATAATTCATGACGACCCAACAGTCAGATAGACGACAGAAGGTAACGTCAATCTTAATGGGAAAAATTCACCCACCTACAGTATATTGGTTGGGGGTTGAACACCCTTCTGAGGCTGACGAATTGGTTGTCGCTTTCCCCATGTTCGTCGCCCCAATATAAAGTCGTCCAGCCCTCATCTTAAGGCAACTTTTATGTTCATCAAAGTAACGTGACCCAAAATCAGGAAAAAAAGAATTAACTTAGTTGTTCATCAAAGTATGTTGGAGTTGGTGCATGGAGAAGAGCAACAAATTAGTCAGTTGGTGGAAACAACAGGGAAGCACGAAGGCCTTTTGTTGTTGTTGATGTTGCCATGGGTGGTCTTCTAATCTCAGGGTGAGCCCTGTGTGTTTATTCGTAGGCCAAAGTTTATATACGCGTGCTAAGCATGTTAGAAGTTAAAAGTTAAACAACATTTTGGCTACAAATTAGTACCAAAGTAGTTTCAAGGCTTAATCAAGATTAGGGGCGAGGACATGGCCACAAGCTGTGAGCACACATACATCCAACTATCTTGACTCAAATTGACATTGACTTTGATTTGATAACAGAAGTGTGTGCTAATTAAAAGGCTGCTTATACGATGTTGAAAGCAGAAGAAAACTATGTATAAGTTATTTGTTTAGCGTAGCCTTGGAACGAGTCTTTCCATGTTGTGTTTTTTTAGGGAGCCCTACTTGGAACTGTTTGGTTGAAAAGGATTTCTAAACAGGTTGTAGGTTCTTAAATGATGACACTACCTCTGATGAAATAGATTCGTATTGGAATAGATCATTTGCGCTTACAGTAGACTATAAATTTTTTCAAAGCATCAATAGTTTACTCACGATCCACGAAAGCAGCGCTAACATGAGCAACTTTTCTAATTCTTTAAGATAAAACGACACACAAATCCAGATGAAATATTTCACTGCTTGCTCTACAAAATGTCGCAGAAGTGCAAGATTAAAGAAAATAAATTGCAAGGCGGTGCAGCGTTGAAACCAAAAGCTGTCTATGTTAAACGAGTAATTTATGACAACAAGCCACTAAGAAATCTGTTTCACTTCGCGGATGTAAAAGTTGCATAGAGCTCAAAAGGGCAATCAAACCGTTGCGTGGCTAAAAGCGTCATGTATGCGATAAGTTTAGGACGAGCGACAAAACAGTGGCTGACGACTATTGAGATAAGCTCAAATAATATTATGCCTTATAGAAGCGGCTCTGAATAGACTCAATGTACCCAAAAACTGCTTTCTCGCTCGTATGAGGTAAGGCTAAGAGAAGTAACTAGACCTTGATCAGAAACTTCTCACTATAAAATATTACGAAAGCAAAAAAAAACACACAAAAAAAAATTCTAATTAATTAATAGTTAATTTATTTTTAAAACA
This sequence comes from Neoascia interrupta, assembly GCA_947623515.1. Classification (NCBI taxonomy): domain Eukaryota; kingdom Metazoa; phylum Arthropoda; class Insecta; order Diptera; family Syrphidae; genus Neoascia; species Neoascia interrupta. Next base: position 11,250,527 of record OX392462.1, read on the forward strand.
TGTTTTTTTACAAATTGATTAATAATTGTCTTAAATTAAATATAGAATTGCTACTGTAATACTATTTTAAGAGATTTCTTGGTTTAAAATTGATCCAGATACCATTTTGACTTGATGTGAGAAATATTGTTGGAGCTATTTTTAAGGACTTGGCTTTCGGCGATAGCTCGACCTTGTATTTTGAAAGCATTGTAACAAGTCCTGCTTTACTTTGAGCTAGTCCAAAGCGCATACCTGTTTGAGATTAATTGTTCGTAAATTTTTTTTAAAGACCTAATCGCAATCATTGATTATTTCACTTACCAGGGCACATTCGTGGGCCTTCGCCAAAGCCTAGGAATGAAAAATTTCTTAGTTGATGTTTATTCGATTCTGTAAAGCGATTCGGCATAAACTTTTTTGGGTCTGGGAAAAACTCTGGATCACTAAGAAGATAAAATAATGACAAAAAAAAAAAAAAAAAATTAGGAAAAATAATGTATTTTCAATTTTTTAAGGGATTTCAAATAAACATGCTCTTGGACAAATTTGGAAAAAAAAACCATTTGGCATTAAAAAAATAAGCGTTTAACTTACTAATGAATAGCTTTAACAGGAACTACAAATACGGTTCCTTCCTTAATGATGACCTTTTCTTTGAGCTCAGTGCCTTTGGTTTGTGTAGGCAATTCATAGGGCCTTGTACAGTGCTTAAGCAAAGCAAACATTGCAGGATGTAAACGAAGAGTTTCTGCAGAGAGATAACTTAAAGCTTAATTTTAAACTTAATTTTCTCTGTGTTGCAAACCATAAAGAGCTGCTTCTAGGTAAGTCATTTCCATAAGTGCTTCGTAGGAAAGATGCCCATTGTGTTTGCTTAGTATTAAGTCGATCTCGTTGTGAATCTGATCCTGGATATAAGGGTTCATTGCAAACTTACATGATAAAAAAAAGAGAAGAAAAACTAAAATCTTTCAAATCCCGTTCGTATTCTGGAGAAAATCTCCTACATTACCTCATATAAAGCAAAGGACATCAATGATGCTGAAGTCTCGAAACCCTCTATCAAGAATGTACTGCAATGGCCAACTATAGTGAATTTATTGACTGGCTCACCAGCCTTTTGCTTGCCTTCAATCAACCACTGGATAAAGTCACTACGCGCAAACTTGTACTCGCCCTTGGAATCTTGCCGTTGGCAAAGAACTCGTCCAATTATGGTTGAAAGCCATGTCTGCACTTTAAAGGGAATATATCTAAAATAGGTTCATAATTGTTTTTTGGCCATTTGTTTTAGCTAAAAAGTGAATCCCCTTGAAACGCACCGATATTTAATTAAGTTTCCCAAGCTCGGCAGGAAAAGGAGGGCTGTCGTTTGAATTAGACTAAACGGATTCGGCATGAAAAGATTCTCGACGAGTTGTGTAAAATCGCATTCGGTATTTGAAAAGGATTCAGCATCCAAACTATAAGCTGCTGATGCAACAACATCCAGTGTGAACTTTGAACATAGCTGCAGAGAATTAAAAACAAAAATTGCCTTAAAATCCTTTCAACTAAGAATGAAATATTGTAACCTACATCCTTGGCTTCATAATCATGCCCTTCGCCGTTGGTTTTAATGTATGAATCGAGCTTCTTGCAGACTGTCGCTATGTGAGGAAACGACAACTTGACCTAAAAATGCAGGTTATCATATACTCTTACATTTCACTTATTCGGAGTTATCGGACCTTGTTCGGGGTAAATATTGGCACGAGTTCATTTCGCATAACCTTCCATTGTTCACCCTTGGCAATAAAAGGATTACACATAACGATTGGATCACGCTTTTCATCGACGTACAGGACGTTGTCACGGAAGTTGGAAAAGCTCTTCAACATAATTTCCTTGATCATGTCGAGATCACGAAGCAGAATCGCTGGTTCATTCATTACTCTATACATCCCGATATAGGATAAGCCTGGAAATGATCTGGAGGAAAAATTCACCATCAATTTGAGCTAAATACGAAAATATGCGTATGACGATCATCTCCTTAGATGTTGTCCCAAAAACTGCTATTTTTGATGATCAGGACTACTGATTCTATTCACTTACTTGTATATATCCTCATAGACGTAACCATAGTGTCGCCTTCCAGATAAATACTTAAACATATTGCCGAAAATCGGTATGCCCATAGGTCCTTTTATTCCTCGCCGTAACCAGTAGGTACAGCTCCATATCCAGTAGGAAACACAGAGAGTCACAAAACTCAGTATCAGGACTACAGTTTCCATATTATTTTTAAGATAAACTTTCCCCAGTAAACGTTGCCTAACTACTAGACAAAGCGATCGTGCAAGCCGATCGTACAACAGACTGCAGCTTAGGGTTTTACTGCAACGCGCTATGCATGCAGGTAATGTGGTTTGAATTTACTTAATACGATTACGATCTACGATGAAATTGGATAATAGCATATTCGCTACACATGCTGAAATACAGTTAACTGATAATGTAAGTTCCCAGGCAGAGTGAAAAATAACTTCCCATCTTGATTAGATTTTAACATCTCTGTCAATCAAAATTTTTTTCCTCTGACACTCATGGCCGTTTAATTTTACACTAATTTAAACCGTGTTTTTTTACTTTGTTTATTTACAAAAAACAGGTTTATTAATCTTCTTTTAAGTGTAGACACGTTAAACAGTCAATAGATTTGCGAAATAGGCCTTCAAACATCTAAAAAGTAAGCCTTGACAATCGAAGCAATTTGACTAAATCACTTGGTTTCGGTTTGGGTTTGGCAGTCAAGTAGGATTTCGAGGTTTTTCTCCTAAGGTAAGGACAAAGATGATTTCCCGAACAGCCAACGCCATCTGTGGTAATAGATGCCGGCTGTAAAATTCGATAACTGGATTCGACGCCGAGGTGGCAAGATAGACATTTGGGAAACTTTTTCCAGAATAATCAATGACGCCATTCGGTTCATATCGGCGAAGACATGTAAACCAAGGGCCTCTCGCAAGGAATACATACTATGCTGGAATGGCAACAGTGGCATACTGTATGAAGAATTTCGTTGAAATGAATTCCCTGGTCTAACAAATGAGCATATGAAAAGCCTCAACGAAAATATGAAGCAGAATTGGATGACCACTTTCAATAGTGTCGATTTCAAACACTCAAGCCGAAAGGCATGGCTTTCGCCAAAGCCGGCATTTCTTAGTCACAGCCATCCAAAAGCAAGAAGATGACTTGCCCGGGTCTCTTCCAGGATAATTTTGAACGCATTATCATCAACCGAATAGGCAGTGACATCGAAAAAGCTATTCAAGACAAAGAAAGCTGATTTTAGGAAGACCAGAAGTTGCACAGACCAATTCCTTGACAAACTTTAGCAAACGGCTTTCAAGAAAAAATGAAACTTGTGTAAGCTCCCTGGATCATACAGCAGCCTATGACAGCGTGTGGAAAAGGGCCTTCTGTACAAGCTTCTCGAGATCATCCCATGCACAAAAATCTTCAACCCAATGTATACGATGTTCAGTGACAGGATATTAAATGTCTTCCCCAACGATAACCGCAACAGATCAAAAAAAGCCAATAACGGCCTTCTCCAAGGGTCAGTGCTCGCCCCTACACTTTTAATGTATGCACTTGCGACCGTACAGTCGTCTCGAAAGGAAGTTGAAAGGAAGCAAGCATTGATAAAAAAATTCCACAAAATCCAAGGAAACGTGTGAATACCACTTTGTGCAGATATTGGAAACTCCACCACCCTGAGACTTCACTCAAGGCACCCTCCGATCGCAAAAAAGTTAAGTGCCGAAAGCTTTATCCTTCGAGATAAAGATACAGATCACGGTGATCTGTGATTTTCACATTTTGTAGTCCATCTGCGAAGGTGATCACAAAAATATCATTCCGAATCGTTGCTTTATATAAGTTTGCGATGTAAGAACAGTATTTTTTTATTCAGCAATGCAGAAAGTCAGCCAACACTTAGGCAAAGAAACCAACTAAGCAGAAAGTTTGAAAACTGGGCGACCAGCTGATTTTGACGGCAATTGATCGTGAGCCATCACAAGAAAATTGTGATAACCACAGTTTACGCAGACAAATTTTTGTGATTTCTGACATCACTTGTCGGTTATGTACATTATCATCGATCACCTTAGCCGATTCCACCCCTGTACATCAACTTGGGGTTATTCAGGCAGGCAAAGCTCCATATTCAAAAACCAAAACAGAGAACCAGCATTTGGTCAATTTAGAATTTTCTCAGAACCAGAAAACAACAGGTACCGTGGGCAACTCGAAAGGGACACTAACTTCCACTGGGAGATGCTATGTGCTACCTCAGCTAGATGGGGTCAAGCTACTGCACCCGTCAGCCAATTCCGTGCTCTTATTCAAAGCATAGAACAAGCCGGATGCTTTAATGTGCTTTAATGCCGAGAGGAGTCAAACAAAAAGTCAATGAAATAGAAAAAAAAATGTTCCAGTCCTTGGCGATTATTTTTAAAATGCACAAAGATTCATGCAGGATCAAATTCGACCATCTGAAATTTTAACAACCTTACCAAAAACTTTAATTTATGGAAATATTTTAATGGCCTCTTTCTTTAATGAAAATAAGGACACATCGAAATATACCTAGAAATCTGATGATAATGCAGTAGGACTTAGACTCTCGGTCTTATGTCCTTGTCGCTATGCTAATTGCATTATGGAGTCCAAGGGACTTGAAATAAAATATTCGTTATACTTTAACAACTTCCGTTACATACTCCTATTATAAATCCTAATAAACATTCCACAAATCCTAGTGGTTTATTGCAAAATTTAATTTAGAAGCACTTCGTCCTCCATTAGGCTTGATACACAATAAAATATCCCTCAAATGTTTATTATTATTTTTTTTTTACTGCTTAATGCCATGAAAAAGCTTGCATTCGAATAGGTTCACAGGAAGTCTTAAATAGATATAAAGCAAGTGTTGGCAGGGGAGTCAGTTTGGGTATTGCTTTAAGCCTCAGTTCGCTATAATAATATTTTAACTGCTATTTTTAGCTAACTCAAGGCACATACCACTGTAATAGTTATAAGAGAAATGTGCTCAAATCCCTGTGAAGCTTGCCACATGGGGTAAGTAATAAGTGTGCGATGTTAATCTTTTGACTTAGGTAACTTTGACCCGTAACCATATCGAGGTTGATATGACACGAGTCGTTAAAATTGCGTAGGATTTTTGGCTTTATTACAAATAATTTCTGCAAAGTAAAAAAAAAGCTCAAAATACAAGAAAGAGGATTCTTTGTGTCTAGTCGTGTAAAAAAGTTGACCTTTTCATGGGTCGTTTTATAAGCCAGGTGGTTTTTGAAGCAGGTCCTTTGTTTGTTGTTCGGCTGTTATGTTGATGCCACGTGACTCTCTTGACTCGTGTAATAGGATTACCAGCAATAAATTCATTAAAATCTTGTTTTTATTATCGGTTTTAGTATCGCCATGGTTCCTCGCGTTTTTGTGTGCACACAGGTGTTTTTGTTACGCGTGATTTCATTTAGCAAAGACGACGGTTATTCGATCCTGTTTCAGCTGTAGGATATTTGAAGGCTTTTAGGGATGAGAAAAACAAATGCCCATTAATGAAATAAGGGGTAAGGAATCAAAGCAAAAAAGTACTTGAAATGTAATGGGTCAAAGTGATGTTTACGGACACCAGTGACTGATGTAATGGCACTTTAAGCTAATTAATCAGGCTTGATCCTTTGCAAATGTCATGCAACATTTCTGTTTCTGAAAGAATAAAGTCACATTTATTCCAAGGGTCACCTATAGACTCTTTATCCGAAATAAAGTCCAATAGTTCCATTAAATCGAATTGTGCTCTCAATTAAGTTCAATGAGCCTGAAACAAATTCTGTCTGGCATTAATGAAGGCATGTACGAGGAATTTCTGAGTTCTGCGAAATCACATGTCAAGCAGATTTGCTTCGAATCTTATTTTAGACTTAAAGTAGGTAGGTTAGGTACCTACTTATTATTTTATGAAAAAAGAAAACAACTTTATTGCAATGCAAATCGCAAAAAAAAACTGGCCACTAACGTGACGACCAGGAAAATATGAAGGATATTAATTCAATTCTATGAATATAATGTGTGTTTAGTCTTTACGGCCCTGATGATGTCTAGCTTTTTAGCGGTTTGTCCACAAAAAGGAAAAAAGACCTCTTTTGGTATCACTACGTTGTCCGTCCATCCGTTCGTCCAAATCGCGTTGTAACTTCTGAACGGCAAGATTTAGTGTACTTTTAAATTTGCGGAAAAAGTCAATCAATCAAAGGAGGGCAGTTTTTTTTTAAATCACGAATAACGGTGTAATTACATTTTTAAATATAAAGAGAAAATTAATTAAATGTTTTTAGCCCATTTTCAAGAAGTTAAGCAGGCAAGAACTAGAAAAACGAAACTTAGGTCTAGTAACTAAGTAATACTGAACTTTAATGAAAAAATCAGATTTTTTTTAAAAATATTGCAATTTTTTTGAGAAATGAAGAGTCGAAAATGTATGACGTTTTTAAAAGTGTTTGAGGCCATAACTTTTGAACCGCTTAGTGCACAAAGACAATATTGAACCAGTGAGTAAGTGCTACAGTATTTACGCAGAAGTTACAGTCCGTAAAACGGACCGTTAAATACCCCATCCTATCCCACATTGTAAAATGCTGATGGCATAGTTATTTTCTAACATTTTATAAGTAATGCAAACTTCAAAAATGGGCGTGGTCTAACCGTCTCTAATTATAAACTATTAATTTAAAGATATATTCACAGATATTTCCAAGTTGCACTTAAATGTACCTAAAAATGCAATTTTTTGGTTCAAATTCAATATTTTTGAGAAATCGACCCCCAAAAGGGGGCGTGGCTAAAAACTTTGTATGAACGAAATCTGGATTGAAGTCTCGTTTACCTAACCTGCTACTTTTTTTGTTTCATGCTTTCCTAAATTAGGCTCAAGGCCAGTCGAAATCAAGTTTTTCTGGAAAATTTTAGGTTTTTTTTCAATTCTGCCTCCAAATGTGGGCGGGGCCCAAAGTATTGTATGAACAAAATGTGGAACTAAGCGTTTTCTACATTAAATATTGAGCAAGTTTTTTTCAATTTCGAGCAAAAATATTGAGTAAATTGCATTTGAAAATTTGCCCTTAAGATAGATGCCACGCCCACTAGAGGAGGTTTACTAATCAAATTTGTCTTTTTTTTTCTACCATTATTATTTCACCGTGTTACAAACTATGTGACAAACTTAATATACCTCCTATCCTATGGGATGGGGTATAACAAACGAATTAACAACTTAATAACTTACAACCAAAAGCTTAAGTCATGTTTTTTTTCAGAAAAAGTTTTAATGCTGCCGATTAAACGCGTTTTCGAACACAAAATCGCAAAAATGCATGAAAAAATGTGTGTGTCACCACCGGTGTTATCAACAGAAATCATATGACCAGCGTTACCGATGGACAATTTGAAAATGACGCAAAAAAAAGTAACCTAGCCAAAAAATGCGTCCCAATTAAAAAAATGCACTAAAGGTCCATTCATAGCTAGCGAACTGCGATCTTTCGCAATCAGTTTTCGCAAATTTTGATGTTTCTTTCACAGCCAAATTTTTTTGATCGTAGAAGTGTGCGACTGTCAGTGGACACTTATTTGAAACATTTCAAATTGTTTGTAAGTTTGTTATTGGGCGATAAAAAAATGTTAAGAAAACGACGGCTTTTATTAGAAAAAGGTATAGAAGCCAAAAACGTATGCAAGTACATTTAATTAGATAATAAAACGCGGAATTTGGAGGAAGAATTTTTGTTACGTTCCTTTTTATCAATAAATTAAACCATTTTAATAGTGTTTTTCTTTTCAAAAAACAATTTCAAAATTTTGATTGACAACAAGCCAAATTCGTGTTCGATTGAAGCTGATTGAAAAATACGAAAACAAACGATTTGAGGTTGAAAACGCGCGTCCTGTATGGTTGTGCGAACTGTGGATTCAATTCTTGCCATGTGGAACTTGAATATATCTTGACAGTTCGCAGCGAAATTCCAACTAGTCGCGGGAAAATTTAAAGAACAAAACTCGGTAAAATAATTATTTGCATTTTGTTTTTAAGCAAAAATTCGTGACACGATAAAAAAAAGACCGTCAAGTATGAAGACATACGCGGAGCGGTCCGTCGGCGTTTGTTGAAGGTTATGGTCATCTACATTGCGCAGTTTGTGTAACAATCTATTTATTTATTAGTCATTAATTCTGGATATATTTTACAGTCTGTAATATACTTTTTTCGTAGTGCTCCTGTTGGATTCTGTACTGTTTCTTCCTGTTCTTATATTGGGTGATCTTAAATTGGGTTTCGTTACTCTTAAAATAGGCTGACAAAAAGTTTTACCGTTTCGAAAACAGAGGGAAGGACAAACTCTTTTTTGGTCTTTTTTATGATTTTTATAATTTAAAACCCATAAAACAGCAATTTCGATTATTTTTAATTGGCGTTAGACTTTTTTATCAATTTTACACCCACCTGTCTAGCATTTGCCACTTTTCTCAAATTCTGCGGACATGGATTTCTGAGAAAACGGTAAAAATATGCTGTTTTTTATTTCGCTTGTTTAAATAGGCTTGAAAACTTAGGGTCGAAAACGGCAATTTTGAAACGTTTTTGATGCAGTCCGCTTGCCTTTTAAGCATTACATACTTAAGCCAAATTTAAACAAGGTGGCCATAACCGTTAAGGAACTAGAAATCTTTAAAAAAAAAAGTTTTCGAAAATGTTTTCACGTTTTTCAGTTAAATCTTCGAACTTTCGAAGTCTGCTATAGTTTTTTATAGAATTTAAGAAGATGGACTATGCCCGGTGTTAATTTAAAAATTATACTTTATACCGTTTGGGAGATAGAGGGGGAGACATGCGTTCTTTTGACATTTTTAATAATTTTTTAAATTTCAAATCCATAAAACAAATATTTTGAAGTTTTTTTCCAGTTCCCGTTAGACTTTTTTCCAATAGCACAACCACCAGCACAGCAAACCTTAGAGGTTTTTTTTTTAATTCTATGGCCACCGGCTTAGGCGTAAACGGTAAAACAAGCTCCTTTTTTTATTTTTTAAATAGGCTTCTAAAAACTTAGGTTAAATACGGCAATTGGGGTGCCGTGGCGTAGTGGTTAGTGTGTGTGCTTACTACGCCGGAGGTCTGGGTTCGAATCCTGCCATCGTCACCTGAAAAAAAAAAAGACTTGCTCTTTTTCACGGTCCCCACCTCCGCGAGGGTTTGACAAGCCCTCCGAGAGTATTAATTGTCTTGAAAAACTTCTCAAAGTGCCGTTCGGATTCGGCAAAAAATTGTAGGTCCCCTTGTATGTAAAGAAATTAACACACCAGCATACATTGTTGAGAAGTTGGCCCTGGTTCACCTCGAGCTGTTGCGCCACTCTATTTATTTATTTATTTATAAATACGGCAATTTAAAAAAAATTTAACGCAGCCTTCCTACTTTTTGTAAGCTTTGTACTTTAACCGAATCCGAAAAAGATGGCTTATACCGTCAAGGTACTAGAAGACTTCAAAAAATTGTTTTTGAAAATGGTTTTATGTTTTTGAGCTCAAATCTCAGAAGATATTGAAATTTCAAAATCCGCTATTAAAAATAAATAAATAAAACTTAGTTTACTTAGAGTTGCTTTATACGTGTGTTCAGTATTGATTTTGAGCAATAAGCTGTTCAAAAGTTATGGCCTCCAACACTTTGAAAAACGTCATGCATTTTCGACTCTTCATTTCTCAAAAACGTTTTGATATTTTCAAAAAGTTTTATTTTCTTTTTTTCTTAAACCTAAGTTGTGTTTTTCTAGTTCTTGCCTACTTAACTTCTTGAAAAAAACACTGAAAAACATTAAGTCCATTTTCATTTCATCAATTTCCATCTTTAGATTCTCTGACTATTTCCGCAGTTTAAACGCACACCAAATTTCGTCTTTCTAAGACTTACCGTTCAGAAGTTATAAAGCGATTGAACGGACGGACGGACGGACAACGTAGCGATACCATTAAAGGTCCCTTTTCCATTTTTGGACGGACCGATAAAAACAAAAATAATTTTATTACAGTTTTCCTGAAGAAATAGATATTTAAAAAATGAATTAAGTGAACATTTTTTCGTCAGCCTTTATTTTAAAATTTTAGATTAACGAAACATAGGGATCACCCAATATAAGAACAGTACACAGCACTTCAAAGAAAGTATACCAGTTTATCAGACGATAAAATATATCCAGAAATAATTTAAATAATAACATAGAATTTTACACAAACTCCGCAATATCGATGAGCTTAGCCTTCAACAAAAGCCGACGGACTGCTCGGGTCTGTCTTCATACTTGACGGTCTCTTTTTCTGTTTTTCTGCGTCCAGGATTTCCAGGAAACTAAGAATCTTTTTGTCATGAATAATGCTCATATGCTTAAAGCATTATTTCACAAAAAAGAAAAACTTTTTATTCATTTTAAAAACATCCTCTAATGGCGACAACGGCAACACACATTATCACAAGCCAATGTTTTTTTACCTATATTTCATGGGTAACGAGTGGGACACGTTCATTATGAAGTCAAGTACCTCTGCCTTATGAATAAGAAATGATTTTATTGGAAATTAATTGTCGTCCTAGCAATGACAACCGTTATATATATAGAAATGCGGATGTTGACTTAACATTGGGAACAATATCCTTGATTGGAATTCTCATTATGTGCTCGATGAACTGTTCATCTAAAAAGGACAATTTGAACTTGCCACCTGATAAAACAATGATTAATATTTATGGTAATACATTATCGACTTACATTATTCCTTATCAATTCAAGTTTGAATCAAATATACCTGGGTGTGCTTTAAATTTTGAGGTTCATAATCCTTACTTTACAATTTACAAAATGCATGAATTTAAAGCATGTTTAAAATTTAAGTGCATCCAAAGTAGATTAATTATTTATGTTTAATTTTATCTTATGGTAGCTAAGTGGTCGTTTTTCAAAGGAACCGATGTGGACCAAAGGAGACTAGGTACTTGATTCCAAAACATAGAGTTTTGAGAAGAGGCAATTGTTTGCAAGGTTGAAAAATTTTAGGGCCTAAATGCAGCTTTGATCTTAACGGGTGATTTTTTAGCTGGTTTGGTTTTGGCAACACTGGTTTTGACAGCTGACGTGTGTTTAGTACCTTGTGTCACTGTCAAACAGCTTCAGTTTGATTTGCAATTTAACCATGGATCGTCTTACAAATGAACAACGCTTGCAAATTATTGAATTTTACTATCAAAATTCGTGCTCGGTTCGAAATGTTCATCGCGCGCTGCTTCCAAACAATGGCGCAATTGCGAGGCGAGTTTGGTGAACAGTTAATTTCACGTTTCGGGCCGGTCAATTGGCTGCCTAGATCGTGCGATTTGACACCATTAGATTACTTTTTGTGGGGGTATGTCAAGGCTAATGTCTATAGGGTCAAGCCCGCTTCGATTGACGCACTGGAAGCCAACATCCATGCATTCATTCGTGAGATACCGGCCGATATGTGTGAAAGAGTATGCCAAAATTGGACTCAGCGGATGGGCTACCTGAGACGCAGCCGCGGTCAACATTTGCATGAAATTATCTTTAAACATTAAATTGCAAGGTTCAAACTATCGATTCAAATAAATATTTCATTAATTTTTTCGAATTTTTTGTGTTTTTTTTTTAAAAAAAGTTCTCAACCTCTTAAAAAATCACCCGTTAGTTTAACAATGGAAAATCTGAGTATACATCTGAGTTAAGGTTGACATTCTGTTCCCTATTGTCAGCTATCGGACACGCTTAGTAGGAGAGATCCTTAACACTTGCTCTCCTAATATGGAGTTTATCAATATTATATTACTCGAAACTTACCCATGACCTTCAAGGCGATTCATATTTTTTTCATACTCAATGAACAAAATAAGCTCGCTGCTTAAAGTTAAAAGTATGAGCTGATCGATCTAAATTTTATTTCACACCTTCTAGAGTTTCCAATGCTTTGTGACCTGTGCAACCTCAATGTAAGAGAGGACATCTTTCAATTTATTGCAATATTCCCTATTTAACTTTGGTTGGAAATGTCAGCGTATTGTCCAACCGGCAGAAACAAAATACCTGACCTCGTGGACTTCTTTATCGAAAAAGAAGAGGGAGCCCTCGTTATCTAGTAAAAGCTAAAGAATGCTACCTTTGATCTCAGATCGGATCACTCGGCAGTTCTCATGAAAATGGGCTGGATTCAAGCAAAAAAGGAGAGATCGCCTGGGTTGGCTAACAAAAACTGAATGAAACGGCTTTAGGAAAGACTGCAAACAAAATGTAGGTAGAAACAGAAGGCGAACTCGACAAACTTGCAAAAACTATTCGGAGCGCGCAGGGTGGAAGAATACTTCTTCCATTGAACATCGGAGAACCCGTACGCAAACGAGGCGAAATACTTGTCCTAGGTATTTGACCCCAGACGCAAAATTAAAGTGGAAGCCACAAGTTAAAAAGAAACGCGATGAACTCAAAATCAGGCCACCAGAAATGAATTGGCTTATCGGACTATTTTAGAAACAAAAAGGCATAACAAACTGGTATTGTAAAAAACAAGTGCTAAAACCATCTTTGACGTACGGAATACAACTTTCGGGTTGTACCAAACTCAGCAATAGAAACTTCTCATAAAAGAGGCTAAGAGCAATAGTAAATGTTCAATGGTGCATGAGATAAAGCGACATACATCGAGATCTACAAATCGCAACCACGATGACAAATGAGCCACAAGCTTGCTCGCAAGCTTCGCACTAGTCTTTAAGAACATTGCAATTACGAGATAATGTGAACTCTGGATAAGGAAAACTTCATTCATTTAAGGAGGAACCGCGAACAATTACGGTATTGCGGGTGTCTTCAAAGCTTCGGGCGCCACCGCGTGGCGTGTTAATCCGTGTGTGTGCCTATTAAGCGGGAGGTCTGGGTTTTAATCCTACCAAGCATCGTGAAAACGACACTTTCATTTTCACGGTCTGAAAAACCCTCCAAAATTAACATATGTCTCGAAAAACTTCTCAAAAGTGGCGTTCGGATTCGGCGAAAAATTGTAGGTCTCCTTGTGTGCTAAGAATACAGCATACGGTTGACAAGTTAGCTCTGGTTCACCTCAAGCTGTTGCGGCATTCTATTAATTTTTTTATTTATTTTTAAGTGTCTTCAAAGCATAGAAGCTTCTTAAACTACACCTACTTGTTAAGGAAACATACGTAGTCTAGGAAAAAAAGGTGGTTCTTATACCCCCTATTTTCCCCCTAAAGAGGTTATTAAGCCTCCACTATCCGGTAGATTGTAATTAAGCCAGACATTGGGTCAATAAACTATTGTCTTCCGTAGTTCTTCGTGTTATATACAACCCCGAAGAGGGCTGTTTTGTAGGGCATATAATTTCTATTCATTTGCGCCTTTACTCACCCACCGTATAGTTGCTATAAATAAATATCCGTACGTCCGGTCTGCATTCGAAAAAGCGATTCGTACAAAGTTAATTCGATAACCGTGAAGGTGCTTCATGCTCATGCAATATCTGCTCACATCCTGTAGTCGAATCATCTATTAGATTAAATTGCACTCGTATATTACATTTTTCTGGGAGCCATCATAGTACAATATCAGGCTAAAAAAATCTGGGCTACATCCGTGTAAGCACTAAGTGTGAATGCCTTGCGTGCTGGCATGTATCAGTGTCCTACCCTTGGGTATTCAACTTCAAACGGATTCCATTGAAATAGAAGAACCAAAATCGTCTATTCATGCATAGTCCTTGACGATGGAAAAATCGGCTTGATAATAAATTGTGAGGACACCTCCACTGAGCATTCACTCGTGGCGGACTCTATGACCTTCCTCGTCAGCACGGTCGGGGGGTGGGTGTGTGTAAATGGATGTTAAATCCACTGATAGATACAATTATCCTGTTGCCATCAAGACAGCGGGTGGCCTACTAAATCACATCAAAGAGAGACTGGGTAACACTTTTTCGTTTTTCCGTTTGAGTGTCCTTATGCTACAAATTAAATGCTAGCCCAGGTGTGGAGGTTGGAGGAGCACTTAAGGCCCATAGTGTACAGCAAGCACACAACTATCCATCGCGCACTCAATTGGACACGAGTTTCTTCCTTGTTCAGCAGTTCGGTTTAGGATCTAGACGGGCACACACGTGTGAAAAATCGTCAAAAAAGCCCCAGTTATACTATACGTGTCCTGAGTAACGAGAAATTAGAAGGCGAACAGAAAGTTTCTGTTATTCGTGCAGGGTTGGGAAAGTTCGTGGAGCTAGCACAGCTCCCCTACTGACAGCAAATATGTGCTCTACGCTCCATTGCCGCGTGCGCTAGGCTGCTGTTAGTGTTGTGGTTGGTGTAAGGATTTGATTCAATTGAATGATTTATAGTGTTGGCATTTCGCACACATTCCTGGGAGCTTTGATGTGAACAAGAACAAGGGCCCTGTTGTGTTGCTTTCTGCAGGACTACAGCTTGTTCATGTGAAATGGCGCACAATTGGAAAACTGAGAAGCCGCACATACATGTTTCGAGGTAAATTTGTTTATTGCGAATTTTGTTTTATTTATTTTGTGTATTTTCTAAAATTATTTTGGCACGGGGCATACTTTTGTTCGTGCCTTATTCAGTAAGTTCAAAAAACTTATACTTACCGCCGCGCCGCATAACTTTGATAGAAGATTTGCAAAAGTGCATATCTAGCTGGTAATAATAAATTATTCATCAGTGTTGCTAGACTCAAAAGAATGTTAATTTAAAATTTTCCCTCAGTCAGTGATGTTAACATTTCAAAAAGAATACCATCAAATTATTTATGGACATGTGGTGAAAGTTGATTGTCATTTGCTTATTCCCGCTGACTTGTGAAAGGGATTTTATAAGTGAGCCTTTTACATACTACGTTGTGCATTCAGCACAAATTCCAGGAAAGTGAAAATACTGACTAATTGACTGATATCAAATTGAATTACATACTTGCAAATTTTTGGTTGATGATGACGATGACATAATTGTTTTGGCAGGGGAAGAAATGCAGGACTTTTTCGTCATTTACACTTATTTTGATAACCGTTTGCAACCTTTATAAATTTGGAAAAAAGGTCAAATATTTAAATATTCTCGATTTCCTGAGCTCGCTCTTTCAGAAAGTTTTCGTTTCGAATTTTTTCACGCTGTGTGAAAAAGAAATGCATATTTTTGGTCCCAACATTTCCGCTTTTACCCTAAGTTCTTATAGCATTCATTAATTATTTTTAAACGTACATTTGGTTCTTTTTTGTGCAACATTTTTTAAACGGCTAAAGAGCGTGAAAAAATCACTGTCTTTTGATGGACCAAAAATATAGCTGGAGGTCAAATCTTTCAGAGAGAATAAAAGGCATCTAAAGCAGCCTTGTTCACCTAAAAGGATATGATGGAAACGTATACGAAAATTAGGCAATGTCACATACCAAAAATTGGTGCGCTAGCACGATTGTAACCCAGCTAAAATTTAATAAAAGTATTTCAAAAAAATTAAAGATGGTTGCACATACAGGAATGTACTGGTCAATATCAAGGTCAAGCTTGACGGCTCACTTACCAACTTCCAGCTATCTTGCCTAAAATCTAAGGCCTAAAAGTTGCTTACAACGGACGGAAGAACGGACATGGCTTAATCGATTCTCCTGTCGGTCCCATTCATATTTCTAAAAGGTCTTAGGGTCTATCTACGGTGATTATTTCACTGCGTTGTAAGCCATACATCAAATTTAATATACCCTGGGTAGGGTATAAAAAATTATATTTATTTCTTTATAAAACTTAATCGATTTTTCAATAATCAGCAGGTTTTGAGATTTTTAGCTCAAAACCGAGAAAAAAAAATCATTTTTCTTTCAAAATATTCTGGTATCTTAACGATTATATTGATTGTAATGAAATTTGGTTTGTCTATAAAAAGTGTGAAGAGATTTCTAAAATTTTTAAGATTTTTAAGCAATGTCTTGACTTGAGAATCAAAAAAAAAAGATATTTAAAAAAATCTTACGGCATTTGAAAAAGATTCTGAATAGTTGTTTTATGGCTTTGAAATCTTAAAAATGTTCAAAAAAAAAGCTTAAAGAACGCAGTCCCTCACCATACTAACCCAGTAACAGCAATATCTACAATTTCTAAAAAAACTTCAGACATAGACAAAATTTCTGGGCTGAAAGAAAAATCGGGGCTGAAATATTAAGCGGTTTTTGAGATACGCTTAAAGTCGTTTAAGTTGCTAAATGGTGGTTAAAAGGAATACCTATAACTTTTGATCTGTGTCTATTTTATCAACTCAGTTTTAAGCAAGCTCAAATTACTTGAGTGCAAGAGTTCGTCTGTAACGAACTTCTAACTACCCGACCCTCTTTCCCCACTAACACCAAATTTAATATTTTAGTCTGTTTCATATACTGAATGTCAATTATTTGTGTTGGCCACGCCCCTAAATAAGGGCGTAGGCTGAAAATTTAAATCAACTAACTCTAATTTCGTTGGAAACACGAGAAAATGGGTTAAAAACGAATATTTATGCTTAAAAAAACAGTTTTTTTTTTCCAAAAACGCCCTCTAAAAGTGGGCGGTGCTCAATGCTTTGTATGCAACAAACTTAGCAAATGGTAATATCTTTAATATTTGTCATATAATTTTTTTTCAATTTAAAATGAATTTCCCGAGAAATCAGGTTTTCAAAGATTTCAGATGTTAAAAGTGGGCATGGTCAATGCAGTGGGCGGTCCAATTTTTGCATTATGAAAGGCTTCTGGTTGATATTGCTCTCCACCAAAATTTGAGTTCATATGTTTTGTCTATCTTCACCAAAAGGTATTTTGAAATAAAATGTAAATTTGAGGTTGGCTGACATTCACACCAATTGTGAGCGTGGCTGTGAGCGGATTTTCTTAATTTTCATACTTTATCTGTACAAAATGAGAACCAAGCAACGCTGCAACTTTCAGCTTCCTAGCTCAATTTTAAAGACCTCAAAACTGCATACATACGAACAGACGGATGAACGGACGGACAGACGGACGGACACGGCTAAATCGACTTCACTGTTGGTCTCGATCATATCTCTAAAAGGTTTTAGGGGTCTACGGTGATTATTGCACTGTGCTACAAAGTATGCATTAAAATTAATATACCCTCGGTCGGGTATAAAAAAAGCTAACCGAACGTATCGTTGCTTATATTGTGGAGCGACCTCTAATCATTATAGCTACCTATAATAATTAAAATGTTTGTAGAACGGTGAATTGTTGTAATTTTTCATCTTTCATATTGAATTTAATTTTGTATGGGTTTGCCATAGAGCAGCTCCTGAATATAAGCAACGATACATTCGGTTAGCTTTTTCTACAAACATTAAATATAATAATGGCTAGTCCTAGGTATAATATTAAAAGCTGCCAGGCGAACATCGTCAGGAACGTTTATATTATAATTATGCTTACATTAAGTGACAACTCTTGCTACGGTTCCCCATAAGGGAACAACTATTTAAAAAATAAATGAAAGTAAGCCAACAGTATCAAAACTCACAAGTGTGGCTACCAACACTGTGAGCTCCCGACTGCAAACTTAAGAAACAAGGCCCCAACCATAATAGACTTGAGTGGGATTGACCTAATGTCAAAATACATCGAAAGTCCCACTCAAGTTCTGCCAAATGCTTACGGTGCCCATAATAGACTTCAGCAAACGTTTCGGAAATCGTATGAAATTTGTGTGTATCTAACCAGCTGTGAAATTTCCGTGCTGAACCTTTCACTTGAGTGGGACTAAACTTAAGAGAGCAAAAGTTAACGAAGACATAACGAAACAGAGCAAACGGCTATTATGGCCGTGTCATACGAATTGTGTGTAATGGGACATTTCAGAAAGCCGGCTTAGAATAAGCCGACTAGTATTTTATGAAAAATTGTAATCTGCTGCAGTTTTTCGGTCTTTGATCAATTTCTCTCATTTCGAAACTCATGTCGGAGAAGGCATATTTCCAATTAGTGAGAAGAAGGGGAATACTAAAGTAGATCAAATAGCCCATATTAAAATGTATATTATAATTATATTTACAAAAATATAACATACTTGCATAAGTATGTAAGATGCATTTTTTCCTCATTGCGTTAAGGTATTCAACTGCCAACTCAGTTCAATACACAAGTTCTTATCAAAAGCGGCCCATAGGAAAAGTGCGTTACGAGGGTCACTTCCCATAAGAACGTGTGCATTTTACTGAGCTGTCAGTTGTTGTGTACCTCGACTGACGGAAGAAACAGATTCATTAGGCAAGAGGCAACCAGGGCTGCCATTGAGAAATATGAAATAGTCTCCAGAAAAAGGGCTCCCGAATAAAAATCGGTCACAAGGAATTATTGAACTGCTTCGTAGCAGAAAACTTAAAAAATAAAGCTTCTAAGATTAGAACGCTTTTTTTTTAATTAATTAAGAAAACAACAAAAACGTAACATGTAAGTACCTATACACATAGTTTAACATAGTTTTTTTAATAACTTAATTACCTACTACATCACTTTTTTGTTAATGTCAGTCTAAATTTATTAATGAGATCATTACTTGGCTGTCAATGGGCAAGGCGTTACCAAATTTACTTAAGCGAGAAGTGATCTGCGAGCTGCGATTGTGAACGTTCTTGACCAAAAATCAACGCAACAGTATTCGTTTGTGCTTATTTCGTGCTTATTTCTACATGCTAACGGCGCGCGTCAGTCAACGCTAAGAGCTCTTTATGTCAGTGAACAATGGGTGCGTTCGGCTGCAAACAAATTAAAGTGTGAAAAAGACTGACAACAGCGAAATAATTGCGAAAAAAAATATGTATTAAGATATTACCAAAAGCAAAAAGTTTGAAAAAACTAATTTTGGAAATTGCGAAAAGGACTCAAATTAAGATGTTTTAAGAAAGTGATAACATTGTGGCCAGCTATTGGAAAAAGGGACTAATTGGAGACTTTAGTCGGCAAACGGTAGCGCTGGAGGCAACCATTATTCAGTTATTAATTGCGCTGTCAACTCTTATCCTTCAGTGCAACTTAAAAAAGTCACTTCCACTGTCAGCATAATTTGAAATTGTTGCTAAATAATTTATGCTCAAGTCTTTCCTTTCCTTACATAATATTTTACATATTATAAAGTTGTAAGGTTCCATTCATCAGGTCTGCTTTAAACATATCACTGTTAGCCATCTGTTCTTTTTTGTGTCAACAGTCCAAAATTCCAAAAATTTTTTCCAATGTGTCATGTGTGCTAATTTATGCATTGGCTAGACGAAAAATTATTCATAAATTATTATGGTCTACTCACTAACTTGTCTGAAAAACAGGGAGTCCCCCATATAAAGACTAACTTCAATGTCAAAATATGTGTGTTGACAAGTTGAATGTCAACATTGTCTACATGCATACTGACCTTTTTACTTTACCCTATTCAATGCATATAAGGTGAGCGATTTGCTGACTCCGACCTTTCGCAAAAAAGGTGGGGCAACCCTTGCATTCCCATCGAAATTTACATATTCCTACGTTACAATTTGTGCCTAACGTATAAGGTGTGTTTTGTTTGTGTTGTGTTTTTTTTGTGCTGGAAACTATTTAACTCTATATATAACCCATAACATGCGAACACGTTATGTAAAAATGTTTTGGATAGAAAAAAAAAGATTAGCTACACACACTTTATATTGGAATTAAAACAGTTTTCTTTTTATCACAGCTTAGACCTCATTTGACACTGATTTTTAAAACTCTTATGACTTAATTAAGACTAAAGATTTAGGGATTTCATGTCTAGCAACATCCTGTATGCCTACACTCGTTGTTGTAAGTGCTTTGTCAAGTTTTTCTCCTTTAACAAAATCAGGATCTAACATATCTCCTTAATCGATACTAAGAACTTCCATTCATTGTCTCATTCTATGAATATGCAATGGGTCCCTCCAATGAGTCCTTTAATCAGAATTGCGATTCAATCATTGTCTTTCGGCTTTTCATGGCTCATAAAAAGAAAGGATACTTGCTTGCTCACCCACATAATTACATTCCCTAAGTAGAAGTATAAAAATGCCGATTCGTTATCGTTTTCTTGATATTTACTTTGAAAAAAACATAAAATTTGGCGTCGCCGCGTATCCAACCTTTATGTATTATTGTATTTCTTTTATATTTCGTTTTATATAAAATTCCAAGAACTGTAATATCAATGATGATTTTGTGTTTTTTGGCTTTTAATTCATGCCCGCAGTAAGACGTCTTCACGGGACGTGCACATTGACAGGTAGCCAACCGAATAACCCAGTAATTAATGGCAAAAAAAAACAAAATACAAAATTGATTATTTTCAGGTTGCCCTGGAGGTACAAACAAAATTATATTTAGGTCAGTCTGAGGTTGGGGAACTCCAAAACTTTTTTTGTTTGTTTGAAGAGTCGACATAAGTGAAACGAATTTTTTTCTCTTTTCTTATGTCTTCTGGGTGGATAACTACCTAATTGTCTAACAGTTTGTAAGAAAGTTTTAGCGCGCGGAAAAGGATGTTTACAGCGAGCTGATGGCGGGAACTTTGCCCCAATAACAGGAGAGAGTTTAAACCATTAGTGTGTAAAAGGCGAGTCAGTATAGACACTTGGGGCGCATCAAATGGGGGTTTTGCATGTTGGGGAAGTTGAGGTTGAAAAACACATTATATGGCACTGATTTTCGGTTCCTCGAGGCTACTTAAGAAACTCGTTGTAAGCTGTAATTAAAATAAAATTTAAGCAGCTTTTGACGTAATTGGCTTTTACAAGTAGTATTTTGTCTAGACAGTTACTTTAGTAGTAACAAAGGTATGTTCCGTAAAACATTGCATACCCTTTTATGAGGAACAACACTTCATGGGGTTAGAATTAGAAAGCTTTGAAGTACACAAAAACATGTGATATTTAAAATATTTAAAAAAACAGCAGGTAAATGAAAAAACCAAGTATCAATTTTGTTCTTAACGTCGAGAAATGACAAAACTCCTCAAAATTTTGTGGTTCAAATAATGTCTTAAAGTTGCCCAGTTACGGCACAACTCTTTTTTGAGTTGTTATCATATGTCTACCTACACCGGCCTCAAAATTGTGGCTAGCGGGAGGCGATTAAATATAAATCAAGAAGTGTCTCCACCGAAAAAACAGGATTAATTTGACACGAGCACTCTTTTTTTGTTTATTTGGCTCTCAAAACAGCTCTATATCACAGCTGTTTGTGAAGCTGTTGCTTTCAATTAACTCAATAGAGTGCAGTGGTATTGTTTTCTATATAGACAGTCAAGCTACAGTAAAAGCCTTTGAATCGCCAGCGATACGATCCAAGTTGGTATAAAGAAATGTCGCGAATCTCTCAACGCGACTGCTGTCAGGTGCGACGTATCCCTGTGCTGGGTTCCAGACTACAGGGATATTCCAGACAACTGCAGAGCTGACGAACTAGCTAGAGAAGGTGCTAATGGCAATCCGACTCATATAATGAAACCGGCAGCACTCATAAACTCGGAAAAGCCGCACCTGGACATCGAAGCCATCACAATAACAAACAACAGGTGGAGTTACATCAACACATGTCCAGCGCTTGATCGTAGAAAAGCAGAGAAACTCATCTTGAATAGGCTGAAATGGGCTTAGAAAGATAATTGGGGCCCTCGTTTTGGCCACTGCCTGGTAGGGTGACATGCCAGAAGACTTGGTGCTACCTTAAACGATTTCTGCAGGAGTTACCGAGATGAGGAGGAGAAAGTGACCATGGTTCATCTTCCGTTCAACTGTTCCGCCCTATCGTATCGACCCTGAGAAGGAAAACTGTAGGTGAATACTTCTTTGATGATGTAAATGATCTAGAACGACTCGATTTAAAGAGAATAATAAGCTTTATATCCGGATCAAACTGGCTAAATGCCTAACTGTGCATTAAACAACCCATCCCTCCACCACATGGAAACTCTTTGTGGGAAGAGAGTACCTTCAGTTAAACGCCAAATATCTCCCATCAATCGAACCTATATACCGCTCCCCCCCACTACATCCAAGTTTTCCCAACATGCCCGGCCTGGTGAGGGCTCATACCGCTTTGGTTGCCTTCACCTCTCCGCTATTATGGGAGTACCGGTACATATTCCCCCTGGTACGGGTTCATACCGCTTTGGCTACCACTTCCATTTTTTCCCCCTTTCAAGGTTAATTCAGACTTGGGTCGCTTGGGGTACGGGTTAACACCGAAACGGTTACTCTACATCAGCGTCTTAACTAAGAATCATCCTGGTTACCCCCCTGCGCTCTCCAAACCTTGAGGCTAACTCTCACTTGAGGGGCAATAGATAGATTGGAGATGGGTATGGGCTTATACCGCTTCGGTTGTCTTCGTCTCTCCACCCCTACGGGATAACCAACAATCCCACTGTTACGGGTTCATACCGTTTTGGATACCCCTACCTTCCCATTACCCCCCAATTTTAACGTGAGTCGCCTGTAATACGGGTTTGGTGAGAAGTTGGTTACCCATCAGCTTTTTGCCTAAGAACTCCCCCCGGCCCGGTTTCACACTGGATTCGGTTAACCCTGCATCTTCCCATCCTCGAGGATGATTCTTAGTGGAGAAGCAATGGGCACCGACTTATACCGAAATTGGTTGCCCCTGTCGTAATTTTTTCATAAAGGAACCAATCCTCATTGACCTCCCACCTCCTTATGAGGAGGGCTTACAACGAAAACGGTTATCCCTCGACCTCAAGTTACTTTTCCTAATCCATATCAATCCCCCACCCCTCCCATCCTCAAGGCAAATTCCCATCTGAAGTCCAACAGTCACGAGACCACCCTTTCTTCTCTCACTGGCCCGATCAATCTTGCTGACAGAGGTTCACACTGAAACGGTTACCTTCAGCTTTCATTAGCCTTTTCGAGTAAGTCCCTAGCCAATCAACCATTGATTGGAGACCTTTAATTGGTGGCACACTTTTACACCATCACTGTTTGCCTCGAACCCTCTCACCCAAACGGGTAGTAATCATTTAGATCTTCGGGCTGGTTACTCCGGTCCTACAAAGTGGTATCACAATGGACCTCCTTTGGTCTAAGGTCTAATCTAACCTAGTCTAACCTAACCTAACCTGGCTCTCAAAACAAGAGTAGCGACGACAAGAATACAATTTCGTCACTTTTAACTGTCATTAGTGCTGACTGTTTCACTTTCCCTTTTCAAGTATTAAGCCGCGGTGTCACAAGGAACAGAAACAGAAACAGAAACAGAATTTCATACATTAGCAACACAAAAAGCATTCAGCGAATTTAGGTTTCAGTTCCCATTCAGAGTCCCATACGTAAGCAACTGAAACCTAAATTCGCTGAATGCTTTTTGCGTTGCTAATGTATGAAATTCTGCTTCTGTTTCTGTTCTTGTTCCTTGTAACACCGCGGCTTTAGACTGTTTCAAAGGTGTATGAATAGGGTAAGAAGTGGCAAAAAGAGGTTTGTGAAAAGGATGAATGAGATTTATGACGGGATTAAATTTTAATCGCTTGTCCAAAGGGTTTAAATTTGTAGATATAATAAATCTCGAGATTTAAGGAATATTAATTGAAGATTTATGTTAATGGCGAATTAGTGTTCGGTGGAGATATGATATAAGGCATATTAGACGATGAAACGATTATAGCCTCGCGTTCGTGGATGACACGGCAACTTGCGCATCGGTTAAACCATAAACGAGAACCCTCGAAAGACCTTCAACTGTATCGGTGCCCTTTAGCAATATGGTCTCTTTTGTCTTGTTAACGCCCGACTGAAAATTATGGGCCAACTATAACTTCTGAGTCTTTAACGGGTGGTACATAATAAAGTCGCGCAACAGCTCGAGGATAACCATAACCAGGGCTGAATTCTGAACAATGTATGCTGTATGTGTTATTTTCTTCACATACAAGGGTACCTACAGCTTTTTGTTTAGTTTTTAGTTTTTCGGATAGTTTCAAGATATTCTATACCTAAATAGGAAAAAGACCGTCCACGACAGCCGTCAGTTGGTCCTGTTCGGTGTGTGGGTTGGATCACAGCAGCTAAATTAATTTTTGACTAAAGCCTGTGGACATATGAATTATTTATAAGCATTAACACAAACACATTTTAAACTTGAGCGTCTTTTCAAAATATTTGGGAAAGACTCTAACCAAAATGCATGAATATTTCAATTCACCGCTTCCCTTAATAAAATCCAATCCACTCCACTCTCTGCATATTTGCTTGTGTGTCTTTAAGTCTACTGTGCACGGAAAGTATGGAAGTTCCCGCATACGGAGTGTAAACGTGTGTTTATACTCAAAATAGACCAACAGGAGTAGCTCATATTTACCTTACTCTATTGTTAGCAGGTATTAAGGATAGCATACCAAGCTATCAAGCAAAACGTCAATAGCAGCTTCTTTGCGGAAAACCACCTCGTTGACCATAAAAGGAGTACATTACAGGCTAGCGAAAGGACAAAAGTAAAAACCTCAATAGTTACTGGAGTGGCGTAAGAACACAAAACAGCAACCCACAACTGGGTCAACCAACGGGGCAGGGATGACTTGTTTGTTTTTCTGTGCTTTCTCCTTTTGTTTTGATTTACCAATCCTTTGGCTTTGTGCTTACACTGACCTTGGTCCTTTTTATTTTCACAAACAGCTGGTGCCAAGAGGTCAACAGCTATGGAAAATTGGCTTGCGTGACCACTCGCTAAGTTGGAATTGATTTTAATTTTCTGCTGGTCCTCTCATCCTTTTTTGCTAGAGAATTGAATTGATTTTTATCACCTTATTACATTTAATTGGTAAATTGCTCCGGATACAGCAACAGGGGCCGGAGTGGGTCCTTTGTAAGCAAATGGCAATTACAGAAAAATTAATCAAAACGTGTGTCAGGTTTGGAATGCAGGAAGACGAAAATAATAAATTTTTCAAGTGCCACTGAAACCAATTAGGAGGAAACCATGGCAATATTTTAAAGTCCGCGCTCTCCTTTGAAACGGAGCAATTAAAAAACCATTAAAATTTGCTTAGCCGTATGTTTTCTTTCTGCCAGATTTGTGGTAGGTCATATGCGTGCCAAGCGGTTTGGTTCAAAAGGAAACGGATAATAGGTTTCTATATGGAGATATAGAAGGGTATCCTTAACAGTGTTGCGTGCTTGTAGGGATTTGCTTTCTATCTGACCAAAGAAAATCCAGGGAGCCGGTTGATTTCTGCGATATCATTCAGTACAAGGTCCTTGGGTCTGCAGTTAAAAGTTGATTTGTTTTAGCCGCGGTTTTGGATTGAATTAAGTGGTTTGCAAATAAATTTCAATAAAACATTTGCAGGTCAAGGACTATTTTTTTTAAAACTTTTTCGCAATAGTTGCCTGAAATAAAAAATGATTCATGCTCACACTAGGTCCTTATTCAGAGAAATCTTTTATCAAAAGTTTTCCAAGAAAATAATGAAGCCCTTTAAATTTTTGAATTGCAGTCACGAAGTTCCTTCACACCACGGGTTGCTGATGGCTTGCTGCGGCCATTCAAATCCGACCACAATCCTCTGAGCCCTATGATGGCACTTTTCATGATCCCTGCAAATGATGACAAAAGGCCTTGCACGCGTTCACAAAACGGACTGGTCCTTCAGCGAAAAACGGGCCGCATCAATAGGACAATTGTTGTGGCTTTTCCTTGGCAGCATCCTATGTGGACAAACAAATAAGGCCTTCTCAAATGCAAAACACGTCCATTTCCCGGCCCATAAGTAGTCCACTGAGTATCATCATCCCAGCACGAGCAGTTTAAAGGAATTTATTTTCATTTAACCAATCGATATCACTCTGTTCGTGTTTGTGCCATCATCATCTCTCTGCCTGTGACTTGTGTCGAATGGAAACATTTCCAATTCAGTGAATCCTGGATCTTACCTTCCCGCTGGATTTCGCCTGTTTTTCATTGTTCACGTGACGAAAAGAAAGAGAGGCTTCCACACAGCCTACCTATAATGTATATAGGTACGTGACAGGAATTGGTTTTTTCTTCCTCGGGCAGTGATTGTAAACGAAGCCGCCTGGTACGCCATGACACCGACTCTATTTATCGTCGCAGATTGTGTGCCATAGTGCTGCCGATAGGTGGGTATGGCATACGCCTCTAGGTGAGGGGGAAGAGTTGGATATGTTTATAGTCATTGGGTTTCAATCGGTTCGACTTGAAATGCTTCTACGTTGGTAATTCTCAAATCGAATTGAATACCTATCTGATGAAGATCGAGACTCTGGAGCTGACAACATGGTTATCTCGACCCAGGCGCCTGTATTTTATTTTGCTTTAATTCGTAGAAAAGGATTTATTATTTCTTCTGTGTGCTTCAGAGAAGTACTCCTTTGTCTTACATCAGGATAACTGAACAAAAAATTCTGCAATTGAAAGACAACACAAAAGGCTGCTAGTTGAAGGAATGTTAAGTCCTTTTTCCCTCGAAAAAAAGTTTATCATATGGCATATCAATCATAGTTGATTTGGTTAAATACCAAATAGCTAAATGCCAAGGCTTCGAAGAAAGCAACTCCGGATTAGTTTTTCGAAGAAAGTATTTCTTTAATGAAGAATAAAATTTGCTGCAAAAAACTTTAAGGGGATTTTCTGGAGTCTTATACCTAGTTAACTAGTCTCTGTTAGAATCTTAAAACCCTTTTTAAGAACCCCTAGGTGGTTAGTACTAGTGTACTAGTCTAGTCTAATGTATTTGTCGGAGTCTGCCTTCTTAAAAAACAATTCAAAAACCATGAAAAAAGTTTCAAAACAAGTCACAAAACTTTCAAAAAACTTGCCTTCTTAAAAATGTCTTTTATTATCCACCGTTTTTTTTAACCCTTTTGATTCCGCACTTTTAATTTAACACCGATTTCATTTTATTCTAACTTCTTGTTGTATACACTTAACCCTACACCTACCCCAAGTGTAAGTTCATTAGTTAGCCGAAATAGCAGAAGAGCATCATGCCTTAAAAACGTGGAATCAGAAGAAAAATCTTGAGCAGTATTATAAGAGCAATAAAGGCTTGGTCGAAGAATCGTCGGGATCTAAAGAAACTAAATCATAAAAGCGGTACCAATTCGTTTCAAAAGGACTTGGACATAGTTTTGGTTGACGAATTGATTGCAATAGAACTCAATTTAAAACTATAGAACCCGAAGCAGCTACGACCTGACCCGATTGTAGTGACGCTATCCATTAAGGAGGGCGGAGATGGGCAGCGCTAAGTCAAAATAAGGCTTAGGTGTTCATTCTAGAAATCGACAATGGCATTAATTTAAAGTGACACTTAAAATGTCTTATCGCTAATCTTACGGAGAAGGAAGTTCAACTAATTTAGGAGGCTAAAAAGTATCAGCACGATGCTACTGGCTTCCCTTCAACTGAGTGTAAAGGTACTGAAACGGGAAACTTCGCTGATGGATGGAAGATCCTCTTGTCTGGCGTCCCATTCCCATTTGACATGACTGCACAGCACAGGCGAGTGTAAGGATACTTACAAGCCACCGGCTGGTTTCGAAAAAGGTTTGGAATTTATTATGTTTGGGGGGAGGGTTTTGATCTTAAAGGTTAAGCTTGAGCTACCAACCTTGGCTCTAGTGCAGCTGTATGCACCAAATCGAGAGTCAGAGTTTGCGGGTTTCTCGAACGAAGTTGATGCTGATCTGGATAGAGTGGCAGAAATTGATTTTAATATATATGATACCCCCTAATATATGATATCCCCTCAAACATGATATCCCCTTTATAATAAAGGGGATATCATGTTTGCATGTACAGTCGCCAAATGACAAGTCCAAACCGTGTGACTCGGTAGCTCACAGGTAGAGTGTTTGGCTCGCGTTTCGTTGGTTTAGGACTTCAATGATAACTTGGGTTCATTGAAGTTCCTGGCCTGGTTAAACCGAAAAATGATATGGTTCCCCTTTATAAAGGATCTCTTCAGCTCCTGCCCACTTCCTCCAGAATTTTTTGGGTTCATCACAGTATAACTTGGGTTCATTGAAGTTCCTGGCCTGGTAGAACCGAGAAATTATATGCTTCCCCTTTATAAAGGATCTCTTCAGCTCCTGCCCACTTCCTCCAGAATTCTTTGGGCTCATTACAGTATCACTTGCGTTCATTAGAGTTCATGGCCTGGTAGTACCGAAAAATGATATGCTTCTCCTTTATAAAGGGTCCCTGCAGATCCTGCTCACTTCCTGCAAAATTTCTTGGGTTCATTGGAGTTCTTGGACTGGTGGAACCGAAAAATGATATGCTTCCCCTTTATAAAGGATCCCTGCAGATCGTGCCCACTTCCTCCAGAATTCTTTGGGTTCACTAGGTTAGGAACTCTGGTATGTAGTACCGAAAAATTATATTCTTCTACTTAATTATACCGATAATGGAGCTTTTCTCACAGAGGTGAAGCCTATAATTTTAAGTTAAAATTAAAAAGGTAAAAATGAAAAGTAAAATGTTAAAAGTAAAAACTATAAAGTTCCCCTACAATAAAGTGCTATATGCATAGGTATTCAAAGCGCTATTTGCAGGTCAAAATTATGTGACTAGGAAGCTCACCGCGAGAGCTGTCGGCTCGTGTGGGGTTGGGTTGGGCCCAGGGCAATTTTTTATTATTTATTTTAATCGATGTGTGCTGCGTTGTTCCTGTCGTTCGACAGGCTTCTTTACTAGTTTAAAATAAATCTGCTTTAACTAATCTGCTTTCAAATGAGAACGATACTCTGCGCAGATGGAGCGAGCATTTTTTAGAGTTGCTCAACCCTCAACAGAGCACTGAAGATGTCAATCCCCCCGTAGATGGAGTCACTGTTGCAAATTAATCGTTAAAAGTTGGCAAGTCTGCTAGATTTGATGAAATTCGGCGTTGCCCGATGTATAATTCAGTGTTGCCATATTGACCGAAATTTCTTGACTTTGACCGGACAGAATTTAAAACTCCGGAAGAACTTAGAATTCATTCTTTCTGAAAAAAAAACTATTCTCACAAACATGTTGATATTAAAGTCAAAATCAGTTCACATAGTCACCCTTTTTAATCATTTTTAAATTTTTCAGTAACGCTTTTTATACCCTATTCCACAGGAATGGAGTACATTAAGATTGATACAGGCGAAAATGTAACATAGAGAAATAATAACGAAACACAACCAAGACCTTAAGGACATATGATCGAGACCGAATTCTGAGTTGAATGAGCAATGCCCGTCCGTATGTCAAGCTGAAATTTTGTGCGTAGGCTCTCTGTCATCCGAGACTGTACAAGTCTTAATATTTTTAGAATCCGCCCACAGACACGCCCACAATAGGTCTAAATGTGCGACTACCTCCAGTGCTTTCAAAACTGTAAGACGTCGTGAAAAGACATTTAGCATCTCCTAATGATTATAAGATACAAAAAGTAAAAAATAAATCGCCAGTCAGCACCAAGTGGGAATGGCATCAATATTTATTGTTTCAAATTGGAAAATTTTTACTTACTTATTTTGGTTCTACATTTGGTTCATACAGGTTTTGGCCACGCCTACATTAAAAGGCAGAATTCAAGAAAAACCTATAATTTTCCAGGAAAACATGGATTTCGACTTCTTTTTATCTCGACTAAGGAAAGAAGAAGAAATAAAATTTAGCACATAAAGTACACCCGACACTATTTTAGATTTCGTTCATACAAAGTTTTTGGCCACGCCCATATTAAGAGGTCAATTTCACAAAATTATTTGATTTAAACCAAAAACTTATGTTTGTGCGTAAATTTTAGCCGCAAGCTTGGATATTTCTATGCCCTTTTTACAAAAAATTAAATAGAAACTTTTAAATAATACTTTTTTTTTGTCTATTTTAAATAATGCATGAATGGTGGATTGGTGGATAGAAAATAAAGAAGAGAAAAGTTATTCTCCATCAACACGCAAATGCTGATGGGCCAGTATGGAACATGAAAACAGAAACGCCAAAGCTTGCCCCCGCAAGTGTTATGCCTTTACGGAGAAGAGCAATAATATTTAAAGCAGAGTATTTCATAAATGCATCTAGTTGTTGTCCATTCTATATTTGTTTTATTTTTTTTGGAAGAGAAAGAGGTGTTTTATATTCGGCCGTTTATATTCGTAGCCTGGATAACAGACGACGACCAGACTGCCGCTTATTTTTAGACAGACCCTCCTGGATTTTTTTTATATCCCATCCCTAAGGATAGGAGGTATATTAAGTTTGTCACATAGTTTGTAACATGGTGAAATAATAATAGTAGACCCAGAAGACCTTAAGGGTATATGATCGAGACCGAATTCTTAATCGAATGAGCCATGTCCGTCCGTCCGTCTGTAAGTCACATGTTTTTAGGCCTTAAATTTTGAGCTAGGGTGCTGAAACTTTGTACGTAAGGTCCACGTCACGCGAAGCAGTACAAATGTAAACATTTTTGAAATCTGCCCAAAGACACGCCCACAATCGGTCTAAATGTGCAACTACCTCCAGAGTTTTCAAAACTGTAAGACGTTCTAAGAGGCTGAAATTTGACATTTAGCATCTCCCAATGAATGTAAGACACAAACAAGACAAATTAAATTTGTAAACCTCCTCTAGTGGGCGTGGCATCTATTTTAAGGGTAAATTTTCAAATTCAGTTTTCTCAATATTTTTGCTCGAAATTGAAAAAATTTTACTTAATATTTTATGTAGAAAACGCGCAGTTCCACATTCCTTTAATACAAAACTTTGGGCCAGGCCCAAATTTGGAGGCAGAATTGAAGAAAGACCTAAAAATTTGAAAAAAAAACCTAATTTCGACTGGACTTGAGCCTAATTTAGGAAAGCATGAAACAAAAAAAGTAGCAAATTAGGTAAACAAGACTTTAGTTCAGATTTCGTTCATATGAAGTTTTTAGCCACGCCCCTTTTTAGGGGTCGATTTTTAAAAAAAAATGAATTTGAACCAAAAAATTGCATTTTTACGTACATTTAAGTGCAACTTGGATATATCTGTGGTTTCTAATTAGGGGCGGTTGGACCACGCCCCCTTTCGAAGTTTGCATTACTTACAAAATGTCAAAAAATAACTATGCCTATAAAATAACTATCAGCTTTTTACAATGTTGGATAGGATGGGGTATTCAACGGTCCGTTTTACGGACTGTAACTTCTGCGTACACACTGTAGCACTTACTGACTGGTTTGTTTGTTGCTGATGGTTTTGACCCCACCCCGTATATTTTCCATACCTGCGCCCACCTTATCTGGTGAGCGTTCCCCCATTCGAGGACATTCCCCCACCTGAGGAGGCGCCCAATTGGGGAGCAGCAACCCTAGAAGGGCCATAAGGGAACTGCGGAAGCTGTGTGAGGATAAATGGCGTCAAATTCGTCCTTTTGACTTGTGCGTTGGCCTAAGCCGTGTGTTTTATATTGCCTCTCCTTTTTGTAGCACTTATGGACTGGACGAAATTTCTGGCCACCCAGAATAAGTCATCTACGTTTCGCAGGTGTTTTAGCAATCCTTGCATTGACCGAGGAAGAACTTTAGCGAGCACTAGATGGGTTTGCGGCCATCTGTAGTGGTGCTGGAATTAAGTTGAACGTAAGCAAATCGGATGTGATGGTTGTTTCCCAGAACCCCCGATGAAACAACCACCAAAACAACAAGAACCTAATCAATCCTTTGCAGGTAGTGACTTTTGCTTTGTAGTGATTGGATTCCAAAGGTAAAATGAAAAGCATAAATGGTAGGTCCCATGTTTTCTAAGCCTAAATTTACAGGAGGGATTTTTTTATTCTTTAAAAAAATTCAATTCAAAATAGAACCCTTATACAAGCAATTGTATACCAAAAACAATGATCTGAAAATCTATTACGTTTCATTTAGGAATAATAGAAATACATTTATCATAATGCTCCTCCCTGTAACTCGTAAATGAATAACTTTTATCTCTTGTTCTGTTTATATTCATCACACAATCTCAGACAAATAGCTAGACATTTGAAGGAATGAAATGAGATATTGCTGAAGTGCCACGAAGTCGAAATTCCATCTGCGTTCGTTCATTTATTGTACAATCCTTTGAACGGCATTTATGTAGATGCTACAATATTTACATATTAACTAGAATTCGAAGTGCGTATCAACTTGTGGGCGAAAATTATTTTGAAATGCCCCAAGTTGTTTGTGTGGATTGATTAAATTTGCAACGAAAATAAGATTCTCTCGGAATATTCTGAAAATTAATATTCCCTCGAAATCATATGCACAGAATTGGAACATATTCGTTGGTATTGGAAGGTGTCAAAAACCTACAAGAGTTTGTTTGCCAAAAGCTAAGAAAACTAATTTTCAGAGAAATAATTTAAAGTGGCGCCCAATTTTGTTTGTTACTGTAACCTGTGCTACAAGGTAATAAGACTCAATTAAATCAAGCTTAATAGCCCAGTTTGAACAAAAACCTGAATCATCCACCTCAAATGCAACAAGTTCATTGCAGAGTATTTTAAAATAATTTTACATAATTACTGGCTAAAAATAAAAACTTTTATATTCTTTCGGCTAGCACTCGTGTCGCGCCATAGACTCTCGAAACTGCCTTCGTGACGGTAACTACCAACCATATGTGCTTCTACTTGCTGCCCTCGCACCCTTCAAAGGAAAATATACTGATGTGCATGTCTATAAACTTTATATGAAGCAATGGAATTTTGCATTTCGTGCCTTAAGGGAGTTAGTATCATATAATTTTTGCATTCAACTATGTCTGATGTTTTTTTTTTAATGATTTCCATTCCAACCCTCTCCATCAGATGTTCTTTCGTTCATTATTGTGTCATAATATGGCTAATGGGCTTTAAGGGAGAGATCAAGACCGAAAATTCAAAGTAAGGAAATCATAATCGATTAAAAATGATTGGAAATTCCTTGAAACGGATACAAGTCTGACATTTTGTATCGGAATATAAATAGGTTGTTCCTCGTTTTTATTTTTTTTCCTGTTGCCAAACAACTACTTACTGCAGGTGATGGGTTGTTTATACGAGTTACCATAGCTTCTTAGGGAAAACGGTTGCTAACATGCAATAAGCTACGTCTATTTCTAATTAAACCTCTCCTACATCCTGCAGTACCTTCAGACACTTAGTCGTGACTTGGCGTTTATCGGGATCACCGGTGTATAATAAGACTGAAGTGTGAAGAAACAATGCATTCTTTTGCTGAACGCAAATAGTGATTTTATCAAGAGAGAAATGCATTCTAAGGATTGAAACAGTTTTTGCAATTGGTAGAAACAAATTGCATGTTGTGGTGTGAAAAAGAAAAGTGTTGAAAGTAAAACGTTTGGATATTGCTAGTATTTGGGAAAAACGTTGGTAAGGATGGAACATTATTGGCCTTTTGCTATTTTAATATATCCTTGCGCCTTGTTTCTCTAAGTTTTGCTTGAATTTGAGCTTAAAAAAGTTCATCCGAGCTGAGACCTCAGATGGGATTATTCTTCTTAAAATGCAATGCGATTCGAGTTAGAACGCTACAAAACTTTTTAAATCGAGGAAGCATCGTGGCGTGATTGCTTGGTAAAAACGTCCCCTAAAAGTGGGCGGAGCCCCATTCTTTGTATAAAACATAATAAGCGATTAGTAATATCTTCAGTATTTGTCATATAATTTTTTTTTTTTCAATTAAGAATAAATTTTCTGATAAATCACGGTTAAAGTGGGCATAGTTGATTGTGGGGACAGTCCAATTTTTGGCTTACTAAAGGCTTCTGGCTATTTGAGTTCCACCAAAAATTTGAGTTCCTATGCTCAATCTGACTTGAGCAAGAAGCCTTTTCGAAATGAAACGTAAATTTAAAAATGTCTTACATTCAAGTTAATTGTAAAAAAATTGTTATTTTTAATAACAAATTTGATAGTTATTCTGCACAATGTGATGACCAATCTATCTTCCAAGTCTTAGCGCTCTAGTTCCATTTTGAAGACCTTAAGACATCACACATACGAACGGACAGATATGGCTAAATCAAATCTTCTGTCTGTCTCGATCACAAACTCTAAAAGGTCTTAGGGTCGACTATGAATTGGTGGTAGGGTATAAGAAATTTAGTAATTTTAAATCTGAAAATTGAGCCAATAAATCGAAGATGTCCATCCTCTACATCTACAGTATGAAAGCATCAGAAATTTCTCTTTAAATCATTTAAAAAAATTAATTCTGTGCGCTCAACAAAATCGAAGGGACCACTCCGTGAGTGACTTCATACTTGACGGTCTTTTTCTGAATAAGATAGGGTATTGTGCAATCTGTAACAGATGGACTAAAGCGTTGACAGATGCACTGTTGCATTTTTCCACTAGTTTGTTGTTCAAATATGAAGGCAGTATTCTGAATTCCAGGAAATTTTGCCAAGCCCTTATTAGCCTGATTGTTGCCCTATTTATAAATAGATTAACCTTTTATTCCTTATTAATAGATGATTAAAGGATTTGATAAAATTGCCCTTAGAGTCAACCCACGATGTACTCTCACCCCCCCAAAAAATTTGGCTTACGTTTTAGACGTTATTATACTGGTTAAGAGTACACAAAATCAGCGAAACACTCTAGGCAATGCCTGTAGGACACTTAATTAAAGGAAAATTCAATATGCTCTATATGTGTGAGTTCACTCAAAATTGTCCTTCTGATGTTCACAAACAAAATATGTAACCATACAGCACTTATGCCTTTACTAATAATTAATGGGATTCCCTTGAAATCATCCGACAAAGCAAGCTATTTAGGCATAACTTCAAATTGCAAAGTTACCTGAAAATTTAACATTGAATTATTGGGAGAAAATTATA
This sequence comes from Neoascia interrupta, assembly GCA_947623515.1. Classification (NCBI taxonomy): domain Eukaryota; kingdom Metazoa; phylum Arthropoda; class Insecta; order Diptera; family Syrphidae; genus Neoascia; species Neoascia interrupta. The sequence continues at coordinate 11,285,565 of OX392462.1, forward strand.
GGCCTTTACTATATGCATACTGCAATGGTTCGACGAATAAGAGAAAACTGGAGTACGACATCAGCAATGTAGGTGATTCTAAATTTATCTTCAGGCTTCCTATATAATCTATTCAAGCAAGCAAATGCTGTCAAAATTGCAGCCGAACTGAAGCTTTTACAAACGAATCCGTTCACAGACGACAGACCTGTTTGTGTGACCACCTCAATTTAAAAAAAGCACTTAAGTCAAATTTTGGTTATGTTACTAGTGTCAGAACATCAACTTTTGGTCTGGGATACAGCCTTGAAAGCAAGTTGTCTTTTAGGCACAAGAACACGCCCACTTTTTTTTTTAACCAGTTTTAAAAATTCTACTTTTTTAATATAAATTAATTTTGAGGAAAATTTATATTGCAAAAGACGAAAGTATAAAAATTTGGGCGTGGTGAAAAAAAGTGTATTTTTCAGTCAAATTGCAGAGTTTTCAGTCTTAAGCTTATGTAACGGCATGGCATAAGCCACCTTAGGGTTATTTTTTCATCCCGCACACTTTTTGGAGGCGTGGCAATTTACTTTTTCATGTAGGATAGGGTATTTTTCTGAAGTTTTTACATAGGCACTGTTGCACTTTTCCACTTGTTTTTGATAAATTTTATTATTATTATTATAACTTTATTGATACATAAATCAATTACATAATCAATAAGAAGTTTAGCACTAGCTACCAGGGCTTTCGGCTAGTTTTTGATAAATTTTAAGACAAATTTTTTATACACATCAATATTTTCTTAATTCCATAATTAATATTATTATACATCTAAATCTAATCTACTATACTACTAAATAATACTACTATACTCCTTCCCATAGGTATATTAAGTTTGATTCATATGTTACACATAGAAAAATAATCACCGTAAAACCCCAAGACCTTAAGGGCATATGATCGAGAACGAATTGTTAGTCGAATGCGTCACGTCCGTCCGTCGGTCCGTCTGTCGCTAGTTTTCAAGCCTTAAATTTTTAGCTACGAACCTTAGAGTTGATATCTGGTCTTCCTAGATTTTTTCCTAGTTTCCTAGTTTTTTTGTCAACAATTGCAACGCACGTGAAAATGACAGATGCCAAATCCAATCCACCGCAACCGAAGAGACACCAGCGTTATCTCGCCACCAAAGTTCGCATACAGGAAGCAGCTCTCATCGACAATAGGACAGGGTTGCCGTCTGCCATTTTTTAAACTCAAATCTATCAATTTTATGCTACAATATCACAGGACTTAAATGTAAATTAATTATGCCAGAGTTTTTCAAGTTCGTAACTCAATATGATATAATAATACTTTTAGAAACATTTGTTGAAAAGGGGAAGGAACATCATTATTTCAAATACTTTAAAGATTTTAACTTTGATTTTATACCTGCCGCAAGAAGAAATGTCATGGGTAGGGCAAGCGGAGGTACTTTGCTGGCCATTAAAAACAATAATAAGCATATTTCACTTAAAAGTATAGGTAACAGAACTTTTTTTGAATTGTTATTTAATAATGTTAAATTTTATATAGTTCCTACTTATTTAAATTTCGGAAATTGGAGATCTGATTTTGAAGAGTTACACGACTTTCTTGCGAATATCCCCAATGAAAATGTTTTAATAATTGGCGATTTAAATGCTAGAATAAGCAGTTTTAATAACATCTTTCATTCCTCCAATCCAAACTTTGTTTGTGAGAGAAAATGTAAAGATAAGTGTCTAAATGAACGTGGAAGTCTCTTGGTAGAAATGATTGCGGATTATGGTTTTTTTGTTTTGAATGGTGTTACAAGAGGGGATAGCGAGGGAGAGTTCACATTTGTGGCTGATCAGGGCTGCTCGGTGATTGACTACTGTCTTGCTAAAGGTAAATGGCTGGACTTAGTAAACGATTTCGAGGTTTTAACTGCTGGTTTCTCGTCTCATTTGCCAATTTCACTATCGTGTGAGGCCAAGTCACCGGTCAGCAATACTCAGCCACAAGAACGTACAAGTGGAGGTCTTAGATGGGTTTCAGCAAAAACAGATCAATACAACCAGAGACTGGGCTTAAGAGTGAATTTTCTACCGGCGGTTTCCTCCGGTAATATCGAGGTTACTGTAAACGCTGTTTTTAATGTAATAAAAGACTCAGCAATCCCTAGCTCGGCGCCGCGTTCAAGTATAACAAAGGCTGTGTGGTATGATGCTGAATGTATCAAACTTCGGAAAAAATCGTTTGCTTTCTTAAACCTCTTTAGGAAAACAAATAACAGATGGTTTAAAAATCTTTATGTACTATCAAACAGGGTATACAAAGAAGTTTGCCAATGCAAAAAAGCTATGTGTCTCAAAAGGTCTGCCTCGAAGCTTCTGCTGTGTAAGGACTTCAAAACGTTCTGGAAGACCGTTCGTTCTGTTGCCGGCCTTGAAAATAAAACTTCTTCGGTAGTGTGCGTAGATCTCCTTGCTTCACACTTTAAGAACCTATTGACTTCAGACCCCAGCCAAAAACACATAAGTTTTGCGCTACCAAACTGTGTTGTTCCCGAACTAGATGACGCTTTTGTAATGTCCGAGTTATTAACAGCATTAAAAAAAAATGAAAAATTCAAAGTCGCCTGGACCTGACGGAATCCCTGCAGAGTTTTTCAAGAATGCGACCGCTGAATTCCTCAGCTACCTCTTGGAGCTCTGTAATAATATTCTTAAAGATGAAATAGTTCCCGGGAGCTTCTTGTGCTCAAAAATGTTTGGTATTTTTAAAAAAGGTGACCCAAGTGTCCCGGAAAATTACAGGGGTATTTCAGTCCTTAGCTCACTCAGGAAGATATTTACTCAAATGCTTTACCACAGGCTTGAAAGCTGGGTTGAATCAAATAATGCACTCAGTGCTTTTCAAGCAGGTTTTCGTCCAGGCCTGTCAACAATTGACCAAATTTTCACCCTAACGACTATTGCGAGTCATTTTATTGGGAAGAAAAAGAAACTTTACTCCTTTTTCGTCGACCTGAAAGCAGCTTTTGACACAGTAAATAGAAATCTGCTTCTTTATAAATTGTCAAACCTAGGTATATCCTCCAAATTTATAAGATTATATGAAAAACTGTTGGCTAACAATTCTGCCTCAGGTTGGGATGGAAGTAAGAAATCTTCGGAATTTCTAACAAACTCTGGAGTCCCACAAGGCTGTATTTTGAGTCCCCTGCTGTTTGCTTTGTTTATCGATGATGTAATAAATTTCTTGCCAGGTGGAGTAAGATTTGGAGATACTCTAATAAAGGTACTTCTATATGCCGATGATCTTGTTGTCTTATCAGACAACCCTCTTACTCTTCAGCTTGTCATCAATAAGCTGAAAGATTATTGTGATCTTTGGGACCTAAAAATTAATGTTTTAAAATCTAAAATTATGATTTTTAGACATCACCACAAATTGAGTAGGAGCGAAAGGTGGACCTTGGACAACGACAACATTGAAATTGTGAATGAATTCAAATATCTAGGCTTCCGCCTGAAATTCAATTTAGACCTTCGTCCTTACATTAAAGAAAGATCGGTGGCAGCTAAAACTGCGATCAATTCTATGTGGAACAGGTTTTTCTCCAACAAAGATGTTGACTTGCGGTCTAAATTCAGGGTTTTTGAGGCGGTAGTTAACACCTGTTTTCGGTATGCAAGTGAAGTCTATGGTCACCGAAAGCTCGACGAGGTTGAAGCTATCCAACGTTTCTTCGTAAAACGGATTTTCAGGCTCCCTCGATCATCGCCAAACTACGCAATAGACATTGAAACAGGTTTATCTCCAGTTTTTGTAAGAAATGCCAAATCAAGTGCCGACTATTTGTCCAAAGTTATTATAAGATCTGTGAATAACTTGCAACGTAGAGTTCTTTTGGTTGCACTAGAAGGGGGCTTTTCACCTTTTAAGGAATGGCGTGAGTTTGCTGTTAACCATAATTGTCAATTAAATCTTGACGAGAGAAATTGCCACGAATGGCGAAGTATATTCTATGACTGCCTGGCAGCCATTGACGAAAAGCTCTATCAGCAGTCCTTGTGCAGAGCGAGAACATCACTTACAAGAGAACTTTACAAAAGCCTCACTCACGATTTACACACCGCCAACTATTTTTGTGATAAGCTGAACGCGTCCGAAATTAGTGTAGTATTTAAGGCACGCACTGAAATGCTTGATCTTAACTTCAGACCATACCGAAATGACTTAAGCCCGCTTTGTAACCTCTGTAACCTCAATCAGAACGAAGACACCTTCCATTTCTTAGCTTTATGTCCTATCCTTCAAGAGATCCGAAGATTATTTTTTGCCAAGAGCTTTCTCTCGATCCAGGAATGTCGCTCCTTACTAAACGGCGGATTTGGTTGGAAGATACTTACATGCTATCTAAAAGAAGCAATTGCTTTTCGTAATTTGTATCAGTCTCCGTGAGCTAAATCAGCAAAACAAAATCAGATCTATCCACGAAGAAATCCCTTTTGTTCCGTTTTAAGCTAAACCAAAAGCCCATAAGTATAGATGACAAAGAAGTCACAATCTTTTCTTTTGTATTACAAATTAAATTAACAAAAAAAAAAAAAAAAAAAACCTAATATAAGCACTAATTATGAATTAACTTTCTCGGTCCTATCATTCAACGGCAGACGGCTCTAAGCCATGTTGTATACTACTTTTTGTAAACTTCTTTTTGTAAAACTTATCGAAATGAAAATAAAAAGTTTTTTGAATTGAATTGAATTGAATTGATATCTGGTCTTCCTAGGTCCCGAAGCAGTACCTACAAAGATAAACGTTTTTGAAATCCGCCCACTGACACGCTCACTTTATTTAACAGCATACAAAATCAAAATGTTCGTATAGGATGATTGAAGTGCCAATCACAATACACTTAAGCGAGAATAACGCATATTAAATTTCAGCTTCCTAAGACAACTTTGATTTTTCATGCTACTTTACTTATTAAAGTGGGCATGTCAGTGGGCGCATTTCAAAAATTTTTACACTCTTCGGGACCTAGAAAGAACAGATATTAAGTTTGAAGTTCCTAGCTCAAAATTAAAGGCGTAAAAACTACCGACACATGGACGGACGGACGGAAATGGCTCATTCAACTAATAATTCAGTCTCGACCATATGCCTTTAAGGTCTAGGAGGTCTACGGTGATTATTTTTTTATGTTACAAACTATGAATCAAACTTAATATACCTCCTATTCCTATATCCTATGGGATGGGGTATGAAAATGCATTTAACATATGCAAACCACATATGGACAATCTATTTGAACAGAGACTACAATGTTATTGAAAAGGGACTGATATCACGCCCCTTCTTTTAGCAAAAAAAAGATTGTCATTTTTGACATTTGCCGATTTGGAGCTTGTCACCTGGCAATTGGGATAGGGTGTCCAACGATAACCCACCCACCTAGATTGATATAAAAAAAAGGGGTTAAGGAATGTTGATACTTTTTAAAAAATAATAAATGAATTCTGACAATATAATTTTGTGGCTGAATGTGTCAAGTGCTGCAAACCAAGAGTAACATTTTATTTCACTTGACTTAAGACGTGCATTTATATATAGATATAAAGAAAAGACCGTTTAAAGCGGACCCGATTAAAGCGAACATTCGGTTGAAGCGAATCATTTCACATTTCACAACGCAGAAAAAAATTTCGGGGGGCTTTTCAAAAAATATGAATGAAATACGTTTTTTGGGCACTGCCCTTCAGCAACCCCCATGTTTTGATCAGGTAGTTCCAGGGCTGTTGGGGGACATGTTTAAGATAGTTTATATTTATCCGAAAATTTTAGTTCGAATTTAAATTTTCCAGTTCTTTTTTTTTCATTCCACATATTTCGGGGGGTTCGCGCCTGACACAGTCCCATAAGAAAAGCCCCATAAAAAATTATGTATCATAATTTCGCATAAAGCGAACCCGGTAAAAGCGTGATTTTGCATATAGCGAACATTTATCGCGCGCCATTAAGGAAATCGTCCTGTAAATAGGAACCAAAAGTCAGCTTTTTCTAGATTTTCGCCAGAAGTTGAAAATGTTTCGGGACTTACTCAAGTAGGAAGGTACTGTAGCTAAGTTGTACCAAAATTGTCAAACGCCAAAATTTGGTCATGCAATATAAATTTTTCACTGCCTCATTATTTCGCTCAATCAGATTTTCCCGTTATTTCGGGACTTCCCCTAGAACTGAAAAGCTGCGTTGTATTACAAAGTCGTAAAAATTCAAAATTTAACCTTTTGACATTAGTTTTTTTTTTCCCTTTAAGTTCGTTTTAAGCGGACACACATATGAATATTATATTACATAGATACGAAATTTATTATTTTAGATAATATCTATAACAATATTACGAGTGAAGGCCTATCCCCGAGGGGCTCATATTAAACTAAATGATTTTTAAGTTCGTTTCGAATTCTCTGTTCTTCACTTCTTGAAATATGTTTTGCCTACAAAGCGTTTTGGCTTACGGTTTCTGGCTAATGTTTATTGTTTTTCGAAATAATCTTCAAACCAAGATATAATTTGTTTAGAACCTCTAATATGAGTTATACAATAAGTAAAAATTAGTCCTCTAATTAATGTATTTATTATTTGTTGGGTATGCATTATAATTTATTATGTATTTAATATTTTTATTTATTTATTTACCTTATAAATGTTGTTTGCTGAAATATGTTATTTATTTCTTTTTTATTGATTATAATTATAAAAATGTTATACATATTTTTTACTATTTATTATTTTATTTGTTTATTATAAGAACATAGTTATATTATTCTCCATCAATTGCATTCATTATTGTTATTTTATTTTATTATAACTAAATTATTTATTTATTACCTATTTCAGAGCCGAAAGCCTCTGCAGCTGGAGCTCCTAATGTATTTTTAGAATAAGGATTTATTTTCATGCTAATAAATAATAATAACAATTATAATATCACCTATTTATTATTATTTGCATTTTCAAATTGTTGTTAATTATTTTTTATTTTGCCTCTCATTTATTTTAAATATTCACTTTTTTGATATATTTATAAATTTAATTAATTTATAATTTTTAAAATGACTTTATGTATGACAGACGTTATGTTTATTCTTTGTACCGTTCTTCATTTTTTTTCTCAACAGGTTAAGGTTTTTATTTCTCTTTTGCTTTGGGATTAAATTTGTATTAAACTATGAATTAAATTAATCTGCGAATTACACATAACACACTCCCTTTCTCTAATGTGAAACCATTTCTTACTTGATTAAGATCTAGAACTAATTTCACTTCAAGTCAACCAACATTTTTCTAAATGTCCTTCGCGTGAAATCTTCCTTAAATTCATTTAGAAAATCAATTCTCAACTTCACTTTTATATATGGAAACTCGTAAAAAGTTTTGCATTTTTTTATATTTTCTTTGCAAACTTTTACTGTCCTGCCAGAAGTTCCTTTTTTTTGTTGATTTATGGTCCATTCACTTGGCGACCTCTTCTTTAGCTCAATATTGTATATGAAGTGGCAAAGAAACTTTACAAGAAGGAAACTTGAGCATGAAGTTTCTTTCCTGCGACTATTGCTGGGCTATGAGAAGCATAACTTTAAGGATGTTCATTGAAACGAATTTTATTTATTTAAAGCCGATATGGTCATTTTTTGTGCTTCTGTTTATCTTATTTAAAGAGGAAACCTTTCTATTTGCAGATCCAAGGAGACCGCTTTGACTGACTTTGACTGGAATCGATCCATATCAGAGCCGGATTTAACAGGCCAGTTGGCATTGCCACACTTGAGGAATACATGTTAATGTTATTTTTATTTTCACAGATCTTTCACTAGGTCTTGAGAGGTTTGCCATTCGCCATGCACATGAGCATATCTCAGTGGATGATTTGAAATTTTACCGACGAAAAAGACCACCGGGTAATTTTTCCTATATGAAGACATGAGAAGAGATAAATTCAAAAGCTAATTTTTTGCCTTAAGATTCGCACACACGAAGTAGTATTTGTTTGTATAACGAAGATGAACCAGTGCTTCCTTTTGGATCCTTTATATCTGAATATACAAAACGATTCCGCACACCAGAGCGGACTCCGCGCCGAGGATTGCTAAGAAGATCAACATCGTTGCATCTGGAAGGTTCGATGATCACAAAGAGCGAACAACAATCACAATATCTTCCGTACTCACAAGAGGACATCCTAAGGTAGTTCCCTCAATATTTAGTTAAAAAAAAAGTTTCATTAAAACGAATTTTTTTTTAAGCTGCCGAACGTACCCTATCAGAAATCCCGAGTCTTTGCAGTTCATCGGAGAACCGGAAATGAACAGCACCGAATGTCGGTCATCATTCATCTCGTATCCTATGGTTGATCGAACCGCTTCAATTCTTCCAAGAGAGGCCTTTAAAGTTTCTGAATGTGAAGCACCTACGACCGATGATCGATTCAAAAGAGATCTAACTGCCCAGCTCAATCCACCGCGAAAGTCCGAACTTCACTTCGAGGGGGATATGTCATATACCCCTTCGGAGTACCGTCGGCAATACGTTCAATTTCCCATTGAGAAGGCTCACTCTATACCCCAACTGAGCCACATCAAGATGCACGGCGATTTCATTGGCATCCCAGAGTACCGTGACAATTACAAGATGTACGATAGCTACTCAAAGAGTGCACCCATAAAGAAAGCCGACAATCTTACTACATCTGGAGAAGTATCCGCCGCACAAGAAATTCCAGAATACAGGGAAAAATTCCAAGAGCCGCCGAAATTCTCCATAGAGAAATCTTTAAAAACAGAAGACCACCTGCATCCGAGGGGCGAGTTCACAAAGGATGTGCCCGAGTATTTCGAGAGCTTCCGTGACCCTCAAATTAGAGAAAAACCCGAACGTGGAAAATGCCGTGAACCGTACCTTCGGCTGAAGGGAAAGATAGAGTTTAACCCGGAGTACAGAAGCACTTACTTGGACTACCCTCGCTCTAGGCCGGTGGTGAAGAAAGCCACTTCGTCGATTCGCATATCTAACACCACCTCGCCAAGGCGAAAGTTTAAATCCAGCTCACCTAATCGATATGTTGACGCAGAGCCAACACTGCCATTGACCCACCATCCGGAATACCGCCGAGCACAGTACAACTATCAGATCAGGGAACGAACACCACCGCGAAGGATTGCAGATTCTTTGCCAGAACCGGCCAAAGGTAAGGGCAGGGAAAATCTCAATTTGAATGGTAAACCACAAAAACGTCGGACCTCTAGGCATCGACAGGTTTCATCTATAGCCGAGCTAAAGGCGAAGCAGGAAAGCTTCGAGAGCGTAGGATCGTCTTCGAAGAAATTGGCGAAATTCGGTCGGAGGGCTTCCATAGCACCAAACACAAGGGACAAGACATCAATCATTGAAGGAAATCCAAAGTATGCACCAAGAAGGCCGAAGGAAGTGCTCGCACCTAGCAAAAATGAGAATAAGGATTCGTTTGTTATACTTAAGGAACCGTGTAAGAAAAGTGTTTGGATGAGAAAGTCATGGTATGAGTCTTAGATTAAAGTAAAGATTAAAGCTGTTAAGAAAAAAAAAAACGTTGAAAATATTGTTTTGAAATGATTCTTATTCGGATAAGCTATTTTATGCCGCAACTAAAGTAGTAATTGTATCGTTAAATTTGTAACGTATAAAATAAACGTCATCGTAGATCCCTAAGAATATCGTTTTAGGGCAGTGGTCTCAGCCTTATCTTGCTTTTGGTGATTACAATATAATCGTAAGTGACGATCAGATCAGTACAGTGAAAAGTAAAGGTAAATTAAAAAGTAAAAGGGAAAAGGCTCTCGAATAAGATTGCTGAACATTGCCATAATTTTTGACGTAACTTTTAATGTTACGTTTACAAAAAGGCTGCGTCTAAGGAAAATTTACACGATTAAGTAAGGAAAAAGCTAGGTACACGTGAAAAATGAAAAAAACACAGAATTGTTTTCTGTAGCTACGTAGGTTAGAAAAAATATTTTTGAAATATTTATAAGTCAGCTTGGTCAGGACATTCGAAAATAAGTTTCTAAAAATTTTCGGGAAAAATTCGATTTGTAGTATGGGAACCAAATTTGTGCAACATGGTGTTCATCACGGTGTAAAGCTTGAGTGACCTAGTCATGGATGTTTGGAAACTTAAAGATCGTTTCAAAATAGCCATACTTGATTCCTTAACATTGAATATTGACTTTGAGCGCAGTTGCATTGGACTTGGAAAGCGACACAAGGCGCAGAAAAACTCCCTTCACATGTTGGGGTCGAAATACCGGGTGCTTCAAAATTGGCTTTTCAAAATTCTTTAAAGACTCTGCTTTGGAATTCAGAATTTCCAAAGCAGTCTTTGAATAATAATTTTAACCCCACCAGATTTTTGACCTCAACACAATTCTGTCTCCAATTATTGTTTGGTTTTCGAAATTCTGTTTTAAAAAAATTCTGTTATAAAAATTGGCTGTCAGAATTTAGTTCTAAATATTCTCCTTTTTGTGTTTTTTTTACAAAATTTTGGAAATGCAATAAATACAAAGCGACACAGTTAAATATGGCCCCTCTGCCTGTTTCTTTTTAAACCCCATCAATAGGATAGGAGGTATATTAAGTTTGATTCATAGTTTGTAACATATATGCCCGTTTTAACAGTGCAGGTTTAAACTCCGTTTAGCGACATTCAAAGTTTAAACTGACATTTGAAATAAAAATGTGTTTTTCAGTGTTAGTTAAAACCTAAACGAGAGTTTATACGGTAGTTCAACTTGAACGCCTGCCGTTGATGGTTTAAACTGCCGTTTAACGTTTAAACCGACGTTTCAAACGACGTTTGATGAAAAGGGGAATGAAGTTTTGTTCAAAAATACTGTGAGCGTCACAAGTATCACGTTGCCTTGAGAATTTCAAATTAAATTTGCGAAGATTGTCACATTTGTCAAAACTTTGGATGCAAATATCTCCGAAACAGAATAACCGATTCGAAATTGGCAGTTCTTGATATTCTCCTTCTTTACACGGTATCTTTAAACCAATTTGAAAAAAAAATATGGGTTGAGTTTGTGACAATTGATAGCGGGCTTGTCCCTATAGACATTAGCCTTGACATACCCCCACAAAAAATAATCTAATGGTGTCAAATCGCACGATCTAGGCGGCCAATTAACCGGCCCGAAACAATCTTCCGAATAGACTGCTCAGAAGATCGAGAATGCCGACCATAAAATGGAAGCAGCGCGCGATGAACATTTCGAACCGAGCACGAATTTTGATAGTAAAATTCAATAATTTGCAAGCGTTGTTCATTTGTAAGACGATCCATGGTTAAATTGCTAACCAAACTGAAGCTGTTTGACAGTGACACAAGGTACTTAACACACGTCAGCTGTCAAAACCAGTGTTGCCAAAACCAAACCAGCTAAAAAATCACCCTTTACATACATATATGCTCGATCAATTTGAGAAACACCAACGGTTTAAGCACTGAGTTTAAACTTTCGTGAAAGTTTAAGTTTAAACGTTCACAGTGAAACCGGGCAGTAGAGAAAGAACGTCCCTAGACTCCGAAGACCTAAAGAGCGTGACCAACCTAAAGATTCGGCCAACCTAAGGATTCGTCCTCAACCTAAAGATTGAGGCCGAATTGTAAGTCGAATGAGCCATGTCTGTCCATCCAAGTGTCTGTTGTTTTTAGGTCTTAAATTTTGAGCAAGAAACTTCAAACTTCTTATTTGTGGTTTCTAGGTCCCGGAACTGTAAAAGTGTACAAATTTTTAGGACCATAGCGCTGGTGAAGTATTGAAAATAAAAAAAAAACAAAAATTTTACGAATCTCTTTTCCGTATGAGATATAACAGGACCTTAAAGCAATAAAATTCTGATTATTCTGCTTTTTAAGCAAACTTTGCACTTTTTTGAAGTAAAGCAAAGCAAAATTTTGTAAAAATTATTTTAACTCCCGCATAATTTTGACCGCAACCTGTTGGACTACTTACTGTGCACAAGGTCCGGGTTGGAATCGCGACGGGGGGCAAGAAAAGTTTTTTCACGGATGCCCCTTCGCGAGGGTCTGGCAAATCCGCCGAGAGTACTATTTCGAACGATTTCATAACGAGAGGGTTGTGACTCAAATAATTTTGGATTTTGAATTTGTCCTTAATTTAAAACAAAAGAAGGTCGAGCCCTAGGTTAGGCTCATCGCACTCTAGCAATTTTTTAGAGCATCAATAGTTTACTCACAATCCACGAAAGCAGCGCTCACATGAGCAACTTCTTTAATTCGCAAAGGAACCTACACACAAGACCTGATGAAATATTTAACTGTTTGCTCTCTAAAACGTCACCGAAGTAAAAGAAGTTAAAAAATTTCATGGCAGCATTTAAAAACAAAGCTGCAAACAAAGTGCCAAAAAAGATATTTATGACAACAAGCAACTAAAGAATCTGTGGCAAAACACAGATTTAAAAGTTGCCGCAAACTGGTTTCGTGTCGGTTGCGCATGTGTGCGCATTCCCATACAAGTTCATAAAACACAAAAAGTCAATCGAATCGTTGCGTGACTAAAAGTGTCATGTGTGCGATAAGCCTTATCGATCAAATTTTATCGGGTGATGTGGCAACTAAATGTGATCTTACAGAGAAAGTTGAAGAAATGGAGTCTATTCGTCACCTGCTATGTGAATGCCCATCCCTAAACAGCATTAAAAAGCATCTTCACCGATCTCGAAGATATAATAAAATCTCTTGAGATTTTGCACACAAATTCGGATGGGTCCAAGAGGGCGGAACTCTTAGCTTTTAACAGCGTTCTATACATGTTTTTGTTACAGTTGCTGGGAAGGCTCCCAAACGGACACCATGGACCCAACTGCTGGTCTAAGTGAGCCGCGACTATTGTCACAAGGGCATCCATCAACCTTATCTAACATTACCTATAAGAAGATGCTTTGTGTTTGCGTCTTTAGGCTAGAAAAGTTATAATAGAGTCCTCGAACTAACTCACCAAACTGAAATTCCACAAATTAGTGAACAGCGACGGTCATGCCATGCCATGTAAAAGTTGGTACCAGAATTCTTCTCCCATTGCACATGGACGGTTAAAGGACTTTTTCTTATAGGGTATAAAAAGGATTTCTGACACTGTAAACGAAAACAATAAGTAATTAAATTCTGACAAGTGAAACAACATATGAACTAAGAAAAGTTTATTTTGAGTGGTTTGAACAAATAAAGTATTTTACGTTATAGGAAAAGTGAATTTGAGTTTTACTTGTTTTGCCTCAGAAAACATATAAACGCACGGAAGGGAGATTATTATCTTAGAAACCTAAAATGCGTTAACGTCAAGCTGCGGATTTATACCAATATGCACACTAGGAAGATGTACAAAAAACTGACCGTAGAAGTCATAGAACTTCACCTAGAACAAAGTTTTTTTTTTTCAAATGTATCACAGACAATCCCCTATACAGATCTTTCAATAGGGAGTAATTATTTTTTGCTCTCATAATTAAAGCACAATTAAATTTCCCTTCCAGACTTGCCCTCAATAGTCTGAATTAAAATGTGAATCTCCTCTGTTGATGTTATTGCCCCTGCACTTAAATTATCCTTATTTATTCCCTCAACCATTAAACCGTCTATACACGTACTGTGGGAGCTCTGGTCCCCTTACACACAATCTTTTCATCGATGCATAAAAATACTTTTGGTTACTTTTTTTTGTTGTTGTGAAACATCCCCCAGGAACACCCACGGCCGACTGGTGTATAATCTCAGCAACACTCTGCACTTCATGAGCTCCTTAAGAAAAAATAATACCACAAATTGGCAGCAACCGCAGGTGGTCAGGATTGCTGTCGGATTGCCGCCGGACGCGCTCTCTTGATGTGCAGAAAAACTTTTAATTTTACGTTTGTGTGGTCAATAACATGCGTTTACATCTCGTAATTGGATTTTGAGATTAAAATCCTCTTCCAAGGATGCTTTCCTTAAGCATAAGTGCTGTTGTAATTCTGTGATAAGACACTGAACAGAAAATCAGGGTTTTGATTCAATTGAAATTTTTAAACAAAACAAAGTAATCCTATAATCCTCTTCAATGTCCTCTCAGTGTTAATTGCTAGTCTGAGGGTCATCAAGGAAACCTTATGTTCTGAAGCATTAAAACTCGACGTCCTATTAGTTTTTACGACTGTCAGTCTTGTTTGAAATTATTTAATTGCATGTGGTAACTCATAACTGAAACACAATGCAGGCAGCTGTTTCTGTCCCATTGGGTCCATCATTGCAAATCCTTATATCGTCTGACGAAAAAGCGCACTGACCTGGAAACAAAAACGCAAGGTCAATCCAGTGCAACTTCCACATGCACCATGAAAAGAGCAGTAAACTCTTACAGCAGTTAAAAAAAATGTAGCCAAATAGCTCCGCAATGTTCGGTCGTTTACTTCCAAAAGTTGTGGCTCCCAACAGAGATGATTATAGAAATCACTCTTTTCAATGCTACTCATAAGATATCATCTCGTCGACCTTTCTCAAGGCAAAAAAGCCTTGTTTGTTATTCAGGGCACATGCTGAAGAGAACACAACTTGATCCAAAAGGATGCTTGTTGGGTGGTATATGTTCACTTTTGTCCGCATTAATTAACTGGAGCACACCTACCCCATGTTTGTGTTATCCTCTCGAACATTGGCGAATTTATTTATTGGGCGAAACAGATTATACCACCCTCTTTGGATGTTGCCGCGTGGCTTGTAGTCGGTATAAGCCGAGGCAATTCTGCGGTCAAGACCTTAATTAAAATGCTGGCAGCATGCAATATTTTGTCATAATCACCTCCATTATCCTTCGTTTTTTTTTTGTCAGATCCAGTGCTAATAATTATCCTGCGGAATCCTGTGGTCACGAGGTAATCTTGTTACATTCCACCACTGCGGGTGTATTAAAGGCTCTTGAAGTGGAAAAGAGCTTTCCGAATTTTCGTGATGGAAAAGTTGGTCGGATGACGGGGTATAAAGAGATTTATTTGTGATGCAAATTACCGGATGGGGTTAAGGATGTTCAAAAAATACTTTTGTTTGTGGCGAGTAACTTTTGCGAAGACTTAGTTCTTGCAGACGTTATTTCTAAGAAGGGATGACTACCAGAGTGCATATGCCTCTAAGTGAAAACAGTTCATATAAATGATTTATTAACTTTGTGGATTAACCTACATAGACCTTTCCGAACCCGGTCTGGGATGGTTCCTGTAATAAAAAGTTTGGTTCCCAGATGTATACAGTTTATGATACAGTTTACTATAGCTACTGGTCGAGAACGATGCAGGTTTAACAAGTCAAACTTTATGTTAAATTTTGTAGATTGGCAAACACCTCCAGGAAGGTTTCTCACCTGTTGTTCAGAATCGGCAGTGCAGTAGGTTTGCTGTTAATTCCGTGGGTCTATGGTCGTACTTTTATCTAGGGTAACTTAATTTTTAATATAGAGCTTCCGAGCCATGGAAGGTTTCCACTTGGTTTAGCCTTCCATCTCTGCTGTCTTGGGTACGCCGATTCCAATTAACCAGACCATGCACTCCGCGATGGGTTGCTTCTTAAAAAGAAGGCTCAAGCTTCCTAGACGTCTCGAGCTTGGTGGTTGAATCCTCTGGGCTGGAATGTTGTTTTTCATACACCCGATCTGACCGAGCCAATGAAGTCTTTCTGTTATCAACTACATCCGTTGAACTACATCCACTTCTTGGTGCAGCATATAGAGTTCCCGGTTGTTTTTCTCCTCCATCCGCCCTTCATGCAAACAGAACCATCAAATCGCGATAAAATTTTTCTATGATAGGAGGAAGGAGTGCTGGATCTAATTCGCTTCTGTGTATGGCCATGACTTTTGACTTCGTGGGGTTCAGAAGAAGACAATTCTCGGCCGACCAAGCTCGAATGAGTTCGAGATCCTCGTTCATTTTTCTTGCGCAGTAATCAATGTCATCCGTGGGACAGGAAATATGTAGCTTCATGTCATCAGCCAACATGTGCACCACAAAATGTTTTACTGCATTGGGTAGGTCGTTAACGTAGGCAAGAAAGAGTATAGGACCGAGTATGGATCCTTCTGGAACCCCACTGTACGCAGGGAAGGAGCTGGAATTATGTACCCGGTGACAATACATAGCGATCTGCCTGTCAGGTAAGAGAGAATGAGCTTAGCCGAATTTAGCGAGAGCCTTAGCTCCCTGTGTGTCACGGAGTGTCACCGTTTTTCACGGATGGACCTATTTTGGAAATCTAAAACAGATAGATAGATAGATAGATAGATAGATATAATTTTTATTTCTTAAAATCCAAAAAACAATTCAAGAGCAATTTAATTACTCAATATAAAAAGAAATATAAATGACAAAGTTATTTTTATAAATGAAAAAATAGAGTTTTTGTCACTCAAGCAAACTATTAACACAAGTATGTAATTTGAGACGGGTGGGGTGGCCCATTTAAAGTGTAAGTTTAACAAAGTATTGACAAAGTATAACAATACCCAGGTATAGAAAAATTTCATTAAAACATCAGGTAGAGGTATTTAAAACTAATTCAAAACTTTTAAAATCGAGACTAAGAAGCCATTCTTTTACTTGCTTCATAAATTGCGAATGAGAAGTTTGCTGTCTGATAAAAAGAGGCAGTTTGTTAAATGTCCGACACGAGGCAATGCTATAAAAATTTCGATAGGCAGTTGTACGAAATATGGGTATGGACACTTGGCTCAAAAGATTTCCACGTAGGCTATAGCTGGCAACAAGTCTAAAGTTAAGGTTGCCTGATCTTCTGTAAAAAATGTTTAGAACTTTGTAGCAGTACAACAGCTATGCACTTTATTAGGGCCAACATATATGGGGAGAGTAAAAGGGCATACGTAGTGTGTTTGCAGCTTGTGATAGTCAAGCTGCACTAGGAGTACGGCTCAACCCCCTTACATCGAAAAATCTTGTACCCGAGCTCAAGCTTTCGGGGAAACTAAAACCGATCCGAAATCCTATCCGAACGCAATCAGTCAATCTTTTATAGACAAGTGGGAAAGTGCAACAGTGGGTATGCAAAAGCTTCAATCCATCTACGACGGATTGCAAAATACCCGACCATACCAAAAAGAAAACTGCCACGCCTCCAAAAAGTGGGCGGGATATAAAAATATAACTGTTGAATGCTTTATACTACGTGGTTGCATACATTTCTTTTCTACTAAAAAAATCAGTTTTTTTTAAGCCACGCCCACAAAAGTGGGCGGAGGCACATACAATATACACATTAAAGTTAGAAAATGCTAATATCTTCAGCTTTTGTCATATAATTTTTTGTCAAATTTCATATATATTTATTGAAAAACAGTAATTTTAAGCTATAATCCCTTAAAAAGTGGGCGTGACCAATGAAAAAGCTAAATTTTTTTAGTTACCTTTGAGACAATTATAAGGCAATGTTACGTTCCAAAAATGAACGCGCTAGCGCCATTGTAACATAGCTAAAATTTGCAAAATGTATTTTTTAAATTAGAGATGGTCGCACATACAGGCCTGTAGTGGGCGTGTCTGTGGGCGGATTCAGCTTGTTTTCAAACTTGATCTGAAGGACTGGACTTCCAGCCAATCCACAAAATTTCAGCTCTCTGCCTTAAAATTTAAGGCCTAAAAGTTGTTTACATACGGACGGACGGACGGACGGATGGACGGACATGGCTTAATCGATTCTCCTGTCGGTCCCATTCATATCTCTAAAAGGTCTTAGGGGTCTACGGTGATTATTTCACTGCGTTACAAACTATACATCAAACTTAATATACCCTGGGTCGGGTATAAAAATGATTGATTGATTGGTGACCGAAGAAAGTTCAATATTTGTGACCGTTCTATGGCTGTCAAAAGCTTTGCGAACAATGGCGTTCCGGAGACTCTTCGCTCCTTTTTTGCAGAGCTTAAAGGTAAAGTCTTTAGCCCAATGAGTCCGTTACGTCCGTCACGTTGAAATACACAACTGACAACTTCGCGACGTATGTGCGTTGCTTCCCATAACAACCTGTCTATTTCACTGAGTTCTCAGTTGTGTACTTCGACGTAACAGATGCAACGGATTCATTGGGCTGAAGGCTTAAGTGTGTGGGCGCCGTGGTGCAGTGGTTAGTGTGTAGGACCACTGTGCACAAGGTCCCGTGTTCGATTCTCGACCGGGCAACAAAAGTTTTTTCACGGTGCCCCACCTCCGCGAGGGCCTGAGAAACCCTCCGAGAGTATCAATTGCCATGAGAGACCTCTCAATTCACCGTTCGGAATCGGCAAAAAACTGTAGGTCTCTTTCATGTATGTGTAGAAACACTTGTAAGGCCAATTTCACAAATACACGGCTGCTGGCTAACCGGCACCGGCTACCCTGTCGTTGGTAATACGTTCTGAAGGGCGCGTTCACACCTGCAAACCCGGTTGCTCATACAAACAACCGGCTATGTGTGAAATGGGCCCAACGCACACAGCATGCATGGTTGTAAGTGAGGTCAGGCGATGGCTCTTCTGAGCTGCAAGTGGCAATTAGTTTTTTCTTTTTTTTGAAAGGTAAGTGTAGGTATACCAAAACTCAGCTTAGTTGGACATTTTTTAAAGATGAGCCTGTATTTTGAAGCTCTAGGAAGTAAGGCCCATTCGGAGGGTTTAAAGTTATGTGTAATCAAATATTGAATATGTATGGGGAGACACGCACGCCTCCCTTTAAAATCCCTCTGCCTATTTTTTTTTTTTTTATTTTAGCCTCCTTAATAATTGACAAAATTAATGCAAGCCTTGTTTAATTTTTTAGAGAGCTTAAAGGTAATTTTATTTATGGGTTCCCACTTTTGGGGAATTATTTCATTTTAAATTTGTGGTCTTTTTAGAGCCCATTTTTTGCCTATAGTTCCTGAACAACAATAACACTAACTAGGTTTTTTCTTAACTGCATATAACACAAATTAAGTTTATCAAAAAGGTATGGCAACACTTTTGGTGAATATAAATACACCGTCTTTTTCCCCTTACATTTTTACGAAAAAGAAAGAACACTGATTACTACTTGAGAGTAAACATAATAACATCATTACAAACTTTATAGGTACAGAGAGTTTAGATTCGGCAAACTACTCTTTTCCAAGCAAAACTTTTTTCTCTTTAGATAATATATAAGTTAAGATAGCAAGTCTACGCACCTCCTAACACTTGCTCTATCTTATCTTCAAAACAAACGAAATCAGCCAAAAGATACGACTGTGTGCAATTGTTTAGTCACCTTGTGTCGTTATCTAGGTATACGTACACTGGGTGTGAAAAGATTCAGTATACAAACGTTTTTCGCAGAGCTAAAACCCATTTTAAGTAGCAATAGAATCCTTTGATTGAAGGACGAAAAACAAACGAAACTCTCGCGATTCGAGGTTTTTACATAAATTATGGATGCCCGCGATGGCAATCCTGATCACATTCTCGGCTATACGATCAGAAGTCGTACACGGATCTATGTGTCATACCTTCTACCATCGTGCCTGGAGTTGATGGTCTACATTGTTCAGACAATCGCCGATTGTGCAGTATCCTATCAGCATTTTCGGTGTGGCCAGCCATTGTTCGGTTGGCTTACACTGATGTTCGTTCTAATACCACCTGTCCTGTGTTTCGTATTCGTAGTGACATCAGCTGAGCAGTGGTCTAATCCACAACATGCCAATAAGAAACGATTCATCGGTTATCAAGTGATAAATTTGTTGCTGTTTCCACTGTTTGCAATTTACAGGTAATGACGAAACTTTTATGTTGTACACAAAACTTTTGGGGGAAATTATTTATTGTGATAAGCGAAAGGGAGTGTTTTTTTTCTGTTGAAAAGGCGATTACTGGCTGACCTTTATTATAAAAGTTTTTCCAAGAAAATATGTGATGTTCTAAAAAAAAGAACTCGGCGGCAAAATAAAAAGTGCTAGTGTAAAGTGTACCTCTTATACATGACCTATACAATTTGTGTGCACATTAACATACTTCAAATACTTAAAGTCCAAAAATAAAAAAAAACCTTTTAAGGTATAACATCGTTGTCCGTCCGTCTGCCTGTTGAATCGCGTTTTCACTTCTGAACGGTCGTAGGAAAAAAAATCTAATCAGTGTGTTTTTACTTTTACTGTGGAAATACTGCTTTTTAAGCAGACAACGATTTAATTACAATTTTTGAAGTCTCATTGGAAAATGAATAATTTAAAAATTTTCAGTACTTATTTTGAGAAGTTTAATGGGCAAGAACTAGTAGAAAGAGGGTTCTGAAATACTAAACTCTTATGAAAAAAAAAAAACGTTTTTAAGCAAGTTTTAAATGGATCACGGCTTTCAAAGTGTTTGAGGCGGCCATAACTTGTGAATCACGAAGCCGATATGGAACACACGTATAAATCAATTCAAAGTAAGCCAAGTGCTTAAGTCAAATGTATTGTTCTGAAAGACTTGTAATACTGCCATTTTGACGCATTTTCGAAAAAATTCGAAAAATTTATGCAAAAATGTGTGCCTCCCACCCTTCTCTTATTTCTGGTGTTATTTTGGACAATTCATATGGAAAAGGTCACACGTGTCAGAAATCATTTTGAATGTGAATAAAAGCTATAGCGAATTTTCAAGATCAAAAACTTCTGACATTTTACTCGAAAACATAGAAGCATTTTAAATTTTTTTTTTATAATTTTCTAGTATCTTAACAGTAATAGCGATCTTGTTCAGATTTATTTAAAGTAGAAAGAGTATCGAAAGAAAGCTAGTTGCGTTAAAATAATTTAAAATCGTAAAATCGGTCCTATCTTAGTTTTTCTAAGACTATTTAAAAAACGGAGTAAAAAGAGCTTGTTTTAAAATATGTTAAAAAGGTAAAAAAAAACGATTTTCCTCCTCTCTATTTCCCAAACGGTATAAGGTATAATTTTGAAATAAATATCGCAAACTTTGAATACACAAAAACCTCGAAAATTTGATTCGAAAACCTGAAAGTATTTTCGAAAACGGTTTTCAGGTCTAAAACGGAGTAAAAAAGAGCTTTGAAAAATTTGAAAAAGGTTCAAAAGAACGAATTTTCTTCTCTCTATTTCCCAAACGGTATAAGGTATAATTTTGAATTAAATATCGCAAACTTTGAATATACAAAAACATCGAAGATTTGATTCGAAAACTTGAAAGTATTTTCGAAAACGGTTTTCAGGTCTAAAACGGAGTAAACAAGAGCTTTAAAAAACTTGAAAAAAGGTCAAAAGAACGAATTTCCACCTCTCTATTTCCCAAACGGTATAAAGTATAATTTTCAAATAAATATCGCAAACTTTGAATATACAAAAATCTCGAGAATTTGATTCGAAAACTTGAAAGTATTTTCGAAAACGGTTTTTAGGTCTTCTGTCATTAAAGCACCACCGTAACACTCAGCCGTTATCCATGAATGGCACTTGCATCACTGACACCGAATTACTTTCCATTCCCGGTATGTGTGACAATAAAGACATTGGAATCATAAGCGCCCGCAGGATTATTTCTAGGCTATGGACTCAGACAAAAAAATGCTAGTAAAAAAATATGTTTGATGACGAATTACACAGAGTCAGGGGGAGGAGGTCAAGTGCCCTCCTTGCCCCTCGCTCTGGTCCCCTATAGCTGGAATGACCACATATATGAGACTGCCAAGCACGCAGCGAAATGTTTAGGTTTCCTTAAAAGGTGTAGGAAATATTTTACGCCTTCTGATCTGGATATTTTATGCTATGGGGCAGGGATGGCGAAACATTTAAGAGCCCCGTGCCATTTACAAGAAATTAACAGTTTGTAATGCCTTTGGGGTGCCAACATGCAGTGTTGATGCTTTCTCATAGGGTGTTTTCATCGCACGTAAGATTAACGTCGGAAGTATGCTATGGTGTAAAATGGCAAGGCCTAGCCGTCACGACCTCTCCGCATCTCCTTGTGAACTTGGGGTTTTTTTTTGGCTCCCAAAGGGCAACTCAAGCTCAAAAATAATTAAACTCATATTTAATTGCCACCGATTTTTTTTATCTATACGAAACTAAATAGCCTGAAAATAGAAAAAGAAAACGTGAAATATGTTATGGGATTTGTTACCACAAATCCAACCAGCCGTACCAACATTAGACTCCATCATTCTGTTGCAGTGTGCACTCCTTCAAGTCTAACCAAATCCACATCGACAGAAAAGTCAACCCGTTCTGGGCGTCCTTTTACAGAACACAGCATAGTTGATGATACGCAGCTGTCAAAAAAAGGTTCGTTTGATTTGTTTCATCAGAAAACGCTGAGATGTACGCTGATGAGACGATTTGATTTAAGGCTATGCCACCGTTGCGTGGACTTTGTTTTGCAACCGCGTTGAAAATAAACCATTCAAAAATACGATTTTTAACTAAAGAAATACAAAAACACAATCCACCGCGAAAGTCAACAATTTCAGCTTCATTAAAATGTCAAAACGCACGCAAGAAATCATCTCTTCGTGAAGAGATTAAAATTCGTATGGCTTATCTCGTGAATTAGAGGGGATTAAGCGAAAATTTGTCTTAATCGCGGATTATTGTCCGGTGGAAACACTTTATGATCTCGACGAAGACAGTTTATGCTGCCACTCAATGGTGCAATCGGGTTTCTCAGTTGGCGACGTGCCGATAATATTTCGTCGCCAATGGTTCGCCATCGCTGCTGGGGCATATATTCGCCCTACAATATTCGCCCTTCTGGGCAGGTTCCCCCAAAAATTGCACTGCACCTATTGAACAGAGTTCAAAAACGGGCGTTAAAAGTTATTAGCGACAGAGAAACTGAAACGTCATTTGACTCCATAAAACACCGACGCAATGCCTCTTGCCTTCCAGCATTCCATTACTTAAGACAGAAATGCAACCGTTATACCTACTCCCCAAAGAACGAATGCGCATTAGTTCACCCCTGGCCTTCAGCCCAATGTTTTAATGCTGAAAATACGTCTCATTTGTTTTTATAGCTCTTGATATTTGAATGCACAATTAAATATTTGCATGTTTTATTATTTTTTATAAATTATCTGCGCCCTAAAATTTGCCGCACTAAACAAGGCTTGCAGGAGCTCTAGGGCTAATCTATAAATACTATCCGCTAACTGAATTGGTGTCCGATTGCTAACAACGCCCAGAAGGTAAAAATAGATTGTTCAGCAAGTGCCTCTTGTGCCTGTTGATATAATGTGGTCACAGGATTTTCAACTCTGCAAAGGAAAAACACTTAAAAGAATCCATTATCATCCTAAGGTTTCTAAACAGGCTTCCTGTACGTGACCAAACATTGTGTGTGGAGAATAATCCTGACCTAGGCTCACACCTACCTACTCATTATAGAAGCTTTAAGGAATTCCCAGAAAAAAAAACTTTTTTTTAACCTGGTCAATTTGGAAAATGCCCTTCAAAACTACATGTGACTCCATTCCACTTCATTTCAACATTTTCAACTCAGCTCACGCACCTCAAAATCAAAGTCTAGACGGTTGTCATACTTCACTGATTCGAAACTAATCACAACATGCACATCCAAACCTGAGTGCGCATCTAAGTATGTGTGATTTGCCATACTCCATATATTTACGTACATGTAGCCCCTGCAATTTCAATCATAATTCTTCATCAATCACTCGCAGCAACTCACAGCAAGTCCTTAATCGATCCACCCCACCGAGCAATCATTATAGTGTTGTTCGTATTAGCAAAAGTTGAGCAATGTTCTGATAAATCTTGCTAATTAGGTAAACCAAAAAGTTGACCGCACAGACAACACGCTGTGCTAATAATGTCCATTGCCAATGACTGTCACTCCGTTGGAACAGAAAATCTCATTTGTTCGCATGTCCTTTTTCCAGATTTGCCAGACGGATATTTTGGTCGATAGAGGCGCTTTTCCATGACAACGATGACAACGAACGCATGTACTGTCTGGCCAAATCAGGTGAATGCTCTACATGCGAACTCTATCATCTCATCCAGGCTTATGCACAATCAGCACCACAAATCATCCTCCAGCTATACCATATGCTTACACAGGATCTCTTTCGAAACTACAATACAAGTAAGTAATAATCGTGATGGTTGTATAATAATAATGCGAAAGACAAATGAAACTAACTATCCCTTGTCAAGGACAGCAGGGTGCAGGGCCATATGACCAGGAGGTAGTCGCAGTGGTTTTAATGTAAACCCGATCCGACAACTGATTTATGGGCAGGATGGACGCTTTATTATGTATATCTGGCTTGCCCAGCCCAATATAAAAATAGTCCAACCCTTGTTCACATAAAAATCAACTTTTGTGGGTTTAATTTCATCCATCCAACACACACACACTCACGCTCGTACTTTTAAGCACGCAATTTTGTTTTTGTCATTTTTGGGGACATTCCACAAAATTAGGGACGTGTGAAAATGGGAAACTATTAATCACTCAAACCCTTGAGCCCGATTTCGGTGATTGTTCTGCAAGTTGCCGAGAGATGTATTGTCCATGGGACTTGATGCGATCTATTTATGAACATCATTACGGTGGTGCGGGGCTAGGTCGACTGGACATACATCATCCCTGGCCCTTTTACAACATAAGCGGATACCTACATCAAGTAATCTTGTTAAGGAGCGATGTGATTTTGTGCTTGAAAGGAGCGTGAAGTGTAGTTGGACTTTGGTTGGTCAACATGGGCATAACACTTGACTAAATTGGATGTCCTCCATTAAGCGAGAAATTCCGTATCCTTGTAATATTCTTAGAATAGTTTATTTGCCATTTTCATGTTGTATACGTACTCATATAATGATTGCAGCACTTACCGAATTAACGTTTGACATTTTGTCCTTCTCAGCTACCGTCCAGTCCATTTGTTTGGTGTTTTCTGCAATCGACTTGGCAGGGATTACAGTCACCTATCAGCGTTTCGAGAGCCAAAAGCTTGCCGGTCGCCCGTACCCGTGGGCAGTGCCAAGCCAAATCGACCACCAAAAGCAGCGGCTTATTGCTGCTGAACGTCTGCGAAAGGAAAATGAACGGAAGCGCCGTGAATCCGAACGCAAAATCTCCGACTTTCCGGAGAGCAATAAGATAATGGAAAACTTTAAATTGCGCCACAGTGACCCGAATTTGAAGAGTCGCTCATCCGACGTCGTCGTTCAAGCTGCGGGCGAAGATGAGGTCGACAACGGCGGGGCCAGTGATCCGTCGTCACAGCCTCTACTCACCGTCCATTCGCCACCTCCAGCGAAAGGTCCCAGCAATTCAACAGACGACGAGAAAATTAATTCAAATAGTCCCCGCCTGCTGAAGCAGTTTACAAGTCAGAGCTCCATAAACGCGATCGAAGAATGCGATATGGTGCCTGAGACCCCGCCACCACCATTACCCGGCAGAAGTCCATCCCCGGAACTGCGTACTCAGGCGTCCGTTAATACATCGACTACAGAGCCTGGGGGAAGGAATCGATTCTCGACTACCGCAAACAGAATATCAATGTTCAAGGACATGCTGTGGCTTAACGCTCAACTGTACATAAAGGACAACGTGCCACGACCACCGAAAATGTTAACCGGCCGCCTTGAAGATGTTAAACCCACAACCGACAGCAGAGATGCTCCCCCCAGCCCAGAGGCTATGCCAACACCGTTGCCGTCGCCGGCAAACGATGTGACGGACTTTTTTCTTCCTCGGCCACGGAGAATAGTCAGCGGCATTGAACAGGATGACTTTGCTGCCAAGTTGGTTGCCTTTCTGGGATGGCTGGCGTTCATCTGCATGCGAATGGTGGCACTATCCGCATTTTGTGTCTTCTATACCCGGGCTTTCTTTATCATTTTGGGAGTCCACTACGTGCTAATGCTCTTTTGGCTGGCACTCGAATCAAGGCTAAAGGATAAACTGAATAGGACTCTGTTCTATCTGCTCCTTGCGTATGTGTACATATTTGTAATCCTGGAGTTCCGCATTAAATTCAAGCACATTCGAATGTGGTACGTGGGTTTCTTCGTCATCACAATGGTGGAGAATCTCGTGATGACGTTCACCTGGTGGTTTCATGCTGAGTTCGAGTCCTGGTGGTTTGGTTTCATGTATGATGGGGTTATCTACTGTGGAGTTATATTCTCTATCACGTTGATTGTTTACTACTGCATCTTGAAGCCCAAGGACGTGGTATACCTGCTAGACGACGAGATGTAGACTTTCGCAAGGATAATGGAATATGAGATGTGTATTTATGAATAGCTTGTTGCAACAATAAAAAAAAACGAAACTTTTAACAACGGCGGGTGGATGTATTTCAATTACAGGGCAAAGGAAACCCTGGATCGATGTTTTGTTTGCTCCTTATTACAGGTCTTGCAAATGTTTCTTTTATAAAATAGTACCTAGACTTTGTAAGTAGGGGCTCCATGAAAGTAAGCGAGGATATTATTGGGGCTGTTCAACATCACTTTCAACTAAGCAGGTAAGTAGATATACTTCATGAGTTATGTAGCCAGAAAATAAGATGCAAATAATAGGACTAAACCTCTTTGACTAGGCAATTGCTGTTGAAGAGGATTTTTTTACATTTTGAGGGGGGATTTTTTATTTTGACAGGATTATATTGGAAATAACTATGAATGATACAAAGGTAGCCTTATTGGTTTTGACTGATATCTATGTTTATGCTATTCAAGATTGAAAAATATGTACGTATGTCTGCTTCAATAAACTCCAAAAAATAATCGCATTACATTTTTCTTCAGGTCCCATGACATTAAAAATAATTTTTCGAGTCAAATCATTATATTTTTTTTAGGTACAAACCCGGTTTACCTTAGTCAGATTTTATTTCATTAAAAGGAAGTTGAAATTGAAATAGGTGAAGAAGTTTAAGTACGATGCTTGTATAGTCTTAACTTATACTTATTAAGCCGTTTAACTGTCTGCAATAGACTTTCTCTGTTACTTGTATGTTTAAACACTTTGAAGAAGTTTAAGTATCTCTCTTAAACTTTCTTTTTCACGAAAGATTGGAGGAGTGATACTGAGTTGTCCTGCAGAATCGGCCAAGCTGGAGCAATAGTAAAGGAGCTGCGTCGGCCGGTCATCAGGAAAGTTGGGCTTGGATCTGAGTTTTTGATTCATCGTTCGTTCCAACCCTCACCAATGGTCATGACATTTGGGTAATGACCGAAAGAATCAGATCGCCGGTACATGCTGCTGAAATGAGATTCGTGAGGTACGTTGCTGGTGTTACTCTTATGGCGTATTCTTTTGAACATCAAACTGCCACACCGAGTTGTCAAATAATATTCGGTGCTCGCGACAATCCCAGCGTGGTGTATACACGGTTTCATTGTGCACCTCTAAGCACCTCTAAGCATGCGGTGTTAAATTTGACTCAGCAATGAAGTCTCCACTCCATACATCAGGTCAAATCGGCGTCAAATTTTAGTGTCAATTTTGAGTCAATTTGAAGTTAAGTGCTGTTCCTAGATCGAAAAATTGTTAACACCGTTTTTTGGTGTCTATTTGGTTTCAAAAATCGGACTCCATTTTGACACCATTTTTCGGTTTTAGTTTTGATTCATTAATTTGACTCAATTTTGACACCGTTTTATGGCGTTAGTTTGGTTTAAAAATTCTAACTCAGTTTTTTTTGACTTTGTTTTGTGAAACACTCGCTTTTTTGTAGGTTATTCTCAAATCTGCAATGCCACTGCACATAAAAAAACATTGTACCAAAAGCATTACCAATTCTGTGGCACACGCGATTTAGTGTAAAACACTACACTTTATATTAAATCGCAAGAACCACAGAACTCAAAG
Source organism: Neoascia interrupta (assembly GCA_947623515.1). NCBI lineage: Eukaryota > Metazoa > Arthropoda > Insecta > Diptera > Syrphidae > Neoascia > Neoascia interrupta. The sequence goes on from OX392462.1 coordinate 11,313,492, forward strand.
AAACACTTAATTAAATTCTGGGTTGATCATACAACGATTGAAAAAGACTGCAAAACGACCGTAAAAATTAATGCGCAGATATACGACGACCGATGCAGATGAGTATTCGTGGTAGGATATGTCTGTGAGTGTGAGCACAATGAACTTATGAAACAACCAGTGAGTAAGTGTTTCAGTATGTGCGCAGAAGTTACAGTCCGTAAAACCGACCGTTGAATACCCCATCCTATCCCACATTGTAAAATGCTGAACTTTGCTTGTAATGCAAACTTCGAAAAGGGGCGTGGTCCAACCGCCCCTAATTACAAGCTATTAATTATAAGATATTTCCAAGTTACACTTTTAAGAATTTTTTGGTTCAAATTCAATATTTTTGAAAAATCGACCCCTAAAAGAGGGCGTGGCTAAAAACTTTATATAAACGAAGTCTGGACCGAAGTTTCGTTTACCTAACCTGCTACTTTTTTGTTTCACGCTTTTCTAAATAAGGCTCAAGGCCAGTCGAAATTAAGTTTTTCTTGAAAGTATTAGGTTTTTCTGCAATTCTGCCTCCAAATGTGTACGTGGCCCAAAGTCTTGTATCAATAAAATTTAGAACTAAACGCTTTCTGCATAAAATATTAAGCAAATTTTTTTCAATTTCGAGCACAAATATTGAGTAAACTGCATTTGAAACCTTACCCTTAAAATAGATGCCACGCCCACTGGAGGATGTTTAACAATTAAATTAAATTTGTCTTTTTTGTGTCTTACATTCATTAGGAGATGCTAAATGTCAAATTTTAGCCTTTTAGAACGTCTTACAGCTTTGAAAGCTCTGGAGGTAATTGCACATTTAGACCGATTGTGGGCGTGTCTTTTGGCGGATTTCAATAGTTCTTACACTTGTACTGCTTCGCATGACGTGGACCTTACGTTCTAAGTTTCAGCACCCTAGCTCAAAACTAAAGGCCTAAAAACATGTGATATACAGACAGACGGACGGACGGACATGGCTCATTCGATTCAGAATTCGGTCTCGAGCATATGCCCTTAAGGTCTTGGGGGTCTACCATTATTATTTCACCGTGTTTTAAACTATGTGACAAACTTAATAGACCTCCTATACTATGGGTTGGGGTATAAAAACATTTTTTGAGAGGCTAGAGTTAGACACAAGTCAAATCGGTTTCAGATAAATTGACTTGGAAATTTGCTTAGAGGGGTCATCACGTTAAATGTCAAATGGCTTAAACTTCATTTTGGTTACTTTTTTTTATCATTTCGTAGCGTGTTTTTGTTGGCGTCGGTTTTTTGTACTTTTTACTTTAAATCAATTTAGATAGCTTTGAGTTTGTAATATTTAGTAACATTTTATAGATCTCATACGATTTCAGTAGCGTTGTAAAAAATAACGAATGAAAATTGAGTCGAAACGTCACTTTACATACGCAATCAAAACTACACCAAGCCTCCACCGCCAAATACGACTGTAAATTCGAGTTCGGTGTTGACACCGAACTAATTCGGAGCTCAAAAGAACATTTACATGAGCAACTTTCCGTTCAGGTGTAGCTACGAGAAAAGAACAATTTTTTTTCTGTAATCCACACCAGTTTCACAATTCGGTGTTAAAAAGGAGTACGCCATTAGAGATAGAGTGAACGTCGGTATTCGTAGAAATCTTAATGTTGAGCAGCTGTTTCTCCGAGTGGAACGATAGATTCTTCGATGATTTGGGCACGTTGTTCGCATGCCCCCTGACAGACTTATGCTTATAGGAAAAGTTTGAGAGTTATTTTCCTTAAAATGTTTTAAAGACCAATCTGCCTGTCAATTTTTTTACCTTCATCACTACACCATACCTGCCTACACCATGTTATCTATTTATACGTTTATATTTTATGTTTAAAGCTATTGTAAATCACTATAATTTAATAAATTAATAAATCACTCAATTAAATTCACTGAAATAAACAATTAACTATTGTGTGTTTATGTGTTTTGCATTTTGTAATGAAATTCGTATTTAAAATTAAAAACAAAGAAGAAGTGAATTTTATTTCAATGTTTCAGCAATTTTGGTAAAGTTTTTTGCCCATTATTATAAATGATGATTTTGCGGAACGTTGGTAAATAGCAAAAGCTTTTCCAATTGAAAAACCTAACAGAGATTATTATCACATCCGACCAACTACCGACCGTAATGAGTCTGCCTTTAAAAGTTGGGCAAATATTCGAAGTTCTAATTAGCCAAACAGTTTTGTACATATCGGAGACAATGGGATCAATTCCAGAAATTCAATTCGGATTTTGTCGACATCATTCGACTATTCACGCGATAAATAAACTAATTTCTAGTGTAAACTGGGAATTTTTTAGTTATAGATTAAAGGAGAGCCTGTCTCATAGATACCGAAAAAGCATCCCACAAATTTTCGCTCGACGATGTAGAATTAATAATGTATGCAGTTCCAAATTGTTTGGTTAAATTATAAACAAAACAACTATGATGCGTGGAATGATAGATGCAATATTTATCATAATTAACGGCATAATTACAGCAGGGTACAACTAGTGTCTCATTGCTACACCAGCGATCAATGAATTTTTTAATTTTTATTTTTAAAGTGGAGCTTAAATTTAAAATAAATTTTATTTATTTGTTAGTTATTATAGGAAAAGTGGATATAGGTTAAAAGAAACGAACTATACACTTGCTTGCAAAAAGGTCAGCTCAAAAAGGGGTCGAATTGGAAAACAATTGTTTTAAGTGTCGGGAGTTGCCTATGGCTATATGAATATTCAGGAGAGCTAAAGTAGCCATCTGCTGGCATCGTAGGCGAAGGTTTTAAACAAATGCTAGTCACAATGCCCGGGCCCGACCACATATTGCCGCACATACTACATGCAGCCTCCTAAAGCGCACCCTCAGTTACTGTCGAAATGGCTACAATGGGTAAGTATCTTCCGATCACCTCTCCTTGTCTGAGCTTAACGGTGCGCTTGTTTGGGTTCATCAGTCTTACCGGCACCATGTTGTTCTTGGGTTCTGCCAGAATTTCTCCCACGACGTAGCGTTTAAATTCACTTTTGGTATTTGGCTCGATGAGATAGAATCGGTGGTTCCCAGGATCACCCTCCAAACGCGTCCAAAGAACTGTTTCTGAAAAGGCCGCAGAACTTCGAAGCTTCCCATTATCGCTCGAAGATTCACAGCGTTCTCGTTTCCGTATATCATAGGGATCTTGACACGGTTCGATAACTAAGTACTTGCATTCACAGATCTAGAATTACCTCGTGTGCCTTCATGAAGTCCACTCCAATGATGCAATCATCGCATATGTCGGCTACCAAGAATGCTACATGCAGAAGGCCAATCCCGCTAAATGTATCTGTAGAAGCACTTCCCCGTATACTTTGGCTGCTTCTCCTGTAGCTGTCTTCAGACTGTAGCAGCTGGTGTTATGTAGCCAGGCCGCCTGAACAAGATCTCTTCGGATGATGGAGGCCGTGGCACCCGTGTCGATAGTGGCCACACATTTTCGTTTGCGATGATTGCCTCCACTGTCAGACTCTTGTTGCAGTGGCGTTTTGTTTGCGAAACTTGGATGATGGTCCGGGAGGCATCGATTTTATCAACTAACTTGTGCGCTTCATCGTTCTTTCCCATTCTAGCACAGTGAAGGCAGCTTGCTTGTCTTGATGGAGCTCTGCACTGTCGCTGTAGGTGACCCAGATTTTACAATTTCAGTATCTCATTTGTCCCCGAGCGGTGTTCGTGTTTTGCCTTTCAATTTCGATGCGTTCGATGCATTCTAGCGTAGCCATTTCCCTGACACGATGGCTACCTTGCGAAGCTTGGTCTGCAGCTTAAATTGGTAGAGCAAATGCTACAGCCATTTGTAGCTTTCCATCTGCAATGGCATTAGTAAACGCATCGGTTGACAATTCGTTTATTATCTCCCTGCTGGTGTTCGGATAGGACAAATTCGCCAATCGCTCGATGTCGGCTTGCAACTGTTGAAGTGTCTTACCCCCTGTCTGAACTCTCTGGCGCAACTGGACCCGGTAATTTGCTGCATGTGGTCGTCGTCAAACCTCATTTCAATGGCCTTTACCATGGCATCATAATCTTTTTGTTTTTCTTCAGGTATGGTCTGAAGCAGTTCGGCAGCTGTTCCTCTGAGCGCTTGAGAGCAAATGACTAATTGTTTCTTATAAATTGGCCATGACGTTTGGCCATCGCAGATCGGCGGCTGCATTTCTTTGCGTCGTGGAACGTGTCGGGCAAACATTCTTGTCGGGCAAACACTTTTGTTCATGAAGCTGTTTTTCCAGAGCTTTTCCAGTCTTTTGTTCATCAAACTTGTTTTTCAGAGAATTATTTTGTTCATCGAACTTGCTTCCGAGAGCATTCTTCTGTTCTTTCTGGCCACTCTCCAGCTTCTCGAATTACCGACAATTACTCACCGACACTATATCTCGGAAAATTCCACTTGAGAAAACTGTTTGATACACTGTTCCGGAAAATTTCAATGTAATGTTTTTGCCTGGGGTTCGTTGAATAAAACTCAATTTCACTTTTATAGTCACACAATGAAACACTTCATTAATCAAACAAAACTTTTTTAAATTTAAATCACACTTAATTCAACTTCGCTATTTCAAATTCAACACTTTATTTCAATTCCATCACTTTTTACTTTACTTTCGTTTTCACATGTCAATGTTTCAAATAAAAGTGTCCCGTTCGAGCCTGTCACTCGTGTATTTACACAAAATTAAGCACCTTCTAGTAAATTCCATACTTCCCCTTTGTTAATTTTCCATTGGTACTCTTCCGCTGGATTCAAGGAGGGAAAATTTTCGATATCGAAATTCGAACTTGGAATATCAGTTTGCTGTCAGCTGACTGGAATGACAGTTGGGTGTGTTCGTAAAGTGAATCGAGCGGGTGCATTCAGCGATTCCTGCAGGTCTTTTATTTCTTGTCAGACATAACAATAACATCGGCAATTTACAATAATGTTGGATAGGATGAACTGGAGTATGCAAAAGTACGTTTTACAGACTTAAGCCGCGTTGTCACAAGCAACGTAAAACAGAAACAGAAACAGAGTCTCAAACATTAGCAACTGAAACCTAAATTGAAATTCTATGAAATTCTGTTTCTGTTCCTGTTTCTGTTCCTTGTGACAACGCGGCTTTAGACTTTTACCTATACACGGTTGCACTTACTCACTGGTTGCTTAATAATTTGCTGACATTTAGTTGCTGACATTTCGACCCTAGCATCGTTAAATGCGTCCAATTCTCATTTTTGAGTCACTAGTATGGTGACCATATTCTGTGAAAGGTACAATTTTACGAAACTTAAGAGACACCGCAAAGAATATCTATTTCTCTCCATATTTACAACGTCATATACACATATCTAATAAATTATGCCTCTTTCACCTTTGGACTTCAGTTAAACTGAAAGAATTTGGATGTTGGAAATGATCCTGAACCCTTCATCAAGCGAAATGATGAACTTCGACACTAGATTTAAGAAGAAAGAAGATGCAGTAAAAAGACTTAAAAACATCCAGTAGCACCGACGCGACGATGCTATGGCTCTGGGATGAACTCTCGAAGCCTGGAGTCTGTTCGGAATGATGGAAAGTGTGTCCACCTTATAATTTATTTTCACTAGCGAAACAAAAAGTAGTAAAGACTAAAATTTCGATTTAAAACAATTATACGTGTGCAGTATATTGCGCCTTAAATGTTTCTGAAAAACTAAGACCCTATACATCGAACTTTCCACTTTGCAGCGGGGTTGGTCTTGAAATCGAAGCGACCCTCTTGAACTTACACGCACACTCTCCCTTTGGATTCCAACAAGTAATGGCAGTACCCGAGTATAGGGGAAATTTGTTAACAAGCTCCACAGATGCTACAGAATCGGATCCTTTATGTGACGCATCCCCTCCGAATTCATCGAAGTACTCAGTTGTTGGATTCCCAGGACGCATTGCTTCCAGACGTTCTTTTGATCGGATGTATTCATCGTAGAACTCATGCCATAGGAATTGTTCGAAGAGTTTCGCACGAGTTACTAAAAATGGAAAATAAAATAATTGGTATAAAAAATAAACAATTTATCAACTTACCGGGCGGCTTTTTCAGAACGGGCTCCTGGAAGTTTTCTTTCATTTCGGTGCTCATTGCCGTACATGTGGAAGTGGGATAATTAAGGTGATCCACTTTATTGGGGTTATTCTGGTACATTTTGGTTGTAAATATGAGAAAAATATAGCCAGAAAGATGGCGCTTACTATTTTTTACAAAAAGAATTTGTTTTGAAATAATAAACAGGAGTTGCTAGTAATTACAAAGCAAAACAAGCTCTATAGAAACCAGTGTTGTTGCTGCAAGGTAACTAGTAACTTGGCTTGGTGAAAGAAAAAACTCCCATATCCTTAAGGGCATTTTCTCCGACAGATTCTTATACCCTCTGTAAAAAGTTGACAGAAGGATATTTTAAACAGCTGTTTCATAGGTCTAGAAACACAGTAAAATGCCAGTGAATGGGCATTCAGTACATTTTCTCTCCTTCGTATTCAATTATTTTAAAATTCCTTAAAACAGGTGGTGTCTTTAGGCTATTAGTAAAAGTATATGATTGACAAAGATGCATTGCTACAACCTGTTGCCATGAATGAAACGAAAAAAGAGCGATTCTGCGCATAATATTGTCAGACTTGAGTACTCACTACCTCCCATTGTACATTGGCAATACTTACACCATTCCAATTTTGTACGTTCCAGCACGAAATTTATCATAGCCACACAAACCATTCCAATGGGTTTCCGAAGCTATCGATGCACAACAGAGACTAAGTGCTCAGTGTTCATATGTCCTTTGAGTTATTGTTATGCCATTGTTATCCTGGTGGGAATAATTTTCTGCCGAACGTATCGTGCAATGAATTGCAGATTGTGTTATTTATGGCTTGACATTATAAAGCGTGATACCATTTTTTTTTTCGCGATGTCATGTCCTTCCTACTTCCGTTGACATACATTTATGATTTGAATTTTCGCATACATTAGGGCATATTTGGAGGACAAACTGCTTTGTTTTTCGAACATCATATCCTTTGGCAATACGTACGTGTACACCATAACCGAGTCGTTAAAATGGTCATATTTCTGAAAATAAAAAGAGCGACGTTGTCTGAGGAAAAAAGGATGTATTTAGTGGGTACAGGGATTTTGTCAACAGAGATTCTTTGGGTTGACAGATTCTGGGTGTAATATCACGAGGAAATGTGTGTGTAATTATTTTTGATTAACTTAAGCACAAAAGGTTTTTCTAGCCCAACATAAAACAATATGACTGCCTAAGTAAATCCAAAAACTTTTTGCTGAAGTACACAAACGTTACAATAGTTAAGAGTTAAAATAGATGCAATAAAATGTGTACCGGTCTTTAAGCTCAGCTTTTACGATTAAAAGGCCCATTGGCTTATCCTTTTTTAAGGGTTTTTTGGGGCCGCTTTTTTATGTTACAGACTACATAATTTATTACACATTAACGACCTTCGCTAGCAGTGACATTACGTGGTGCATAACGACTGCTAGATCCTTATTTATATTAGCCAGTTATATGGTCTAGTCTGCGACACATTAAAAAAGAATTTAGATATGAAAGCTAAAATGCGTTAAGTGTTAAGGTGTTGGCTTCTTATTGCGTGCGGGCGATACTATTAAAATTCTAATTACAGTTTATATTCTTGTTTGGGTATTATTTTACGACCATACCTAGGTGTACAATAAAAAACAAATTTTATATAAACTCGTTACTTTAAGCTGTGGGTGTATTATAATGAATTTTATGATAAATTGCTTTCAAACACATCATCGGGTTTAGTCTCGAGGTAAAGAAAAACAAACAAGGACATTCGGGATTTTGATCAGTTTTTTAGGGGTTTAGTTTTTGGATTTTTTTTTGCGAAAAATTCGTAGGAGAATTTTAAGAACGGCGGATTTTTAATCCAAGTATGCAGGATGCAATGCCTTTTTATTAAAAATGTAGATTAAGTCAGGATGTAAATTTTTATGTTATATGAGTTATATAGCGTTATTTAACTCATTTGATGAAAGGTGTCTTAAACTTACGTTCAAGGAAGCTTTGTTGTAATCGACAGAATTCTATGCACAGAGATGCGATAAGAGCAACTGTGTAGGGCTCTACTATAAGGGAGATATCTCTTTCGAGTGAACTTAAATTTAATATAATTGGAGTAAAAGGCCCGACAGCAGTCAACTTTATTCGACATCCCGAAATGTCTTGGTCGTTCAATCTGTTAAATGGAGCTTAAAAAAATCATTTATTCAGTCCCATGGAATCCTTATTTCATGCCTGATCATTGATTATTGTAAAAAGGGAGCTGGCTTGCGAAGCTTGTTGGCTGAGGCCCAGGTCCACCCCGGACTATAGCGCCACGTTAGGTCGTTCAATCTGTCAAATGGAGCTTGAAAAAATCATTTATTCAGTCCCATGGATAGCTGGCTTGCGAAGCTTGTTGGCTGAGGCCCAGGCCCACCCCGGACTGAGCGCCATCTTAAGTAAGTAAGTAAGAACGTAGACAACTGGGAAAAAACTATTATTTGTGGTTGGCATAAGTCAATGGTTGGGGCAACTTAAATTTGAAGCTTTTTTTTTACTAGTATTACTAGTATTACTAGTATTACTAGTATTACTAGTATTACTAGTATTACTACTACATCAATTTTACTAGACCGTTAAAATTGATGTCTTTACAAATTTAGCAACTTTTTTAAAATTAATCTTTAGAAACTAACTAACTAAACCGAAGCCCTATAAAGTGTGTTCCGGCTCATTTTTATACCCTATTCGCTTACTCCACAGGAATGAAGCAAGTTTGATACGGGCGAAAATGCAATGTATAAATAATTGTTATCCTACAAAATCAATCGATTTAAATTGTAACCGTTTTGACTCACATCGATTCCACAGTCATGTTTATGCGAAAACCAAATGGTTTCAAACTACCTGGTTTAAAAATTAGTTTGTCTTTTATGTCAAACTCGAACAATTTCTGACACTCTGACGAAAATGCAAACGTCAATTTAAACCGATTCAATCATCTGTGCGCATTTCAAAGTTGGTTTCAATTAAACAAGACCGATTTGAAAATAGGCTAAAGCTATTCGAATACCTATGCATATCGGTTTCAAAAAGTGTGTAATGCTTAGGGAATTCGATATCATTCAAAGCAATTTAACGTGTCGGGTAGACAAGGTAATAGAGAAGTATGTACATATCAACGATAGACTCGCAAGACCTTAAGGGCATATGATCGAGACCGCACTTATTGGGTTACCACTTATTACCCTAAACTTCTGCTATCTCCTGCTACTTCCCTTAACTTTGTTCATAGCCCAAAAGAACCGCCAGAAAAGATAAGAAAAATAAATCGTTTTGTTTAGTTCTATTCTCACACCACACGTGGAAATCGAGCCAAAAAAGTTATATTTTTTGGTTCCCCTACCTCGTATATTGATGTGATTCCCCTTTCAATTTTTGGCGTTTATTGCAAAAACATTGTAACAGCGTTTCTTCGACGTTGTTTCCAAAACAGCTTTTGTCGTTATTTCAGGGAGCCTTCCCTGCACATTGTCTTGTAAAAAATTCTTAACTTTGCATGACGACCCGTCTCTATCAGACCAAAAGCCAATTCTCAGGCCCGCATACTTAAAAACCTAAGAAATACAAAAGGATTTGTAGAGGCTACCTTAACAGTAGAACTTTATAAAACCTTAAGTGGAAACCTAAAATTAGGTGTTAAACTAGGGACATTTAGGGACATTTTATCACAATGTCTAGGACACTCGAGCATTCTGAACATCTTAAATCAAAATGGGTCTGTAGCCCGCACGGATTATAAGAAACCTCAGTTTGACTTCGACAAAAGATTCAAAGTCATTATACCAAGTAGGCATGACTGGGTAGAGACTAAAGTTGACATCAAAGGTATAGCTATCTATACCGATGGTTCGGAAACAGAGAACGGAACAGTTTCTGGAGTCTTCTCGGAAACACTGCAAATCAACCAGTCATATCGACTAAATGACTACTGCAGTGTTTTTCAAGCTGAGATTTATGCGGTGAAGAGAGCTGCACAGACAATTCAATTTTTGGATCTTCCAGCAACGGAAATCACCATATGTGTTGATAGTCAAGCAGCACTTAAAGCCCTGGACTCCAACCTCGTACTCTAAGTGTGTCAAGGACTGCCTCATGGCATTAAAGGATATAAGCTTCCACACAGTTTTACTCTGCTGGGTTCCTGGGTACGTTGGCGTGGCCGGAAATGAATTGGCGGACGAACTGGTAAGGAAAGGTTCTGATATGGACATAACGATGGCTGACCGACGGGTTTATCTCCCTTTCAACACAGCCAAAAGTCTTATAGATCAACACACGATCAAACTAGCCGGTGAGCGTTGGCAACAGTCTAAAGATTGTATCATAACTCACAGCTTATGGCCAGTACTCGACCTAAAAACAACAACGACCCTTCTATCTCCTATCTCTCAGTAGAAATTTCATAAGAACACTCGTTGGTGTAGTCACGGGACACTGCACCATTGGTGTCATGGCTACACGAATGGGAATCTTTGCCAACGACTTCTGCAGAAGCTGTAGGGATGAAGAAGAAATAGAGTCTATAGAACACTTTCTCTGCCACTGCCCAGCACTCCAAGAACGACGACTAACCTTTTTAGGAGTCAGGTTCTTTGAAAGCCTGGACGACCTGGCAGGAATATCACTACTTGACCTAAAAAGATTTATCAAAAGATCAGGCTGGTTCAGTTAGTAAGACATATTTCCAACCATGTTTGTCTACCTCACAAGGGTAATCACAATGGGTCAATCTGGCCACCGAGTTAACTTGCACTAGTTGCAAACAACCCTTTCCAACCTAACCTAACCTAGGGACATTTGAAAACCCCTTATAAGCTGATTTGACACTTTATAGCACTAAATTTTGGGTGTATAAAAGGTTCTGCTGCGAGCTCTTATGGAAATGTTTTGACCGTCAGTAAAAAAGAGAATCTGTGGGTACACACCTATTGGCAAGCCTTTTTCATTTTATATAATGAAAAAAATTCTTTTGATTGCGCTTTTGTTTTGTTTTCATTTATATATATATAATACATATATGTACATAAAGCAAAGTGCGTTATTAGTTTTTTTGTTCATTTTAAAATAGATGAAATGAAGCGCTACTTGAACTAACTAACACGTACGAATATGAAGCGTTTTAGTAAGAACCATTATAGCACTATTATAGCAACAGTCCCCCTACCACCACCCTGTAACCTTTAGAAATTTTGGTTTCTGACTGGCTTTATGTAGAACTTTTGTAAGGTCTTGCGCTTTCATCTCAAATATAGAGCTATTTTATTAAGGGTTATCATTCCCTTTTCTTAAATGGTAAGTTGGATTCTCATCCCCTAGTTTGACTATTTGACTTTTTGTAATTACTGACACGGTCAGCGTTAATTGTAACGTATTTTCTATTTCTATGAATGATCCATGGATGCTATTCACACCTTAAGAGTTTGAAACTTTAATAGGAGGAATATTTAAAAAATTCTTCCTTATAAGTGGACATGTCGGCAAATGAAATAGTTGTCTACTTTACGAAGAAAGTAAAATCATAACTTATTTAACTCGCTGGATGTAGCCTTAGACTGCCATTCATCTCTAAAGGAGATGTCGGAGCAGTTCAACATTCTCATGTGCGGGGTGCCAGGACATAGTGACATTACAGGTAACTGCAAGGCTGACGAACTCGCTAAACTTGGAACTACCCTCCCAATTTTGCCTGATAAAGGCTCCGTAGGCATTCCAATTTCGACATGTAAGCTCATGATTAAACTGGATGCGATAGAAAGAACAAATCTCAGATGGACTAGTGGTAGTACCTGTCTAGCGACGAAACAGATCTGGCCAAAGCTTGATCTTAAACGCTCTAGGAGTTTGATCGCTCTTAATAGATCGCACATTAGTGCTACAATCGGTGTCATTACAGGACACTGTCTGATAGGCAAACACGCGACAAGGCTTAGTGTCTATTCCAACGACTTTTTCAGGAGCTGCATGGATGAGGAGGAAGAAGAGACCACTCTCCACCTTCTCTGTACATGCCCCGCTCTTTCCAAGAACCGAAATCTTCACATTGGAGCTTTCTTCTATAATGATCTCAGTGATCTCAGCACGACTGACCCGAAACGTCTCTTACGCTTCATTAATAGCTCGAAATGGTTCAACGAGTAGGCAATAGAGTCCGCGTGGTATCACAATGGACCTACATAGGTCTAAGTGTGTTGGTTTCTTTGGATCCGACAGCCACTTCAACCTAACCTAACCTAACTCGCTGGATCAAAGACAGAAAAGTAAAAATGGAACAATCTTATCCTAAATTTTTGCCAAAAATTTTTTTTACGTATATTTCTTGTTTAAGCTTAAAATTGTAAGTTAGTAAGGATTTATATTATTTTATTAAAAATTTTAAAGCGATTTCAATTATGTACATTTTTTTCTGTTATGTAAAAGCTGGCAACCCAGTGCTATCTGCTGTCCAGTGGCATATAAGAGTGTAGAGAAGTACTTCGGATCTGTCAAACCCATAGTGTTATGAAGTAAGTGCTATAAAGATCTATAGAATTTGGCAATAGAACAATTTCTTCAACTCTTATAGCTAAAAACTAATGGTACTATCACTTTAAGTTTTATAAGTATTGTGCTGCAAATGACTCTATGACAAAAGTGTATGTAAGAAAATAAGCTTGGCACAAAAGGCACGACAACGAAGCCTTACAAAACTATTTGTGTTAATAAAATGTATTTTGAGTGTCTTATAAGTGCAATATTCAAAAACCAATGCTTATGGTTTCAGAGTGTGTTACTTGAGCAGTTTCAAGGCTGCTTTTTCGGTAACCCAATATTGTCGTCCCAGCCAAATGAGTGGGTCTGAAATAAGCTCTTTTAAGGGGTTTACGGCAATACAGTTTGGTTTTAAATAAGCTCTCATGCCCTTAAATTACTGCGGGCTATTGTTCTACTAGCTGCGCGTGAAGCGTGGTTAGTGTCTCGACTATAGTGGTACCACAATCGAGTCCCGGCCGGGGCAATAAAAGCTTTTTTATGGTCCTACTACCGTGAGGGTCTGGCAAACCCTTCCAGAGAATAATATGTCGTGAGAGAACTCTTAAGAAAATTTAGGTCACCTCAATGTGCGGAAGAATACCAGGCAAAAGGCTCTTCCACTGCCAGTACCAGTTCATAGGCGCCCGTAGGAGGGGGGACAATGAAACCTGGCTGTGCGACTCATCATAGACATCAAATAGATTTCTTTGCCAGGAAATTTTGACAAATACGACTTCAAGTGTATTTTTTGTCTGAATCCGCTCGCTGGCAACCTCCTTGAAAAAATCCTGGCATATCCTGCGCTGATTGTAGTGTACGTTTAGACTTTAAAATTCTGGACATCCTTGATATGGCATCATTTCCAAGCTTCTTGAATAGAGTGGGGCAGCTACAAAGAAGGTTGTTCCTGAATCATGCAGCTGTAATAAAACTTGCAGCTGCATGGTTCAGGAGCAACATGCCAGAATTTTTAGCCTTAGAAAATTCTTTTCTTATGCCTAATGATTCAAGTAAAGCCCAACCAAGGTCTTTTCTGAATTAAGGCTGAAAAAAGCGAAAGCAGCTCTTACTCTCTATTTTCGTTTGTGAAAATAAAGATACTACAGACGTTTTCTTGTCTTGCCTTTCATCGAATAAGCATACGCATGGTGCTTCTAAAATTCTCCTTCTAAAATTTTCGAAAAATTTACACAACTTTACTACGACTTGATGTGCTTGCAGTCAATGTGACACTTCTAACACAATAGCAATACGGATAATAATTTGGGCGCGAACACGCGTGTTTTCATATCTACCACCGACCCAGTCTCTAAGCTATGCACAAACCTAAGACCTACTAACCTGCAAGCACCACACATTTTTTTTCATTTAAAATTTCAAATTTCAAAAAGGGTCAGTAAAATTGTTGTCCAGACGTGGGATTATAAAAACTACAATTAAAATGTTACGTATACGCCACAGAGTTTTTCATTTCAAAGGATTCTCTTTGCCATGGTATCCAAACTTTTCCTCGGATTTAGCTAAAATGCTTTTCGTTACCTTTTCATGTTAAGGCTATGAATTTTGTCAGTCTTCATGACTGTACTTAGGGCAAACTTTAATTGCGTATACCGAGAACAATTTATTCGCATTTGAAGTGATTCCCATATGTAGAAGACTTGAACGATTCCGAGTAAAACATTAACTAGTAAAAGCGCCCTGGTTAATGTGCTATTCAGATGAACTAAACGCCTTGCATAGGCCGACTTTAATTGTCTGAATCTCAGGACAGGACCTTTCAAATTAATGCTGAAACAGTAACAAAAATGATATCCAAATGCTACTCCATAATGCGTTTAAAGCTAAACTCTCGTTATTATCCTGAAATGAGTTTGTCTTCCTGCCCCTCTGAGCGTATACGGGTCATAGTGTGGCACACATCTCTGTTGTTATGGCTTTAGGATTTAATAGGTCATCTGGGAAGCTGTTGTTTTATGGCTTTGTGTTGTAAATCTGGAATACTACCACGGAGATGCGGAGCGGGTGGAAGGTAATTTTGGCCAAAAATAAATTTCTAATCTCTGGGGATGAGCGAAAAATAGCTTAATGCTGTCAACAAGTTTTTATTAGAGCTTGAACTTTTTATATAGAATAAAAACAGGAAGTGTTTTTGCAATGGTAAATTGAAGTAACAACAAAGGACTGCTGGGGGTGTGGTGCGATGTTCGACGGGAATAAAATTATTTTAGGAACTTAAAACACAAGAGTATGGTTGATGATTTTGCGAAAATGTATCCCAAATAACGACGTTACCATTTTCAGAACTGAATTGTGGATAACATGCTTGAAATTGACTTTAAGCAGAGTAGGCTTATAAATAATTGAGCGGAGGATAGGAATCGAAACTGAATCGGAAAGAAGGTTTTCCTTGCAAGAATTGACAAATAAATGAATGCGAAAGTAGTTGTGAGAGCACAGAATTAAAGACAAATATTTCTGACTGCAAAAATAAGAGGCTTACTCAAAATGTTTTAAAGTAATTGTCAGGAAAATGGTCGAATACATGATAAATAATTATAAATAATGACCAGATGTGGTATTTTTTTTACCATCAAGCCTCGCGCCAAATTTTCCAGCATTTTTTTGAGAAATTAAAAATAATTTTTGCATCAATATCAGATGTACGCCCAACTGGAAAAATGCACTCAAGAAGTCAATTAGTGCATTTTTCGAGAATTTCAAGTAAATTATGTCAATGCATATTTCGAGAATTCATATTAATTTACCCACTGCATTGTATGTGTTTAACATTTGGTCGTTTTTGATTATGAACACTTGATCTGAACTTCTGTTTTGGCATCATTATAGCAGAGGATGTGGCCAGACCAACTTATTATGTGTAACTGAAATATTTATTTGTTTTCAGAAAAGGTTTAAGATTTACGTAATTGGTGAAACATATTTTTCCCCCGTTCATTGAGTTTTTGGTTATATTCCCACAGTCTAAACAGACTATATGCCATAGACTGACTGACTGACATTATCTGACTGGCATAACATTTACGTTCTTCTGTCGCCATGTGTCCCTGGCCCAACACTTAGATTTGGAAAATTTTTGAAATTGTGTCGATTTTCTTTAGCGGTCCGTCCAAAGAGGACCTCTTATGGTGTCGCTGCGTTGTTCGTCCGTCCATCCGTCCGTCCGTCCGTCCGTCCGATCGCTTTATAACTTCTGAACGATAAGTCGTAGAAAGACAAAATTTGGTGTGCGTATAAACTGCGGAAATAGTCAGAGAATTCAAAATGGGCAGTTTTTTTTTAAGCACAAGTAACGGTTTTATTACAGTTTGAAATTTCATGTGAAAATAGACTTAATGTTTCTTAGTGTTTTTTTCAAGAATTTTAGTAGGCAAGAACTAGAAAAACGAAACTTAGATTTAAAAAATACTAATTAAAAAAAAACTTTTCGAAAATATCAAAACGTTTGTGAGAAATAAAGAGTCGAAAATGCATGACGTTTTTCAAAGTGTTGGAGGCCATAACTTTTGAACGGCTATCGCTCAAAATCAATATTAAACACACCTGCAAAGCAACTCAAAGTAAACCAAGTGCTTAGGTCATATTTTTCAAAAACAGTTGGAATACTGCAGTTTTGACGAATTTTCGATAAAAACAAAAATGCATGAAAAAACTTGTGTCCCCCCCTTATCTCCGGTGCTGTTTTGTGGAATTCTATAAAAAAAATCACACGTATCAGAAATAGTTAAAAATTTTAAGGAAAATTATAGCGGATTTTGAAACTTCAAAATCTTCTGATATTTAACTGAAAAACATAAAGGCATTTTCAAAAACATTTTTTTTAAGTCTTCTAGTAGCTTTACGGTATAAGCGATCTTTTTCAGATTCGGTTTAATTACATAACTTACAAAAAGAACGAAGGCTGCGTTAAAATTTTATTAAATTGCCGTTTTTAACCTCAGTTTTTAGAAGCCTATTTAAAAAACGAAATAAAAAAGGAGCTTGTTTTACCGTTTGCGCACAAGCCGGTGGCCATAGGATTAAAAAAAAAATCCAAGACTAGTGCTGCTGGTTGTGCTAGTGGAAAAAAGTCTAACGGGAACTGGAAAAAACTTCAAAATATTTGTTTTATGGATTTGAAATTTAAAAAATTATAAAAAAGGTCAAAAGAACGCATGTCTCCCCCTCTATCCCCCAAACGGTATAAAGTATAATTTTTAAATTTACACCGGGCATAGTCAATCTTCTTAAATTTTATACAAAACTATGAGCAGACTTCGAATATTCAAAAACTTCCAAGATTTAACTGAAAAACGTGAGAACATTTTCGAAAGCTATTTTCTAAAGATTTCTAGTTCCTTAACGCTTATCACCACTTTGTTTAAATTTGGCTGAAGTATGTAATTCACTTGTAAAAGGCAAGTGAATTGCATCAAAAACGTTTCAAAATTGCCGTTTTCGAACAAGCGAAATAAAAAACAGCATATTTTTACCGTTTTCTCAGAAATGCATGTCCGCAGAATTTGAGAAAAGTGGCAAATGCTAGCACAGGTGGTTGTAAATTGATCGATCGGGGTGGACCTGGGCCTCAGCCAAAAAGCTTCGCTTCTGCTGAGTTCGATATTATATCTCCTCCTCCACTCTCCGTCTATGCAGACGGGACCGTCAATCGTCCGAAGAATTTTCCTCTCGAAGCAGCCTAAAGTGTTTTCATCCGCCTTTGACAGGGTCCATGCTTCTGCACCGTAAAGCAGGACTGGGATGATGAGGGTCTTATACATGGACACTTTAGTTGCTCGAGAGAGGGCTTTGCTACTCAATTGGCTTCTTAGCCCAAAGAAACAGCGATTGGCAAGAGTTATCCTTCGTTTGATTTCAGCGCTGGTGTCATTGTCTGAATTGATAGCGGAACCCAGGTAGACAAAGTCCCTAACTACCTCAAAGTTATACCTGTCGATGGTGATGTTTTGTCCAAGACGTTGGTGTTGAGTGTCTTTTCTTGAGGACAGCACATACTTGGTTTTGCCCTCATTGACTGCTTAACCCATATTCGCCAATACTCACGAAGGCTTCACTGACATCACGCTTTGTTCTACCGATTATGTCAATGTCGTCTGCGTATGCGAGTTGAACGGACTTTTGAAAGATTGTACCTCTGGTGTTGGCGCGAGAGTTCTGCACAATTCTCTCAATGATATGATGTTAAATGTTCTATACCATTCTCTCAATGGTATGATGTTAAAGAAGTCGCATGACAGCGCGTCGCCTTGTCTAAATCCTTTTTTGACATCAAAGGGGTCGTGGAGGTCTTTGCCGACCTTGACGGAACAGCGTGAGTTTTCCATCGTCATCCTGCACAGACTGACGAGTTTGGCAGGGATGCCAAAACTAGACATTGCGCTATATAGCTCGTCTCTATAGATGCTGTCATACGCGGCCTTGAAATCGATGAAGAGGTGGTGTGTATCGATTTGGAATTCCTGGGTTTTCTCCAAGATCTGCCGCAGTGTGAATATTTGATCGATGGTGGACTTTCCTGGCCTAAAGCCACACTGATATGTGCCTATCAGATTGTTGACAAACGGCTTCAGGCGTTCACACAGTACAGCAGAAAAGATCTTGTATGCGATGTTAAGAAGACTTATGCCTCTGTAGTTGGCACAACTCAGAGGGTCTCCTTTCTTCAGGATCGGGCAAACAATGTTGAGGTTCCATTCGTCGGGCATGCTTTCTTCCGACCATATCTTGCAGATGAGCTGGTGCATGCTCCTGACGAGCTCATCGCCAGCGGATTTAAAAAGTTCGGCAGCTAGGCCGTCTGCTCCGGCTGCTTTGTTGCACTTGAGCTAAGACACACCTACTTTCATCTCCTCCAGGTCGGGTGGGCGGTATCGTTCGTATGCTTCGTCGGTAGCGTCTTCGCCCGGGTTGAATGGTTCGTTCTGCCTGACAGCGGTATTTGGTTCGTCCTCGGCGTTATACAGTCTGCAGAAGTGGTCTTTCCAAATCCTCAGCACCGACTGCAATTCTACAACGATGTTTCCTTGATGGTCCTTACAGGCTTCAGTTCGAAGTTTATACCCTTGGCAGGACCTTTTGATCCTTTGGTAAAACTTTCTAACCTCATTCCTGTTGTAACATCTCTCTATCTCTTCAACCACGCGCTTCTCGTGCTCTCTCTTTTTCCTTCGGAGAAGCCGGTGTTCCTCTCTCCTCCTCTGCTCGTAGAGCTCGCGAGCAGCTCCAGTCCTTCTGTGTAGCGCCGCTTTGTATGCTTCCTGTTTAGCTGCATGTGCTTGCCGGCATTCATCGTCAAACCAGGGGTTTCGTTGTGGTGGCCGTGTGAAACCCAGCACTTCAGAGGCGGCGTCTCTGGTGGCATTTTGGCAATGTTGCCACTGGCTATCAATACTTGATGCTGGCTGCATAGGACTTCGTAGAAGGTTTTGAGAGACTCGGTTGGAGAAGGACCTGGCGATTTCTTGCGATTGTAGTCGGCCGACGTCAAACTTCCTCACAGTATTTCCATTACTTGGCGCTGGTCGGGACATCCGCAGCCGTACCTTGGCTACAACAAGGTAGTGATCCGAGTCAATGTTGGCCCCTCGGAAAGTTCGGACATCATACTGGAGGAGTGCCTTGCGTCGATCGCAATGTGCTCAATCTGGTTGACGGTTGATTGATCGGGAGATCTCCATGTCCCATTGTGGATATTGAGATGCGGGAACTGTGTACTAGCTACCACAACGTGTCGCCCCGCAGCAAAGTCGATCAGCCTGAATCCGTTATCGGAGGTCGTGTCGTGCAGGCTATGCTTTCCGACAGTACGACCAAATTTGCCCTCCCTTCCTAGCTTGGCATTAAAATCGCCTAAGACAATCTTAATGTCGTAGCTAGGGCACTGCTCATAAGTTTTGTCCAGGAGCTCGTAGAACATATCTTTGGTCTCGTCAAGAACAGTAGACAGCACTACGAAAAAAGTATATTACAGACCATAAAATATATCCAGAAATAGTTTTAATAAATAAATAGAATGTTACATAAATTTCGCAATATAGATGACTATAACCTTCAACAAAAGCCAACGGACCGCTCCGCGCATGTCTTCATACTTGACGGACTTTTTTATACTGTTCCGACAGTGAATGCACCAATTTTCAAAGTAGCTTGACTCAACACAAATTGTATTCCAGTAAAAATTTAACCTAAAAGCCGTGGCGGTGAGCTTTTTCTTTGTAACTTTTTATACCTTCATCCTTGAGCCTATCCTAACAGCCAAAATATCGTCCCATTAAAAAATACTCATTATAAATTACAGAGTTCAGGTGGCTTCATGGGGCCGGATTTAGCCAATAACTATCCCCGTTATGGGAACAATAATGAATAAATTGCTTATTCCAAATATGATAACCCAAAGCATCGCTATTTAAAGAGTGTTCCTATTAAATACCGCAAAGCCCGATATCCCCTACTTGGGTCTCGAGGCCGAGACTATTTATGAAACTATGTCCTTTGCATTGTAGTCAGTTGTAATGAAATTCTTTTCTATCTACATGTTCATAACGATAACAATAACATTTATTAGATATGGAAGAAAAACGATGCCAATTAGTCCTGGATTTGAAATTTATTCCAATTTATAGAGAAATAAAGGTACTTACACCAAAGGGTATAGAAACGATAGTATGCAGCGATAGCCTCGTCTGCTTTACACGCAAAAACAAGCCCGTTGCTATGTCCAAGTGTTGTGTTTGTATATTACTGTAGGACACTGAGAAGGATATCCTTTTAGAATAAAATCAACGTACCGTAATGCGTAACTAATGCATATTTACTATTGCAGTAGACCGATGAGCAATATCATCATCGTACATGGATGTTTACAAAGGCAATTACATTCGATTAAATTGATACAGGATCTGTGAATAGCACAAAAGTTTCAATATTTATATTCAAGTTGATGCAACTATTGACTTTGTGGTGAAATTATTTTCATATACCTTATTGAAAAGCTCTGATAAGGTGATCTTTAAAAACGGTATACCAACTTTTTGAGCTTCCTAATTGATCTTGTTAAGTCCGTCAGATATGAAAATATAAAAAATTGCGGAAAATTAGGTAAGACAAATGTGCATCCTTTGTAGAAACATTTCGACATGTTATGCTTTCATTTATTCCATGGACAGGACACTACATCTCATTGATCGGTTGACAAGTTGCTATACATTTTTCTTTCTAAATAAAATTATCTCGTAATTTATATCGCTTCTATTCCAAGGGACAGGAATTCATTATTTCATAATTATTGCGAAATAATTTTGCTTATTTACCCCGGTCGCTCGAAAATGAATTGATTAAAAACCGATTACATAGGCTCACGAAGCATGAACAGAGTGCATTCACCATAAACCAAAAACAATCCATGCTGGTAGGACTAAAAATTAAAAATGCGAGAACAATACCTACAACCACGATTCGAGCTTCCGTGTGTTGTGTAGAACGATACTCAATTATCTATGCTTAATTATTTGCACTCTAAAAACAATGCCAGGGTTTGACTGATTTGAAATGCCATTCGTCATTGAAAAGGCCATCCATCCGTCCGTCATGGCGTAGGACACAGTGAGTCTGATGTAATAAAGGTTAATTTAAAGCGTAAAATATTTTCTGGCGCAAGGAAGAAGGAATTATTGTTTCATTTGATTTCATTGGACCATTTTAACTTGGCATCACATCGTTTACCAAAGATGGAGGGGGTAATGGCTTTTGGCTGTTGGATAACTACTTTTGGCTTTTGTTTCGAAATCGAATATTTGGTTACCACGAAGACAAAGGTGTTGTAACACTAACAGAGGTAAAGGAGGCGAAATTACTAGGCCATTTTGTAAATTTACTAATTACATGGTGGTTGACTGTTGGCTTTTGATCCTTGGAAAGTATAACAGAAATTAGTGGCCATGGAAAGGGTGAAGGTATTACTTTTTAAAAAAGGTTAAAACCATTAACCTTGCTACCAATTTACATTCATTAAGAAACGACAGCGTAGCATTTGAATTCCATCGAACGCTTTAGAAATTTTTTTTTGTGGGGCGATTTTACAAGAGTTTTGTTTTAATTTATTTTTATTTATGGGATGGAATATAGAGAAAGACTGGGCCTAATACAAGATTAGATTACATTTTATACCTAGCTGCCAGGTTTAAATTCGGCCGATCCTAACCCGGACAACAGACGCCGACCAGGAAGCCGCTCGTTTCGAAACAGACGCTCCTGGATTTCTGTTATTTGAAGTTCAGCCGTCCCTCTGGGATCAGACGCTGACCAACAAGCCGCACAATATGTAACAGACGCTGCTGGATTTTATTTAAACTTTCGGGTTCATCATTTTCAGGTATAACTTTACTGCCAAGGGTGGCCCCACAAGGAGTTTATACTCCTGGACAGCATCACTTATGCCTGAAGATTACTTCCTCCAGTGGATTTCAGTCGGCTCTTACGACAGGCATACCTTACCTCAAGGCTATTCTTAAACCCGACCTTGCAGGGATCCGGAGTCTCTTGAGTTGGTGGCGGAGGATCGAGAAAGATGGAAGGACCATTTAGCCACCCTCGCTCCGCGACCCTTTTAAAGGATAGGCGGCATTCGAAAATGATGATGATGATGATGATAGTGATCTTTCGCTTTTATGATCGTTAAGGTTTTTCATATAAATTGTTAAATTTCGCACAGACCACAGGATCCTGATTCCTAATTGTAGTGTGAGCAAACAAATTTTGTGGTTGTTGGCAGAAAATTATGTACGTATCCTTTATATTTTAAGTAATGACAGGCTACCAATTTGAGTAATAAGACTTTGAGTTGTTAAGTTCAACATTTTTAAGTCGGACATGGTAAAATTAATATTAGCCATCGTATTGAAACGATTCCAGTCATGTTAATTATACCTGACATAGGGTGTATTAAGTTTGATGTATAGTTTGTAATGCAGTGAAATATTCACCGTAGACCCCTAAGACATTTTAGAGATATGAATGGGACCGACACGAGAATCCATTAAGCCATGTCCATATGAAAACAACTTTTAGGTCTTACATTTTAAGGTAGAGAGCTGAAATTTGGTGGGTTGGCTGGAAGTCTAGTCCTTCAGATCAAGTTTTAAGAAAATTAGCTGAAACTGCAAACAGACACACCCACTACAACCCTGTATGTGCGACCATCTTTAATTTAAGAAAATACCTTTTCCAAATCTTAACTATGTTACAATGGCGCTAGCGCATTAATTTTTGGTATGTAACATGGCCTCGTAATTCTCTTTGAAGTAGCTAAAATATTTTGGCCTTTTCATTGACCACGCCCACTTTTTAAGGGATTTTAGCTTAAAACGACTGTTTTTCAATAAATATATATGTGAAATTTGACAAAAAAATATATATTACAAAAGTTGTAGATATTAGTATTTTCTATCTTGTGTATATATTGTTGTTGCCTCCGTCCACTTTTGTGGGCGTGGCGTTAAAAAAAAGTGATTTTTTTTAGTTAAAAAGGCGGAGTTTTGGGCCAAAATGTATGCAACCACCTAGTATAAAGCATTACACAGTTATATTTTATATCCCGCCCACTTTTTGGAGGCGTGGCAGTTTTTTTTGTATGTTCGGGTATTTTGCAATCCGTCGTAGATGGACTGAAGCTTTTGCATTCGCACTGTTGCACTTTCCCACTTGTTTTTGTATGGGTATATCTACTACATAAATAAATAACATTATAGTTTATAGGAAACGGTAGGCCCATTCATAATGATTCAAAGAAAAGTCATGAATTCTAAAAAACAAAACAGGTTAAGATCTTAAACAGAATATCTAAACTGAAATTACCGCTTAATGTGTATATTCTACAAAAGAAATCGATATTTTTAACCCATGGATGTAAGTAAGCAATGACAGTCTTGATGGTGGCCTCAAGAACGAAGTTTTGTTCTTTTAAAACCGACCGAGTTTATTTGCAGATTACCTAGAAGAAAAATTCAAACCGTTTGACGGGGAACCGTTGGTCGAGGAGCTCAATCCCTATGCGGTTCAACATAATTGTAGAATAAAAACCGTGTCATTGGCTGAACTTCGTCAAACGATAAATAATCTGAAGAACAACAAAGCCCCTGGCTTTGACTTAATTATTAGCGAAATTCTAAAGGAGCTACCGAAAAAAGCTTTGGTCAAACTATTCTATATCATTAACGCCTCCATGAGAATTTTATACGTTCCAAGGTAATGGAAAGTAACCGGGGTCATAATGGTTCCGAAACCAGGAAAATGTCCGAATGACAAAAAGTCATACAGATCTATTTCGCTACTGCCGATAATATCTTAAGTATTCGAGAAACTGTTGCAACCAATCATAGAAGAAGACGATTGCTTCCGGATCACCAATTCGGGTTTAGGAAAAAGGATTCAACAATCGACTAGGTCTATCGAATAAAAAACGAAATCGAAAAAGCTCTGGAAGTGAAAAAGATATGTACTAGCGCTTTTCTCGACGTATCGCAAGCCTTCGACAAGGTATGGCACGAAAGCCTGAAGCACAAGTTAAGGCTTAGCTTACGAGGGAAACTCTATAGAATCTTAGAGTCTTACCTAGAAGACAGAATCTTCCGCGTAAAGTACGAAAATGAGTACTCGGAATTCAAAGAGATAAATGCCGGTGTCCCGCAAGGAAGCGTTCTCGGCCCAATATTATTTTTGCTTTATACTAGAGACATACCCCACGATGAGGGAACAATTTTAGCTACGTTCGCTGACGACACTGCTGAATTATCAACAGGGAAACTTCAGCGCGCTTTAGACAAAATATGCGACTGGACGAAGAGCTGGCTAGTCGTCCTTAACGAGACTAAGTCAACGCATGTTTACTTTACTAATAAAAAGATAAACAACACACCTTTATTCAGTAACTCTGTACAAATCCCGTACTCTAAAGAAGCGAAATATGAAGCGAAATGACTCAAGACGCGAAACTTAAATAGAAGCCCCACGTTTAAAACAAACGCGACGAGCTCGAAATCAGGTTAAGAGAAATGAATTGGCTTATCGGAAGATTTTCGAGTCTAGGCGTATATAACAAACTGCTTTTGTATAAGCAAGTGCTAAAACCATCTTGGACGTACGGTATACAACTCTGGGGTTGTACTAAACCAAGCAATATGTCTATTTTAGAAACTTTTCAAAATAAGACACTCAGAGCAATCGTTAATGCCTCGTGGTACATAAGAAATAGCGATCTACACCGAGATCTTGGAATCGCAACCGTGACTGACGAGGTAACAAACTTTGCTCCCAAACTCAGTACTCGACTTCGCGGACATTATTAATAAATAAATAGAGTATGGCGCAACATCTCGAGGTGAACCAGGGCCAACTTCTCAACAATGTATGCTGGTGTGTTAATTTCTTTACATACAAGGGGACCTAAAATTCTTTGCCGAATCCGAACGGCACGTTGAGAAGTTTTTCAAGACAAATGATACTCTCGGAGGGATTGTCAAACCCTCGCGGAGGTGGGGACCGTGAAAAAGAACAAGTCTTTTTTTTTTCAGGTGACGATGGCAGGATTCGAACCCAGACCTCCAGCGTAGTAAGCACACACACTAAGTAAGCACACACGCACCCCATTTCGCGGACATTGCAACAATGAAATTATCCGAACTTTGGATCAGACAAATCTTACGCGCTGACTACAACGAACGAGACCGTTGGATCTAGCAGCATAAGATGAAACCGCATAAATTGGCGGAACTGTAGGTGCCTTCGTTGGAAGGCAGCCTGCCACACGCGATTATTACAGAAGCTTGCTCTACTTGTTAAGGAAACTTAGTCGTAGGCTGATGGAAAATGAGGAGTTTTTTAGTGTGTAAGAATCTCACACTACTATGAGCACGCGCGGCCCATAGAAAAAAAAATTCATTTTGTGGTTTCAAGTTTGTAGCGCTGGCACTTGACACCTGTCAAACTCATCTGTTATTTGAAGCAACATAATATTAGTTGAATGTCTGCCATTTACAATAATGGATCCCTTAGCAATGGAGCAGAGCATATTAAGGGTCCGCCATTTAACGTTTTTTTTTTTAACTAGTGCTTATTTCGTTAATGGTAACACTTAATTAATTAGTTTTATCCTTCCGCTGAACGAATATGGTTCTGTAAACGCTTGAGCGTTTTCGCTTCGCTAAGTGGGCCTGCGATCGACTTGGAGAAGATGCCGATTTTGCCAACAAAAATCGCGTTTTCAAATGAAGCTCGTTTTGATCTTGGCGGGTATGTAAACAAGCAAAATAGTCACAAAAACAAAATGGGCACAGGAAACCCGCACGCATACATTGAAAAGCCGATGCACCCAAAACAAGCCACTGTTTGGTGCGACTTTTGGTCCAGAGGCATAATTGGGCCATTTTTCTTCGAAAATGAGGGAGGAGTGGCCTTTACAGTCAATGGCGATCGTTATCGGGCCACGTTGAACGAATTTTTGGTCACAAAGAGGAGGATATTGGCAATATTTGGTTTCAATAGGACGGCGCTTCGTGTCACACAGCCGAAGCTACACTCGATGTTTTGCGTCCGGTTTTGAAGATAGCATTATCAGCCGCAGAGCTGATGTCGTTTGGCCACCTCGAAGCTGCAATTTGACACCGTTGGACTATTATTTGATAAGGTGCCATAAAAGATAAGTATTACGCCGATAAGCCAAAGACAATTGACGCTTTAAAGGACAATATTCGTAAAGCCATTGGTGAAATACAGCTGCACACAACACAATAATGTGCTTAAAAATTGGACCGATCGTGTAGGCTACTGCATGGCCAGCCGGCAGCCCTTTGAATGAAATTATTTTCCATTATTAACCGGGAGGATTGTACTTTCAAATAAAAAAAGAAATTTGACCAAATATTCAATGGTTTTTTTTAAAAGCATTTAAAAAAAAAAAAGTTATTTGGCGGACCCTTTACATTTTAAAAACTTACCTAAAAAAATATGATTAAATCAATGATACATATTCACATTTCACAAGATTGTGGTAGTCATAATCGACCGACTACGCAAGCAATAGAAAAAATGGTTAAGGACCTTGAAAAGGGCGGTGTATTGAGGCCTGAGCATCAACGCCATCAAATATGTTTCGTTGTGTGCATTTTATTTAGCTTCACTTTCGAAACCAATAAACGAATTACCCTTTATTTACCTAGTTGACAACCAAATAAGTTTTTAACGGCAAAGCTTTAAACGGGTTTTCTAAAAATCTGATTTTCTACTTATTTGTCTTGAAAGCGATGAATATTTTCAGCAGATTTTTCCAGAAAATACCTTTTGAAGCTTTTATTTTAATAAGCACATGATTTTGGGCTTGAACTCATTTGAAGTATCATCGGAAATGTCGGTACTAATTTTTTTTAGCTCTTTTACCATATGGAAGCTGGATAAACTTTAATTTCAAATTGATTCTTCCGAAAATCAATTCCATATCTTAAAGTCAGTTTTTATCTAAGCCTAAGCCCCAATATGACTATGGGCTTATGTCTTTTTCAAAAAAACCTACGAGATATGTCTATGGAGTACGCCTAATATGATTGGGCAAGAAATTCGTGACGCGCTACAACGGCTACTACCCATTAAATGAGCATTTCTCCTGTTAAAAATAGCAGGTCACCAGAATCTCAAACATAACATTTTGAACGATGTGTATACTCAGAACAGAATTAACTTAGTGCACTGTAGTAGAGATTACTGCAAAAGAGCCTTGGTTCAAAATGTTTACTTACGGCTCTGAAACAGCCAAAATGGAATCCAAGAATGGCCCAAGAACCAGGTGGCTATCTTCCTTTGTTTTCTTTCGAGTCGCTTAATCCAAGTTGTACAGATAAGGATTTTACATCCCTTATTCACCATATAAACATAGCCCTTCAACTTCATTCAACGCCACTTCCAATCCAATACATATTCCTATGTTGATGGCAATACGTTGAGTTTTTCATTACCCGTTTCCAGGAAAACATCACGGGATATGGAAATGGAATGATTTTGTATGTTGAGCCCTTTGAACTTTGATAGCCTTGTCACCATGGGGCCTCGCAAAGAGAATGCAACTCAAAGCATGGAAAACGTTTTTACCAACATAACGAAATACTGCAATAAACTATGAATGGAATCTGAAACTGAAAATCATAAGAATGATAAGCAATATTGCATTGCGAAGAATGCAATTTGTAATCCTTAAAAAAAAAAACACCTCCCACTGCCTCCTCTGACTCACATCTAGAAAACATTCATGAGCCCAACACTGGGGTATAATTTTTGCAAGGGTGCACAAAGAAGACCTATAAACCCATGTAATCTAGGAATAGAGAGCACAGTTGACTCGTGTGAGTTCGGGGACTCGAATGTGAGTTCGGGATTGTCTTTCATTTAAGTCAATTGTGGGCGTGGCCATTGACGGATACTAGCCACGGACGAACAAGACTTAATCGATTTAACAATCAGTCCCGATAATATCTCTAAAAGGCTTTAATTATATGCTAAAAGCTATGCTTTCAAATGAATGTATCCTGGTTAGGGTATAAAAATACACAAAGTAGCTATTGGAAAACTACTGGTGCAGACCTTTTACACATTTCCTCTACCGGAGAAACGCAATCAAGGTTTCAATAAAAGTAAAGCATTAAGAGGAAGAAACCACCTATGGTTGTGCATTCAAGGAAGGCACATTCTATTTTCATTCTCCAAATCATGCACACAGACAGCAGGAAACTACTTCAAGCTACAACAAGGTGCTTCCGAGAATTGCTTACATTTGCTGGTGCGTCGAACATTATTTTTGTTCGTCGATACACCCGTTTCCTTCTAACAATAGGAAAATATTTATTATGTTGAAGTGTTCGTCCATACCACGACAAGTTATTAAAATGTACAGGAAGCGTCTTTTAAATCTACCCTGTATCCGGTGTAAACATTCAAGGGACAATAGATTTTACTGTGTGTTATGCTTTGCACAGACTTCATGCTTCAGACTATCAATACAACTGACAGACATAGAGAAACGTTTGGACAGAATAGAACCACTTAAGATCCATGGTAGCATAATTAAGGGTCTGCTTTGGGGTTTGCCTTCAAATTGTAGAAGAATATTTGAGGAGACAAGTCTCTTAAGCCGCGTTGTCACAAGGAACAGGAACAGAAATCGAAACAGAATTTCATACATCAGCAACGCTAAAAGCATTCATCGAATTTAGGTTTAAGTTGCTAATGTATGGGATTCTTTTTCTGTTCCTCTTTAACATTGTTTATGACAACGCGGTTTAGTTGTTGCAGAGAAAAGATAAATAATTAGAAAAACATGCAAGAAACAAAATGAAAATGACATAAAAAAGAAACAAAACCAGCATGCACGCGGCTCAATAGGTTGACAAACACCTCTGACTTCTGATTTGACAGCTCTAATTACAGTATTAATTTCACTTACTCTTTTGACATCCACTTTGATAAATTCAACACCGAGAATGCGCTGCTCTGCAGCATCCATTGCATATATCACAATGTAAGAAGATTATAAAACAAACCTTCAATTTCGAAGGCTAAATTATGTCTCCACCGATAATTAAAAGAAGATTAGCGGGAGACTATTAAAATAAATCCCAAAGTGGCTCCATCGGACAAATATAGGATAAAGTATCAGTAGATAAAGTGATCCTTAGTAAAAGTCACAATAGAAAACGTACTTGTGACAGATTTTTCGTACAGGGACAGTTTCAGTTTCCTTTTTCGATTCTCAAAATGTTACAAAGGTACAGAAAATAGGTTTGTGAGCAGCGTGAATGGGATTTATGAGAGGATTTATTTTTAATCGCTTGCCGAGAGGATTTAAATTTGTATGGTTAATCGCGTAGTTTGTAGAGGATTTAATAAAGATTTATATTAATCGACGATTAGTGCTCGGTGGAGACATGGTAAAAAACCCACAATAAAGGGATGCAAAGGAAGGAAACCGAATAATTGTCAAGTCATTTAACTAAACGCTGTTCGGTGAACACATCAACTCTTCTTTGCAGCAAACTTCGTGAAAAGTCTATTCACGCTAAATTTCATAAAAACTGTTGTCACTTAATGACTTTCCCCTTTACCAGCCGCGTGTTCATGTTCACGCATCAGCCAACCCATGTCCCCGACCGAATTTTGACGCCCACTCAAAGCAAAACTTTCCATTTAAAATCT
The DNA here is from genome assembly GCA_947623515.1 of Neoascia interrupta. Taxonomy (NCBI): domain Eukaryota; kingdom Metazoa; phylum Arthropoda; class Insecta; order Diptera; family Syrphidae; genus Neoascia; species Neoascia interrupta. Next base: position 11,343,451 of record OX392462.1, read on the forward strand.
CACATCCTTCGCAGCTGTCAGCACGTGCGACAAAGTGCGAAGAAAAAAAGTCGGGATATTCGAGTCTTATCTCGTCGTGCCAAAAAGTGTGAGCTATTGACATGGCATACATATGTATATGTAGCTAGTCCTTTGTGAAAGCCACAAGGACACTTTGTAAAAAAAAAAAAAATGAAACGTTTTGGAGGTTCAAAGAAAAATAGGTTAAATTGACAATCGTTTTCTGGTGCGTCGGGTTTTCATCAATTATTTCCATCAAGCTCAAAATGACAGCAATTTCAACTATGTGTGTATGTGTATGTACATACACATATTCTCATTCCTTGTTATAAAGTCTAATTATTTCCGGACACTATAATTAAAAACGAACCGCATGAGGTGTGTTTGAAATCTAATTCGCTTATCGTGTGTGGGTGAACATTACATGTTACCAGATTGGTTTATCATCCGACAAGCACATGATGCTGTCATGTACACAAGCCTAAATCCTTATACCTCTTGGGACACCTTTGCACTCCCTTACCACAGAACACCTTTCAATTATCCTTCCTGGGCAAAAGATTGATTACATAGGTACAAATCCTTGAGGCACAATGTAAAATTGTATTTTCAAAGGCGTAGCTACACGTTTTGCACAAAGGTGCTTGACGTTTCGCATCAGTATGAGCCATAAGGCTTCCTAGGAAAATGCTCTGATTAAATTCACTTTCGTCATTGTTCTGGAAAGAAGGGGATTTGCATTTTGCCTGATGACAGTCTTCTGTCTCGTTGAAAGTGGATTTTTCCGTGGAATAGCTGGTGATCCTTCAGACGTGCTCACATAACAATTTATGCTTATTACTGAGCGACTATGTTGGAGAAACCAACAAGCAGTGCTCACACAATCAATTTATAAAAAAATTTTGTATACCTTCGTATCCTTCGTTGGGTGTTTGGCTTCAAACAACTTGATTTTGTTTTCCTTAACAAAAAAGGATTTGTGTTTTCATGGATTTCCGGGAAGTAAGGAATTACTTCCGTGTTTACCAACTCGTTTATGTAGGTCAACGTATAAGTCTTCGAGAAGATTTATGCGGGAAGAAAAACAAAACCAAAGAGTGCTTAATGATAAATTGCAAACAATAAGTTATAATAAAAGTGTTGTGTAGAGCTAACTTGAGTTAAGTGTTTCCCCAAACAATTTAGTGATTAGGGAAATATGTTAATGTGTCGTGTTCCAGAAGAAGGGATATAAATTGCTTACGAGTAAAACAGTGTGTGTTGAGGCAATTATGTTGCTACGAAATTTAATTAAAACAGTGCTTTCAGGATAATGAATAGTTATTAACTTAATGACTTAAGCTTACAAAAATTTTATTTATTTATGTTCTAGTTATGATTGATTGTTTGTTTTTCAAAAGATTGTGTCTGGATCCGAGATTTTTCCAAAATGCTCCGAAAACAGATCAAAAAATTTAAAAACTAAGGCTGCGTCTACACAGTCAACTCGACACAGTCAATTCGATTTTCAATCATTTTCAATGTGGGCTTTTCATTGCCATCAGTGCCACATTAAAAACGAAAGGAAAATCGTTACAGTTTCGAAATTTCGTAATTTTTACATTGTTTCCGGTTTAAAATTTGTGTTTTTTATTTGTAAAGAAGGCGTTGGAGACCAAAAAAATTAATTTTAGTATCAAATGTCATTTAAAAACTCATTGCCGCGTAGATTTGTGGCAACCATTGCTCATCAAATGGAAATCAATCATTGATATCCATTTGCAAATCAATATTGCAAAGCTAATTTCCAAAGCGTCTACACTAGCAATAAAACAGTCAACGGAAATATTCCTTTCAATAAATTGCTTTTTCCACTGCAAGTGGAGCACCTGGGTAAATGATCAAATATATTTTTATATATACCAACCCAGGGTATATTAATTTTAATGAATAGTTTGCAATCACCGCAGACCCTTAGCAGCTTTTAGAGATATGATCGAGACCGATAGGTGAATCGATTAAGCCATCCGTCCGTCCATCCGTTTGTATGTGTGAAGGTTTAAGATCTTCAAAATCAACTTAGAGATCTGAAACTTGACACACGGCTTGGTACTTTTGTTGCACAGACTACGTGTGAAAATTGGCTTGATCCGTCAATGGCCACGCCCACTACTGGCTTCGATGTGACACAACCTCTATTTCACATTTTCTTTCAAAATGCCTTTTGGTCAAGTTAGACAAGTCATAGGAACTTAAATTTTGGTACTAAGCAAAATTGGCCCAAGACCTTTTACAAGGCAAAAATTGGACCGCCCACAATATCGACTTTTAACATGTTAGATACTTAAAAACCCGATTTCTCGGAAAGTTTACTCCAAATTGAAAAAAAATTGTATAACAAATATTGAAGATATTACTATTTGCAAAGTTTGGTCGCTACAAAGTTTTGAGCTTCGCCCACTTTTAGGGGGCGTTTTGAGGAAAATTGCTTTTTTCCGATATAATTTTTGGTTTTAACGCATTTTGGGATGAATCTCACGAAATAACAATTAATTGATTTTTATTTTTAGCCCAGACCCACTTTTAGGGGCGTGGCCTATTCGAATTATATATTAATTCCGAACCAAAAATTATTTGATTTGGTGTTACACGGTATATAATATCGGGCATATAGAAGTTTGTCACACACGAACTCTTGCACAAAGTCGCCCGCCTTGAATTGCCGTTAATTTAAAATCAAAACATTCGGTAGAGAGAGAGAGAAAAAAAAAAAATACTATTTATTAATATTATAAAAATTCACAGTAAAAGAATTACAATATGCATAATATAATTCATGACTTAGGATGCACAGAATACAGTGGAGCTTTCAGTGCGAGAACATCCGACTTTCCGAGTAAAACTGAGACAAACCCCAGAAATTAGTTTTTCAGTGAACTTAGATCGGGGGTTAATCTCGGCTTAACCCGCCAAATTTGGTGAGTTAATCTCGGATCAACTCTTTGAGAATAGTATGAACTTCTTTGAATGTTTTTTCTGTGTGGAATGGCAGTTGTTTTGCATGCTTTTGTGAAAAATGACGCCTGGGAGCAGTTCGAACTTCTTTTCCTGCGTTTTTCTATGTGAAGTCAGAGTTGGAAGTGTCAATAGTTTCGAAACGCCAGATTTTGACAACTTTACTGAAGGAGTTAAATCTGCACTGAAAAGCTGCTCGCTGGGTTAAGTCCAGATTAGTTTTGTGTAGCTGGGTTTTACTCAGCACTAAAAAACTGGCCCTAAGTAGCAGAACTTATAAAATGTGTAGTATGCTGACAATTATGCCTTCAACTCAGTCCAGGAAACTATTCCAATACCTAACTAAAAGCGTGATTACAATCTTTAAGAAGCAGGCTCCAACCATAAGCACCATTCAAAATAAGTACCTACAGCTTCTTCTATTGTAAGAGTACTCTTAGCACAATATAGAACACGATAATCGTGTAGTATGGGACATTTTGCCAGACAATGGAGTACATCTTCCATTTCATTAAGATTAATCTTGCCGACGCTTTTGATTGTCAAATTCTGAACGGTAGTTGCGAAGGCGACTCTAAGGGAGAGTTCACGTTCATTACGAAAACAGCATGCTCCGTAATAGAATATTGTCTTGTTTCAGGTGACTGGGAATTCCTAATAATCGATTTCAGAGTGGCAATGATGCCCTTCTCGGATCACACGCCTCTAGAAATTAAGTGTAAAACTTCAACATTTGCTGAAGGGAATGTGCAAGCCCTCAAACTTTTGCCAAAATTGGTTTGGAAGGACAGCCTAGCCCTGCTTTTTCGGAAGCCCTCACTTGTTTGAAATTACCAAACATGCAATTATCAGCAAGCTGCGCCAATTAAGTCAACAAGAAAAAGGATTCAAAGTAAACAAATTTGGTTTGACTCTGAATGTCAGAACGTTTTCATCGTTTTCATCGGCTAAACTGTTCGGATCTATACTTTTTAAAAGACTTGTCCAATGGGTAACAGAGAGGCAAAAACTTCGCGAATTTCAGGCGGGATATAGGAAGAACTATTCGAGAATTGATCAGATTCTTACGCTCATAAACATTGCTGAAATTTACAAAAGCCGGCACAAAAAGTTAACGCTTTTTTCGTCGATTTTCGTGCAGCTTTTGACACCATTTCCCGGGAGGCGCTGCGCTGGTTTACAAACTGCACTTATTGGGAGTGTCCGATAAAATCATCAATATTTTAAGGGCAATGTATGAGTGTAATTTAGCCTATGTCTGGGATGGCGAATTTATCTCGGAAGAGTTTGGGACTTCAATGGGTGTCATACAAGGTTGTATACTGAGTGCACTCCTTTTCGTTCTGTTCGTCAACGACATTACTGACCACGTGAAGGGTGGAATTGAATTGGATCAAGTTAGAATTCCAGCGCTTAAATACGCCGATTACATCGTCTTCCTTGCTGATACAATCAACGGGATGCAGCTGATGATAAATAGGCTAGCTGAGTACTGCAAGCTATGGAACCTGAAGGTCAATCTTGAAAAGTCAAAAACTATGATTTTCAGAGCAGGAAGTGGAAGATATTCGCGCAACGAAAAGTGGAACCGAAGGCAGCCCCATCGAAATAGTAAGAGAATATAAATACCTAGGAGTTTTGATAACGGCAAACATCAGTATGAAAAAAGCACACCTAATTACATGCTACACTTAGAGACCGGGGTCCCGCAATTATTCCTGGACACTCTGCGACTCCATTTGGACTATATTGCCAAAGTAACCAATATGGATCAAGGAAGACTACCCAAACTGATTCTAAGACATATTGTTTCAAGAAGAGGAAATTTATTCCAAAGCTGGTATCGATTAGGGTCTGAATGCGGAATCGAGCTTAATTTAAGAATGGAGGATCAGGGTCCAGCCTTAAGGGCAAAATTCTACGAGCTATTGTCAGCAGTTGGACGTCATAGATACTAAAGATATGCTCGGAGCTCCCATCATAGAGTATATTAGGTAGGTAGGAAAGTGGCTTTTTACATGCACTTAGGCCAAAAAGTAGGCCCATTGTACCGCCACGTGGGTATATTACCAAGGGGGTAGGTTGGCGTGAATTCTATGCTAGCCAGCTAGTCTTTTCGATGAATTTTTGTAGCTTTTTGACCCGTGTTTTACTAAGGTCGCTTAGGTAGTCGTAGAAGTAGGAGCCCAGTATGGATTTCCTGTTCGACGCGAGTGCCGGGCAGCAAGAGAGAAGGTGTTGTACACTTTCTCTGTTTCGAAGTTTTTCTCTGCGAAATATGAAGGTGAAGTGTAATCCAGGTTCGTGGAGGTGAGATGCTGTTCGTTTAGAATATTGGCATGTCCGTAAACGTAATCACGCCATTGGGAGCATGCTTTAAGACGAATTGCGCAGTTGGTAGCTGTTTGCTTACCAAAAAAGTCTAAGGGGGTAAGATTCAATAGGATTTCGAGCGCATCCGTAGGAGTGGTTCTCAGGGCACCACTAATACAGATACATATGCTTGCCTTTGTACCTTTCTTAAAACATTGAGATGTGTGCCGACGTTGAGTATGGGCCACCATACTGCTAGCCGTATACAAGGATTGGTCTAATCACAGCTGTGAAGAGCCAATGCGTCATGTGAGGTTGTAGTCCCCATTTGTGCCCAATGGCTTTTTGGCTCATATAAAGGGCCGTGATGGCTTTCCTTGCTCTTTCGGCTGTATTGAGCTTCCAGCTTAGTCTATTGTCCAAAATAAGGCCAAGGTACCTTGCCTTATTTGAAAACGATAGGCTGGTGCCATTCAAGGTGGGAGGAGCAATGCGGGGGATTTTGTATTTTTTAGTGAAGAGGACAATTTCGGTCTTTTGTGCATTAACACTCAGACCATTGTCAGTCGTCCATTTGTGGAGGAGAGTAAGGGCATGTTGCATTAAGTCTCTAAGGACATGGGGATATTTCCGCGAGAAGGCAATGGCTACATCATCCGCGTAGGCAATCGTGTTGCAGCCCGCTTTTTCTAGTATAAGTAGCAGCTTATTCACCGCTACGTTCCAGAGAAGAGGGGATAGTACTCCTCCTTAAGGTGAACCTCTTCTGGTCGAGCTTTTCAAGGAAGCGTAACCTAGAGTGGCATTTATTTCTCTACTAGTAAGTAGTTGTCTTATTAATGCTACTAGTCCCGCCTCTATGCTTAACTCTTCCAGTGCTTGTGTGATTGCGCGCGGATGGATGTAGTTGAAAGTGCCTGCTATGTCGAGAAAAGCAACCATCGTATATTCTTTTTGGTTGAATGATTTCTCAATGAATCGCACTAGTGTGTGGAGAGCCGTTTCAACGGATCTTCATTTGCTGTACGCATGTTGAGATAGAGAAAGTTTAGACGGGTCTATAGTTGATCTTAGATGTAGATCAATGAGCCTTTCTAATGTTTTAAGTAGAAATGATGATAAGCTGATAGGTCTCAGATCATTGGGGTAAACGTGGGAACTTTTACCCGGCTTGGGGATAAGGACCACTTTGATTTGCTTCCATCTAGTGGGGATATGGCACATAGAAAGACAGCTCTTAAAAATGGTCTCCAGCCAGGGGGCAATCAAGTCGGACGTTTGTTGAAGCTCGGCTGGTATTATGCCGTCAAGTCCTGGTGACTTGTAGGGACTGAAGCTATTTATAGCCCACATGATCTTATAACGCGTTATCAGGGAGTTCGGATTTCTAAAAGGCGTAGCCCTTGCTTGGCTTGGACTTGGGCAGTCTGGTGAGTGCCCCGGAAAATGGGTCTCTACCAGCAGTTTCAAGGATTCTTCATTGGATAATGTCCACGTATCATCTGCCTTTTTGAGAAAGCTAGAGACATTGGGACAGGTTGAGAGAACTTTTCGGAGCCTGGATGCTTCCGCGGATTCTTTAATCTTTTCGCAGAATTTCTTCCACGTGGACTTTTTTGCTTTCCTATATTCAGTTTTAAAAGATTTGAGAGATTCTTTATAGGAGTCCCAGTCTTGAGTCTCTCCTGTATTCCTTGCCTTATTGAAAAGAGAGTATATTACTAGAGTATATTACTCGCAACTTACTTACGGTCTATAAGAAAATTCTTCCTTCTTAAATCGCAACTCAACGGACAAAATAAGCCTGCAGCTGAAAGTTGGAGGTATGCTGACCGCACTCAATCACATCCCGCATCGCCCAGAGCTGCCAATACTCTGTGACCTGTGTAACCTCAGTGTGAGAGAAGACTTCTTCCACTTTATTGCGATATGCCCTAATTCAAAAGAACTACGCCCACTTTGGATCTAAGGGACTTTGGATCTACAGTGTTAGATGAGGGGGAAACATTGAACATTTTAAATGGAAACTATGGTTGGAGCGCCTTGTACGACTACACCTCAAATGCCTTAACATATCGAAGATGTATAAGAGAGGAAAGTTTTTAATTTTGAAACCGATTTAACCAGTTTTGCTGTATGAGATGTTCAAGTTTAAAGTCTGTATTTGAAATTTGTAAATTGATCAAAATCATAATTTATGTAGGGAATTCAAATGTCAATCTGGTGGACAGCAAATCCCTCGCAGATTTCTCTTAATAACACCGAGGAAAAAGGACACACACGCACACGCACACGTTTTTTCACACGGCATTTTCCGAAAATGCGTCAAAAAGGCATAATTAAAACTCTTTCTAAAAAATATGGCTTAAGCACTTCATTTATTTTGAGTTGCTTTATACGACGTGTGTTCAATATTGGCTTCGTGCACTAAGCGGTGGTTCAAAGGCTTAAATTCTACTATTACTATCTTCTGCTTTTAAATCGGATGATTTCTAGGTTTCTAACCGAAATATTTATATCAACGAAAGAATTTATTTCTCAGGCGAATCTGATTAGAGAATAATTCGAGACGGTATTGCAAAAATTAATGTTGGCAATGATGGTTATCTTGTAAAGTTAATATGATAATATAAAAAATTCACTTGAAAAAATTTCGCTTAAGCCACATTTTCTATATCCGGACCCGTTCAATTTTCAAAATTTACTTTCTTCCAAGAACAGAACTAGCTATCAGCCTTTGAACCGGTCAAACTCCTTCATCGATTTAGCCGTAACATAAAATTACATTTTTATGCACCCCTTTTCAATTTTGTGTCCCTCTTACATCCCATCTCCTGCAAGGCGATAAAAAAAAACCTATTAAGGACACCCGAAATAGAAGACTCTGTCTTCAGCAGCAGTACTGATTTAATGGACCATATGCCGTTCAACTGGCATTAAATTTACGTTTATAAAGCCACCCTGAGTCATGAACCAAGATGAGTCATAAACTTTGGAAGGTGTTTTTTTATATTTTAAAAAAGTATAACCAAGGGTAACAAAAAAATGGGCATTGAAAAAAAGTAGGGACGTATATAAGTGATGGCATGTATAGATTTGACTCAATTTCTGCAAATTATTACAGACCCAATTATTACAATTCCGTTCACTTAGTCAGACACGTGTACCCTTCTTCATTCACAGAAGAAGTCCTTTCGATTTGCTAGACAGACTGCAAAGCATGTCAAAATGGATTAGCATGTCTATTGTCTACCTGCAAACAAGTACCTAAATCGTTAATTCTTCCATTGAATAGGTCGTGCTGCATGCGGTGGAGCTTAAATTTGGAAAACGTTTCCATTAAGAAATGTCAGATGCAAACATTGCTTATCTGCTATCAATTATTGTCTGAGGGCTTGTAATGTAAAGTTAATAGTCTGGGCACAAATACAAATGTCTGAGTAAATAATAATTAATCAATGCTAGTTTTTTTGTTCCACAAAGTAATTATTATTCGAAAATTATTGTCGAATTAACACAAAACGGCGACCGCAGGCGGAATTGTTCTTTTTAGTTGTTTTCGAATATTAATGATGACAACCAATGCTAACTTAGCACAATGGAATTATAAGGGCAGATGGAAGGTCTTTGCGGAACAATGTGTCTTACAAAAACGGTGCTGCAGGTATAGCAATTTTTATGTAAGAAAGAAAATTCAAGAGCCACTCATTCTGTGGGGGAAAAAATTGACAACTATTTATTTTTTATCATAATGAATTATTCAGCTTTTTTATGATAGATTACTCCCATCAGGGTGTGAAATTTTATTTTTATAATTAACTCGCGATCAGGGGGCGTAAAGAATTTTAAGATAGAAAAGATAGAAGAGAAAAGTAATTCTCCATCCAACACGCAAATGCTGATGACTTAGCCAGTAAGGAACATAAAAACTCTGGACAGAAACACCGAAGCTTGCCCCCGCAAGTGTTATGCCTTTAAAAAGAAAAGTAATAATATAAATAGCAGGTTATTTCATGAATGCATCTGCCATGCATCCAATTGTTGTCCTTTCTATTTGCGTATTGGAAGAGATAGAAGTGATTAATGTTCGGCCGACCTTAACCTGGATAGCAGACGTCGACCAGGAAGTCATTCATTTTGAGACGAATCTCCTGGATTTTTCGATTGTTGCTGGTTTTGGTCCGCCCCGGATATTTTCAATACCTACCGGTATCCACCATATCTTGTGACCATTCCCTTTTTTTTAATTTGCCCAAAGAAAACCTATAAAATAAGATGTAGAGAAAGCCTGATAAAAAGCGAGGCTCACCTCTCTCTCATGTGTCAGTTTTTAAAGGTCCGGCCTAATAGAATAAAAGTCTATGGCTATGCAGTAGAAAATTAAAAAACATCGAACCTACTTTGTGGCTAAGCTTACAACAGACAGCAATGATAAAATAAAATTTAAAAGTCCACCACCCCTGTGGATGTCTTGGACACGATCTTTAGTAAATTTTAAGAATACTCAAGAGTTTTAAGAATACTCAACTCCCGGCTAGGAGTTGCTCGACTTCCTCTATTGGAACCACTGTTAAGTTGTCTGAGATAAGATCGATTCATAGAAAACCATTTAAATGTTTCTTAGCAAGTATGCACGTTCTAGACTTACCATGGGTTCTCTAGCCCGTTGCCGCAAGGACGCTCCATTTAGGTGAGTTTACGGGAGTGACGACCCCGCGGATAATAGTTGGTTTCTGGGGTTACAAACCCGCCAAACCCCAAAATCATAAATAAATGGAGAACCTAAAATTTTTCTACTTCAGGTGGCTAAAGCATGGAGTCTGATATGTCGCTTCTTCGGGCATTATGACATTTTTTAATTTGGGTGCTATGGTTTTCGGCGATAAGACCAAAAGCATAAGCTTATATCCCCCAAAAAAAAAAACCAAAGTCCGATTTTACAAATGTAATTTTAATACAAATTAAAAAAAATATATATATATAAAAGAAAATTAAAAAATCACATGGTTTTCGAAATTAACGAAATTATCTAAAAAATTGCGGAATTAAAAAAAAAAATAAAATGAGAGAGGCGCCCTGAGCACCTGCATGTGAGAGCGAAGGCCGGCCGGCGTATGAGTCGAATAGACACCGGGAGTCCTCTTATTTAATAACCACCCAAACATTTTTTGATTACGGGGATTTGGTGTTCGGAAATTAACTAAAAAATTGCGGAATTTTTCAAAAAAGTAGAATTTTACGTGCGCCGCTTAGCCGTTCTTAATCAAAAAGATTTCGGGTGTGTCTTCGACTCACTCATAAGCCGGCCGACTCTCGGTCTCACATGCAGTTGCTAAGGGCGCCGCTACGCTGCTTATGTTCAATTTTTATTTTTTCAAAAACTTTCTTTTCTAATTTTTTTATGGCATGGCATTATGACATTTCTGAATTTCTGGGCGTTCTGGTTTTGGGGTGATAAGACCTGCGCAACATCCATTTATGAAAAACAAGAAACAAGCAACTCCTGCGGAAATTTGTTCGACTCTGTCAGCAAACTGAGCGTGAGTGATGCTTCTACTCAATGCACTGCTGCTGACGGTAAGACTTGGGATACTTTTATGGTGGAACAAACCAGTCCCTTAGTTTGGGCAACGCCTCCTCTTCCGCTTAAAAAACGTGCAAGAAGAAGCAAGTTTCTGGGGCTGACGTGGTGAGTGCCGAACATCTAATGCCTTCAGTACAATTAATCCGTTGCATCCGTCACGTTGAAGTACATAACTGACAACTGAGTTAAATATACACGTTCTTATGGGAAGCGGTCCATAGAAGAACTTTGTGACGTGCGTCGCTTCCCTTAAGAACGTGTATATTTCACTGAGCTGTCAGTTGTGTACTTCGACGTAACGGATTCATTGGCCTGAAGGCATAAGCCCTTCAGCAACCTTCGACAAAAAAAGCCGTATCCCCTTTCGTGTATCAATAAACCTTTTACATAGTCTAAAACAATTGCTGAAGTAATTAATGGTAAGCTTAACCTAAAGCTCAACCTTAAGCTTAACCGACACACTCGCCCGTGTATGACACTCACAAAAGTCCAAAAATCGGCTGTTCTTCTTATGTCTGGGAAGGTGCACTAGGAGAAGCACGTTGCACATGCTCAGCGTTATTCAAATAACAAGGGCCAATACGTGATTATTTTGAAATCATTATTTAACACAACTTCTTCTCTTCTACATTTAGTGGTTCATATCACGAAGTCAAGGCTAGGCAGTAAAGCGCTGTTGACAGAGACACTCGGCACAGTTTTTGTTTTTCGAAATGGCATGAAGACTGACCCACATTGTGTGGTTGGTGAACCTAAAATAAAAGAATGAAGAAAGGAGTTGTGTTAAAAGCGGAAATTTAAGCCAAAAAGGACGTTTTGTCCCTAAAACGCCAACTACTCTTGGGTAAATCTCAAAACTTTGTACAATAAAAAAAGGAGAATATTTATAACTTATTATTGTTTTGAAATATTTTTTGCTCTTAGTTGAGAGTCTCACGTCATTATAAGACGCGCCAGCCGCGGATCAGTCCTCGTTGTTCCTATTTTACTTTTTTTTTATTTACCTATAATTTTATAGTTTTATAATTATAGTTTTACTTATAAATAAAAAAAAATAAATAGAGTGGCGCAACAGCTCGAGGTGAACCAGGGCCAACTTCTCAACAATATATGCAGGTGTGTTAATATCTTTACATACAAGGGGGCCTACAATTTTTTGGCGAACCCGAACGGCAAGGTTTTACCTACCCACCCAAATATTGTTACACTAGCTAAGAATTCAAAAACTTCCTGCTGAATGAACAATTACTCGCAAAACAAAACTTTGAAGCTTTTTCTCTTAGCCATTTCTTGGAAATCATACTTTTAACAGAAAATCAACGTTACGGTTCGCTTAATAACATTGAAAAACAAATCGTTAATTGTGCGAGAAAAAAAAAATAAACTCAAGAACAATTCATACCCATGGCTCTTTGGTTTTGCTGTATAATAATTTCAGGACCATTTCTGTATATTCAAAACAATCCTCACCAAAATGCAATCGACAGGGATGGTTTCACAGATTGTCCCTTGCTAAAGAGAAATTAAATAACGTTTGCTTTTGGTGAGCAGCCTTAATTGCGAAACTGTCAAATAAATGAGTCGTGTATTACGGTTAAACGATATTTTTTCAAATTAATGAAGCTTAAAAGCCAATAACAGTTCGGAGATGTTTTTCGTTGGAAAAGTTTGGTTCGATTAACATTTAAAAGGTTTGCCAACAGTTGTATATTATTATCAATTCAAATACCTGCCTGTTAAAAAACCTTTTTATTTGAAGTGCTATTTCCGCGAAATAAAAGCTTTTGATTACTTTAATCCTTTTAATGGAATTGCCGCAACTCAATAACTTGTTACGCATCAATATCAAGCTAAAAAGGATTAAGTACTCCGCATGACACGACAATTCCTTTCATAATTTCGATTATGGGGCTTTTAGTTATAATAACGTGGTAATTGCATTTTAATAGGTGGAAAATTGAATTTTCTCCTAAGTCCTGAAAACCTATGATATCAAAATATTTTGCCAGATAACAGGACGGGGTTAAATTATTCTTTCGCTTACAGAATAATATACTTAATAAAAGTAACTAAATATACTAAACAAAAATATACAAAATAAATATTACTAAATAATATTTTTTAGCGGTCCGTTCAAAAAAGGAAAAAGGAACTCATATTGTATCGCTACACGGTTGTCCGTCCGTCCAATCGCGATATATGTAACTTCTATCGTAGAAAGACAAAATTTGGTATGCTTTTAAACAAACATTGAAATAGTCTGAGAGCCTAACGAGGATATATTTTTTAGCCCAAATAATGGTTTAATTACTGTTTTAAGTTTCATAGGAAAATGAACTTAATGATATTCCGTTTGTAAGACACCCATGAAAACGTTTGTCCTTCCTTCTATTTACGAAATGGTAATGGGCAAAAATTAAAAAAAAATAAATAAATACCGTCGGTTTTCTATCCTTCAACAAAAACTGACGGAACGCTCCGCATATGTCATCATACTTGACGGTCTTTTTTTGTGTTTCAGTTGAGTCTTTTGTTTTATTTTACCAGCTGAGTAATTAACTTGACTTGACCTTTCCATGAATATTATTGTATCCTCTTAACAGCTAAGGGATGTTTTTGTTGCTTAACATTTTATGAACTTTTTCATTAATTAAATCATATGAAACCATTAATTCCTTTAAAATGCAAATATTTCAGTTTCACGGCAATACCGGCAATATTGATTTTTTTTAAGCAATATTTTGTATAAGTACGACAAGTGTTTTCAAATTCACATTTAAAAGCTTCGTAATTGTGCTGTAAGCTGGCGAAAAAACCCTATCCTGAAAAATTGAGTATTTTCTGTCATTAATTGATTGGATTTAGTTCTTTTAAATTAGTTTACTTTACATAAAATAAATATATTTGATTTTGTTATTTCTGGCGAAAATTTAGCAACATTTCCTCTTTGATATTTCTGTGTATATAGACGTTGAAAAAAAGATTTCCAGTACATCGATCTTTAGTAATAATAGTTTTGTACTTTACTGGTTTGTTCAAATACCGTTGAGTTTACGTTTTGTGCTTTTTTATCCTGCATCCTTTTGCTTTTAGTTGTACCCTTATTCATAAGGCATAAATCATAGTCATTTGGATTTATTATATGCTGGGTAATATGCCGACTTTAATAGCATAAGATAATGGGGCCTCTCAGACTCATAACGATACTGAAATCAGATTTGAATTTAAATCACTTTTGTTGCCAGATGCCAATTTCACGGCACTTTTTTATAATATTCTTATTCTAACATTAAGTAACAACTACTCCTATGGCTTTTCACAAGAGAACGCTTAAAATAATTTCAATTTCAGGCTATCTTAGGAAACTAAGAAAGGATTTTACGAAAGCTCATAAGAAGCCTTTTGTGTTTTGGTTAATAAATCAATTTCTCTATCTTCAAAACATCCTTGGCAGACTCAAGGAAACTTGCTATCTGCGATAGTACTCATGATTGAAATGTTCATTAATATAATGTTGACACCCTAGCTTCCTTCTCCATTGAGGGAGCTTTCACAAACACACATACTGATGCTATTCTGGGATCTTCGATGGAGCTGGGTATAAAGGGGTATATTAGTCAATGTATAGCTTGTAACTCTATGCTTTTAAAACGGCATTTCTTGGTTTAGAGGGAGCTTTTAAAAATGCAAGCAGATCTGTCACTGCAGCAGCACTGTTGGCTCTGAGAAAAAATCATTTTGTGTGTTTTATTTTTTCAACTTCTAACGAATCGAATTATACTCGCCTGAAAAAGTTAAACATCGTAAGACGGCTTACGATGAAATGCTTTTTTTTTTTTTGGTTTAACTTGTAACCATTTCCAAGTAACCATTTTATCCGTATTTTTCTAAGGTGCTCTTTTTTCTTTTTATATGCAACGTTTTAGTGTCGGTAATTGGTTGCATAATGTTAAGTTTCTTAGGTCCACATAAAAAAGTGTGTTTCTATCGAATCAATTAATTTTAAACAGACATGGGATTATCTTAATTGCGTGCCTCTCTGAAACACGGAAAAACATCCCAAGTTATATGAAGATACTTTTCCACGTGCAAAGAAAATAAAAAATTATTGGCCCATTTAATCTACTAGCACCTCTAGGCTCTAACATTGTTCCTGGGGAAAAACCCGCAGCTTGGTGATGAAGTTCTGGCAGACTTCGAAACAACGTTGTCATCCCAGCCACTTTCAGTCGAAAGACTGTAACTTTCGTACTTGTTATCATTCCGATCACTAAAAAAATATTTCAATTTCAATTTTTCAATGACAAGTTCAGTGGAGAAGCTTTCGTAAAAAATTATTCTTAAGTCGAGTTAAGACAAAATACGTCGAAAAAGTGAGAAAGGGTTAACCATCTTATGCAGATATAATATAGCCTATTAGAAGCAACCGTCAAATCACTTATGGCGTCGGGTAATCCTGAAAAAAAATGAATTTCAATGTAAGTGAAATATCGAGAATAGATAAGATGACTTGGTCTGCCTAAATTGATGGCCTTAAATTGACCCTAATGACGTCCTTTCTTGTGGAATTAATGGACGACTTCTTGCGGTATAAGGTAGCTAAAATTAGTACTGATCTAAGACTAAAATTACCAAATACTTGCAGGAAGATTCCCTCTTTTGACCAGCCAAAAGAAACTTTATTTTTTATAGTTATATCGCCAAGTCGAAGTCTGCCGGAATCACCAAGTGTCTGCACCATTTGACCGAGAAGTGAAGATGTTTAATAAATGCGAGAAAAGCTTCCAACATTAGCCTACCCCTCTACTGGCAAAACAAATATTGTGGACGGAGACGCCTGTAATGTTGGTGGTGGCGCAATTTTTCCACAGATACACGATGAACAAGAGTAAGAAGTAGCATCTCATTTAGTAGTATGTAGTAGCTCTCATATTTTGAGCTCTGCCTTCTTGATTCAATTTGGATAAAACCATTTTTTTTTTTTTCATAATTTACTCGCGATCACGGTTAAGACTTGCCTTAAGATGCGTAGCACATCGCGAGCGACAGAAAGGCTTACCCCCGTAAGTGTTATGCCTTTACGGAGAAAAGCAATAATATAATTAGCCGAGTATTTCATAAAAACATCTGGCAGGCAATTGTTGTCCAATAGAGTTCTATTTTTATATTGGATGAGAAAAAGAACATAGTCGGCCGACCCTAACCTGGATAACAGACGTCGACCAGGCAGACGCCCCTGGATTTTTCGTTTGTTTCTTATTTTGGTCCGTCCCGGATATTTTTTATACTGGTACCCGCACTATATTTGAAGAGTATTCTCCTATCCGCTTACTGGGGCGAGGCGCCCAATCGGGGACCGGCAACCCCAGAAGGGTAATCTTTATTAAAAATATTATATGTCAAATGCTTTGAAGATTTAAGAAACTTACTCCTGAAAACTCTTCTTTTGTTCGTTCTACAAGGCAAGCGTTGCGCGCTCATCAGTTCCATGTTCACCTTGAAACACCTCGTACTACACTGTTTCAAAATTCTTTCTTTTATGGAGCAATCACACTTTAGAATTCACTACCTGAACACATTTTTCTGTTAGGAAAGCTGCAAGCAAGCGTAATAAGCTGCATACTTTAAAAAATGAAGTAAAAAATTATCTCCTTGCATCTCGGAGCACTGTTTTAGTGTAATAGATTCGTCTTTCCTGAGACAAGAAATTAAAAAAAAAGCGAAGGTTAAAGTGCAACAGTGCGTATGCAAAAACTTCAGTCCATCTACGACGGTTTGCGAAATACCCGACCATACAAAAAAAAAAAACAGCCACGCCAAAAACCTCGAAACAACTGAATTTTTGAAAATTTTACTTTTAGACCTCCAGGCGACGGATATCGGCTTTTTATGCGATTATGACACTCCGACATCTCCATTGATTTCCTCAAGCATGTATATTTTGTGTGGCATAGTTATGTTTGCAGGAAAGTTTTAGCCACAGAATGTCAAATAGAAAATGATATAATAAAATTTGTTGTCACCATGTCACATTGTCTCTCTCCTAGTTTAGTTCGTACCGAACAAGAATGCACGTGAACTACATCGTTCATTTTCGCTCTTGGTCCTCGTTGGACTCTATATGGACCTTTCCAGTGCTACTGCAGCTTGGGCGATTTTCCCTCGCAGTCTTTGTACTTATAGAGGAGTTCCGCAACTCATGTGCGAGGCAAAACTAATTCCAGGGTTTCTTCTTAAATCTTTTAGTTCTGAGCCTGGCTTTTAATATGTTACTTTGACGTATGAAATTAGCTCTACAGCAGCCTCTTGTTCTCTTCTTCTCAATTTCATGTACATCACAAGTTTTTTCCCTGTAAGATTGGACGACAAAAATAGAAAAAAGGCAAAAGTAGTGATAAGTTTTTGAGGTTCGGATATCGAAAATACTGGAAGACTGTTTTGCGTTCTTCTGATTGAACAGTCTGACAGTCACAGATTGAAAGTCACTTTTTAAGTTCTTCAATCTAAAGGAAATTATCAGTAGTTCCAGCAAAACTAGGGTTGGGTTGGGTTGATGGATGCCCTTTTGACAATAGTCACGGCTTCACTTAGACCAGCAGTTGGGCCCATTGTGTCCATTGGGAACCTTCTTAATACCTGGAACGAAAACAGAAAAAGACCGCTGTTAGAAGCTCAGAGTTCCGCCCTCTTGGACCCATCCGGATTTGTATACAAATCTTAGGAGGTCCTTTAGATCTACATTATTTAGATCTTCGAGCTCGTTGAAGAAGTAGCTGCCGAGGATACTACGCCTGATGCTGTTTAGGGCTGGGCATTCGCAGAGCAGATGACGAACAGATTCAATTTCTTCAACGTCCCTGCAGCTTCTGCAGTAATCGTTATGCGGTATGCCTAGCCGCTCAGCGTGTAGACCCACAGCGCAGTGCCCCGTGAGGATTCCCGTGAGTACTCGGATGTTCCTGCGGGCTAGTCCGATCAAAAATAGTGATCTCTTTTTGTTTACCGCTGGCCATAGCTCCCTTGTGTGTCTGCACGTATCAAGTTCTGTCCAACGTAGATTGGTTCTACTCAAGGATTCAGTTTCTAACCTACGTGCTATCGAACTCAGCGGGACTCTTATGGATTTGAGGGCTAGAGATGCATTCATTCCAGACCCAAATCTCGCAAGCTTGTCCGCTTCTTCGTTTCCCGATATATCGGTGTGACCTGGCACCCAACACACAGTTACAGTGTTGCCAAGTGATAACTCGTCCAGAATTTCCCTGCATAGTTTCACAGCCCTTGACTTTACCACGTCTGATTCCAAGGCTTTAATTGCCGCTTGGCTATCTGAGTATATGGTGATGGTCTTGTTTGCGGGGCCGTATTTCTTCAGCTCGGAGGCAGCTTCGATTATGGCTGCCAGCTCCGCCTGAAAAATGCTGCAGTCGTCATTGATTCGGAAAGATTTACCTAGACCCAAATCTCCACAGAAAATGCCCGCACCGGTTCCGACGTCCATCTTAGAGCCGTCGGTATATACGGCGATCTCGTCGTCTCCTGTAATGGTCTTATCTTACCATTCACCTCTTTCAGGTATTCTGGTAGCGAATGTCCTGTTGAAGGCGAATGTCATAGGTAGGTAATCTGTGGCTGGGGTGTTTGTGGAGGCAGCCCACTGAGTTTCCACAGAGGCGTGTCCATAAGATCTTGAGGACCACAGTCCGGATTCCCTTAGGCGAACAGCTGTTTTAGCTGCCTTGCTGCTGCAGTATATGTCCAAAGGGGTGAGGTTGAGTAGTACCTCCAGTGCCGCGGTGGGTGTGGTCCTTAGGGACCCTGTTATACCCATGCAGGCTGCCCTTTGAACTTTGGTGAGGCTAGAGAGATGACGCTTTCTTTCCGTAGCCTTCCACCATACAACTGCACCGTAAGTTAAGATGGGTCTTACAACCGTTATATACATCCAGTGTACCATGTTTGGTTGCAGTCCCCACATGCTTC
The DNA here is from genome assembly GCA_947623515.1 of Neoascia interrupta. Taxonomy (NCBI): domain Eukaryota; kingdom Metazoa; phylum Arthropoda; class Insecta; order Diptera; family Syrphidae; genus Neoascia; species Neoascia interrupta. The sequence goes on from OX392462.1 coordinate 11,362,325, forward strand.
CGAACGTTCTGCGGCAGGCGTATAGTGCCACGTATGCCCGCTTGACACGATCTTCTATATTATCCCTCCAGTTGAGTTTGGAGTCTAATATGACGCCCAGGTATCTTACCGATCTGGATAACGGTAACTCCACTCCCCCCATTCTCGGGTTGCTGAAGGATGGAACTGCCCTTTTCCTTGTAAACAACACAACTTCCGTCTTAGAGGGGTTAATTCCCAGTCCTCGACCCTCTACCCATTTTTCAACAATGCGAAGTGCGTAGCTGAGTCGGTCACTGAGGATTTGTGGGAGTTTACCTGGGATCAGGATTGCTACATCGTCTGCGTATGCGCTCACAGTGAAGCCTTCCCTCTCCAGGGTTTTCAGCAATTCGTCCATTACCAGGGTCCATATAAGCGGAGGTAGGACACCTCCCTGCGGTGTTCCTCTGCTGACGTTTCGTCTGCTGCATACTTCGCCTAGGTAGCAGTTTATCTTTCGTGTGCTTAACATGAGCCCGATCCAGTCGCATAGACTGCTATCTAGGTGGGCGTTTCTCAAGCTGCGCAATATCGCGTCTGCCTCAATGTTATTAAACGCCCCCTCTATGTCTAGAAAGGCACCCAAAGTGTACTCCTTGTGTTCCAGGGATTTTTCTACTACTGTTACTACTCTATGTAGTGCAGTGTCAACCGATCTGCTTCTCATGTACGCATGCTGTGATTTTGATAAATAGTTATCACCAATCAGCTCTCTCACATACACGTCAATAAGCCGTTCCAACGTCTTGAGCATAAATGAGGACAGGCTTATGGGTCGATAGTCCTTTGCCGTAGAGTGGTTTGCCTTCCCTGCTTTGGGGATGAATATCACTCGGACTTCTCTCCAAGCTTTGGGAATATAGCACAGCTTTAGGCAGGACTTGTATACGTTACTCAACCATGGAATGATAGTTTCCCCTGCTTTTTGGAGCATTATTGGTCGGATGTTATCCATCCCTGGTGCTTTAAAGGGATCGAAGGAGTTGATTGCCCAGGCCAGCCTTTTTACATCGGTTATAGCCCTGATCTTTTCGTCCTTCATCTTTTTCCGCGAGCCTTGCGCTACTGTAGCGTAATCCTCATAGGTATCGAAGCACCCTGGGAAGTGAGTTTCCAGCAAAACTAGAAACATTTTTAATTTAACTCTAAAGTGAGATTGGAACTTTAACGCTCAATATTTTTAAAGTTTCAATCAAGATCTTTACTCAAAGTTTATATAAATCCTAAAACATCCCTTCTTCCTTGATATAGAAAACGTGAACATGTTGTTCGCATGCAATAAATAAAACACCAAAGCACCCAACCCCCTTGGATTACCAAAAACACCGTCGCTATCCAAATAAAAGTGACACCTTTCTTTTTATACTTTCAAAGCATACTTTGACTTTGAATCAAAATGTCACACCAGTGTTCAACAATTTGCTATTTATTAGCAAATAACTTATGACTCGCACACCGCTTGTTCAGGTTAAACACTCCCTGCAGTCAAAAATTTTTACAGCCCTCGAAACAAGCCCCCAACTTCCGTCGGAACCACTTTACACGATAACTTGATCTGGATGTGCCTTTGATGAAACTGATGCCCTAGGAGGCCTGTCTATCAATCAGGGACCCAATGTTCACTTTTTATTTATATACACACTCACACGCCAAGCAAAAAAAAAAAAAAAAAATAGCTCGAGTGAATAAAATGAAGCAAAAAACACGATACAAACATAGAATTAGGCAACTTTCAACACCGACAGACGTTGGCACATAAGTGTTTTCCTCTGCTCCTGGGTTCACCTTTAATGGATCAATTTTCATTTGAACCCTCAACAACGGAGCTCGAGAGAGATTTAAGTCTCCTGGCGTCAATCACTTTTAATTTTACTTCCGTTCCATTGCCAGGGGTGAGCATATTGAGCAAGGTTGAAGCATTTTGTGGGCTACATCGGCACGAAGCGATACGTTTAACATGAGGATAGAAATAAAAAATTAAATTATTTTCAACCGACGGGCCATGTCGATTTTCATTACATTATAGACGCCATTGATCGACTTGACGTCTTTTAAATCGAAATGTTCTTTTTTATTTAGTCGGCTTCCTCTTGGATGGATAAGAAATGTGTCAAAGCATTAATCGGTCACAGACGGTGCTGACTGTGGGTTTGGAGAACTCAGTTTTGTGGTTTAACACAATTATGGTCTTTATTGTTCTTATGATAATGGTGACGATGATGCACAGTTATAACAAACGCATCCTGTGGCTACCAAGCCATTCAACGGGAATTCACCGCAATGACAGCCTGTGATGCATCCATAGACCTCTGGCAGACGACCATCCATCTCGCAGTGGTACACATCTGTGGCGGTCATCAGTAAACGTTTTATGGGCGTAATTTACGACCTTAGAAAAGCAATCCGTCTGTGTATGTAAACGGCCAGTTTACACTCAAACAAACTGCTCTCGTCAACCCATTTATGTGTACCTAGGGCTCTGCGATGGAGCATTTGGTCCAGTGGTTACTTTCGTCCTGAAATAGCTCACCTAAACACCCAGAAGCTTTTGATGGTTGGTTGTTATAAATGAAACCCCAATAAATAAATACCCGGGAGTCACTCGGGCGTATACGTAATTATTTTGGCATCTATATCCAGTATGATGTGTGACAGGCTCTAGGGTCGTAATTCTGTTTGCCCTTAATGACGTATTGGTTCTTTTACGATAGGCGTTTGACTGATTATTTCATCATAATCTTTTTCTCACCGCAAAATGGTTCGGTGGACAATATTTGTTAGGTTCAACAGAGGGAATTACATGAGAGCTTTATAATATAAGAATCTTTATAGGTAATATGTTACTGCCTATAACAAATAAATCCTTATGCAAGTAAGACCCTTGTGCCGATAATACGGTCCATTCTACAAAAAAAAACAGTCCAAATTTTGTGTAGAACATTAAAAATTGCAATTTGATAACAAAAGAGATTAAGTAAGACTAAAAGTTCGTCTGTACCTATTGAACGGCATCAAAAGGTTTGTCAGCCTGAATGCATGGATTGTCTTAGAAAACATGGCAACATTGGGCAAGGTTGATGGCGTGGGTGGGCCAATTAAATTGTTCAGTTAGAAGTTGCAACCAAAAATTAATAAACACTAAAATTTATTATACACGAAAGATAGTTAAACTTAGTCAAAGGGTATTTTGAGATTTTTCTAAATTAAATGAGCGTGGGTTCAAGGAGCCAAACCATAACTCAAGTTTCTGCCCTCTAGCTCTTTTTGAGCTAAAAACTTACCTACAGGAGTCAGCAGTACCAACTGCTGAGAGTACCAAGTCAGCATCAGTACCAACTCCTGAGACATAGAAGGAAAGATTTTTTGCCGATGTCTGCAGCCATCACTGTTTTGCTAAGGAGACCTATGTTCAGCATAAATCCAAGTATAATTAGCAGGCTCAATGCCGGTTAACCCGACGTAGATTTGTTTTCTGAGGAAAACTGTTATCAACCCTGCCCAGCAAAGCTCATTGAAGACCGTATTTCCTTATTAAATTCCCATTTCCTTTTTTAAATATCCATAAGGCTAAATCTAAGAATGCCTTAGTGTCCAAAATTCTTCTTAACAATTTTTTGTTGTATAAGAAATTCGTAAATTTGGGCGGTATGCCATTTTATTTGGGCTTTGGGGCGCTTAAAACCTCGAGATTAGGGCGATATGCCACATTTTTGGGTGCTATGTTATGATTATGACATTTTGTTTCGGGCGTTATGGATTTGGGTGATAAGACCTAACGCCACCAGTTTGACCTGGGACCCAAAGAAGATTCATTCACAATCCTAAGCTTTACGCGCAGGCTTAGCAAAAGCTGGAATTGAAAAAGAAGAATTTTAAAAAGCAGAATTTTGATATGCAGATATTTATTTTTTTATTATCATATAAAGCAGAACTTTAACCCGACCGTTTTCATAAAGTCATTGCATATTTGGTGACTCGGAGGTACACAATCGGTTTGAGAACTTATAAACCCAATCAAGTGGGTCAAAATCACTTTATCACTTTGGTAAGGCTAAAATTTCCGATTCTTTCGAGGCTACTGTTTCCTATATGTCTTTGTAGTACCTGCTGACTATTTTTAAGACAACGATTTAAAACAAAACTTGTATAAGACCTTAGAGAGACTACGATGAGGCTTTGTAGAGGTATAAGTTTCTGTTAATCTTCTCTGTTACTATTTCTATTGCGCCTTTAGCTATACTTGTAGCAGGCTTTTGCTATCTAAACTATACCGAGGCTACTACTTGTTTTAGGTTTCATGCTGCAAAGCTTTGGTAAAACAGCTGCTTATTTTAAGTTTCTCATCACCAGCCCTACTGAAATAATGCTTGTATATGTATATGGCTTCCTGTAGCAAATTTTACAAAACACCTTTTGCGAAATTTGCTTACTTGCATATGGTTTTCTGTTCCAGATTTTACCATTGCCGTTTCAGTGGGGTACCCCTATACTCTTAAAGAACTCCTACAGAATGCTCTAAACAAGCTAACCAGATGAACTGACAATTGTGGAGTGGGTGCGAACCCACACAAAACCTAACTAGTCCTCTTTACCAGGAAATACAAAATCCCACATATTGACCCCCCTCAATCAAGAGCACTATCTTAAATTTCTCTGAAGAAGCTAAATATCTAGGTCTTAGCTGGAAAGGGTCCGGAAAGCTACGTTACCCACTCTTTTCCTGCAAAAAAACCATCGGTAACAAGTGGGGACTTCAACCTAAAATCACCCATGGGCTATATATCTCGGTCGTCAGACCGATACTGACGTATGGAACGGTTGTCTGGTGGACCGCTTTCAATAAAGCGGCAAACTGCGACAAGCTAAGCAAGGTCCCAAGGCCAGCTTGCTAATGTATAAGCGGAGCACTTCGCACCACTCAGCAGCATAAGACACCCTGTTCCTGGACATTTTCAGCAGACATTAGCAGCAACAGCTGCTATCACGGCTACTCGCCTCAAAGTAACCTCTCAGTGGACCGATAATGATATAGGTCACTCCCCTATTTTGAACATATTCAGATGCCCTTTTAGAAACATAGACTTTACTGTACCCCTGCTAAAATTTGACAAGAACTTCCAGACAACTATCCCCACAAAGGTATAATTAGAGTCTCCGGAGCCTCTGGAATGCGAATCGAATCACTTCTACCCTGATGGATCAAAGACAAATGATGGGGTAGGGGTAGGTAGGTGGGAGTGTATTCTCAGAAAGACTAAATCTTAGTTTCTCTTCCCGTTTTGCGGATCATTGTAGTTTTTTCCAAGCTAGAATCATGGCATCTAAGGAAGCCTTGATCTGACTTAAGAATAACGTTATACCAAGTATATACAAATATTTTCTGACAGCTAGACGGCCATCAAGTACCTGGAATCGGTTTCTAAAAAACTCTAAAGTAGCTTTAGACTGACGTTCATCTCCAAAGGAGATGTCGGAGCAGTTCAACAATCTCCTGTGCTGGGTGCCAAGTGCCAAGGCATAGTGACATTCTAAACTTAGAACTACTCTCTCAATTTCACCTGATAAAGGCTGCCTAGGCATTCCGATTTCGACATGCTAACTCATGATAACATGGACAAGTGGTAGTACCTGTCTAGTAATGAAACAGATTTGGCCTAAGCTTGATCTTAAACGCCCTAGGAGTTTGAAAGCTCTGAATAGATCCCATATTAGTGCTACAATCTCTGTTGTCTCTTACGCTTCATTAGTAGCTCGAAATGGTCCAACGAGTAGGCAATTTTTTCAGATCTACGTGGTATCACAACGGACCTACATATGTCTAAGTGAGATGGTTTCTTCGGACCCGACAGCCACTTCAACCTAAGCGGAACTGAAACTATTGCTTGTATAAGACTTCTTGCAGGTATTACTGAAACTGTTGCTTATATAAGTCTTCCTGTTACAAGTTTTATAGAGCCTATTACTTGTATAACGCTTCCTTTTTCAGGCTTCAAATGGGCTACTTCTTGTACAAGGGTTACTGTTACACGTCTTATCAAAACTGTTACTTGTAAAGTGCTTCGTTTTTAGTAACAAAACTGAGTAACCTTTAGTTAAAAAACTGGGGCTTCCTTTTATTAGCTTTACCAAAAGTGTAGACCGAATGTAGTTGTCTGTTGCAGTACTCCTGTTTCTAGCCTAACATGAACAGGGCCTCCAGTTGCAGGCCTTATAGAAAGTACTACTTTGTGTAAAATTTACCCTTGCAGGCCATGGCCTGTGAAAATATACTGCATTGCACTGCAGGTATTCTTCGGACGTTAAGTAACTGGATATTCCTACTCATTAAAAATGACAAGGAAGGTTAATTTCAGTAGTTCAGATCCTAAATGCGCAACCTGTGTTCCAGGCTAAAAGTCTTCTTTTAACCTTAGGTTGCAAGGCATACTTCTGTAGATTCCGTTGCTGCCTCGGTTTTCAATGGTCATTAAGGCATACGTTCTAGGGTTATCACAAAATTTCAAAAAACAATTAGAATCGAGGACCACATGCAACGAAAATCACACCGGTCTTAATTTTTATACTCGACTCTTGTAACATACTGAAATAATCACCGTAGACCCCTAAGACCTTTAAGAGATATGATCGAGACCGACAGGTGGATCGATTAAGCCATTCCCGTCCATCCGTCCGTCTGCATGTGTGAGGGTTTTAGGTCTTCAAAATAAAGCTAGAAAGCTAAAACTTGTGCACGGCTTGGTTCTTCAGACAAAGAGTCAAAATTGGCTGAGTTCGCCAAAGGCCATGCCTACTACTGGCTTCAATGTGAGCCATCCTCTATTTCACATTTACTTTCCAAATGCCTTTTGGTCAATTAAGCCAGGGCTTAGGAGCTCAAATTTAGGTACAGAGCAAGAAGCCTTTATTATGGCAAAAATTAGACCGCCCACACCATTGACCATGCCCACTTTCAGCGTGTTAGATTTTTAATAACCCTATTTGTCATTTCTAAATTTTATTACTATTGTTAAGTTTAATTTTTAAAAAAGTTTTGAGGTCCGCCCACTTTTAGAGGATGTTTTTAGAAAAAGCCTGTTTTTTCAGAAATAATTTTTCTTTTTACACTTTTTATCATGATTCTAAACAAAAAACAGTTAATTGATTTTAATTTGCTGCCCACGCCCATTTTTGGGGGCGTTGCCAATTCAAATTATTGACACACGGTATATGAATTCGGGCCAAACAACCTTTAGATTTCGTTTTCCATGGTAAATAGGGTCGGGTATAAGGAAGTTCGTTACAGACGAACTCTTGCACTTACTTATTTTTTTTTCTATTTGGCTATTGACGGAGAGAGAAGAGAAAAAACCATGAAGTTATTTCTGTTAAATATTTCAAAAATTCAGCTGCGGGTGTGAAAAACGTGAAGAATCTGTCTGTAAATGCAACACGTGACCCGTTTTGAGTGTGACGTATTCTCCTGCAAAGGAAAAGAACAAACTTCACCCATTCCACTTTCGCGCAGTTGTCTGCTCTCGCGACCTGGAAACAAAACTAGTACGAACCCAACGAAACACGGCAACACTTTTATGTTCCAGCCGAAAGACCAGTGATTACATTCGTCCTATTCGGATGAGGCTTCCATCCGATTCAGTTTAAGAATTTCATTCGTAATGAACGGCCGTGACTGCGAGACCATATAACGTATCGGTCGGGCTAAGACTCACGTAACTCGGAGCTCCTCCAGCTGCTCAATATCGGCGAGCTTCTCACTACAAGTGGATGCGGATCTAATGGACACAGTTTTTATCACCACAATTGTTTGTTTTTGCGGCTCGTTGTGTGTAATTTGTTAGCTCGAGGAATTCGGTCAGTGGGTGTGAATATTGAGTGGCAGTGTTCCGCCACAGGTGAGAGTCGTTTCCAGACGATATCCACCTTAGCAGAATGTATCTCGAGTACTTCTTCGAATCATCGACTGCTGATTTGTAAGGTGTTTTTGTGCTACCGGATTTTTGCTAGAGTGTTGTATGCGTACACAACACATCGTGCAAAGTGTATATTTCTTTTCACTCGATAAAGAGCTTCCGTTTCGGCCCCAGAGCTCTTAAGTGGGGAAGAATTTTGCACCTTGGGTGCTTGTATAGTGCTGTGCGGTGTTAATGAGGGCAAATAATGTGCCGGCCATGTAAGCCCTTGTCGATATTCCTTCAAGTGGGACCGGTGGAATTCGTTTAATAGGTATTTGCTGCTTGTCGGGTGCCTGAGAGGAATAACCATAAAGACGTCTTCGATTCGTTGAGGGGTAAGTTCTATGGTACACTTGTTTCAAGTGTTTGCAATATGTGTGGTTGCCTCAAGGGGGATTATCTACCTGGAAACAGACGACGATAACTGGCAGTCAGCGTAGTCCTTGAAAATGGAATTACACATGAGGTTTTAAGGGAAAAGTTTAGTCGTGTAACCGTATGTATTGCTTTGATCGGTTTATTCCTGGGGGCTTTAGGGAGCACGTTTTTTTTTCTCCAGTATTGACGATGATTATCCCTGTTCCTTCCTTTAAATTAGGGTTGGTAGTAGCACTCGCTTTATGTCGTTGGAAATATGCGTTGAAGTGATTTTCTTGTGGAAATCGTTTTCGCTAAACTTTAAGTGCGTTGGCTTTAAACTTTTATTATAGTCTCGGTTGGGGTTGTGTAATTGGAACGATTGGATGAGATTAACAAAGACATAAGGTCAAGGTTATTCTATGGCATGTTGTAGGTATTAGCAGACGTAATTAGGTATGGTAGACAGTGATTTACTTGCTTCGTATCAAAAGGAATTACCACGAATGGAGCAAGGGTTGTTAGTGAGTTGAATCCATTGGGAGTGATTTTGTTTTAGTCGATTCCTATGCTTCATGCTTGGGTCTGAGCAATTAAGCTTCTTTTGTATGACATACTGAAATGATCTTTTCCAGGGAATACTTGTTTGCGATAAGTCTGGCAAATGGATGTTTTGGAAATTCCTGGAAGAATCATATTTCTGATATCATTATATATTCCAGTTCTGAATAAACTTGAGTTAAACTAAAACTTCTGTTTAATTTTGTAAAACTCGATAAGTATGAGATACTAAATGGAAAAAGACTTGTCCTTAAATGGTAGAAAAATAAATGACTAAAAATTAGATTTCAAAAATGTTACTCTCATTCTGGCCGTTAATTTTTTTGGTTTGATTTTAAGGGTTTAAGCATTTTGTTTGCCAGGATTAGATATTTACCAGGATTAGACTTTTTCTTCATTGTGTGTAAACGCTTTGAGGCCCACTTTGATTTGAATGGTTATTAAAATGGTTAGAATTTAAGGAAAAGCCTTCTATCCACTTTTCAGTGGAGAAGCTTTTAAAAAAGGTTAAAAAAAACTGTAACAAGCTCTTAATCCTAGCTTAATCCTTCTGATCTCTTTTAACATGATACATGCAGGAGTTAAACAGACATTTCAAACAATAAAAAACCATTTATTTTACCGAAAAGCCCCAGAAAATGAAAAAAGGCCAAACTTGAGCCTTACAGTGACACGTTCGAAGTCCTTTAACTCCTCTTAAGTGTATAGTACTGACTCTTTGGGCTCATCTGGCTAAAAATGTATATTTTGTTGAACAATATACATACTACTGATACTTAATATTATTGGCCTCAAGCATTTCCGAATAACTCGCTAAAGTGCAAAACCAAGAGGTAAGGAATAGATTCAGTGCCACTACAAGTGGAGCCAAACTAGAACAAGTCCACACAATATGGGCATAGTATTATGTACTCTCTTTAAGGTTAATCTCGGCAAAACTGGTGCATAAAGGAAAAAAGTGTTTTATATGGTGTTTCCACCGCACACAGTACAGAGATTAACGTAGGAAGATTAAAAGTTAATCCCAAAGTGTTTCCACCGGAATAGAGAAGATTAACCTGGCGTATGCAATCGTTTTTGTCATTTCTCAATGACAACACGTCATCTGCGCAATTCCATTTAAACTTGAATTTTTTTTGTTTACTCTCGGGCAACGCAGATTTAGAAATAATTAAATTCATTTTTCATTGCTACCGATTTTTTTTTAATCTACGCAATGTAATAACTCAAAAATAGAAAAACAAAACGTTAAATCAGCAGATTTGGCGTTTTGTTTTGTTTTTCGTCAAACCTGTTTATTGGGATTTCGGTCCACAGAGTTGATAGTAGACCAACTTGATCAACATCATGTAGTAAAAATAAATAAATAGAGTGGCGCAACAGCTCGTGGTGAACCAGGGCCAACTTCTCAACAATGTATGCTGGTGTGTTAATTTCTTTTTACATACAAAGGGACTTACAATTTTTTGCCGAATCCGAACGGCACTTTGAGAAGTTTTTCAAGACAAATGATACTCTCGGAGGGCTTGTCAAACACTCGCGGAGGTGGGGAAAAGTGAAAAAGAACAAGTCTTTTTTTCCAGGTGACGATGGCAGGATTCTAACCCAGGCCACCAGCGTTGTAAGCACACACATTAACCACTACGCCACGGCACCCCACAACATCATGTAGTATCAACATTAATATCCGTCAATATTTTGCAGGGTGCAAATCTTATTGCATTTAACTTTTTTGACAGGAACAACCACACCCACCTCAACAGCAACATCGGCCGTTATGTGTATCTCTTTACATTAAGCCATACAAAAAACACTGCTGATTTGATAACATCCAGCTGTCAATAAAAGGATTGTTTGCTTTGTTTCGTCAGAAAACGCAAAGAACACGTAGAATTCTGCTGGGTTTGATTTAAGAATTCTCGCATGGAAGAGATTAATTACGCGATTAATTTTTGAATCTCGTCGTGAAGGGATTAATACTCGTATGGTAAATCGCGAGATTTGAAGGGGATTTAAGGACAATTTGTCTTAATCGCGGATTAGTGTCTGGTGGAAACACCCTATAAGGTATGGTGTGGTGCAAAAAAAAAATACACGGGCCAGCACATTTCCTCCTTTTGACTTTTCTGACCTAAATGATAAGTGGACAATGCTAAAAGTCAATGTTTAAAAAAAAATAATCTAAAGTTTTTCAAACAAACGAAATCGGAGCTCGACAGCAAATGGTAAATAAATTTTGTCCATTTAGTCAAATTTGGAGCCTTAGTTAAGTCTAAATTTGGAGCCTTAGAGTCAAGTTAGAGTCTAGAACTGTCAAAACAAATGTCGGGAGTTGTAAAGTCTTACAAGATTCTGTTTGTTGTAGTTTAAATAATTCAAATGTGGCAGAAGAAAGTAGCAATATTATAAAGAAAATCAAAACTCCCTTAGGTTTCTTTATAAGATGCTGTTTCTTAATAAAAAGGTCATAACGTACATTGATTTCGTAAGAGTTTCGTCTTGTGCGAGAGACAGCAAGACGCTTAACCATTCTTTGCTGTTTATATCATTGCATAAGATCATGTTCTTAAGTCCACTTCCACTTCTATATCCGAAGAATTGTCAAGTTGTTTTTTTGTTTTGACTTGTTGTCTAAAAAACTTGTTGTCCATGGGCAAAGTGTCAAACTCATATTTTGCTACTTTTAAAACAGATACTTTCTGTATCTTTATTAAAAAGTAGCTAAAATTCTTAAAAAAGAGACCACGCCACTTTTCGTATTTGCTTTAAAGAGCACTCAACCTCTTGTTGAATTGCACCGTGAGTCATAAAAAGTATTTTTCGCGTTAAAGTCCCCGCCAACGATAAATTTTGACCCAAGTGAGTCAAAGAGGGGAGCAAGATCGTCATCCGCCAGCCGATACTGCGGAGGAAAATAGCTCGACGCGATGTTATAATCTAAGTGCCTCAATTTTACGGAGATATATATCTGAGTTTTTGGAGTGCTTAATGCAGCCTTTGATGTAGAGAGAGGATCCGCCTCTTGAATTTTTTGAAAGGTGATGCGCATGATAGTCGATGTAACCTTTTATTTTGGGTGCCAAAGGCATACTTCTAGTCCATCAATTTTTTGCAAAAGCCCGTTTGCAGTCCATGTAATTATTTTTTTGATTGACTTTCCCATTTTATGATTTTATGAGGCTTAAACTTGAGCTCGCTCAATCTGTTAAATATTACTTGATTTACTTTCGTTTGTTTCTCAAACTTTTCTAAAATCATGAGTAGAATTTGAGAGACTGGATCTGATGTGGCCGATTGTGACTTACTTTCACGTGACTCGACTTGAGCGTGGATCTTGGACAAACGACGTTTTCTTATTTTATTATTTTTCTTTAATCAAACTCGTACCCTTGGTCGATTCAGGGGTTTTAAGTTTATGGGCCTTAGGAGGTTTTAGGCTTGGACCCTTTTGTTCAATATTTTGCTTTGGAGCTTCATGCCGTTTTTGTAACTCTATGGCAAATTCGCATCCTCGGTTGCTCGCTGGGTGAATTCCTCTACAGTTGACACAGACCGCTGGAGCCTGGCTGCTGACATTGCAATCTTACGCATCGCGGCTCTTCTTGGCAGTACACTTACGTGTGTCGGAAACCTTGGCATCGCATGCATTGAGGTTCTAGTCTGTTGCCCTTCCGCTTGGGCTGGATTTTGACCTTTATGTTAAGGATTGCTTTTGTTTTGTAAATTGCGGTTCTCAGTTCTCAGTTCTATGCTAAATCAGCGATAACAGCGATAACAGCGAAATCTTTTCCAGCTTCCGTATATTGCTGCTCTCCCTTTCTAATATGTTCACAGCGTCAAGAATTTTAAAGCATTGAGCTTGAACATCTTCTATTACTTGTTGCTTAGTGCAAGATGGGTGTTGTCCTCTCGATTTTCATAGGTAAAACATTGGATTTTCTCTGTATTCAACTTTTGTGACAGTGACCGATCGGCGGCGTCAGAGTCATCGACGTTAACTTTCCATACGTTGTTCCAAAGTTATGTGAAGTTATATTTCGTCAGAAGAGAATTTATAAGGGTGCGCCGCAGCTTTCAGTAGTCCACGATCCTAACGACATTTATTGCAGGTGGTCGGCAGTTTTTTTCTTGGGCTTTTGCTGTTGCTTTCTTTTTGGTACGACTGGTGCTTTGGCGTGACTGTAAGTTAATTTAATTTCATCTTTCTACGACTTATCGTTCAAAAGTTACAGGTGTGGACGGACGGACAACGTAGTGATATCTACCATAAGAGGTCCTTTTGCCATTATTGGACAGACCGCTAAAAAGTGATTTAATCTTTTGCGTAAAACATTTCTAGAGCTATTTTTTTGGTGCTTGAAAGTTTGTTCTGTAGAAATAACCATTACCGAAATACCTGAAAAAAACTGTTTTCTGTGACATTTTAACCCCTGGTAGAAATTTTACCAGCACTCTTATCGATATCCCCACCGATTTTGGCATTTTGTTAAGTAGGTACGACAACAATAAGTTTTGTTGCATATTTATCTTTGCAAAGACTTTTAAAAAAGTTCTGCCTGTATTTCGTCTTATTTCACTGAATTTATGGACGAAAAACATTGTTAATGCGGTTGGACGGTTGGTGCTATTTGCGAACGTAATACTTTCCAAAGTCTTCCGGACCGTTTAAAATAGTTCCGAAAAGTCAGTAACTTTTTTTCAATTGCCCTTATTCTACAGCTTTTTATTTTTAAAATTTTTGCTTTCTTACTTTGTCTTATTCTTAGAAAATCAAGACCTTAAATTACTTTTCCAAGAATCAGACCTCAGACGCTTTCTTCTAAAGGTAAAATATTCCTTATAAACATTTCCTAGAATACAGCCGATTCGCATTAAAGGAAGTCTCAAGGAGAGTCTCAAGGAGAATCCTTAAAATAGTAATAGAAATAAATTATATTTCAAGGCGGAAGCCTTATAATGAATGCATTTAGACTATTTTATTTCACTCGAGTTGATATTACAAAAGAATCTGCTTATTTAATCAAATCTTTGGTGTGCCCAAAAAAATATGCAAAAGTATTGCTCTTAAAATAGGCCGTAAAAAAAATTCTGTCGGTATTGTCTGTCAGATCAGAATAGGCGCATCCAAGAGGAAAAACGTCGAAAGTTGTGATTTCGGGGAAAGGGTTAAATAGAATAACCATTATTATAACGATTCCATGGAGAGAATTATTTTCATCCCTTGCGTATATTTCCCCCCCAAAGGGATGAAAAATACATTTAAATCCGTTATGGCTTTTCAAATATTAGCCTAACGCAAAAACGAGCTAGGCAAAAAAAAATCTGTCAACAAAAAGGCAAATAGAATCCGCAACTACAAAGAAATTGTCACCTACACAATCGTACAGAACAACTACCATTGCCGCCGCGTTTACGTGAGAGAAAAAAATATTCAGCGCCTTGACGAAGCATTTTTTGGTTCACCATTTGTCACTCCCGGCCAGTCGAAAAGGGTTCACTCAACCATCAGTCAAAATGTGTTTTGAAAGGCAACGTCATACTTGTATACGCCGATGTTGGGGCGAAAAGCTCTTCGAAGGATTAAAACTGCGAAATGCTGAGCAAGAATAATGATGACTAGGCGATTTTTCGAGATGCAACATTTGTAACACGAGCACAATTTGCACAAGTCATCTGTTATAAAGGTGCTGGATTGTTTTTTATATTATCTGTTGCGTAGTACCTACATACTTTAAAGCATTTTAGTATCAGTGTTAAGGTCCTTGTATAGAGGTCAGGAGAACAATCGTTTGTTGTGAGTTTTCACACCCAACACACACATGGATGATTCAGAGCTGGCATAAATTGCTGTGGTTTTAGAAATTTGCCTAGACAAAGTGTCTGTATGCGCCAGTCGGGTGAAGTTAAGGTGGCCGCATTTCGGACCCTCGGAAATTGATGGTCCATTTCATTCATGGTCCGCTATTAATTTCCTCGACTGTTCGTAGGTAGCTACTCGTCGTGAGAGGAAAATGTAAGTGAAGGAGTTGCAGGTGACTTTGAAATTTATATCGCCCCATAAAGCCTTAGTTTTTAAGGATGAGGACACTTGAGTAAACTCGTATTGAGGCGAAACGTGTTAATGATGACTTTTATTACTTTGGCCATGGATGAAACGATGACTGTTCCCTGAACATATTGTGCGTTTGCACAACTGCCTTGGGCAAAGACGGATGCGATGGTTTGGAAACGGAAAGCAATATAAAATGGCGATAATCCTTTAGAGATGAGACTATAATTTGTGTGTGAAAACTTGTTTCTTGCGGGTATTTAACAGCGACATTTATAACATATTCGGCTTTTCAGCACGTAAATCAACGGATGGCGGCACTGTCTAGGAAAAAGTTATACACAAAGAACTGGTGATAGAAGAAATTAAAAAAATATCAGTTCAGTGGTTCGAAAGAAATAAACAACATTGTGTCTGGGTTCGAGATTTAATGATGTTAATTTGTTACAGAGAAATGTTTTTTTTTTCGGTTTCTATGGATATAGCGCATACATGGACTTGGAAAACATATAAATGACGTCATAGCTGGTGACTAAGTCCTACACAAATCCATGAAAATTCAAAAATAAATCATTATTGAAAAATACGCCTTAGGCAAGGTACATAAAGTATGACTGGTTGATTGCCCCCGAGCCTGACAGTACATTTCTCAACAACTTTTTAAAGAAGAAAAACCTCTATAAGTATAGTTTGCTGCTTAAGGATTGGGGTTGAAATGTTAAATAAACCAGTGAGTTAGTGCTACAGTGTGTACGCAGAAGTTACTATCCCACATTGTAAAATGCTGATGGCATAGTTATTTTTTGACATTTTATAAGTAGTGCAAACTTCGCAAAGGGGCGTGGTCCAACCGCCCCTAATTACAAACTATTAATTATAAGACATTTCCACAGATATTTCCAAGTTACACCTAATTGTACGTAAAAATGCAATTTTTTGGTTCAAATTCAATATTTTTGAAATCGACCCCTAAAAGGGGGCGTGGCTAAAAACTTTATATGAACGAAATCTGACCTGAAGTCTAGTTTACCTTACCTGCTACTTTTTTTGTTTCAGGCTTTCTTAAATTAGGCTCAAGGCCAGTCGAAATTAAGTTTTTCTGGAAAATTGTAGGTTTTTCCTCCAAATGTGGACGTGTTTTGTATGTGGGCCCAAAGTCTTGTATAAACAAAATGTGGAACTAAGCGTTTTCTACACAAAATATCAAGCAATTTTTTTTAATTTCGAGCAAAAATATTGAGTAAACTGCATTTGAAAATGTACCCTTAAAATAGATGTCACGCCCACTAGAGGAGGTTTACCAATTTAATTTGTTTTCTTAGTGTCTTATATTCACCAAGAGATGCTAAATGTCAAATTTCAGCCTTTTAGAACGTCTTACAGTTTTGAAAAATCTGGATGTAGTTGCATATTTAGACAAATGGTGGGCGTGTCTTTGGGCGGATTTCAAAAATTTTAACACTTGTACTGCTTCGCATGACGTGCATCTGACGTACGAAGTTTCAGCACCCTAGCTCAAAATTTAAGCCCTAAAAGCATGTGACATACAGACGGACGGACGGACGGACGGACACGGCTCATTCGGTTCAGAATTCGGTCTCGATCATATGCCCTTAAGGTCTTGGGGGTCTACCATTATTATTTCACCGTGTTACAAACTATGTGCCAAACTTAATATACCTCCTATCCTATGGGATGGGGTACAAAAAAAAACATTTCGGAGATCTTTTTCCCAGTACGTGCATGGAAATAGGTGAAAAACCTTCGAGAGAAGGCCTTTTACCACTGTTTTCTTAGTTGGAACTTCAGCGGGCTCGACCGTTGTGTATTGAATTTCATTGGCGTCATGAGGACAGCCAATTATACATTCGTATAATTGTGTAACATGTATATATTCGAAACTATTTAAAAAGAAGTGAGTAAGTGCAAGAGTTCGCCTGTAACGAACTTCTAAATACCCGACCCTCTGTAGTGAGAAACACAAAATTTTGCAGTTCTTATACCCTACCCTACCCAGGGTATATTAAGTTTAATGCATAGTTTGTAACGCAAAAAAATAATCACCGTAGACTCCTAAGACCTTAAAGAGATATGAATGAGACCGAGAAGACTTGATTTAGCCATGTCCGTCAGTCCGTCTGTATGCTAACATCTTTTAAGCTTTAAATATTAACTGAGCTGGAATTTCATTGGACCAGATCAAGTTTGAAAAGTTATCGAATTCACCCACAGACACGCCCACTACAGACCTGTGGACACACCTACTCTAGGACCACCACGATTTAAAAAAAAAAACTTAAATCAAGTTTTAGGCGATAGTAAAAATGTTTATTCCAGCATTGATAACGCCCACTTTTTAACAATTTTTAAATGAAAATAAAACTTTTTCTTTTGTTTTTGAAAACTTGTATGAAAATTGGAAAAATTGTATATAACAAAAAAATAAGGTATAGAAAATTGTAGCATTTTTTTATGCAAAATATATGTCACCGTCTACTTCTATGGGCGTGATGAAAAAAATGTATTTTTTAGTCAAAAGGCGGGGATTTCAATCTATTGATCTAACCGCATTGCATAAAGCATCAGACGCTAATACTGTCAGAGGTTATATTTTTTATTCCACCCTCTTTTTGGGGGCGTGGCATATTCCTGTTCAGGTAGGGTTAGAGTAGGGTAGATTATTTTTCTATCCGTCGCAGACGGACTGAAGCTTTTACAAACGCACTGCACTGTTGCAATATCCCACTTGCTTGGCCTGAATTCATTCATTGGAAGTCAATTATGCGTATGGGCCACGCCCCCAAAAATGGCCGTTTTGAATTCAGGCTAATATTAAAATTTAAAGATACAATTATTTAAATTCTGCATTTGTATTTCGGAATGGAAGAATTATCGGCAGTGTGGCTTCCGCGTTTTTAAGGGTGAAGGAAAAACGCATTCGATTAGCAGAAGCGAAATCAGCTACATTGCTATAATGAACTTTCGCTTCATTCATATCCTATTCTCCAGATTTGGGTCCGATTGATTATTTCCTCTTTCACAACAAGAAATTTCTCAACGGAAAAAGATTTCATCGATTGAAAAAATATCGATATAAGAATTACATATTTTACAGAGCCTTGAAAACCTATTTTTTTTCGAAAGGGTTAAAAAAATTGGAGTACCTCTGCAAAATATGTATGGGGCTGAAATAAGTCTACTTTGAAGAATAAATTAAGTTTTAGACAAAAGAACAATCATATCATTTCAAAGCCATTGACTTGTCAACGTAAATAAAACTCAGCTTAGTCATCAATTTCTTAATTTTTTTTTCTTAACAAAAAAACTGTAACCAAGAAACCCTAAAGAGCGCTGCCAGAGATGACATATAATGATTTCCATCCATCTTCCTCATACTTTAATTATTTTATGGTCCCACTTATAATGTTATCTACTGATTTTTTTTTCTTATATAAATCTCAAATATTTCCAAATGGATATTTCCACATTTTTTGTATTGAGGAATAAAGAAGGAGAATTAAAATGTATAAATTAAGATTGATTAATATTTCCATACAGAAACCGAAAAAGAGCAGCGATTGTAGCAATGTTCAGGAAATTAATTATATAAAACAGCCTGCGAATCAGAAAAATTATATATTAAAAAAATGATTATAATTCAGTTCGTTTAAAAACCGCCACATCAGTGCAGCGCGTGTGTGAAATTTTAATTAAAACTAACCGTAAAAGTGAGAGAACAATAGATATAATGAATGAATCCCAGCAAAAATGAATCTAAATTAATTTGAGCAAAAAAAATTTTGAATTTTCTTGGGGTACTATACTGTCTTGTTATGCTTCGATTTACAATTCAAATTTACCTTTTCTGATTGACTTGTAATCGCTGAAATGTTCCCAAAACGTATGGTTTGATAAATCCGTCAGCGAAAGGAGCGTGCAATTTTTTTATTTCTTCTAAATTTACTGAATTTCTAAATTTTATTTCTTCTAAATAGAAATAGAAGTGAAAACGGTAGAACTATAAGGGTCCTATATTTACACAACATTATTGTTGTGTAATTTGTTATATATACACAACATTAATTGAGGATGAAAAATTGAATTCATTCAAAGACAGACAACAAATTAAAAGTGCAACCCATCATATTGAACAAAAACAATTTACAAGTCTTGAGTAATTATTTTTTTGAAGGGTATGTCGACATTCATATAAAATTTTGTCATTAACAGGAGGTTAACATTATAGTTTGGTTTGGGTGAGATATCCTTGTTTTTAGTTGTTTTTTTCGAGGGCCAGATGGTGGACTTTACCTTCTCCTTAAAATTCAGGTGCACCTCAAACTAGACACATGATTTTAATAATAGCAAGTAAGTTTTACTTAAATGCCAGACGTTCTTTATAGCAAATTTAAAAGTCTATAGAACGGCCCGCACTAAAATGGGCTGTTTTTGGTCGGCTGATTTAAAAGTCTTTGGCCCAAATTCATACACTGATATGCCAATTATTTGTATTGACCACGCCTCCAAAAATGTGCGTGGGCTAAAAAATAAAAAATAATCATGAGAAAACGCGCTAAAAGTTAATACAAATGCTTAAAAAACAAATAGTTTTTTTTCCTAAAAACGTACCTTAAAGTGGGCGAAGCTCAATACTTTGTATAAACCAAACTGAACTAATGGTTCTATCTTAAATATTTCTAATAAAGGGTGATTTTTTAAGAGGCTGAGAACTTTTAAAAAAAAAAAACACAAAAAATTCGAAAAAATTAATGAAATATTTATTTGAATCGATAGTTTGAACCTTGCAATTTAATGTTTAAAGATAATTTCATGCAAATGTTGACCGCGGCTGCGTCTCAGGTAGCCCATCCGCTGAGTCCAATTTTGGCATACTCTCTCACACATATCGGCCGGTATCTCACGAATGAAATGCATGGATGTTGGCTTCCAGTGCGTCAATCGAAGCGGGCTTGTCCCTATAGACATTAGCCTTGACATACCCCCACAAAAAATAATCTAATGGTGTCAAATCGCACGATCTAGGCGGCCAATTGACCGGCCCGAAACGTGAAATTAACTGTTCACCAAACTCGCCTCGCAATTGCGCCATTGTTTCGCGCGATGCACATTTCGAACCGAGCACGAATTTTGATAGTAAAATTCAATAATTTGCAAGCGTTGTTCATTTGTAAGACGATCCATGGTTAAATTGCAAACCAAACTAAAGCTGTTTGACAGTGACACAAGGTACTAAACACACGTCAGCTGCCAAAACCAGTGTTGCCAAAACCAAACCAGCTAAGAAATCACCCGTTATAAGTAGAAACATGATACGTTGTCTGTCTATCCGTCTGTTTCTCCGTCCGTCAAAAATACTTAATATTTTTTGAACAGTGAGTCTCAGAAAGACAAAAGCTTAGACAAAGAGTTAAACTTAAAACAAAAATTCAAAGAGAAAGCAAACTATAGCAGATTTTTTTTCTTTAATTACATAACGGTTTATTTACAGCTTGAAATGCTATGTGAAAATGGTTGAAATTTTTTTGGTACTTATCTCCAATAGTTTTGTAGACAAGAACTCTAAGTACGGCTGTTTGGCTCTAAAAATTAAAGCACGATTAGGTAATTGTTTAGTTTTTGTAGAAACATTTATTAGCGGTCCGTTCAAAAATGGAAAAAGGACCTCTTATGGTATCACTACGTTGTCCGTCCGTCCGTCCGCCCGTCCAATCGCATTATAACTTCTGAACGGTAAGTCGTAGATAGACAAAATTTGGTATGCGCATAAACTGCGGAAATAGTCAGAGAATCCAAAATGGGCAATTTATTTTAGGCACCGTTAATTGGTTTAATTACAGTTTGAAATTTCATGTGAAAATGGACTTTAAGCTTTTCAGTGTTTTTTTTTCAAAAAGTTTAGTAGGCAAGAACTAGAAAACTGAAACTTAGGTCTAAGAAATACTAAGCTTTAATCAAAAAGTAAAACTTTTCGAAAATATCAAAGGGTTTTAAGAAATGAAGAGTCGAAAATGCATGACGTTTTTCAAGTGTTGGAGGCCATAACTTTTGAACGGCTTATCGCTTAAATTCAATATAGAACACACGTATAAAGCAACTCAAAGTAAACCAAGTGCTTAGGTCATATTTTTCAAAAACAGTTCGAGTACTGCAGTTTTGACGCATTTTCGAAAAAAAAATCGCAAAAATGCATGAAAAAACGTGTGTCTCCGCTGCTGTTTGGTGGAATTCTATGAAAAAAATCACACGTATCAGAAATAATTCAAAACTTTAAGAAAAATTATAGCGGATTTTGAAATTTCAAAATCTTCTGAGATTTAGCTCAAAAACATAAAAGCATTTTCAAAAACAATTTTTTTAAGTCTTCTAGTAGCTTAACGGTATAAGCGATCTTTTTCAGATTCGGTTAAAGTACAAAGCTTGCAAAAAGAAGGAAGGCTGCGTTAAAATTTTTTTAAATTGCCGTTTTTAACCTAAGTTTTTAGAAGCCTATTTAAAAAACGAAATAAAAAAGGAGCTTGTATTACCGTTTACGGATAAACCGGTGGCCATAGAATTAAAAAAAAGACATCCAAGGCTAGTGCTGGTGGTTGTGCCATTGGAAAAAAGTCTAACGGGAGCTGGAAAAAACTTCAAAATATTTGTTTTATGGATTTGAAATTTAAAAAATTAAAAAAAGGTCAAAAGAACGCATGTCTCCCCCTCTATCCCCCAAACGGTATAAATTATAATTTTTAAATAAGCACCGGGGATAGTTCATCTTCTTAAATTTTATAGAAACTATTAGCATCGAATATTCAAAAACTTCAAAGATTAACCTGAAAAACGTGAAAACATTTTCAAAAACTATTTTTTGAAGATTTCTAGTTCATAAACGGTTATGATCACCTTGTTTGAATTTGGCTAAAGTATGTAATGTTTAAAAAGCAAGCAAACTGGATCAAAAACGTTTCAAAATTGCCGTTTTCGACCCTAAGTTTTTAAGCCCATTCAAACAAGCGAAATAAAAAACAGCATATTTTTAACCTTTTCTCAGAAATCCATGTCCGCAGAATTTGAGAAAAGTGGCAAATGCTAGCACAGGTGGTTGTAAAATTGATCAAAAAGTCTAACGGTATTTAAAAATAGTCTAAATTGCTGTTTTATGGGTCTTAAATTATAAAAATCCTAAAAAAGGCCAAGAAAGAGTATGTCCTTCCCTCTTTTTTCGTAGCCGTAAAGCTTTTTGCCACCCTTTTTTTGGAGTAACGAAACCCAATACAAAATCACCCAATATAAGAACAGTAGACAGCACTATGAAAAAGAAATAATTTTAATAAATAAATAGAATGTTACACAAACTGCGCAATATAGATGACTATAACCTTCAACAAAAGCCGACGGACCGCTCCGCGTATGTCTTCATACTTGACGGTCTTTTTTATGAAAATATTGATAGGGTTTTTGAGTAATGAAGGATGCCGTTTCTTAGGTGTTTGAGGATTTAACATTTGACCCACTTGGTCCATAAAGCTCTTATAAAGCAACTCGGTTTAAATAAGAACTCAAGTCAAAGGCGTCATCTGAAAAAACACGGTCTTTTTCACGGTCCCCAACTCCACGAGGATCTGACAAACCCTCCGAGAGTTAGGCCCGTTTCACACATACCCGGCATCCGGCTAACCGGCACCCGGCTAACACTTGATTCAGGCATTAATTTGAAGTGTTGTTTTTTCTGCATCAAAATTGGCGCATCTACTGTTAAAAAACCCACAATTATCTGACATAAACTGTGTATGAAACCTCGGGCAAAGAATTTATCGCCAAGACCTATATATTTTTTTTGACACAATTAAAAAGTAAAAGTATTTCTGCAAGGATTTTAAAACTGCACAAGTTCAACCCACAAAGTAAGTCTGACATTTTACCAAATACCAAATGCCACCGCCCGACCACAGAATCCATATTCCAAGGGTAAAATTAAATGTAAATAAGCTCTACCACATTGAAATCTCCACAAGGTTACATAAAATGCCCCAACAAAAGCAACCGGAGACCAAACAAAACTAATCAAAATAATACGAGTAATTTTTTAAGCATAAAACGCCTTTTATTTCGCCCCAAAGAAAGCCAGTTCCAACACCTCCCTGCGCCATGACCATTCAAGCAGCCGCAATGCAATGCCTTATTCAACACAAAAAAAAAGATGCTTTTAATTTGGAAAAGTAACACAGCCCACCAGGCTCAAACGTGCTAAAACATTCATATCTCATATAGCTCCAGCCGTACGCAGATGTCAGCATATTTGACGGCATTTATCCGCCTCTGAAATGTCTTCATTGTGAGGCAAAGGGGACAAATTCTCATTTTTCTGTCGTAAAATGATTTGCCCTCTGTGCCAGGGCCAGCTATCATGGTCCACACAGAAGCACCACATTTATTCTGCGGGGAAAAATACTTTAAATGCCAAAAAATACCCCCCTTCTGAGTCCCACCTCAGTATTGGGAGCTTGTGTAAAAAGTTTTTCTCCATTTAAATTTACGTCAAAGAACAACATGTTGCCCGAAGCGATGTCTGCAAATTTTCGGAATAAAAAATAAAAGTATAATTTCAATACTATAAGCTACACAAAAATATTATTTTACGGTACCTTCTGTGAGAGAAAAGGAGCACAAGAATTACCCAAATATACCAACCCTCGTGTTATATGGGGCTTACATACTTCTCATTTCACAAAGTGGTATTTTGTCCGTCATTTTTGTTTTTCGTGCTTCCGGATGTACCTACCTACTTTTACCACCTTGCTGCATGAAAGGACGTAGATGTCAATAGCTAAGGTTCAACCACGCGCGGAGCAATATAACGACAAATCTTTCCAAGAAATCATTCTCAACATTGTTTGTCGCACGGAAGATCTCCCCAGGGCGCACTAACCTGCCCAAATGAAGTGCTGTTGACTGTACGAAAACCATATCTGCCTAATTAGCGGTATATTTATTCAAAACACGTGCCACCCACAACTCATGGCTCCAACAAGGAAGTCCTGTCGAATTGGACGCTCACATGCGACCCGAATGATATATCGGCCAGCCCCGACGAAACTTCTGTTTACATGGACGCCAGTCTAGTCCCTAGAAACGCTATTCATGGACACCTTAGATAAATTACTCACCCACGGCATTAAGGATACAAGGAGTGCTATAAAAAACTATTTTATAGAACTTAATCCAAAACAACAACCCCATCTACCACTCGGGGCCCCCAAGAGGTTGTTAAAAAATGTATATTTTTCGCTATGCCACGTGTCGTAAAAAGGATTTTATTCATTCATTTCAAAAATTTATTAGTTGACATCTCCCTCTCGACTCATAACTGTGAATCGTTCGTCAGCTCGTTGAGAGTTTTACTTTCTTAAGGGTGGAGCAAGGCTGCGTTAAAAAAAAATCCTTCACACGAAACTAATTAAAGAATCGTAAATAAAGGGAAAAAGTAAAAGTTTTGCGACCCAACAAACCGTAAAAATGTTTTGCATTTGATAGAAGCAAAACTCCCGCACGAGCACTTTCGAAAAAGGTTGCCAGAAGATTTCGAAATTTTTTACAGCTCTTCCATGAAATTATCCTGTGTTCAAATGGAAGCACATGTATCCTGTATGGGTGTAGTAGGCGGCACACCGCACACTCAGGAGAGAGGCTGGGCAAGGTATAAACTTGATGAATTAAACTTTAAGCCAACGACTTGTGCCGACGACAATGACGCTCCCTGGGGGCGTTTAAAGTAACCAAAAAGTATGTTATTTAAAATTTGTCTGGCTTGGTTGTATTTATAAGCAAATATGGCAGTTAAGTGCTTTATGTAAATTTTTTTTCCCAGCAACTCACAGGAGAGAGGTCTTTGAATGGTTGTTGGCATATTTTTTTTTTTTGATTTTACGCGGAAAAAAACTTTTTCGTATTCTTTGGAATATTTATGTGGATAACCATAGTTCCACAGAGAACTCGGAAAAAGGTATTTGAACTTTTTTAGGGTCAACATTTGCATCAAGTGGGTTTTTCGACAACACCACTAAAAAGCGTAGTAGGCGGTTGTACGCTTCAATGCAAATGAAGATTCAGAATGGCCATTTTATGTTTGAGACGCACCCCAACATTGACCCCAGCCAAAGCAAATACAGACTAACATTTAATAAAATGCTCTGTTCAGTTCATGCCACGTTCGTCCTTGAAGTAAAACGGCGACTCACTGACATCTGCCTCAGATCTATCCGTCACCGTGCCCAAAGACAGAATACCCTCATTAATGGAAATGTCTTGACGTCCTTGATGCTAGCAAATGCGACAACCTGGCAAACATCTTCGAAATGAAAGACAAAATTATTGTATTGCATTGCAAACAGATGGCTGAAACTATAGTTAAGGATTGGCACTTTGTTGACCCAACAATAAGTTTCACGAACACTCAAAACCACCCCACAACATAATGTTCCCTACGGTCCTTGCAGGGTGTTAATTAACATCTGTGTTGATGACTTAAACAACTAGTGACACCAAAACCAACACTGAAACTAAATGAATTTCGAGAGGGAGCGAGTTTGCAGGATCTGTCAACTGTCGTTGGCTAAGTTAAAAATAAAATTCGCCAAAAACGCAGTGGGAAGTCCTTGAAATCGATATAACATTATGAAGGCAAGGTCCTGCAGCGAATGTCATTTCAATTAAAACTTATCGGGGGTGGTAGTAATTTAAAAAAAAAATATAAGAAACTGAGCCACATGTATAGCGCTACGTGCCAGAGTTGAAAGGTATTCATCGGTAGGAACAAAAGTGAAAATAAAAATATTGTTTGAAATTTTAAAACACAATATTGTGCAAAGTTTAAAAGCCATGTTACAAACAGTACCCCCTGGAGTACCTAATTAATGTTTTTAATATTTTTTACTGTTTCATTGTTATAGGTTCGCCTTTCCTAAGGGAGGAAATAAAAAACCCTTTGTTGTCATATTCGGAAAAAAAAACTTTTTAAACAAGTAGAAATAATCATGTATGTATACACCTTGCAAAAAAGCTTAAAGCCAAAACCAAAATAGAAAAGAACAATGTTGCTGGTAAATATCCAGGGGAAGGAATCGGCTATGGTGATCTGTGATTTTCACATTTTGTGACAGTCAATGTGATCAAACAAAAGAGTCCGTCTGTGTAAGATGATCACAAAAATATTGTTCCGAATCATTGCTTTATTTAGGCTTGTTATCCAGGAACTCCTTTTTTTATCCGTGCATGCAGAAGGTCAGCCTAAGTGTAGGCAAAAAAAAAACAACTAATCAGAAAGTTTGAAAACTGGTGACCAGCTGATTTTGACGGTGATAGATCGGGAGCTGTCACAAGAAAATTGTGATTATCACAGTTTTACGCAGACGAATTTTCGTGATTAGTGACATCACTTATCATAGATCACCTTAGCCGATTCCACCCCAGCATTCGCCTTATCGAAACTGAAAAGTGTTTCAGTTTTCAGTGTTTTGTGAAAAACAACTGACTCTACCTGACATTCTCGAAATTTTGGGAAAATACTTATGAAGAATTTCTTTCGGCACTTCCGTCCGCTAACATTTCAACTCCACTCTACGACTTAACGTAAAAATAGAGGGGCCTGTACGGCTAAGTTGTCATCATAATTGTTATAATTTTCTTAACAAGACATGTTGGCAATGAATAAAAAATAAAAAAGATGATTGGTTGGACCTGGATTCGAACCCAGGACCTCCCAATTGTCGGTCTTAGGTGCTACCACCTGCACCACCGCCCATTTCCATCTCGGGTGTCCAAATAGCCTACATGATCTCTCTGCATAGTAAATGCACATAAACCAACAACATGTAATTACATTCAAATGATCACGTGGTTACACGTTGTCAAGCAGCAATGCGCGAAATTCACTAACACAAGTCTTCTCTATGCGTCATTCCTAATCAGCTACAAAGAATAGCAACGAATATGGCATACGAAAAGCACAAACTAGTGAGGTGGTCGCATTTGGACAAGGAATCAAACGTGTTCACTGTAGCTCAAATGGTAGAGCATTACTCGCGACAAGTAAAGGTTGCAGGATCGTACCCTGCCAGTGAGCCACATACGTTTTTTTTTCTTTCAACACTTCCGTCCGCTAACATTTCAACTCCACTCTACGACTTATGAAGAATAGTTATTGACGTTGGGTAAATACTTATGAAGTCCTTAGCAAGCAACGTATTAAATTGGACATTTGCAAAGTGCTCATAAGGCTTTGATAAGCATTTCGGGCTCTGAGAAAATCTTTCTGAAGATTAGATGAGATTTCATTTCACCTAATGAAACTGTAATGTCTGGGTCCACTTAAAGCCAAAGGACGCTTTCCAAAGAAAAACTTGTGCTTTTGCTTTGCCCGGTTAAGTATTAAAAGTGCCTGGAACACAGAAGTTTTCTTTCAATTGCTCTTGAATATACGACTTCATCAAAGAGCGGTATTGTTACACCTTTAAACACGAGTTGAGCCAGACCTGTGACCTTCCATCATTTCGAAAAATAAAGCTAGGAGGATTAACTTAAAGCCTGTTATCCCTAGTTCACCACTAACCGATTAAGCTTGGAGATCTCTGCATTTGAGAACAGACAGTCCTTAGGTTTGAACTACCATAAAAAACGGTGCCTCGACAACCTTCTGGTAGGCGTATATGTAGGTTTGGGGTTAATCTCGGCTTAGATCACCAAAACTCTGGAGAATAGTTTGAGCTCCTTTGCTTGTTTATTCTGTATGGAATTGCAGTTGAGTTGCGTGTTTCTGAGAAAAATGACATCTGAGAACAACCAGAACTTCTTTTCCTCTGTTTTTAGCGCTCCGTCCAAAAATGAAAAAAAGAACATCTTACGTTGTCCGTCCGTCCAATCGCTTTTTAACTTCTGAACGGTAAGTCGTAGAAAGACAAAATTTGGTGTGCGTATAAACTGCGGAAATAATCAGAGAGGGCAATTTTTCTAAGGCAGGCACCGTTATTTGGTTTAATTACAGTTTGAAATTTCATGTGAAAATCGACTTAATGTTTTTCAGTGTTTTTTTTTTCAAGAAGATTAGTAGGCAATAACTAGAAAAACGAAAAAAATCAAAACGTAAAACTTTTAAAAACAAAATCAAAAATAAAACTTTTCGAAAATATCAAACCGTTTTTTGAGAAATGAAGAGTCGAAAATGCATGACGTTTTTCAAAGTGTTGGAAGCTATAACTTTTGAACTTTCGGCTTATTGCTCAAAATCAATATTGAACACACGTATAAAGCAACTCAAAGTGAACCAAGTGCTTAGGTCATATTTTTCAAAAACAGTTTGAGTACTGCAGTTTTGACGCATTTTCGAAAAAAAAATCGCAGAAATGCATGAAAAAACGTGTGCCCCCCTATCTCCGGTGCTGTTTGGTGGAATTCTATGAAAAAAATCACACGTATCAGAAATAATTCAAATTTTTAAGCAAAATTATAGCGGATTTTAAAATTTCAAAATTTTCTGAGATTTAACTCAAAAACATAAAAGCATTTTCAAAAACAATTTTTTAAAGTCTTCTAGTAGCTTTACGGTATAGGCGATCTTTTTCAGATCCGGTTAAAGTACAAGGCTTACAAAAAGAAGGAAGGCTGCGTTAAATTTTTTTAAATTGCCGTTTTTAACCTGAGTTTTTAGAAGCCTATTTAAAAAACGAAATAAAAAAGAAGCTTCTTTTACCGTTTACGGATAAACCGGTGGCCATAGAATAAAAAAAAAACATCCAAGGCTAGTGCTGGTAGTTGTGCCATTGAAAAAAAGTCTAGCGGGAACTGGAAAAACTTCAAAATATTTGTTTTATGGATTTGAAATTTAAAAAATTAAAAAAAAGGTCAAAAGAACTAATGTCTCCCCCTCCATCCCCCAAACGGTATAAATTATAATTTTTAAATTAACACTGGGCATAGTCCATCTTCTTAAATTTCATACAAAACTATAGCAGATTTCGAATATACAAAAACTTCGAAGATTTATTTGAAAAACTTGAAAACATTTTCGAAAACTATTTTTTAAAGATTTATAGTTCCTTAACGGTTATGACCACCTTGTTTAAATTTGGCTGAAGCATGTAATGTTTAAAAGGCAAGCGAACTGCATCAAAAACGTTTAAAAATTGCCGTTTTCGACCCTAAGTTTTGAAGCCCATTCAAACAAGCGAAATAAAAAACAGCATATTTTTAACCTTTTCTCAGAAATCCATGTCCGCAGAATTTGAGAAAAGTGGCAAATGCTAGCACAGGTGGTTGTAAAATTGATCAAAAAGTCCAACGGCAATTAAAAATAATCGAAATTGCTGTTTTATGCGTCTTAAATTATAAAAATCCTAAAAAAGACCTCTATTTTTGTAAAGGTAAAGCTTTTTTCCAGCCTTTTTTTAGAGTAACGAAACCCAATTTAAATAAATAAATAAATAGAGTGGCGCAACAGCTCGAGGTGAACCAGGGCCAACTTCTCAACCAAGTATGCTGTGTGTGCTATATTTTTTTTTCACATACAAGGGGACCTACTTTTTTTTTTGCCGAATCCGAACGGCACAATGAGAAGTTTTTCAAGACAAATGTTACTCTCGGAGGGTTTGTCAGACCCTCGCGGAGGTGGGAGCCGTGAAAAAGAATAAGTCTTTTTTTCAGGTGGCAGAGGCAGGATTCGAACCCAGACCTCCGGCGTCAGAGGCACACACACTAGAGGCACAAACCCAATATTATATCACCAAATATAAGAACTGTAGACAGCACTATGAAAAAAGTATATTACAGACTGTAAAATATATCCAGAAATAGTTTTAATAAATAAATAGAATGTTACACAAACTGCGCAATATAGATGACCATAACCTTCAACAAAAGCCGACGGACGTATATGTCTTCATACTTGATGGTCTTTTTTCTGTAATGTGTATTACAAAAACAGTTCTTATAGCGGCTTTAGCGGCTAAGAACATACTCAAAACGCCCAAAGGCCGCTATAGTTTTGTAGCTGAAACACAGCCAGAAGTTTTTTAAGTACACGAGATCCCAATCGAACCTAGTTAAGAATAATTTCCCCACTTTAAGTGAACATAAAAGTGGAAAGAAAACTGGCGTGGAATCGGCTATGGTGATCTGTGATTTTCACATTTTGGGACAGTCAATGTGATCAAACAAAATAATCCGTCCGTTGCTTTATTTAGGCTTTTGATGTAAGAACATTGATTTTTATTCATACATGCAGAAAGTCAGCCTAAGATTAGGCAAAAACACCAACTTTCCAAAAAGTTTGATAACTAGTGACCAGCTGATTTTGACGGTGATTGATCAAGAGCTGTCACAAGAAAATTGTGATAATTACAGTTTACGCGTACGAATTTTTGTGATTTGTGACATCACTTATTGTAGGTCACCTTAGCTGATTCCACCCCTAGTTTTTTCTAAAGACTTACATGACATTAAATAAAATCAAAAATAAAGAATTACGCCTTCTATTTTTGTATGATTTCCTGGAACTTTCCCATTATTGGATAAATTATTAAATTTTGCCTTTTGAAATGAAAGCTGAGTGGTGTTTTCGTTGTCGTTCTCACCCCTTTTCCGGTGGGCTATTGTTTTCCACCGGGATGCTGTATTAAAACCAAAGTCACGAAACAGAAACAAAAGCCATTCCTCTGTGGGGTTGGGTGTATTAAAACAAAACTGTGGTGGCTGTATTAGCAACACTATACAAATACCTAAAGAGATCACACCTGGAGTGTGTGTAAACACAAATATTACACCCCGGGAATAGTGAGCATATAGAGAATTTCAATGGTCTCGAAAGGGGTTTTCGTCCGAAAATGAAGTGGATTCCCTTTCCGTAATCAGGCGACGGAAATATAATCTTCAAACTTAGGAAAACACTATAAATGTATTGTGTGGAATTTGCGATTCTATTTAAGGTTCGCCCATTGTACATTAGTTGCTACAGTTACCCCCTATTGAATGGTCCTTCCATCGTATAGGCGCCTAAATTTGTATATATTTCCATACAAATGCGCACTATCCTCTGCTTTGTTGTTTACCCCTTTTTTCAACTGCTCGAATTTCGTTTGAAGAGGTAAATTGAACGCAACTACTGATCGATACAAGAAGAGCCTTTTATCCTTTTCATTTTCTGTATTGACATGGATTTTTCGTTACCACGGCCAACTGCCACAAAACATTTTTATCATGACAGTTGAAGATAATAGTCTCCATTATGGGGGTGTTTCATTTCCATTCCAACGTTTCATTGAATAAAAAGTAGTCATTGCCATAGTCCAGAAAATGTATCGACTCAGTTGTGTTAACCGGGTAGGGATATGCTTGAAGCCTCCTTGTGGTATGTTTGCTCAGGATTTTTCCTAACATATTATCTCTTTGAAGAATCTGAAAAGGATTCAACAAAATTACTTTGACTTGAAACGGATGTGAAGCAAATGGAAGGAAATTCAAAACGGACATGACTGTATTTGCCTTGGTACAAATAGTTGCTCCCACACAGTTAAGGAAATAGTTCTCCACATACGTTCGCCTACATGCTGAAACCTGGAACCTTGTGAATTATTATGAGAATTTTAATCAAATCGCCTTGTAAATGTTTTAGGATTCTGTTATGATTTAAGCGGATTTACTTTTGTATTCAACATCAAGCATCACAGCCTTTCAAACTTGAATGCGGACGTTATGGATTTCTACGAATATTAACACAACTCAAGGCTTTAAAATTATGTCTAGCATATAATGCGTCCTTCGCATAGGTACCTACTCTAAGGCTTAAGTGGGAATTTGAGCAGGTGTTACAAAGTAACGAAAATCAGCATTACAGAGTACTTGGAAGTTGAAACTAAGTTAAATCCTTAAAGTTGCCTGTTACAACTGAAACTATAATTATTTCTTAATACCATTGAAGAAGGGCATCTATAATCGTCCACAATCAGTTTCTTACAGACTTTCCATTGAAACAAGGCAGTGCTAGGATCCCAACGTGCAGTCGAAACCAATGAGAAGGTTTGACGGTCAATAAAACTTAATACCATCCGAAAGAGGAACTTCCTTTAGGCTTATAGTAAATAGAACCTAGGCCCTAGGAAATATAGTAACGTAACAGTGCAGTTTATAACGAAAAAGGAAAGGACGAGGTTTCTCTAAATCCTTCGACTTTGAGACTTAAATATTATTTTATAGACTAGAATAGATACTTGCGGAAACTAAAATTACACAGTATCTACTTGGGAAAAGACGAGTTTACTTTAGGCTTCTAATACCCTACTCGAAGCTTCTAAGAAAAAGATGGAAGACAGGCTCTTTGTACCTAAAACTCTACTACTCAATATCTATCGTCCCAGATTAGTTGCATTTTAGCTACCTAAACTCACCACTCTGGCCCACATTATCCACATGAGCACGCATGTCAGGAAGCTTATAGCCAAGCCGCTGAAAAATCGGAACCTGCACTAAAAAAAGGAGCTTTTAGACATTGCAAGAGAGTACTTACCGAAGCCTTTTTTTTAACTGATGAACACCGTGCAAATGGGTGAGATTGTCAGGTCCTGTATAATATGTTGAGGATAAAAGATATGCTAGGATTTATGACACCATCTGTGCCAGTTTCTACCCGTATATTCAGCACCTTAAGAAACTTACTATATGGGTTCAGGTAAAGCATCAAGTACACTTTTAATCACCTTGAGCCAAGTCTATAGAATCCTTTAAGCCACAGTTGTGCAGCCTTTTGACCGACTATTCGTATCAGAAATGCTGCATGTGCACAACATCTTTTATGCAATCAGTTTTCGTCTAAAGGTCCGGCCACACAATATTTTCTTAATATTATCACATTAAGTCACCACCTCACATTGTTCCCCTCCTAGTTCTGCTATCAACATGAACAAATTTTAGTTAAGTGAAGCTTTAATCTACTTTTTATTTACTCATAGGACTTCCGACCCATGAAGGCCTTTATATATGGTCCTGCTTCACAGCTCCCTTTCATTGTCTGCGATCCCAATAGGTACGCTGCTTCCAATCGTGGGCCGTGGGCCGCGATCGAACATTTTAGTTTTTCAAAGAGGAGTATATAATATGTCTACGGTTTTTTATTACGCCAAATTAATCGCAAAAGAAGCTAAATTTTTTAGCAATTGATCTGTGTTTCTCAGCACTTCGCCTAGCAATCAGTAATGGAAATCAAACTTTCACGATTTTTACTGTAAAACTAGCATAAAGCATTCGAGAAATTTTAGCACCGAGCGGTTACATTTCTTTGTGTGTATATCGTCCTCATATCCCAGTTTATACAAGGATCTATGAAGAAAGTGCCTTCTCTATTAATCTTTGCCCCGTGCACTATCATCTCAAGAACAAGATCGAAGAATGCACATGACATCACTTCCTTCCGGCAGTCAGTTAATTAGATTTAGTCTTAACATTGTTACTATCCGAGGCCACTTGTTCTTTTTTCAAAACCAGGAAGCAAGGAATAACTTCCCGGCCACGTAAAGAGAGACTTACGTGGCCGGGAAGTTATTCCTTGCGCAAAACTCGTGATTCTCAGAGCCCGGTTCGTGTTTTAACCCTAGAAAAGCGGACCTGATGGTGCTGATGCACCCGAGCCAGTTACGCACTTTGGTAAGGTAAGAGCTATCGTTGACACTCAGGGGCTTATCTGCCACCATCCCTAATTCAGTACCCTGACTAAATGGAAATCTTAATCCCTAAATAAGTCAGGGGATAGCTCACACAAGGTATTTATCTTCGTGACTGTTTGAGAATTTCGTACGTATTTGAGAATTCCTTCTCATATGGTGTCAAATGCCAATTGCGTTCTCGGAACTTTTTTGGTGTTTTTGTACTACTGTCTTCTTTGTTTTCAAGTTCGTTTTTAGACGTTTCCTGAGTACTGTTGTCGAACCTTGTCCATTTTCCCGTCTTTAAGCAATGTGGGCGCTTACTTGTCTAGGTAATTTATCACCGACGAAAGTTTGTAATTGGCCTTAAATAGTCAGTGTACTATCTAGCCCTAGTAAAATGCCTCCTTTATAGGGTGTTTTCACCGGACACTAATCCGCAATAAAAAAAATCATTCTTAAATCCCCTCTAAATAACGAGATTTACCATACGAATATTATTTTCTTCACGACGAGCTTAAAAATTTATCGCGTAATTACTCTCTTACACGCATGAATTCTTAAATCAAACCGAACAGAATACTACGTGTTCTGAGCGTTTGCTGACGAAACAAAGCAAACACACCTTTTATTGACAGCTGGGTATCATCAACTCAGCAGGTTTTCTGGTGCGTGGTGTAAGGGAAAGCGCAGAATGGTTGATATTGCTGTTGATGTGGATGTGGTTGTTCCTGTCGAAAAAGTTAAATCCAATAATGTGTGCACGCTGCGATATAATGATGGGTGTTGATGTTGATACTACTGGTTGTTGTTGACCAAGTTGTATGTACTACGACTTTGTGGACCGAAATCCCAATTAAGTATTTGAAAGTAAAACATGAGCGGCGAGCACTTACACAATAAAAATTATTTACGAATCGACCCGACACTTAATGCACGACAATTAAAATGCAAAAACATTTGAACAAAACAAGTACCTGCATGCATTTCAGACTGTTTACAGTCCATCATCAGCATCACGCGACTTAATCAACATATTTGACGTTAAGTTTTTGTATTTATGGGTTATATCGTTTCGTAGATAAAAAAAAAAATCGGTTGAAAAAAATACTAATTTTATTATTTCTGAATCTGAGAGATATAAAAAAATTCAGGTTTACAGGGAGATTCGCAGATGACCTAATGTCATTGAGAAATGTCAAAAAGGAAAGCATACGTCAAGTAAATCTCCTCTATTCCGGTGGAAACATGTTGGGACATTGCGTTAATCTCTAAACCTACGTTAATCTCCGTATTATGAGCTGTGGAAAACCTCTATTAGTGGTCTATTGGCTCTTGTACTGAATTCAGAGCAAAAATTGAAGAACGCACTATGAAAATGTATTACCTTGCTGAACCCTGGAGAATTTTGAAATTTCGGAACAGTTCCACTGCATTGGTTAAATTTCGAGCAGCTCTTTGGCTATCCTATCCTTCTTTTCGCGCATGCCTTGATTGGCCCGATGAGCAGCTCTTTGGCTATCCTATCCTTCTTTTCGCGCAAGCCTTGATTGGCCCGTTCATGGAAGACAACTCAAAGCTGCCGTATTTACAAACAAGCGATAAAACGCTTGGGGCACAACTGCCAAATTGATGGAGCCTATTTCTGTAGACAAAAAACGGAATAAGGGTTCAGCCCAATAAATCCGTTGCATCCGTCACCTTGAAGTACACAACTGACAACCGAGTTGAATATACACGTTCTTATGGTAAGCGGCCCATAGAAGAACTTCGTGACGTATGTCGCTTCCTATAAGAACGTGTGTATTTCACTGAGTTGTCAGTTGTGTACTTCGACGTAACGGATGCAACAGATTCATTGGGTTAAAGGCTTAATGTCGTCATGGACAATTTCATATGCAACCATGATCGACGATTACATGCTTTTCGAATGGTGAAACACTTCAACAGTTTCACCTCTTGCCTGGACTTACGAGTTGGCAGGGATGAAACAACAAGAAACTGCTACGTAGCTTGTCGCTAAATGCGGTCACATGCGTATACCTAAAATCGATTAAAAGGCATCGAGTAAAAAGTAAAAAGTAAAAAGATCGACCGTGATCTTTAAAGAAACAATTGAGCTCCGAATAAACCTTGATGCAAACAGGGTTACTATGGAAACTCGATTAAAATAAGCCTTTTACCCCCGGCGTACATCGCTACCTGCAAATCAACTTGTGCCACATAACGGCACTGCGACCAAACGTCATCAATTAAAGCGACTATTGGTGCGTTCAATAAAACAAATAATTACTATAATGAAAATAATAATAGCGCATATGGCCTTCGTCAAAAAGCCATTACCCATAGCACAAAAGTCCTCCTCCGCCACCACACTCCATCAATATAAACACTAATCACAAACAATTATAATCTCGTTAGACTTTACTCAGCCTTTAATCACTTAGCCTCAGTGCTCTTCGGCGAATCGTTTATAGTTGAGGAGCATCGAAAAGACAGATCAAACGTTTAAATATTTATTTACTTTTGCGATGTAATGGCAGCTTATGTGCACCAACTTAGCTGGCGGCACCACTGAATGTGTCGTAACTCTTCTATGCGCCGCTGCTCCCATAAAATCGTTTCAACTCGAGTCTTTCCGGATTAATTGCTTCCTAATTGAGAACGTGCCTCTTGCCTGGTGCTATTGTTTATTTACTCCTCGAGTCATCATCGTTTGACTATTCCCGAGCACTAAAAACCAACCAAACTGTTCAAAAAAAAAAAAAAAAACTTTTAATTACATTAGTTCCTTCACAAGTATAATCCAAATCCAGGGGCCGATGGCTGTGGTGGTGGGGTTTGTTTTATGTAATAATTTGCTTATCCCAGCCGTTTTCCGGGAAAAGTTACAACATGGCTATGAACTGACTTTCGTTTTATCTCGGGGGCAATGTTAATCGTAAACGAATTAAGGAGTGTGGACAGCAGATACTGTTTTCGAGTTAAACACAACCCCAATGAGGGGGTAATCACATTAGCGTAGATAATTGTAAGGATAATTAGGGAAGAGTCGTTTTAGTTTCAAGGCAGGATTTCTTATTTGAAATTACCAATTTAAAAGTTTAAATCGTTGCCTATTTTTCATATGTCAAAATGATTGACAAGACAATGAGGTTTAAGTCAAGGCGTTGCCAAATGGACTCAGACAGAGGGAGAGACTTTGGGATTCGAGAAATTGCTTTTCATAGGCAGACAACACATCCATCAGGCAAGCAAAATCCTTCCTCCAAACGCCAAGTCGCAACATGAAGTTTGAAATTGCTTTTTAATGCCAATCGCATGGTTTGAACTCGATGTTCACTATCTGTGCACGCAAGGAAGTGCAATATAATTTCCCAAAAGGTCTGAAAAAAAACTTCTTTTTAACGCACCTGCAACTTTAATGAAAATAAATTTTGTTTTTCAATTTTATTTGTTGAAGCAGAAGAGTTTCCTTGACGTGATGGTATTCGATTGCGAATTTTTCTTGTCATCACAATAATTTCTGTGAACACAATTCATGCGTCCATTTTATATTTGTTGAGATATTTTTTATTTTGAATTGTGCCGATATTGAGGCTTCCTGCAATCAAGGGAAGGTATTGTTTTCACCAAGTGTGTATTTCCTACATCGTTTACTGGAATCCTTTTTTTCCAGTAAATAAAAACTTTTTTTCCTCAAAACTTAAAACAGAAAATTATCCTGGTGGAAATACAGACAGGTACATCCCTGGCTTATCATAGCCCACGCTTGCTTGTAAGAGAATGTGGGCATCGGCCTTAGTAGTTTCGGCGAACAAAAAACGATTTATGAAACGATTGAATGTTGGAAAATTGATTGAATTGATGGAAAATATATTTGCTGCACCACAATGTCCTGCAGATTTTTTTACATTGATTTTATGATTTCGAAATTATATTTCAATATTTTCCGATAAAAATAAATTAAGAGCACAAAAATTTCCTAAAAGTA
Source organism: Neoascia interrupta (assembly GCA_947623515.1). NCBI lineage: Eukaryota > Metazoa > Arthropoda > Insecta > Diptera > Syrphidae > Neoascia > Neoascia interrupta. Next base: position 11,399,942 of record OX392462.1, read on the forward strand.
CTAATTGTACTTTTACTAGAAAGTACTATTTCTTTTGAAGGAACGCGATATTAATACGTAGTATTATGTGCGGTAATTTATTTAGTATTCCCATTAAGCATCTCAGTTTCACAGCTTCATTACTTTTAATTGTCCAATAGAGCGCACATTATGCGATTGTATCTATACACAAGTAGTGTTTTATTCTTCGTTTGGAGCACATTTGTGCTAAATACGTAATTGAGAACGAGAAGTTCTTCATCGGAAATATAATTTACTTTGTTCGAATAAACATTCCGCATGTATGAGCCATTCTAATAAGCAGCTTCACAATGGCGGCGCGCGGTATCTAGGGGTAATAAACATATCAACATCCTGCCCAAATGTGAACACAAAATATTTGGAAGAGTACAAAAATAGCCTGAGTGCTGAGGTATTGATTCATAATATGTCTGTATAGTATTTTTAGAAAAAGGAAATATTTCTGTGCAACAAGATTGAGACGGTACTACAAAAACGAACAGATGTGATGTTTGGCAGAATGCACTGTAAGATCAACAAATTTATTTGTTTTGCAATCACTTGAGTAGAGAGGTATGGGGAAAAAACATAAGATTCCGATTTAAATGGAACAGTAAAAATATGGGAAGAAGTAGGTGCTTTTACTTTTAAAGCGCGTTGCATAAAAATACATTAAAAATAGAGTAATGTGGCGACAAAAAATAAAATGACATGCAGGAATCGCTGAATGCACCCGTCGAATCACTTCACGAACACATCCTCTCGATTCACTAAGCGAACATACCCAACTGTCATTTCAGTCATCTGATAGCAAACTGCCGTCATTGAATAAAGAGACAAGGAAGTGGGGTTTTGGGGGAAAAGTGAAGCATCAGTTTTAGTTGTGTGAGTGCGGCCTACTTATGTGTTCAACCAGGCATGTCATGAGGGACGGCCCGAGGTTCATACGTTTCTACGAGCTGGCTCTACGTTTGTTTAACATTCCTGAGTTAAGGTGACATTTGTACCCCGATTCATTATCATTGCTTGATAAAAAAGTGTTTTATTGTGAAATTATTAAAGTGAAATTATTAAATGAAATTGTTTCTCAGTTCAACATACAATATTTGAACTTATTTAAATCCAAATAAACACAATAAATTCAACTTCGTTAGAATTCAACACTTTATTTCCATTCGATCATTTTTTACTTTACCATAGTCCAAACTGTCCAGTACGAGCGTGTCACCTGTGGATTTTTACAAATTGAACACCTTTTAGTGCTTTCTATATTTCCCCTTTGGTAAATTTTTCTTGAATTTCATGAAGGGGAATTTTCGATATCGAAGTTCGAACTTCGAATATCAGTTTGCTGTCAGCCGTCAGTTGGGTGTGTTCGTCTAGTGCATCGAGCGGGTGTGTTTGTAAAGTGAATCAATGTGTGCATTCGGCTATTCCTGCATGTCGTTTTATTTCTTGTCGCCTTACTTACTAACTTAAGGTGGCGCTACAGTCCGGGGTGGACCTGGGCCTCAGCCAACAAGCTTCGCCAGCCAGCTCTGTCTTTAGCTAGCCGTCTCCAGTTTCGCACGCGAAGTTGGCTGAGGTCCCCTTCCACTTGCGTGCGCCACCTGAGTCTCGGTGCTCCTCTACCGCGTCGTCCCTGCGGTGTGGATTCGAAGATTTTCCGGGCCGGGGCGTTGGTGTCCATCCGCTCTAGATGACCCAGCCATCGTAGACGTTGTGTTTTGACTCTTTTGGCTAGGTCGGTATCGCTGTACAGCCCGTACAGTTCGATGTTATATCTCCTCCTCCACTCTCCGTCTATGCAGACGGGACCGTAAATCGTCCGAAGAGTTTCCCTCTCGAAGCAGCCAGCAAGTGTTTTCATCCGCCTTTGACAGGGTCCATGCTTCTGCACCGTAAAGCAGGACTGGGATGATGAGGGTCTTATACATGGACACTTTAGTTGCTCGAGAGAGGGCTTTGCTACTCAATTGCCTTCTTAGCCCAAAGAAACAGCGATTGGCAAGAGTTATCCTTCGTTTGATTTCAGCGCTGGTGTCATTGTCTAATTGATAGCGGAACCCAGGTAGACAAAGTCCCTAACTACACCAAAGTTATAGCTGTCGATGGTGATGTTTTGTCCAAGACGACGGTGTTGGGTGTCTTTTCTTGTCGCCACATAATAATATATTATGTAAGTCTACAGCATAATGTTAAATCCTTTGCTCGAGCTATGTTCCTGCGAATCACAAATTAAAAGAACAGAAAAATACTTTCACTGTCGTTTTATGGGTTTTAAATAAAAAGAAATTGCCAAAAATTGCAAAAAAACGCGTGGGGTGGGTAACAGTAGGTAATATGTCTTCTCGAAAATTAATTCAGATATAGGTTCATAGTCATAGTGGATTAAGTAATAATTTTTCATGATTTAAAGGAGAATCATAGCTGGTCTGAAAAATATGATGAGATCCGCTAAAAAACATTTAAGTAGGGCGCCTGGACCTTCCCATCCCCGAGGATAATTAAGCAGAGAAGCAACAGGCTCGGACCGAAAATCGGTTGCCCTGCCGGGCTCTCCTATAGTAACTATTCCTCACTGACCCGCCCACCTCCTCTTCGACCTCAAGCAACCCCCCCAATCCGTATCAACAAGGCAAATTCTCATCTGGAGTCCAACAGTTACGAGACCACCCTTTCTTTAGGAAAGTCTTTCACTGGCCCCCCTCAACTCTGCTGACAACGGTTACCCCCAGCCTTCATTACCCTCGAGCATATCTTAACCAATCAAACACTGGTTGGTGACCTTCGGTATAGGTTTATACTGTCTACATTTACCGAGACCCCTCCCACCCAAACGGGTAGTCATCATTTAGGTCCCGGTGTAAGAAACCCTTCCCAAGTTCTGAACCTTGATCGCGAGCTGCCATGATCGTAAGCTTATACACAGCACACTATAAAGATAAGACACAAACCGAAGCCAAAGAAGCACTTTTGTTTGAGATATAGGAAATTTTTCTGTGTTTCTCTTTTCCTATAAAGAAGGCGTTTCTAAGCTTAGTAACGCCCATCTAGAAGAGAAACTTGCATGCAAGGTATATTGGAGCGGCTTCAAAGGCTATAAGTGGGGTAAGACGAGGCTTCTAAGCGCACTACCAGCGTATATAAAAAAAAGAGTACCGCCGAATACCGCGAAAAACAACAGCAAAATCGTATGGTTTAACCCGAAAAGCCTTGAAACCAAATCACGCGACGCAGTGGAAAATTACCGGGATAACTCTATCGGTACCATAGATCAAGAGTAAAGCGAACCTTCATGGTGCATCAAACGAGATCAGAGGGCAGTCGGTTCTTGGACCTAAGGTCGTGTGGTCACTTATTTAAATTCGGGCAATGACAGAAAAGTTTCGGACACGCGCGATGTAAGGCATAACAAAAAAAGCCAAAAGTAAAGTTCGTCGCGTTTAAATCTACAATATGGATAGAATTCCGCATATATCGATAGAACTCAAACTCGTGGAACACCTGAATTTCTACCCGAAAAAGACAAATAAAAAACTATTATGTGCCCTAAGAAGTTCTAAAAATAAATTCCAAAACGTGCAACCGTGACCACGAATACAAATAGCTATGTGTGATGTGCCTACAGAAAAAAAGCAATAACTAATAAGACACAATTTGCTCCGGATCCTCTGCTAAAATATTAATTAATCAAAAAAAAAGTGACATAATATTTTCTAAAAGACCCTATAAAGAACCTATAAAGACCCTATCAAGAAAAAAAAATAACTCCATATTAAAGTCCCGACCATCATATCTACCATACCAATATGATGCTAAAAGTGATTGCTCCAATTTAATTGCACAATCAAATTTACGAACTCACGCCTCTTTATCCGCACGCCTCTTCATCCGCTCAGCCTATCAAGCAGCGCCTCGTCAAGCCATCGTCAGCTTAGCAATTCTCAGCGAAGGGAGAGCTCGAAGAGCGACTTGTTACATACATCCCACCAGGAAGCTGCTCAACGATCACCGAAGTCTCCAAACGCCACCCACGGATTTAATTCATGTTTTTTTATTCCATTTTGTGAAGAGATATACTAAAATTTATTAGTTCTCTTAATTATTTCGGTATCTTTTTTTTTTGCGTTAGATTAAAGTACACTTCCTACCGTATATTACCGTATGTAGCCTACCCTAGAAAAAAAAGATAATAATAATTAGCCAAAGGAGTTCCGCTAATTTTAATAATATTCAATATTTCCCCCTCCCCCTCCTTCTTCACCTGATCGTTTTGCCCGCAAAGTATCCATTCTTGAAATTGCCGAGCTATTTTTTTTAAAATCTTAAAATTAATCGATGAAAGAGCGATTACCTAAATCTTAAATCTAAAGTCCGCGACTAGAAACTATACATATGCATGTGAAATATTATAAACATTTTGTGTTTGTGATCCTATTTGGGATAAACCGAGGAGAAACTGTGCACAGGATTCGCCGAGGTAATGGTTGTACCTTAAATCAACCGCAATGGTGAGTTTTTTTTTTTATAATTTCTTTCCTATATTTCATATGTTATAATGTGTATAGTGTTTAATAAGTATGTGCTTAAACCATAATTTTCGGGTGCTTACTAGAGGTTTAAATTTTCAAAATATAAATTATTTTGTTCGGTAAAACACATTTAAAACTAAACATTTAAATCGAACTTATAGTATAAAAAAATATACGACAAGGTAATTATTGTCTACTCAAATCTACCGAATTAATTTAGTCTATCCATCAGGGCTCACATAAGTACGCCATCGGTGCGATTTTGTTTTTTTGGTTTAATTTTCCTACTTAAATATTGCCATGGGACTTGGAACATTTTTTATGTACGACAATTATCTGCGAAACGATTACATCTATTTAGCCCCCTTAATCCCTACTCCCATATCCATGCATTAGATAAATATGAAGTTTTGGCTACGTTTAACTAGTATTGTTAATAGATTTTTTTTTGGTAATTTACGAATTAATTGTAAAAGATCGATTGAATAACGTGTAAATTTTAAATTCAAAAAGGAACTATTTATCGTTATTAATTAATTAATTAATTTGTACTTGATTTCATACTTTAACATAGAATAGTTAGTTGAACGGAATTTTTTTTTCAATAAATATTTTGTTTGTTTTTTTTGGATGATGTTTATCCAACTGCAAAGAACCTGTGTTGTGCATTTCTTTTGGTTTCGGTTTGATGCTTAGATTCTTTTTTGTTATTCTCGATTTGGTTTGCGGTGTTTCTTCTTCCCTGAGATGCTGGTTTTAAAATTGGGATGAAGTAATAAATTTCAGGATGGAATGTGGTGTGTGAGTACGGAAGATTACCGCTATATGTCGCTCTAAGGAGATTCTTATCTTCGTAACGCAAGGAAGGGGTTACTACGTGAAATGAGACAGTAGTAGCCAAGGTGTTTCCTAATGGTAACTTAGGATACAAAGGGGTGGGTACTCTCAGAGAGCTTCTTCATCTGTGCTCTCCTGACAACAAGGTTATAATCGACGGGATCGATTATGCGATTCATACATTTCGGGTCCTTAATTTTTTTTGAGATTATCGTTTGACCAGATGTCATCTCGGGTCATGGTTTTTTTTTTCGCTAGTTTTTTTTTGTACATTAGGCCTGAAACAACTCGTAACACCGTCCTTTATTTTTGCAGCAAGAACCCCCCCACCGACGAGCTAGGTTGAGCTAAATGCAAGCAGGCCTGCAGCTGCGTAAAATGAAGGACACCCCTAGTGCATGTCTGCCTGGATGGGCTGAAGTATCCTGTCAGCTTCAGTTCTAAAGGTGGACCAAAATGCCTAGGGTGGGAAAGTATAGGAGATGTTTCTTTGAATTGGTTTCAATGAGCATCTTAATTTTCCAGCTACTCCAACACCAATAAAAAAAAGGGTAGAATTCGTTACAGGTGGCGCCCAACGTGGGGCCCGAAATTTGAATCTTATTGCATTTTTTTTCTCTTTTCTATCTTTGGTTTAGTCTCAATTTAGAGCACTGCTATACGCCGTGTTTTTAGCGTTGGCCGGTAGGTATATCCGATCCGCCGCAACGATACAATGCACGGTATGCAGATATACAGATTGACTTTAAAATCGCCTATGACCGGAATTAGGAAGAATTTGTCGCCTGATTCTACAGTGACATAGTGCGATAAATGTCATGCGAACTGAGAATGCACCTAGAGTGTATGAGTGTTAAAAAGGTATCTAAGTCCGGTAGAGCGGTGAACGCATTCCTGTGCTACGTCTGTTGCTTAGATGTGGTTAACATTCTCCTTCGTGTTCCTATCCATTTCCACCATTGGATGAACTCTCCATACCTAAAGCACTGTCCCTATTGTCAGAGCAAGTACTCAGACCTAGGTTAGCTGCAGATGCCTTAGTTGTATGGAATGCCATTGAGACGCAAAATTTCCAACAGAGCCAGCGATACCGTCGTATAACTTTTTGTCAGTATGTTTCAAGCATATATTTGGTATAACCCCTAACTCACACACCACATCCTAATATTTATGAGATACACCCTACACATATATATTATTTTAATTTTTTTTTTCTATTACAACAAAAGTTTTTTATTCTTGAAGTTTAATTTAGATTCCCTTGCTTTGATCTTTTTATTTTTTTTTGTTCGTACTAAATTCTTTAGTGTGAACTCATAAAATCCAAAATTTTTTTTTCCAATCAGTGAGGTCAACTTACTGATTTTTTTTTTGTACAAGGATGCGTGGACGTGGTAAGTCCCAACTCCAGAACGTCCAGAGTACTTATAATTTACGACACCCTCCAAGACATTTTCGTCGATTTTCATTAGGCGGCAATATGTCGGCCTTAGAACCGAATGCGGATGATTCCCTGGGCAACCCTGGACCCTCCGGTTCTAACCGAGCTGGTGTGGCAGCCGTGGTTACGGCTCAGGTGCATTCTTCAGCCCCACAAATCGCAGATGTTACTGCCAATAATAATCAGAACTCTCCAACCAGCAGCGAAGGAGAACAGTTTGAAAATTATGTGCAGGAGGTTGTCATGGCTACGGTTGGATTGAAACGTGCTGATGACATGCGCTTCATTCAACAAGAATTGGAGAGAAACAGACTTACTCTTCGCGAAGAAATGGCTGCAGTTGTACGTGAGTCCATTTCACACTTAATCCCAACAGTACGTCCGGAGCCTGAACCCACTCGTGGGCTATCGGCAGTAACCACCCCGGCACGTGAACAAGAAGACTTTCAAGTCAACCGACCACAAGTGACTAGCCATAGACCGCCGAATTTTCCTTCTCATCCAGAAGCGCCCGCTTTGGATCATGTTTACCCCGTAGACATGGCCCGCGGTTCGAATGTCGACAATTTCTTGGCGCAACTATCTCAGATGAATCTGAATGATCCGTCACCCCGTTCTGATTTGGCTGCGCAACCCCCATCCCCATCAAATTCATCCTCAAGGTACACAAATTACCACAAGTGGGGAATCAAATTCAACAATAAAGAGATCACGGTTGACGATTTCCTCTTTCGGCTCGAGCGAGTAAAGGAGAGCTATAATGTCAGCTGGGACGAGATTTTGTTAAACTTTCATCACTTTGTAGCCGGCCAAGTAGAATGCTGGTACTGGATGTTTCTGAAGAGTAATCCAGCAGCTACTTGGTCCACACTCAAACTTGCCCTGATAGAACAATATAGAAGTCTGGAGACGGACTCAGAACTTTCGCGTAAAATGGCTGAGCGCAAACAATTGCCAAACGAGAGTTTTGACGATTTTTACTCGGATTTGCTCCGAATTAACTCCAGACTACGCGTACCGAAGCCGAACCGTGAGATCATCGAGCTCATAAAGCAGAATGTTCGACGCCGCATAGGGGAGCTGTTGATAACCTTCAACACTCATAGTATTTCCGAGATGGTGTACGTATGCAGAACAGTGGAGAAGTACCTTCAGGGTTCGGATGCAAAAAAAAGACGAGATCCACCACTTCAAGCTGCAAACTGGCAGCGGCGCAATTTGAACGAAATTTCAGCCTCCCTGGACGAACTTCCCACCACAATAGAGGCTATAGAATTGCGAAGAAGAGAATCCAGTAATATTCATTGCTGGAATTGTAAGGTCCTGGGACATGCGTTCCATGATTGCCCCAATCCGCAACGAAACCTCTTCTGCTACCGATGTGGGCGAGAAAACGCTACGACCCCTAAATGCGACCGATGTACGGGAAACCTCCTGAAGAGCAATCCTCGAACCGGGGAGAGTTGCTCGGAGGAAAGGAACCCGGAGCAATAAGTTCTAACACACCTGATATAGGAAAAATTACCCTGCTACGACGCCCTGACTTGACTTCATCTGACGTATCCATAACTGCTAATGCTTCTGATCCTCCACAGCTATTACCTGTTCATAAGACCCTTCACGAGCGGCAAAGGGACTATTTCAAGGCACGTAATAGGATCTTTGGTTCTTCTTTATCCCCGAAATTGAAAAAACTGAGGGAAAAATTTAAAAATAAGAAAAAACAATATTGGGCGATAGCGTCGACTACTCTAAGTGGTTTGACTGAAGACCCTCGCCCATATGTCTCGGTAAACCTGCTTGGCCAAGACTGGCTAGGGTTACTAGATAGTGGGGCATGTATTAGTTGCCTGGGAGAAGGAGCTTTGGAATTCCTAAAGAAGAATAACATCACGTTCAAAAATGTTTCATCTACCGTTTCGACCGCTGATGGCCAACATCAAGCCATAGTGGGTAAAATTACAACACAAGTAACTTACAAAAATCAATCATCCGATATTGACCTTTATATTGTGCCATCTTTGAAGCAGAAATTATATTTGGGTATAGATTTCTGGAAGGCTTTTCAGCTAGCTCCGGAGATTATATCTGAAATAAGTCATGCCCGTCCGCCTGAAAATAGTAAAACCGAAGTCCTCAAGAACGCTCATCCTATGTCACCTGATGAATCCAAGAAACTGAAAGCTGTCATTAAGGAATTTCCTTCCTTCGCACAGCTTGGTCTTGGAAAAACACATTTAATGGAGCATACCATTGACACCGGGGATGCTGAACCCATTAAACAACGTCATTATCCCATTTCTCCAGCGGTACAAACTCTGATGTATGCGGAGGTGGATCGCATGCTAGAAATGGGTGTCATTGAAGAGAGTACTAGTGCATGGAGCTCGCCCGTTGTGCTTGTTCGTAAGCCGGGGAAAAATCGGCTGTGCCTAGACTCTCGGAAGTTGAATAAAGTCACCAAAAAGTTTGCGTATCCTCTTCCGTTTATTGATGGGCTGCTGGGAAGGTTGTCGGATACACATTTCATCTCCAGTGTAGACCTAAAAGACGCCTTCTGGCAGATACCGCTGGAGCAAAGTTCACGGGAAAAGACCGCGTTTACCATTCCCGGTAGACCGCTCTACCACTTCAAAGTGATGCCCTTCGGTCTGTGCAATGCGCCTCAAGCACTGTCCAAATTGATGGATAAAGTGATCCCGCATGAGTTGAGAGAGCAAGTGTTTGTCTACCTTGACGACTTGCTCATAATCTCGCGGACTTTCGAGGAACACCTTCGAATATTGGCGTGCATTGCTAAAAGACTGTCGGAAGCTGGCTTGACCATTAATGTGGAAAAGTCCAAATTCTGCTACCAGGAGCTTCAGTACCTGGGGTACATAGTGGCAAATGGATGTCTTAAGACAGATCAGTCAAAAATAGCTGCCATATCCGATTTTCCCATACCAAAATCTGCACGACAAGTAAGGAGATTCCTTGGTATGGCTGGCTGGTATAGGAGGTTCGTGAAGGATTTCTCAACCTTAGCGTCCCCTATATCAGACACCCTCAAGAAAGGTGTGAAATTCTGCTTTGGTAAAGAAGCTATAGATGCCTTTAACGCTATCAAGACCAAGTTGACTTCAGCTCCCGTTTTAGTCAACCCTGACTTCAACAAAGAATTTATAATTCTGTGTGATGCATCCGCTACCGGAATCGGATGTGTGTTGTGTCAGGAAGATGAGGAGGGAGTTGAACGTCCAATTTATTTCTATTCGCACAAATTAAATCCGGCTCAACGTAACTATACAGTTACTGAACGCGAGTGCTTAGCAGCTGTCAGAGGTGTAAAAAAGTTTAGACCATACGTGGAAGGCCACAAGTTTAGAATCATCACGGACCACGCAAGCCTCAAGTGGCTAATGAGCCTAAAGGATCCTACCGACAGGTTGGCGCGCTGGAGCCTTAGGTTACAGGGATACACCTTTGATATCGAGCACCGTAAGGGCAACCAACACGTAGTACCTGATGCGCTTTCGCGTGTGCATGAAGTTGACGCTTTGGAGCTTGGCAACTCGATATCAAAGGACTCTTCCGACGTCCTTCACATAGATCTTGCCGATTCGAGCTTCCAGTCCGAACAATACCGCAAGATTATTGAACACGTCGTAGAACAACAAGAACAGCTACCTGACCTTCAAGTCTCGAACAATTTCGTGTACAAGAAGGTCAGACACTGTACAGGTAATCCCTTAGACGACGACCTAGCCTGGAAACTGTGGGTTCCAAGCGCGTTGACCGGCCGGCTGATCTTGTTGGCTCATCGCCCTCCGAGAGCTTCGCATGGTGGTATCGCTAAGACATTATATCGCTTACGTCAACAATTTTACTGGCCAAACATGGCTTCGCAGGTAAAGGCATTTGTAAGCAACTGCGAAATCTGTAAAACTACGAAAGCACCAAATTTTACTCTGAGAGGTGAGATGGGTAAGGCCTTTGTTGTGGACCGACCTTTTCAACACCTGTACCTTGATTTCCTTGGTCCGTATCCGCGTTCGAGGTCCGGGAATACACAAATAGTAATTGCACTGGATCAGCTGACAAAATTCACTTTCATCAAACCTCTGAAAAGAGCTACTGCGGATGCGGTGTTAAAATTTCTGCGAGATGACATTTTCTTTGTTTTTGGGGTACCCGAAAGTATCCTGTCCGATAATGGCACCCAATTTGTCAGCAAGGAATTTACTCGAATGGTTGAAGTTTTTGGCACCAAGCACTACCGAACTGCCATTTATTCCCCGCAGGCGAACGCAAGTGAGCGGGTGAATAGATCCATCCTTGCTTCAATTCGAGCTTATGTCAATCCAAAACAGACAAATTGGGATGCTAATTTGTCGTCGATAAATTGCGCCCTTCGAACTGCTGTTCACTCCGCCATTGGAATGTCGCCCTACGAAGCTCTCTTTGGCCAACGCATGATTGAGCACGGGGACGATTACAAACTTTTGAAAGAGCTAAACGCCTTAAATAATTCGGAGTTGCGATGGCTTAGTAAGCCAGAAAAAATGAATATGATACATTCCTATATTAAAGATTCGTTAGAGAAGGCACACAGTCAGTATGAAAAATCCTACAACTTGCGCAGCAGGATAATTTCTTACGAGGCAGGCGAAGACGTATATAAGAGGAATTTTGTTGCGAGCGATGCATCTAAACACATAAACGCAAAGCTGTGTCCCAAATTCGTAAAGGTCAAAGTAACCAAGGCAATAGGTAACAATCTGTATCGTGTTAAAAATGAAAATGGAACAGAAGTGGTTGTTCACTCAAAAGATCTAAAACGATAAATACCCTCTTGACTCTGTCGACAATATAGTGGCTAGCTCAGCGTGTGCATGAGACTAACTACCAACAGAAAAAAAAAAGTTCTATACCTACCTTTCATATTTCCTACGTTTATACTAAGGAAAGAACAAGACAATGGGTTTCGTTCTTATCCATGTCCTTCAGGCAAGTTCAATACATGGATAAGTTTTGTAAGAAACCCTTCCCAAGTTCTGAACCTTGATCGCGAGCTGCCATGATCGTAAGCTTATACACAGCACACTATAAAGATAAGACACAAACCGAAGCCAAAGAAGCACTTTTGTTTGAGATATAGGAAATTTTTCTGTGTTTCTCTTTTCCTATAAAGAAGGCGTTTCTAAGCTTAGTAACGCCCATCTAGAAGAGAAACTTGCATGCAAGGTATATTGGAGCGGCTTCAAAGGCTATAAGTGGGGTAAGACGAGGCTTCTAAGCGCACTACCAGCGTATATAAAAAAAAGAGTACCGCCGAATACCGCGAAAAACAACAGCAAAATCGTATGGTTTAACCCGAAAAGCCTTGAAACCAAATCACGCGACGCAGTGGAAAATTACCGGGATAACTCTATCGGTACCATAGATCAAGAGTAAAGCGAACCTTCATGGTGCATCAAACGAGATCAGAGGGCAGTCGGTTCTTGGACCTAAGGTCGTGTGGTCACTTATTTAAATTCGGGCAATGACAGAAAAGTTTCGGACACGCGCGATGTAAGGCATAACAAAAAAAGCCAAAAGTAAAGTTCGTCGCGTTTAAATCTACAATATGGATAGAATTCCGCATATATCGATAGAACTCAAACTCGTGGAACACCTGAATTTCTACCCGAAAAAGACAAATAAAAAACTATTATGTGCCCTAAGAAGTTCTAAAAATAAATTCCAAAACGTGCAACCGTGACCACGAATACAAATAGCTATGTGTGATGTGCCTACAGAAAAAAAGCAATAACTAATAAGACACAATTTGCTCCGGATCCTCTGCTAAAATATTAATTAATCAAAAAAAAAGTGACATAATATTTTCTAAAAGACCCTATAAAGAACCTATAAAGACCCTATCAAGAAAAAAAAATAACTCCATATTAAAGTCCCGACCATCATATCTACCATACCAATATGATGCTAAAAGTGATTGCTCCAATTTAATTGCACAATCAAATTTACGAACTCACGCCTCTTTATCCGCACGCCTCTTCATCCGCTCAGCCTATCAAGCAGCGCCTCGTCAAGCCATCGTCAGCTTAGCAATTCTCAGCGAAGGGAGAGCTCGAAGAGCGACTTGTTACATACATCCCACCAGGAAGCTGCTCAACGATCACCGAAGTCTCCAAACGCCACCCACGGATTTAATTCATGTTTTTTTATTCCATTTTGTGAAGAGATATACTAAAATTTATTAGTTCTCTTAATTATTTCGGTATCTTTTTTTTTTGCGTTAGATTAAAGTACACTTCCTACCGTATATTACCGTATGTAGCCTACCCTAGAAAAAAAAGATAATAATAATTAGCCAAAGGAGTTCCGCTAATTTTAATAATATTCAATATTTCCCCCTCCCCCTCCTTCTTCACCTGATCGTTTTGCCCGCAAAGTATCCATTCTTGAAATTGCCGAGCTATTTTTTTTAAAATCTTAAAATTAATCGATGAAAGAGCGATTACCTAAATCTTAAATCTAAAGTCCGCGACTAGAAACTATACATATGCATGTGAAATATTATAAACATTTTGTGTTTGTGATCCTATTTGGGATAAACCGAGGAGAAACTGTGCACAGGATTCGCCGAGGTAATGGTTGTACCTTAAATCAACCGCAATGGTGAGTTTTTTTTTTTATAATTTCTTTCCTATATTTCATATGTTATAATGTGTATAGTGTTTAATAAGTATGTGCTTAAACCATAATTTTCGGGTGCTTACTAGAGGTTTAAATTTTCAAAATATAAATTATTTTGTTCGGTAAAACACATTTAAAACTAAACATTTAAATCGAACTTATAGTATAAAAAAATATACGACAAGGTAATTATTGTCTACTCAAATCTACCGAATTAATTTAGTCTATCCATCAGGGCTCACATAAGTACGCCATCGGTGCGATTTTGTTTTTTTGGTTTAATTTTCCTACTTAAATATTGCCATGGGACTTGGAACATTTTTTATGTACGACAATTATCTGCGAAACGATTACATCTATTTAGCCCCCTTAATCCCTACTCCCATATCCATGCATTAGATAAATATGAAGTTTTGGCTACGTTTAACTAGTATTGTTAATAGATTTTTTTTTGGTAATTTACGAATTAATTGTAAAAGATCGATTGAATAACGTGTAAATTTTAAATTCAAAAAGGAACTATTTATCGTTATTAATTAATTAATTAATTTGTACTTGATTTCATACTTTAACATAGAATAGTTAGTTGAACGGAATTTTTTTTTCAATAAATATTTTGTTTGTTTTTTTTGGATGATGTTTATCCAACTGCAAAGAACCTGTGTTGTGCATTTCTTTTGGTTTCGGTTTGATGCTTAGATTCTTTTTTGTTATTCTCGATTTGGTTTGCGGTGTTTCTTCTTCCCTGAGATGCTGGTTTTAAAATTGGGATGAAGTAATAAATTTCAGGATGGAATGTGGTGTGTGAGTACGGAAGATTACCGCTATATGTCGCTCTAAGGAGATTCTTATCTTCGTAACGCAAGGAAGGGGTTACTACGTGAAATGAGACAGTAGTAGCCAAGGTGTTTCCTAATGGTAACTTAGGATACAAAGGGGTGGGTACTCTCAGAGAGCTTCTTCATCTGTGCTCTCCTGACAACAAGGTTATAATCGACGGGATCGATTATGCGATTCATACATTTCGGGTCCTTAATTTTTTTTGAGATTATCGTTTGACCAGATGTCATCTCGGGTCATGGTTTTTTTTTTCGCTAGTTTTTTTTTGTACATTAGGCCTGAAACAACTCGTAACACCGTCCTTTATTTTTGCAGCAAGAACCCCCCCACCGACGAGCTAGGTTGAGCTAAATGCAAGCAGGCCTGCAGCTGCGTAAAATGAAGGACACCCCTAGTGCATGTCTGCCTGGATGGGCTGAAGTATCCTGTCAGCTTCAGTTCTAAAGGTGGACCAAAATGCCTAGGGTGGGAAAGTATAGGAGATGTTTCTTTGAATTGGTTTCAATGAGCATCTTAATTTTCCAGCTACTCCAACACCAATAAAAAAAAGGGTAGAATTCGTTACACCGGGCTGGTAACTCCGATCCTACATGTTGTATCACAATGGACCTCCTTTGGTCTAAGTGTGTCCCTGCCCAGCGGGGACAGCCACCTTAATATCCCTACCTACTCGTTTTTGATACCCAGCGTCATTTTGTTATAAAGTTTAAGTGTAATAGTAAAAGTGTCATAAAACGGAAGCCCATCAAATCATAAAAACAATTCAGATGCTATAGTATAAGTCAGCTACTTGACTGACGTATACACTTTACTGTTTACTGGATTGGCGATGCGAATAAAGTTGAAATGCTCTGAAAATAAAACCCAATATGAATTGCTGTTGCCAACTTAAAAGATACATTGCCATAAACAACAATACCAAGGGGCAGTGTTTCAATTCATTCATCAAATCACAATCGTGCCCTCGTGAACTCACGATATCAAACATCACAATCGTTAATCACAGCAGACAATTCAGTGATAAACTCACATTCTGTGCTCAAATCAGCTCCTCGCATCCACTTACACTCACGCGAATGCGTAATGCAATTCCTCATAGCTATCTCTTCTGGCGTATTTTTTTCAACACCGAATCGTGAAACTGGTGTGGAATACAGAAAAAATATGTTCTTTTCTCGTACACCTGAACGGAATCGTGCTCATGTAAATGTTCTTTTGAACTCCGAATTAGTTCGGTGTAGAGACGCCGAACTCGAATTTTCGCCAGCGTCATTATTGACGGTGAAGGCTGGGTGTAGCTTTTCACGTCACACAATTGTCACTAGCACCGAGTATTATTTGACAGCTCGGTGTAGCAGTTCGGTGTTCAAAAGATTCAAAAGAATACGCCATCAGTTTATACTCCCTTATTTAGCTACGTTTTCCTTCTTCTGATACATTTATGGCGTATTCTTTTCAACACCGAATCGTGAAACAAGTAAGGAATACAGAAAAAAATTGTTCTTTTCACGTACACCTGAACGGAATAGTGCTCATGTAAATGTTCTTTTGAGCTTCGAATTAATTCGGTGTCAACACCGAACTCGAAATTTCGCCACCGTAGTATTTGACGGTGGAGGCTGGGTGAAGCTTTGGTTGCGTGTGTGTGAAGTGACGTTTCGACTGATTTTTCATTCGTGAATTTTTTTTCAACGCGCCTGATATTGTATGAAATCAATAAAAAATAACTTAATATCTCAAACCCAAAGCGCTCAAAATTAATTTTTATTAAAAAGGACAAAAAACCGACGGGAACAAAATCACTCTGCGAAATGAAAAAAAAGTAAACAAAATGAAGGGTGCGTTTTTTTATTCATTCCGTAGAAGGAATGAAAAATGTTGGAATATTCCGAATGTTCTAGTTCGTACTACCTCGGAAGGTAATATGAATAGAATGTATTCCGAATATTCAGAACGAATAAAGAAACGCAAAATGGAATGATCGCAATATTCCGAATAAATAAAAAACCGCAGAAACTTCGGCTGGAATAGTTGAACGAATAAAGAAACGCACCCGAAGTCAAATCAATTTGACACTTAACGTGATGACTGAACCGGTGCAGTATTTGCCGTTCTGTACACAATGAAACCGAGTGTACACCACGCTGGAATTGTCGCGAACACCGAGTATTATTTGACAGATTGGTGTAGCAGTTTGGTGTTCAAAAGAATACGCCATTAGAGTTATTTGGGGTGGAAATGCGCAGTGGGCAAGACTACGCAGTGCTATTTTCTCCGTTTTTTAGAAAATTTAAGAAAGTCTTTAAAGGCACACCTTAGTGCTTTATATACAGATACCCAAAAACCAAGCTTTGGAGAATCTAACAACAACGCCTAATGCTAAGTTTCCACTTGTCGATTTATTGACAAAATTTTACAGTTCTCCTCTTTGTCAATTAAAGACACAATTGGCAAAGCGTTAAAGCCAATTATATGTCAATTCAAAGAAACTCTTTTTCTACTTGACAGTTTCTCAATATAACCTTACATTGCGTCGTTTGTCAATTACAAATCGACAAGTGGAAACTTAGCAATAAGTAAGAAAACAAAAAGAAAGGAACAACATTTTTTTTTTTTTTTAATTGAAAAACTTTTTGTTGAACTTTCCATTTATGAATAAACTTCATATATCTTAATTTAGTTTGAAAAAAAAAAAATTTAAGTTCCTTATAATTGAAATGTTTTAAGCTTTTGAAATGAGAAAAAAGACTAGTGGGAGGACTACAATGCGCTTAGGCGAATAGTTGGACCCCATCCCATTAGACAATTGGTTAAGAATCTTCTTCCTTAAAAAAAAGGCTTAGCATTAACCCTTTTTCAATAACATCGTTTTTTTCATTAATATTTCTTATCAGAAGTGGTATACACGTATTCTCATATTAAAAATTTGGTTCATTTTTGAAGCGCCCCAAAAGTAGGCGTGACAAAAATTTATTATTTCTGTTGATAACTCACGCACGTTATTTGAACATTTTATTGTGCAAATTTTTGGATTTAAAGCAAATGTATAAAATAAAAACCGTTTATTAGAATGCAAACTAAATATGACCACGCACACACGGAGGCGGTTTTTGCTTTTTTTTAAAATGCCAATCACCAAACTACAAACAAGGCTCTGCTAGCAAAAATCTGTGAAGAAGTCGGCCTGGAATATCATAGGGCAACGGCAGGAAGAAGGACTTGTTCAGCATTGTGCAGAAAATTTAATTACCTATTTACAGCATAGCATTGTCATAGAACTTCCATAAACGAAATGATTTTTTCTTTCTTTTCTTATTATACCTACCTACCTTTAGTTCAAGCAGAAAGCTTGCCGTGAAGAAAGGAAAAAATGATTAAGAAAATGAGAAGTAAGAGGGAAATTCTCAACTGCCATTCAGTCTCAAAATAAATAGCTTTAAATTGAAATATTGATCTTGGCTTTGGCCTCTATGGCGCCCATCGCAAGTCAAAAATCGACTAATTTGCGTTTCTGAAAAGTGCTAATCATGCACGGAGCCACAAATGTATTAAATTCATTGCAAATCAGAGCAATAAAATTAATTTCAACTTTTTACATTAAAGAATACAATATTCGCGTTTATGTAGCCATCACGCTTTAAACTGCACCCAAGATATTATTCTTCTATTTTTTTTTCGTCCTCGTTTAACCCTAAACAAAATAGTCAGTACAATAACCAACAGCGCGTATAGTAACTCTCACCGCTCTGGCAAAAATCTTTGAAAGGTCAAAAGAAATGTACAGAGATGAGAGATAAACCGCGCCTTCTCTTTATATATGAAAGTAATAATTTTTCACCCCCCACAGGTAGCACCGTCGGTCGGTCGCGTCACCTTGATTATAGACTGTGCTCGTCCTTTGTCGCCTAATTTGAAAGAACATTAATTTGTGAAAAGTTTCGCCTCCAAACCGCCAGTATGATGTTAATTAAAAAATAATGGCTGGTGACACTCAAAAAGGAATGATTAAGTTCACGAATTTACAGGATGAAAAATGATCTTGTCGGGATGATTAGGATGAGACGAATTTCAATAAAGTTCATTTTCCAACGTACAGAATATGAGGGCAAACTTTTTTTTTGGGGTTATATAACCAGAGTGACCTTAAGATAAACTTTGGGGCTTCTAAAATTAGAAAATCTATCCCGTATTATACTTGGCCCAAAGGAAAATTATTTTGTTATAATAATTAAAAACTAAAATGGGTTGTTGATTGTCAAAAACAAGTCATTAAATTGTGTCGAAATAGCAGAAAAATTAAGTTTGACTCAGGAAATGACTGCTGAGCTGATTGGGAAATAAAACTTGAAGACACTTCTTAGAACTTGTCAGACTTTTCTAAACATCGGCAAGAAAACTTCCTCGCCGAGTAATTTAAAATAGCTTGGCAGTGAGTTCGATGCTGTAACTGAAAAAAAAACTTAGCGTACCTTCGAGAATGAATGTTCGTTGGAGTTCTTCTAGATCATTCATAGTCAATCATAGTCAAATCATCTGAAGATACAGCTCTCTCTCTTAAATCGTTAAGAAAGTGTTTTTAAAAACAGACAAAAGAATTTGACCAGTATAAGATTTGGATGATATAATGAACTATCAACATGAATTGTTAAACAACAGCGTTTATAAGACTTGCAACAAGAAACTTTATATGAGCTACAGCTTCAGTAAGGCTTACAAAATATTCAATTCAATTCAATTCAATTCAATTCAAAAAACTTTTTATTTTCATTTCGATAAGTTTTACAAAAAGAAGTTTACAAAAAGTAGTATACAACATGGCTTAGAGCCGTCTGCCGTTGAATGATAGGACCGAGAAAGTTAATTCATAATTAGTGCTTATATTAGGTTTATTTTTTTTTTTTTTTTATTAATTCAATTTGCAATACAAAAGAAAAGATTGTGACTTCTTTGTCATCTATACTTATGGGCTTTTGGTTTAGCTTAAAACGGAACAGAAGGGATTTCTTCGTGGATAGATCTGATTTTGTTTTGCTGATTTAGCTCACGGAGACTGATACAAATTACGAAAAGCAATTGCTTCTTTTAGATAGCATGTAAGTATCTTCCAACCAAATCCGCCGTTTAGTAAGGAGCGACATTCCTGGATCGAGAGAAAACTCTTGGCAAAAAATAATCTTCGGATCTCTTGAAGGATAGGACATAAAGCTAAGAAATGGAAGGTGTCTTCGTTCTGATTGAGGTTACAGAGGTTACAAAGCGGGTTTAAGTCATTTCGGTATGGTCTGAAGTTAAGATCAAGCATTTCAGTGCGTGCCTTAAATACTAAACTAATTTCGGACGCGTTCAGCTTATCACAAAAATAGTTGGCGGTGTGTAAATCGTGAGTGAGGCTTTTGTAAAGTTCTCTTGTAAGTGATGTTCTCGCTCTGCACAAGGACTGCTGATAGAGCTTTTCGTCAATGGCTGCCAGGCAGTCATAGAATATACTTCGCCATTCGTGGCAATTTCTCTCGTCAAGATTTAATTGACAATTATGGTTACCAGCAAGCTCACGCCATTCCTTAAAAGGTGAAAAGCCCCCTTCTAGTGCAACCAAAAGAACTCTACGTTGCAAGTTATTCACAGATCTTATAATAACTTTGGACAAATAGTCGGCACTTGATTTGGCATTTCTTACAAAAACTGGAGATAAACCTGTTTCAATGTCTACTGCGTAGTTTGGCGATGATCGAGGGAGCCTGAAAATCCTTTTTACGAAGAAACGTTGGATAGCTTCAACCTCGTCGAGCTTTCGGTGACCATAGACTTCACTTGCATACCGAAAACAGGTGTTAACTACCGCCTCAAAAACCCTGCATTTAGACCGCAAGTCAACATCTTTGTTGGAGAAAAACCTGTTCCACATAGAATTGATCGCAGTTTTAGCTGCCACCGATCTTTCTTTAATGTAAGGACGAAGGTCTAAATTGAATTTCAGGCGGAAGCCTAGATATTTGAATTCATTCACAATTTCAATGTTGTCGTTGTCCAAGGTCCACCTTTCGCTCCTACTCAATTTGTGGTGATGTTTAAAAATCATAATTTTAGATTTTAAAACATTAATTTTTAGGTCCCAAAGATCACAATAATCTTTCAGCTTATTGATGACAAGCTGAAGAGTAAGAGGGTTGTCTGATAAGACAACAAGATCATCGGCATATAGAAGTACCTTTATTAGAGTATCTCCAAATCTTACTCCACCTGGCAAGAAATTTATTACATCATCGATAAACAAAGCAAACAGCAGGGGACTCAAAATACAGCCTTGTGGGACTCCAGAGTTTGTTAGAAATTCCGAAGATTTCTTACTTCCATCCCAAACTGAGGCAGAATTGTTAGCCAACAGTTTTTCATATAATCTTATAAATTTGGAGGATATACCTAGGTTTGACAATTTATAAAGAAGCAGATTTCTATTTACTGTGTCAAAAGCTGCTTTCAGGTCGACGAAAAAGGAGTAAAGTTTCTTTTTCTTCCCAATAAAATGACTCGCAATAGTCGTTAGGGTGAAAATTTGGTCAATTGTTGACAGGCCTGGACGAAAACCTGCTTGAAAAGCACTGAGTGCATTATTTGATTCAACCCAGCTTACAAGCCTGTGGTAAAGCATTTGAGTAAATATCTTCCTGAGTAAGCTAAGGACTGAAATACCCCTGTAATTTTCCGGGTCACCTTTTTTAAAAATACCAAACATTTTTGAGCACAAGAAGCTCCCGGGAACTATTTCATCTTTAAGAATCTTATTACAGAGCTCCAAGAGGTAGCTGAGGAATTCAGCGGTCGCATTCTTGAAAAACTCTGCAGGGATTCCGTCAGGTCCAGGCGACTTTGAATTTTTCATTTTTTTTAATGCTGTTAATAACTCGGACATTACAAAAGCGTCATCTAGTTCGGGAACAACACAGTTTGGTAGCGCAAAACTTATGTGTTTTTGGCTGGGGTCTGAAGTCAATAGGTTCTTAAAGTGTGAAGCAAGGAGATCTACGCACACTACCGAAGAAGTTTTATTTTCAAGGCCGGCAACAGAACGAACGGTCTTCCAGAACGTTTTGGAGTCCTTACACAGCAGAAGCTCCGAGGCAGACCTTTTGAGACACATAGCTTTTTTGCATTGGCAAACTTCTTTGTATACCCTGTTTGATAGTACATAAAGATTTTTAAACCATCTGTTATTTGTTTTCCTAAAGAGGTTTAAGAAAGCAAACGATTTTTTCCGAAGTTTGATACATTCAGCATCATACCACACAGCCTTTGTTATACTTGAACGCGGCGCCGAGCTAGGGATTGCTGAGTCTTTTATTACATTAAAAACAGCGTTTACAGTAACCTCGATATTACCGGAGGAAACCGCCGGTAGAAATATTGAGGACTTACAAAATATTGAGGACTAATTATTCCTCATAGAAAGTTCTTTGGTCCAAGCATACCTATTGAATCAAAAACTGAAAAAGCATTAAGCAGAGACGCTTTTGGAAAGACATGGGGTTTATCCCCGAAAAGGATCTATGGGTCGTTACGAATATTGTAAGACGCACTCCCCTCTCATACGCACTTGTTGTTTGGTGGAACAGGCTTTTGCAGATATATTTTTAAACCCCTGTTGCCAAAGTCCAAAGAACGACTTGGTTTGGCTGCGTAGGGGCCTTTCCTAGCACGCCGTGCTCTGCTCTAGATGCTCTGATAACCCCCCCACCCATCGGCATATCATGGGGTGTACGGTAAAAACCATCTTTCGCCTTTTAGTACTATGCGCATTGGAATTTTGCAGAAATTGGGAGAGAATGGTCCTTCGAGCCCATGTTTTAAGGAAAGGCCCTCTGACGCAATGACACCAGAAATCCTGTTGCGACGAAACTACCATGTCGACTTTCCTTCGATAATAGGATGGCTTTGGCCAGGCTTTGAGCATGTGATGTGTTTGCAGTAATAGCAAAGCTGCACTGCGGGTTCCAATCCTCTAACCTCGTCCAACTGTACAAACTGGTAGCTTTTGCTGCCGGAATACCCTACCCAACCTAATCTACTCTACCTCGTCTAATAAAGTATCTACTCGAAATTAAACTTTCGCTGAAGCTATGAATCTTGTCGCAGGTCACACTGGCTTGACATCTCTAAGGATTTTGCTAGATAAGGTTCAAAGGAGGTTTTCTCACTGCACGAACCATCGCTGAGTCTGCCGGTATTTTTGTCACGTCTGCCATTTATTGGGCTTGGGTTTCTCAGGAGCACAGGGCTATACTACATCTGAATATGTGCAAGAGTTAAGATGTAGATTGACCGCAGACTTCTTGTAGGCATTCTTACGGGCGGCCAAGTTTTTGCTAAAAATTTGAATTGGTTAGGCTTGATCAAAACCACCACCTTTCCTGCCTGTGGAGGCGGTACAGTCCGTGGTGGATCTGGGCTTTAGCCAATAAGCTTCTTCAGCCAGCTCTATCTTTTGCTAGCCGTCTCCAGTTTCGAAAATGGCTATGGTCCCCTTCCATTCG
Source organism: Neoascia interrupta (assembly GCA_947623515.1). Lineage (NCBI taxonomy): Eukaryota > Metazoa > Arthropoda > Insecta > Diptera > Syrphidae > Neoascia > Neoascia interrupta. The sequence continues at coordinate 11,422,804 of OX392462.1, forward strand.
CGTGTCCCACCTGAGTCTCGGTGCTCTTCTACTGCGCCTTCCCTGCGAGGTGGATTCGAAGATTTTCCTGGCCGTAGCGATGGTGTCCATCCGCTCTAGATAACCCAGCCATCGTAGCCGTTGTACCTTGATTCTTGTGGCTAGGTCGGCGGTGTCGCTGTACAGCCCGATGTTATATCTCCTTCTCCATTCGTGTATGCAGACGGGATCCTAAATCGTTCGAAGAATTTTCTTCTCGAAGCGGCCTAAAGTGTTTTCACCCGCCTTTGACAGGGTCCATGCTTCTGCACGGTAAAGCAGGACTGGGATGATGCGGGTCTTATACATGGACACTTTATAGTTGCTCGAGAGAGGGCTATGTTACTCGCAACCTAATTAGGTAACAGCAATTGGCAAAGGATATCCTTCGTTTGATTTCAGCGCTGGTGTCATTGTCTGAATTGATTATGATCTGGTCCCTAACTACCTTAAAGTTCCGATTCTCACGAAGGCTTCACTGACATCACGCTTTTTTCTCCGATTATGTCAATGCGTCGTCTGCAAATGCGAGTAGTTGAACGAACTTTTGAAAGATTGTACCTCTGGTGTTGACGCTGCAGTTCTACACATTTCTCTCAAGTATGATGTTAAGGAAGTCACATGAAAGCGCATCCTTTATTGACATTAAGGGGGTCGGTGAAGTCTTTACCGAACTTGACGGAACAGCGTAAGCTTTTCCTGCAGAGACTGACGAGTTTGGTATGGATGCCAAAACTAGACATCGATAGCGGCCTTGAAATCGACGGAAAGGCGATCGATTAGTATCGATTTGGAATTCCTGGGTTTCCTCCAAGATCTGCCGCAGGGTGAATATTTTTCGCAGTGTGCAAAACTATAGAAACTATTTAATTTAAGAAATCTTAATAAAAATACTCAAACAACCAGAGCACCAAAAGTTTTCAACCTTGAAAAGGTAAAAGGAGGTTACCTATCGCCCGCATACAAAATTTTTATAGAAGCTCTGGAACACCGGACCAGAACCATATTGTGTTTCTTCCACTTTGGTTAAATTTCGTTTTTCTCCTTAAGCACTCGAGGGACATTCAGTGTGCCACTTTATCAGTTTGTCACATGATTTATTGTACTGTCCTCCAATTCCACGGGGCATACTCCTCACCGTTATTTTTTTTTCCTAACACTGCTTCTTTTCTTCCTTTTCACAAGTAAATTGTGTTCCCCGTATAACTCCCGCAAGCCACGCAATAATGAAGAAGACAAAATACCTGTCCAAAAGAGAAAATATTATCCTCACCATCCGAGCACTATCCACACCCATTAGGCACAAAGCCATAAATTGCCCAATAAAGCCGAATCTGGACCAAAATGATGTCGGCATAGCACAAAAGGCACACACATAATACATGCATGCTATAACGGTTTTGTGTGGTTTATGTGGTATGAAACACTTCCTTATCCCATTAGGTGGGCGCAAAGAAACCTCAGCTTTGCCATAGAAATTAGCATAATACACATTTAGAGCCGCAAACAGCTCACAGGGATTACAAACTGGTCCTTTGCGTGGCGTTGAAAGACGGAAGTCATCCCGAATAGAAATATCCCCAAGGTCAATTTACGTCTGCCGGCGCACGGTGCTGGTTTATGGGGCCCCTTCCCAGCCATCACGGTTATATATTAAAACTTTCTCTTCTCAGAATGAGGTTTTGCTTTTACTGTTTGACTTTTATTTTAGACTGTCATACAACGAATTCTGCTGGCGGCTATAAGTTCGTCCCCAAGGACTTTAAATCGATCCCCTTGAAAGTGGGAGTGTCCCCATCGCTTTGGCTCTTAATGTCGACTTTATGAGCATTTTTTCGGTTTATTACAATGAAATTTTCGCACTTCTTTTTCAATCAGGGAACAAAGATGTGTCCTTAGTCATTCGCAATGAGTAGGCTTGGTCATGCGTGTTTCGTAGGTAAGCTGTATACATAGTTCCTTTATCATTTTCAGAGGGCCAAATTAATTTTGAATAGATAGATGCTTCGGTATTCTTTTCTGGGAAAAAAGCAAAGGAGGATTCTATTTCTGTGCTGCCATAAAGGCTTTATGCGGTTGGATTAACCAGAACCAGGATTTGCGTTATCCTCTTTGGACTCAATGGATGAATAGCCAATCTTTCCTTAGGGGAGCATACATGGAGTCAAGGGCTGATGTTTGGTGAATGGCATTGTCCTTGGTGGCCTTTTCAGATACCATATGATTGGATAAATCCTGTAATTTGTAGAACCGTAATGCAGTCGTAGATTGACAGGCTTTCGTTTTCATTTCTGACGAAGGAAAATATTAATAAATGGACAAAGGGTGCGTTATTGAAAGCGGGTAGTTTTAAACCAAAATTTCCAGACAGAAAATGCTTTTATGTATCCAATCTTTTTCATCGAAATAAGGTCTGTTGCTGGCCTTACGAAAATTATTAAGTTATTTATAGACTCCTGCTTTCAGTGTAATGATGAAGCCATAATATGATTAAGAAAAATTATGCCTAAATGGCGTATTCGTTTAAGAAATTAATCGTGTTCGATCCGTTCGAATGAAAGTTTCTTATGAACCCGCCTCCACGAGGGTCTGACAAACTGTAGACAAACATAAAGCGTTGGACATAAAGCGCAAAAAAACCTATTAATATTCTGGTGGTCTCATCGAAGAGTTACCTATAAGTGAAATTTAATGTACACCCTAATATATCTGGTAAAGCTCTTTCCTGTTTATAGCCTTTAAGCCCCTTCACTCCTTACAAGACGGGGTCGCGTAGTCTGTCCAGCACAAAAATTAAGCTCCAGCTAAAAATTTAATTTGCCCTTAAAAATTTGTGACACACGTACGGACGAACGAACATGGCTTATTCGACCCACTATTCAGAGTCAAACCATATAACGTAGATACCTAAAGCCTAAAGCCGTAAGTATTAACAAAGAGAATCAATTGAAAATTGTTAATCGCTTAAATGACTACAAAAGCCTTATGCCCTTAAATAAAATTGCATTGTTGCACCTCACATTTTTGCACTGCCATGTTAAGTAGATTACATACTTTCATGAACTCTCACTACACTGATAATGGACATTCAAAAGTAAAAATGTGCAACATCCTTCCGGCTATGTCATTCGGATGAGCCACATAATTAAAATTGTACGATATCAAAGAATATTGTATTCCCTTATTAGGTTTATTTTATATTTATATGTAATTAATTCCAGTTCGTGGTCGGAAATTGGAAACTGGATCATAGCAGAGGCATGTAAAAACTACAGGAAGCGACAAACGTGCTTCGGTAAACAGTTATTTTTAATTAATACTATAAAAAATATATTGACCCATTGTTTTCTTGTTTGTAAAATATAAAAAATAAATGAACTCTTTTGGCCCTTGTTTGCAGATAATTTATTCATGCGGTTTTTCCGAATGTTTAAAAGAATCTCGGAAATCTGTTACAGAAATTAACTGGGAAAACAACTTAAATGAAAATAAGAGAACATTTTCATTGCTTAAAATGTATCGTTTTTGGGTAGGAAGTATTAAAGCGAACACAACATGATTTTGAAAATATCGGAACAGCAACATTTTGAACACAGTGCGAAGATGTTATAGAAATGTTTTACACCCTATTTGCCTACGCGATGGCTCACGTCGTCATCACAGTTTGCATCGCTATTGAGCTAGGATTCCGGGCCATTCACGTTACCATTGCGGGCACTAAGCCGTGATTAATATTAATCTTCATTAAATATTCTACAAATTACGCGATTAATCATACAAATTTTAATCCTCTCATAAATCTCATTTACCCTTTTCACAAACCACTTTCAACCCTTTTCGAAAACCTTTGTAACAGATTGAGAATCGAAAAGGGATGGATCTGTCAGAATCGCGATTTCTATTGGAATATTTACAGCGGAAATGTTTTTCGCTCCTGAAAAATTACATCGGCACTCTCTTTGAGAGCCAAAATGACAGAAAAAGAGTGCGCATGTCAAACTTGATCCTTTATTTGGTCGGTGGAACCACTTTAAGATTTATTTTTAATCGCCTTTCGCCAATACTCGTTTTATTGCCAGTGGAAACAGGGTATTAAGCTCTTAAACATACTTTTCAGACTTGGGAAGCATATTTCCATTTAATGTAATATCTGATGGAATTGTCTCGAGTGGATCAGAGAATGGGGAACACAGATACCTACTTCGACTTCTTCTCACTATACCTTTTCCCCACCAAACAGTGATGCATATATCAAGAGCACGGAATGTATGATCTTCACTTATGATGGCTCGATCGTCAGCGAAGACTAAATAATGTGCTTAAGGGCCCGTCAGTTTGCCCGTACTGGCCCTAAGATGTCCATATTATCTTTTGCAGCCGACTCTCCATCTCAAGTACCCCCCTCGAGGATCTTCATTGTGTGTGGCATTAGCTTTATACAGCTTTGTGTTTCAACTTTTCCTTTATAAAAGGAAGATGATGACCTTCCCTCCACTGATTCCCTCACCTCTTATCTGGGCTTGCTGCCTTCCATCTTTTTCCAGAACTCTGAGGGTATCTGATCTGGCAATGGCTTCTTGTTTTTTTGTAGTACTTAACCGCCTTCCCAGCCTCTTCGGCTGTGATGTTGGATACTTCTTCCAAACAAAGAGTGCTGCCATCTTGAATGCCTTTTGCTTTTAACTAATTTTACACCTCATCTGATCACCAGCATGTTGCTTTGACCTATTTCTAGTGGCTCTTTAAAGTTTCTAGCAATGATTCGGCCATCTCTTCTATCTATCCTATCATGCGTGCTCTGCACTCTATGTCTCCATTTTCGTCAATGATTTGAAAGAGGTATTTTTCCAATGTGTTTAAAAATGTTCACATTTTTCCTTAACTCTTAATTGTACTAGTCGATTCACCCAGATACCTTTGCTTGCTTAGTTTTCTTCTTTGTCGGTTCCCTAAAAATGACGGTGTTGTGTTGCGATCGCCTCACCCTTTGCAATCGTTGACCTGCGGTTTACGAGAGCTGTTTCCCACCGCTGCTAGAATGGTATTAAGCAAGGAAAGACCTTACAACTGGCAAAAGTTCTAGCATGACTTCGCCAGATGAGTTCCTAGTTCCCTATCCTAGTCCACCATGGCTGTCTTCAAAGTCCTTGTTAGATTTTTCTACATTTTCCGACTACCAACAAACTTACTTTGGGATCTCCTTAACGAGATTATGAAAGTCTATCCAGAATCTTCTTCTCTCTGCTCGCACCCAACTTGCGTGCTTTTTACACCATATCTTTAGTCACCAATTTGATATTTATCACCAGGGCCAATTTGTGTGTTGCATTCTTCACATACAAGAGACTTAAAATTTTTTCTGAATGAGAACAGCACTTTGAGAAGTTTTTCAAGATAAATGTTACTCTCGGAGGATTTGTCAGACCGTCGCGGAGGTAGGTCTGGACTCATAATGCACTTTTTCGGGTGGCATGAATGCCTGGAATTCCTACGAGACTGTTATTATCAAAAACCATAATTTCATCGTAAAAAGGACGAAAAGTTGTGAAGTTAAAATATTTAAGCTTCGCAAAACTATACAAGCTTAGCAAAACCTTTTGTTCTATACAATGGACAAAAACATACGTCAATGCAATAATAGGATTCAGTCAATGCAACTAAGCAATGACAGCTTCTTCAGCTCCACATATCAGATCGCTTTACAAGTACAGCGACTGCATCACATTGTCAATAACCATCAGGTAACACAAGCGGTGGTAACAAAAGGGCAATTCATAGTGGTACTTGGGCTCATAGTACCCTTGGGTTGGGTACCCTCACCTCTACCTAGCTGACAACTGCAGTCTTAGAAGGATTTCAACGATGATGATAGAACTGCGTTTGCCTTATTTCCCTTCACGAGTTTTCATCACGTCAACGATTTTTTTTTTGCTTGTCAATGAACCGGCTTCAAAGCTTTGACATTTATATTTGGTGCTTATATTCAATGCATTGGCAAAATAACAGATGAGCCCAAATAACCAGAAAACACTAAAAGCGTTTATTAATCTGTTTGAAAAATTTTGAAATTTTGTGTGGCTATGCTACAAATACTGTTCCCCTATAGAGGCAACGACAACCCCGGCTCTTAGATCCACCAAATTCCACGGCTGCTTAAGTCTACAATGTCCAAATGTTAATTTTATCAAAGAAGCTCGTGTAACAATGTATTTGTAAGTTACAATGTGGCTTTTTTACCGAAATCGGTTACTCCACCTGCACTTTCCAATCCTTAAGGCTAACTCTCACTTAGGGGCAACCAAAGATCTAAATTTAGTTAAACTCGACGCAAGGGAAAGATACCCTATTTGTCCCTCACACCACACGGGACGTAATTAGTAGTACTCCTATAGTAATTACCATTTTCCTCGTCTCTCCCTTCCCCACTATATCCCAGTGTTCTTCCCAAGGCTGAATTGGTGCGGGCTTATACCGCTTTTGTTACCCTCACCTCTCCACCCCCACGGGATCACCACCTAATAATTCCCACTGGTACGAGGTTATACTGCTTCGGCTACCCCTACCTTCCCCTTAATTCTAACGCGAGTTTGTTGGTGATCTTCGGTAAAGGTTTATACTGTCAACGTTTGCCCTCCCATATCCAAACGGGTAGTCATCATTTAGGTACCGGGCTGGTAACTCCGGCCCTACAAGTGGTATCACAACGGACCTCCTTTGGTCTAAGTGTGTCCCTGCCCAGCGGGGACAGCCACCCAACCTAACCACCTAACCTACAATGTAGCTCGTGTAAACATTCGTCAGTGCATTGGCCAACCGAGTGGCTGAAATGCAAAACTATTGCCAGCTTCATGAACGTCAATTTTGTTTAAATAAATGAACAAATAGAGTGGCACAACAGCTTGAGGTGAACCAAAGCCAACTTCACAACAATGTATGCTGTGTGTGTTAATTGTGCGGACATACAGTGTTTTTCCGAATCCGAACGGCATTTTGAGAAGTTTTTCAAGACATATGATATTCTCGGAGGGCTTGTCAGACCCTCGCGGAGTTAGAGGCCGTGAAAAAGAACAAGGCTTTTTTTCAGGTGACGATGGCAGGATTCGAACTCAGACCTCCGGCGTAGTAAGCACACACACTAACTACTACGCCACGGCACCCCACAAGTTTTTCAAGTCAAGTTTGTTTGCCCTCACGTTAACAAGGGGAGAATTCTGTTGTTCTACATTATCCGGGATAAGGAAGGTCAATAAAGTCGATTCATAAACAGGCTTGTAAAGGCCTTCCTCAACTTCAAGAACGTGCTACACTGCCGACTATAACCGTACAGGAATTCTCTAGTGCATTTTGGAGCTGAAAAGTAAATCTGATGCTGAATGGTTTCAACTGCCGTGAACAAGAGTGTTGTTTAACCGACCTCACTGCAATTTGACGACGAGCCCCAATTGCAAATGAAAGTTTTTGCATGCAGAGGAACCCAAGCTCAGCACTCACAAAGGAATTAACTAATTAATTAATTAATTAATTAATTATTTTGAGTGGATAAAACAGCCCTACTTAATTCTGTTCAGGATGCAGAAACCTTATATACACTACACATGTTTGACACACAAGAGTGTTATCGCCATAGAAACTATACGCGCAAAAGCTTACCCCACTTATTCACAAAGGGTATCAAAAAACTGCCACTGCCTTCAAAAATAAATATAAATTTCAAATAGGTACAATGGCGGCGCAAACGGAAATTAAAATTCATTGAATAATTTGAGTGCCTCAAAGATGTCGTGGGTGGCAGGTGCAAGCACTTGGCCCCCAGTAAACCTTCCTTGCCTTGATTTAACGCTTGAAAGGTTTCAGAGTTACAGGCTTTCCATTCGAAAATAATTGAGAATTTGTAAACATCAAAGGGGGGGTATAGGTATTTCAATATAAACAAATTGAAGAGGCAAATTTGAATAGAATTCGGCACGTCAAATTTTTTTCTTAAAAATTATAATAACAAAAATATAGGATGGAAGGTTTTGGCTTGAGCATAATTGATGTTACTTCGTGTTACAAATTGATCTTCTTTCATATTATAGTAACGAGCTCATATTGGTTTTTCCGTAATCTCATCATTCCTAGGACAATTTTATATCGAAACGATATTCATCGAAAAGGACAAAACAACTGTCAAAAGGTATACATACCTTAGCTACTATGCAAGAATACATTATGGTCAGGCGGCCATCCTAGAATAGCAGGAAACTACTTATCAGAGAATTTGATTTAGGTACTTTGACCTTTTTTATTGGACCGTCACCACTCGTCGAGATGTTATCATTTTCATTTGCCACACTGTCCTTGGCTTTTGTGGAGGTCTACCCCCTGGAGACCCGTTGTGATTTATTGGTCCGTCAAATCGAGATTGCACCCAAAAATGACAGCTCTTTATTTATTCAAATAAATTGTCAACTAATGCCAACGCATTTGCGTCCGGCATGGCCTGGTTTATGGGGGTGTGTGCGGGTGGATTGACCATTTTACGAATCGACCCCTAAAGGTCGGCTGTAACTCATTTTTGGTAATGGCTGGTGCGTACAATGGGTACACTTTGGTCGAACTTTTCCATGTTGAGATACAATAAATAAAATTCGATAGAACGCTTGATTTATAATTCTTGATAAGTTGGATATAACAAGGGGATAGGGATTTCGCATAGCCTTGAGTGTGCATGTTTTTGTGCGCTAAAGCTAAGTCAAGTTTGTTTTGGGTGACATAGTTACGTTTGACATGGTATACATCCTGATGTTTTACTTTTAATAACACTTCTTTTTTTGTGAACTTTTTGACTTTAACATCAGATTACATCGCGTTGCTTAACATTGCTAACAAGCTACCCAAGGGTTATCCTTATCCTTCTGTCAATCGAAATTCAATTCGATGTTAGTTATCGTCGTCAGCGCAGACAGCACTAGCACGTATCGGATGCGGATCCAAGAGTGGAGGGAGTCTGAGTTCTGACATTGTTTGAAATTAACGAGCTGACTATTAGTGGAGGTGGCTTGGTAAAAACAAAAACATGACTTTTTCCCGATGGGATTGTGAAATGTTGATACAATCGATTGATAAAGTTTTTCTTATGTCAATTGGATCTGTACTGAATAAAGAAAAATTTTCTAGTTAGAGATGATTGTAAGCTAGAAAGGAACAACCTGTGGGTATAAATCAAAGGTTTGGAGTTTCTTTTTGTGAGCAGGTTACGTGCTCCAGATTTTGCATTTTAAAAGACTTTACGTTGCTTGTGCAATAAAAAAAATGTCGGTTCTCATCAAAATAAGTAGAACATGAAAATGTATTGCTATTTTTCAATAAGGGCGGGTTGATGTTGGAATTGAATTAAGCCAGCTGTGTACCTATAAGTTACTAATTTTTTGGCAGGCTCGATCATTATGTATGAAATATGACATCGTTTATGTCCCGCATGTGTTTCTTTCGGTTGCACGAGTCCTAGACGTCCAAAGAAGAATATCGGTCGGAGCGTCTGGCGTGTGGCACGTAGCGCCACCATTCGGTAGCGCTCGGCAATTATGGTGACCGCCACAGCAGCGTTCTTTTCGAAAAAGCGCGACGGTAACTTTATAAGGACGCATTGCCATCTGCTGTACCCCATATGCGAGTTGATTTCATCTCATTTACGGCAAGTCTGTAATTTCACAGTCAATTATCCAAAAATGGTTCTTCGTGATGGTTAAATTTATGGTGATTTGGTCTCAACAACTGCTAAAACTTGAACAGATTATAGACTGATTGGCAATAGCTTAATTGGTTCAGCTAGTAACTGCAGTAGGTGAAGTAAAAGCAGGAGCATGCTCTGAAGGTGAGCAAAACAGTTCTTATACCCGACCGAGGGTATATTAATTTTAATGAATAGTTTGCAACACAGTGAAATAATCATCGTTGACCCTTAAGATCTTTTAGAGATATGATCGAAACCGACAGGGGAAGCGATTAAGCCATGTCCGTCCGTCCGTCCGTCTGTATGTGTGAAGGTTTTAGGTCCTCAAAAGCAAGCTAGAGAACTGAAACTTGGTACACGGCTTGGATCTTCTGCTGCACAGACAAAGTGTGAAATTTGGCTCAATCCGTCAACGGCCACGCCCACTACTGGCTTCAATCTAAGGCAACCTCTATTTCACATTTTCTTTCAAAATGCCTTTTGGTCAAGTTAGACAAGTCATAGGAACTTAAATTTTGGTAGTGAGCAATATTGGCCCAAGACCTTTAACAGGGCGAAAACTGGACCGCCCATAATATCGACCATGCCCACTTTTAACAAAAAGATCTACTTTAAAAACTTGATTTCTCGGAAAGCGATCGAAAAAAACATTTAGGAAAAAACTGTTTTTTTCCGATATAGTTTTTGGTTTTAACGCATTTTGGGACGAATCTAACGAAATGGCAATTAATTGATTTTCATTTTAAGCCCAGACCCACTTTTGGGGGCGTGGCCTATACAAATTATATATTAATTCGGGACAAAAAATTTAAAGATTTGGTGTTAGAATAGGGTCGGGCATATAGTTGTTAGTGCAGACGAACTCTTGCCCTTACTCACTTGTTTCTTCTGATTTTACATTCGATAATGTGTCAACCTCTCTCAATGGAACGGGTTTTTCTTGACAGCATACTGTGTTAGAATTTTTTAAGCACACTTTACCCGGTGAGTGTTAAACTCAACTGCGGTATGGATTGCAAAGTTTCAAGAGTTGCACAGCACATCCCGTAGATCTGCCGTATGCGTTGCTTAAAGGATGGTGTACATCGACTTGGAATTCTTTGACTTTTTCAAAATTGTGTGTGAAGATTTTGATTTATTGCTTATTTACCAAGGCAGAAAGCCACACTGTGGTCCGTTGCGATAGTGTTGTGCAAAATGAATCAAAGTGATTACGCTGTATGCTTTATGAAACCTTCTTTGTGCGGTTCAGCCTCGAGCAGGGTGAGCCCTCTATGGGTGCGTTAAAAGACATAAAATCAGCTTTTTTGAATGAGAAATAGGATAGAGCTGTAATCGTAATGCCATTCGGGTATGATCTCGGCTAATGGCGTATGCTTTTCCACACCGGATCGTACAACTGGTGTGAAATATAGTAAAAAGTTGTTCTTTTCTCGTACACCTGAACGGAATCGTGCTTATGTTCTGTTGAACTCCGCATTCGTTCGTTGTCGACACCGAACTGGAAATTTCGTCATTGACGTATTTAACGCTGGAGCCTGGCTGCAAATTTGATTGTGTTTGTGAAGTGACGTTTCAACACAATTTTTCTTCGTGATCTCTTACAATGCGACTGAAATTATATGAAATCGATAAAATCCCACCAAATATCTCAAACTGAAACCTATCAAAATTAATTTTAAGTAAAAAGTGCGAATAACCGGCGCCAAAAAATCACGCTACGAAATTAAAAAAAAAATTAAACAAAATGAAGTCAAAGCAATATGACACTTAACGTGAAGACGGCACCGGTGTAGTATTTGTCGTTTTGTACACCATGAAATCGGGTGTACACCACGCTGGAATTTTTGCGATCACCGAGTATTCCGGCTGGGTGTGGCAGTTCGGTATTCAAAAGAATACGCCATTTTAGTGAACGATCGCCACCGGAACACTGACAGAGTCTATCAGAAATTGAGGGACTATCTGGGTCAGCATTTTTAGTATTCTTCAGCTCATAGATAGCTGTGCGTAGAATTCTTTTAAGCTGGAAAAGGTGATAATGTTCGAACTTTTGCGGTTGTTCTATAAAAGTCAGCTGGAAATGGAGCTATAAAACGATTTGCTATACCTTCCGAATCGATGACAATATTCCCAGTAACTAGGCTACCGTTAAGCATATCTGAGTCACAAGACTGTTTGATTGATTCGACCATCGTATTTTTATTTTAGAGCCAATTTTAGAGGACGACTTCAAAATTAAGGCCGGTATTTAAAAATAGAACTTCTATATGGTTTGGGCAAGGTGCTAACATAAAGTTTAGACTTCAAACCTCTGCTCTTAACTAAAAAAAATACTTTTCTTGGAGCCTACAAAAAAGGGCGTAAAATTGTAAAGTTTTACAAATAAAAATTAAAACTCTTGTATCAAGAACATTTTTGTAATAGATTTACACTTTTTTCAAAGAAATAAAAAGTGGGTATGATCAAAGTGATCAAAAGGGGAAATTTTATCAGCTACGAAGGAACTATCTTGCTACACAACAAAAATCAGTGCGCGGACGTGATTTTAACATTACTTTAACCTTATTAAAGCATTTTAAAAATCAAGATTGTTACACATACACGCCTGTAGTGGGCGTGTCTGTTCGCGAATTTGAGTTATTTTCATACATAATCTTACAAAAGTGATTGTAAGTGTGACTTGCTTATTTCGACAGTCATAGAAATTACGATCTCTATCTTGTTGTCCTACCGGCGAACGGACATGGCTTAATACATAATTTCTCCTTCAGGGTCTATACTCTGCGTACCCTGCTTACCCTATTATGCATTCAACTAAATATACCCTGGGCTATACTATAAAAATGGATGTAAATCAACATTACCTTCTGAAATAGGAATAATATCTTTTCAATATCCTGACTGCTTACCTTCCTGCCTGTGTGTCTTCACTCTTATGCTGTGCTTCCAATCTTATACAATCACTTAATTAATCTAAGTGCCCAAAATCAAAAACTACCCTGTAAAAACAAACCACAAGTATTCTCCAAGAAAACGTGCTTCATTCATGTAGCAAATATCAAACTGACAGGACAAAAACTTTTCTCAAACTTTATATTTTCCTATTATACCCTCGATCTCGACTTCGTCCGGCGCCAGCATCATTTCGGCCAACAGAATGTTAACCACCATCACTGCGGCTTCATTAAGCTCCTATAAACTTAGAGCTCACCGATGGAGGTATTCGAACAGAGATGATATCCCGAAATGTATGCACAAGGCAACCCATTTGACAGGGAGTTGTAAAAGAGAGGCTAACAGGTTAACCTTTCGGCTTATACAAACTCAGAGTATAATTATGTGTCATGAAGGTGAAATAATGTGTTCTCTGTTACAAGACGGGATTAATTAAGATCTTAGGCGCTTTAGTTCTGATAAAATTCAGACAAGGGGGTAATTACATTTGTCAAAAACGTTTTTGGCTTTCTTTTTTCGGAATTTTACTTAAAACCTAATAGAACGCTTCTTCATTCAAGAAGACTTTGCCATCGGGATTCTGGATTTATGGACATGGTTTTTAAATGCCACTTTCGCAAGGAGGTTGTTGCGGTTTTGAAAATCCCGTGTTAGCAAAAAATTTTTAGGTTTTTATCAGTTTCATTTAGAGTAGCAGGGAATTTCCCCTTAGGTATACAAAGCAGTAGTCTTATTTCAGGTCAAAAAACTTATGCAAAACATATCTTTATCTCTCGTATGTGGGTTCCTACAGTTAAACGTCATTGTAAAGCTACCCTCGAACTTAGTTGGAAAGTAACAAATATTAACATAAACATATAAAATTAAATATTTCAAGGAGTTTTTATTTTTCAAAGAGTTGCTAGAGAGATTTAGAGACAACTTTGTTAGCGACGAAATAACTTTCTTTGTTGCAAATGCATAAACTCAATTATTGGGCGCCATTTTAACAGGCGAAAAATTCTGTCACATATAAAAGGCACTTTAAAAATTAGCAACGTTAGGAAACTCAACATCCCTTGAGCCTAGACATAACACACGCACCTAGGTTTTTTCTTACCTTTCTACAGACAAGTTGTGTCTGTTGATTGTAAGAGTCATTATCTGTTTTGGAAAAAAGCCATCCCAAATCGATTTTTATACAGATCTCGTTTCTTACTTTAAATGGTGTGTCACCTAACGAGATAAAGGCAGTCAATAAATTATTTGGATCTTCGTGAATTAAATACGAGAAATTGTCTATTGACATACTTACTCCAGAGTGGAGAACATGTACAAAAATTTTCCACCCCAAAGTAGGCGGGTGTCGTGTCAAATCTTAAAGTTGAACCTAGAATGCCAGACCTCTGTCTCTCATAAAAAACGCATTCAATTTAGAGATACTATGTATTCTGGGAGCATGCATAGGAATGCCTGGAATTTTTATCTACAGCCAGCTGAATTGTGCGGTAATTCAAACAATTCGGTTTATAATTAATTTCGCTTTAAGCGTGAATATTCTGTGATATTAAGGTTTGAGTTTAAATTTTCCCATTCAACTTTATACAAACTAACAAAATTGCAGCGAATTTGATCTGATTTTCCCTGCATGTGCTTGCACTCTTTTCATTCCTTTATGCATATTTCAACTTTAAAAATTAGGGAGGTAAAACTTTGAGAATTAAAAGAATTTAAATTTGTGTGCATTTCTTTTGTGTGGAATGCCACATTTTGCACAAAATGTGCTTTTGTGTGCGAAAACACGGTAGGTGTGTAAAACGGCGGTAACTGCTTAATTGAAACTCAATAACAAACCAGTGAGTAAGTGCTGGAAACTACGCAGAAGTTACATTCCGTAAAACGGACCTTTGAATACCCCCTAAATGCTGATGATATTGTTATTTTGTGACATTTTATAAGTAGTGCAAACTACGAAAAGGGCGTGGTTCAACCGCCCCTAATTACAAACTATGAATTATAACTAAAATTTTTGGTTCAAATTCAATAGTTTTAAAAAATCGACCCCTAAAAGGGGGCGTTGCTAAAAACTTTGTATGAACGAAATCTGGAAGTCTAAATTAGGCTCAAAGCCAGCGAAATAACATTTTTCTGGAAAATTTTAGGTTTTTCTTTAATTATAAGCCCCCAAATGTGGGCGTGGCCTAAATTCTTGTATGAAGTTTTATTTTCAACTAAGTCGACGAGTGCTGTTTGAACGTAATAATGGACGTGTTTTGAATTTCTTGTACCCTATGTGATAATTCATAAAAATGGCGTAATCCAGTATGGACAGCGAAGCACTAGTCGGTTGCAAATGTTCTAGGATTCCTTTGTTTAACATTGGCATTATTCCCGTTTCTAACGTTCTCACGATTATGGATGGCATTCTGCCTTTCGATCGACGATACTGGAGTGTCTTCAATACCTATATTCCTAAAAACACTCAAGCCATCTTAAAGCTCCTTTGTTGACCATTAGCTTAGGCTGGCCACCTAGTGCGCGGGGCCCGTAACATTTGCTAATCCGGCAAAAAATGTTAGATCCCCTTTACGTGAGTAAGAAAAAGCACCTGAAACTCACACAACACGCATGGTGGTGCGAGAGATCAGGCAATGGCTCTTCTGAGCCTTAAGTGTCAGTTTTGGAGGATTTCGATGAATTTATTGACTAGGCTAGCTCTGCGCTCTAAACCTGAAAGGTGGTTTAACCGCAAACTTATAATAAAGGGGAGGTAGTAAAAAATTAAAAATTCAAGCGAATAAGGTTGCTCTACTAGGTACCGTCTAATATTCACTAAAAGCATAAGCATATACCCAAGTTACAATTTTGTTCCGCTAAAGCTTAAAAAAAGTTATTTCCCCTCTCGCAAAATCATTTGCATAAGGCCTAAAAGAAACAAATTGGCATAAGTTTACCGTAGGTCCAAGTGGAATGTATTGGATTTTTTTTTTATCTTATCTATGGATTTGGGTGTCCTGATTCCGAATATGCTATTAAAAATTGTCGGTCTCGATTAGTTTAGAAGTTATAAGCCAAAGAAGTTCAATAGGAGTACAACTTTAACATACCCGTAAATGGCTACAGGCGCCTGCCAGACAACTGGCACCTACCATTAGCGGAGCGACGAAGTCGTGTAAGCGGCTAAACCCTGTGAAAAAGGGAGTTGAAATCCTTTAAACCCGCGAAGCGGGCCACTGTTGTCTCCAAAAGCAAATTTATTTTAGAGCGAATCTTGTCAGATTTCTATAACATACTCTTAGGCAGAAATTAAAAGTCAAAGATGAGGTATTTTGTATGGAAAAATTGAAACTTTGAATAGCTATAACTTTTAAACTAAACGACACCGACAATTTTTAATAATATATTCGTAATCAGGACACTGAAATACATATATAAGCATAAAAATAACAACTAAATTCCACTTGGACCTACGGTAAACTTGTTCCAACAAATTAAGCGAGCTTACCGAAAATGTTGACTTGTATGAAGTTTCCTGTAAGGCTTAACCGAAATATCTGCTTTAATAAAGTTTCTGCTAGGTCTTATCATGAAAAACCTGTCAAACCCGCTTCAAGAGCTCAAGCAGCCAGCACAGGTGATGCCTTAAAGCTACTATTAAATTACTACTACTACTAAAGCTACTATTACTACTAAATCATCGATTGCCCTCTGAATCACATTTAATCCTCGCATGTGATTTTTGAATAGAAAAATAAAAAATAAACCCTGTGGGTGAACTCATCGTTTCGAAAAAAAGCTCTCCCATAGATATCCTAACCCAACAAGAGCATTATATATCAAATAGCGATAGCAGCGCTGAAACCCCTAGCGGAAATATGTTAATGTGAAATCCTTCTTAATTACTGCGTCAATTACTCTCGACATTCCATGGTGCCTTTACCACAGAACGCACAAACCCGCTCATGTCGTACGTAATGTGATGCGATCTTGTTTGGTAATTAACAGCTTTGACACTCTATAACACCACCGCGCGCCGTCCCGCCACCATTAAAGCGGTGCAAACTAAAACCCATCCGTTGTTCCCATTCCAGGGAGAACTCCCATCAGGATACTGTGAGGCGGTAACAATACACACGCACCTCCTTCTGCCTACATTGGCAAAGACCAAGAACACCACATTGAAAGTGTAATTACAATTTTAGCCCCCATTTTCAGTTCATAACGGGAACCGGTAATGGAGTATATTAAACACCCCAAGCCACCATAATCACCACTTTTATGATGACACATAGTTTCAGCATAGTTGCCGAGAGTTGCACTCTTCGAATCGTAGCGACTCAAAATTGCTTTTTGCTTTTTTAATAAAAACTTCACACCATCAGTTGTCGTTTATTTCAAGCATCCTATCGATACAAAGATGTCCTTTTATCGCTAAATAGGATCCATTAAATAGCTTATGAAATAGCCTTCTAAGTGTTAGAGCATTTTTTTTTTAACGACACTGCGTTCTATTGGAAAAGTTAATTATAGATTTAAATGTGCAATATCGGTGGATGGGCCTGTAGTCTAAGAGAATGGTCCTGTAGTCAACACAGAATCCTGAAGCGGCAAGACACAAAAAAACCAACATGAATCACTTTCGTATTAATTAAGAAATTATGATTCATTAGGTATAATGGCCTGCCTATTTTGTGGTTCGTCCTTGAGTGTTTGAAGATGTCTCCTTATTAGTGAATAACTTTTGTGGAATCTTTGCCAATAGATTTTTTTTTCAATACGAATTGATTGGTAACGATAATGGGAATGGATCTTGGGCACGTTTTAATTCCTCGGGGATACTATTACGTTTACAATGGATGACAGTGTCATAACAAAAAAGGAAATCTGAATGAGTAATTTGAATCATCCCATTGCAAACAAAGAGGACAGTTTTGAAACTCGAGGATGAGCTTATAATTATTATTTCTGCCGAAGGAGTTGAATGATGAAGGATAGTTGAAGACTTCTTTGGATTAGTAATTCATCTAGCTTTGTGAAAACAAGTCCGTCAATGGGGTAAGAACTTTCTTCAAATCTTCATGCTCTCATTGAGCAAGCTGGGAGTCGGTTGATAGCTGATGATTAGGTCTTTTGATGATCGAAAAACAGATTGCTCGAGCTAAAAGAGCTCAGAAGCCTTAGAAACGGAATCTCACTGCATGTAAAATCTGCAGATACCTATGTCTGCTCTGGCTACAAAAGTAGGAAAACGCGGCCCGACCAAATGCCTGAACATTTTGGAAATTGATGAGAAAGTTACAAGTTTTCAAGATCCTGAGAGTATTATATCGTTTTCTGTACCAATATTATAATTTTTATTTGACACAAACACAATTAAGTGTAAAGTTACAAAATACAAGTGTAGAGTCTAAGATGGGTTCCAATTAAAGTGAAAGGTAAGTTAAAAATAAAAATTAAACGTGAGGGCCAAGGTTAAACCTTTAAATTTTTAACGATGTCATGTAAATGAGATAAAAGAAGTGTTCTGCATTGACAACATTTCAAAAGAATTTCAGCACCAAATGCAAAGTTTAACGTATGGGCACATAAGAGACTATTGATAAAAATATTCCACCACATCTCCAAAGAATACTTTTTTGATGAACTAAACGATTGAGCCCAGTTTCATGTTAAGAATAAAACAAGGTTTGTATCCAGGTAAAAATGGTCAAACGTCGGCCCATAGGTCGACACCCACACCGCTTAACACCGCTTTCCTAAAATTCCCGTACAAGTTGGAATTCTATACGTATCTCAGCGACCCTCGTTTTCCAGTGCAGAGAGACTCAGAATATGCCTCTAATATGCGTTTTCGAGTATTGAAGTCCCTATTTTGAATGCATCCTGTAGGTTTCCTACTTGTCACTTATGGCTTTTTCAAGGCAACGGGAAATAGCCCCCCCAACTAAATAACTCCCCCAATGGAAAATGAGATAACCCCCCGAAATTGTTGGATAATTTCACAACAAATTGAAGATGAAACAAGTCCTTGAAGACGTATTAAATTACCCCCCAAACAGGTGGGGCGCCGTGGCGTAGTGGTTAGTGTGTGTGCTTACTACGCCGGAGGTCTGGGTTCGAATCCTGCCATCGTCACCTAAAAAAAAAAAAAAAAAGACTTGTTCTTTTTCACGGTCCCCACCTCCGCGAGGGTTTGACAAGCCCTCCGAGAGTATTAATTGTCTTGGAAAACTTCTCAAAGTGCCGTTCGGATTCGGCAAAAAATTGTAGGTCCCCTTGTATGTAAAGAAATCAACACACCAGCATACATTGTTGAGAAGTTGGCCCTGGTTCACCTCGAGCTGTTGCGCCACTCTATTTATTTATTTTTAAACAGGTATTGGGGACTTACCCCAAATGCGTCAAAAGTAAAGCTAAAAAAATAAACCGGCATGGGGTTGCAGGGGCTTGCCCCCCTTAAATATTTCACTGCCCAGCTCTTGAGACTTACACGCTAAAAACGTCAAAAAAGCTTTTTTTAGACTCTAACAATGCTCTTGATTCTTTCCGAGCATAACATCTTGTCATTAGGTCCAAAAATGATCTTGTTAAGGGAGTATTAGTTTGTAATAAGAGCTAAGCACTCCTATAACGCTTAACTCTTATTACAAGAGTATATTGAGCTCTTATAAGACACTTGAATAGAGAAGATATCTTAAATCTTGTAATAAGTGTGCAACTCTTGTAAGGAGAGATTGGCTTTGTAAATTAAATCTTTTGTCTTATAAGACAACTCCAATTCTTAGGTCATGGAATGTAAAAAAAAAACAATTTCAACTCTTTCTTCCGTAAAGGCCTTCCAAATACCTTTCACCCCAAAACAGAGCAAACAGAAGTATGACAATTGCCGTTAGATACTGCTGTGCCGTTAGACACATCATATTTTGTTCTAGAAGGCATGGGAAACAATGTTTGTGGGGTCTTTGAATAATATCAAATATATTTGATGCCCTTTACTTTTTCGGAAGGAAAATGCTTACTTTAGCTGATAGGTATGTTTTTTACCGCACCAAGTTTTACAGCACCATAATGTAAAAAACCTTTCTGAAAAGTAGTGCCATAATGACATAAAAAATGCCATCGTATAAATCAATTTTCATGTTTTCAAAGTATTTTGTTCTCTTTTCTCTGGTTCTTTCTCTCTGGCTGAGGTAGCAATGAGAAAACAGCACTTACAACTAGAGCTGTAGTTTCCTTATCAGAGCCTAATAACTCTGATAATGAGGCCAATTAACGCTTGTACGGCTCTAAAAAGACTCTACAAGAGTATAATTCTAAGAGCTTTACTCCTGTACATAAAGATTTTAAGGCTCTTGTAGAGCTCTTATAGAGCTAAAATGTTAGTATGGGTGTAGAAAAATTTTTAAGACTTCATTCATAGCTTCATGATTAACCCCTAAAACCTCATGAAAAAAATCCCAAATGTTGGGATCTATTACATATGAAATAAATTCCCACCTCCATACAAATATTGAGGCGCTATTTTATTTTCCTTTCGGGGTATTTCGCGGGGGGTTGTTTCACGGGGTCCTTCTTCAACTCCAGGTGCTGGAGTTGCACAGCTACGTAAGTACTGCAAAGTAACCAAGTAATTCTTTTCCACATGTATCTTCTAATGAAACAGTGACTATCATTAAAAAAAGACCGTCAAGCTTTTGTTGTAGGTTAAGCTAATACTTATTGCGCAGTTTGTGTAAAACTCTATTTGTTTATTATTATTTCTGGGAATATTTTGCATTGTGTTTTAAACTTTTTTTTTTCATTTAAAAACAGGGTGACTATATTTTTTTCCTAGAAATAGAAAAGTTAACAAGAGCTCCCATAAAGCTCTTGTTAATTTTTGCGCCTGCATCAAATTTGGTTGATGTAAAATAAAAGGGCCCAGAAGTTACGATAGAAATACAAATCTGCTTGCAGCATCATTTAAGTCAGTGAATTGAAGCGTTTTCAAGCAAATCTAGAAAACCATTACCTATTTAAAAATTGCTTCAATATAGGTAGGCAGTTCGTTATTTATTTCAAATTTCTGCCTCTTATAGGCTTATAGAGGGATGGTTTATCGGCCTTTTTTACCATTTTTAAAACTTAAAATCCATAAAATAGCAATTTACATTATTTTCAATTGCCGTTAGACTTTCTTGAATTTTGCATCCAGTTACGTTCTATTGGCCACTGTTCTTAAATTCTGCGGACATGGATTTCTGAGAAAACTGTAAAATATGTTTTTTTCTGTTTTGTTTTCTTAAATAGGTTTAAAAAATTGAGGTTAGAAACGGACATTTTAAAACTTTTTAAGCGCAGGAAACTTGCGTTGTAAACACTTAATCCTTCAGCCAAATTTTAATAAGAGCTTTATTACATTACCATTAACAGACTAGCAACATTGAAAAAATTGTTTTCGAAAACTCTTTTCAAATATTCGAAAGATTTTGAATATTTGAAGTTTGCTCTACCTTTACATGAAATCTTAGAAGATGGCCTATGACCGTTATTTATTTTAAAGTTCAACTTTATGCTGTTTAGGAACTAGAGGGGGAGACATACCTTGTTTTCACCTTTTTTATAATTTTTTAAATTTCAAATCTATAAAACAACTATTTTAAATTTTTTCAGTCCCCGTTAGACTTGTTTCCAACAGGGCAACTACCTGCGCTACAGTTTTTGCGAAAACGGTAAAACAAGCTCTTTTTTAAAAAACCAAGGTTAAAAACGGCAATTTTAAAATTTTGCAACGCAGCTTGCTTTCCTTTTGTATGCTTTGTACTTAAATTCAATTTGAAGAAAATCGCTTTTACCGTCTAGATTTTAAAAAATAGTTTTTGAAAATGCTTTTCTGCTTTTGAGTTAAATCTCAGAAATTCAAAATTTTGGAAAATTTCTGATAAGTGTGATTTTTGTCACATGATTTGTCCAAACAGGACCAGAGATAGGGGGTGGAAACGAGCACGTTTTTTCGTTATTTTTTGAAAATGCGTAAAAACGGCAGTATTAAAACTTTTTCTGAAAAATATGACTTAAGCATTTGGCTTATTTTGTGTTGCACACGTATTGGCCTTATACGTGTGGCCAATGTTATTTTTGAGAATTAAGCGGTTCAAAAGTTATGGCCTCAAACAATTTGAAAAACGTCACCCATTTTGAACTCTTATTTCTCAAAAATATAAGAGGAATATTTCTCTTATATTTTTAAATAATTCAAAAATGTTTCAATATTTCTTTTCAATATTTTCAGAAAATTAAATTTTTGCATTTAAGTTTTTTTTGACTTTACTTAAGTTTCGCTTTTCTTGTTGTTGCCTGCTTATCTTCTTAAAAAAAGTATTTAAGAACATTAAATGCATTTTCCCATGAAATTTCAATATGTAATTAAACCGTTATTTCTGCTTAAAAAAATTGCCATCGTTGGATTCTCTGACTATTTAACCGGAATTTAAAAGCACAGGAATATTTTTTTCTACGGCTTACCAGTTCAAATGATATAAAACGATTGGACGGACGGACGGACAACGTAGCGATACCATAAGAAGTACTTTTTAAATTTTTGGACGGACCGCTAAAAAGCTATCATTATTGCTATCATTTTTGTTGAGCTTATGAGTCATTACATTGTTTCTTAGCTCACCCATTTAGTAACTTAGACATTTTTGAATAAAGTAAAAAATGTGTCAATCCTTCCTTGTTGACCATGGCTTCTTAGGTTAGCTTGAAAGTTAAGTCGCAAAATTTTTCAATAGATAACTTGGTGGAATGAAAAGCGCTCTTGATGCCTTGAATTAGTTTCAGTTTGATAGAATATTGTTTTCCAGACTCGCGAACATTAATTACCAGCCATTGCCACACGTCTTCGTTTAAATTAATGTATGTAGGGTGAGTTATGTCGGAGGTTGTGCTAAACTGACATTTTGACACTTAATCCATGTTTTAATGTTTTAAACACCCGCGCAATGTGAATCGGGGCATGGTCGTATAAAAAAATTCATGGGAAACTACAAAACATGTTTTGAAAATGGGGCAAAGCAGATTTACTTTTTTGCCAGATTGCGTTTATATCTACTGTCAGGAACTGTAATTCGCGGGAGCAATAGGGAAGATAGCTCCTCTTACAGTCAGACCCAACACCCAACTATGAAGGCGATCGAACTGGTGGCCATCTTTGCGAAGAACATGCAAATATAAACTGTGTCAGTCTGGACCTTTCAAATTACGCTTTTTTCATCTGACAAGGCAACTTAGCGCAAGTGAAAACTCCAATTTGCGCGTGCCACGAACAACGCATTTTTTTGGCTATATAAAGGGGGGCTTGAGAGTTTGCTTGGTAATTTGTCATTGCATTTTCAACATGGTTATGCCCCGATCCACACTGCCCGGATGGTAAAATGATGGATTAAGCATGGATTAAGTGTCAAGATGTCAGTTTAACACAGTCTCCGACATAACTCACCTTACATAAACATAAGAGAAAGCGTGTGAAATGACTGGTAAAAGAAAATTTAAAAAAAAAACTAACTACCTATCAAAAATTTGGAAGCTTAACAAACTTCTGTCCAAACTCTTCACAGAGTTTCACTGCTTATTACAGATTAACGTAGATTAAAAAGGAACTTTGAAAATCACAAAGTTCCAAGTAAAGTTTCCATTCCCCAGGGACACCACCCCTCATCTTTATTAAAAAAAAATCTAGAACTCTTACATTTCAGATGCGAACGGTAAAATCCCTTATTTAACTATATATTTCCGAAGTCGTAGAGATGTTCGAAATTTCCACTTCCTTTGCTGTTTCTCTGAAAACCCGCATTTCGTGGTGCTGCCACTTAAAATTCTAAGATAAAACTTTATGCTCATTGATAGTGAGTGAAGCTGACAAGGCCATCCTTTCCCCCAAAGCGTGGCGAAAAGCAATCACGAAAATGAGTATAGCGAGGCAATATTTACCTCCACCAACACCTGGTACGGAGGGTATGCAAAGGTGTATACAATCGAGCAAGATAAGCGGGGATTTATTACCCCCGCTCGCAATGGTTTTTCCGCAATAAAATACAGATGAAATGAATAGGTACTCGACCTTAGTTAAAAGTATCTTTCTCTTGCAACTAAATAAATTGAGATCCATGCTCAATATGGGCTGCATGGCAAATAGAAGCACCTAAAGCATAAAGACTGTCAATTTATAGCGTGTAATCCAATCGGTTTCGTGCAAGAGACACACTGACATTTAATTTGAAATGCTATTCCCCCAAGGACTCTCTGCTGTGTGTGGGAAAACCGGAAACAAAAGACTACCTGGAAGATCGATAAAACCACAACAGAAGTGTTAGAATGAAAACATTTCGTGCTTTTAAGGCAACGGCAGGGCGTGGTGTAGAGAAAACTCATGGTTTACAGCTTCCCATCGGGCAATTTTAAGTCTTTTTACAGGCAGCGGTAGTGGCCCCTCTTGTTATGTTGATTTGTGTGAAAGATTCCAGTTGGGAGTCAAGTTTTAAATTTTTAATTTGTGAAGGGTGAACTTGAAATTCGAGATTTTACTGGAGGTTGTTGAGTAGAATTTAAAAAAATTGTCTTCAACAGGCCAAAACAGTCTTCAGGTGAGTATAGGTTCCTTTCAAGTCTCAAGACAAAATTATTTCATGTCTGAAGTGCTGAGAGGTAGTGTCTGCGGTACCGTCTCGTTTTATTAATGCATACAAAGAGGCTTAAATTTGAATTCTGAGAGAACCAAACCTATTTCCCAGAAATTTGATTGAGTGGCAGCCTTGTTCCACCTGTCAATTTACTTGGATACTGTCGGCACTTGACAAGTGTGGGAATTTATGTGTTTGACGTTGGCTAAGATTCACTGAAACATCACTTATTTACGAATGCTTTGAGGACGCGGTAAACAACATTTTGGGGCCGCCTTCCTATAGTGTTCAATGCTTTAAGTCCTACGAAAATTGGAATCCTAATAAAATGACAAATCAATAATGTGATTTCAAATTTGACGATAAATGATTGTCAAAACTCTAAGCATTTGGAAAATAAACCATGATGGTTGCTTTCACTTTTTAGCGACCCAAATTTGACTACAGAAGTAGCTAAGGACCCGATCTGTTTACGTGGTTTGGCCACAATGTTGACAAGCCCTTTTTATTCGAGCTCGTGTCGAAGTATTTGTCTAGGAACTATATTCATTTATCTTATGTACAGTGTCGGAAATTTTGAGACCATCTTGTAAAGCCCAGTCTTAAGTTTTCTAAAATTTTAAAGAGTATTCGTAATCCACTATTTTTTTAGATAATAAATCGGAGCTCACTGGAAATGGGGTTTTGAATTAAGAAATTAAAAAAAAAAAATGATTTATTGAAAAAGCCTGTATTAAAAGGGTGTGTGTCGCTTGCTTTACAAAAAATGCACACATTTTAAATGTATTTAGCTTATGTTAAATGTCACCATGGTGACATAACATGACATGATATGGTGAGCGGGCTCTTCGAATTCGCGACTGCTAGTGCCATAGGCCCTGCGAACCAACAGTTGCGGCACTGGTTTTCTCTTTTGTCAAACCTCAAAACGTCGCTAAAAGCGATGAACTTAAGCCTTAAGCCCAATGAATCCGTTCGTTGATTCTTTTCGGCTCTTTTAAAGGACTGTGAGCTATACTAGATCCGAAAAGCGCCTAGATTTCAAAAGCTAACAGTCGTCACCATGTAAGTCTCGGGTAACCCTAAGTTTTTACCGGAGCTTTTTTGGGTCTATGCTCGCTCTTGCTGACGTAACTAGTTTCCTGATGACCAATCATCAAAGAGTACTTGATGGGTGATGACCAATAAGTGCCCCTCCTGATGTTGTACGATTCAGCCATCTTCGCACGTAAAAGTATTGACGAGCAACTAGAAACCAAATTGGCGGCCGAAAATTGTTGGCTGAGACTCAGGTGGTCTACCCCAGACTTTACTAGTAGCGTCACCCAAAGATGCTTTTGAAATTCAAAATGTAAATTTCACCAACATGTTAATTCCGGCTGCCAAACATAAATTTTCTTATATAGAAAATTATGGACAAAAATTGATCACAAAATCTAAAAATAAAAAAAATGTGTAAGAAGAGTTTAATTTACTCTTTTAGTCTTAAGCCGCGTTGTCACAAGCAACGTAAAATAGGAACAGAAATAGAATCTCATACATTAGCAACTGAAACCTAAATTCGCTGAATGCTTTTTGCGTTGCTAATGTATGAAATTCTGTTTCTGTTCCTGTTTCTGTTCCTTGTGATAACGCGGCTTTAGTTAAAAACGCATTTCCATTGCACAAAAACAGAGATTAACGTAGGAAGATAAAAAATCAATCCCAAAACATTTCCACCGGAAAAGAGGAGATTCATTTTATGCTTTAATTTTTGACATTTCTCACTTACATCATGTGGTGTGAAACCGTAGTCTCAACAAATAGGTACAACTACATTTTTGACAGGTTCAAGCACATTCACGTCAAGAGCAACATCAACTCTTCTGCGCATCCCTTTACACAATAAGCTGAGCTGTCAAACAAATTTTGTTTGATTTTCAGAAGACCTAGAAACCTGTACGCTTTGATTTGAGAATTCATGAGTGGGAGTGATTTATTGTTCAGTTAAGTTTTAATCTTTTCGTACAGGGATTGAAATTTGTATGGTGAATCTCGTGATTTAGAGGGGAATTTAGGAAAATTTCTCTTAATCGCGGATAAGTATCCGGTGGAAATCACCCTATAACGCTTTCGCAAAATAACCTATTTCTGTCCAGACCCAAGAACGGGGACATCGATGCCTCTGTAACCCTGGCGCGAGATTATTCATTATAGAATTTTAAGCCTTAATCTAATGAATTGCGTATACATTAAAAATGATGACAAGAGGTCCCTTTTTTCCCTTTCAACGAACCAATAAAAAATTCTAATAAATCAAGTAAAATTATTTCTGAGTGGTATTCAAATAAAATGAGAAAACTTCCTCGAGCGCAATAAATTTAAGGACGTTATAATTTTTCCTACACGAGTAAACTTCTTCAAGCGCCCAAATTGAAGACATTAATTCTCGTAAAATTATGCCTACCTTAGAAGCAGAGTAAATTCACTCGTATTTGTCGTGTTTTGTCGCAATTGCTCGATTTCACAGACAATATATTGCGACAGTATGTTTATCTTTTTTGCTGAGTGTTATTAAATTTACTGCTTTGTTAAGTTCCCACAAATTGAGCATTAAATATGCGTATACAAAAGGCAAATTTATGCTTAAAGGAAAAACGAACCATTTGGAACGCGTGTTCGAAAGTTTAGTTTAATGTCTTTAGACGGGAGAGCAAAAACTAAGTCTTTCCTGTTTGGATGAACTCTTACCAGATAAACGTTTGATATTAAACAACCACCACCGGGGGATTATTCTGTAAGTCCTTTTACAGAATGACCTACATCAGCAGTTACCCATCGAAGGATTGCGTCATAAAAACCAATCCCAAAGTCGCCACTGCTGGTTCCAGTGAAACCAATCAAATTCCTGCACGGTCCTTGGCGCTGAAATAACCCAAACGCCTAGAGTTTTCCACACAGTATTCCATTAAGGACATCAATAATACGAAATTGACATTAAGTGTTGTAATTGAGTCACATTTCACTAGAAAACCATAAATCTTATTACTATCAGAGTGTGCTTGGTCTGGTGCGTGCCTCGACAGCATGTCTTACATGGCAAATCGTGACTTTTGAACATTTGTCTTCCAGCGAGTTGTTCCTAAAGTAAGGCAGCAGGCTTAAGATATCATTACGATTCCCACACCTCATGAATTGACGCACAATCGTGCCCAACAATAGACGAGAATAACCGTTTGTAATTAATTACTTCATCAACTGCTTCATCTCTCCTTCTGTTTAGCACAAGATAAGATAAAGTTGGAAGCGCGTCCCTTCCTGTGAGTGGTTCGAGATCCTGTGGAGCGTAAAAATCTTAATCCCATCCATTTTAATTTGACTAAATTTAATCATTGCATCCCTTTGGAGTCGAAGTATACAGAAGCATACATGCTAAAGACTCATTTAAAGGGTTCTTCAAGGTGAAGTCGAAAAAATCGATTGGGGTTGAAACGAGATAGATTTTTTGTTAAAAGTTTGAAGGGATTTTAGGTGAACTGTATTAGGTGCTTGTTTCCTTGAGAATCCCCTTTAAGATGCTTTAGCAGAAAAAAAAATACTCTTAAGAGATTAGCAAGAGAGCATACAGTTTTTCGAAAGATTGAAGTCGTTTTCTTGTGTTGGAATCGTGAAGAAAATCAACTGAAACGTGAGAAAAAACACCCCCTCATCTACAGTGCTGGCTGAAAAGAGTAGAAAAAAGTAAACTTCATTTAAAATGGAATCAACGCACACGTGTTGAAGATAAACATGTTGCATTGGCAGGATAATGTCTTTTAGTATAACGAACCTAAGACCATATCAAGTTGTTATAGCAAAAGTGATAATAGACTCTCTCTCAGGTTTAAATTTCTTTAAGGATTTATTAGGGAAAAAAAATCGTGAGTCCAATAAAATCAAAAATAGTTATGCTATCATGACACCGACTTAATTCCGTGCACCGAACGGGATGTAAGTACTTGTGTCGTCTTTACGCCATTGATTAGTTTGATTTGCAAACTCAATTTTTAGGTTTTTTTCACATCCAATTGTTGTATGCAAAAGTTGCAAAAAAAGTTCAACAGTTGTTTTTAAATTAGGAGGAATTATGGCACTTTTTCTCTCTTTTCTCTACGAGGGCTTAGGTGTTCGGTACTCATCACATCAGCCCCAAAGACCCCAAAGATACCTGCCGAGAGGTATAACGAAAGACGTTGATTCCTTACTATTATTCGGACTGGCAGATGTAACAACAGGTATGGGCTGAACTAGCTTAGGCTCGAGTCCTTAGAGATTCGCTTCTGATACCAATCTAATCAGAGTTCTCGTTTTCGTAGATACCAAAGTGTGACTTTGGACCCAAACAAGATTCACTGTGTTAAGCCGGCTGGAAGTTCAGCGAGAGCTTAAGCTGGTATAAGGGTGGAGCGACGCTTTTAACGCGGCTTGGATATCACTGCAAATGCACATTCTTCTCGCCCTGCACCTGTTTGTCACAATATATAGTGCTTAGCTATTAGGATAGCTATCTCTTAGGCTATCTTAGCTAACTCTTAGCTCTCTCTTAGGAAAAAATCTCTGCTTTGAAGACAGGCGCATTAATAGGTAAATATAGAGTAGTGACCACACATTCGGTACACTGAAACCCGAAGAACTTGGCAACGAAAAGTTAGAACAGCCAAGGAACTGGTATGGAAAAAGAACAGGCAGAGAAGCTGAAACATGATAACAAATAGCTGCAAATAAGAGATTTAAGTATAGACGATGGGCGTCTCAGATGGCTAGACGTTTTTTTTTATTTCCTAGGAAGATGAAAATCTTTTAAAGATGAAACTGAGCCCGTACTCAGTAACAGTGCGGGACTCCCCCATAGATCCAGCGCCACCCGGTGCGATGATGAATAGCACATAGCCACAGATTGAAACTCTTATCCCGTCTGTCTATTTTGCCATAGGATTGCTCTTTACTTACTTACTTAAGGTGGAGCTACAGTCCGGGGTGGACGGTGGACCTAGGCTTCAGCCAAGCTTCGGCAGCCAGCTCTGTCTCCAGCTAGCCGTCTCTGGCTTCCCACACGAAGTTGTCTGGGGACTTCCCCTTCCGTTTGCGTGGGCCACCTGAGTCTCGGTGCTTCTCTACTGCGCCGTCCCTATGGGGAGGATCCGAAGATTTTCCGGGCCGGGGCGTTGGAGTTCATCCGCTCTAGATGACCCAGCCATCGTAGCCGTTGTATTTTGCCTCTTCTGGCTAGGTCAATGTACAGTTCGATGTTATATCTCCTCCTCCACTCTCCGTCTATGCAGACGGGACCATAAATCGCTCGAAGAATTTTCCTCTCGAAGCAGCCTAAAGTGTTTTCATCCGCCTTTGACAGGGTCCATGCTTCTGCACCGTAAAACAATACTGGGATGATGAGGGCTTTATGCATGGACACTTTAGTTGCGCGAGAGAGGGCTTTGCTACTCAATTGCATTCTTGGGCCAAAGAAAGAGCGAGATATCCTTCGTTTGTGCGCTGGTGTGATTGTCTGATTTTGGATTGTTCTTAAAGGGACTTAATTATCCCTTGGTCTCATTGCTGTTGGCAGCCTTGTCAAGATGTTTTCTTTCCAGCCAACTACAGTAATCCTGCCATCGTCACCTGAAAAAAAGACTTGCTCTTTTTTACGGCCCCCACCTCCGCGAGGGTCTGACAAGCCCTCCGAGAGTATCATTTGTCTTGAAAAACTTCTCAAAGTGCCGTTCGGATTCGGCAAAAAATTGTAGGTCCCTTTGTATGTAAAAGAAATTAACACACCAGCATACATTGTTGAGAAGTTGGCCCTGGTTCACCTCGAGCTGTTGCGCCACTCTATTTATTTATTTTTTTTTCAACTACACTTGCAGCGTCGTGTGAAGTGGTTAGAAAGGCGCTGCATACTCTTGAGATTGATAAAACCGCCCCTGTTTTCGACTTCGTTTTCATTGCAGTAGCCTAAGCCCATATATGGAAGCCATAGAGTATCGTTGACGTGGCAGCTCTTGGCAGAAGTAGTCTCGTCTTCTACTTAGGTCCTCCTATATTTGGCATGAACCTTGCCAGGGCGGATGTTGTTTTTGTCGTCTTCCTCACTGCATCTTGCAGATGTTGCTTGCAACTAAACGTCTCATGTTGCGCCCAAGGTACTTTACCTCTGCTTTGGAAACAAGAATACTGCCGCCCATGGTCGTTTATATCGTTTCCATTACTAGTCTGCTGCTGGTAAGTGCCACCTCCGTATTTTCCTCTGCGTAAATAAATGCTTACTGGCCAGTGTTATACAATTCCGATAGCTTCATTAGAGTCATGCTCTAGTTCTTCAAGATGTGGTACAGCAATCGATTTTTAATTAACGAAGCCAAATATTAGTTTGGAGGAGTTGGGTATCCAAAAATTGATTCATACGCGTCTACAGAAGAGGTCCTAGTTCGGAACCTCAAGGGACGCTGCCTGTGACGTTGAATTGCCTCGGCACGTCGTCGGTACAATGTAGTACAGTAATCTGTTTCTGAAGTAGTGCACCATTATATTCTCCAGGTAGTCCGGCACTCTCTTGGCGATAAGGGCTCTCATAATTTTTCTTCAGTTTTTGGTGTTGAATTTGTTCCTATCCAGGGGTGATTGCAAGGAACCCTTCCATCGTCTTCCTTTTATTTACGTTGAAGGGTCCTACCGGAAACCATACTGGCGAACCATACATCGATCGCACTCTCCAGTCTTCTATGTACTTATATCGCCCTCCAGTCTATCACTTACATCGCGCTACAGGACTTTACCTATCCAGCATGTAAAGAAACCCGTATACAATAAGGGGTCCTGCCCTGCTTTTAAGATGACATGTCTTTGTTTCTCCCATTGTCTTGGGAGAACTCTCTTCTTGTGCAATGAGCTGTAGGTTCGTATTGATTGCTGATTTAAAAGCATTGTTGGGGATTCTATTGACGCCAGGTACTTTTTCGACTTGATGTATTTTTGCGGCTTGGAGAACTTTGTCTTCCATAACGGGGGGTATTAGCAACATTGGCTACTCCTCCTCGGACTTCTCCTTTCTCCTTGTTGCCTATGCCGCCTTGATTTGAAAGTACAGCGACAACGTTTTCGAGAAACACCGCGGACGTGGAGCTCATGAAATCCAAAATGCCCAGGAGTCGGGTAGGAGATAAATGGTTGATATTTTGGGTGACCCGGGATCTCAGGAATGCGCTTGACAAACAATTTTGAATGTAGACAGTTGCAAACAAGTGAGTAAGTGCAAGAGTTCGTCTGTGACAATCTTCTATATACTCGACCCTATATACCGTATTACACCAAATTTTAAAGTTTTTTGGCCAAAATTCATACACATACATGTTTTGTATAGGCCACGCCCACAAAAGTGAGCATGGGCTAAAAACTAAAATTAATTGTAATTTCGTTAGAATCATAAGAAAATACGGTAAAAGCAAAAATTATTTCTGAAAAAACACGTTTTTTTCCTAAAATCGCCTCTTAAAAGTGAGCATGGTCGAAATTGTGGGCGAATCAATTTTTGCCTTGTTGAAGGCCGTGGTCCAACATTGCTCATAGTATCAAAACTTGAGCTCGTACGCCGTATCTAACTTGACCAAAAGGCATTTTGAAAGAAAATGTAAAATATAGGTTAACTCACATTGAAGCCAGAAGTGGGCGTGGCCGTTGACCGATTGAGCCAATTTTTACACCTTATCTGTGCAATAAAAGAACCAAGCCGAGTACTAAATTTCAGCTCTCTAGCTTAATTCCGAAGACCTAAAACCTTCACCTTCATCCTTCCATCGTCACCTGGAAAAAAAAAGACTTGTTCTTTTCACGGTCCCCACCTCCGCGAGGGTCTGACAAGCCCTCCGAGAGTATCATTTGTCTTGAAAAACTTCTCAAAGTGCCGTTCGGATTCGGCAAAAAATTGTAGGTCCCTTTGTATGTAAAAGAAATTAACACACCAGCATACATTCTTGAGAAGTTGGCCCTGGTTCACCTCGAGCTGTTGCGCTACTCTATTTATTTATTTTTAAAACCTTCACACATACAGACGGACGGACATGGCTTAAAATCTCTTAAAGGTCTAAGGGGTCTACGATGATTATTTCACTGTGTTACAAACTATGTACTAAAATCAATATATACCCTCGGTCGGGTATAAAAAGAGGCCAAGATTGCTCTATATAAAGGGAAATCGTTTACTTATCTCTCTTGAGTCTTCCGGAAAAAGTATACACAAAGGTGTTGGAAACGAGTTCCAGAGCTATAACCGCAGGGATCTACCTGGAAGAAGTACAAATTGACCACGCCTTTTCACCTGAAATCAACGTTTTTCATGTAGTCTGAGAGTATGCTAAGCCAGGCTGCACTTTTTGCAGATTGAAAAATCGTTCATGACAGTGCTCTCCCGATAAACTCAGGAGACCGGGAGAGTATCCAAGAGTTAACCAAGAGAGTAGGAGTAAGCAAGAGTACCCAAGAGGTCAAGAGTATTCAGCCAGATAAACTCGGGAGAGTATCCAAGAGTATTGATTGATTTAAAAAATGCATATTTTTGTCAGGATTTATGACTTGGTCTCTCTGGATAAAGATCAAGTTCATTGTCTGCGAGCCTTATTCAGTCCTGACATATTAGAACGGAAATAAGCTGCTAATGAATGGCGTCAAATACCAACCTGTTCTGAGTGAGCTGTCTCAATTTTCTCAAATAAGAAATTCCTTCAGAGTTCAGGTGTCCTTGAACATACTATGTCAAAGAGGAACCTCAGTGAACACTCGAAAAATTTGTTACCGTCACTGGATGGTGAAATACTAACATAGCAAGTATAAAACTGAAAGAAAACCTCCTACCTCAGATGACTTCTGCAACAGACCAAACGATCTTAAATGGATTTTCAAGATATTCAAAGCATTTTGTTTTGTACTTATTCAAGTTCATCCCTGCACAAATTTTAACCATATACAACATCATAATCTACATGCCTATCCTCATATAATTTATCGCATATTCATAACACTAATTCGTAGATACGCACGATGAAAGGGCACCCTATAAATATGACCAAACACAGACCTTTTCCACGGCGTGTTGAAACACTCAAAACAATACACAATTTAATATTTACGACATCTATGGGGATTTTCGTTTCGTAAACTTTTCCATTTGCAAAAAATACCGGCTCCAGAGGATGAAATTATTCTATTATCTCTGTTTTGCCACCCAATCTGGTACAATAAGGTCTCATTTATTTATGCCATATACAAGTCTGGATTAATAAATAATATGTCTTGAGTTGGTTGTTGGAAAATTGATACATATTGTGCCCATATGACTAATCGTAGCTGTTTGAGGACCAAATTTTTTTTTTATAAAGGATATTCATTAAAGGAGTCAGATATTTAAAGTCACTTCTGAATATTTTTCATGATATTTGCGTAAGATTTGCGCCAATTCAAAAGATTTAGAGGGTAGAATTTACTTAAGTCAATTGGGTTCCCATAACAATGGAGTATATTTTAGCGTGACTTGTCTGTTAGTGTTCTTAAAGTCACCCCAATTACACAAGTTCCCCCTTTTCATGCCACCAAATACCTTCATTACTATAACATTTTACCCACATTTTTCTGTTGCTACTGTGCAATAATTTGAATACACTCTTGTGTACATTTAAAGAAGCTTATGGGCTGTCAAAATGTCAAAAATATCGACAAACCTGTCATTTCGAAATTGTTTACGCTTTTCAAACAAATGAATCGCTCTTGGACCACTGCCCCAAACAAAGGTCCTTACGCAGAGAGTTCATTATTGCCATGGCAAGGGTTCGTCTATTCATTGAAAGATACAAAGAGTAATGTCATTTGAAATGACAGGCTTAAAATATTCCTAAGACCCAAATAATTTTCACAACATAAACGTTCCCCCTCTGGAGCATTGAAATGCGCTCAAAATTTCGTATGCCTCCATCATTCACTAATAACATCCAATTGACATTTATTGTCCTTGGATCTTGGATGTCGCTCCACTTTTCGAGTCGATAAATTCGAACAAAAATGTTTTCTGAATATCAATGTCAGACAGCAGTCAAATTAAACTCTTCTTTTAACGTACAGATGTTTCGCTTCGTTTTTTAATTTATTTCGAAGTACGATAACAAAATTTATACACCAACATGTGTACGCGAAATTGTGTGTAGGCGGGCGGTGGCGCCGCGCCAAGCTCTCCGAACCGCACGTTAAGCTGTTAACAATATAAGCGAGAACATAGAAGATGAGTGGCAAATCGGATTTGCAGAGGGCTTCGAAAATTGTTTACGAAAAACGAATTATTAACTGAGTATGTTTCAATTTGAATAAAAATAATGCGAGCGCTTTATGCAAGTGGCAAGCCTATTTGAGATTTCGAAGAATGTAGGCAGACTGGAAATTATTCGTTTTAAAAGGATAAGTATCTATACTTTCTCTCATTGTGGGCTCATATCAAGTTTAAAAATTTATTTATATATCTAAGCCATAACTAACAAAGAGTTGAAGCCCAATAAATCTCACCCACATCGAATAGGGTTGCTATTTTAGTGATTTATTTCTAGGAAAAGATTTATGGGTTTCAAAGGAAACTCCAGGACTTTCAGTAGGGCAGATAAAATATGCTAATCTATTTGTCCCACACAAAAGACACGCATAATGTTTGGGTGGGCTGAAAATAAATTCATGCTTTCAAGTATTTTATTATGAGGTTTATTGCCAATATGGTAGTCATACTCTATACAGTTCTGTAAGATGACTCACCATTGAATGGTTGAAGAGCGTTTTGGCAAAAGTCCCCATGGACTAAACCCTTTCATCTTGTCTTTCAGAATACGGAGAAAATATCAGATCAAGAGGCAATGGGATGGCATTCTGCACGGGTGTGTTTTCGGTTGAGCGAGTGACCATAGTCTGACAGAGTCCTTTCCAAAAAAGATTACATATTTTGATTTATTAAAGATAATGTTTAAAGAAATAAGTTGGTCAACAACCAATAAAAATCTCGGAAAAGCTCCTCAAAATATTTTGTGGCATATTCCTAGATATATGCAAATTGTGGTCCTTAGTTAGGCATTCAAACAATAATTTTATTAAGCCCACCACCACCGCCACGGAGGGAATGAAAAACACAATATCTCACTCACTTCCGGGCGGCAGACACATAAACAACAAAATGGAAATTTTACAGCGAAGGCTTATTTATTCCTGCCACGCTAGCTGACGGCACCTCCTGCCCCCAAAATGCTCATTGCCAAGGACCTACTGTAATGGCAAGTAACCGAAAATGGTTCTTACCTAAATGTTCGCCTTCATTAACCAGGTTTGCTTATTTTCTGTCACGTCTCTGACCATTGAATATACCTGGAGGTGGTGTAAGGAATTACAACATAGCTACAGAGCACAGCGGTTTGAGGACGAATGAAAGTCCTTTTAAGGTTCTTAGTGTGTCCTTTAGATTTATTATGATTGTTAAGCGTTTGTTTGTTGGATGGGGCGGAGGGCTAACTGGTAAACACATCGTAAGTAGCGCTTTGCCCTCTGGCAGGTTTTTTTTTGTTTCGGGGAAACCAAAGAGATGTAAGACAGAAAATGTCTGGAAGTTGATATTACAAAAAAGGAATCTTCTTATAGTCTGGGAATTAAGTGTGCGAGTGACGAGGCTGTGCATTTTGTGATATCAGTTTATGTTGGCAGTAGAATGTAGGTACTCTGTCTGGTAATAGATATTGTTGGAAAGGGATTTTAGAAAATTAAGTTAATTAAGTTTATTGGATAAATTGTGTATCATGGTTCTATGTTGAATGTGTGGTAAGGCTTCGCAATGCAAAAATTTTTTCCAAGGGAAGGCTTTATTGATAAAAGATAATGAAACAAGAAATTTCAGAAGATTACTAGATTTTGTGTAGCTATTTTCAGAAGAAAATATGGCATATTTCGCCAATTATGTGGGAAACAAGATATTTGCAAAATTATTTCCCACTCCTACAGAGATAGAAAAGAAGGATGGACCACACTTTGGTCCGCAAGACCAATAACAATTAAAGTTAAAGTGGAAAAGTTATTCACTAAAAGATGTTGAAATTGGTCAAAGGTCATCGTGAACGGTTTTTAAAGAGTAAATCAGTACCGGTAACTTAGACCGAACAACTTTTAAGAAACAAATCATAGCTCGAAGAATTAACTTGAAAAAATATTTTTGTATTTTTGACAACGACAACGTTCAATCTCATTGTACCAAAATATCTCCAAAACGGTTACTTTCACGAAAAAGAAAGTTGTTTAGTACATTTTGGAGAAATTTTTAAGAGCTGTATTTATGAACTTGAATTTTTTCAGTGAAACTTACCACAACCGAGTTACTCACGAAAAAGCGCAGCCAAATGAACTTTGCTGTATACAAAACCACCTAGTCAGCGACATATGACTCATTTTTATTTGTTCCAGGACCAGCTTCCATACATTTTTGGCCACCTTCCTTTCTCGGAATGAGTATAACTTGGAGCATAGGTTTGAATAGAAAACTCAACTTCTAAGAGTCCTGGAAGTGCAATTTGTGTGATTTATTATATCAGAGTCATGGCATAGTAGTTTTAAGGTATAGTTTGTAACACAGTGAAATAATCACCGTAGACCCCTCAGACCTTTTAGAGATATGGACGAAGCACACCGGCGAATTGATGGAGCCATGTTCGTCCGTCCGCCTGTGTGTGTGAAGGTTTCAGGCATTCAAAATCAAGCTAGAAAGCTAAAGCTTATTGCACGAATTGCCAAGTGGAGGATCAGGGAAGAAAAGAAGAGGAAACCAGTCTCAATGTAGGCCTCTTTCGAAAGGAATTAGATAGAGACTTATCCGAAAAGGGTATTGGGGGCTGGGACCAGTGAGGGAATTTGTTAAAAGCCACGCAGCTAACCTACTCAACTGCCAGCAGCAGAAATAAATGTGATTGACAGATCTGTCGACAGTGGCGTATTTTACGTAATCGAAGACTTGCAGGAGAAGCTGCAAGGGTGAGCGGAAGGCTATATGAACTACTTAGATCGAGGACTAAGACAAATTTTCAGAAGCCGGGAAGGATTCGGTAGCTTAAGAGGGCCTTCATGCCTTCGAGTTCAGACCCCAAAAATTCATTCTAATGCGAATCTGATTGGAGTTAATTATTTTCTAACTAAGCTGACTTAAAGTAACATTACAAGAGCAGTGACCGCTATCCTGAACTCTTTGAATAATTTCTTCAATTTCAAGTATCATGGGAGTATTTCTCTAGTTCGACCATACTGGCCTGATCTTCCACGTTACCCGGACAACAACTGTTGACTCTATTACTATTAAGACGTCACTGGGAGGACACGATCCTGCTTACTTCACCTTAATCGGGTACTGATTTAACCAATTAAGATATCAATGACCGATCACGAAAAAAAGCAGCTTTTTTATGAAAAAACTGTTGGTTTTTCACACATATTTTTTGCATCAAAGGTTTTTTCTCGTAATTTTAAAGGAATAACAATCAATCGATTCTTATCTGCTGGTGCAATTAAATCCCTTAAAAAGCGAAACGGTGCTTTGTCCTGGCTAATAGATTAATCGATTCCAGAAGTCGCAGAAATTAAAAATCAATAAAAAATAAACAGAAAATCATCACAAAATTTATTTGACAGAAGTGGTGCAAGATCTTAACTTTGAGGAACACCAGTTGAGAGGCTTAAGAAGTTGACTCCAAGATGATTGCAAATGTCAGGAATATATTATGTGAAATTATTATGAAAGCGATCCTTATTTTTTTTTGAAAACGTAATAAATTAGACAAAATAGTATATTAAGCGGCTCTGAACATAAGGAATAAAGCTGCTCGAGAAGAGAGGAACACCAGCTATAAAACTCCAAGTGAAGCCTGTAAGGACCATGAAGGAAAGAGAGCTGCTCACGACGTCCACAAGAAGAAGAAATGAGAGGAACACCAGCTATAAATTTCGTACTGAAGCTTGTAAGGAACAACATTTCTGCAAGACTGTGTAATGGTGAAGACGAGCTTATTACCGCTGTCGGCCAGAACCAACTAGTGAACCTGGGCGGCGAAGAAGGCATCGACGAAGCATACGAACGATAACCTACCCGACAAAATATTTGCAAAACCCGTGCAAAATATTTTCAGAGTTAATCATGCCCAGTAAATAAAGGGTCCGCTAAATAACTTCTTTTTTTTTTGGAAATGCTATAAAAAAACTGCTGAATATTTTCTCAAACTTCTTTTTTATTTGAAAGTACAATCCTTCCGGTAAATAATGGAAAATAATTTCATTCAAATGGCTGCCTCGGCTGGCCATGCAGTAGCCTACATGATCGGTCCAATTTTTAAGCCCATTATCGATTGTGCGCAGCTGTATTTCACCAATGGCTTCACGAATATTGTCCTTTAAAGCGTCAATTGTCTTTGGCTTATCGGCGTGATACTTGTCTTTTACGGCACTCCATTAAATAATAGTCCAACGGTGTCAAATCGCAGCTTCGAGGTGGCCAAACGACATCAGCTCTGCGGCTGATAATGCTATCTTTAAGAACCGGACGCAGAACATCGAGTGTAGCTTCGGCCGTCCTGTTGAAACCAAATGTTGCCAATATCCTCCTCTTAAATTTTTGTGAACAAAAATTCGTTCAACATGGCCCGCTAACGATCGCCATTGACTGTAACGGCCACTCCTTGCTTATTTTCGAAGAAAAATGACCCAATTATGCCTCTGGACCAAAATCCGCACCAAACAGTGACTCGTTTTGGGTGTATCGGCTTTTCAATGCATGTTTGCGTGTTTTCTGTACCCCAAATGCGACAATTTTGCTCGTTTACATACCCGCCAAGATCAAAATGAGCTTCATCTGAAAAGATGATTTTTTTTGGCAAAATCAGCATCTTCTCTAGGTCGATCGCAGGCCCACTTAGCGAAGCGAAAACGCATATTTCCAAGCGTTGTTCAAGCATAAACACAACCTTATTCCTTCAGCGGAAGGATAAAACTTATTACCTGTTAAATCAGACACGAGCTAAGTGTTACCATTCACGAAATAAGCACTAATTAAAAAGAAAGCATTAGATGGCGGACCCTTTAGAACCTCAGCTTTGTTTGCTTGATCCTCAAGAACGAAAACCCTCCGAATTGCGCCAACAACTGTCAGAGGCATTAGTCTCCAGAACTTAATCTTTTTTGCTGAACTGTGTAAATGCCTAAAGCTGTTTGTCAATGATTTGGTAGGTCCATATCAGCGTGGTTTTATATGCCAGATCAAGAAACGCCCGCTACGGAAGGTTTCGCGACTTTCATTTTTCTGTATGTGTTTTAATTCCCATTATATACTTTATACATTATTTCTTAGACGTGCCCACCTACATTATTTAATATTTATTATTACCCACCGACATGCCCACAATCGGTCTGAACAGATTTAATGGGTGTTTTTATAAATGAAAAACGTCTTTTTATAAGCCTGAAAGTCTTAAGTCTTTCATTTATAAAAACACCGAAAAGATTTATACAGACCGATTGTGGGCGTGTCGGTGGGAGGATATGAAAAATGTTAACACCTGCATTTCTAAGTAGCGCAAAGGTAAAGGCTTGAAAAATTATAGCATACGAATTTCTGTCCATTCTACATTATATTATACCTGCGCCTAAATTTTTTGGGCGTGGCTTAAGGAAAATTTGTATACCCTATTCCATAGGTATGGACTATATTACGTTTGATACAGGCGAAAATGTAAATTAGATAATTAATAACGATAGGCGCCTAGGACCTTAGGGGTGATAGCGACCGAATTCTGAGTTGAATTGAGTTGAAAATGAGTTGTATTTGAGGAATTAAATTATTAACTAGGAAGCTTAAATCGCAATCTCTTTGTTATCCGAAGCGATGCAAGTGATATCATTTTTTAAATCTGCCCACAGACACACCCAAAATGGGTGTAAATGTGCAACTATACCTCCAGTGTTTTCAAAACTGTAGGACATGCATGAAAACTGAAATCTGACATTTAATATCTCCATACATATAGCAATATATAGCAAAATAATAATAAACTTTTTGTTTCAAATCGAAAATTTTTTGAGTTAATATATTAAGTAGAAAATAATTGGTTCTACATTCGGTTCATAGAAAGTTTTGGGCCACACCCACATTAAGAAGCAGATGTTAAGAAAAACCTGTAAATTTACGGATAAATGCACATAAGGTTCACACCGGACTATATTCTAGATCATTATTAAGTTGGGTTCTGCACTGCGGTCTATTGTACTCTCTACTAAGCCTTAGAAAAGTTGATTCCCTCAAAGGATCTCCCCTTACACTATAATTCATTACTAAATTATACCGACGGTACGTGCTCCTGTTCGGCCTTGGCTGAAATAACTCATCCTTATAGCACATTCTCTAGTCCAGTTTCACGTAGGAATCTGAGATTGAGATGTGGGTCCAAGGTGGGTATCTCTCTGTCTGGTATCTGGTATTGGCCTAGACATTTCATTCTCTTGTGGCTCAGAGCCCCACAGGATTGCAAAATGTGTTCCGGAGTTTCACTAGGCTATTCACAAAATCTGCAAGAGGATTCCGCCGTTGCCACAATTTTCCTTAAGTGCTCCCCGAGTTTATATATATATTCTATATTTAACTTGTACGACGTTTTTGGCCACGCCCTTTTTTAGGGGTAATAATTTACAACATTGTTTAATTTGAGCCGAAAAATTAAATTTGTGCGTGCATTTAGCCGCATACATGGATATATATAAGCTAATATTTATTTTTAATGTTAGGAGGTGGACATGCCATGCCTCTTTTAAAAAATGTATTATAAAATCTTATAAGGAATAAAATATTTTATTTTGTTTTATTAAATTAACGATTTATAAATGGCAACGGGAAGGGGATGAAAAACAAAATAAGAGGAATGGGAAGTAGAATACGAATAGATGGGAGAATACGAATGGAAAGGAGAATAGAAATAGAAAAAGGCTATACCGCATTCCGTTACAGACTTACTGAATAGCTGTTACATACGCACTGTTGCACTAACTCACTTTGCTCTCAGTGTAGCTTCCTTTGCAATACATCATGAACATTTCCGATTTCGGCTTAAGGTTCCTGGAATGAATCTACATTGTCTGGGTTTGTAGAAAACTTTTAACAGAAAACATGAAAAATGAAATATGATGAGATTTCAGAATTCCCTACACTTAAACAAGGCTAACAAAGTCCCATTGAGAAAAAGAAAAATTACAAGCAAAGAACCACACGAATATATTCATGACAACCACAAAAAATACGCCAGCAACAATATGGACACGGACAGTACCGCCTACACTCGCTCAGGAGGATCTTTTGCGTGCTAAAAATAGTTTCGCTGCGAAATTTGTTTGGTTATCCTTTTGAACAGCAGAGATTATGCTGGTACAAAAACTTGTCTGTTTTTCGTAAAAATATTTCCTGCCATATTTGGGCTTCTCAGAACTAGTAAACGGCAAGGACCAGCATAGAGTTGGTGGTGTTTGTGATGGCTGGTATTCTTTTGATAGAAATGGCAAAAAATAAAAATGTTAATCCCGAAACTTCACAAGAATGTCCTTTGTAGGATTTATTTCAATTTTGTTGGTGCAAAATTTTTGAGTAGCTTACTTAATTCTCGTAGAAAATCATCAAAAAAATAGGTAAGTGTTCAGCATAAAAATGCTTACTTTGTGGGATAAGTAAAAAAAACCGGAGTTTTTACGCAATGGTATCTGTACGTAATTCCTTGTTATAAGCACAAAAATAAGTTTGCCAGCCAGTTGCCATTAAGCAAGTTTAATTAATTTTTTCGAGAACGCTTCCAGAAATTTTCAGTTCAACTCAATGGACGATTCCGTGAATATCAAAAGACATTGAGAAAATTTATAAATTTTCAGTGGCAAGTAGTTTATTCCAGACTCATCATGTCTTTAAAGGCGATTCCCTTCGATAAGCTTTCACTGATGGAATTTGGTTAATGCTTCGAGCAAATTCCGTCTGCACCTATACCAAGATGTTCTTATATTTCGTTTTTTTTTTGCGTTTTTTTCCTGCATTCGTTTGTTTTATGATAATCATAATCAGCTTAGAAAGATACAAAACTTTTCGATATTTCCCTCATTCCCTTAAATACTGCCAAAGGCTTTGTTGGCAACCGTTTTTCATAACGTTAGAATCATCGACCTTTTTAAGCCGATAAAGTGAACTAAAAGAAGGAACGAAAGCCACCATCGACGCACAAAAAATACATAAAAATTAAGAAATATTTTTGCATGTCCTTAAACTTCTAAGCAAACAGACAAAGAATATATTTTCGTATTACCCACCTATAATGCCTCAAGCGTCTTAGCCCCTTTGTAGATTAATTTGACTTTATAATGATTC
Organism: Neoascia interrupta; assembly: GCA_947623515.1. Taxonomy (NCBI): domain Eukaryota; kingdom Metazoa; phylum Arthropoda; class Insecta; order Diptera; family Syrphidae; genus Neoascia; species Neoascia interrupta. The sequence goes on from OX392462.1 coordinate 11,465,582, forward strand.
TTTGTCAGTTGACTTAACATCTCCCTTCAGCCACTCAAAGATGATGAGGTTTTAATTAGGCTGGTGGGATTACATATATCTACGTCTTGGGCAGTATTTTCTCTAAAAAAAAAACAAAACAGCAAGACAATCGTTCAAAAGGATTTCAAGGATTTTCGTGGGTAAAAGAGCTGCCAAAAGTATTGAACGTCAAAGACTGAAAAGAAATTGAAGTATTCAGTTTTTTTTTATTTTTATTATTATGCACACTTGTCTATCCCCACGGGATTATTTAGACCTTCTCGGCTTTCCTAGGACTGCCTTAAAAATCATGTTTATTTTCTTCATTACCTTTGGTCAAAGTTATAGTTTTTTGATGTGAATAACGCTGTCTGTCAAAGGGTTTGCAGTACTTCTTATTATCTTTTTTTTGAGGATGTCTTAGATTTTAGATAATAAATTTTAGCATAAGTTAAAATATTATCGTACAAACTAAATTTTGATTTTAATTTCAGATTTCACCCTCAAACTTGCCTGACTATTTCTGGTAAGTAGTTCTGGAAGTGGAGCAATAAGTCTTTTTAAGATTCTACAGTGACAACCCCGTTTATTTGGAATGCTAAGCCAGTGTAAGATTGTTTTACAGGAGCTATGAAGTACCGCACCTGAAGACTGCCAAACAAAAAGATTAATTTTTTGACAAAACAAAAACTCTTTTCTTAGTTTTCCTTAGTTTTCCTCAGTAATTAGCATTCAACCCACTTTTTTAAAAATGAATTATTGGCTACATTGCTAAGTCTCTTTCTCATAAATAGAACCTTAAAGTGCTTTGCGCTATTCTTAGCTGCCTGTTACTGCATCAGGGTGACTGCTGAGCAACTAAAGACGCTATTAGCAACCTTTTTTTTCCTTAGCGTACAAGAGACGACCTTCATTTGAGAGCGACTTTTTTCCAAAATTTAAATAAGGCGCTTCTACAACTAGAATGTCGTATATTTAATTATATTAACTAAAAGTTCTTTTAGAATTTATCATTTTAAAATCTTCTTTAATTAAAAAAAGGGAGAGAAAAACACTCTATTTTTTGTTCAAATATTTTATAAGATTTGGTTTAAATAATGTTGATTGCATTTTTATATAAAAATGTGGGTATTATTTAAAAACGTTCTCCCTCCCAATCGCATTAATAAACGCGACCATTCTAGTTTTTATGCTAAAAGTAGGCGGCTAAAAATCAGAATAAAAGCCAATATCTATTTAACCGTAATCTTCATCATTTTCTTGTGCCACTTAGCTTGAGAGGCTAAATAGTCCTTTTATCGTGCTCGATCATTCACCACCAAGTCAATAGGTACAAACGCGATCGCCAAGTGGGTCTAGGAGATACTCTCGACCCGATCCCACCACCTGTTTTTTGGCCTACCATACTGGCTTCCCTCTCGGCTAGCATGACCTACAAGGAAGTCTGTCGGGGTGCATACGAACAACGTCCAAGCCTTCGAAAGATACATTTGAAACTTGAGAAGGTCTGGGACAGCTTGAGAAGGCTTGTTGCAAAATCTTCTTCACGATCAAAGTTCGGATTTCGTTAATGGTAACAATCTTGTTTGAGCTGACCAGTCAGATTTCATAAGCTGACAGTCTCCAGGTTTGCATGCGAGTTTGGCTGAGCTCACCTTCCACTTGTGTGCGCCATCTGAATCCCGTTGCTGCTCCATCTCTGCAGGGTATGGATTTGAAGATTTTTCTGACCGGGGCGTTGGGGCTCATCTGCTCTAGATGACACGGCCATCGCAGCCGATGTAAATATTTGTACTCTTTAGCTAGTCGGAGGATTTTCTTCTCGAAACAAAACTAAAAGCATTTTCATCCGCCTTTGACAGGGTCCATGTTTCGGAACCTTAACGCAAGACTGAGATGATGTGCGACTTAGACTTTTCTTTAACCTTCGTTTGATTTCATTGGTGTCGTTGTGTGAAATTATAGCAGAAGACTTATACCTCAAAGCATTTTGCTCAATGCTTCGGTGATGGGTGTCTCTTCTTGATAAAAACTTAAAACTGGTTTCGCTCTCGCTAGCTGCTTAAGGCCATATTCGCCCATTTTGTCCCAGTACTCACGAAGCTTCACTGATATTATGCTGTGTTCCTGCGGTTGTGTGTTGTGTGCGAGTAAGGACTTTGGAAAGATAAGGCCGCTGGTGCAGGACTTATGCGCAATACTGTGAAGTATGATAATAAAGAAGTCACATGACAGCGCGTAGCTTTGTCTCATTCCTTTTTTGAGATCAAAGGGGTCGGTGTGGTCTTTACCGAACTTGACGGAACAGCGTCATCCTGCACAAACTGACGAATTTCGCAGGGATGCCAAAATCGATGTAAAGGGTGATGTGTATTTGGAAATACTGTTTTTTTTTTTTCAAGATTGAGGACTTTCTTGGCTTTTAGCCGCACTAGTATAGACTTTTCAGATTGTTGATAAACGGCTTAGAGCGTTTACACAATACAGCAGAAACGATCTTGTAGATATAAAATATTAAGGAGGCTAATGCCTCTGTTGTCGGTTGACGCAACTCCGAGAGTCTCCTCTTTTTTGAGGATGGGCCTAACATAATGCTGAGGTTCCATTTGCGGGCATGCTTTCCTTCGCCCTTTTCTTGCAGATGAGCTTGTGCACACTCCTAACCAGATCATCGCCAGTGGATTTGATAAGCTTTGCAGGTAGGGCACCGGCTGCTTTGCTGCACTTAAGCTTAGACACATCTATTTTCACCTTATCCAGATCGGGTGGGTGGTATCATTCATTTGCTTTGGTGCTTACTGCCCCGAGCTCAAATTTTACACCCTTGGGAGGACCTTTCGATCTTTTGTCTGTAAAACTTTCAGACTTCAATCCTGTTGTAACATCTCTCTATCGCTTCAACCGCGTGCTTCTCGTAGTCTCTCTTTTTCCTTCGACAAAGCATGTGTTCCTCTTTCCTCTTCTGCTTGTAGAGCTCACGGGCAGCTGCAGTCCATGGGTGCAGAGCCGCTTTGTATGCTTCCTGTTTAGCTGCATGTTCTCGCCGGTACTCATCGTAACCACGGGCTTGGATATGGTGGCCGTGTGAAAACCAGCACACCAGCGGCGGCTTCTTTGATTGCATTAAGCAATATTGCCACTGGCTATCAGTACTTAATGATGGCTGCATATCAATTCGTAGATGGTTTTGAGAGACTCGGTTTAAGGACAGTCTTTCGATCGCTTGAGATTGTAGCCTACCAAAGTAAAATTTCTTTACAGCACTTCCATAACTGGGCGTTGGTCGGCACATTTGCTGCTGTACACCTTGGTTACAACCAGGGAGTGGATCCAAGCTAATGTTGGCCCATCGAAGAGTTCGGACATCCAATATACAGGAAAAGTGCCTTAAGTCGATCGAAACGTAGTCAATCTCTGATTGGGAGAGAACCTTTTCCAGGTTGATTGATTGGGAGATCTGCATGTCACGTTGTGGATGTTGAGAAATTTTGTACTTTCTACCACAACACGTGTTGGCCCGTTACAAAGTCGATCAGTCTGAGTGCGTCATGGGAGTTCGTGTCATGCAGATTGTGCTTTCCGACCATACGACCAAAGATGACCTCCCTTCCTAGCTTGGCACTAAATTCGCCTCATATAATTTTTAACCAGGAGCTCGTGCAACATATCTGCACCGTCGTTATTTTTCTCCTCTGTGAAAAATCCTCTGATAAAAAAGCTTCGGTGTTCCTAATAAGTTTTGGTTCATAGTCCACTGTGGCGTATACGCAACATATTCCTACTTTAACGTAGAAACTGGTGAACCAATGATTTCACTGAAGCAGCCGCAATTTCGCCTTAAGTCCTTGACTAAAGGATTTTGTTTAGGTTTATGGGTTGATTGATTCCCCTGTGACAGTATGGCATCCAACTGCACCAATGTTGCTGTACAAGACGTCCTTCTCATATTCAGAAGAGGTTCCTGTGGGTACGTAAGACGAATTATAGCGACACGCGTCGTTTTCGGAGCCTGCCCACCAGAATTCAATCAGCTAGATTCTGACAAGAGTTTATAAATCCATTGAAATCTTTATCAGGAAAAGTTCAGAAATCCGAATTAAGGTCTCAAAAAAGTTTAATATGTTTTCTGCTCTGAAAAGATTCACATTTAAAATCTTTTTGACCTTTAATCCAAGCTAAATTTACCGGAAAGCTATAACGGCATTACAACTTTCAGAAATATTTTTTGGTCAACCAACATCCTGCACAACACAATCGTCCCGTATCCATGGTTCACTAAATCCATTTGTTAAATTCAGCAAAACTTACAACTACATCCATATTTTAACAAGAACACATAGAAAACATCTCTTCCGGGTGGGTAGAAACCCGAAAAACAATCAATCAACACGTCCCATCTGGGAGCTTGAGGATGCCCACAGCCATACCCAACTTTCATGGTTTTGGATGAGCCATGTTTGTCATAGTAATTGAATGATTCCTAACGATAATGATCGAACTAAAGATAATAAACGTTAAAGCACATGGGGTGTCCTTCCCACATACATTACATGAATTTCATCCATCTGAAAAAAAAAAAAACCGTATGTTGTGAGTCTAATTTATAAAAGTGGCAGGGGTCCAAAGCCCAAGCAACAGGAATCACAAGTCAACAGAGTGCCGCCTTATCTCGAAGCGATTCGAATCCCTTACTGTCTGCCCCGAATTGGTGTGGAAACTCAATTTCCTGCTGGGGAGGATATGGCATTTAAACGTAATGAAGGTCGGACGATAGACATTATTTTTCGATAATGGCCCAAAGCAGTTGGGGGGAAACACCGATAAAAGGAGATAAAGTCATAAATTGAAGAAATGAAATGATGGAAAGCCATCAGAATTGAAGTGTTTTTTGTTTTCGATTTTTTTTTTCGCTGTCCAGAAGCTCGACCATAAATGAAAACTTGGAACTGATGGACATAACACTTTCATGGTCTGGTCATATAAATGCGGGCAATGCGACTTTTAGTATTTTTTTTTAATTAAGAATATTGCGATGTATAAACTTATAGGGTGGTTGGGTATTAGCTTAACAAAAGTCCCATAAAGTTGGCTGTAAAATACAAGTAATTAATTGCACTTAAAAGGAGAAATTGATTGGAAAATATTTTATGGGAGGACCTTGCAAGGGATTTGTAAAGCTTCCAGCTAAGATTTATAACTATGCTCATGTCTACAAAGGCAGTCAGAGAGAGCCTTTTTATGGTTTACTATCAGACGGTATTTAGTGCTTCGAAGATCGCCTTTATACGAAGGATTTTCTTGGGAATGAGTTAATCTTGTTGATCCTATCTAACCAAACGAGACTTATGTTCTTTTAGTCCTGACTATGTTTGCTTTTTCATAAGTCTTATACTATGTGTCCACCGGCAATAATACGAGGATTAGCGGGAGATGATTGAAACCAAATCCCAAAGTGGTTCCACTGAACAAATATAGTGGCCTTTTCGGTTGACGATCCCGTATTAGAGCGTTCTACTCCCTGGGGGGGGGAAGTTTTGGTTAGTCTGTGCAGAGGTTTCTTGTTTGGCTCATCAGAGTTTGTGTTGGTATTTGTGTATCTTTTCTATCCACAAATTCCTTTCGCTTGTTATGATTCCTTTCGCTCTTTCCCCATTAACACCAAATTTAAATTTTTTTTGTCTGTTTCATATACTGAATGTCAATTATTTGTGTTGGCCACGCCCCTAAATAAGGGCGTAGGCTGAAAATTTAAATCAACTTACTCTAATTTCGTTGGAAACACGAGAAAATGGGTTAAAAGCAAATATTTATGCTTAAAAAAAACAGTTTTTTCCCAAAAACGCCCCCTGAAAATGGGCGGAGCTTAATGCTTTGTATGCAACAAACTTAGCAAATGGTAATATCTTTAATATTTGGCATATAATTTTTTATCAATTTAAAATGAATTTCCCGAGAAATCAGGTTTTCAAAGATTTCAGATGTTAAAAGTGGGCGTGGTGAATGGAGTTTTTTTTTAAGCTCAATTTTAGCTCAGCTCAATCTTAAAAACCTCAAAACTGCATACATACGAACAGACGGACAGACGGACGGACGGACATGGCTTACGACTTACGTGTCGGTCTCGATCATATCTCTAAAAGGTCTTAGGGGTCTACGGTGATTATTTAACTGTCTTACAAACTATGCATTAAAATTAATATACCCTGGGTCGGGTACAAAAAACAAGAAATTGGGGCTCTACATCTACTAACAGCCAAACACGTTTTTCTTTATTTTGAAGTTTGTCTAGGTTGTATTTGTGAAGCAAAAGTTATTCTACTCTACAGGGTCAAATGACATTTATCCAACTTGACAAATGCGTTGCATAATTGTGTGCGTGCTTCTGGTTTTGATTCTGGATTCTCGACCAGAAGCACATTTATCTTCCTTTCAGGCGGGGAACTGTCAAACGAGTGCCAAGCAGAGATGGCAGAAAAGGAAATGCTACATTTTTTGATTCCCTACGTTTTTTACGTCTGCTACATAAATGAAGTAGTTACTGTAGTTGAATGCAGTTAAAGAAATTAAACGTAGCATACATAGCAATAGACGTCAAAATGAAGTTTGAAATGTCAATTCAACCACAAATTGTCAAACCAAATTGAAGACAACGGCGTAGCACACTAGGCCAATTGTCTTTTATTAATGGCCTTTTCACGTGCTCAGTCAAACACGTTTTTCTTGATTTTTAAGTTTGTCTGACGTTTTATTTGTGAAGCAAATTCTATTCTACACGGGACATTTGCCCAACTTTACGCATGCGTTGTATGAGTTTCTGCGTGCTTCTGGTTTCGATTCAGGATTCTCGGCCAGAAGCAAATTTCTCTTCTTAAGAGAAGGGGAACTGTCAATCAAACGTGCCAAGAAAATAGTTTCAGGAGAGCCCAGATTCCAGAATGCTCCCGAACGACCAAGCGAAAAGGCCAGAGCCATAGGATTTATTTAATACTTTTACTCGTTTTTTTGTCATTTTGAAAAGGGAGTGGCGAATGGAGATGTCATTTTCCAGAAGCATAAAAAGTTTTCCGTTGCGTATTCGTGACAAATCTGTCATACGTGGACAGTGAGTTTAGTTTTTCGATTCCAAAATTGTTTTAAGGGTATACGAAAAGGGTTGAAAGTAATTGAGAAAAAGGGTGAATGAGTTTTTAGACTTGATTTATTTTTAGTCGCTTGCCGATTTAAATTTGTATGGCAAACCACTTTATTTGTAGAGGATTTATTTAAATTGTGGATTAGTGCCCGCTGGAGATATGGAATGTGTATTTTTTTTTTCCTCCTTAATGTGACAGATTGTACAGTTATAAAAATATTGTAGTTTTTCTGTCAAGTCTTTGCACTTTCCACCATAGTTTCTTACCTTTTTTAAAGATCAACTCTTTACTAATGGGAAAAATGTTCAGCACTTAAAAATACTCACTATACAAAACCCTATCAAGCGTTGAGGCCCAACCATAATAGACTTTGATGAGCTTAAGTCGGCTTTCCGAATTGTCCCATAACACGCGATTCGTATGCCACGACCATAATAGACTTATACTGGGTTTCGTAAGGTTTTCGTTAACTTGTGTTGGCTTAGAGTTGTGTTTTTGCTTGTCATTAGTTCACGCATTGTCATATTGAAGCCCACATTTATTTTTCAACGTGCTTCAAAAAATCCGTGAAAAAAGGGAATATACCAAGAAATGTACGCTGACCTCAAAAGTTTAAACGCATTTTAGATCTGACAATCGGTTTCGGAGATATTAACATCCAAAGTTGAAGAAAAAGTGACATAATTTTTAAATTTGATTTTAAATTTTAAAGGCAATGTGATACTCGAAACGTTTACAGTGAAATCTCATAAGATTTTCAAATAAATGAGAGTCCTAGAGAGACTTGAGCTTAAGTCTATTATGGGCAACACAATCTTTTGGCAGAACTTGAGTGGGATTTTCGTTGTATTTTGACACAAGATTAATCCCGCTTAGGTCTATTATGTTTGGGCCTTTAGTATTACAGGCAGGCAGTATGACAGGGCACTTTGAAGCGATGACTTAGGTCACTCAGGTGCTCCTTCGCCACCAATTTCGGTATTCTGACCAGAACTCGAATTCCGTAATGACTTTAGTCCCAAATAAGCCAGAGTAGCTCATGTAGGTTAATTGCTGTCTTGAATGTTGACAGCATTGTTCTTCTTATTTGAGAGTTCATTTGTTTCAAGTTGATCTGCTGTGATCAGCTAGTTACAAGCATTATAGTGCTTCTTTCGGTTACATTCGCACTATAGTGCTCAGTAAGCCCTTTGCTGCTTACCGCACAGATGTTTGATGGCTGTTACATTTAAAGAGCGAGAGAGCGAGCGAGGGTCTTGAACGAGCTGTCAAATGAATTTTAATAAATGGCAATGTATGGGGTGGTTCACAATACCAGCGTGATCGCTGTCTCGCTCGCCAAGTTTTTCGAAAAATTTAAAAAACTCGCCGAGATTGACGATTATTTTGAGTTATGACCCGCTGTTGAATGGAGGTTTTTTTCAGGTTTTAATAAAGTCGAAAAATTTTGGGAATTTGTTTAGCTTTGTCGCTATGCAGTCAAAATAGTCGTCGTGGTGTCTCGCTTTCATTGTATGTTAACAAACAATTTCTCTGATCTCTCGTCATCGCTGCCGCTCTGGTTTGCCGCTCTCGCGCTGAATGTGAAACGGCCATCATAACCACTTGATGCGTTGTACCAACTATTAACAAAACTGGGTTGAAGCCGCGCTGATCAGTGGCTAAGGTACTCCTACAACACCAAATCCTAAAGCATAATATTCCACTGAAATAGAAATCTGTATTCGCTACCCCTCATAGAACTCAATTTCAAAACACTGAAGAAAAAGCGCAAGCATTTCTTTTAACTTTTATTTTCATGGATCACTGAAGTCGCCTTCCAACTAAATGCCACACCAGGGAAAAAATGAAAAATGAAAAATATTTGCATTCATTTCAGAGGTCATAGTCATGGTTGTTAAAAAAAACTTAGTTCGCCTCAAGTGAAACGATCAAATATTTACATAAACTCTGCCGGAGAGCCTGTGAGCCACTGTTTCTTCGTCTATGTAATTTCGACTTTTGGGGATGGCTTTTTTCTGAACCCAGCCCCATAAAAGAAATTTCCTTACTGCCAGCACTGAATGCATTCGTCAAAATTCATGCCAACACAACTCCTCGGGCAACGGTAATGCTTTTTGGAAGCGTAAATATTTATTTCATGCTTAATTAAAATCTGGGACAAGTTAATCTTTCAGCCAACTTAAAGTATTTTAAATGACTTTTGCCATCCCCCTACCCACTTAAACGGGGAGAGGGGAGCTGTAAAATTTAAAATGCCTCATTTGAGCACTCTAGTTGAGATTGTTCGCTTAGCCTTGGGCAGTTTTTTTTTTAAATGGACGCAATTGAAATGTTTGTTTGCGAGGATTTTATTACGGATGGGGGCAAAGCAAAAAGTTTCCTTCGAAAAGGAAAAAGATACATGAGCAGCGGGAAATGTACAATGTACATTTGAGAAAAGAATACCTGAGAAATGAAATACGTATTTTGAATATAATTTTCAAATTGAAACACAAATTAAATAAAAGTTCATTAGAATTCCTTTAAGGAATTCCAAATGTGCACCAGTGTAACAGGCGCTTCAGTAAATTAATTAAAAACTTTGGCACTTACGAGAAAGTTTTCGAAACTATTCGTTCATGTTGATTGCTTTGTTTGGCTCTTCCAAGGGTGAAATGTGTGTTTCCACACAATTGAAACCCCTCACGTTGTAGTCAAATACTTGGTGTGTCCATTGACTGGATGAGACCTTTTGCTCATGCATATGTAGCGGTGACCACTTATTGAACTCAGCAAATCTTTACAAATTTCTTTTCTGCTCCATAAAGTTTTGCGATAATTCAGCAGAAGATTCCATCCATCCATCCATCCGCCTATCGATTATTATTATCTGTCCCACTTTTATTTATGTTGAAAAACATTAGCAACAGTCACAGTTTCCATTCCCCTAAAATCACTTTATTATTATGAATTATTCCCCATAATGTGCCGATTCTTTGATAAAATATTTATGTTTTAATAGGGAATTAGACCCGGCATAAATCCTTGCAGGCGTTGCCGGCCGGGCGTAATCCGTTCAAGTTATAAAGTTGTGCAATAAAATCCATAAATAAATTCCTAATTCCTTGACTCCTACGAGGACTCATACCATCAGAGTTTGGAAACAATTTACCGTACACAGTAGCCCATTAAAAGACTGTAAATATTGTGTGTACAAGAGTATGTGTGGCTAAGGTAATGCAATAAATTTGTTCAATAATTTTCTCGTGTATATAAGTCAGAAATGGGAAAATAATCATAAAAATGTTTTTCCAATACGCGTTCGTTTTTCGCCATAAAATTAACATTTTTTGCTGTTTTTTTATGAAAGATTTTGTTTTATTGATGTTATTTATGATGCGAGCGTATTTAGGTCGGTTATAAACAAATTGTGAAAGTTTATCGATTTCTTATTTTTACCGGAGCTTATGTTTGTAAGAGGAATAATGGACTGGGGCTTGATTTACTACCTGCAATAGTGTTCTTCGATAGAAGCCAATTGGTCATGAAATGTGAAGCCGGCCGAGATTGAATATTCACTTATTGATCCTATAAAGCTTGTAGATATTGGCAGCTAAAGTTTTGTTTTGATATTTAAAAGCCGATTTGTTTTCGACTATGCGTAGAGGGGTAATGTAGTTGACTGTGTCGTCGATTTCTTGTACAGTGCTCAGGGGTCTGCCTAGGCAAAACAGAAGATTATCTATAGTCTTATCTGGTTGCTTTTTGAACCTCGCCCCGTTTGGGCTGATAGGAAATTTCGCAGCCTGAAGGCCTCTGATATCTGAAACAATATCCATTCATAGCGGTCCGTGCCTATTCCCTCCAGTTCGTTACTTTTTTAAGACACAAAAGTCACATCTTAAACTTCTTGGAGCCAAACGTTGCTAGACATTGTAAGGATTCTGGTTTTTGAATTAAACGAAAATATGGCATCACCACGGATAGTAGTGGGCACAACCTTTTTCTATCACAGAGCCAAACCAGGTAGGGTTGTTGCAACTATAGACTTGCTTGTACATATTACTGTGCTTCGACCTTAAGTTTGAATCATCTGCTTGTGAAGCGTTTATACGTCAGCAAGAAATTCTTACTCATGCATAAGTACATTCTTGTTTTTGCTGTGTAAATTCATAGTTCTATTTTGGAGTTAAAGCCTCATTTTTTACCAATGAGATATTTTTTGGTCCATAGGGTAGTTCTACATTGATATTTGGCAGGTGTTCCTTGCTAATCGATGATCTTTCTTGGCTTACGAATGTTTCCTTCAAGAATCTTTTCGATCTTTTTGCCATGCTTTACAATATGAACGCTCGGTTTTTTAGGGTGGAGCCAAAATTCTGCCGAGGCTAAAATTCTGCTTTAAAAATTCTGCTTTTCAAAATTCTGTTTTACGAAATACTGGAGATGTACCTTTTACTAAGCACTAAGAGTGGGGCGTGCCGCTGGTTCGGATATTCCTTATACTCGTTGAAACATTTTCAGCTATTAATGTAGCGTGAGAGACATTTTGGGTTAGTGTTTAGATCGCTGAGGTCATTATAGAAGAAAGTTTTTTTACCCCATCCCATAGGATAGGAGGTATAGTAAGTTTGTCACATAGTTTTTAACTCGGTGAAATAATAATGGTAGACCCCCAAGACCTTAAGGGCATATGATCGAGACCGAATTCGAATAAGCTATCCGTCGGTCTGTATGTCACATGTTTTTAGGCCTCGAATTTTACTTGTCATACGAAGCAGTACAAGTGTAAAAATTTTTGAAATCCGACCAAAGACACGCCCACAATCGGTCTAAATATGCAACTACCTCCAGAGATTTAAAAACTGTAAGACGTTCTAAAAGGCTGAAATTTGACAATTAGCATCTTGTAATCAATGTAAGGCACAAAAAAGAAGAATTTAATTGGTAAACCTCCTCCAGTGGGCGTGGCATCTATTTTAAGGGTAAATTTTCAAATGCAGTTTACCCAATATTTTTGCTCGAAAATGAAAAAAGTTGCTTAATTTTTTTTTTTATTTTTAATTTATTTATTTTTAGCAAGTTAGCTAAACGAGACTTCAATCCAGATTTCGTTTATAAGAAGCCTTTAGCCAGGCCCCCTTTTAGGGGTCGATTTTTCAAAAATATTGAATTTGAGCCAAAAAATTGCATTTTTACGTACATTTAAGCGTAACTTGGAAATATCTGCGGAAATATCTTATAATTAACAGTTTTTTATTAGGGGCAATTGGACCACGCCCATTTTCGAAGTTTGCATTACTTATAAAATGTCAAAAAATAAATATGCCATCAGCATTTTACAATGTGGGATAGGATGGGGTATTCAACGGTCCGTTTTACGAACTGTAACTTCTGCGTACTGTAGCACTTACTCACTGGTTTTTTTATGAAAGAAAAGCTCCAAGGTGAAAATTGCGGTTCTTAGAGAGAGTGGGGCATGTTCAGAGAAGCGGGAGAGTGGTTTCTTCTTTCTCCTCATCCATGCAGCTTCTGCAGGAGTCGTTGGAATAGACAACAAGACTTGTTGAATGCTTCCTATGTCCTGTAATGACACCGATTGTAGTACCCATGTGCAACCTGTTAAGAGCGATGAGCTCTTAGTGTGTTTAAGATCTAGCTTTGGCCATATCATCACTAGAGCCTTGGGGGTGGCCTTTCTAAAAAAAACTTTAGCTAAATCATCTTTCTAGCTGGCCTCAAGGAAGATTCCAAGGAAGCAAAAGTCCTCCTCTATTTATTTCCTTCTGAATGGAAGAGGACTTTTAATTGGCTGCGTAGCAGGTGGCATGCCATAAAGTTCTGCGCCAAAAGTTAAACTTAAAGGTCTTACCCCACGCTTGGCTACTTTTTGTTCCCGGATCTTATTTGTCACTCGCCGGATTCATGGCAGTATTCAGCGCAAAGTTGCTCTCTTCAAAATCAGCATCTACTTAACAGGTCTCTATGGCGTCGTTTGATTTGCGAGATCCCACGAGTTAGACGTCGTCCGTGTTTGACGCTTAGCTTCTCCCGTTGTACGATCTTGTTTTTGTGTTTTTTGTATTGCAGAAAACTGTATTCCTACGCGAATGGTCGGAAAATATGGTCTGTCCTGGCAGAGCCGCACCGGTGTAAGGCGTTGGTGTGTATGCTCTATGCAGGTCTTTACCAAGGCACTTTAGAGAGATCATTAGTGGGTCTCGCAAAGCCGTTAGTATTGTCCTCAAAGACTTATGTATACCTACCATCTATCTTAAAACATTAAAGTTTGATGACAGACAGTAACTGAGATCATATTTACATATATAGAAAACATCCCAGCACCTTTCACCGTGATCTCTGTGCAAGGGTTGGCTCCAAAAAAAAAGCGAAAATTTCGGGCTTCAATTGAATTTTTTAAGTTTATTGATTGAATAAGGTTCTAATCATACTCCAAATGTAAAGGGTAAAGAATAAAGTACTTCAGAGTTTCATAATTACGGAAACGTGTCAAATTACAACTTGACTTAACATTTTTTCGTCCTGACTTTTCGGAATCAGCCGATCGACTGACTTTTCTCTATATTTCCTAGCTTGGACTGTGTACAGTGTTCTTGTACTTGCTACATTTTGACTTAATTACAACTTAACGAAACAACTTTTCTTCTTGACTTTTCGGTATCGACGATCGACTGAATTTTCTCCTTATTTCCTAGCTTTGACCTTATAAAGTACTTTGCTAAATTTTACTTTAGACTTACCCTGTATTCGTACTTTTATATTCATAAGAAACTTTACTTCGTAACTTACTTAACTTTGCTTTATTGACTTAAATTCTTTATTTTAACTCTTTATTTTTCAACCAAGTTCATTTAAACCATATCTCTTACAATTATCTCAAAGGAAATGGTTTCTCGACACTTAAAACAAGGAGTCAGCCTTCAAAAGAGTCTACATTTCTACAGAAGCAACACAGTAAACCACTCGATGTCTCCTCAGTCACTTTTCTGTCATAAGCTATTTGGTCGGATGTGTTCATAGAGGAAAAAAAACGCATAGAATTGCCATCATCCCAAAACCATGCCAAGTGTAGGTATATTTTTTAATTGCATGCTAAAGTCCTGTACGAAAGTCAGGCAGCATTTGTAGCTAAGAAAAAGAAGGTGGCATATGCAGGCACACCTCATAGCTCGGGTACTTAAATTCTTTAAAATTTTTGATTTGGGTTCGTTGAATAAAACATAATTTTAGTTGTGATATTAATAACTACTTTATTTTATAATGCACAACATTTTTCAATTCAAACATCAGTTTCAATTGCACCTTATACTTTTCGACTTCGACACATTTGCTTCAATTTAACTGTTTCTTACCATCAATGAAAGAATATAAAGATTACGACACTCGTTTGTTATGACATTTGTTTGACAGGCCTCACTGTAAATGTAATGTGACGTCAAGGGATGGAACTGTCATTGTGTACGCTTGCAAAAAAGCCCGTTTGTTCACACAACAATCTGTACTGGCAAATCATAAGTCAGCAATCTGTTTTGCTTCGAGCCATATTTTTTTGAAGTGTCGTAATCTTAGGTTCTCTGATTTGTGGTTTCTTACTGTCGTTTCGATATTCACAATACAACGTGTTATTATGAATCAACGTTTTAAAGCTGTACCTGTCAGCGCTAGCTATTCGACTGTCTGTTCAAATAAATCAGTTTCTCGAAAATTTTCGATATTGAAATTCGAAAATCAAATGTCACTTTGCTGCCAGCTGACTGTAATGGCTCAGTCAGTGTTCAGTGCTTAGCCTTTTCAAACCTAAGGGTGGGAACACATTTTGTTGTCAAATCACAATATTTTATATAAGAACTTATAAGGAAAAATATAAGGAAAAGTATAAGTAAAAAAGCAAAATGAATAATAAATAAATAAGTAGAAGCTTCTAAATTATCAGTAGTTTCACAACATGAAGCGCACATCTCTTAATTGCCAAAATGTAATGCGTGAGCCAGTAGGCATACAATAAACATCGTACTAAAAGCTTTTGCTTGTCCTAGTTTGCTTACAGTGAATATTATTTTTTAATAATTTGTGTGCAATTTAGCTTTGTGTGCAATCTCGTTTTCTTTCTTTTTTCTTTTAATTTAATTGCTAAACCAGGCCAAAAAAAACTTAACTTCCTTGGGCGTACTTACCAGATCATGAATCCAGGTAATTGCTCAGAACCTAGCAATTTAGTATTCAATGGATTATTGAATTATTACCTACAACCTCATGTGTACAATATGTGAACCACAGAAAAAATAATTAAGGAGTAATTTAAATTTGCATAATATCCTGCCTGCAAGTTGATTTTAATCTCATGCATGAATTCATTATTCACAAACTGTCGTCATTATAACTAATGGAAGGTCAAAAACTTCTCATTACAAAAGCGTAAAAGTAGGCGGAGAAAAAAGTCACGCAAAATCGAAAGGAAAAGGATCACCGCCACCCGCTTGAACTAATCCATTACGAAGGACAAGAGACTTCCGTTAAAAAACCTACACAGATTTCAAGGACACGTCTACGGCATCTGGAAAATGATTTTCACCTTCTGTCATTTTCCTTCCTGCATAACGTGGGAAGTTGGGGGTGGGAAAAAAACTACCCACACATACACACACTCACTCAATCCATAAGAACGTATGGCACTGCCAACATGGGGGTTGGTAGGGGCATGTGCACAGATTTTGACATAATATGACTTGGCTACAAGGAAGAAGTTTTCCATCTCGGCAAAAGAAGCAACCTATAATTGGTGACGAGGAAAAAAAAAAATAATGGCTGCACATTCTAAATATATGCGCATAAATAGCTTCAAAAATGAACTGAGAAGACCTCATGAATTAAACATGAGTGTCAGTGGTAGCAAGCAAGGGTCGTTTGGTGGTTGGGTGTGGTTGATGCCACACACTGTTGTTTGTGCATTTCCTGTTTTTTTTTTTTTTGTATTCATTCTTATATGTGCTGTATCAGCTGTTTTGAAGAAATAAAGCAAAGCCATTAAATAGCAATTTAACTACAGCTGGGCAAAGTGTCACATAAGAGGCAAAAAGGACTTTTCTCACAGAGTCGTTCGGCACTTAATGGGGCTTCCGTACAATATGTTTTCGTATCAATTGCAAAATTATTGAAATGAGATGTTAAATTGCCAGTCAAGTGAAACACAACTAATAAATAGTGGTCGTTTGGAAGGCAGCGCATTTCCTAGTCTGGTCCAGCGCTGGGCGTTTTACGGAGCCATTAGGACCATTTCGAATGCTTAAATATCTTAAATGTGTTAGTTGTAGTGCTTTGTAGTTGAGATCGGAAATTAATAGCAAAAATACACAATATGGAAGATTTTTCAAGGAACAGATTGAAAAAATTATCTTCTCGAAAGCTGGAAGTTGCACAAATGTCGGAACATTGAGCACCTGTGCAACCAGAATGCAAACAACAAAAATATAAGGATAAGAAAATTACATAAAATTGTTAAGGTTTATTCGTCCGCAAAGTCCCTTGAATGTATTTCAAAGAAAATTACCCTAACTAAGTAAACTATGCAGGGATGAATATTTTCAAGAAATTGACCTTTTGCAGCCATTGCAATGCGGAAGAGAATCTTGTTATAGTCAAGCGTAGGTACTTACCCAAGTGCTCTTTCTTGAAAGTGTAAAACTGAAACAATATGTTGAGTTTCACTTGAATTTTCCCTCAAGTTATTATTTTTAATTATTCTTGGGTAGAGTACCTTCATAACTTTTTTACATGGATGAGCTTTTAGCAAAAGATATTGCAACTCTTGTTAAGACTATTTAAGTGTTTTCGCAAAGTAGAATGTTCTGAAGCTTAACTTCGTTAGCCTTAGAGCTGAACCCAGATACACATTGTTATGAATTGAGAGTTCAAGGTGATCTCGAAGATTTATTACATTGTAGCACTAGAATTAAACCTAGATAGGCACGTCGACATAAAACCACTCTAAAGAAAATATTTTCTTAACCCCTTTTTTCCAATTGTTCATCCTCTTCAAATTTGCATTGGTGTTGGAGATATATCGTGGACAGAAAATGCATCCGTATTGTAAGTAATTGTAGGTCTGAAACGTTGCTCACAAAACTTGGTTTGCTGTTTGAGTCAATTCCATTTTCTGAGCAGTCAGCTTATTGGACATGGTACAGTGAAAAGTAAGCTCTCTAGGAAATGTTCTAGGCGTGCTTGTTACCATGTAAGTTGATTCCTAGATATTCATTAGTTCTCTCAGGCGATTTAACTGTGTTTTAACCAACCGGCGGTTGGTTATAAATAAATAAATAGAGTGGCGCAACAGCTTGAGGTGAACCAGGGCCAACTTCTCAACAATGTATGCTGGTGTGTACTTATGTGTGTAATATCTTTACATACAAGGGGACCTACAATTTTTTGCCGAATCCGAACGGCATTTTGAGAAGTTTTCCAAGACAAATGATACTCTCGGAGGGCTTGTCAGACCCTCGCGGAGGTGGGGACCGTGAAAAAGAACAAGTCTTTTTTTTCAGGTGACGATGGCAGGATTCGAACCCGAAACTCCGGCGTAGTAAGCACACACACTAACCACTACGTCACGGCACCCCTTCTTTATATAGACTATAGACTTCTTCTTTATATAGACTGAAAATAGACCGTGTCCCTTATTTATCTCGAAATTAGCCTATAACTATTTGGCAGATAGAAAGAGGAGCTTACGTTTTTCTACTTTTTTATTAAAGTTTTTAGATTTTAAATCCATAAAACGATTGTTTAATTTTTTATACCCTACCCAGGGTATATTAAGTTTGATTTATAGTTTGTAACGCAGTGAAATAATCACCGTAGACCCCTAAGACCCTTTAGAGACATGAATGAGACCGACAGGAGAATCTTTTAAGCCACGTCCGTCTGTCCGTATATAAACAATTATTTAGCCTTAAGTTGTAAGCTAGGGAACTGAAATGTGGAGAGCTGGAAGTCCAGCCCTTCAGATCAAGTTTGAAAATTTGTTGGATCCGCCTACAGACACGTTCACTACAGGCCTGTTTGTGCGACCATCCCTAATTTTTAAAAATACTTTTTAAGGGATTTTAAATTAAAATGCCTGTTTTTCAATAATTAAATATGAAATTTGACAAAAAATTACATGACAAAAGTTGTAGACATTAGCATTTTCTAACTTTTTTGCATCCACCCACTTTTGTGGGCATGGCTTAAAAAAAGTGATTTTTTTATAGTGCCTTTAAGTTTACTCTTATGAAAGAATCATTCACAGGTTTGCTACAGAAGAAGGAGTTAGGCAAGGCTGCAACGCAAGCTCGACACTATTCACTCTCTTCATTGAGGGTATAGATGATTTTCTTCCAGGAGGGATTTTGTTTGGAGATACGCGTATATAAACCCTTAAGTATGCTGACGATATTGTCCTATTAGCGAGCTCCCACAAGCTTTACAATTCATGATAAACCGAGTTTACTATTACAGTACATCGTGGAATCTGCAAGTCAACTCAAGCACGTCCAAAGTGATGATTTTTTAGAGAGGTGGAGGTAGACAGGCAAGGGAAGAAAGGTGGAAATACAATGTGAGGCTATATAAGTCATAAAGAAGTATAAATACCTTGGACTCATATTTTCGAGCAACTTGAGTATGGAGCAACACTCAAGCGAAAAACTGCTGCAATCGAAAATCGCGATAAGCTCAACGTGGAAGAATTGTTTTCAAAACGGCAGTATATCCCACAGTGCAAGATACCGAGTTTTTGAAGCAGTTTCCAAGTCAATTATGTTCTACGGAGCTCATTTCACAAGTGGTATGAAACGGTGGAGAAATTACGGTGGTATAAAACGGTGGAGAAAAAGGTTCTATCTACGGCGCACGTTTCGTTTGCCAGGAGCCACACCAAACTTGCTCATAATAGAAACAGGACTTGCCCCATTGTTTTTGCAAACGCTTAACATGTCCATATTCTCAGAATATTAAATGGGAGAAGAGCGTTTGCCAAAGATCATAACAAAGTATTCTGTAACCACAGGGAGCCTGTGGTATGAGCAGATGCTAAGCTTGGCTGAGAGGTTTGAGTATGACTTGAGCCTAGAGTGGAATGCACAGGATAGTTTGAAGAGTAAACTGCACCACTTTATGGCGCACTTTGATTCATGCTTAAGGGAAGATTGTCTACCCACAGAGAGATCTACAAGACATTGCAACTCAACCTAGGATCGCTTAACTATTTCAATGACAAAAATAAATTAGGAGTAATCTCTTTAATTTTCTGAGCAATAAGAGAGTTTTTTCGTACCACACAGAGACGACCTTCCGCTTTTATGTTCCTTGTGTAACATGCCAGAGAGAGAAAACGTCGCCCATTTCGAAGGATTTTGCGATATCACGAGGTCCCTTTTTGGGAAAATCCATTCTTTCATCGGTTGAAATGCAAGATCTACTTAACGGATCCAACTGGAAAGCGCTTTCATCATATTGTGAAACAACTTTAGCCTATCAAAAAAGCATAATGGAGGAAGATTTTTAGATTTCATTAAAAATATATATTGCTAGTCTTGGCAGACGGCTTTTAGCCATGTCTTATGATATAAATTTAATTTTTTTCCCGTTGTTAGTATTATCGAATGAAATTAATAAAATCTCAATAAACTGAACTGAACTGAACTAACTATTTAAGAATGAGGACCTTTTTATTTAACGATAATACCTTTTACCTTTTGGCAGGTAGAAAAAAGGACCTGAGCTATGGCTGATCTTCAAAATTTCTGTGACCACATCAATTTTTGAGAAAACCGTAAATGATGCTGTTTTTTTGCTAGGTATATTAAATAGGCTTATTACCTTAGTTGAGTTATTCAACTTGGAAACGAAAATTTTGAAATTTTACTAATCACAAATTTTAAACAAGATCGTCGCTACCGTAACGATACTAGAAACATATAAATTTGTTTTTTTTTTTTTAAATATATTTTTATGCTTTTGAGTCTAATCTCAGAAGTTTTTAAATCGTTAAAGTTTGCTTTAGTTTTCCTTTATTTATTTGTTCATTTACTTGTTTGCTTATATTATACTTGTGAATTCTTTTTTCAAATTATTTGTCCAAATGATCGAGATGTGTGGGGAAACTCACGTTTTTTAGACGTATATATATTAAATTATGACTTAATACCTTACTTGAACTTCGATCCGGTTCTACTCCGATTGATCGAAGACAAACTATGGGGTTCTGTTCTCAAAAACACTTCATCTTAGTCTCTCTTTTCAACTTCTAGATCATTGGTGTGTTTTTTAAGCTGAAATTTTGGCGATAAATAAAGTCTTGTCCTGGCTGAAGAATAACGTAATATCTCCCAAGTGAAAGATAAATGAACCTTTTCTGACTTTAAAGTAGCTTTAAAGCTTTAAAGTAGCCCTGGACTGCCGATCATCTCTAAAGGCGATGTTGGAGCAGTTCAGCATTCACCTGTGCTGAGGGGCTGGGAAAAGCGACATTCCGGGTAACTGCAAGGCTGACGAACTCGCCAAGCTTGGTACTACTCTCTCAATTTCGCCTAAAAAGGACACCTTAGGCATTCAAATTTCCACATGTAAACTCATACTTAAACTGGATGCAAAAGAGAGAATAAATCTCAGATGAACGGGTGATAGCACCTGCCTAGTGAAGAAAAGCTACGGCCAAAGTTAGATCTTAAACGCTCTAAAAGCTAGATCGGTCTTGATAGATTGCACTTGAGTTGCACAACCTCGGTAGGAGCTGCATAAATGGGGAGGAAAAAAAGACCACCTTCTACTTTCTCTGTACATGCCCCGCCCTCTCAGTGACCTAAATACTTCTCTCACGCTTCGTCAATAGCTCAAAATGGTTCAACCGGTAGGAGGAATTTCTAGATCCACGTGATATCACAATGAATATCAATGGAGCTGCATAGATCTAAGTGTGTCGGTTTCTTTGGACCCGACTGCTACTTCAACCTTACCTATGAACCTGACCTTGAACTTGAGTTGCTTTATAAGTGTGTTCAATATCAGCTTTTTGGGGCAGGTCGTTCAAATTCAAAAAAAATTATGGCCTTAAATATCTTAAAAACGGCCCCTCTTTTTAACTTTTTATTTCTCGAAAATCTTTCAATTTTTTTTGAAAAACTAAATTTTTCTACAAAAATTCATCAATTACTTGAAATAAGTTTCCTTTTTGGAATTTTTGGCTGGATCGCTAACAATGCCACGTTAGAGTAATGTTGGTAATCATGATGACCAATAGGGAATTATTGACAGACTTTAAGTCTACTCTTATGACAGAATCACTCATGATTAAGGTCCTCACTTTTTAAAGGACTTCAATTTCTTATAGACTACGAACTGAGATGTCGCTTGTGATAAAAGGTAATCACAGATGGTTTATCAGTTCATCGCGAGGGCAGGACCGTGAAGAAAACTTCTTTAAATCGAAACCAGAACCTCGTGCACAATAGCGCATATCACTTACGTCTGCACCTACTTAAATACAAAAAATATCAAAGCAGAAAGACTAAACACTATTTAGGGGTATAAGGTATTACAATAAAATACTTTGTACACGATTCAATTTTTAAATAATAATCACCGACGTCAGTTAATAAAAATAAATTATGTTATTTGCAGCATTTTCTTATGTGTCTTAACTTGAAGATCAAAGGAGCATAAACAGATAAATCTAAAAGTAAATTCGTTAATTTTGTTTTATAGCTCAAAGAAATTGAAAGCAATTTAAAATTTTTATGGAAACTCAAGCTAATATTTATAATTCTGCTACGGTTTGTAGTTTTAGTTTCTAATTATGATTTAGTTGCTTATATCTAAAGAGTAAACAAATGTTTTGCCTGCCACTGAAGCAGATTTTTTATGCAGAGGGTTGCCTTGAGAAATTTTCATGTAGATGAGGAACGAAAGATCTTTTTCGCATGGCAATGAAACAACTTTGATCTTTTATTTTATGTATACTCCGTTCTCCGATACTCCGTATTTATACTCCAGTATTATGGGTGCCGTGACATAAGACTAAGCCACGTAAGGCGAATTTTAAATTTGGTCTTAACTCACTTTGTGAGAGCGACATAAGGCCAAATTCAGCCGTTTGGCATTGCGACACTTTAATAAAGCGATATAGGCCCAATTTGGCTCTAAGTCACATTGCACCTTAGGACCAAAGGGGAAGTAAAAGAAAAGCGGGCAGGGGGGTTGCATATATATTCCAATTTTTATACGTAACATTTGGCCCTATGACACTTTGTTAGTTTGGGCTTATGTCGCTTGGTCTTATGTCACGGCACTGTATTAAATGCACTTTATGACACTAGTCTTTAATTCTTGGGATCTTGCTCAAAACTTAAGGGTACTTAAGCTACTTAAGGGTGTTAGGGAAATGCCTTAATAGTTCTTGCAAGGCATATGGTGACGAAGATTGGGTACCTGCATCTAATAGTCCTGAAGCTCATGAAGTGCCTACCTCACAATAATATTTTCTCCATTTTCACAGAGGGTCCATCCAATTATTTTAAGCATTTAGAAGTAAGATGTGTATCTGAGCAGCAAGATTCAGTCTCACGAAGCTTTTTATTCTTCTTCAAACTCTAAAAAGGGGAGGTTCCACAAAAGCTGTTCAATGTATTTAATAATAATTACCACTTATAAATTCAGCATTCAGTTTGATGTCAATCAATCCATTGAAGTCATTTGAAGTTACTGAATTATTGTTTATGCATTCGTTGACTTCAAATGATTTCGAGGGATTGAATGCATTCACGAATGCTCGTGAGTTCAAGGTGACTTCACTAAGTAGACTTCACTGAGTGCAGACTTCATTCATTTGACTTTAACACTCAGATTTCTGAAAATGAATCCGTGAAACACAGTTTAAAATTGTTTGCTGATTTAGTTTTTCTGGGCTTAAGTCACTATTGAAGACATTGAATTAAAACAAATCCACTTCAGAAAAGTTCTTCAAGCTATGTGAACAAAAATGTTCACAGCTAAAGATTTCATTCCTTAAATGCTTCCTGGAAAAAGACCATCAGGCTCTTAGTGACAACGTCATCAAATGCTATATTCACAATCAATAAAACGTGAACACGTACTATATTCGAATGCAATTATGATAATTCCTTCTGTTTTTAGATATCCTGTTTACTCGTTCGTATAGAGTTTCGAGTCCTTCAGTTTCAGTGCGTACGTCAATCATGTTTGAACCGTCGAAACGAATCGACCTACATTCCCAATTTATTGTGCTGCATCAACTGTTCGTCTGGTCTGGTCTTTTGTCGTTCAAGTTCTCTGCGGCAAACGGCAAATTTGAAGAGTCTAACATAAGGTGTCGAATTGCTGGAATTACTTATCGTATCCTGAAATACGTAAGTGCGGCACGAATATTAATACTAGTTCAGTTGTATTGGAGTCGATATGTAAATTTACAAACCCCCAGAATAATCTGGACGTCCGTCGAGACTCAGGAGATTACTATTCGCCACTTCGTCTCGTTGGCTGCAGACGTGGCTATCTTTGGTATTGCAAGTGGCTTCTTAAGCCACAAAAGTGACCTCAGGTGGGCTGTAAATAGCCTTATGAAGATATCATGTGTAATAACAAAATCCACCTGGGACTCAAGGATGTTTTGTCCGGCAAACTTTGAAGTGTTTCTGCTTATAAAGCTGTGCATTTTCATATCCCACCTGATATTAAACATAGAACCGTATTTGTTTGAGGCATTCTTCAGCCTGAACATTTTCGGTCCATATGGTAGCTTGCTGGCAGCACTCACATTCTGGAGTCACATGTGTTCGCAATTGATCCTAATATGCTTTTACATGAAGATGACTGCTCATATAAATGATCTTACCCCTGAGCAAATGATGTGTGCAAAGACTTCCAAGCGGGTGCGAAAACTTATTGTAATTTCTTTTCACATTCACCGGACTAAGGCAGTTCTCGACAAGTTCTTCTCTTCATTATTCTTGGCTTCATACCTTAAATTATTTGTTGACATTTTGGAATTTTACCTCTTTTTAAAAAGTACTGTTTACACTGCAAATACCACGGAGAAGAACAAATTTCTCCTGTTTGTGTTATATTTTTTTCGGACAAGACAAATTGCAACGGCTCTATCGGGATCATATGACATCTTCATAATAGGCAGACTCTCGGATATGTTAATTAGTGCCGAGAACATTTTTCAAAGAAGGATACTGGTATTGACGTTCAAACAAGAGCACTTAAGGGGCCGATGTGCACAGATGAATGTACGTATAGAAATATCTTTCTTGACACTAGATTTTCAAAGGATCCTCTTTTGACTCCCCATTTCAGGTGGACTTGTTGTTTTTGAAAAGTATTGCAGCCGACTGGAATTCCGGAATCCAGCACCAATTCAAGCTGAATCAACAGTTTTCCCTGGATTATCTGCTGAACATTGTTGTTGTGTATGTTATCACATGTCTGCAGTTCTATGCCAGTGAAGCCATTTACTCAAAACCACACAGCGATATGATTGTTTAATGTTGTCCTGAGATAAATTTTTTATATTTATAACGCAATCACACATTTTTGGGTTTTTAAGTTAAGAAGGATCTTGTTTTGGTGGGTTGGACAAATATAGTGCTCTTAAAAATCTGCAAGGTCAAGCATTAAGATAAAGACAGATAGTGTGCTCCATAAAGGCACTCGTCCACATGAGAGTACTTTTGTGGTGTGAAAAGTCTGCTTGAGTTAAAAAATAAACGCTGGAGTCCAAGAAGCCTTCAGAGAATTGTGGAATGAATGAAGTAACTCAACCTCTTGAAGCCCGAAGACTGAGACGTAGTCAGAACAGAAAAAGAACATCGGCAAGATGATGTTTCAGAAGACTTAATTCCTGCCGTCGGGTACTTTCGCTGGATCGGTCTAAACATCAGTCTCAACAAACGTGACTCAAACTGAGCTCACTTTATGGAAACAATCCTAATCTCCGAAGTCGATGAGGTTCAGGACGGAGAGACCTTATTTCTGCACGTGCTCTTCGCTGATATTTTTTTGCTTCTTTTGATACTTGGCCAACAGATGTTGCTCGGCTCTTCTGGAAAGAGTAAACGCTTCACAACCACCAAGAAGACAATCGAAACTGGCACAACTAATGATAGGAGCATCAACTACGAGTGACTTTCCTCGGGAATAAAAAACAATAATTTTAATAAAAAAAAGGCCGTCAACTATACATTGAGCGCACCGTCAGCTTTTTTTTCAACGCTTAGCGTACACTTATTGCTTGATTTGTATATGAAATGCTGTTAAGCATATTTGCGCGTTTATATTTTTATACCCCACCCCATAAGATTGGAGGTATGTTAAGTTTGTCACATAGTTTGTAACACGGGAAAATTAATTGTGGTAGGCCCCCAAGACCTTAAGGGCATGTGATCAAGACCGAATTCTGAATCGAATACGCCATGTTCGTCCGTCCGTACGTCCGTCTTTATGTCACATGTTTTTAGGCCTTACATTTTGAGCTACGGTGTTGCAATTTCGTACGTAAGGTTCACATCATGCGAAGCAGTACAAGTGTAAAAATTTTTCGAATCCACAATCGGTCTAACTCTAAATGTGCAACTGACTTCAGAGTTTTCAAAAATGTAAGACGTCCTAAAATGCAATGCTGAAAATTGTATTAAATGTTAGACACAAAAAAGCAAAATTTAATTGGTAAGTTTCCCTCCTCGAGTGGGCGTGGCATCTATTTTAAGGGTAAAATTTCAAATGCATTTTACTCAATACTTTTGCTCCAAATTGAAAAAATGTTGCTTAATATCTTATGTAGAATATACTTAGTTCTTCATTTTGCTTATGCAAAACTTTGAGCCATGCCTACATTTGGAGGCAGAATTGATGAAAAACCTAAAACTTTCCAGTAAAACGTAATTTCGACTGGCCTGGAATTTAGGAAAACCTGAAACGAAAAAATAGCAGGTAAGGTAAACGCGATTTCATTCCAGATTTCGTTTACACAAAGTTTTTAGCCACGCCCCCTTTTAAGGGTCGATTTTTCAAAATTATTGAATTTAAAACCAAAAAAATGCATTTTTATGTACATTTAAGCTTAACTTGGAAATATCTGTTATGTTAATATTGATAATTTGTAATGAGGGGCGGTTGGACCCCTTTTCGAAGTTTGCGCTTCTTATAAAATGTCAAAAAATAACAACACAATCTTCATTTTACAACGTGGGATAATGTGGGATAGGATGGTTTTCTTTTCTTTTATATTTTTACAATATTTGTATAATGTTTCGGGTGATGCATATGTAGAAAAACTGTGTATACGAGTGCTGTCAATGCAGTGTAGTAAATCAATCGTGTATTTCCCGCTTAAAGATTTAAAATTATCAAAACAATTATTTCATTTATGTTAGAGTAGGTACTATTATATTTTTTTTTTTTGTAAGTCGAATAGTCTTATTTAGCGCAATAGGAGAGAAATAAATATTAGGAGATACTGAAGTATTTATCGAAAAATGGCTAAAAATTTTAATATTTTTTTTTGTTAAATAAATTAAAAAAAAAATATAAGAAACGGGTTTTTTGTTTTTAAGACAACTTTTAACTCAACTTAAACTTGTTTAAACTTGCGTAAAATTTAGTTTACAGTAAGTAGTTGGTAGTAATAGATCAGAAGTTGTCAAATGATTTAAATTTAAGTTAGAAACGTAATTTTTTAAAGAACTTAAAAATAATTTTAGAATTCTCTTTATTAGTTTTACATACAAACCAAACTTCATTTTAATCTATAGTACCGTAAATATACCTCAATATTAATTGCCAAAATATTGTCAAAACTTTTTTTTGCGCTGATAAAATTTCGCCCCAATAAGAAATTGAAATTGTAGATATCAATATGAAATTGTAGATATTGGCAGATGGAAAATTTTTCGTATGTATTCTTCACGCCTCAGTATACTTTTGTGGGCGTGGCTTTAACAATAAATAAAAAAAAAACCTTAGTTAAAAAGCTCAGTTTTTAGTAAGAACTAATATTACTAAATAACCTTATATTCAGCACTTGAAAGCTACATTTCTCATCCAAACCACTTTTTATTAGAGGCGACTTTTTGGGTAGGGAAGGGTGTATATATACGCGCTGTTGTACGTTCCCCTAGTTTTTCATATCTATTTGATATGAAAACGAACCACGATGTCGAAATGAAGAAACATCTTAAAATCCTTGAATTCTACACAACAAAGAAATTCGTTTTAATCAAAAGGAACTTTGAAGGAACAAACAGCAAGGAACAGATTTATTGCGGCAGCAAAAAAACAAACGTTCTTGTTTATTATTTTTAATTTTGGAGAGTGTATTTTGTAAAAGTTGGAAAATAAGCGGAACCCTAGAGAGCAGGAA
Source organism: Neoascia interrupta (assembly GCA_947623515.1). Classification (NCBI taxonomy): domain Eukaryota; kingdom Metazoa; phylum Arthropoda; class Insecta; order Diptera; family Syrphidae; genus Neoascia; species Neoascia interrupta. The sequence goes on from OX392462.1 coordinate 11,493,134, forward strand.
TGCTCTTACTATTCTCATGTGGTAAGGGGAATCGAATTCCTTTGCACTGGACTTGAGTGCATACAATTGTGTTATCTTATGCAATATGCAGCAGAGATTGTCTTATACGCAACTTTTCATAATATTTACTTGCATTATATTAGTCGGTTGTCCATGAACCTTTAACAATTTAAATTGGGTATTCTACGAACGTAGGGATACTTGTCTTGATTGTAGATGTATAGTGCCCCCATAAACGTCAGTACTATTGAAAGGACTCGTTCAACTTTAAAAATTTAATTTCAGAATTCTCGAATTTCTAATTCGTTAATTTTACAAGTTTAGTTGCCCTTGATATTTCTCCTCTTTTGTTTTTATTTCGCCTTGGGCGGAATTCATTACTATGGCCATGCAAATTTGAAATGCAGCAATAATATGGTGAAAAGTATAATTTTAGACACGGAGTTGAGTCTTTTTAATCACACGAATAGGAAGATTCTTGGCGTCTCCATTCAGAAGATTAATTCCTTGTCGATTTCCACGACTGGAAAACATCAAGTGGTGACACACCAATTGTTGTCAGGTCGATTTTCAGTTCCAGCCGAACCAGCCAGTTTCCAAGTCAAACAAACGCGACCCACGCATAAAACAAAAAAAAATTGTTATTGACAATGAATACTAACACTTCAACACTAATCCTTCACATAATTCTATGGTGCGTAAAAGAATTGTCATTTCGCTTCACATAACCTTGTAATTCCAATATTAAGCTACCAAAAGGTGGGATGAATATTTTTTTCAGTAATAATTTACGGCGCATGAAGTATTCCTTATTTTTTTCCCGATATCAGAACCTACACAAAGCTCAGATAATTGGCTTGAATAACTCAAGTTTGCTTAGCTCTTCCGAGAAACATTTTTGGCATAATAAAACATAATTTCACAAAGTGATCAATATTGTTTACGGGCCTTGAGCAACATGATAATAATATATTTTTTATTACACAGGAGCACACGTGTGTATGGCATTAATAACTAAATAATTAATGAAGCTTTTGTAATAAGTGAATCTCCAATAAAAACATACGCGCGTTGGCGAAAAGCAAGGACGACACAGGAAAAGCATTAAATCTAGGAAGAGGCTTATATGTTTTACGCCATAAACTTGGAAAAAATTCTGTAAATTCTTGGAATAATTCCTGAAATTGAAATTGAGAACGTTCTTTGATAATCATTATTATTTGCGCATATAACATACATTAAGGGTGTAAAGGACATGTTAAGATTTTTTTGTTTTTGGAAGGCTAAATATTTGTTTGGTTTCTTTTACCATTTGAAATACTATAAATATAAATGACGAACGACTTTCAACCAAAACCGACGTGCCGGCGCTGCGTGTATGTCTTCATACTTGACGGTCTTGTTTTTTTTAGGTAAGTATTAAGTTTAATTCAAAACTTAATTTACACAAATATTAGTTATGAGTCTTACACACATACAAAGTAACATAGAACGGAATATTTTTATATCTCGACGACCTACCTTTCTTTTATGCGCGGTTGTAAACCTAAACATCATTCCTTTAATTGGTTTCACATTAAGCCAAATGGTATTAAATTTTCCAAATTAAGAATCGTTGCAGGGGCTTCATCATTCTGCGCTGTTGCTTCCCCCATGGAAAACATTTTTAATTTTCTTCCGTAATTTCACAGCTTTTAGCCCACTAATTTTAGCTCCATAGAGGAGCGTTTCCAGAGCTTATCCTCGACATAAATCAGTTATTCAATTTGTTTGTTTCCCACTTTCCATAATAGGGATGCCATAAGCATTCTGCTTTTTAAGAGTCATGATTTCCCTAATTTCATTTAATTTCCCTTATTTTTATAATCAAAGTCCGAGCTTAAAATTGCGGTTCGCATAATCACTTAATTCCTCACAAAGAGAAACATCTCGCCCCTCGTAGAACCATGTCATTAATTTTAATCCCCCTTAAATGAAATTGGAAATGTAATTAGCCTAATGATGGTAGTGCTCTTGACGATAAGACTTGATAGACCTAGACCACTTGAATGGCTGCGGTTTCGCGTAACACATCCTTTATGAATCGAATAGGTACCTACAAAATTTGCAAAATTGTGCACATGGCGTGGTGGAATGTTTTTGTTTTCAGTAATTAGTCCAAAAAATCTTAATACAGCTCATAATACAAAATGTCATCGAGAGAGAACCCTATTCTTGCTTATCTGGGGATCCAATCAAAGCATAGATCATCCCTCAGCATCGCATTTGTCTTATAACCTGTTTTTATTTGTCCTGTCATCAGGATTCGCTCGTCAATCATTGCTCGCTGACAGAATTCGTAATTAGGCAATGTCCATTATGATGAATAGTATGACGATTTATTTGGGATGTCTAATCACGTTTATATTTCACATGAATTAATTGAGTGGGATGGGATTGGTGATGACAGCATCAACCTCCTGTGGGTGGGCCTTTGTGTTCGTGTGATACCCAAACAATAGGGTGGTAGATTGTGAGAATATAACAAGTAGTTGGCAGTAGCTATTTATGGAAATGTCAAAAAGGGAGGGAGACTACAATTCTGACGTAAGCAAATTATGAGAGATAGAGTTAAGGTGCTTTTTACAGCGATAAGTACTTAACGCACGTAAGTTAAAAGTATTTTGTCAAAGTTTTGACACTTGAGCAAAAATAAATTAAATAACGAAATGACAAAATACAATTAGTCAAAAAAGATGCGTAGAGTTTATAATTTACTAAAAAAACTTGGGAACGGAGCCAAATTAATGAGAATGACTTGGCTCCCTTCCCTTCATATTGCTTTAGGATTACACGATTGACGCATTATGGTTACAATTATAACAGAAGCGTTACTCCATTTGTCAACTGGGCACTAAAGGGCACACGATTAGCTTTGAAGTGTAAATTTTTAAAATGTCGGCCAAATTTTCGATTGACGTATTGAAAAAAATAGCAAGAGTTGTCGTCAACCTCGCAAGTGAGCTGTTAACACGATTGACTTGTTTTTTTTTTTTCTTTTTTGTCAATCAATTTGACCTTTGGTTGACGTTTTTGGTATCGTCTTTAGTCGTCATCTGGATCGCCTCTCCTTCGATCACCCATAAATAATCGTCATCATCCTTTTTCATTAATGATTTCATAGCTTCGGTAGCAAAAGATGGAGCTGGTGACAGATTAGTCCACATTCAGCGTTTGCGATTGACAATGCAAGATGGGAGTTGGGCGAAGTTTTGGAAACAAGTTGCAATACGTAATTTTATTACGTTTCTGTCGCGTCATTTGTATTTGCATCATTTGTGTCGCATGTAACACTTGATACAGAAGTAGTGCGTTATTTGCAGACCCATATTGGGAAATGAATTGCATTTCTGTACAATATGGATGGGCACTTATTGACCTGATTTGGCACCTAGCATTTCGACTTTTACCTTTTTGGTAAAAAAAAGTTTAACAAAAAGAAAAAAATGTATTTCATAAAATAAATGTAATCCCACATCCTTTTCGAAATAAATTAGAACGACGTCTGTCACTTTTCCAGCAATTGTGAGCATCGATGTGAAATCTGTCACTTTTCGCTCGAAAATGGTTCAAATTGACGTCTATGGTTGAAACTGAAGATTTCAACCATTGCTTGGCGCAATCGGAGTATCGATTCCCGGATGTGTTATAAAACAGGTTCGTTTTTTACAATTGAAACTATTACAAAAATTCTGGTTGCGAAAATCTAGGACAAATCTAGGACAGTGTTACGTTATTGGCGCAAGCAAAAAGCTAAAAATAATGTTCATTCATCTTGCATGTTGCAACGTTGGGTTAAGTGTTTCTTCTTCTTTTAATTTACGCGCGAGGTCATGACCTGAATTGAAGAATCAAAGCCCTCCTATTTCTACTGCATTATTAATGGTCCGCTTGGAGGGTACGTCAATTAGAGAAAGGAAATTAAAACCTTAATTGAAAAAATCTTTCTTAAGAGGTAAGAATAATCAAAAAAAAAAAAAAATAATTTCGAAAATGTTTTACATTTAGCCTTAGAACAACAGAACTCGTTCGCCTTTTCTCTTTCTAATAATTTTTTTTTTAAACACTCATCTGCCAATGATGTCACTCAACCCATCAATCTAGGGCTCTGTTAATCTGAGCACAAAAAGAAGCGCAATTTTTATTTTACATTTCGATCTATGAACAAAAAAAGAAAAATGCCGATATATACGCAAGCGAGTGTCTTGCATTCCTTAATTTTTGATGAAGCTACTGCAGACCGCCTAGTGGACATCCTGTAGGGCCACCAAGCTTTTGTTTAGCTTGTTCTTGAGTGACACCTCCACTTACCACTTACGCTGCCTGTGACGAGAGCGTCATTACAGCGGAAAACTTCGTCAGTTGTATTGCTGCCTCGCATCAGGTGGCAGCTGGCAGCTACTTCTCATCTTTCTTGGAAAGACTGGAAACGACGAGAAGTATAATGTGTTCTTTCGGTAAGTGTAAAATCTATCACTTTGGCAATCTGGTTCAAAAGCTCTCGAAAGAATTGGCAGTAGATAGTGTAGGAGCATGTACTGACCCTTGGGGAACCCCGTTATTGAGTTTAACTTTGGTTGTCATTGAGGAAGACATTCAATATTCTATTACTGGTTTTATATCTGGTTTGCCTGAAATCTACTGGTTCATCCGATAGAGTCGTAGGTACATACTTAAGAGTTTTGAGACAAGTTCAGGAGTAGAGTAGGGCGGTTTAACTTCTGTGATTTGTTATTTAGCTAAGTTCTTATTTTTTATTATATTATCTTATAAGGTGTTTCCACCGCACTTTAAATCTAGATTACTTTACCTACATTCCGAAGTGTTTACACGAAAAAAAAAAGTTTAAATTGATGCATGCTTTCATTTTTGACATTATTTCTCAATGACATCCTCTGGTCTGGTCGACAGTTTTTCTGTATTTCTCCTTGTAAATGTGATTTTCTTGCTTCAGGACACTCGGATAATCTGTCTGATTCAGAAATACTTTATTAACGTTATTTTTGATTGCCACCGACTTTTTGACTCAACAAATCGAAATAATCAAAAATAAAATATAGAAAAACAGCGTCAAAAATGTTGATGAGATTTTAATTCAAAAAGTCTATAGTAGACCAACCTGATCGCAATCAACCAGCAGCATCAACATTTACAAACACCATTCTGTTGCAGTGTGCACATAGTGTGCACACCTCAGTACATTTAACTTTTTGACAGGTCCAACCACAATCACATCAACAGCAACATCAACCATTCTGAGCATTTTGCACAACATAACAACCACAGCTGAGTTGATGAAAACCGCCCAATAAGCAATTTACACGGATACTTTCACTGTCGAATTTCGTGTAGGAATTAAGGACAAAAATCCAAAGTAAAAGATGTACTCTTTACATATACAATGAAAGAGCAAAACATGGTGTAAAGATCATTTTCATATAACGTGTAACCAAAGCTACCCTTCCCTTTTCTACTTATTGCAACCCTTCGCAGCTATTTCATAGTTTTCTGAGCATCGAAATTTAGAGCGAGAAACAATAACGGTGGCTGTGCGAAGCGATTTATGATGCGTTGTAGTACTTACGCCATTTCAAAAATTTGAATTGAAACACGCCGTGCGTCGGAATAACTGATTAGTGAGTTCATGAAAAACAAAGTATGTACGAACAAATGCCATATGATTTGCACACAGAAAAAAAAACAAAACAAAGTACAAAGTGGCATATGATTTGCGCACTTAAAAGGTTCAACCTCCACTACAGAAGAAAAGAGTTTTTTTTTGCGTGGAAATCAACACAATTCTCCGCAGGAAAAGAGTATGGTTCGTACTTTGAAAGTAATGCGGTTCGTGACTTTAAATCTTAGCTGTCAGTTTTACTAACACGTTCACATACCTGGAATTTTTGTGACACTTTTTATCGGCACACTTGACGGAAATGCGTTACAAAAACATACTGGAATCCACGATCCGAGTTGGATTTCCGTACATAAAATATTATGGAATCCTGACAGAAATGTTTATTGGGCGAGTTTAAAAAAAAAATTGTTTGTTTGATTTGTTTCACAAGAAACCGAATAGAACACGTAAAACTCTGTACGCTTTGATTTGAGAATTCATACGTGTTAGAGATTTATAAAGCGATTAATTTTTAACCCCCCTGTGGAGATGTTAAAGTCAATTTGGTAAATCTCGTGATTTAGAGGGGATTTAAGAAAGATTGTCATAATCGCGAATTAGGGCCCGATGGAATGATCTATTTTTATTGCTTCAAATGCGGAGAATTACTTAACTTAGAAATAAAAAATTATTGAAAATGTTAAGGACTACTCTAAAGTTGCCGTTGAATAAAATGTATGATAAATGTAGAAAATTAGTGAAAACTAAGTATAAGGGCATCTCCTTACTTAGGGACAATATTGCGTTTTCCATACCATATTATGACGGGCATAACAAGGCTATAGTTTCGGAGTTGACTTTTTACTGTGTTGCTTGAGAGCTTGAAAATACAGCTTTGTAAATTAGATCACTTGCTTTTTCGTATTTTTTTTTTTTGTTCACTGGATCACTATTGCAAGGGGCTAGACATTCTTTTCTTTCATTGCTCATCGATATCCTTCTTGTCAATGTTTTCTTCGGAGTTCGGATGCAGCAAATAGGCGTGGATGATTTGCTGTTAGAGGCTTTATTCCTGGCGTATTCCAGACTGTTTTATTTCATAAAAGCCGTTCATAACTATTTTTATGTTTATTTCCACCGAGACGCAAATAAAGACTAAATTTCAATTCCATTTTTTTCTGCTTTATATATTATTTTATTTTATATTTTATATTATTTTATAGTTATTTATATACACGAACTGCTTTTCATTTTCCATTATACATATTACCAAGGGAGGCAATATCATTGCGCTTAAGAGGCTCTCCATATTTTAATAATCTCATGGAAATAAGTTTTTCCTAAGCCAAAGTTATCTACAGTTTTATTGGGCTGTTAAACTTCAACCACTTACTTCCAAAAGGTACAGATGCTTTGCAGACGACTGTAATGCCTCCAAGAGATTAAATTAAGTCAAAAAAGGAGCTGGTTTTCCCAATACATAAATAAGATAGACCATTTCCTTGTCGTGTTTATTTTGCATACAATAAACAATTTCAATTAAAATTATTAAAGTTCTGATGAGGTTTATGTGGGCTTTATCCCCCTACCAACATCAGGAACAAACATCCTCTCATAACATCTGAAAAGGAAATTCCCATCAAAATTTTCAATATTTATTATCCTTTGGTTACTTTCAATAAAATCAAACGTCGAGTATAATTTAAATCATTTCTGGAACGTTTAAGCTTCACAGCACGTCAAGAGGTACCTATTGCTAATAATATACCCACCTTCTTGTTACTCCATTTCGTATTAAATCTCGAACACTCGTGAAACTTTCTTACTTTATCCTTGTTCAGCGCACCATCGCCCTCAGCCCAGCATCTTCGATAGCAATCAGGACAAACTTAAAGCCCCGTACACGATATTGAATTTAAGTTTACTTTGCACGTTTGCAATCTTTGTGTACGTTTCCCTAGAAGCCGATTTGATAACAAGATTATATTTAGTCCTTGGCATTGATGTTGGCCCTCAATAGGATTATGCCTTTTATTGAAAAGAGGAAGAGTTGGTTGGAAAACAAAACATCGAAAAAAAAAATTAAATGAACCCATTTCGTAAATCGGACTCAAGGAAATTTATTCATAGGATCCCATCAGATATTAAGCTTAATCAATATTGTCTGATGGACGGTTTTTATTTATATTTTTTTTAGGTAAAATTTGAAAAAAAAAACTCCTTATCCTTTTTGAAATTTTTTTTCCCATAAAAAACGGATCACTTGAACTTTTCATGATTGTTGCTCAAGTTAATATCGTATTACAGAGGCAATAAAACATTTTATACAAGTCTTCTCGGAATTCGAAGTCGAGAAAAAGAGTTTCTTTCACTTGATGTTCAATTAAGGCACTGACCTGTTAAGGATGATTTTGTAATACTTGTTCTAGTTGAATGGAAATTTTGAAAGCAAGGACCGTCAGTAATTCGATTTATTTGTGTTTTCCGGATGATTGAATTGGTATCTATCTACTTGGGATCAGGGGTATCGTCTTGGTGAGAATTAAATAAAATTTGGGTTGTATTTATGGTTATTGCCGTTCTATCATTTTAAGCGTTGAAAAAATGTTTAAGCTAAGAATTTAAGCTAAGCAAATTGTATTAAAAAAGTTTTATTTACTTAAATATTAAAATTCTTTTCTACACTTTTACATATTTTGCAGTCTGCTGCTTTTAAATTGCGTTATTTTTAGATTTCGTTACTATAAAAAAGGTGGCAATAAACTTTGCCTTTATTCTTTTTTTTTTTTCTTGGCTGGCCCTAACCATGTATCATTTAAGTGATTCAATTTGCTACTCCTAAATTGTCTTATTTTTTTTATTTTAGACGAGGAACTACGACCGTTATTTATTTTGAATTAGAAGGTAGGACATAAACGTTTTCTTGACCTTTTTTACCATCATTGCAACTTTTCATAAATTCTGCGGACATAGTTTTCTGAGAAAACGTTCGTTTGCTTAAATGATCTAAAAAATATTGGCTTGGAAACTGCAATTTTGAAACGTTTTGAAAGCAGTTAGCTCGCCTTGTAAATGTTATATACCTCAGCGGTATTTAAAAGATTTAAAAGAACTAAACGAGATCGTCATAACCGTGAACAACTTAAAAAAAATGTTTTTTTTTAAGGGCTTTTATGTATTTGAGTAAAAATTTTAAAAATTTTGAACATTCAAAACTTCCTTCATATCCTTCATAGGAGGTAGTAGACATTCGTTCTCCTGATCTCTTTAAGCACTGTTTGTTTCTCGAAAACTTTTCTATATTTATTTTAAGAAAAACTAAATTTTTTGTCAAGGCTCAGTAATTACTAGTAGCACAGGAACTTTAGGAAAATAATGTGCTTTTCTTCGGAAAAGTTCCAGCCAAGTTGAATCTTGGTATGCACTTCCTTACAGGTTTTCAAAGTGTCAAAAGTGCAGGCAATTCTGCCGTCCGCAAAACTTTTTACGTCCGAAGAATTGTAAAAAAAATACCTTTTTTCAGTTTTTTTTTTAAATATCTTCGTTTCTGTTGCTCTTACGGCTATAAAAAAATTTGTAAAAAAGAAAACACGACAAATTTTCTATATTTCAGATTTCACACCACTGGATGTCTTTGAGAGATTTCAGAAATTTTCAAAAATGAAAGCATACGTCAAGTTAATCTCCTCGATTCCGGTAGAAACACTTTGGGATCAAATTGAAATCTTTCTTCGTTAATCTCTGTCTTCTGTGCGGCGGAAACACCCTATAAAGTTCCAATGCAGAAGATGGCACGCTAATAGTAAAAAGCTCCAAAATCTGCGCGAAAGCCCACTAGTAGCTTACCGTCGTAAAGCGGTAGTAGCTTACGACGGCTTACGTACATCTTATTTTTCTTCTAGAACAAAAGAAAAGCGATAGCCGAGGTATTTTCTTTGTTTTGTGGACTGCTGAACTAGGCCATTGGTGTGCGTCAGTGGTGACAATTCGGATTGCTTGTGGAAGTGAGTGAGAGCGAATACGGCTTGGGTTCAAAAACGGTAAGCGCGAAACAGCTGAGCGTCGCTGACAACCCCATGCCCGAGCACCACCGTAGCAAAACCGCTCGATGCTCAAAAAAACCAGTGAGTAAGTGCTACAGTGTGTACGCAGAAGTTACAGTCCGTAAAACGGACCGTTAAATACCCATCCTATCCCACATTGTAAAATGCTGATGGCATAGTTATTTTTTGACATTTTATAAGTAATGCAAACTTTGAAAAGGGGCGTGGTCTAACCGCCCCTAATTACAAACTGTTAATTATAAGATATTTGTTATAAAAATGCAATTTTTTGTTTCAAATTCAATATTTTTGAAAAATCGGCCCCTCAAAAGGGGGCGTGGCTAAAATTTTTATCTGAACTAAATCTGGACTGAAGTCTCGTTTACCTAACCTGCTACTTTTTTTGTTTCATGCTTTCCTAAATTAGGCTCAAGGCCAGTCGAAATTAAGTTTTTCTGGAAAATTTAAAATTTCTTCAATTCTGCCTCCAAATGTGGGCGTGGCCCAAAGTCTTGTATAAACAAAATGTGGAACTAAGCGTTTTCTACATAAAATATTAAGCAAATTTTTTTCCAATTTCGAGCAAAAATATTGAATAAAATGCATTTGAGAATTTACCCTTAAAATAGATGCCACGCCCACTAGAGAAGGTTTACCTATTGAATTTGTCTTTTTTGTGTCTAACATTCATTAGGAGATGCTAAATGTCAAATTGCAGCCTTTTAGAACGTCTTACAGTTTTGAAAACTCTGGAGGTAGTTGCACATTTAGACCGATTGTGGGCGTGTCTTTGGGCGGATTTGTAAAAATTTTTACGTACGTAAATTTCACGTACGAAATTTCAGCACCCTAGCTCAAAATTTAAGTCCTAAGAACATGTGACACACATACGGACGGACGGACGGACATGGCTCATTTGATTCAGAATTCGGTCTCGATCATATGCCCTTAAGGTCTTGGGGGTCTACCGTTATTATTTAACCGTGTTACAAACTATGTGACAAACTTAATATACCTCCTATCCTATGGGATGGGGTATAAAATGGTGGGCGAAACCCAAGCCAAGCTGGAGAAGATAAGTTTCTTCTTGGATGAAAAGACTCGTGGACAGAGGTGTCTGTCGTTAGTAAATTTCTTTGGCTTTCTTTGGCTAGTAAAAGCCACGGGACACGCGACCCTCGTAAATCACTTATTGATTCCCTTGGGATCAAAACCCTAGCGGGCGATCTTTGGCGACTTAAATTTTGTTGCGGACTATTGCTGGTATAGCCATTGTAGTTTATAAAAATAATTTAGCTATTATTTTTTTGGCTATTTTATTTCCTGCCCAGGTCACGTAGGGTATTTTGCAATCCAGATGGTCTGAAGGTTTTACATACGCTCTGCTACACCTTCCGACTTGATTCGGTATTGTAGTCGCTTCGAAAGAAGGATACTTTGAGCTTAGTACCTATGAATATTTTTCCTATCAATCGAAAACAAAATGAAAGGAAAAGGAAAAGAGGTCAATCAACTGGGGCGTTGTGTATCGATTGGATTCGATGAAAAGCACGTGGGCCTAATTGACATTGTTTACCTATTGCGGAACATAATGGAAAATGTAAGTTATTTCCGAATCGTGTTTACTGACTATGTCAAAAACAATGACACTCAACGTCCTTTCTACTACAAATTAATAAATATATGAAAAGGACGTCATGACTACCACGTAAATTGTTCGAAGGTGCGTTTAACCGTTCAATCCTTGAAAATAAACATGTGTAATTGCTTGTTAAACTGATCGCAAATCGAAAACACAAAGAAAGAAAACAATCATTATTAATATGTACAAAGCGAAACAATAGGGAAACTATTTGGAAGCGCTCGTCCCTATAGTCATGGCTGAGCCATCGAATCGCATAGACCTAGAGTCCCAGTTGAGTATCCTATATCGAATCATTCTCTGGTGCGGCTTGCTTCCTTTCAAATTCGATTCATTAACAAGGCAACTTCGTCCTTCAATAAATCTGTCCCGTTTTGCGATAACAGCATACCGGGTACTTAAGTACACAAGTTGCTTACGCCTTTGGTTAACTATTGGCACACTTCTCTTTTATTACGTTAATATTATAAAAACTGAGTTTATTTGGAGATCTTTTCAAGGCCAGGAAAGAGTCCTTTTGCTTTTGTGTTCGGTAACCGAATGTGCGTCCACGTTCATTATTGCAAGCAAACTCCTGGAACAAGGTAACGATTTTGTGCGGGCCATCAACAAATTAATACAAACTTCAGACTTTATTGGAAAACGGGTCTGTGACACACGACTATGCTGTCCACTGGGCCTAGAGGCATCTTTATCTATAAAAGTTATTATAAGCATTTATCAATTGGTGTTTTATACCCCAGGATATTTGTTAAAAGTTATTGTAAATTTCGACTTTCTCGCTCCATATGGAGCTCTACTGTTGGTATTGACTTTCTGGAGTCATTTGTACTCCCAGATTGTATTGATTTCATTATACACAAAAATGACTGCATACATTGAAAGCTTTCCCAAAAAGATCCTGACAAGGCAAGAGTTTGTAAAGCGCATCCGGCCACTACTTGTGGTATCCTTTCGCATACATCGGCTCAAGGTGGTCCTGGACATGTTCTTCTCATCGTTGTTCGTCGCGGCCTATTTTAAGTTATTCATTGACATAGCAGATCTCTATAATCTTCTCAAAATTGTGGTGTACCATGGTGTTGTACATACCGAAGATGCAGAAGGCCTACTGCTATTTCGGTACTACGTATGCTTTGGATGTAGATTTGCAATGGCGATGTCGGCGTCATACGACATCTTTCTGATAGGAAGACTTTCGGACATGCTGATCAATGTTGCAAAGACTTTTCAAAGCAAAATCTTAGTGCTGATGGCTATTAAGCAAAAGGCATTAATGCAAAGTCCCAGGATAGAAAAAAAGGTAAATTACAAGCACTTTTTTTTGCGTTTATTCATTTATATTTGTTGTTCCTTGTCCATCTAGGTTAATCTATTTTTGATCCAGAGCATCGTATTTGATTTGAACTCACGAATGTATCATCAGTTCAAAATTGATCAGCAATTCTCACTAGACTATCTATTGAAGATTGTGATTGTGTATGTTATAACGTGCTTACAGTATTATGCCAGTGAAGCCGTATACACAAAATCAATTTAGGAAAAGATGTGTACTTATTGTAAAGGATATACTATACTAATTGTAAGGGATGCTTATAATAAAGAGTTTGAATTTTAAAAATTTTATTTGAATAAATAAAAAACTTTGAATTTAAATTCAGAAAATAGAAAAGATCCAAGTTCTTGGATATAAAACTGGAAGCGTTGAAAATTATGAAAATTAGTAGTAAAATTTTCTGTAAAAGAGTAAAAATTGTGTGGCGAATATCCGTCTGACTAGCTGCCTACGAAGCGTCTGTGGGTCTTAAATTATTACGATCATTATTACGATCGCCTTAAGTCTTAAATTACGATCGCACGGAAGTTGATGAATAGCGAAACTTAGCTGAATCTTCCCTCATCCTTTCTATAACTGTTTGATTGCCTTAATAAACAGACTAATCTTTAGAATAGGCTTTATCATATTTTTATGAGCTGCATGGAAAGCCAAAGCATTATTTACGCCGCAATCTTATTTTCTTCTGACTTAACAAAGCCACACAGATATAAAAATGTTTATATTTCATATTTTCAATGTTGTTGGTACCTACTCGTTATTTTTACATTTGTTTTTCAAATATTTACGACTTTTGAATTTTTAATTCATTTGAATTTATTCAATGATTTTATTCTATGAATATGAATTTTTTCAATGAATCCAATGCCAAAACCAGTAAATACTAATGATTTGGAAAATGCGTTCAAGAGGGCACCAGTCTTGCAGGAAGATAGGTAGATACTGTTTCCAAGAAAATTTGCCTGCATCAAAAGCCTATATTTTAGAGAGTTTTTCATATGAATCGGGCGAGAATTATTGACTTTAGTGTGTGTTTTTCGCAGAATCAAATTGACTTCTTTGTTGAATTAAAAACCTTTTACAAAATCCTCTGAGATATCAAAAGGTTTTTGTTGACTAAAACATTTCAGGCTTGTGATTTTGTAGAAATATGACATTAATGTAGAAATATGACATGCGCAAGTTTCGAAAGAAAGTGCTCCGAGTTAAGGCCAAAATGTTCCCGATGTGTGGTTCAGTCAAACGAAATAAAAGTGGTTAATGAAAGTCTAGTTCTGAAAATCAAATTTCTGGGCCCAAATGAGAAAGTCAGACTTTGTTGTTGAATTGAAAATGTTTTGACGAAACTCCATGATATGTCAAACGGTATTTGTTTATTTTAACATTTGAGACTTGTAAGTTAGCAGACCTTTTGACTACGTTCAACAAGGCGCAGAAACTCAGATTTCTGCAAATAAAAATTTCAGCTGAAAGCCTTTAACACGACCAAAATTGAATCGCCCACACCACAACCGTGCTCACTTTAACAGCGTTATATCTTTAAAACCTTGATTTCTCTGAAAATTAACTTTATTCGAGAAAAATATTCTATGACAAATATAAAAGATGTTAGCTTTCTCTAAGCTACTTCTTCTTCATACCAAGTTGTGAGCTTTGCCTTTTTAGGGGCTGTTTCTAGGAAATACCCCTTTTGTGTTTGGCTTATGTTTTAGTTTTAGTTTTAAACACATTTCGTCACTGTTCTAACGAGCTAAGATAAAACCAATTTTCTCTTCAGTCTACGCCCATTTGTTAGGGAGTTTCCCACACACACAATTGCGTTCCAATGAATAATTTGAGAGAAAAAAATTTTAAGATTTGGTGTTGCTGGGTAAAGAGGGTCGGGTATTTTTCCGAAATACTTTTCGCTTTTAACGCATTTTTTCATGATTCTGACGAAATTACAATAAATTGATTTTAGTTTTTAGCCCACGCCCATATTTGGGGGCGTGGATAATACAAATTATATATAAATTCGGGCTAAAAAGCTTTTAGATCTGGTGTTACACGGTATATAGGGTCGGGTATATAAAAGTTTGTTGCAGACGAACTCTTGCACTTGCTCACTTGTTTTTGCTAAACCGTTTTGCTAATACGAAGCAAAAAAGTGTTTGCTTCACCGTTGACACAAAAATTGATACCCATAGAATTCAAGGAAAACAGCCAATCTAGCATTTCGTTTTTTAGCATTGCGCAGGTGGTTTTACCATTGAAAAATAGCTAAGGGCGAATGAATGGTTACAATTTGGTATGGCGAATCATTGGATACCCCACCCAATTGACAGTTGTCAACTTCAAAATGGCAAAGGTCAAAAATAACAATCTTTTTTAACTAAAAGAGAGGCGCAGCATCAATACCTTTATAAAAACATTGTAGTTTATGTTAAATTGGTCTCTATCATATGCCTATGGTCTCTATCATCATAGACCCCAGCCTTTAAGGGGTTGGGGTCTATGATAATTATTTCTCTATGTTACAAACTACGCATCAAACTTAATACCTATACCTCCTCTATTGGATGGGGTATAGAAAAATTCGAAATACATAGTTATTTTATAGGTTTGAAATTAAAAAAAAAGGGCAAAATTATGTCCTTCGCTCTATTTCTCAAAAAGTATAAAGTATAAATTTGAAATTAATAAAGGTTATACTCTATCTTCTGAACTCTTATAAAAAAAAAAAAACTATACCAAACTTTGAATATTTCAAAACTTCGAAGATTTGGCTCAAGAAAATAAAAGATTTTTCGAACACGATTTTCTATAACTTTCTTGAGACTTTACAATAATGATGAGCTTGTTTAAATTAGGTCGAAGTATAAAAAGTTTACAATGTAAGCCAACTGAGTTTAAACTTTTCAAAATCAAAGTGCAACTTAATTTTTTTTAGCTAATTTAAAGAGGCGAAAAAATACAGCTTTTTTTACATTTTTCTCGGAAATTTATGTTCGCAATATTAAACAAAAGAAGGTAACAATAGCACAACTAGATTTATATTCAATATTAAAGCACTAAAAATAGTTCGAAATTGCTGTTTTTGGATTTGAAATTCATAAAACTATAAAAAATTTCAAAAGAAAACTTTTTAAATAAATATCGGGCGCATAGCTCACATCTTCTAAAATTTCATACAAAACTAAAGAAAACTGCAAATATTCAGAAACTTCGAAGATTTGGCTCAAAAACGTAAAAACATTTTCGAAAACGATTTTTTAAAGATTTCTAGATCCTTAACGGTTATGACGATCGTTATTAAATTTAGCTGAATTATGTAACGCTTAAAATAAAATCTAACTGCATTAAAAACACTACAACATTTCCGTTTCCAACCTCAATTTTTTCAAGCCCATATAAACAAGCGAAATAAAACAAGTAAGTGAGTGCAAGAGTTCGTCTGTGACAAACTTCTATATACCCGACCCCACATGTGTCCGTGCAACACCAAATCATATCGTTTTTTGGCCCGAATTCATATATTATTTGAAAACGCCACGCCCCGAACAAAACTTTCCAAATGGTAATATCGTTAATATTTGTCATATAATTATACCCCATCCCATAGGATAGGTGGTATATTAAGTTTGATTCATAGTTTGTAACATAGAGAAATAATCACCGTAGACCCCAAAGACCTTAAGAGCATGTGATGGAGACCGAATTGTAAGTCGAATGAGCCATGTCCGTCCGTCCGTCCGTCCGACCGTCTGTCGGTAGTTTTAAGGACTTAAATTTTTTTGCTAGGAACTTGAAACTTGATAACTGTTCTTTCTAGGTCCCGAGGCAGTACAAGTGTAAAATTTTTTTAAATCCGCTCACTGACTTTACTTATTAGCATGAAAAATCAAAGTTGTCGCAGGAAGCTGAAATTTGGTATGATATCCTCGCTTAAGTGTATTGTGATTGGCATTTAAAAAAAAAGCGAATACCGCCCCCTTGTAGGCGTGGTCAGACTTAATATGCATTCTAATAAACGGTTTTTATTTGATATATTTGCTATAAATCCAAGAAACTTGCACTATAAAATATTCAGATATGTCCGTAAGCTATCAACTCAAGTGAATAAATTTTCGCCACGCCCACTTTTGGGTTCGTTTTTAAGTATAAACCAAATTTTTAATAATTTTTAAATTTAAAAAGCCTAACGGTAATTGAAAAAAAAATCGAAATAGCAGTTTTATGAATTTTAAATTATTGAAATCTCAACAAAGGCGAAGAAAACGTATTTCTTTCCTCTTTTTTCGAAACAGTAACAGCAAAAACTTGAAATTATTAGCGCATGTAATACATCTCTTGAAATTAAAAGAAAACTATAACAGCTTAAAATAGAAAATGGTTTCCTAGATGGGCTTGAAAACACTTAAGTTGACTGTCTAAAATGATGCTGCTAGCAAATGTAGCGTTACTTCTGGACCATTTATTTTACATCAACCAAATTTGATGCAAGTAAATTTTGAAGAAAATAAAAATGTAAAAAAATTAAAGGAAAAGTTACTTGCCAGCCTCATTCAAAGTAAAGAAACTAAAATATCACCGAATATATGAGCTTACAGTGGACGAGCGATATAATATTAAGCTTTTTCTCGATAACTTTGAAGTGTGAAAATTGTAGTTAGGGCCTTTACGAAAAAAGGGGCAGGTACGGCGGAGCGGACAGCACGAAAAAAATACACAACAGACTGTTAAATATATCCAGAAATACCTTTAATAAACGAATACAATTTTACACAAACTGCGCAAGTTGAGTTATCCTTCACCAAAAGCCAAAGAATGCTCCGCGTATATCTACATACCTGCCAGTCGATTTCTCAAGGACGTTTGAGCATAAAATGAGAATATTTAAGAGCATTATTGTCACAGTCATTACATACATAAATATAACAATAAAGCAAGGTTTTAAGCTTATACAAGCCTAGAGTAAAACTTTTTTTATTTTCCAGCAACCGAGAACCCTTCTCTTAAAGAGAAGTGGCAAAAGGATAATCACGTTAGCCTTTTTCAAGTAAAAGAAGGAGCCCTCGCAAAAGTTCGATATTTATGAATATTGTTAAGTGTCTGCTTCATTAAGCAACACAAGCACCAATTACTCCTGGGATCGGGATGAACTATTGATATTCTACAACCCGAGCCCGACGCAGGCATGGAGATAGCATAAACTCGATATTTAGGGTTTCAAGGACCACATTCGCAGAATTTCCTTAGTGTTTTCTGTAACGATTTTTATGTCGAACGAATGCTTCATGTAAAACTAACTTTAATGGCAAAAAATATTAAGCTTTAATTAGAGCAAACATGGATATTGATTTAGCCATTTATCTTTCCATATAATAAAGGACCATCATATAACAATGCATTCGAAACCAGATGATACCAGAAGAATTTGATTTAAATTTTGTCTTGAATAAATTGTTTCTCCTGCCATGCAAATAAAATGTGATAAAAATTCTAAAGTCCATTTTCAATTAATGTATTTATTGAAGTTAGATACATATTGATTGCTGTACACTGCCTCGCTTGCGTAGAATTGCAAACACGTGATGACATACATTATAACAATGTTTAGCAAAAAGCCCAGCGAAAATTGCTGATCCAGCTTAAATTGCTGATGTAGTCGCGAGTTTAAATCGAACACGTGACTTTGGTGCAATGACAAGTCAATCTGCAATGGAAATTAAAGATTAAGCTAGTTTTTGAAAGGTTCTCAAATTTTAAGCAACGGAAAGGTGATATGCTCAGGGATACTGTTTATAAACACTATGCAAAATTTTACATTAGACTGCTCACTCACGACCAATGAATCACCCAAAGCTTCACCACCCCATTACTTCTATTCGGTTGATCCAAAACTTACCTCGTTATTTATGCAATGTCCCAAAAGGTTTTCGTGCGAGAACGTCAAAAGAATAACGCTCGTACGAAAAATCGTTTCCACATGAAGCAGCATGTCCGAAAGTTTGCCTATCAAAAAAATATCGTACGAACCTGACAAGGCCATTGCCAGTCTCCTAACCCACACCAAATAGTCGAAGTAGTGAAGGTGTCGACCTTTAACTGCCAAACGATTGCCGTAAAATAAGTTCTTCAATAGTCTATACAATTCCCAAATATCACCAAAAAATTTAAGATACGAAACTAGGAACAACGACGAGTAGAACTTGTCTAAAACCGTCTTAAGACGATGAATGCGGAAGGAAATGGTAAGTAGTTCTTGGACACGCCTCACTAACTGCTCGTCTTTCATTAATATGCTCAAATGTTCCACTCGGGCAATCATCTTCATGTACAAGCAAATCAGCACCAACTGGGAGTAGATATGACTCCAGTATGTGAGTATTGCCAGGAGTCTACCATATGGACCGGATATATTAACAGTTGCTAAAATCTCAAGGGCATAAGATGGCAGATGGAACACCAAATGACAAGCACAAATGCTTAGCTTTATGCACAAAAGGGCCACAAAATTTTGCGGGCAAAAGAATCTAAAATCCAATGTCTTCTTTTCGATTAAATAGAATATCCTTAAAAGCCTGTTGATGGCCCGCCTTAGATCTCTTCCGTGATGCAAGTATTTGTTCGCAAAGATGAGTGTAGACAGAAGCTCTGACATGAAACACAGTCTTGAAAGAATAGACTCTTGAGCCTCAACGGACCTCCACGTCGCGACGGGATGAACAATATTCATGTACTGAAATCCGCAGAGTCCAATCACTAGGAACAGACGCCCGCTACTTACATATTTCAAAGCACGATAGGCTAGTCTAGCAATTCTAAGACGCGTGACTGAGGGATAAAACTGTCTTGTTTTTGAATCAAATTCGAAAGGAAGAAAGCCAGACCAAATGAATAGTCGATGTAGGACAATCAGCTGTGATCGCAAGTCAACTCGTTTTGACGGTTCGTACATGATTAGGGATAATCATAATTTCTTTGGACCTTCAAGGATTCAATAAAATAAAGTGCAGTCCATGAATGAGTTATTTATGGCGCATGTAAGGGAACATTATGAAAAAGGACATGCTCCATTGACAAACGTGTAAGGCAATAACTAATGCTCTTACCCCGGATTTTTATTTTGCTTGCGTTGTGAACAATGTTTATACCCAAAAACACGGCATGTACCTTGGGAATATTGAAAACTACAAAAAATGTGGTACATATGGGTTTAATGAATCTACTCAAAAAGTCTCCACTGTGTCATTAATAAATGTTCCCAAGACTCAAGCGCTTTATCATTTAATTTCGGAAGCCGAATTTTTTTCCATGCAGTGAAGTTAAGGTGGAAGGGCTACTTAAATGGATGTACACAGTGAATGTTTTCTCTGCAAGAAAAATCCTACTCCTACGACACGTTTTCACTCCAACCGACCAAGAATTTAATTCATCCAGACTAGACTAGAGTCCATGCTTCGCAGAAAAACCAAACACTAGATTGCTTATTTATTAAATTATAATTTTTTTTTATAAAAATATTATATGTTGTCTTTTAACAGATACCTTAAGAAGTTTAAGGCTTAGAATAGATTTAAAATAAAAGCGAAGAAAACGTTAAATTGCGAACCTATTTTTAGCTTACCAAAAGGCCGCGATCCTGCTAACTCCATCTGTTGCGGGTTCCGATTTAGCCAATTAAGCTATCGCTGGTCGGTTTTCTTTGTTCAAACTCGTTCGCCTTACTGTTTTTGTCTTAAGCTATCTGATTATTTGTTGCTATTAGTGAATAGTGAATATCAGTGACCAAGTGAGACCACGCGATCGGAGAATGTTTATTCGAAGAAACGCGAAACTTCCCCGACCAGGAAGTCGCTCATTTGAGACAGATGATCTTCGATTATTACGGTCTAAGCGTATGAGCACATCCTTAGCTACGACACTGAGATGTCGTAGGCGTTTTCAATGTCGAGCTAGGAAGAAAGGGTCGCACTGTCAAAAAGCACAGCCTGCACGACACAACCTCAGATAATCGTTTCAGGCTGGTCAACTTTGGTGCGGGATGACACGTTGTGTTAGTTAGAACACAGTTCCCACACAGTTAACATGGAGATCTCCCCATCGACCAACCGTCAACCAGATTGCTCACATTCCTATCGATACAATACACACTCATCATGGTTTCCTAGACTTTCCGAGGGGTCCTCGTAACCAAAGATCCTCGTTGTAACCAAAAGCCAAGGTGCGGGTGTGGATATCCCAACCAACGCCAATAAATTGAAAGTAGATAGGCTTCAATCGGAAGATATCGCAATGTCTTTCTCGAACCGATTGAAGTCTTCTACGAGTCCTGTGAAGCCAGCATAAAGTGATGCTTGATAGCCAGTGGCTACATTGCCAAAATGCCATAAGAAATGTCGTTTTTTGTGTACCGGGCTTCACACGGCAACCACGGCGAAACCCCTGGTTTGCCGATGAATGCCGGCAGGCACATGCAGCTAAACGGGACGCGGCTGCAATAGCTGGGTCATCTAGAGCGGATGGACATAAGCGCTCAGGCCCGAAAAAAACCTTTTTAATTCACCCCGCAGCAGAAGAGGACCAATACTCACTTGGCGCACACAAGTGGAAGGGAACCACTGCCAACTTCGCCGTAACGAAAAGCAACGTGGCTAAAAACAACGTGGCGAAAATCAACGCTCCCAACTTCACCTGCAAAGCAGGAGACAGAGCTGGCTGGCGAAGCTGAGGCGCAGGTCGACCTCCGACTGTAGCTCAACCTTAAGTAAGATCCTCGATTTTCCTTATATTACTGGTTTTGATCGGCCACGGTTATTTTATTTGCCGGTACCTTATCTAAGAAACGTGCCGAATTCGGTTACCTGGAGAGGCATCCAAATCAACAAACTCGGAAGTATAGAATAAATAGAGTGGCGCAACAGCTCGAGGTGAACTAGCGCCAAATTCTCAACAATATGTAAGCTGTGTGTGTTAATTTCTTGACATACAAGGGGACCTAGAATTTTTGCCGAATCCGAACGGCATTTTGAGGATTTTTTTAAGACAAATCATACTCTCAGACCCTCGCGGAGGTGGGACCGTGAGAAAGATCGAGTCTTTCTTTTCCAGGTGACAGTGGGTTGATTTGAACCCAGATCTCCAGCGAAGTAAGCACACACACTAACCACTACGCCACGGCACCCCACCTTAGAAGTATGCAGAGGAAATAATGGAGGCTCTTACCTCCTGAGATGGGAGCGGGAGTTAGGTCCAAATGAGTCGAAACTTAGTAAAATTCGTTGCCTTGCACAATGTTTTGCAACATCTCAAGCGCAGGATATCGCAAGGTCATTCTAAGCTTAACACTTGTCATTACAGTTGCTCGAAAACAACAACCAAAATACCATCAAGTACATTGAATAAAGAGACAAGAAAAAGCTCTTTTTCACATATACATTGTGTGTGAGTGAAGCATTTATTTTGATATTAGTCGCCTGATATCGGGTATCGACTTGTGAGTGAATGTATAGAATATATCACGAATCGGGGTGCAAATGGCACCTTAACTCAGGAATGTTAAACAAAATTAGAGCCAGCTTCCAGAAACGTATGAACCTCGGGCCGTCTCTCATGACATGCCTGGTTGAACACATAAGTAGTCCGCACTCACACAACTAAAACTGATGCTTCACTTTTCCCCAAAAACACCTTTTCCTTTTCTCTTTACTCAATGATCAAGTATCGTAAAACCAGACCCGTAGATAAAATATCCCAAGTACAACTTACTGTGCAACAAATATTTCAGTGCCTTTTTTCCAGTATCAAGTCTTCCACAACTGACCAATCAATGGCGCAAGTGAGCGCATATCTGGGTGATGATCCTGATGACAGGGTGAGCAGCAAAGGGGCCCAGTCCTAAGACCGCAGTTCTGCTTATTTCACTCCGATGTCGGCTGTGAATGCCGCCATTTATCGAGATACAGCCGGAGCCTTATCCTTCCTTAGGTTGCCATGTCACGTCTGTATTTCTCCTATTTTAGCACCTGGGACAAAATCGATTGAGTGCGTTAACAGCTCAATGTAGTCCTCCAAATGTAGATAGGTATCTAGATCTGGATAAAAGTCAATCTAGAACTAGAATGGACGAAATCTCGAATCTTCTAGATTTTTCTAAAATCACGCGCTTACAAAATCTCAGGCAGAAATCCATCACGAGAACCGCCTAAGGAGCAAGCTTGACGCCTCTGATTTGGCGGCAGAGGACCGGGAAGGATGGATGGGCCAATAAGCCACCCACGCACCGCAACCCGTTCAAAGGATAAACACTCATAAAAAAACAATGAAACTGATGATGATAAAATTATGAATGGGATCAGATCTAGAAACACAATCAAAAATCTAGAAAATCTTGAATAAAATCTAAAACGCATAATTTTTTCCGAGATTCGTTAATTTAGTACATTTGACTTAGAAATAGCTTCTAAGCCCAGACTTAGACAACGGCGAAACCGCATAGTGTGCCTAAGAAAGGGAGGTAGCTCCCCTGAGGGCAGCTTGTCCTTCATACAGACTAAACTAGGCAAACTAGAGTTTTTCCACATAATCAGGATGACGAGTGATTCGAGACAATTTTTTCTTTCAGATATTTGTCTTCGAGATTTGGGTTTGGAAGATTTTTGTCGTTCTAGATCTAGATTTTTGTTTTCTTTTTTTGTTTTCAAAATTTTTTTTCAAATTTTTTTTCTAGATATTTTTTTCCTAGATTTTGATTTTATAATTCCGCGGTAGACCTTTACACCTTCACAATAGTGACGTTCCATATGAGCCCATCATTAAAGACCTCACCCATCATTAAAGACCTCCTTTGAAGGAAGATTATGATAGATACTGACTACTAAGTTAGTAAGTGCTACAGTGGCAAAAGTTACAGTTCGTAAATTGAACCGTTGATTTGACATTGGCTGGGTAGGTGACTTTTAAGTTGCGGTCAGAATTTATCTTTTCGAAATTCTTTTTTATCTGGTCTTTCCACCAGACACTATCCGCGATTGAGACAAATCGTCCTAAAATCCCTTTTATTACTATGCTATCTTTAATCTCTTCAGGAAGCTTCTCAAATCAAACAGTTTTGTAGAAACAAAATTCTGTGGCACCTTAAATAAATTTATTTATTTCTGAATCTGATAGAAAAAAAATCGCTTACAAGGAGATGTGCAGAGGACCTGGCGACCAGACGTTTCCGTTTAACTTCAGAATCGCATTGAGAAATGTCAAAAATGAAAGCATACATCAAGTAAATCTTCTTTTTTCCGGTGGAAACAGTTAAGGATTATTTTTTAACCTTCCTAGTAAGGGAACATCTTCCTACAGGTAAAGAACATCTCCGAGACCCGCATGATGATCGCGACTTTGTCTCTTCAGTTGGTGGCGGATGATCGAGAACGATGGAAGGAAAATTTACCCGCCCTTGCTCTGCGACCATTCTAATGTTAAGCGGAAAAGAAATGATGATGATGACGATCTTCTTACGTTAATCTCTGTTTTATGTACGGAGAAAACATGCTATACCTACGGAAATATGATATAATAATATTTGCCCTTAAATATATAAGAGAATAATTTTTTACCTGTTTTCTGAGATGTGTGTACCTGAGGTAAATGCTCTTTCCATAAAGCTATTTTTTTCAATTTCGAGCCATCAGGTTTGACGTTTGAGGCTGCTTGAACAATGTCGTACATCCGTCTCTTATGTGTGTCTACCATTAAAGGCATATATGTGGCACCTTAATAATCACATAGTCTTGGCCCTCAACTGAATTTAAGTTATCTCTATCCTTTTCACCGGTAAAACCAAAAATGTCAGTAATCACAGAAAAATAAAATAAAAAAAAATCCGTTTATATACTTTAAAGCGTGATAAAGTAGCAGGCACAATTTTCTTATTTTCTCGGAACACTGAAATGTTTGTGTGGTTTTATCGAACTTAAAATATACCAAACCAACATAGTAAATAATTTTATTCAAGAACAACAAATGAGTTTCAAAACAGATTTTTGGAAGCGGTTCATGCATTTCGACTACGCTTGCTTGTGTGCTGAGCAAATATTATTAATTTTCATTTAAACGAAATTACGACGAAATAATTCGAAATGCAACAAAATTTAAATAGAAATACTTGTACCTCTACAGCGTAACTAATAGTCTGCTCGTGGGGTACAAATGCGATTCAATATCACATAAAAGCCAAAGCTCATTTAAGGAAATTTCTAAAGAAGTAATTAAAAAATGGGTTATTATAATCAACAAAATCGAATGGGCGCAGAAACTGACTTCGCTGGGCCTCAACTAACTTTTTGTCGAAACTTTTCCAGCTTGGAAGTTCTTCGGACTTTGTGTCGAAATATGTTATATCTTCTCCACTTTACTAGATCTTTTTTTAGCTTTGCGTGTTTTGAAGCATACTTCAATTTAACACAACCAGCCACCACTTCAAGCTGCTTCACTCTACGAACATCTTCTGCGAACATCTTTTTTATTTCCAAATAGAAATACCGAAAAGTATGTCAAGATTTAAGATCGCATTTTGACATTAAGCTGATATTCCAGGACCCGACTGATGGACATTTTGAAGTTCAGCGCTTTAATTTTTTTTTGTCCTCATTATTAAGGCATCGTCTGAAAGTTTTCACATTTTGTTGATACATAAATTTGTTTATTTCGTAGCCAATAGAATAATGTTTCGTCAATGAAAGTTGGCAATATTGATACATTCGAAGCATAATGATATTTTTTTGTTTTTATTGGCCTGGGGTTCGTCGAATAAAACTCAATTTGACTTTTATAATTTCACAATGAAATGCTTTGTTTATCAAACAATACTAATTCAACTTCAATCCACACTTAATTCAATTTCGCTACTTACAATTCAACACCCTTTTCCAATTAAATCACTTTTTAATTTAGTTTTGGTTTTCACAAGTCAACGTTTAAAACTAGCTGTCTCGTACGACCCCAAAAAAATTGGATTCATACAAATTAAGCACCTTCTAGTACGTTTCATACTTTAGCTGTAACTTGTGGCACGGCTTTATTCTTATGTTGTACAGACAAAGTATAAAAATGGCCACACCCACAACGTGAGAATGTTTCAAAAGACTTTCAAAAGTTTTGTTTTTTAGCGAAGTTAAACAAGGCATAAGAACCCGAACTTAGGTGTATAGGAATTTAGGATGTTTCAAAAGACTTTCAAAAGCTTTGTTTTTTAGCGAAGTTAAACAAGGCATAAGAACCCGAACTTAGGTGTATAGGAATTTTGAGCAGAAAGCTTCAACTGGACGAATTTTTTGCTGTGCTAATGCTGAGTGAAGCCCAGGTTAAAAGAAGATTTGTTAATCTCGAAACAAAACGAGTCTAGAGTTAACCCAGCGAGCAGTTTTTCAGTGCAAATTTAGCTCTATCAGTAAAGTTGTCGAAATCTTCAACTCTCGAAGTTATTGACTCTCATAAGTATCTAAAAAAAAAAACAGGCAAAGAAGTTTGTAATTTTTGTTATGTAATTTGTCACAAGAAATTTAAAGCAACTGCCATTTGACATAGAAAAAACATGCAAAGAAATTCGATTATCCTTAGATAGTAATTGACTGGAATTAACCCCAGAAAACATTTTCAGGGGTCACTTACGTCTTCATCCAAAAGAGTTTCCGGTCTACATGCCTACAATAATCTTTCCAAGGGTTCTTCGAATACAAAAGCAAAAACTTCAAAGTGAAGATGCAGAGCCGCGAGGAAGTTCAAGAAACGACTTAGAAGGAGGGACCAAGAATAACTTTGGTACCTACCGCGACAGTTATAGAAATGCCTAAATAGAAGTTCAAGGTTTGAATAGAAGTTCAAGAAGTTTGCTAATTTAATAGGGTCTGGAAGAAAACTTAATTACTGTGAACCTTTTGAGAGCAGTATGGTATCAGTATGGAACAGTATGGTACCATCTAAACTTTAAAGAATCATATCAAATCAACTTTCCAAGTCGAGTTCCAACTATTCGAGACGACTTTAAAAGTTAAAAGAGAGGAAAAACTCTTGAATATGTATCAACTCTTCATCAAAGAAGAAGAGTTTTTTACGTTTTTACGAGAGTTTTTAAAATTCTCACGAATTTTTCACACAAGTTCGCACATATCAAGAAGTGAACCACATAATGGGAAGAACAATTTAAATAATTCAATTAGGTGTAATTGACCAGGACCACAATTTGCACAGCTTTATTAAACGTTATTGACAATCAAGTAATTTTCAAGGATGAGAATGAGAAACTATGAAATAAAGTGGTGGAGTTTTTTTTTCTCGAAATCCGACACCGTCCTTGAAAAATTATAGCAGCTTTTAAATTGAGAGAAGTTTGACCTCAGTTCGCAACTATTCTATGACAGGACTTGCTTTTGCTAACAAAAACTACAACCTTCACCTATTTGTTCTGGTGAACACAGGACACCTTTCACATAGGACGAAGTTTAATGCTGTTTTTTTTTTAATTTTACTTCCTTGCAACCTAAAAGTTAAGTAACAAAAATAACAAATTAACAAATTAACAAATTCTTCGTTCCAAAATGAGCTTATTGACCGCCAGCTCTATAGCTCTATTACGTGACTAAAAATGTTGCGTGATACATAGCAGGACGCAGGAGCATAGCCATAGCCATCTGCACGAAAGTTAATCGAATTTTCATTATAATTTTTTTTTTCTCTGTTTGATGGCTTTATTGAACTGTCGGTTAAGCATGCCAACGTGATCCTTAAATGGCCACATTTTCAAAACTCTCAACACCGCAAATTTATTTTACTCGTTTAATCGTTGTTCAGCAATTCTGTTTGGCTGAGCTCGAAACCTAATTAAATTTCAGATTACCCAGCTCCTTCCACTGGGAGCGCCTTTTATTGAGTATTTAAGCCACTCGACTCATCTTTCCCGTGGAGCTTCGTTCAGGTGACGGTTTTTTACATCATGGCGGGACTTATTTACATTTGTCCCGCCATGTCATTCAGCAATGTCCTTGTTGTCTGTGGTATGAACCTGTGCTCCTGTACCACAGTACCTATCCACAGCTGCATCTCATAGCAATGGTGGTTAAACCTTGTTCGAATGCATTTAAAATTTCAAATCGAAATATACGGTCGCTGGACGCCGAGTAAGTATCGTCGTCGTCCAGGAAACGTGATCCATCGAAGGTAGGTATGCATCCTCATCCTCACGTTCAAATTCAATGAAACGCCAGCTTAGAGGTTTCATTAATTTTAATACGTTGAAACATCGGCAGCACTAGCAGCCTTTCGTCTTCGGTGTTTTTGACTGGCTAATACGGTTTGGATTTTCATTAATTTTTGCAAAGGAGGAGAAAGATGAGCGGTTTTTGGAGCTCGCTTGGTAAACTCTGCTTTGAATAGCGAATCTATGCCGTGAATAATTGAATGATTTGTAAGGCAGAAGCAGTGGTGTAACGACTCTGCATGGGTCTGAATAAATGCAGTACACGAATGTAATGAATGGTCAGATACGGTGTAGATTCAATGATTTGGCTGTAATCTCCAAATCCACAGTAGCCGTTATCCGAACATAGGTAGGTATTTGCAAATCACGTAAAAATTGTGAAGCTTTTGTGAGGAGCAGCTTTTTATTTAGAATTTAAAATTTGACGTTATTGATCGTAGTCATAAGGATTGAAATAAACTCATTTCACTGTCAACTTTAATCAATATACGTATTTTAGCAAAATCAAAAGTTTATAAGAAACCGTAACAAATGTCAAACAAGAAACTAGGTAAGATGGTTATTATATTCTATTTTCCTTATTAAGTCTTTTTTGTGGCAAAATAAAGTTGTCTTGTCTTGAAGGTTTGCTTTTTTTATTTTTCAGGATCTCTTACGATTCAACAAATATATCTACAAACGAGAAAAAATTTACTTAGAAGGTAAGTCAAACGTCTTTAATAAAATATGTGGTATAGATTTTATTCAAACCTCTTTGAAACTTTTTCGAAATCGAAAAAATATCAATGTTATCATACCTACCAATTTTCGTGGAATTTTATTTATTCAAATTTAACATATTCTCGACGTTTCCAATCTGGTAGGTAATTTTCCTCTGAATTCCATGAAGGGGAAATTTTCGACATTGAAATTCGAACTTCGAATATCAGTTTGCTGTCAGCTGAGTGGAATTACAGTTGGGTGTGTTCGTTTAGTGAATCGAGTGGGTGTGTTCGTAAAGTGAATCGAGTGGGTGCATTCAGCGACTCCTGCGTGTCATATTACGTCTTGTTGCCACATTATGTTGCCCTATCATAGTTTTGTTTCTCTCGAACAAGTATATCATCATTGCTTCCGTGGTAGGGATGTAGGCGATTAAAATGAACAACTTTCATCTTTACTCTTGCTTCTCGATGGATTCGGAAGACCACATTATTTATTCGCGTTACCTTCCCAGTCCTGCTGCAGCTTTGGCGATCTTTCCTTTTTACGATGTGGGTTGTATGTAGATGCATACCAGATCTCCCTCGTTGAATTCGGGTGCTGTTGCTCGCGAACCGTGCCTAGTATTTTTGCGATCGCTTGCAACTTTTATATCGCTTCTAGTCGTCTGGTGTATGTCATTAATCCATTCCTTAAGGTCCACCTCTAAGTCCTCTTCGGATGTTAAGTCCTCAATGGGAAATCCGAATTTGAGCCTACTCGGCAGCCTAGCAGTTCGTCCAAAGAGAACTTCAGATAGAGTATAACCAGTTTTACTATGAATGTTTATAAGGAATAAAGGTGTTCGCCGACCCCAATCTCGTAGATTCTCGTCCACTATTTAGAAAGATGATCCTTCAGTGTCTTGTTGAAGCTTTCCACCGTTCTCTGATTATGGGTAAAGGGGTGTGGTTTGTGTCTTCTGTAGTTCGATCGCTGCGCATACTTCCTGGAATATCTTCGACTCAAAGTTTCTTCATTGGTCGAAATGTATGTAATTCCAAACCTGTATGGCTCCAAACCTGCACACCCCGTGGTCCACTTGGCATCCCTGGGTCGGATAGTCGGATAATGTTAAAGACGTCAGATTTTAAAAGCCGTGCCAAGAGGTCTATTTGTAATCATGTGCCTGTTTTCATTTGGTTTATCCTAACCTGATGTGTCAGAATTAATAAGGTGAGGGGAAGCGCCAGTGTGGTGGCCACCGTTCAACCTCAGTTTTATTTTGAGAAATAAATTTTGGGTTAGGTTAGGATAAACCAAATGAAAACAGGCACCATGGTATCAGCCCGTCAAAAGTTATTTTGTGCGAAAAAGACAAATTAATGGCGTCATTACGAACTGACAGCCCATATTAAAATGTTAATTTATGTATGGGATAAAGTTTTTTTAGCTTGTCATAATTTTATCGTTGGTGTTGGATAGAAAACAAATAAATAAATATTTACTTAAGTGTTTTGCGACTACCTTCAGTGTTTTTGAAATATGCCACTTATATAACGCAATCTTTTTACTGGCGTAAGGTACCTAAGCAGCTAGTGATTCTACTTTCCGCACGCTGAAAATACAAGAGGAGCATTAATGTTCTGTTTCGCCAACCCTTACGCTAGCAAAAAGTGAGTGTGTTTTCCATCACAATCGTATAATAAGTTGCGTCATGCTTTAATTTTTTGTTGAGTTGTGTTTTTTTCATCAATTAAAAATTTGGACTTCGATCAGACTAATGTCATTTTGTAAGAGAAATGAGTGATATTTTTTCTATATTTAAAGAATTGTCATTTAGCACCGTAAAAATGACGTTTTGTCAGCTAAATCGGTAGGTTTCAATATTTCAAAAAAAAAAAATGTTTTCAACACTTTTTACCTATTTTAAGAAAAAAAGCAAAAGAACAGACATATGAATAGAACTCGCGGCTGATGTCAGTCTAAGTTGCCGAGTCAGGGAAGTAACCCACAATTCATAGAACATAATATTACGACACTTCGGATAAAATCAATCTCATTCACAAACCAGGCTCGTCATTGGATGCGAAGCAAAACAGATTGCTGATATGTGATTTGCCAGTACAGATTGTTGTGTAAACAAACGGTCTTTTTTTCCACCTATACAAAATGACAGTTCCATCCCATGGCGTGAGATTTACAGTTAGGTCTGTCAAACAAATGTCATTCATAACAAACGAGTCATAATCTTTATATTCTTAAATTCATGAAATTAACAAAATTGTTGAAGTGGGACAGAACTAAATTAGTAGTTAGATTAGCTATTAATTTAGTTAACTAAACTAAAGTTTAGTTAAAAAATCCGCGAAGCGTTCCATCCAAACAATTTTGAGCAATATTGTTAAATTTAAGTTGAATATTCTTATGCGAAAATTAAAAGAATGCGAATGAGGCACGGAAATTTGTATGGGAAAATTTAAATTTTGAATGGCTTGGTATAACGTTTTTTTAACTTTTTTAGAGCGACAATTTTTAATAACACGTTCGCTATTAGGGCACTCAAATACTATATAAGGCTGCAAATTCAAAAAAATGCAACTTGGACCAATTTAAACTACGCTCGGCAAAAATAATAAATCTCATTGGTGCTATTTTTAATATTTTCAATTGGTTTTTTTTACAACGGAAATCTTTTTTCGCTCTTGGGAAATGCTCTCTTTAGAGAGCCTATTAACAAAAAACAGTGCTCGCGTGAAATTAATCCTTTTTGTGTCTGGTGGAGCCACTTCGGGATTTATTTTTAACCGTCTCCCGCTAATCTCAGTATTATGGTCGGTGAAGGCATAGTATATTAATTAATAACCTTAAAAATTTCACTTTGAATTTTTCTAATGCATGATGCCTAAGCGTATGCAACAATAATTACACATTAGTCGGTGCCTAACAGACGTTGTCCGTAATTTTTCAGACCATACTGTAGCCACTCATTTATGCCAGTGCGACGTTTCTGTCAAAACGTAATCTCACCGATTGTGTTTCGTCCAACAATAACATAAACTCCACGTAAATCTGTGCGCGTTTTAGCATTTCAACAATTCCATAACGAGATGCGTTGAAAAAAACATGAAAACAATTCGTTTTACAGACTTTTTACAACAAAAATACCCACCGTCAATGGTGTAAACATTGGCATTTTCTCTTGTGGTGTTTCTACCCTTCTCAGTGTCGAATCATCCGCTCTCTTCACATTGTTGGCAAAAATCAATACTCTACTAGTGTTGTCTCTGTTGCGCGTACACTCGCCGGCCTCCAAAGCGCTTCTGTTACGTTCACAATAGAGCGCATTTTATTTCTTTAATTCATTTTCATTATTATCCAAAATGGCCGTATAACACTGTCTGCGTGCGTATATCGTCGTCGCGAATTTCTTTTAAAATCGTAATAAATTGTGCAAAAATACTGTTGCGTACGATTTAATAATAATTAAAGAGTTGAGAAATTAAGTGAAATAATTTTAATTCGTGAAAACCAAAAACTCAAGCTATTGTGAACGTGGTAATGTTGTTGTGTATTTTCAGGGTTCACAATTGACAGTAATTTGCTAAAAGCAAGAAAAGATAAAAAGTTTTATTTTTTTAACCGAAGTAACGAGGCAAAAGACCGCCCAAGAAATCAAATTCAAAGGGAAAACTATTTTGCCAGTCGAACACCATTCAATGGAAGAGGCCGAGCTGGCGCCACAGGAGTCCTCAGAGGAGGTAGGGTTGGTCGCAGCAGCAGCAAGTAAAGAAAATAAAAACACTAGTTGTATTGATATGTTGCAGGGACATGTGTACAACAACGAAGACGGCAGTCTTGATTTGGCGCCAGAATTGAACGTCGACGAGAATACCATACTCCTGCCGGTGGCCTGCGAGAACGGTTTAAATGACGATGACCCAGCAATCGCCTTCACCGCCACCGACTTTCTTCAGGTGAGTTAGAGTTGTGGTGTTTTGAGTTTTTCTGAGTGGTTTAACCCCTTGTTGCAGGAAGAAGAAGAGGTTGTTGATCCCATGGACACTGACTTGGCTCATGAGGAAGAGCAAGAGCAAGAGCAAGATGAAAACCCAGCAAAGAGGGTTAAGCGAAAGACTGCGGATGCTCAGAGAATTCCTACCCAAGTCCCGAAAAAGCGCCGTCATACAGTGCCCATCAAGTTCGAAGCAGAGGACGAGCCACCAGCAGACAAGGTTGTGAAGCGCCGTGGGCGGAAGCCAGGTTCGAAGGTCGTGAACGGCCAAGTGCTTTATCCCAACGATAAGGGGTACCTGCCTGATTTTAAGAGCCCTCCAAAGGCAAAGGAAACTAAGTCGCCGAAGTCAGCAAAGGTACCCGCAACAAAAGCTATGAAGGTCGAGGACACAGACGGCGTGAACGAGAGTCAATGTCGTGTTTGCACGAGTACAGACGATCTGGTTAGTGTCTTCAAGAAGGAGCACACAAAAACATACGCCGAAAAACTTGTGGCGTTGTGCCCAACGGTCAATATCCAGCGCAAGGACTTCCTGCCCCAGTTTGTGTGTCGAGTTTGTGCGAGCAGTGTCAACGCAGCCTTCGCTTTAAAGAGCCAGTGCGAGCAGACTGACATCGAATTGCGGGAACGGCTCGAAAAATCGCTCAAAAAAGTGCGTCGCCCAGTCCAGGCTAAATACATCGAGCCAGAAAGCGAGCCTGAGGAATTCCCAGACCCCGTGCGAGACCAAGACTTCAAGCTGTCAGATGCATCCCCTGCATCCGCTGATGATTCCGACTCGGACTACGGTAAGCCCCTGGCAAAACGACAAACACGTCGCCCTCGCGAGCGTCGTCGTTCAAGAAAAGCACTTTCAGCGTCGTCCCCAGTAGCAACAACGTCCAAGGCAGTCATAAAGCCATCCAGAAAATCGAACTCCACATCACCGACAAAAAAGATTAAAACCGAGCCCCAACCGAAAGCGGAATCGGAACTAAACACGAGCAAATCTTCGGAAGACAACCCGGAAGCGGCCGCAGGAGATTTCAGTAGTGGCAGTGAAGAGAACTACTCGCCACCAAAGATCAAGGGCAAAAGAGGCAGGAAACCCAAGTCCGTGGGCGACGGTCTGACGTGCCGCGTTTGCAAGGAGACACTGCCCACCAGAGAGGAACTAAAGGCGCACAGGAAAGCCATGCACTCCCACCACGTGTGTGAGCTGTGCGGCCGCAAGTTCCGGGTCCAGAGCAGCCTCAAGACGCACATGGAGAAGCACACAAACTCTGGCGAGCTAAAGTGCGAGCAGTGCGAAAAATATTTCGCCAACAAAACCGAACGCCGGAAGCATATGGTCGAAGTTCACAAGCAATCACCAGCTCAATTTACTTGCGAGAAGTGCAAGCGAGCATTTACCACGGAGGTGCGACTGCAGAAGCACAATGAGTCACGCTGTCCGGGCTTCGACGTGACGCAGAACAAGAAACGCGTCGACATAGAATCCCTTGCTATGGGCAAGGACCTCTTCAAGTGCGTAGCACCTCTGACGACGACCTACTGGAGCGATAGCTTCTCCGATTGAGTTGAGCGACTGACATGCCGATGAATTGTTATAGTTTTGGGAAAACAGTGTGCTTATGTCCTGATTGTTAAGATGAATCCGTGAAAATAAAATTTTATGACCATGTAAGAAGGTGGTGAATTGCTTGCTGTTTCTGCAGGGTGCTTTTTGTTTTCAGGGACGAGTATGCGCAAAGAAGAGTCAACAGTGTGTACGGAAAGTAAGTAGCTACAGTCGGCAAGATTTTCAAGAGAAGTATTGCCTGCGGTTGAATAAATTTTTGTATAGTTCTTGCATAGCTTGTAACGGAGAGTAATATTCACCATAGCTCCCATAAGCCTTTAAGAGATTATAATCGAAACCTTAAGTGTTTATGGGGGCGTAGCTATAAGATTATAGACAGAAATACAATGTGGGTGCGTTTTTCGCTTTTTTAAAAATTCCAATCACAAAACACCTACGCAAATGTACAGCATACCAAATTGGAGCGTTCTTACAGCATTTTTCATTGAAACTTGAAAGAATTGCCCTCAAAATCTAGAACTGCTCGCTTCAATAAAACATGTTTCCCCGTTTGGCGGCAAAATAAATGATCCAAAAATGATCAAAATCCCTTCTTTAGGAGAAGGGATATGGATTTCATATGCCAAGTGTATACCATGCTGGAATCGTGGCGAACACCGAGTATTATTTGACAGCTCGGTGTGGCTGTTTGGGACCCAACAGAATACGCCATTAAGTTTTCGACAAATAACTATTCTGTGAACCGTGTCACTGAGCAATTCTTCGCAAACATCTTTACGCTGCCCTTACAAGACTTCTTTTGTATCGTCTGGTTGATGTGGCTTCATTTACATCGTCCTTTACCTAAAGATGAAGACGATTGGAACAAGTTCGTCCTTTTTTTATTTTTAAGAGAGTATCCTATCAGCTTGTGCCTTAAATTTCTTAGTTCTTAGGAACTGTGAAATTTGCTTGGAACATAAAAATGATGTCCTTTTCGGCTGTACTTCTAAATCCACACTTTGGCTAATATAGGGCCTTTCGGAAATCTAAACGGTTTCACTGCACTTTGGCATAAATTACTGAATAACTAGATATTCAACTTCGGACATGTAAAAGCTTTGCCCACAAGCTGAAATTGATGAATTTACCCATTCTCTGACATTTGTTTACAAATGTGAGTAAATTCTTGAATTCCTCATTTCCATGCAATTTCGTTTTGCAGCTTTTACATCAGCTGATCGCGTAAGGTAAATTGTTGTTGCATCTTCTTACACGTATTCACCCACACGGAAATTTAAAACCTTACAAAAGCCTTAAAGGCTTTATAAAAAACGTAAACTAATGGGTGTTGGAGGGTAAGAGGGACGCAAGTTGAATATCTAGTTATTCAGTACTTTATGACTTGGGTTATTTTTTATGTTTCTTTTTAGTTTTTTACTGTTATAAGTATGTATTGCAATTAAATACTGCACAAATTATCATTTTACTATACACAAAACAAACACTTATTTGAAACAAAACAAATAAACAGAACAAGAACACTTTTGGCAAAATCGAAAGAAAACACTAATAAAAAAACAATATTATTATGTGGCGACAAGAAATAAAGCAACATGCAGGAGCCGCTAAATGCACCCATCGATTCACTCTACGAACACACCCGCTCGATTCACTGAACGAACATACCCAACTGTCATTCCAGTCATCTGACAGCAGCTGGCATATTCGAAGTTCGAGTTTCGATTTCCCATCATTGAAATTCAGCGGAAGAGTGCCAATGGAAAATTACCAAAGGGGAAATATGGAACGTACTAGAAGGTGCTTAATTTTGTATAAATACACAGGTGACAGGCTCGTTAGAGACAGTTATATTTTAAACGTTAAATTTTGAAAATAGATGGTAAATTAAAAAGTGATTGAAATAAAATAAAGTGTTGAATTCTAAGTAGCGAAGTTGAATTAAGTGCGATGTGAATTTAAAAAAGTTTTTGTTTGATAAATAGAGTGTTTCATTGTGTGATTATAAAAGTGAAATTGAGTTTTATTCGACGAACCCCAGGCCAAAACATTACAATATTATACTGTTTTGACAGCCTGACGCAATGCGCGAGCACTTCAGATTTCAGATGACGTAGATGTGACATCTAAAAAAATATTCCGGAGTATATTTGTATTTCGTGTAACGTGCTTTTTTTTGCACAGGGGCTGCTTTAGTCTTTAAGCCTTCAGTCCAATGAATCCGTTGCGTCACGTCGGAGTACACAACTAACAACTGAGTTAAATATACACGTTTTTATAGGAAGTGAACCATAGAAGAACTTTGTGACTTACGTCGCTCCCCATAAGAACGTGTGTATTTCACCGAGTTGTCAGTTGTATACTTCAACCTAACGGATTCAACGGATTCATTGGGCTGAAGGCTTTAAGGAGTGTGAAAAAAAGCAAGCGAGTAAGTGCTAGAGTTGGCCAGTAACGAACTGCTTTCTACCCGACCCTATTTACCGTGCAATGTAACACCAAATCTAAAAGTTTTTTTTTAACACGAATTCATTTATTGTTCTTTAATTATTTGGATTGGCCACGCCCGCATAAATGGGCGCAAGCTAAAAAATTAAATCAAATAGGTAATTCTAATTTCTTAACTCAAGTGAAACTTTACACGTCCCCCTTTTGACAGAGAGACTTCTAGATTCAGTAATATTCAGGAAGTGTACACACGGGACACGATTTAGAAGATTTTTCATACTGAGTTAGGATTTTTTTTCATTTTTAGAGTTAAGATTTAAATTGCGTTTTCGTTAGGAGTTTCTTAATTAGGAGCAATTTCGTAAAGAGTAAGCTAGTTAGGAGCAGTTGCTTAGAGTTGCGGAAGCTCGGAAATTATAACACTTTAATGGATCCGCAGATTACTAGAAGCAGGTAAAAAAATAAACGGTATGAAATACGACATTGAGCACTTCAACCTACTTTTGATAGATGAACTGATAGCACAGCTACCTTTCATTATGGCGTTCCAAGATTGGAGAATGCGACACTAGACAGACGAATTTCTTTCCAAGATGTCATGAGGCGATGGATAGCCTTAAAGATAGCAAGGCTGCAGGTTCGGATTGGATTCCACCTGAATTTTATACATAAATATGGCTCCCGTAAACTCCCATGTAACGCATGTATTTTAATAATGTTGTAACGTTTATGTCTTATTTATTATTATTAAAATTATTTAAGAACAAAAACTTAATTGAATTTAAGACGCACTTAACTCAACTTCGCTACTTAGAATTAAACACTTTATTTTATTTTAATCACTTTTTACTTTACTACCTATTTTCACAATTCAACGTTTAAAATATAACTGTCCCTTACGAGCGTGTCACCCGTGTATTTATACAAATCAAACACCTTCTAGTACGATCCATACTTCCCCTTTGGTAATTTTCCATTGGTACTTTTCCGCTGAATTCCATGGAGCGGATTTTTTCGGTATCAAAATTCGAACTTCGAATATTAGTTTGCTGTCAGCTGCGACTGAAATGACGCTTAAGTGTGTTCGTAGAGTGAATTGAGCGGATGTGTTCGTAAAGTGAATCGCATTCAGCGATTCCTGCACGTCTTTTTTTTTCTTGTCCCCACATTTCAATATCTTGGAAACTGGAATAATCCCACAACGAATCAATGAGGCACCTATCTTCCTAATTCATAAAAAAGTCTCTACTTCAGATCCAGCGAACCGAAAAAGCATCTTATAAATTTTTGCCATGATATTACAAAAAAGGCTTACTGCATGGATAGCCCAGCAACAACTAGCTTAAAGAATTTCAAGCTGGCTTCCGACAAGACTGCTCCACGGTAGATCACGTATTTGTTCTAAGCAGCATCGTGGAATCCTTCCTATCAGTATAAGTAAGAGATTATATACATTTTTCGTTGAATTTATAGTATAGCCTTCGACACGATGAACCACAACGCACTATTCTACAAGCTATACGAAATGGGCCTGTCCCTAAAGTTTAGAAAAGTGCTTCAAAATTTATACGCAAACACCAAAGCAGCTGTGTGGGATGGGGAGGAACTTTCCCATTGGATCCAAATGATGTCAGGATCAGGACTAAGGCAAGGGTGCGCGATGAGCCCATTATTATTTGCACTATTCACTGAAGACATTGTAGGCTATCTTCTAGGATGCGTAGAGTTTGCAGGTATAACCATAAAAGCCCTTATGTTCGCTGACGATATTGTGCTTATGGCATATTCACCGGGATACTTGCAGCTTATGTGATATCAGCAAATATTGCCTTTGTGGAATCTCACGGTCAATCTGAATAAGTCTCTGGTAATGGTATTCAAAAGCTGAAATGGCATTTTAATGGAGAGAATATCCAAGTGGTCAATAAATATAAGTACTTAGGAGTGTATTTCCGACACGGAAATTTAAGGCTTTAAAAAAGCTTTAAAGGCTTTATAAAAACCGTAAACAAATGGGTGTTGGAGGGTAAGAGGGACGCAAGTTGAATATCTAGTTATTCAGTAATTTATGGGAGAAACACCTTGCGGAAAAACTATCTTTGGCGAAAACCGCTATCAACGTTCCTTAGAAAAAGTGCTTCACCAACAAAAACGTTGCTCACAGCAGCAAATTTAAAGTCTTTGAAGCGTACATTTTAATTTTGCGCTAAATTAAAGCTTATTAAAACTTTGAATCATATTTTAAAATAAGAAAAAAACGCACACCCACAGTTCTTAGCTCTGTATCCTTGTCTCATCCTTAGTCGAAGTGTTCTTCCAGTTCTGATAATAGATGATTAAAACTCCTTCTTAATTATGACTCCCTCAGGGCTTATTCCTCTGACATCGTTCAAATGCTCTAGTTAGTAAATTAAAGCGCTTTCAAATGCAAATTATCGGATGCGGATCCAAGGAAAATATTTATGTATACCTCAACAATACCCAAAGGTCCCTAAAGGACAGTACAGGGAAATTTCATGAGAAAAGTGTTTGTTAAAAATTTCCACTGCTGGTTTACAAGATGCTTTGTTTTGAAGTCGCCATCTGAAGAGGAAAATCCGTTTGACAAATATTCATAACATCCATCCCGGTACTCATCCTTCGAAGGGCGTTATATGCTCGTAGCACAGTGAACGGAAATTCCAGACGCTTTTTGGAAAGTGTTCAACTATGACCATAACTTGGTTGCCGAAATTTACATCTAAAAATTCACAAGGGGGAATAATTAAAGCGTTAAAGCGAAACAAATTGTGACCGGGACCGGATGACGGTTTGATGCCAATTGCTAAAATGGGGGATGGAACGTGATTTTTAGAAATTTATAAGGATTTTCGAATAAACTTTAAGTACATTAAGATTTAGAGAGGCGTGAATTGGTATGTAGCTACTGTTTATATTTGCTGACAAGAGACGAGAAAGCACAGCCCTCGAAAACAGTAAACAAAGCAGTTTATTTAAATGGAATTAAGGTACTATTGATCGAGGTTCCTGCTATTAAGGCTGCACAAAAAAAAAGTTTGGGCCTTAATCCTGGATACCAACGAATTTCAATTACCGTGGTCATGGTGATGAAATTCTTTGTGTATACTATCTTAAAATATAAATCAGTCGGTCTTGCTAAGCGATCTGATTTATACTCCTGACGAGGGATATACGCACCGACATATATTTTTAAATCATGAACTGCAGCATTATACTAGCCGACGTTTATAGAGCAAAAAGTAACGTTGACTCAAGGGCTTCTCAAACCAACCGGAAATAGCTAATCAGAAGCGAGCAATTTCAGTGTTCAAAATGTCAAAGATAATTTAAATCTCGTTTACGGGTACCTAATTTCATTGCGTGCACTACTCATGCTTTTGTATCTCACTCTCAAGCAACAAGGACATTAAATGCAAGGCACGTCTCTCTGATCAAACCAGACAGCTGATGTATTACAGAGATGCTGCAAACAAACTATGAGGCTCCAGGAAAATAAGGAATCATGGGAACCAACCCGCATTGAAATGCAACCTACTATATAGGTAGCCACTACTCGCAAACTATTTACGCTGATGACACAGCCAGCTGAACAGACAGACTAATGGAAAAGTGCGAGAGTTCCGTGTTACTCCCACAAAACCTACTTCCGCTGATAGGATTACTTCACGCTCCGGTGGGTCATAAAACAGTCGAAAGAAGATAAATGGAGCTGTTTCTTGGGATATTGAAAGAAAAAGCGGTTTATTATATTGTTTTCGCTTGTAACATTCCTCTAACGTGGGTAAAGAGGATCTACATTTTAAAATGGCAACTAAACCAGATGCATTTTCAAAACGAGACGAAGAAACAACATTCGAGAGAAACTGAGTTCGACCCAATCCAAACAGGCTTCCCTACAAGCTACAACTTAATAAAATTGGAATTTCAGCATCAGCAATACAGAATGTACCTACTGGAATTCTCCCTCCCACAACGCTTATGCAGTTAACTGTTGAACAGTTTCAAATATCATTTAATAAGCAGGATAAGTGGCTCCAGGAAAAAAGACGATTTTAATATTTGAATTGTGAACATAAAATGCGAGAACTATTTAAATTGAAGGGCCAAATTACCTCATTCTATAGCATACGGAATTTATTAATTAATACTGTTTTGACTACATTTAATAACAAAATAATGCTTTTTGTTTGGTTAAACTATCTTTTAAAATGTGCAAGTTATCACTCAATTTAATAGCACATCACCATAAATTTGAGCAGGGAAAATACCCTTTAAGAGATAATCTCGCATGTTTCCAAATACGACCTCCTCTTATGCCATATGGATTACGAACTAAGCTCATTTTCATCACATTAGCATGAGGTACGACGACCAACCGAAAAGTCCAAATAGGTCAAAAATTCTATCCAGAAGAGGAACTGTCAAACAAGTGCCAAGAAAACAGTCTCAGGAGAGTCCAGAACGCTCTTCGACGCACCCGGACGACCAACCGAAAAGGCCATAAGAACAACTGACACAGTTGCCCGCACATGATTTTTGCTAAATTTCAATTATGGCCTTTTCAGTTGGTCGGCCCAGAAGTGTCCGGAATCATTCTGATGTGCTCTTCTGAAACTGTTTGCTTGGTACTCATTTGATAGTTCCTCTTCTGGAAAGAAGAGAAATTGCTTCTGGTAGTGAATCCAGAATCAAAACTAGAAGCACGCACACAATCAGACA
The DNA here is from genome assembly GCA_947623515.1 of Neoascia interrupta. Classification (NCBI taxonomy): domain Eukaryota; kingdom Metazoa; phylum Arthropoda; class Insecta; order Diptera; family Syrphidae; genus Neoascia; species Neoascia interrupta. The sequence continues at coordinate 11,534,488 of OX392462.1, forward strand.
ACGCAAGTGTCAAGTTCGATAAATGTCATTTGTCCCTTATAGAATAGTTTTTGGTTCACAAATACAACTCCAGATAAAATTCAAAATCAAGAAGAACGTGTTTAGGTGTTCAGCTGTAATCCCCGATCCGGGAGAAGAACACCCTTGTTCGGTTTCGCCAACCGAAAAGAATGTTTCGCCAAACCATAAAGTATTGCATACCTAAAGTCTTTACACCTTTAAGCAATGCTGTCAAATTTCGTTTTTATATGAAAAAATTCAATAGTTTCTGTAGAAGACCGAATTATTAATAAACTAGCTAAATTGAGTGTGCCGATAAGGAAAGAAGTTGTTGTTCAAACTCTGTTCTTCTGATTTAACCTGAAAATAATAATTTTAATAAAATAAGTGGAAGGCATCGAAGAAGTGCTCCGACGATGTGATCTCCCTCTGTACCTTTTTATGGTAGTATGCACTGTTTTTACAACACAAGCAATACACTTCTCTAATCCTCTCCGTGTTTTATAATTAAAATATTTTAAGCCCTACTAAGAAGGCTGGTTGGGTCTACCACTTTCACGTTCAGCGAAACACACAAAATGCAAATTTTTTAAATAGTTACGTTTATGTGTAACTTTTACTTGTTTTCCATATAAAAAGGAACTTTATTTGACATCCCTCACTGAAAATACCAGTAGAAGTCATATACTATTAAGAGACGGTTTTTCAGTACTGAGTTTAAACCAGTTTAGCCCAGTTTGAACCAAGATCTCTTAATGGCGGAACAAAACGGATCTTGAGTTAGGCCAGCGAGTAGTTTTTCCGTGCAGAATTAACTCCGTCAGTAAAGTTGTGAAAATCTTCGACTCTCGAAGCTATTGACTCTCCCAACTCTTACTTCACACAAAAAACACAGGAAAAGAAGTTCGAGTTGCTTTCAGATGCCATTTTTCACAGAAACACGCAAAGAACCCTAGATCCAAATACACTGGAAAACTCATTTCTGGGGCTAATCTCAGTTTAAGTCTGAAACTCGGAAGATCTCGCACTGAATAAGCACTGAATAAATAGACTGGCGCAACAGCTCGAGGTGAACCAGGGCCAACTTCGCAACAATGTATGCTGTGTGTGTTAATTTCTTCACATACAAAGGTCCCAAAAAATTTTTTTGCCGAATCCGAACGGCACTTTGAGAAGTTTTTCAAGACAATTCTTATGCTGGAATCGCAATGTTGCATTGCTGCGTCGCGTGCGTACGTTAATGGCCTTTGCCATGCGTTGTCCAGACTTTACGATACTTTACGTCAGACTACGCACGCAGCAAATTTGCAAAACGAAATGCCGCTTTGCGTTTTGGGGTAGGAAATTGTAAAGTATCACCTCAAACACATACAATTTCTGTTGAAAGATATTTGCAAAAGAACGAGCAGAAAGTTGCTGCAGTTGCCCAGCAATGAAAATAAAATTATCTATTCCATTGTTTATTCCATCACAAATATATTCGAGGTGGTGCACTCGTGTCTTTGTGCCTGCTAAAAGCCAACAACTTGCGAGTTATCGCGACAAACTGAAATAATACCGAAAAACATCACATTCTCTGCTCAAACCTCTCTACTCTACGCAAACCTGTTTTTGTTTATTTTAACAAGAAACAGAAACAACCCTTTTTCGTCCCCACAACCTACTGACGACAAGAGAACTATACTCACTCACCACACAATGAATGAGCATGAGGTTGTTCAACGGACGCAAAAACAGAAAGTTGATCTACTTTTGCGTTGTAGATACGTCTAGGATATTTACGGTCAAACGTGGAGTGAAGTTTTGAAGTCTGGTTGTACTCTGGTTGTCATCGAACGCACGCAGCAACGCAACATTGCGTTTTGGACTTTACTCTCGGGGGGTTTATCAGGCCCTCGCGGAAGTGGGGGCCGTGAAAAAGGACGAGTCTTTTTTTCAGATGACGATGGTAGGATTCGAACCCAGACCTCCGGCGTAGTAGTCACACACGATTATCTAAACTGTGTAAACGTAAAACGTGTCATCAACTTAACGAAGCTTCGCGATGTTTGATGTCAATACGAGAAATTTTAAATAATTGTCGAAAAAAATATTTTGCCAGCTGCGTAGTATAATGGACAAACATAGACACATGCATAAAATATGACATGGCATTAACATGACATTTTCTATAAATGCGTAAGAATCTACAAAGTATTGGAAATTATTTTATTAAATTAGGAAATTCAAGGCAGATTATCGTTTATTAAACACAAAAACAAATTAAGTATCAGAATGTAAGACTGTTTAATTATTATTTCTGACACACATAACGTCAAATAATGACAGTGACAGTGCACCCTTTGGGATGGATAAGCGAGTTAGTTCTTTAGGCTGTTTTGAATGGTGCGCTCGTGAGAACCACATTATGTATTGTTCTAAAAAATAACCAAGCTCATTTTTAGGCGATTTGGTTAAAGCCTTTGTGAGCTGAGTAACATTGTGCAAATTAGACTAAATTCGACTTTAGAGTAGGTTAATACCTTAAGCTCATGTTCAACAATTTTTTTTTTTTTTCCGTGGGTAGGAAAAACCTTTCATAGGCACTACGAGGACCGGCCGCGCGTGCTCATTGAAATGTGAGATTCTTACTCACTAAAAAACCTCCCATTTTCCGTCAGACTACGACTAAGTTTCCTTAACAAGTAGTTCAAGCTTCTGTAGTAATCGCGTGTGGCAGGCTGCCTTCCGACGAAGGCACCTACAATACCGTCAATTTATGCGGTTTCATCTTATGCTGCTAGATCTAACGGTCTCATTCGTTGTAGCCGGCGCGTAAGATTTGTCTGATCCAAAGTTCGGATAGTTTCATTGTTGCAGTGTCCGCGAAGACAAGTACTTAGTTTGCGAGCAAAGTTTGTTACCTCGTCAGACACGGTTGCGATTCCTAGATCTCGGTGTAGATCGCTATTTCTTATGTACCATGGAGCATTAACGATTGCTCTGAGTGTCTTATTTTGAAAAGTTTCTAAAATAGATATATTGCTTGGTTTAGTACAACCCCCAGAGTTGTATACCGTACGTCCAAGATGGTTTTAGCACTTGCTTATACAAAAGCAGTTTGTTATATATGCTTAGTTTCGAAAATCTTCCGATAAAAATAAAAATAAAAATAAATAAATAGAGTGGTGCAACAGCTCGAGGTGAACCAGGGCCAACTTCTCAACAATGTATGCTGGTGTGTTAATTTCTTTTACATACAAAGGGACCTACAATTTTTTGCCGAATCCGAACGGCACTTTGAGAAGTTTTTCAAGACAAATAATACTCTCGGAGGGCTTGTCAGACCCTCGCGGAGGTGGGGACCGTGAAAAAGAACAAGTCTTTTTTTTTAGGTGAAGATGGCAGGATTCGAACCCAGGCCTCCGGCGTAGTAAGCCACACACTAACCACTACGCCACGGCACCCCCAAAATCTTCCGACAATCCAACAATAATCAACTTATAAACTGCAGGTCAAGTAAACCCCCCAGCCTGATGAATCCGGTGCGTCTCTCACGTCAGTTAAATACACACGTTCTTCCGATAAAAAAGTGCGTGACGCATTACACTTCCCATGAGAACGCGTATACCTATTTAACTGTTAGTTTTTACTGTTTGCATTACTGCATGCATGTTGTCAGTGTTGTGTACTTTGACGTGGCGAAAGCAACGGATTTATTGACAGCTCACCAAAATGATCCCTTGTTCTATACAAAATTCTCCCTTTATTTATTTATTTATTTATACCACAACATTTCGAAGACAATTTTGTTGGATAGATTCTTCAGGAAGAAGCTTTGTAAACTATGGCTTGAGTCCTGACTTGCGGCTCAAATTATGGCCACCAATCCTCGGGTCTAAGCTTGCCTTACAGGAATCTAGCCAAAATACCAATATAATGGACTAACTTTTTCAATGCCGTATGTGAATTATTTCAAATTTTCAATAGGTTTGAGCCAACGCAAATACCAGCCGGAACTCGCAATTGTCCCAAAAATGAGTCATATTAGCCAGTTGTTCAGAACTGTGATTCGAACGATACCTGCTTGAACTACATTAATGATTCAAGTCATTATTCATTTATTTTGAGCCGTTTGTGGTGTCACTGTGAGCCGAACAGGGTGACTTGCAATCACGCAAAACAAAAAAAAAAAATGCAAATTCAATACGATTATTGTAGCGCTGCTGCCCCAATGTAGGTGCACACAATGTCAGAGAACGAAATTTTCCAATTGACTTATCTGCGATCGTTCGACTTCGTTTCCATTCATTTTACTTGCCACTCACTTTGGCGCCAAACTAACTCGTGGTTTTGGGAACTTTCCGTTCAGAAAATAACTTAAGTTCTGAGATACATTGTAAGTGTGTCATTTCGATTCATCAATTTGTTAATTGGCGAATTAGTTCGTTTAGTTAATTAATAAACGAGTTGAAGTTTAAATCTGGATTAAATGATTTATGCGCTCCGCACGAAATGCAAAGACTCAGTGGGTTGCCGATGTTTTTGAAATTTTTAATTGCGGCTACGGAATAATTTAAAAACTTTATGAATGGTTGGATGCAGTGAAGCTATTTATTTTAAATGACAGGAGAGGCCACTACATTCAGTGAGATATGCAATAGTTAGATTATAAATTATTTTTAAGAAACCAGGTTCGGTGTACCTTTGTTTGACGTTTTGCTCAGAACGTTTTGCTACATAGCTTTTTAAATTTCTTGTGAACCAAAAAAAAATCCGAAGTGTTATCATAATGAAAAAGATTACAAATGGTGCTAATTTTTTTTTTTTTTTTTTTTTATAATTTACTCGCGAATAAAGGGATTGGCTACCCTTTTAATGTTACACATCTCACGAGCGGAAAGGATTAGAAAAAGAGGAAAAGGAGGAGAGGTACCGATGCACTCTTGTTTTGAACAGTTGCGGGTTGTAATGTGACGGAAAGACTGAACGTGGGAGAACATTCCACATTCGCGTTGAGCGGCTTATGAAGGAACTTCTAAACTTGACTGTACGTCCGAAAGTGGGCTCGAGGGTAAACTGATGTGCATTCGATCTTTGGCGAGTATCACGGTTGAAAGTCTTAAGGGGCGGAATGCAATTGGCTATTTCGATGGAACACTGTTTGTGGAAAAAGCGATAGAACAGTGAAAGGCAAGAGACATTGCGTCGATGTTCTAATGAGTCAATTGACTGCGCAATATTTCTGTCTCCACATAGTTTTATCGCCCGTTTTTGTATCCTGTCTAGCAGGTGCAATGCTGTTTTTGGAGCACCAGCCCAGACATGGGAATTATATTCCAGCTTGGGGCGGATGTAGGCCTTATATAAAATAGCCAAATCAGAAGGGGTGAAATATTTCTTACATCTTTTGAGAAAACCTAGGCATTTCGCAGCGTTCTTGGCGACGTCGAATATGTGGTCATTCCAACTAAGGTTTCGTGGATGCAAGTGCCATTTATGGATAATGGCTGAGTGTTTCGGTTTTGCTTCAATGACAGAAGACAGCATTGAGTTTTAGAAGCATTAAACTCTACTCTGTTAAGAGATCCCCATGATACAATGCTGTTAAGATCAGAGTTTAATGAGTTTGACATACGCTGCCGTTCCAGTTCTACGTCCGAAGAGCAGGGGCGAGGAACCGAGAACGAATATGAGAAACTGAGGTTACTGTCATCGGCAAAGGAGTGAATTGGATTAGTAGTAGCAGACAAGAGATCGTTTATGAAAACGAGGAAGAGAGTCGGAGACAAAACAGAGCCCTGGGGAACCCCAGCATTTATTTTTTGAACTGCAGACTTGAAGCCGTCCAAAACAACTTGAATTGAACGGTTCGAAAGGTAATTACTAATCCACTGAATAAGAGATTCGTCGATTCCAAATGCACGCATTTTCGACAAAAGAGCTTGGTGCCAAACTCTGTCAAAACCTTTTGAAATATCAAGCGCAACAATCTTGCTTTCACCAAGAAGATGCAAGGAATGGTTCCACTTTTCGGTGAGATATGCCATCAGATCACCAGTGGACCTTTTGCTACGAAAACCATATTGCCGGTCATTAAGTAGTTTTCGTGATTCGAGATATTTCATGAGCTGGAAGTTAATCAGCGTTTCCATGACCTTAGAAAGAAGGGAAGTTAGTGCAATTGGACGATAGCTTGAGGGAGAAGAAGAATCGCCTTTTTTAGGGACGGGCTGGACAAATGCTGTTTTCCATCTACTCGGAAAGAGGCCAGAGGAGTAGGACCGATGAAAAAGCTTACACAATGGTTTTGCCAGCGTGGAAGAACACCTCTTCAGAATAATCGGGGGTATACCATCTGGACCAGCGGATTTGTGAATGTTGAGATCCTTAAGTACTTTTTTGACTGTACGAGTGCGAAAGTGAATGTGTCCCATAGTGCATTCAACGCGCTCAGGTACAGGCGGAGGCAATACGCAATCTGGTAGCGTGGAGCTGGCAGCAAAATGTGCTGCGAGGAGATTGGCTTTGTCTAGGGAACTGACAGCTGGAATGCCATTGCAGACGAGCGTTGGGATGGAGGATGAGGCACAATTTTTCACATTTTTGACGAAAGACCAAAAGTTTTTACTACCTTTGGGACAATGTAGTATTTTCTGCCTCAACTTTTGGTCGTACATGAATTTCACACGGCGGATATGAGCATTGCAGGCATTTCTGGCTTTTTTGAACTTATTTCGGTTTACTAGAGAGGGATTGTCCTTGTAAGACCGAAAGTAAGATTCCTTCAAATTTATTGCCTCTTTACAGCTCAGGTCAAACCACGAGTTCTCCTTCGGTTTGATACTCTTAACCCTATGGGGGATAAAAGATCTCATTCCTAGAAGAATTATATTTGTGATCATATCGGCAGCGGCGTTTACATTGTTGTCGAGAAAGCAAAGCGACCAGTTAAAACTTTCGAAAAAGTTGTTAAGGCCGTCCCAATTTGCATCCTCGTATCGCCAAACAGTTCTCTTGGGAATTGGAACTTTGGTAGGTTGGTTGCCATGCTAATTTCACTGGGAATCTGCACAGATATCGTTTAGCTTAGTTTTGTAAAATCCATTATTAAAGATCGGATCAAAGTAGGTTCATCGTAGCTTCCAAAATTTAGTACCTAGAGTCGTTTAAAATTTTCCATACCACTAAAAATTATTTTGTTTATTAATTTTATACAATCAACCAGATTTTCGGTTGCCGATCCCATGAAGCCGATATTTTGACTTGCAATAAAAAAAGAAGGTTTTTATAAACAATCATAGGGTGCTGCTTTTTAACTAAATATAAAAGCACTAGAAAAATCAGGATTTTTATTGCAAAACTATTTCATTTTTATCCCCAATTTAACAATAAAAAAAGGACTTAAATAATTCTAGTTCACCGACAATAATTTTTTATTGGATTTCCTTGTTAACACTCCAGAAGGCAACTCCCTAAGGACGAAACCCTTTCTAAATGGCAGAAATATCTTCTTTTTAGGCGTATAAAAACAACAAATCTAGGCAAAATTGCGTTTAGTAAATACTTATTGCCGGTGGACCCTTCCTAAACACTCCCACTAAATAGCCCTGTGGATGGAAAAGCCAAAGTGGGATTTAATTATGACTAAAATGTCATGCCGACGTAATATACAGCGAAGAGGGTGCGTCATTTGGCTTATCCCTGATTTCTCGTTTTCCTTCTTTCATCCATACAAATTGGCATAGGTATATGCGCTGTTAACGGGCCTAAAGGCTTTTATTTCAATTATTCTACACTCCACCCTTTTTTTTGTGTTTTATTGTGTAAATGATGGGAGTTTTTAAGCTTACCCGTTTTCCAGTTTCTTGGCATCGTTTGGGGATCCCTCCAACGCGCCGAGATTTCAAATATCCTACAGACTTATGCCTGGGATAAGAGAACAAACTGGTGGAATTGTCCTCAATGAAAGGGGATTGCGTTTGGTGTGCCTTAAAGCATGCGCTTAATTTCGCTTAAAAGAGTGCGAATTAAGATTAATGTGGGTATTTTGGTTGTTGCAAAATGTTAATAAGTGAACATTCGTCTTTGATGTATAGGTATCCACACAATTGTGGGATGATGAACTAGAAAGACTAGAAAGTTCAAAAGGTTTGAATCATGTTGAATGGGTTTATCTTGGCAAGTAGATTTCGTTATAAGACTTACGCCACGACCCACGAGTACCTACAGTGATTTAATTTTAGCATTTTAATTGGGGTTTGAGGATTTGGGATTTCAAGAAAAATTTAAGGAGAAGTAATATTGCAAAAGCTTGATAAATGGTCCTGTAATAAATGTAAAAATTAGTTTGCATTTATGTCACTTAAAAGCTCAGACGACAACGATGCTATATTTCATTCATTCATAATAATCGTATAGGAATAGGAATCTGCAAGGCTAAGTAAGCCTTCATGTACACTTTTCCTGGGAAAAGGCTTTATTGAAATTCAAATTACGAAGTTACATATAGTTTCACTAGAGCTAACGTGTCATTTCAGTTCAGCCATTCGAGACAAGGACACTCTAATGAGAGAATTAATCCATGTCTACTAAAATAATTTCTAAGACTTCCGAAAATTCTGCTTTAATCTTCCTGGAGTTTCAGAAGGCAGCAAATATCAACTTGCAAAAGTTCAATAAGGCTCCTCGAAGAGTGCCAATTATAGATCGCCCCAACTACCAACAATGAATCAGCGTGAAAACACAATATCTAAATTGATAATTGGATTCGGAGTCAATCGTCTGTAAGAATTATATTTCCCTTATTCACCATATCGATTAAGAGAGAAATCGAAGACCTCTACCGTATCCTAAAAAAGCCTGCCGCTCCAATCCGCCAGTAACTCTTTCCGTCATTTCGTGCTCGACTACCCATGAATGGTCAATACGTGAGGAATCGCGTGTTGCCAGGACGTTAACCATTTGTATTGACATCCGATTTAGTACACAAAGTGCTGGCCATAGAATGGGATTTCTTATGTCCATACGATGCCAATATCCCGACTGTGTTTCCCTTTCATTATAATAGGATAGGATTAAGAAATTTACGGGCACACGAATGCCCATGGAATTGGCATATTCTACAGCACTGTAAAGCATTTATCCATTTGAAAGGAGTAAAATATCGGTGGCCCTTCCGTGCTGACTTTGCAACTAGACCCTTTGCTTTGTTGTTGGCTGACTCCAGGATACATCTACAATTTATGCCTCCTTTGCTCGAGACTGAGCGTGCGTTTGGGTCATACACAACACACTTACGTATTCGCTAACGAGTATTGTATCCAGGAATCCAAGCGTATTGGCAAGGAATCTCGTAGGGGCATTGAATGTGTTTTTTACGGGTCGATGGATACTTGCTCGGAAAGGTGGCTAAAGCGATTTTCCCAGACGGTCGGTCGGCCAGTTTCAAGTTACAAATACCTTCCGATTTTCAAATCGTTTTATGATATGCTTAGTTCGGAGTAGCTATCGGCTGGTACAACTTTTCAGTATGGAATCTATTTCGAAAAATCCCAGTAGTAGTGGCAAAGAACTAGTTGAGGAAAGTGGAAATGGGCATAATGGGTTTCTTTGAAAACGACCAAGCCAAGGGGAAACACTACGCCATAGAAGGCCTATAACGTGTTTCTAGTTTTTGCAAGGTAGGCATATTCAAGGGTGAATTGAAATGGAAAAGCTATTAAGGAATGTGTAGATTTTTGTTTTGCTGTGGAAGAAGTTCAATCGTTATAAAACGATCAAATGTAATTGGTTTGGCAGCATAGGTAATTGAGATTCAGTTAAGCCTTAAAAGGGTTGTAATATAGATTGATCACTGGGGTATAGAGTAATTTTGACATAGATTTGTTACTAAATTGGGTGCCATAGCAAGAGTTGGGTATCCATAACAAGAGGATTCGATTTTGAATAAGTAAATGGTGACACATTTGTGAGGACATGTGGTCAGTGTTTGAGTTTTTATCAAAAAGTTGTCATCACTTTGTGACATTGTTTTAACAGTAATATTTTGGAATGGGGTTCTTTGAATAAAACTCGATTTAAATAAAAATAAATATATAGAGTGGCGCAACAGCTCGAGGTGAACCAGGGCCAACTTCTCAACCATGTATGCTGTGTGTGTGCTATATTTTTCACATAAAAGGGGACCTACAATTTTTGCCGAATCCGAACGGCACTTTGAGAAGTTTTTTAAGACAAATGTTACTCTCGGAGGGTTGGTCAGACCCTCGCGGAGGTGGGAGCCGTGAAAAAGAACAAGTCTTTTTTTTCAGGTGGCAGAGGCAGGATTCGAACCCAGACCTCCGGCGTCAGAGGCCCACACAAAAAAACTCGATTTGGCTTTTATAAATACACAAAGAAACACTTTATTTATTAAAAAAATTATTTAAATTCACATTGCACTTAATTCAACTTCGCAATTTAGAATTTAACACTTTATATCAAATTACTCGCCTTTTATTTTATTTTTGATTTTCACTAGTCAATGTTTCAAATATAACTGTCCTTACGAGCCTGATGACATCCGTGTATTTATATAAATTCAGCACCTTCTAACACTTTCTGTATTTCTCCTTTCGTAATTTCCAATGGTCCTTTCCAAACGTCAGTTTGAATGACAGTTTGGTGTGTTCGTAAAGTGAATCGATGGGTGCATTCAGCCGCTCCTGCATGTGTTTTTACGTCTTGTCACAATAAATTGTAATAATATTTACCCATCTAATGCATCTTCACATCCGCCTGCTTGTCATGTAAATCGTTACCTTCTTATGCAGTTCTTGCTCACATGCGTTGCATGCTAAAAATACTAAATTTTTATGTATTTTACTTACTTAAATGTAGTGGCAAGTCACCGCTTTGATCGCAAGCAAAAATTATGCTCTTTTTGTGATACATGTACTTTGCGTAATTGGGTCCACATGCCGCAATTCGTCAGTCAACTGCGTTAAAATAAAAGCAATAAAACTTATATTTACCTCCGCATAAGTTTTTTATTTCCTCAACACAGCTGACAAACAACGGAAACGTCAAATTTTTAAAGCGCTGAAATTTCTGGCCTGGCAAAATCCTCAGGGATAATAACAGTGCTGTTATCGAATACAGTGCAAGGTATACGGGGTTGTTTTCATAGCCTTATCTAATAGAGAACTACGAAAAAAGTGCTTCTGCGATAGCTTCCGGCGAATGGTATGGCATGATATTTGCATTGTGTTGATTCCGAGTGGACACCGGCCCCTACGCTACAGTTTAGCTTAGGTCTTTCGGTTTATATAGCCGTGTTGAAGTTTGTTACTTCTTGTCTCTCTTTCCTGAATTCTGGTAAAATGAAAACCTTCATTGAATTTTATTTATGGTGTGGCAACGGTACCAAGTCATTGGCGATGATTGCAGGATTTTCGGGTGGCCATACGGCCTTAAAGTACAACACCCAGACTCCCTGAGTCTTATCGCACTGCATAGTTTGGTATACTTAATGTTTAGGTCACCTAAATATGCAGGACACAGTAATCGCTTCAGCTGGGGCAGAGCTTTATAGAGTACCCGAATGCAGAGAGCCAATTCGCACTTAAAGCTTTAGAATCGCCTACGATACGATCCAATTATTTGTTAAGCAATGACGCGAATCTCTTAATGAGGTTGCTGTCAGGTGCAACCCTGTGCTGGGTGCCAAACTAGAAGGATTTTTCAGATTCAGATAACTGTTGAGCTGATGAACTACAGCTAAAAGGTCCTCAATTGCAGGGATGAGGAAGAGGAAGACACTATATGGTTCATATTCTGTCCAACTGTCACACCCCAACGACCTGAAAAATAAATCTCGGAGACTGCAAAGATCCAAACGACTTAAAGAGGTTGAGATCTACGATTTTAAATTGGTTAAGCGGTTAAAAATTATCCACCGACAAGGGATCATACCGAAATCGGTTACCCCGGCACACTTCCATCTTTGACGCTGATTCTTACTTGAGGGACAATTGGGATCGGACTTTACTGAAATTGGCTGCTTTTGCCTTGTCCCCTCATTTAGGACTACTTCTTACTAACCTTCTAACCTTTTATACCGAAAATGGTTATTCCCGGCCTCAAGTTATTTCCTTCGATTTAGAACAACCCCTCCCATATCTACAAGGCAAACTCTTATCTGGGGTCCAACAGTCACGGTCTCTTATTCCTTAGTAAAGTTCCCCCTATACAACTCTGCTGACACAGTGGTTTATGAGACTTTTTCCCTAACCCATCAACCATCGATTGGCGACCTCGGAGCAGGCTTATACCGATACTGGTTACCTCAAACTTTCTCGGACTGGTTACTCCGAACCACAAAAAATAGTATGACAATGTACCTCCTTTGGGCTTAATGTGTGCTTGCCGGGCGGGGACAACCACCTAATCTAACTTAACCTGATGGTGGACCAGTGGTGGCTATGCTGGCCGTGCTTAGCAGGTCTTTTGAGTTGCGTGAGATTATAGCCTTAAGACTTCGCGGGCAACTACTCGTAAACTATAGGTGAGAATCGGACGAACCACATCCATGTTCATTCACAAGTTCATCTTTGGTGAAGTTCTCAGATATTACCAAAGGTTTTCTATAGGTGTAGAAGGCAGCACATGCCTGATGCCTTTCTAATTTTGTGTTTTATGTGAAGTTTCCAATTAAGTTTTAAATCATTGAATTGAATAAACCATGTCTGCTCGTTAATCCATCTTTCTCACCATCTGTTTAAAATTAAGCTAGAGACCTTAAATTTGAATCGTAATTTTGTACAGACAAAATATAAAAATTGCTACGATACGCCTACAGTCAGACTATTAAAATTTATATTTTAATTCAAGGATCTTTTGGCCAAGTTATACAAAGCGTAGGAAATCAAACTTTGGCTTATAGCTTTCCAGATGTCATTTTTCTGGATATTAAAAGTGGTTGCTAAAGAGCTCAAATAAGACCAACATTTTTTTAAAACTAACATTTGGCGCTTAAAACGCATGTCATCTCTCACGTACGTAAAATTTACATTGCTGCTTAGCCACAAAGCTAAAATTGCAACACTATTACAAACGTTTTTGTGTACATTATGGTTTTTTTTTTCTCGAATGCGTGACATGCAGACTGTCTTGCATGTCGTATTTTAACGCCACATACATGCGTTGCATAGAAATATAAGACTTTTTGAAAGACAATTCACATGTCTTGTTCCACCAATATTTGAGAAATGCAGTAAAATGCCTGCAGCGTTCTTTCTAGTCTAAAGAAAATCGAATTGTCTGTTGCTTATAACTTAGTAAACTAATCTTGCGGCAAAAGCTGGTATTAAAGCCAAAGAAAGAGCAAACATATTGACAAACAATTTGCTGGTAGATAATATGGTCCAGCAATTCACAAATATGTGTGCAGCATGATTTTAAATAATAAATTCTTTTGTAAATACAAAAAGTATAGTCTTTTGCAGACTCAACAAAGTTTTTTACGACACGTATCAGAAATCAAACTCTCGAGGAAGTAATGCAGGGGAACTGGAAAAACAAATCTACCTGTTCAGACGGCCGAATCAGGGAATCGGCTTCTAAATATCGGCTAAAATCTTTTCACATCAAAATGCAGTTTTTAAAAAGTTGTTATGTTTTGTTGAAAAAAAAAAAACGGATTGATACCTTTTCTCGTTTATTTTAGGCTACCTTAATCAGAGTATTATCCCAACATTTTAGTCTGATATTTTAAACTAGGAATGATCTCTTTTTTCTCTTGCATGAAAGAGACATGGAAGACCTTCCTACCCACACGACATTAAGGAATTTTACTTGGTGTTCAAGGGAGTGAAATTAAACATAAGCTTTTATAAGGCTTTTATAAAATCTTTTTTCTTTTGACCGGCACGGCGGCCATGTTCATTGACCTCTTAATAGCTATTACCTAGTAATCTCTTATTTTAACTATGTCTTCCTATAGATTTGACAGTCTCAGCATACACCCTACATTCACTTTAAAAATAGTTTTAAAGGTTTTGGGATATTAAAAATAAATCATGAGTACAAATCGTATTCACCCCGAACGTTTCGCTTAAGTTACATTAAGCGTGGTCAGCGGGAAACGAGTTTCGGGAAACAAAAATAGGTTTCTCATATACACTTGAAATCTTACAGATATATATCAATCATTCCATCAACATTCTCAAGAAAAGGACAACAGATAGGTGCAGGAAAATGTTGCCTACCCTACCCTATGTTGCCTGCCCTATCTACACATGTTGCTAAGTTATCTTGGAAAATTCGACTGCAAAAAGCCATCGAATTCTCAAAAATTGTTCATTTACAATTTATTAATTCACAAAAATAGCGAATTTACTTTTTCAAAATGGCAATAGATGCCTGCAATACAAAGTAACCTCTTATGTTTCTAAATATGTTGTCTACTATCCTTATAAAAGGCGTCGTGGACAGGTCTCTGAATTCTTATAAAAGTGGTTTTCTATTTTCATTCAAAAAGTCATTAATGTTTTTTGGTAAAAAGGCAATAGATGTAGGAAGATGTTTCTAAACATATTGCCGCGCAACATTATAAAATTTGACTGAGACAAACCTTTGAATTCAACCAAATGCAAAGGGTTGTCTCAATGTAATTTACAAATTATTCATTGAACAAGAATAATTGAGTTTTCTTTTTTAATATGACTTAAGATGATTGCAGAACTGTTTTGCTTTCAATGTTTCTAAACATGCTGCCAAGTAGTCTTTTGGGAGATGACTGAAACAAGAGTAGGTGTACCAATAAATTCTCACAATTATTCACAATTTATTTGTTGCCGAATTCTTTTTCGAAGGATGCCAAAGGCTTGAGGAAACATTTTGCCTTCCATGTATCTAAACATGTTGCCGGATAAATTTTTTGGAACTGGAATAGTAAAGTTTACGAACTTTCATAAAACATTTCAAAAAATCTTACATTTATTTAATCAATAAGTTAAGCAACATTTTCTGAAGAAATAATAGATGCTGCATTAAATGTATCTAAACATGTTGTCAACCGAATGTATTTGAATTTTAACTAAATGGTCCATTTTAATTAAAAATTACCAAATCGCGTTTTCCACTCGGTAGCAGAACTTCGATAAAAATTTAAAATCTGTGAATTCTTGATATACGACAAACTGAGCGAAAAGCTGCCAAATATTGTCAGGGGCCACTGATTGCATTCAGAATCAAGCCTTGATTCTTGAAACGAGTTTCCCGGTGACCACGCTTAATGTAACTTAAGCAAAACGTACGGGGTGAGTACGGTTTGCACTCATAATTTTCTTTTTAACGCGGTATATCCCAAAACCTTTAAAATTATGCCTAACAACCGCCAAAGCCTTAAAAGTTACACTTTAAAATGTTTATAAAGGCTCAACATCACTCAACTCAACCTATTAGCTTTAGGTAATCCTCGTACGTAGGTAATCAGAAAAACATATTGTTCGTACTTGCGTCATTGAATCAATCCTTAACGCATTCTAATCTATTCAAAAACGTCAATTCAATAATTAAATTTGTTTCACACAACCCTTCTTCATTCTTATGACTCTTTCGAAAAGTATTCCTCTGTTCTTGATTAAAATTTCTAAAAATAAAATAATTTAAAAACAACTTAATAGAGTTCTAATACAGCTTGTGTCAGTTCACGTCCGTTAAGCATTCAAGTTAATCGAGCATAAGGTGTGTATTTTCGCAAGGCAAAAAAAAACTTTGAATTCTAATTTTCTTCCTTTTACGTCAATCGGCAGACTAGGACGACTTTGCTCATGCTGCTCTCCCTGGTACTATCACAGCTTTCCTCGTCATTAGGCCATGAGGGTGTTGCAGGATGAGCACTTGAATGGCATGAGCATAGGAGAGTATAGAAAAAAAAGTCAACAGAGAAACAGAAGCAAGATGGATTATTTGCTTGCCGCTAAATGAGAGGCGATAACGATGTCCTGACGGAATCGAGTCTGCCGTATTGTGTATAACCTCATTAATATGGCCCAGCGAGTCTTGCATCTCTATGGAAATTTTTGTTTACGAAGTTGTTCTGGGGATAACACATTAAGCATTGGACTGCCGTAAATGTATTACATGGCATCAAGCTGTATCTGCCCCGGCCCACAGTGACCGAGCTTTAATAAATACAGATGGAGACGACTGCGGTATTTGTCCTAATAAATCTGATTTTCGAAACTTGTGGTTCGTTGGGAATCATCGTCTTGGCAATGGAATTATGTTTCGGATTGTATTTTTTACAGCGACACAGGATTTATGCCTCTTAAATGGCCCCTGGTTTGAGCAGCGCAAAATATTTCGCTTATTGCTTAGGCAGCATTTTACTTTAATATTCAAGAGTGAGAAAGGTGTTAAGTAGCCTTTTTTTCACATACATACTATTAGAATTTTATTCAATTTTTGCATTTTTAAATTCAAATTCTATTTTCTCTGTAGTTGATCGCTCTATCTTAGCCAAAAATAGGATGTAAGGTACATTCTTGATATTCATTCTCGACTACATTGTTTCCTACCGTGAGCTGACAACTTTACATAACTTAAGTGGAGGAAGGATAGAAAGCTGTTTGAACGGCTATTTATTATTTTAATCATGGCCTTGAATAGGTTTCCAATAGGCTATCACGTCTGTCTTTTATTTTGCCCTTATAGCTGCACTTACCCAGACACAAAAAATGTGTTTTAGATTAAAACGATTTTTACAGGTGTGCCAGAATACTTTAGGCCATAACTTCAAAGATTGACTGCGAGGCAGAGGACTTTAACAGCTTCGATTGTAACAGTTTTTCAATAACATTTTCTCAACATCATTCTTTCGTCTTTACATGTTAGTTTTTTTCATTTTATAAGAATACTGCTTCGGTTTAAAATCGCCAACCTTCAACCTGCAATTTCAAAAGCTCAAACTTCTGGACTGTTTTCGAAATGGGTACTATCGGCCATACGACAACAAATAGATTAAATCGCCCAAAGTCAATCTCGAGCCTCATTGCGCTTAATCACTATTATAGTCAATTTCCATTAAATTTTATGCAGCAAAAAGTGAAATAAAAATAAGGAAAAAAAGGCCCAGATCCTTGCAAACTCAATATGCCAGAGACTTGGAGATCCATTAACTGATGCTCAACTTATACCCTCAGTCGCTTGCTTGTACCTCTTCATTCAGAAGTGTCCAATGGAGTGTAATTCAAAGAGATGTCTATTAGATGTCTATGCTAGTAAATGTAATTGAATATGCTGCAGGTACTTATGCTACTGGAATGGAATGTGTCAAAGGAACTTCAAGTTGCATCGCCTCGTGTAGAACATGTGGTGCATTTTGAAAGCAAAACATATTGACAGGGATCTACCGCGAGGTTCTGGCACATAGCTAAGTTCTATCAAAATCAAATCTACTTAATTGAAGAGCAAAAGTAATTCATTCCTCTTGGAAAATGTGCAAAATTTGATAAGAGAATTCTGATAGTTTTTCAATTCCTGTGCACCAAGAAAGAGACTCATAACAAGAACACATGTGGAGAAGGAAAATTACTTTTTGTTTCCGAAAACAAAAGAAAATTTTTAGTAGCGTCTTAGAAAAATCATGCTTCATGGGATATAAAATTTCTGCGTTATTTTAATAACAAATTCGCTCTGGATTCCCAGAAAATTTCACTCTACTTAGCTCTTTTTAAAGTTGAAATTAATAACTAAGATTTGAGTTTTGCTGTAATAGCAAAAAAAAACCTTTGAATTACACACAAAAGTAGGTTTTTCGCAATGCTTGACCGAAACAACAGGACCATGGCTACGTTTTTGTTTTCCGTTATTTAACATCCTTTAAAGTAATTTATTAGCGTATCATAAAGCGCTACTAATTGCTTCAAAAAGTAAAATTTAAATTGTTTACCAAGAAAAAAAATTGTAGCAAACGGAAGGCAAAAAAAACCCCCTCGTGAAATTGTATATAAATATTACGGTGCTCATAATCAAATCATGCTTTCCTAAAATAGAGTGCTGATGAAAGTATTTTCTTACCTTTATCCTTTGCCAAAGAAATAAATTCTTAAAACATTTATTTATACAAAACATTTATTAATAAGACACGAGAAGATTTTTTTAGTGGAAATTATACTTCGTTATCACGTTCACTTCCTGCGCTACTACCAAGGCTTGGATTTTGTAGTTTAGCTTGAGAGTTTCATAAAAAAATTTGAAGAAAAAAGTAAAGCTTAAAGCGTCTTGATTCATTTGTTGTATGCCACGCACCAATAATAATTTGCTACGTTTTGATAGCATATTTTGAGGCGATAGCCGATAGCATTTTCCCTTAGAAACAATAAATTAAAAGACTGGTTTACACACGGTGTTTTTCAGCTATCAACAGAAACTCTTGCAAGACTTTAACCCTTAGAAAAAGTGTGAGACAAGGTTCAAAGTTTAAAAGTTCATGGATTTCTGTAATGTTAATAGACTTGGAATAGGTGGCACCATGTTTGAGCTCAAAGGCCTGCCATAAAACTGTTGACTATCGAAAAATAAACTAAGCAATTTAAAACAAGTTGACTATTTTGCCTCAAGCCGCCGAGTGCCATTTCAGCAAGAGAAAAGAATTGGGATTGATACACACCATCACGCATTACCCCCTTATGATCGCGAGCTCGGAAAGTTCAGAAAAGCAAGGTTATGTCGCGTTTATTTATAGAAAGATGTCGAAGAAATTCAAAGCAGTGTAAGACAAGACTGCACAATCTCAGGAAGGCTTTTTCTTAAGGTAACGAAGCTCCTTAGTGATGATAGCGCAGAATGGTTGTTTGGTAGTGTGCCAATCACATTCGTGGCCATCACATTAATGGACCTCTATTAAAGATAACATCAAAGTCAGAGAGAAAAGCAATCCCAGTTGAGTCAAATTAATGCTACAAGAATTTTATTTTGTACAAGAAACGATCTGTACAACAAGCTCAAAGAAGGGTGGCTTTGTACAGCTTATAGAGATACTCTAAACTTTCATTACTTGGTAGCTGCTTATGTCGAAACCGAACGTTACATTGCTAGCAGCGTTTGTCAAAGACAAGTGTGAGTATGGTATGTTGTCAGCTTGAATACTAACCTGCCACCGTCACCACCCTGGCGAAAGTGATCTTGGATCGGCCACAACCCCTCCAAAGTCAGATGTAATGAACTGTAAACCATGAGCCTAAGGAAATAAGGCCCCAATGAAATAAGCCCTTAAGCTGAGAATTGAAATTATGCCCCAAAAAGAAGCACAAAATGCAACAACAACGTGGAATTTTTATATGTGGATTTTTTTTCATGGGCTGCTTTTTCTTTTAGCTTCCTTATATAAGATAATATGGGGGCCTTATTTCATTTTGATTTCGGGGTCATTATATCATTATGAAATAAACCCCCACTTTTTGGGCCTTATGTCATTTTTAATTTGGCGCTTTATTTCATTGGGGCATTATGGCTTTATTTCAGTTGAGCAGGTCTACTCCAAATCACATTGTATAGAACTGTGGAATAAGAATGCATGCAGCTTAAGGAGATTTGGAGAAACGAGAAAGTGCAGTTAATTAAGGTAATTTTATATTGCCTGAAAAATACTTTATATCAATTAAAAAGCTAACCGAACGTATCGTTGCTTATATTGGGGAGATGCCCCTATGGCAAAGGCATACAAAATTAAATTTAATATTTAGAAGTGAAACAGTGAGTAATAGCTTCGGTCCGTGACGGACGCAGTATACCCTATTTCCATTCTCCTTTCCATTCCTATTATCCTTTCCATTCCTATTATCCTTTCCATTCCTATTCTCCTTTCCATTCCTATTCTCCTTTTTATTCGGCCAAAAACTTTGTATGAACGAAATCTGAAATAGTATCAGATGTACTTTATGTGCTAAATTTTATTTCCTATTCTATCATTAGTAAAGCTAAAAGCAGTCGAAATCCATGTTTTTCTGAAAATTTATAGGTTTTTATGGAATTCTGAAATTTCATTTCATTTCTCATTCTTACTTAACTTAGGCTAAAAAGTAGTTCTACTACTTCCCATGTTTTCTGGAAAATTAGAGGTTTTTTGTATGAAAACTTTGTTTGAAAGAAATTTAACAAAAAGTGCTTTCTAAATAATATATTAAGAAAAAATTTTTCGACTTGAAACAAAAATATTGAATAAATTGCATTTGAAAGATTACACTTTCAATCGATGGCACGCCCACAAGAGGCGGTCTGCGGACTTTATTTTTTATGGCTTGTAATCATTAGAAGACGCTTAATAGTAAATTTCAGCTTTTCACGACGTCTTACAGTCTTGAAAGCACCGGAGGTTGTTGCACATAAGGACCGATTGTGGAAGTGTCTGTGGGTGGATTTGAAAAATTTTAACACTTGTATTGCTTACGTACAGAGAGCTTACGTAAAAGCTTCCTAGCTCAAAATGTAAGGCCTAAAAATTATTGACATACGGACAGACAGACGGATGGACGAACGAACAGATGGACATGTCTCATGCGACTCAGAAGTAAGGTCTTGGGGGTCTATCGTCATTATTTCTCTATGTTACATTTTCATCTGTATCAAACTTAATATATTCCATTCCTGTGAAATAGGGTATAAGAATAAAATCGATTTAAAACTCTACAAACGTTATAATAATGGCTGGCTCCATATTAACCTTATTATAATGATGCTTACATTAAGTAACAACTCTTCCTAGGGTTCCCCACGATAACAAGTATTTAAAAAACAAATATGTTAAAGCAAATCATCAGTATCAAAACAAGTGTGGCTACCTTGTTTTGATACTGATGATTCGCATGATTTGCCACAAGTGTGGCAAGCTATTCCAGTCAATGTTAATGTTTTTCCCAGTTGCCATTCAATGTTCTTTTGGTCACAGTAAAGAGCCAATTATTGTTTGACAGATCTATCTGATTTTTTTGTCTATGATAGCTAAAAAAAACAAAGATTAGACAAAAAGAAAGTCATTCTCAACGCCCTCGTATAATTCCAAACTTACAAAAAGCGTTGCATACATGTTTTTGAAAATTCTAAAAAGAAAGTTTATTTCAGATGTTCATTTGAGTAAAATTATTTCAATTCATTCAGAGCCGCATTGTTTATTTTGTTTTAAAATAATGAAAAGCGGCAAAAGTATTTCATTGTACAGGCTACGCCAAACTTATTTCAATGCAACACCATGAATGTCAAAAATTTACTCAATTAAAGTTCTCATTTCTCTGTGGTAATGGCTATGTCCAAAGTTTACCATTTTGAAAGTCAATAAATAATGCAACGCATAATGTTTAATAAACAACTTTTAGTAAGCCATTTCGTTTGAACGAAAGTCATACCCTCAAAATTATGTACGATAAAATATTTGAACAATTTATTCATGAAACAAGGTGAACAAAGTGTATCGAGGAAAAAGTTAGCAAATTTTGATTTTCCAAAAGTTTTGCTTTAAATGCAAATAGCTTTGTGCTTCTGGAATTTGCATTTTCCAGGACAGTTTATAAAACAAAATAAGCATGTTTTGGCAGTATCTTATAATTTAACGTCAAAGTTTTGTGTTATACGCATAACGCATAAAAGAAAGCTTGCCGCTGAAAGGTAAAACAATAGAATCGTAAATGTAATGCAATGAGTTTAAAAGAATAACATCTTTCTACATCTGAAGTTGGTAGGTACTTTCAACTCACAAGGTCCTTTTAGGGACTTACGGGATCTTCCTTATCCTTTTTTGGTGAAGCGTTCATGTATTTACGGCAAATATCTTAATATTGTTTCCGTGTATGATTTTAAGTGAGGGGTGTTAGTCCTATCTATCTAAAAGGTTGTACATTGCGTATTTTGAAAAACAGAAACGTAAGTGTAAATCGTTTGGACACACTACACTTACAACTTGCCAGATGCGCCAAAGTGGCAAACTTACTCGTGGGCTTATGTTACGTGCCGCAACATGTAGGATGCATCTTTCATAAAAATTTCTTATCTTCAACCATAAATATTTCATAATTTAATAATATCCTTAAAAAAATTTTGAAGTGCGCTGTTTCCTCATTTCATAAATGTTCGAGAAATCTACTGAATAATGTTATTAACATGTTAATAAAGTTGAAATACTCACTACTTTCAGTTCATGCAAACAACTTTTCCCCCTTTTCAAAAACATCCCTTTGTCTTTAATGGATTCTTTTCAATCAAAGTACAAATACTCAAGTTATTACTGCAGAACTTCCGAAATCGATAATTCCCTTATCAAAGCTCATTTCTATGATTTTTCAAATGTTAGGGAAACGACCCTATTTAGAAAGTTGCTGAAACCATGGATATGAATAAGGTTCTTTCGTGGATTGATGATGAGTTCAGAGATCCTGAACAACAGAAGACGAAAAAATATTATTTTGAAGTTTTGAATTTTCATTTCCTCTTACATCTTAAGCAGACTTTTGAGTCAACCATTAAAATAATTTAAAGCAAGTTTAAGTTTTTCCTCAAGTTTCCCAACATGGTTTTTTTATACTTGATGCTTTCATCTGAAAAACGTTTTAAGAACGAAAGGTTACGTATACGTCAGAGTGTACCTGGGGAGTTTTTCGTCTTTTTATACTCAAATTAGTTTCTTAATTCTTAATTTCTTTTTTTCGAATTATGTTTTACACGATGCAGCAGAGAAATCTTACAACCAATTTACAAACTATTTGCAGCATGCTTGCAAGTGTCTATCAAGACCACGTAACTGTCAAAAACAGTGTGTCCAAGAACAGCAGGCAGCTCCTTCCAACTTATTTGCATGACAAGAATTAACGCAACGATTACATCGCATATCTGTACACACACGAAAAATACTTTGATTTATGTGAATTAGACGGATATGGAGTCGGGGTTGCTGCATGGAGCTCGAACACCTAATTGATTGATTATTGCCCTGGTGGAGTTATTATTAAATACTAAAATGAAAAACTGATTTGCATTCGCAGTCAGCACGAGTTGACTTTCAAATCAAATTCCCGATGTAAGAGTAACAAAAAAAAAAAAAATTAAACGAATGTCTGAACGTTATCTGACAGATGTGACAGGTTTGAGTTGGTTCTGATTCATGTATTCGATTTATGAGATTGAAAGCGATAATTGCAAATGAGTGCCAGATAGTACACGAAAGAAATCACGGATAGATGCCTCGGGTAATTTTATTTTAATGGCGTCACGCTGGGTTTCGATGGTGTTATAAATACACGAGCCGTGTTCTTAATATGGGTAATTAGTCTGGCTAAATACACCACCCAGGGGTAAGTTAAGTGGGCCCAAGGCAACTGGTTTTAAAATAAGCGACTAGAGGGTTTGAATATTGAATGACTTAAATAATATCATCTTCGGTGGAACGAAAATACTTAGAGTGCGCTGCAGGTGCTTAAATATTACAAACCCTTTCCTTGTTTATTTGAGGGCTCATCTTCCTCGCAATATTTTTATACAATAACTCGCTTTCAGTAATATATTCCCTTGACACAAAGGAGCAAGCCAAGGCTGCGTTAACGGGCTTTTTCCTTAAACTATGGTCTGAATTATGCAAGGGAGGAACCCTTACTTGGGGGTGGTTTGTGGTAGATTTTGGTGACAAAATAACTGTGTTTAATACTTTCAAACACTCAGAGTTCAAGAAGAAACAAAAAATAAAAAGAAAACTTGCAGAAAGAGAAGACCTTCAAGTAAGAAGAGATGTGCTGATTGGTTCGTCTGATTCTTTTTAAGATAAAGCCCATCTTTATTATGCTGCTTGTATAAGCTTTAATGAAAACTAGCAATTTTTTAAAGCATCAAAAGCGCCCACAAGAGCAACTTTTCCAAGTCTTCATTCACATAAGAAATCTTACTGTTTGCTATTTAAAATGACGCCGAAGTGCAAGAATTAAAGAGTTTCTATAAATTGCTGTGCCTGTGCTATAAATTTGATTTCAGACAGCAAGCAACTAAAAAATGTATGGCAAAATGCAGATTTAAAAATGACCTGAAACTTATTTCGTCTTGGTTCCGCATGCCTATGCCCAGAAGACACGAAAAGACAACCAAACCGTTGCGTGACTAAAAGTGTCATATGTGCGATAAGCCTTAAAGGTATTTATAGGTATTTTTTCTATTCAATTATTGCTTATTTTACATTCTGTTGTGTTCTGCACTTTTTTTCAATTTGAAGTCTTCTGTTCTTATATCGCTTGATTTTTATTCAGTTTCGTTACTTTAAAAACGTTCGTAAGTGGCAAAAACTTTTGCTTAATTTTTTACATATTTCTCAAAAAAAAAAAACCTTTACACGTTTATTGCTTTATTTCAAAGCCTTTTGCGCTGACTGAACATTCATGTGGCTGTGCTGGCATTAAATTTGGTGTAAAATAAAAGGCCCAGAAGTACCGATAATATTTCCTAGCTGCATCACTTTAGTCTGCCAACTGAAGTGTTTTCAAGCATACCTTGGAAACCGTTTATTATTTCCAAACCAATATAATTTTTTTTTTCATTTCAAAAGATGAACTATGCCTTATTTATTTCAAATTTTTACTTATTACAGTTAGTGGGGTGCCGTGGCGTAGTGGTTAGTGTGTGTGCTTACTACGCCAGAGGTCTGGGTTCGAATCCTGCCATCGTCACCTGAAAAAAAAAAGACTTGTTCTTTTTCACGGCCCCCACCTCCGCGAGGGTCTGACAAGCCCTCCGAGAGTATCATTTGTCTTGAAAAACTTCTCAAAGTGCCGTTCAGATTCGGCAAAAAATTGTAGGTCCCTTTGTATGTAAAGAAATTGACACACCAGCATACATTGTTGAGAAGTTGGCCCTGGTTCACCTCGAGCTGTTGCGCCACTCTATTTATTTACTTATTACAGTTTCGGAGATAGATTGAAGTACATACGTTTTCTTGTCCATTTTTAACCATTGTTTAATTTAAAATCCAACAAATAGCAATCTATATTTTTTTCACTTGCCACAAGCTTTTACAGGCCATATACAGGATGGTATGTACGACCATCTCCAATTTTTAATTTTTTTTTTTCAAATTAAAGCTATGTTACAAGGGTGTTATAGCGCACTAATTTTTGGTATGTGCCATTGCTTTGTAATTATATTAAAGGTAACAGAAAACTTTTGGCCATTACATTGACAACGCCCCCTTTTTAGTGGATTTTATCTTAAAATTACTGTTTTACTGAGCTCGATGAACCAATTAGGAAAAACAAAAACTAAGAACCCTTTAGTTGGTAGGGGTATATTGCAAATTACTTACTTAAGGTGGCGCTACGATCCGGGGTGGACCTGGGCCTCAGCCAACAAGCTTCGCCAGCCAGCTCTGTCTCTAGCTAGCCGTCTCCAGTTTCGCACGCGAAGTTGGCTAGTCACCTTCCAATTGCGTGCGCCACCTGAGTCTCGGTGCTCCTCTACTGAGCCGTCCCTGCGGGTGGATTCGAAGATTTTCCGGGCCGGGGGCGTTGGTGTCCATCCACTTTAGATGACCCAGCCATTGTAGGCGTTGTGTTTTGACTCTTTTGGCTAGGTCGGTGTCGCTGTACAGCCCGTACAGTTCGATGTTATATCTCCTCCTCCACTCTCCGTCTATACAGACGGGACCGTAAATCGTCCGAAAAATTTTCCTCTTGAAGCAGCCTAAAGTGTTTTCATCCGCCTTTGACAGGGTCCATGCTTCTGCACCGTAAAGCAGGACTGGGATGATGAGAGTCTTATACATGGACACTTTAGTTGCTCGAGAGAGGGCTTTGCTACTCAATTGCCTTCTTAGCCCAAAGAAACAGCGATTGGCAAGAGTTATCCTTCGTTTGATTTCAGCGCTGGTGTCATTGTCTGAATTGATGGCGGAACCCAGATAGAAAAAGTCCTTAACTACCTCAAAGTAATAGCTTTCGATGGTGATGTTTTGTCCAAGACATCGTAGTTGGGTGTCTTTTCTTGTTGACAGTATATACTTGTTTTTGCCCTCCTTGACTGCTAAACCCATATTGGCCGCTTTCATACTCACGATAGCTTCACTGAAATCACGCTTTGTTCTTCCGATTATGTCAATGTCGTCTGCGTATGCGAGTAGTTGAACAGGCTTTTGGAAGATTGTACCTCTGGTGTTGACGTGGGAGTTCTGCACAATTCTCTCAGGTATGTTGTTAAAGAAGTCGCATGACAGCGCGTCGCCATGTCTAAATCCTTTTTTGACATCAAAGGGTTCGGTGAGGTCTTTTCCGACCTTGACGGAACAGCGTTAATTTTCTATCGCACAGACTGACGAGTTTGGCAGGGATGCCAAAACTAAACATTGCGCTTTATAGCTCGTCTTTATAGATACTGTCATACACGGCTTTGAAATCGATCAAAAGGTGGTGTGTATCGATTGGGAACTCCTGGGTTTTCTCCAAGATCTGCCGCAGTGTGAATATTTGATCGATGGTTGATTTTCTTGGCCTTAAGCCACGCACTGATATGTGCTTATCAGATTCTTGACAAACAGCTTCAGGCGTTCACACAGTGCAGGTATATTGCAAATATCTGAGATTATATAAATTCATGAACTCTACAAGCTACTATTTCTTAATTTACAATAAGACCTACATTCAATGGCTTAAATCTGCATCGTAAGACAAACGACTTTTTTGGTACAGGCGAACTCATTTAAAGTATCATAAAGTATAACTCTATAGCAACACACTTTAAGCAACTTCTTATCAATAAAATACGACCATTAGGTACGATCCTTAATCTAGATTTTGGCATGTTTACTCCATTTACTCAAGCCTTCAGCTAATATCCGACTTATTGCTGCTGAGTTCATTAATGAGGCTTAAAACTCATTCACCTACATTATGTCTTAAGAATTTTGTTTACGCGTTAACGCCGCCGCCGCCGTTTTGTAAGAAACCTGTTGACATCCTGTTTGATGCATTGAAATGTTTCAACTTACTAGTTTCAGTAGCAGCAGCTACTTACTTTCATTTCGCCGCAGACAAGATAGATACGGTCGTCAGTGTGTGCCCATTGGGTTGTTTATTTTTTTGTATTTAGATACAAACAAACAATTCATGATAATCGAAACACTTTTCCGATAGTACGAACAAGTAGGCATGAAATTAGTTTTCATTAAAGCTTTTAAGGCGGGCTGATTTTTTCCCGCCAAAAACCAGAAATCAACATTCAACAGGGTGTCGGTATACTATACATTTTCCATTGATATGGGTCACCGGTAATTGGCCAGTTATCCAGCTGCAGTTGCTTAATCGATAAAAATTTCACTTTCAACAGCCGTGGCTGGGGTGCCACCAATCCGCATCGCACGACAACTGCAATTCATCGTATGATTTGTGAAATTAGTTTGTTGTGTTGAAGTTGGCCAAAGCAAACCAAAGTATGGTCACGCGCCACTATCAAATGCATTTTAAGATACTCATGGTCCACATACATAAAAGAACGTTCAAGCCAAAGTGTAAACAACACCATTGAGCTGGTGCGGCGTTCAGTTTGCATAACCCCACTTTTTTCTAGGCTAAGAGATTCCTTTGACATGGACAAATTTAGAGCCGTCGACCATGCAAGCCGATGGGGCGGGAGATAGGGAACGTTTTTGCTTGGTTTATATGGGGCTGTTGTGGTATTTTTGTGTTTTGATCTTTTTGTACATTTTTGGCGACTTATGAGTTGCGCGTACGCACCATGTAGCACAGCTAAAATATACGTAGGCCTAGTGATTTAATTTTTTCTTTTTCTGCAAGGCTATTGCTATTCCAAAAGTTGCTATAAATAACATGAGTCTATTGATAGAGGTAATAGTAAACAAGTTGAAACTCGATCGGTCTGAACAGAGTTCTGCTAAGAAAACGACGTTAATATTCTCAACAGTTAAAGATGAAATACTCAGCTGTAAGTGAATTATTTAAAAAGTGTCAAACATATTAAAAAAAGGTTTTTTTTTTATAAATAATGCACAGTGCCATCCTTTAGTAAACTAAAGATTTAAAGTAGTTGTTTTCGAAGTTTTATAATAATCATCAAACTACGAATGAGTTTTCCCCTTAATTTTGTCTTTTAAACTTAAATTTTACCTTAACCAGATCTAAGAATTTGTGTTGAATCATCAAAGTGCGCTATATTTCCTCTTGATTTTTAAACAATTTCCAGTACGCGTAATTTTTCAAATCGTTTTCCTTTATAGCGTCAGAAATAAAAGAGGACAACTCCTGTTCTTACACTTTTGCTATATTTTTCCGAAACTCTTTTAAAACGTTATCTCGGATATATTCTAGAAAACAATTACTTTTGACAGTTCATTTTTGGTTTGAATTTCTTTGGGTGTTAGACAAAAATGACATATGGATTGCGTTTTTCATAGATTGGTTCAAAAGTTATTGTCGAAGTTATACAAAAGGCAAAAAAATCAAAAATAAATTTTATTATTTTTGATTTTTATCAAGTCTAGTTTTAAATTTCCAAACTGCAAAATTTTTCTACATAAACACGAACAAACTTTTTCAACCATTTTGTATTTGTATAAAATAATTTTGAAATTTTGGACGGGTGCTTAAAGCCGGGGCATTTGTTCTTGACAGTTTTGCTGAGCCATGTTGTAGCACAATTTCTCCAATCATATATCCTATCTGATGTCAAAAGTAAAACTGAAGCGAACGGATCTACTTCTAAATTTTCGTTTTCGTTAAACGGAAGGTTGAGGTTATATCACCTAGAGCTTTCGGGTTAACTTATGTCCTCTTCGAAACGTGAAAAACTTCAAAATTTAATTAAAAAGCAAACCGAACGTATCGTTGCTTTTATTGGGGAGCGGCCTCTATGACAAAGCCATACAAAATTAAATTTAATAGTGAAAAGTAAAACTTTTATAGTTTGTGAACTTGGTAATTTCATGATTGTAAAACTTCACATGTTGATACTTCACATGATAGGTGACGGAGGTATCCTATGTGTGTGTATCCTATGTATCCATGTGCTCAGTATACAAGGCTACTAATATCATCACATGTGTTCGTTCTCATCAGGGTACTGGGTTGGGGCCTTTGTTGGTATAGCCGAGATGGTGGTAGTTATATCAACGAAGCCTTATTCGTAGGGATTCGTATGGAAGTGATATTTTGCTAGCA
Source organism: Neoascia interrupta (assembly GCA_947623515.1). Classification (NCBI taxonomy): domain Eukaryota; kingdom Metazoa; phylum Arthropoda; class Insecta; order Diptera; family Syrphidae; genus Neoascia; species Neoascia interrupta. The sequence goes on from OX392462.1 coordinate 11,563,644, forward strand.
GTCACTTAATAATATTTTTCAAAACATTATTTGCTTGCTTACAAAACAGTTGATATTAGTCATGTATATATGTATAGACGCATTAACATTAAGGCAGTTTCACAATCAGGCTTTGGCTTTTTCCTCGCCCCCCATAAGGATACCACGGCTTTAAATCTGCTTCATAAAAAATATATATATAAAAAATATTTAAATATATTATAAAAATTATATATATATATATAAAATATATATACATAAAAAATATATATACATATTTTGGGTGTTTTTTCTTCATCCAATGAGTGCTCCTTTTGGTCTTGTGCACCAGTACTATAAACTATTATCCTCAGGGTGTATCATCATACATTTAAAATTTTGCTTTTTTTCCTCATCTGTTGAGCTGTCAGAGCAAATATTCAGCACATTTTTGAACTAGAGCTTTGCTCCTGGAGGCACATTTTGTTTTCTCTTAGCGATTGTCAAAATCGTATCGCTGAGGAGGAAGCTTCTTTGAAACCACTTCATGCTCCAAGCCAAAAGTTTTTTTTTTGCAGTTTTTATTAAACCTCAAATCCTTTTTATGAAGCATGTACATACTTACTTAAAATACTTCAATTTGTTTGAATATTTCATTGAATACCATTTAAAAAAAACAGCTTTTCCGTAGAGTAAGAGCAAAATAAACTGAAAATTTATTTCGTGATGACAACCACTACCAGTTTTAAAAAATTGGGGGGCCGAAAGTAAGCCTGCAGTTTGGTCAATATGGTTAGGAAAAATGCTGTCTTTTTCTTTTGAATAATGCTAAGTTTTCACTTGTCGATGAATTGACAAAGTTTGACAGGTCTCCTCTTTGTCAATTAGCGACACTACTGCCAATTCGTTTCCACTTGCGTCTTTAATAGTTACAAAAAACGTGTGGGTATTCATTGGAAAAGGCGTCTAGTTGTTAATGAAATAATTTTGACAGATGCTGTTTTCTTTGTGTGAATTACTTCGATTGAAAGTTTGTATTTTCAATTCAAAATATTATTTTAAAATATTTTTAAACCTAAAATTGTTTTTCTTCCCTCCCCATTGTTTAACCATGCTAAAAAGAAAACGAATTTCTCTTGCGTTCTTCGTGGTTTTGGATGGAATTTAGTTGGAGCTTGAAGCAGAAGATGAGGCAGTGCAAAAAAGGAAAAAAACCGAGTTCTGGGTCCAGAATTTGTTACGAATGAGAGCAGACGACAACTCCATGCTCCATTCGAAGTTGGACTTGCGTATGCGACTCTTTTTTGGTCGCAAGCCCTCTACTTGGCTTGCTTCCATTCTAAACACACTATATAAACACTATTTAAACTATGGAAAATTAATAGTTTAAAAAAACAGCAATTAAAAAAAAAAACTTTAGCATGCGCGGTTTGTCAAGTTGTGGGTCTTCGAATTGACAAAATTGGCAACATGAATGCCAATTAATTTTCAGTGTCAGTTAAAAGACAAAGTTACATTTGATATGTCAATTCGACCATTTCCACTTGTCTTGCAAATTCATTGCCAATCATTGACAAACGCCTCAGTCAATTCAAAGACACACTATTTCCACTTGCTTTTCAATATAACCTCAAAATACGTATTTTGTCAATTACAAATCGACAAGTGGAAACTTAGCATAACCCTCATTTTAAGCAAAATGCCTTCATTTAGTACTAATATCGCGTCACTCAAACGTCAACTGTCAAAGTGAAAAGGAGCAACCGACCTCGAGGCAAACGAGCAACGCGAGGTACCTTATTTCTTTATTCTCAACAATTTTCAAGCACAAGAGTAGATATAAACTCTATTTAGTCAAATCTGGTTTCAACCGCGGTTTGGCTACGCTTTGCGGGTCGAGTTAATGTGTGCAGTAGAACGTTATTTGAAACCTTTATCGACTCGACTACTCGCGTGGAGACGAGGATTGAAGTTCGACTCCTAGACTACTCGAATAATCAACTCTTGCATGGAAACGTTGTTATTCTAGACTGATAAATAACTTAATGTACTTAAAGAACTAAAGGTACTTTTGAAAATATCAGTAATAAAATATACAAGCAAACAAAAATCGTAAGATTTATCCGTATATTCTTTGATTTCTGACTGTTTGCTACAGGGTGATCCAATTAATGCCTTCTGGTTTTTTTTTTGAGCACACATAATGTAGTTTTTGAAATCTTTTTGTTCTGTTAAAAAATTAAAAAAAAATCATGTCTTACACATTAAAAATATCTTAAGGCAATTTACCCCTTCTTCTTTTTATGTAGCCTTGGATTCCATCCAGGGAATTTTCTCGAAAATTTTGTGGTTATTTCAGCTATACCTTATCGGACTTTTGTTTTTAACTTTCTCAAAGTCTTAGGCACAAAAGAATCGAACAGCATTGAACAGAGAAGACCTTGGAAGCTCTTGTTTGTTGGAAGATCTAACGTTAGTAAAGTCATTAAGTCATCAAGTATTGGTTACTCTAAGCTTTTCGCACAGAACGTCTTTTGTTACTTTTGATGTTTAATATCTTCTTCAAATCAATATCTCTGAGTCCTTGAATCGGTTTGAATTTTTGACATTTACATACTCTTTCACATCTAAACACGCAGCGCATACAAAATCGGTATTTCTTAAGAAAAATTTTATTATCTTGAACTATATTTAACCACTATATTTCTTAAATTCTATGCCTAAAACTACCATTTTTCAATTTAAACATGTGCCATACCATATGTCAAACATACAGATTTGTCAAAACCAAAAGCTTTAGAAACTTAAGATTTTGGTTTTTTGGTTTCATGGCAGACCTTGCGAAGCACTGCGCTGGTGCACCTAAAAGTGTTCGCGAGTATTTGACAGAACTTGGCAGAAGAACCTCTGTGGGAAATACGTGCATTTTGAATTAATGACTCTTGAATTAATTGGTTAAAAAAGGTACTTTTAAATTGTTCCATCGTTTTGTCAGCAACAAAGTCAAATTTCCATCAAATATATTTTGGTGTACCCCAATTTTGCCACATTTAAGCCTGTCTTTTGAAAATTAAAGAATCCATCAACAACAAAACGTTTGCATTTGTCTGCAAATGGAATGGCTCTTTTGTCTTTTCCCGTATAAGACTAATGGATTCCATTTCATAGCAACTTCTGAAATGGAACTTCTATCTATGAGCGTTTTGGAGGTATGCCACTTACTAGTCTATTGCTTTTTCTAAATTTTTCGTCAATGGCGATGGTCTGAATTTTAAGTTGCCTTAAGTTTAGAACAGGACTTAAGACCCTAAGCTTTAATAAGCATCTCACTATTGGACTTTAATGCAATAATGAACTAAATCATTGATGGAATAGCTGCACTGCAATAAGACCCGAAGCCTTAATATTGGTGCCATCTTCTTAAAATATCTTTTTCTTCACAGGTTATCCTTCTCATTGTCGCCGCTGGTGCTTTTGCCGCTCCTGCTGAGTCCCCCAAGGCAAAGCGTGGCATTGCCCTCGGACTTCACGCTCCTCTTTTAACTCATTCATATGTCCAGCCGGCCGTTGTACATTCGTCATCATACATCAGCCATGCACCACTGATATCGCATGCCCCTCTTCTGCATCACGCACCAATTGTATCGCATTCATACCTTTCACATGCGCCATTAATTTCTCATGCGCCATTGACTCTTCATCACGCTCCGGCTTATTCGTATCATCACTTCTAAGGGTGAGCACATAAAGGGGAGAATTCCCAGAATTCTTCCAATGGACGTTGGCCAAGAGTTACAAAATTAAATAAAAAGAAAAATAAATTATACTAAAAAATGATTTAATAAAAAATTATACAAAAAAATAATCCTTAAATTGCCCATTTCTAACTTTAAACATTTTTTGCATTACACACCATGCACACGAAATCTGTATGATTCGAATATTCCAAGGCCTTCAAGGCTTTCCGAAAAGTCATTTTGAATTCCCGGAAATTTTCCCCATAGGAGCAAATATAATTTCGGTTATTTTCAAAGTGGATAAATCGTAAGCCATCCCCAAAGGAGTACGAAAAACCCGTATGGCGGTAAACATTCATCACATTACCTATTACCCATCTCAATTTTGGAGGATAAACCTAAATTTCCTGGAAATTTTCTTATTTGCTTACCCACTTGAGCTTTCCACGTTAATTTAACAACGCAAACAAAATCCTTGTATACGCATTTCTGTGTATGATCCTGAGAAAATACAACAACAAGTTGTGTAGACATTCGAAAAAACCTCAGCCTTTATCATCCATCATTCAAGTTGTCAAATAATTGCAACAAGGACACCGCTTACCAAATAGGTCTTGCCCAATCCACAAAGGAATCACGCAACCCAAATCTCTATACATGTACACGACAAACGATTACGTAGGTACTGAAAAGAAAAGCATAATAATCTTATACGGCGACTAAAGGACACTATTCGGTTTCGGATTCCCCCCCCTTAGCATTTCAGTACACTGAAGCTGTAAGTAATTCAAGAAGTCCTTAACTTCATCAGTGTGATTGTTAACAAGTACGCTTCTCTGGCATCGCTCACATATTTATGCATACGAAACAGAATGAAAATTGAAATGAATGTTAATGGCAGCGTTGTTGTCATTCATTTCGTTTTATACTCGTCGATTAAATCTCCTGGAAAGAAGGAATTTAAAAGATCGCAACCTTTTTGTGAGATTCGAGACAAAACAATTCGATGAGGACGGGGAGATGTGTGGGATTGCTTGTTGTCCCTAAAATGAAAAAAAAGCACTCACACAAATCCTTGTTCATCGTGAGCACTTTGGAAATATTTATGATGAATTCTACTCAGTTGACATTATTGCCTTTAAGAGATTCGCGATACACACGAAAGTCCTTTTCGGGTATAGAATACTCGGAGGGACACCTCAATGGCAGAGTAAAGCGGGATTTTTATCGCATGTACTTTTAAATCATGTAAGTATTATACTCTTCTTTTGTTGGCGCGCCGCGACGGATGAATGGTATTTTGGAAGTACATCACGATAGGGATAAAGATAATTTGCTGCCTGAGAAGGAATGTATAGCCTTGAAGAGGCTCTCCAATTGGATTAAGAGATAAAGTAACTTTTGTCTTTAAATGGGATTCATGTTACCATACTTGGAGTATCTTTGTTTAAGGGCTAATCAATGCCTTCGGCTTTATTTGATTTATTTTGTGCATGACACGAGATTAAGATACTTTTTTTTTCGTTGGAAGGCAGGCTAAGAGGTCGTATAATAAATTAAGGCGACTTAAAGCTTAACTGTCACCCGGGAAAGAATAAAATGTAAGTGAGTAAAAATAACATATTAATTAAGGATAATGAGGAAGTGAGTAATAAGTTGGAAAAAGTGCTATAAGATTTCTTAATACATTTAAGGAAAACGAATTAAAATCATACAAAAGTCGTTTCATTAGTAATCAGAAAACTCGAGCACTTAACCAGGGTATACTTACATTATTTAATTGTGCCTATTCTGTAACAGATGAAGAGGAAATCTGATTTTTAATTGCGGGCTTAAGTTCGCTCTGATTTATCCTTAATGCGTCGACTAGTTTCTTTAGAAACTGCAATTTATGGATCATTCTTTTTTAGTCTTTTCTAATAGCTTTCAATTTAAAAAAGATTAACCTGTGTTGAATTCTAGGGCTTCCTTGGCTCTTTTGGGTTTGTACCCAAGGAATTTGTAGGAATTGTATGAGCCCTCCCAGATGTTCCCCCTTTTGTATACAGATACTGATTGCCAAGCTTTTTGCTCGATGGTAAACATCTGCCGGCGTACCCCACAAGCGGACCATTAGGAAGGCAGTAGAGTGGGAGGGTTATGGTCCATCACTTCAGATCATAACCTCGCGCCAAAACGAAAAAGAAGAAGGTAAGTATCTGCCTTAGCGAAACCAAAGAGGGCCCCATAAAGGGAATTTCAGCTCCACACTGGACCTGCATGTTGGCCGTTTCATAACTCTCATAATCTTCGTGCGGTGGCAAGCAAATTGGCTTTACACTATTTTCACTGTAATGGGCTGCTTCGTTAATCGCAAAAGGTTCGGCTTGAAAAATTGTGGATTCTTTGCAGAGGGGTATGTGTTTATGGCACCTCTGGCTTACTATATAAGCCCCAGCTCCACAGCATGACTTCGGCCCGTCATTTTTGTGGATTGTTCGTCCATTCCTCTCTTTTTGGGATTATAAATTCGAAATTTTTGCTTAAGCTTACTACAGGGTCTATGAGTTTCCTGACAAAATCCACTTTCTTTAGCATCTCTAGATGCCCTTGTAGATTTCTTTCTTTGTAGGTATGTGCATTTGAGTAAAAGACTTAGATCGTATCTAAGCCCCCAGCTTTGTGTTATGGCTGGGGTTTTCGTAGGACTTCAATACCTGATATTTTGACTTTGGACTTGATCTTACGGTTAAATATAGCGCACTGGTTGTATGAAGGCTCTCCAGTTGTGTGTAGACTATAAGTCAAGGTATTAGTAAGAAACAAATTTAAGGTTTGATTCCTCGCCAATCCCTGTTTTAAAGGTGCGTGTGCAACCTTTACTAAGTAAGAATTTACTTAAATACTCACCTCTTAAATTGTTGATATGCCTCAAAGCATGCTATGGGCGTTGGCATCGCAGCCAAACAGGAGGATTTTGTTCGTCCTCTGGCAGTGCAGTACTGGACCAGTTGCTCAAAAGACTGAGGTAACTATAACCTCTACGCTATCTTCACGAGGCTGATTGACGAGTACGCTGGCACATAGGAACGCATTTAAAAATTTTTCCTACAATGATAGCTGATCTCGGAGACTTTAATCATGGTGTTATATACGAGCTTAGAGCTTTTTATATTGAGCCCCCTTATAAGGCTTGTCTTAATTCAAGGTTTCTAAATAAGCCTTAGATCTAATGATCATACAGCATACTCTTTTGCATATCCCTGCAGATGTAGCCTTTGCATGCGGAAGGTTGGCTTGTGGAATATTTATCATGTTAAGGCCGAGGGTTTTTCATGGATCTTGTTAGCCTCTACGGACGGCTTTTCGCATTCTGAGAGAACAAACTCCTCCTTTGTTTTACCACCATGAGCTGGTTTCCTCAGGGTGACTTGACCCAATATGTACCACATTTTGTTGTGTCCAGAATAATGATTCCGTTTTGCAATTATTGTTTGCTCCGCCGAAAGGACTTGCCCTTGTTTACTCTATTAAGTATCCTGCAGGACTCTACTTTAAGGCCTTTGTTTGGCGGCGATCCTTCTCAACTCTGGAATATCAGTTGCGGCACCTTTAGGAAAGTATCAAACTAGGGTACTTGGCTAAGGAACAGCTCCGTCCCAAGGTTTCAGTTATGGTGGTAATTTTTGTGTGGTAATGCTGTGTGGAAATTTTCAGCCATTCTACTGCCTCTTTGTTTTCACTGTGCAGCGCTAGCAAGCCTGCTTTGGAGGGAGCTCGAAGAAATTTCGGCGTAGTGCTGCTTTCTTTATTAGCAACTAAGCAACTACCTTGTCCAATATAGACTCTTGTATGTAACACATCTGATCGCGGTGATAAACAGGAAAGTCTTTGGCTAGAATAGCCTTCCTTTTTGTTTAAGACGAAGGCTTCTCTGTAGGAGGGTTCAGTTCATAAGTACTTGGCACATGAGTCTTTGCGAGCTTTTTTTATTTTGGCTTTTGAAGAAGTCTTTTTAAAGAGCGATTCAATTTGTCCATTTCCACAATTTTCTAACGTCTTCAAAACTTGCTTTTTCCTCGAAGTTTAAAATGTATGCACTTACTTCCTCTGTACTTTTGGGTGTATTACCATTGAGGGACTCTTTGCTTGTTTGTAAGAGTTTCAGTTGTCTTCTCCCTCGTTTTTGGTTTGTGTAAAAGAACCAAATCAACTTGTCTGAAAACTATATAAACCTACTAGCCATTCATACTTCGACGAATGCTCCTGTTTCACCTTGGATGCATAGCGAGGAATTTATCATCACTAAGGCTCGCATTTAATAAAATTTTGAGTTTAAGATTTCGTCTGTAACGAACTTCTAAATACCCGACCCAGCAACACCAAATCTTGAATATTTTTGACACTAATTCATTTATTGTTAGTAATTTATGTGTATGGGCCACGGCCCCACAAATGGGCGTGTGCAGAGAAGAAAATACTTTGAACTTATTTCGTTAGAACCGTGAGGAAATATGTTAAAAACGAAAACCTAAGCCAAAAAAAAAACAGTTTTTTGTTCCTAAAAACCGATTTAAGCCGAAATTTTGAACTGAAATTTGAAAATAACGTTGGCTCACATTCATTTGTCAGTCTCGATCATATCTCCTTGCTTGGGGCTAAAGTCTGACCTGCAATGAATTGAATTAGACCTTTCCCAAAATTGTTAAAAGTTTTCATGTTAGTTTAAGTACTTTCGAATTGGTTTACTTCAATAGTTAAATTCAATTCAATTCAAAAAACTTTTTATTTTCATCTCGATAAGTTTTACAAAAAGTAGTATACAACATGGCTTAGAGCCGTCTGCCGTTGAATGATAGGACCGAGAAAGTTAATTAATAATTAGTGCTTATATTAGGTTTTTTTTTTTGGTTAATTTAATTTGTAATACAAAAGAAAAGATTGTGACTTCTTTGTCATCTATACTTATGGGCTTTTGGTTTAGCTTAAAACGCAACAAAAGGGATTTCTTCGTGGATAGATCTGATTTTGCTTTGCTGATTTAGCTCACGGAGACTGATGCAAATTACGAAAAGCAATTGCTTCTTTTAGAAAGCATGTAAGTATCTTCCAACCAAATCCGCCGTTTAGTAAGGAGCGACATTCCTGGATCGAGAGAAAGCTCTTGGCAAAAAATAATCTTCGGATCTCTTGAAGGATAGGACATAAAGCTAAGAAATGGAAGGTGTCTTCGTTCTGATTGAGGTTACAGAGGTTACAAAGCGGGCTTAAGTCATTTCGGTATGGTCTGAAGTTAAGATCAAGCATTTCAGTGCGTGCCTTAAATACTACACTAATTTCGGACGCGTTCAGCTTATCACAAAAATAGTTGGCGGTGTGTAAATCGTGAGTGAGGCTTTTGTAAAGTTCTCTTGTAAGTGATGTTCTCGCTCTGCACAAGGACTGCTAATAGAGCTTTTCGTCAATGGCTGCCAGGCAGTCATAGAATATACTTCGCCATTCGTGGCAATTTCTCTCGTCAAGATTTAATTGACAATTATGGTTAACAGCAAGCTCACGCCATTCCTTAAAAGGTGAAAAGCCCCCTTCTAGTGCAACCAAAAGAACTCTACGTTGCAAGTTATTCACAGATCTTATAATAACTTTGGACAAATAGTCGGCACTTGATTTGGCATTTCTTACAAAAACTGGAGATAAACCTGTTTCAATGTCTATTGCGTAGTTTGGCGATGATCGAGGAAGCCTGAAAATCTTTTTTACGAAGAAACGTTGGATAGCTTCAACCTCGTCGAGCTTTCGGTGACCATAGACTTCACTTGCATAACGAAAGCAGGTGTTAACTACCGCCTCAAAAACCCTGAATTTAGACCGCAAGTCAACATCTTTGTTGGAGAAAAACCTGTTCCACATAGAATTGATCGCAGTTTTAGCTGCCACCGATCTTTCTTTAATGTAAGGACGAAGGTCTAAATTGAATTTCAGGCGGAAGCCTAGATATTTGAATTCATTCACAATTTCAATGTTGTCGTTGTCCAAGGTCCACCTTTCGCTCCTACTCAATTAGTGGTGATGTCTAAAAATCATAATTTTAGATTTTAAAACATTAATTTTTAGGTCCCAAAGATCACAATAATCTTTCAGCTTATTGATGATAAGCTGAAGAGTAAGAGGGTTATCTGATAAGACAACAAGATCATCGGCATATAGAAGTACCTTTTTATTAGAGTATCTCCAAATCTTACTCCACCTGGCAAGAAATTTATTACATCATCGATAAACAAAGCAAACAGCAGGGGACTCAAAATACAGCCTTGTGGGACTCCAGAGTTAGTTAGAAATTCCGAAGATTTCTTACTTCCATCCCAAACTGAGGCAGAATTGTTAGCCAACAGTTTTTCATATAATCTAATAAATTTGGAGGATATACCTAGGTTTGACAATTTATAAAGAAGAAGATTTCTATTTACTGTGTCAAAAGCTGCTTTCAGGTCAACGAAAAAGGAGTAAAGTTTCTTTTTCTTCCCAATAAAATGACTCGCAATAGTCGTTAGGGTGAAAATTTGGTCAATTGTTGACAGGCCTGGACGAAAACCTGCTTGAAAAGCACTGAGTGCATTATTTGATTCAACCCAGCTTACAAGCCTGTGGTAAAGCATTTGAGTAAATTTCTTCCTGAGTGCGCTAAGGACTGAAATATTCCTGTAATTTTGCGGGACACTCGGGTCACCTTTTTTAAAAATACCAAACATTTTTGAGCACAAGAGGCTTCCGGGAACTATTTCATCTTGAAGAATCTTATTACAGAGCTCCAAGAGGTAGCTGAGGAATTCAGCGGTCGCATTCTTAAAAAACTCTGCAGGGATTCCGTCAGGTCCAGGCGACTTTGAATTTTTCATTTTTTTTAATGCTGTTAATAACTCCGACATTACAAAAGCGTCATCAATAGTTAATATCACGTTCTATTTATCATAAGCATTTCAAATCCTGATTTTAGTTCCTTTTAGACTCTAATGAGTTTATGTTCTACTTTCGAATAAAATAGTCTTTTAAGCTGAAAGCAACATTTTTCCAATCCAATTCCGTTAAGATGTTGACGTGGAAAGTACTCTGCGATAATAATGTCTGTGTCATACTCAATTGTGAAATAAACTTACACATTTTATGTCGATTATATTTCGACACACTCTTTGTTCCACATCCGATATTCTAGGAAAATCTTAATCGAATCGCTTTCGAGTCTACTTCCTTCAAGGATAAAATACTTACTGATTCCAGGAAGCGAACAGTTCACAGGTAAATGCGCCTTCAGAGAAAATCGAATTGATTTTTTTTTCTGTATTCTTTTAGTCAAAAGTAAGATACAGGATGCTGCTTTCTTAATCAGTAGATTGTTTGCAAATGTATGCTAAGGATTTTTATGGTTATTTTTTTTTTTTTTTTGCAAAAAGTTCATATTTTAAATATAATTAAATTTCTTCTTTGATGTTGAAACCCTTATAGGCGTCATGTGTTGTAGCGTATTGGAGATTTCAAATGAATATCTGATTAAGAGCGTCTTCTTGCTACACGTGTTTTCAAGCTGTGTGAGTAAAAACAAAATTGTTCTCAGAAATTCCTTGCAATTTTTAAAAATACCCCAAGCCCCAAGTGTTATTTAAAGATAAGGAAAAAGAGACTTTTTGCTTGTTTTGGGAAGTTAAAATTTCTGCATGCAATTATCTTAATTGTGATCCTTGTGCAATTAGCTTAAAATGTTAAACGTCTTAAAAAATTTAAAGTAACTCGGTAAGGCAAATTTTTTAGCTGAGAAGCAGATTTGCAAATTTTAGACTTTCACTGCATTTTTAATAGCCCGCGTGTAAGAGAAAACCTTAAAATATATAAACGTAAGCATTATTTTCTAAAAAAGGACTTTCTTTGTTTCAACATTCTTGCATAAAACGTAGGTATTACCGCGTTACTCATTTAATCAAGCGGATTGTTTGAATGACATTATTGGATTAAGTAGAAACACAAACGGTACACAAGCATGGATTCTTGTACGTGCAAACCCTTTTCACACCAGACTATCTAAGTTTAGATATAGCTTGTCAGTTCTTGAGTCATTGATTGGGTGGATTATAGTTTTGCTATAGCAAAGCTTATTGTCAACAATTCAAAACGTGATTGTGCAACGATTTCATTTATTTCTCTTCTTTATTGCAGGATATTCTACTTGCCATCCGATATCATCAGAATTTGCAATGTAAATCATCACTAGAAGTCTGCCACAGTCCTCTGACGGTCCTTTGCAATGCTATGAAGATTGACACTGTTCAAAGAGAACAAAGAAAACTAGGAGACACTATTATCCTAGACAAGTGCAAACTACAAAAACAACTATGATAATAACAACGCAACCCGACACAATGACTAACGATTTATTATCTGAATACAGTCTGATCCTGCAATCGGGAGCGTTTCAACAGCAACAGAATGCGACAAAGTATCTGGAGGATTTCAATTTAACGCATGACATATGGAACGACTTCTTGGAAAAGTACATGCAACAGTTCAATAACCATCGCTTGAATGCCACTTTAGAAGAATGTGAGGATTATTGCAATGGCAACATTCGAGATTTTCTGATTGGATACAAGGGAGTGCATGGCTACATTGCGTTGTTGGTGAGTATTTTAAGATTGAAAGCAAATGGATTGGGAGGACTTTTGAAGGTGTTCGTTAAGCACAGTTAATATACCAATCTCATGTCACAAACCTAGGCAGAGAGCTTATAGAGATTACTACGAAATTTTATCCAGAAATCTTAGCTACAAGTCCTTTTTCGTGATAATTTTTGGAGGTAAATGTTGCCATGCTGCGAGATTAAAACATTTCTATAGGCGAAAAGATCTATCCCTTTATTTAACATTTTTTTTAAGGCAAGTATACATATTATATATTATGGGATATAGAATCCAAAAACTCAATTTTACCCTGTAGTTACTGCTAGCGACAGACTTTCCATTCAGAATTCAATGGAAGAATCAAGGTAATTTGTTATTTTGCTGTCGGCATAAACCAGATTGAAGCCTGCAAAAGCGAGACATACAAAATTCTTTCAGAATTAACGCAATTATCCAGCTTGAAAAGAAAGCGAAGGGATACCTTAGCTGAATACAGTTAAGAAACCAAGCACAGCAGAATTAAACGATACCGTCAATAATTATACACCCGACCCAGGGCATATTACTTTTAATATTAAGCCCTTCCGAGAGTATCATTTATCTTGAAAAACTTCTCAAACTGCCCTTCGAATTCGGCAAAAAATTGTAGGTCACCTTGTGTGGGAAGAAATTAACACGTACATTCTTCAGAAGTTGACCCTGAGTTGTTGCGTCACTCTTTTTATTTATTTATTTTTATTTAAATAATGACGTAGACCCCTTAGACTATTAAGGTGCGATTTTTCAAAGCTAAATTAAGCCCAGCTTAAACCTTACTTACTTACTTACTTAAGGTGGCGCTACAGTCCGGGGTGGACCTGGGCCTCAGCCAACAAGCTTCGCCAGCCAGATGCTGTCTCTAGCTAGTCGTCTCCAGTTTCGCATGCGAAGTTGGCTGAGGTCCCCTTCCACTTGCGTGCGCCACCTGAGTCTCGGTGCTCCTCTACCGCGTCGTCCCTGCGGTGTGGATTCGAAGATTTTCTGGGCCGGGGCGTTGGTGTCCATCCGCTCTAGATGACCCAGCCATCGTAGACGTTGTGTTTTGACTCTATTGGCTAGGTCGGTATCGCTGTACAGCCCGTACAGTTCGATGTTATATCTCCTCCTCCACTCTCCGTCTATGCAGACGGGACCGTAAATCGTCCGAAGAATTTTCCTCTCGAAGCAGCCTAAAGTGTTTTCATCCGCCTTTGACAGGGTCCATGCTTCTGCACCGTAAAGCAGGACTGGGATGATGAGGGTCTTATACATGGACACTTTAGTCGCTCGAGAGAGGGCTTTGCTACTCAATTGCCTTCTTAGCCCAAAGAAACAGCGATTGGCAAGAGTTATCCTTCGTTTGATTTCAGCGCTGGTGTCATTGTCTGAATTGATAGCGGAACCCAGGTAGACAAAGTCCCTAACTACCTCAAAGTTATAGCTGTCGATGGTGATGTTTTGTCCAAGACGTCGGTTTCGGGTGTCTTTTCTTGACGACAGCATATACTTGGTTTTGCCCTCATTGACTGCTAAGCCCATATTCGTCGCTTCCGTCCCATTATTCACGAAGGCTTCACTGACATCACGCTTTGTTCTACCGATTATGCCAATGTCGTCTGCGTATGCGAGTTGTTGAACGGACTTTTGAAAGATTGTACCTCTGGTGTTGGCGTGAGAGTTCTGCACAATTCTCTCAAGTATGATGTTAAAGAAGTCGCATGACAGCGCGTCGCCTTGTCTAAATCCTTTTTTGACATCAAAGGGGTCGGTGAGGTCTTTGCCGACCTTGACGGAACAGCGTGAGTTTTCCATCGTCATCCTGCACAGACTGACGAGTTTGGCAGGGATGCCAAAACTAGACATTGCGCTATATAGCTCGTCTCTATAGATGCTGTCATACGCGGCCTTGAAATCGATGAAGAGGTGGTGTGTATCGATTTGGGGTTCGATTCCTAGGTTTTCTCCGATATCTGCCGCTGTGTGAATATTTGATCGATGGTGGACTTTCCTGGCCTAAAGCCGCACTGATATGTGCCTATCAGATTGTTGACAAACGGCTTCAGGCGTTCACACAGTACAGCAGAAAAGATCCTGTATGCGATGTTAAGAAGACTGATTCCTCTGTAGTTGGCACAACTCAGAGGGTCTCCTTTCTTCAGGATCGGGCAAACAATGCTGAGGTTCCAGCCCAGCTTAAACCAAGACCTGTTAATTCCGGAACAAGGCGAAACTCCGGAATTAACCCAGCGAGCAGTTTTTCAGTCCAGAGTGATTTTCAGTTAGCTCCGTCAGTAGAGTTGTCAAAATCTTTGACTCTCGAAATCATTCACTCTCCAAACTCTCATAAGACTCTCAAAAAACTCACGAAAAGAAGTTCGAAAACTCAGAAACGCGGAAAGCAACTGCTATATCACACAGAAAAAACATTCAAAGAAGTTTATACCGTTCACAAGAGTTGATCTGAGATTAACTCACCAAATTTGGCGAGTTAAGTCGAAATTTATATTCCCGGATCAATATTCACTGGAAAATTAACTTCTGGGGTTAATATCAGCTTAACTCGGAAGCTTGGATGATCTCGCACTGAAAAACTCGCCCTTAGAGATATGATCGAGAACGACAGGTGAATCGATTAAGACATCTGTCCGTCCGCCCGTCGATCCGTTCATCCGTCTGTATGTGTGAAAGTTTAAGGTCTTTAAAATCAAGGCAGAGAGCTGAAACTTGAGGTACGACTTGCCTCTTGTGTTGCAAAGACAAAATGTGAAAATTGGTCAAATACGTCAAAGGCCCCGCCCACTTTTGGCTTTAATGTGAGACAACCTCAATTTCACACTTTCTTTCAAAATGCCTGTTGCTCAAGTTAGACAAGTCGTAGGGAGCAATATTTTGATGCAGGGCCAAAGTAGAAAGAGCCAAAAACAGAGTTAAAAATAAAAAACATTGCGAGCTCCGCCTACTTTAAGGGGGCATTTTTAGACAAAAACTGTTTTATTTTTTAAGCATTAATTGCCACTTTTTAAGCATTTTCTCATGATCCTAACGAAATTAGAATCAATTGATTTTAATTTTCAGCCCACGCAATACAAATAATAAGCAAACAGTACCTATGTGAATTTTGCCCAAAAATCTTCTAGATTTGTTGTTACAGGGTAAATATGACCCTTTATGCTTGGACAAAAGACTCATTACAGAGATTCCTACAAAAGAAGCATGGATTAGCACAACTCATCAATTAGCCAATGCGGCTTTAAGTGGTGTACGGATGGTTCTAAAATAGGGTCGGGCGTGGGGACAGCGTATACGAGACGAACCTGAAAAATACAATCGCGATCGGAAAATGCCCCAGTTTGTTCCAGGCAGAGCTCCATGCCATTTGAGAATGCGCCAACCAAATCTACATCTCTGGTGTCAAAAGTGTCTGTGTAACATCCATACACAGACAATCAAGCCGCTATAAAAGCCCTTAGCTCGCACATCATTGACTCCAAATCAGTCATGCACTGCTTCATTACCCTACAGAAGCTTAGCTCAAGAAACAAAACAAAATTATGGTGGGTTCCTGGTCACGTAGGTATTGATGGCAATGAGAAAGCCAGAAAAGGCTCGGAAGCCCCTTTCCAGGGACCTGAACCTTTCTGCCCCATCTCCAAATTGGCGGTAAACGAAGTTATAAGAAACTGGGAGCATGCTAGATGCATCTTATGTTGGGTTGAGACCCCACCCAGGGCAAACGGATCATACACGGGCTTTCTCCGTAAAGGCATAACACTTGTGGGGGTAAGTTTTGGGTTTCTATGTAGAGTCTGGCTCATCAGCATTTGTGTTGGATCGAGAATTTCGTTCTTCCCCGCAAATTCTTCCCGCTCGCGATGTGATACGCATTTTAAGGGAAGTTAAAAAAAAACCTTGTAGGATACCTTACAGGACACCACTGATTAAGATGTCACCTTTTTAATAAAATGACAATAGTCGACTCTGATTGTTTTGAAGAAGACGAAAGTGCTGAACATATCCTAACGGGTGATTTTTTAGCTGGTTTGGTTTTGGCAACACTGGTTTTGACAGCTGACGTTTGTTTAGTACCTTGTGTCACTGTCAAACAGCTTCAGTTTGGTTTGCAATTTAACCATGGATCGTCTCACAAATGAAGAACGCTTGCAAATTATTGAATTTTACTATCAAAATTCGTGCTCGGTTCGAAATGTTCATCGCGCGCTGCTTCCATTTTATGGTCGGCAATTGCGAGGCGAGTTTGGTGAACAGTTAATTTCACGTTTCGGGCCGGTCAATTGGCCGCCTAGATCGTGCGATTTGACACCATTAGATTATTTTTTGTGGGGGTATGTCAAGGCTAATGTCTATAGGAACAAGCCGGCTTCGATTGACGCACTGGAAGCCAACATCCATGCATTCATTCGTGAGATACCGGCCGATATGTGTGAAAGAGTATGCCAAAATTGGACTCAGCGGATAGGCTACGTGAGACGCAGCCGCGGTCAACATTTGCATGAAATTATCTTTAAACATTAAATTGCAAGGTTCAAACTATCGATTCAAATAAATATTTCATTAATTTTTTCGAATTTTTTGTGTTTTTTTTTTTAAAAAAGTTCTCAACCTCTTAAAAAATCACCCGTTATATGAATGTCCAGCCCTAAACGGTATCACACGAAACTTATTCTTCAGAGAACAATAATTGAGTATAGAAGACATTAAGATTTCTTCTGCTAGCAACTTCTTGAAATTCGTATGGAAAGTGGATAACCTGCTGATCCTCACGGCGCATAAAATCTCTTCAGGTTGAGGTGATATAGTTCACAAAAGGCGAGTCAGGAATAGTTTTAAAAAAGGGATACAAGATGTTATCCTCAACTAGACAGGTTTGATATCGACTACACATCGAACACATCCTCAACCAACATCACAATCACAAGGCAGATCACTCGAGTCTTGACACCAAAAAGGCACATCATAGTGCTACTTGGGCTCATTTTCGAGCAGTTACCTTTCTGTAAATAACTCACAAAACCTTTAAATCATAATCCAAGCTACAAAAACCTGTGATTTTGCTCAGCTTTTAATGCAGTTTTTTACGCTATTCAAATGACGCTTCTATTCAATATCACTTAAATCACGGGAGCAAACACTATTGAACCTCTTAAATATGTCAAGCACTTTCAGTTTATTACATTAAAATTGTAAGTATTACATGTCTTAGCTAAATAAACTACTTTCCCTAATTCGTCTAATCCCCTATCGCTTGGCCCAAACACCTTAGACAAAGACACCTATATTGTTTGTTAACTAAATATGAAATTCTATATACATGACCTCACAAGATAAACGGTACACCCACACGATTAGGAAAAAAATAAAAGATAATAATCCATCATTCTTTCAGGAGTTATTCCAATCCTTTTAAATCAATATTTCGCCACACAAAGTGCGTTCAAAAAAGTCAATCCTCCTTGAAGAGAAACTAGGAAGTCTCACTCTAAAAACGGTTTGTCATTGTGCTAGTAAGACAACACTCATATGAAAGACAAAGGATCCTATTTCATACCAAAAAGCTACTACACACCATTATGCTTTCCACTTCAATTCTATTCTCTGTCATGGATTCGAAGAATTGAAAAATTTTAAGACTGTCAATTCCTCTTCACCTTTCAGAACTCCATTAGTTCAATGGCATTTGGTTCAGTGTCCATCATTTGAATTTTAAATAAAAGGATAAACTCTAACCAGTAAATTGGGTATCCTTGTCTATAGGAATAAAATAAAAGATCTTCTTTTGAGACGAAGATAATCTACTTGCAGTTTTTAGTCTCTTATTGGTAGAGAAGGTAGAAATGTTAGGACATCCCAATTAATGTCCGCTACAAGGGTGGTCGGGTTAAGAAAAATTGCCATTCCTTTTTTGTCGTCATGGAAAACATGGGTTTCAATTTATGAGGATGCATCATACCACTTAGTGTAGGATGTGAACGGTAAAAAGCAAAAAAGATATATATCACGTCCTTGAAGAGAAGAAAAAGTGTAATAAGTTACTCAAAAATCGTGAAAGAAAAGGATGTGTGTCCCTTTTTTGAAACTGACAAAAGAAAACTGGTCAACGAAGTTCAAGGATAAAAATATGAGTCAACATACATCATATAACCGACCCGTACACAATATATAAACTTTGATAAATTTTCTTTTACCCGTGGAAATATTTGGCTCAAACCGTGTAACAAACATTTAAGGACAAAATGCGGATCAACCTAGATTACCTTGGGTTGTTGTTGACATTCCTATGGTGAATACAAAAGGCTAGATAATTTGCAGTTAGCTTGAGAAGGGTTGACAGGCTGTTAGAGGCTTGTAAGTGTCATTCTCGTTGTCATACAATGTAATTAGATTTTACAAGAGTTACACCTTCGTAGTACGTGTAGCTTTTGTCAAGTATTTCTTGTTTAATTTTGTTGTTGACATGTCTCACTTTTCCGGATGACCATCATGGAAAGAAAGGCTGACTGTTTACATGGAATATTACACTGCCAAGTATACTTATTCCATCGTTAAGGCACACTTACGTCAGAAGTGTATACTCTGTAACAGTTTTGGGCATATTAGAAGAATGACTTTGAGTGTTCGACTTTCACAAGGTGGCTGCCGTTTTTAGTGTATCAGGTTATACTGTGCCATATCTGAGCTGGCCAGCACAAGATTTTTTACATCTACAGCTTACTTATCTACAAAGCTTTACAAGCTATGCGATAGCGCTGTTTACCTGAAAAAAAAAACCTTTATAATGCACACGACACACGAGGTTCTGAGAAGTTGGGGTATGGCTCCTCTAAGTTGCAAGAAATAATGAGTTTCTTCTTCTTAAGCCAAGCGCTAAGCCGTTTAAAAAGGTTTTATTTTATTAGGGGTACTTTTTTAATAGTCGTGTCGAATGATGGGGCTGTAATTTAAGACTTTGATTGCCAATCATCTCAGTGCTTGTAATTTGGCATGATTTTCAATTGCATGGATTCTTGAAAAAGAGCATAGAGTTCGCAGTAGTGCATTCTCCCCTTATGACTCCTCGCTCTCATAACTAAAAATTAGCGAGACAATATTATTTATGTTCAAACTTGAAAGCATAAAGTCACCTTCTCTATCTATCGTTCTGTATTTGTTACAAAACCGAAGAAGATTGCAGGCAAGGCTTCGAGGTCCCGTCTTTTTTTTTCCTTTTTTTTAGGTCACGTTTTCTGAATATTTCTGAATACAGCATTCAGCAACAGCAACAATAGCTAAATTATCAAGCTTTCAATCTTCTTTTAAGGAGTCATGGATCAAGAGGAACAACCGAAAACTTTTTTGATTAGGAAAAATGGCTGTTGAAAATTACTTTTATTACCCCATCGATAGGAGGTATATTAAGTTTGTCACATAGTTTGTAACACGGTGAAATAATAATGGTAGACCCCCAAGACCTTAAGGGCATATGATCGAGACCGAATTTTGAATCGAATGAGCCATGTCCGTCCGTCCGCCTGTCTGTATGTCGCACGTTTTCAGGCCTTAAATTTTCAGCTAGGAACCTGAAATTTGGTACATGGGTTCATCTGAAGCAGTACAAGTGTAAAAATTTTTCGAATCCGCTTACAGACAAGCCCACAATCGGTGCAATTGTGCAACTACCTCCAGAGCTTTCAAAGGTGTAAGACGTCTTAAAAGCCTGAAATTTGGTATTTATTATCTGCTGTTTATTGTAAGATATGCAAAATAAAAATTTTATCGCTTCACCTCCCCTAGTGAGCGTGGCATCGATTTAAAGGTTAATTTTTCAAATGCATTTTATTCAATATTTTTGTTCCAAATCGAAAAAAAAATTCTGAATATATTATGTAGAAAACACATAGTCCTACATTTCTTTCGTACAAGACTTTGAGCCACGCCCACATTTGGAGGCAGAATTAAAGAAAAAGCTAAAAATTTTCAGAAAAACGTTCTAACGTAGGCCTTAAGCCTAATTTAGGGAAGAATAAAAAAAAATTAGCAAGTTATATTAACGGGATTTTATTCTTAATTTCGTTCATACAAAGTTCTTAGCAACATCCCGTTTTAGGGATCGAATTTTCAAAAATATTGAATATGAACCAAGAAATTGCACTTTTACGTACATTTAAGCGTAACTTGGAAATATCTGCGTTATAACTGATGGCTTGTAATTAGGGGGCGGTTGGACCACGCCCCTTTTAAAAGTTTGCACTACTTACAAAATAGAAAAAAATAACAATAACATCAGCATTTTACAATCTGGGATAGGATGGGGTATTCAACGGTCCGTTTTACGGACTGTAACTTCTGCGTACACACTGTAGCACTTACTCACTGGTTTATTTGTTAAATGTTGCTTCTTTATCGATATATTTGGGTGCGAAATATTGGCGAATATATTGGCGCCTTTGTCAATTTGTTTGACTTGATCCTGAGGTGCGTTGCTGGTGTTACTCTAAGGG
Source organism: Neoascia interrupta (assembly GCA_947623515.1). NCBI lineage: Eukaryota > Metazoa > Arthropoda > Insecta > Diptera > Syrphidae > Neoascia > Neoascia interrupta. Next base: position 11,584,497 of record OX392462.1, read on the forward strand.
ATAGAATGAGAAACGTCAGTATTCGTGGGAATCTTAATGTTGAGCAGCTACTTCTCCGAGTGGAGCGATCGATTCTTCGATGGTTTGGACATCTTGTTCACATGCCCCCTAACAGACTTCCTAGACAGGTCATGCTAGCCGATATGCGAGCGCGTCGCCCACCTGGTAAGCCAAGAAACAGGTGGTGGGATCAGGTAATGAACCTCTCTGAGTCCCGCCTGGGGATTGCGCCGGAGTCTCTTGAGTTGGTGGCTCGAGAACGATGGAAAGACCATTTAGCCACCCTTGCTCCGCGACCCTTTTGAAGGATAAGCGGCATTTCGAAAATGATGATGATGATGATGATGATATATTGGCGCAATAATGCCTTCAACCCAATGAATCCGTTGCTTCCATCACGCCAAAGTTCACAACTGACAACTCAGCGACGTATGTCACGAAGTTCTTCTATGGGCCGCTTCCCTTAAGAACTCGTGTATTGAACTTAATTAGTTGTGTACTTTAACGTGACGGATGCAACGGATTCATTGGGTTGCGAGCTTAATGGTCCTGTCACGTCCATGTGGGTGCCGTGGCGTAGGATCAGTGTCTGTACGCATTACGGTGGAGGCTTGGATCACCTGGACCTGGTCACCTAAAAAAATTTCTAGAAGTGCCCTTCGGATTTGGAAAAAATTTGTATGTCCCCACGTATGTAAACAATACAATGCACACAGCATGGTTGAGAAGTTAGTCCTGGAAGTTGGTCCTCGAACTGTTGCGCCACTCTATTTTATAATGGTCCCGTCAATAATTTTATACATTCCTGAAAATATGTTCTGCCAGAATTAGCGCCTTTAAATAAATAAAGAAAAAAGCAAAGTAAGGAAATGAGACAAGAACTTATTTTTTTTTTGTCTTTATATAAGAGAAGAAGGAGGTTTTTGTATAAATTCTGAGGATTTCCAGAATAAATTACTTTAACCTTTCTCTGTACTCATGCGTTTTGACAGGACAGGTATACTCGCGCACGATCTATCAGTCCGAGATTATATTATCTCGTCTGTTTTTTCTTAAATATTATATTTTAAAGGTAGTTTTGTTGTTTGTTTTAAAGTAAATACTACAATTAAATAAAACAAATAGTAAAATATAGGAAACAATATGTTATTTGGCAGCAATAACCTTTGAAACTATAAAGTTCCTGTCCAATGCGCTAACAAAAAAACAAAAGAACTATTGACAGTTATTGGAAATGTCATGTATGAAATATTAAGAAACAAATCGTCCTAAAGTCAAATAATATTTTTCACTAATTAAATTCTAATTCTAATACTAATTAAAACTATTTTGCGCCCAGGTTAATTATGGAGAACACTTAGGAATCACTGAAAACTTCATAGAGACAAGAATGATATTTTTCAAGTATAGCTACGAAGTTATAATGATTTGCCGATCTGAAAGACCGTCGCGCGAATAAAGTAAAGGTTAAAAGCGAAGAGCGAAGGTTAAAAGTGGTGCCTGATTCAAAAGACATTAAGCTTAAAGACATTAAACTAAAACCTAAAACTTTGCTATTGAAATTATTTCCGGGAACCTTCCTTCGTATTTAAATCGTACTTTTATTCCTTGTTCAATTAAGTGTAGTTTTGACAGTTTCTGCTTAAATAATGCAGTTCTAAGATTTTATCTCAAATAACTTTCAAAGCTATCACGGTAGAAAATTAAGTGCGGAAAAATATCCGCATTCAAAAATGGCTCTCCCAGAAATGAGTCCTGCAAGAATTCCACAGCTTATCTTATAACCTTCAAGATTTTACTATACCCATGGGTCCTTAAGCCTGTTAAGATAATAACCAATGATACATTTTCCTCTTTTTTATTGTCCAGATTTGCGTCTTTGGTACGATAGCAAATATACTCAACATAATTGTGCTAACGAAAAAGGACATGGCCAAGGCACCGATCAACAAAATTCTCAAATGGCTCGCTGTTGCCGATATGTTCGTTATGATCGAATACATACCATTTGCAACTTATATGTATGTTATATCACCTGGTAAGTAGATGCAATTCCCACTTGAATCCTTTTTTTTTTATAAATTCACACTGTAAAACTAATCTTTAAGGATAATTTTAGTGCAAACTTTTTATCTCTTCCATCTTATCAATTTTTCCCTCAGGAGAAAAGGACTTCCGATACGCGTGGGCTGTTTATTTATTATTTCACATGCATTTCACCCAAATCCTTCACACAATATCGATTGGTTTGACGGTCACGTTGGCCATTTGGCGTTACGTCGCAATAAGGTAAAGTCATTCGTTACAGGTTTGGCTTACCGAGCTAAAACACTGCCTATAAAGATTATCCTTGGTAGATTTGCTGCCATGTTTTTTTCTTTTTGTTTTCCTTTCTTCAGAGAGTTTAATTTCAATTTGCTGTACAGTTCACTGAGTCTATATACTGAAACGTGTTGAACTTTTTTTGCCATTCCTTGCAGGCATCCTCATGGGCCGTGTGCAACGTTTTTGCTATCGCATTGCTGTGAATCTATCCTTCTGTCGTTTATTATTTCGCCGATACTTTGTTTTCCAACATATTTCGTATTCAAGGTAAAGGAACGACATTTTCCCGATCGAGAGGATACCGTTTATCACGTGGACGCTGCAGAGGATACGGCCTTGTACAGGTAAGCGAATAATGTGTAATTTGAAGTCATTGTATGCTATGGAGTTGCTAGTTCCACAAATTTTGATGATCATAATTTATTCATACAACAGTGCATCAGCAGCTGGTGTAGTAAAGTTAACATCCCTCCGACAAGATTTTTACCCCCTCCACATAAGGTCAGTCAGAAAAAAATGTCATTTCCCTTCGATACATCCTTTTTGGTCTCACACCCAACTGCCCTGGGATAAAATGCCAAACTGACCATAGATTTCTGGGGTTATACCAAAGTGGTAATATATTTTGGCTAATGGTGTCAAAGGGGACCAAATTGTATACAATTTAGATCCGACATCCTGACGTTACAAGGACTCAGATATACAAATAAACGTAATTTAATTTTTCTGTCCCGGGGATCACATCCTGTTGGTTAACTTAAGGGGTTGTTTAATATTTAGGCAAAAAGGGTCAACTGCAATAATGTATTCGTGCTGTTTAGCGTTCATGTTTTCGTTTTTGTCTTGATAAAATATTAATGGAGACATAAATTGCTTGCCCAAAGGCCTTTGGCCCGAGTTCCAACCAATTACAAAAGGGTTTGCACAGGTGGCCCTCTGGCGTATTGAACTCTTGAAAATGCAAAGGTTGATATTGTGCATTTTAATAATTCCGATGTTGTTCAATAGCATTTTGTGGAGCGGTTTTTTTCTGCTATGAAAATTAAATCTTGAAATCGAAATTTAATGGCTTTGGGAAACCAAGGACTGCTGGAAAAGATTTCGACTTTCATTGGTAGAACAGTTGATTTTATTTTGCCCTTATTGCAAGTCGGGGAATATACTTATCTCACTTTTTTAGTTAGATTAAAACAGGGGAACCAAAGAGCTTAAATTATTTATAGTTTTTTGCAAACTATCAACTTATCCATTTTTTAGTTTAAGGTTTTAATTTTAAATAATTTTATTCCAGCTTCAACTTTTGGGTGCATTCTGTGATAATAAAATTGCTTCCTTGCTGCATTTTAACAGTCATCAGCTTTATTCTTGTTCGAGTACTTTGCGATGCATCGAAACGGAAATTAAAACTGAAAGAGTACAGTAATCCGAACAAAGGAGCTCAACTTAACGGACATAGTAGTCGGTAAGTTGTCCCGTTTCCTTACCAAAGCAAAATTCAATATTCAATCTTTTTTCTTTTCCCCATCTACAGTCCAGTAAAATGTGATCGCCGAACAGATCGGACGACTATGCTTTTGGTCGCTGTCCTCATTCTATTCCTTATAACAGAATTTCCCCAAGGAATACTGGGCCTTCTGAGTGGTATTTTGCAAAAGTGCTTTTTCGTGCGGTGCTACGCGTTGTTTGGTGAGTTAATGGATTTACTTGCCCTCATAAATGCCGCAATTGGATTCGTCCTCTACGGATTAATGTCGAAACAATTTAGAACAACATTCAAATCGCTGTTCTTTAAAAAGAGTTTTTCTGGGACCGAAATGACCCGAATGACGCGGGTGACCACGACGTGCGTTTGACTAAATTTACCCAAATTCATTCTTAACTTCTAAGTTTTAAGTGTTACGAAAAACAAAAAGATAAACTTTTTAGTCCTTAAAATAAAAGTATACCCTGTTTTGAAAACAAATTTATTTTTTGGTTAAAGTTAAAATATAAATGAAGATAACGAATTTGCCAGTGAACCTTTAGATTGTAAGCAAAAATTAAACAAACAAAAAATACGGAAGTGCCATTGTAAAGAAAAATTATTTTTTTATAAAGAATATTATTAATGTTTCATAAATTTTAGGATTTCAAATTAATTAAAAAAAATACCTTTAAGTAATTTGTGGAGAAATTTATTACATAATTTATTTCTTTATTTTATAGCTGTACACTTGTCAAGTCAGAATTTGAAAAAATATAGCTTATCGTGCAAAATATTAATATTATACAATTTATAGGAATAAATTCTATATCTACTTACATCGAAATAAGATTTTTTTTTTAATAATAAGAAAAATATGTTTCTTGTGAAGTAGTTTTTATCAATATACATTTTAATGAGCCCCTAAAATGTGTGTTGTTAAATGAATGATTTTCAGCTTAAATAAGCGCACAAAGCTTATAGAACTTGTATAAAAAATAAAGTAAATTTAAGACAGTTAAATTATTTAACATTTGTAAAAAGTACCACAGCAGTTAATAAAAAAATTAAATAATTACTGAACTAAGTTATATTTTTACTAAATAAAATGTTATTAAAAAAAATGTTGTTTTTCATGCTGGCATTTATTATCTTAACCGTTTAAGAATGGATTCTTTTTGGTTTTAAATAACGCAGATCCTTTTTTTCACTAATTGGCAAGGTTATTTTTATACCCAGTCCCAGAAGATAGGAGTTATATAAGTTATTCGCACCACGCCCCCTTCTGGGGTATTCTTGGATAAAAACCTCATTTTTAAAATAAAGATGCACATAACGTATAAGTCATCATCATCATCATTTTCGGATGCCGCTTATCCTTTAAAAGGGTCGCGGAGCGAGGGTGGCTTAATGGTCCTTCCATCTTTCTCAATCCTCCGCCACAAACTCAAGAGACTCCGGCGCAATCCTCAGGCACGACTCAGAGAGGTTCTTTACCTGATCCCACCACCTGTTTCTTGGCCTACCAGGGGGGCGACGCGCTCGCATCTCGGCTAGCATGACCTGTCTAGGAAGTCTGTCAGGGGGCATGCGAACAACGTGTCCAAACCATCGAAGAATCGATCGCTCCACTCGGAGAAGTAGCTGCTCAACATTAAGATTCCCACGAATACTGACGTTTCTCACTCTATCCCTTAGAGTAACACCAGCAACGCACCTCAGGAATCTCATTTCGGCAGCTTGTACCCGCGATCTAATTCTTTCGGTCATTACCCAAATTTCATGATCATAGATGAGGGTCGGAACGAACACTGAATTAAAAACTGAGATCTTTGCTTTCACTCCAAGCTCAGCTTTCCTGATGACCGGTCGGCGCAGTTCGCAGCTATTGCTCCAGCTTGGCCAATTCTACAGGACAACTCAGTATCACTTCTTTCATCTTTCGTGAAAAAGACCCCGAGATACTTAAGCTTCTCCACCTGTTTTAATGGAACTCCATTGTAATCCAATGTAAACCTATCCAGTGCTCGTTGAAGTTCCTCTTTGGATGATGCAAGGATGGCCAAATCATCTGCGAAAAGCATATGGCTCATCCTGATGCCAGCCAATTCGAAACATTGCTCGCCAAGACTGCGCTTCACCATCCAGTCCATATATGCTATGAAAAGGAGCGGCGACAGAACACAGCCCTGGCGAAGTCCAACGCGCACATCAAAAGGACGGGATTTGACGCGATTTATCCGTACACAGCTTCTGCAGTTTCCATACAAAGACTGGATGGCTCTCAGAAGAGGCCCACTCAGCGCATAGTCCTGCAAAACTCTCCACAGTGTATCCCGAGGGACTCGGTCATACGCCTTTTCCAGATCTACAAAACACGCATAGACCGGTTTGGCATATTCCCAGGCCTTCTCAAGAATAACCTTCAGAGTAAAAAGCTGGTCGGTTGTGCCTCTGCCAGGCCGAAAGCCGCACTGTTCTTCCCGTAACAAAGGCTCGATTACAGCTCTGGAACGCGTTTCCAACACCTTCGCGAATAATTTTCCCGGAAGACTCAAGAGAGATATGCCCCTATATATAAGTGTACACAACATATAAGTGTACATTATAAAAAGCCTTTTCTAAGTCGTCTCCAACTCCGAGGTAGCGATCTATACAGATGGATTCCAAATCAAGTGAGGGTACTGAAGCAGGTGTATGATCTAATTCTAACAAGCAGAAGACTGCTCGTGCAGTATCTTCCAATCCATAATTTTAGCAATACTTATAACCGGCGAAAAGGCCAGAGACTTGGAACTACCACAGGAGGATATTTCCATTTACTTAGGCAGCCAAGCAGCCATTAAGGTCCTGGCAACACCAAAAGTAAAATCTCATGTAGCAGGACTCTGTCGCTCAGAGCTGAGGGATCTAAGGAGACAGAATAATGTCCGCGTTGTTTGGGTACCAGGCCAGGCCTTAGTGACTTTATCGGGAACGAACGAGCTAGTGAAATACGGCTCACATCTATATATCACTACAGTGGACAAAAGGACGACCCATCCTCCGCTATTTTTTAAGACAGGCGAAATGCCTTCGACTATTCATAATATAGCCCAAAACAGATGGGAAAAGTTGCAGAGCTGCGGCCATAGAAAGGCGCTATGGTCATCCTTAGCTGGCAGCAAACAAAAAAGCTTGCTGCACTAAAAAGACCCACACTGGCTATAGCCACAAGTGTGATAACAGGCCACAACATTTGCTGTCATAATCGAGAAGCGGAAAAAGATGTGAAGCATCTCCTCTGCCTGTGTTTAAGTGGCAACAGAGAACGTTTGCGATTTCTGGGCCAATACTTCTTTGAAGAGCTGAACGAGCTTGCAAGTGCACCGGTGGCGAATATCGTGAAGCTCAGCAGGGTTTCCGGCGGTGCCAAGTTTCTCTTCGAAGCTCAGGATACTTAAGCTTACTTAAACCTAACATTAGGCTTATTATTACAAACCTTACCGAAACATTTGCTTTGATTAAAGTTTCCTTTGGTAAGCCTGAATGAAGCAAGTCCTTAGTATATTTCAGGGAAGTTTAAACATATTCCAACTGGCCATTTGTATGTAGAGGAAGAATGGAAGCTGCTTTTATAGGCAGTCATGATATCTGCAAGAAATGTTTAGGGAGTGAAGCGGCTAGGTTTGGTGGCTGACTTAAGCACCTGGAGCTCAAGAAGCCATCAGAAGAGAGCCTATAATGTGTAGAATCAATGTTGGCACTCATCTTTCCGATCTCAATTAGGCGCGAAAAACTTTCAAACAAAGTTCAACTACAGCACGATTACGGATCTGCAAAAAGATGTTTTGGCAGACTACTACCCGTTTGATAAGAATGACTTTCAAAATCATACAAGGGGTTGAAGGACGAAAAACTTCTTCAAATGAGAACGAATGTCTTACAATATTTGGGCCGGGAAAATAGGATGAAGTCACCGTTGCGATTAAATCGCTAAAAATCAGCAAGTCTGTTGGAGTTGATGAAATCTGGTCAGAAACGCTCGAGGGTATCGGTGAAGAAGGTGTTAAATAGCTCATTTTTGTCGTTAAGATCGCCTTGGGGATAGCGAAAGAGCGCCTAGCGATCGTAAAACAGGAGCTATGGTGCCCAATTTCAAAAAAAGGGCCAAGAGAGATTGCTCTATAGGGGTATTTAATGTTTATCTTTCCTAAGTCTTTCGGGAAAAGTATTTGCGAAGGTTTTAGGAGGAGCAGTGCGGAGGCCTAGTGAGACTTTAAGCCGGTCAGAGGCACATTGGACCAGCTTTTTACACGCTTATATTTGAGAAGGTTTGGGAATATGCCAAATCAGTCTACGCGTGTTTTATAAACTTGGAGAGTTTTTGCTGGAATGTGCGCTGAGTTGCCCTCTCCTGAGAGCCATTCAGTCTTTGTATAGGAATAGACACAGCAGAATCTGAGTGCGGATAAATGGCGTCAAATCCCGTCCTACTATAAGTGTGCGTTGAACTTCGCCAGGGGTGTGTTCTATCGCCTTACTTTTGATTGCAAAACAAATTTCCTAAATAAGTACAATTTTTTTTTTCTGGTCTGAGATTCGAACGTGGGTCACTGGTAATGGCAGTCGAATATGCTCGCCAATAGGCAGATAGCAGAAAATGTTGTCTCGTTTTTTAGTCATGTTTTTCAAATGGGTAACATGTGTTTTATACCTTACCCCTAAGTCTATCGCCTTAGATCCCAAATATCTTTTAGATACATGACTTAGAACGACAGGAGGTTCTATTAAGCCATGTCTATCCGTTCGTTCGTCGGTATATAAACAACTTTTAGGCCTTAAATTTTAAGCTTAAAAGCTGGAAAACCAGTCCTTCAGATTAGAAAATTTGAAAATTTTTGAACTCGCCCACCGACACGCCCATTTGTAATTTTTAAAAATATACTTTTATCACGCTTTAGCTGGTATGCAACACTTCTTTGTTATATTCTTTGAGGCAACAGTACAAGTTTCGATTTTATATTGACCACGCCTACTTTTCAAGGAGTTTTAACTCAAAATGAGGGTTATTCTATAAATATTTATAAAATTTGACGAAAAATTATGTTATTAGTGTTGTAGGTATTCGCATTTACTATAACTTCTTTGTTTCTATGTAGGGTACGTCTCCGCCCACGTTTATGAAGTGGCCTTAAAAAAACGTGTTTGTTTATAGTTAGAAAGGCGGAGTCTTAGTCCAAAATGTATGCAATCACCTAGTGTAGGGCAGCTAAAAGTTTTAATTTTACATCCCGCCCACTTTCTGGAGGCGTGGCAGTTTCCTTTTTAGGTAGTGTAGGGTAATTTCTAATCTGTTACATATGGACTGAAGTTTCTTTTGCAGTTCCAAAGTTCTTTCAATATTTTGTCCGCATGTATTTCAACTTCACCCCATAGATAAACGAACATTTGTTTTTTTTTTCAAGTATTTTTATTACAACTCCTTTTTATCCACAGAATTCTCAGTTGCATCTCCTTGCACTCCTTCTGGTGTCTTAATAACAGTATTAACGTCAAATGGTGTTTCGGCGAAATTTGCAGCGTCATTTTCATTCCATGATATCTGCAGCAGTGACTTCAATTTAGTAGCCTGGAATTTATACTAGAAATTCAAAATATTTCAACAAGGACCTTAATTTTACAAATCCTTTTAACTTCTACTCAAAAATGTACGTATATAAGTATAATTAAATGTGTTCAACCAACCAATGTGCTAAGAGGGGACTAACACAAAATCCAATTCACAACTCAAAGCGACTACAAATTTAATTCCAACATCCAACCGCATACTTCCACTGTAAATTCCTAAACCGATAACGTGTACAACTTACGTCCGTTGGCAAAATAAGATCCTGTGATTCCTTTAAAAAGCTATTGAAATTCTCCGTAGCCAGCTCCAGTTTTCCAATTTCATAGCAGAATACCGCGAAATTCAAGTAAACCAAAGGATTACGTGATGCAGTGGGATTTTTCGACAGCAGAACCGAACGTTCAAATGCGGTAAATGCATTGTCGTGGTCTTCGAGCTTCCTCAAGCAAACTGAAAAGTGTAGTTTGTAAAATCTGGCACAGAACCATTAAGAGATCAACCCACTTCCAAGAAGCATGTAGCATTCAGCACTATCCTTCCTCAGATTAATGGCTGCCGCAAGAGTGTGAAATGCACTTGCATACTGCTGTGCTGTAGGCGGTTAAAGGAGGAAAGAAAGTGATTAATTTTGTTGGATAAAATATATGACTGCCAGGACACCTGCTGCCTGAATGGCAACAAATTTGCATCCTGTCTGACAAGAGTGTCTAATTTAATAATCCTTTTATAGAGTAATGTTTCGGATAAAGTTTATTCGGCTGTAGTGTAGTGTGCATTTGGTGGTAGGTACATTCCCCCAAGAGTTGTAGGTCTGTTGTCGAAAATCTGCTGGAAAGACTTTACTTGCCTGGAGAAACTGTGTCATGTTTCAGAAAAACCTGTCACCGAAAGACAAATTAATGTGGCAATAACTTTGTCCTGACACAAATATTTGAAACTCCCCAAACTCGTGCATAACGGGCACAAAACATACAATGTGATAAATGGATGTCAGGTCTTACCTGCTATATAAATCAAACTCAAGTTGTACAGCGCATTGTAGTTCAAAGGTGATAGCCAAACTGATTTCCGGAGACAAGAAATCGCCTGTGAGGAAAACGATTTATTGATGGCAGAAAAGCAATAGACAATCCGGCAAAAGGTCACCCGTCCGAAGGCTATGAATTCAATTTGTCAAAATTCAACTCAACCAAATCGATTTCATAACTCGAACGAACAGTGTTTGGATGACCTAAATTCTAAGGAATTCAGGGCTGCTCACCACAATGAATTTTTTCTTTTTAAAAAAACACAGACCAATGTTATTCCAAATTTCGGCACTATCCAGTTCGGGGCCAGTGATTTGATTGTATTTCCCCAAGGCACCCTCTATATCGCTCCTTGACTGGAATGTAAAATGCAAAATTATTGTGGCGTGTATAGGGTACGGGTTCCTAAAATTCATGCATAGTTTAAATCTAAAGATTTTTTTTAAATCCCTTAAAAATGTTACGTAGGTATACGTCAGAGATAAAATTGTCGTTTTTAGATGTTGTAAAAAGGTCACTTTTAATTTTTTTTGGCATACCTGTAGGATAGCTCCAAATGCCAACAGGCCCCTTGGCGAATTAGCATCAATACTAGTGACTTCGAGTAGCCTCTCGTAGGCTCTTTCGGTTTCGTTGATTTTCAAATACAAAACTCCAATTTCGGTCAAAACTTCTGTGTTCTCTGGGGCAATTCTAAGGAAAAACAAAACAAACTTTTACTTGACCGAATATCAATGCAAAAAATGTTGCTTACTGCAAAGAAGTTTCCAATATTTCAATTGCTTTCAAGTAGTCCTTTTCCTTTCGATAAATTTCTGCGAGACGCTGGTAACTTTCCAATTTCTTTCCATTTTGTACAGCCCTTTGAAAATAAATTTTGGCTTCGGCTTCCTCATTCGGATTGCCCACATCCGACTGGCCATTGCTAGCCCTGCGGTACAGAAGTTCGCCAATATAATGGAATATCTCATAATCGAGTCGAGGAGAGAGAGATTCTGCTTCACGGAATACCCCCAGTGCCTGGTTGAAGCGTCCCATAAGAAATCTACCGATTTGAATGAAAAAGTTTAAATAGAAAATTTTATTGAACCACATGAAGTGCTTACAAAGTTTTTCCAATTTCCTTATAGTTTTCGATGTTCTTTGAATTCAAGTCTATGGCTTTCTGCAAATTGCGCAGAGCATCCAAGTAGTTTTCCTCTTCTCGGGCAATCAGACCCTAAATTGGATTGGGATTCACATTTGGTTATCCTGTTTTTTAAAGTGTGTTTATTGTATGTTCATGAATGGTTTTTCATTATAAGTACTAAGCAATGTACATGTACAACTTGAGCTTTAGCTTTTGTATTATGATCAGAAGACTTTTCTTTTGTAGGAGATTTTGAGAAGTGTAATGAAGATAAGGTGCTACAAACTAACCAACAATTATTTGTACAAAAAAAAATGACACAGCGAGTCTGAAACTTTTTCGAGGTAAAACAAGAGAAGCTATGGATTTAATTCATTCTGGTTTTATTTTACCAAAAGAAATGAGCTCTCGTTTAAGAAACTTGGCGCAAAAAGACCCAAATCCATAGGTACCCATAGACTGAGGAAAGGAAAAGGATTGATAACGTCCTTAGTAACAAAGACGTTAATGGAAAAAGTTGAAAAAATACTAAAATGGCGCTTTTGGCAAGACATTTAGCTGATCTTAAAAAACCAAGTCCCTCTTTTGGATGCAGCGACCTTCCTGATTCCTTCAGGATATGTCATCAACCTTCGTTTTGATGACATCATCATCATCATCATCATCATCATCATTTTCGGATGCCGCTTATCCTTTGAAACGGTCGCGGAGCGAGGGTGATAACATGATCGTTTTGATGACATGAAACTAAATATTTATCAGGACCTGAACGCCGAACCTTCGTTGGATCTGCCTACATTTGCAGAGATGGCGTTCATTGGTACTTGGACTTGAACAAACTACTTCACTACTTCACCCAAATATCATATTTAATATCGCCAACAGCTCTTCCTAACTTATTTACTTAAGGTGGCGCTACATTGCACGATGGAGATGGGCCTAAGCCAAAAAGCTTTGCCAGCGAGCTCTGTCTCCAGCTAGCAGTTTTGCACGCGAAGTTGGCTGAGGTCCTCTTCCACTTGCGTATGCGCCACCCGAGTCTTGGTGCTCCACTTCCACTACTGAGCCGTTCATGCGGCGCGGATTCGAAGATTTTCCGGGTGTTAGTGTCAGGGCTGCCGTTTCAAATTTAAGATGAGGAGAATTAAAATGTTTTGAGGGGAGTATTTCAGGCTCAAAAGGAGTATGCAAAATGAAAAATCGATTTTTTTGTGCTTTGTACAATTTGTACGCAATAAGGAAATTGTATTAATAAAAGCATCCATAGTTCATTGTTCACCCATAGTTTAACGTTAATGAAAAACATTATAACAAAATCCTAAAAATATTTATGTTTTATCACATTATTTGTGAGGTATTGTCACAGCTCTCGAAAACTCAAAATAGGTTCAATTTAATTAAAAGAAAAACTTTGCGATAGCTAAATATTTATTTCAATTTTACGAAAAAATTACAAACCTATCAATAGTTAAAAAATTAGAATAATTACATAATTAATTCGAATACCAGTAAAAAGGGAAAATGTTAAGTGAGGATTATAATAAATAAAGGTTGTGTAACGTTTATAGTATCTTTCTAAAAGTTATTTTGAAGGTTCCTATTTTGATAACCATTCATTTTTGAGAAGAGATTTCGCCATTAAAATGGCATTAATTGTCGGAACAGCTAATAAAGTTCTGTTTTTAGTTTTTATTAAAAACAATGGCGAACAAATAAGGTAGGTGAACCAAATAAGGCCCAGCTCCTAATAAGGCCCAATTTACAGAAAACAAAAACTAAAATTTTTTTGCTTTGCATATGTAAACCCTTTCCTTAAGAACGAACACAACGCAAAAACAGCCAGCTGCGCGATTCGTGTTCGAGCTCACAGTCAAGTTAAGTTCGTTAAGTGGTGCACACGTGTAATTTTATAAAAAGCAGTGAATTTTTTATAAAATTTTCCTTGAAAATTAAGACGAGTAAGTACAGATCATTATTTTTCCCATAAAATAGATTCAATTTAAAGTAACTTAACGTATTTTTTTTTTTTCAAATGTTTAACCGTTTTTGTTTATAATTTGATAAACAAAAGTCTTTCGAATTCCTAATAAGGCCCACGAAAAAACACGGTGGGCCTTTTTAGGTATATGGACAATTTTGATTCAATTTATTATACCCGACCCAAGGTATATTAAGTTTGATGTATAGTTTGTAACGCAGTGAAATAATCACTGTAGACCCCTAAGACCTTTTAGAGATATGAATGGGACCGACAGGAGAATCGATTAAGCCATGTCCATCCGTCCGTATGTAAACAACTTTTAGGCCTTAAATTTTAAGGCAGAGAGCTGAATTTTGTGGGTTGGTTGGAAGTCAAGTTCTTCAGATTAAATTTGAAAATAAGCTGAATCCGCCCACAGACACGCCCACTACAGGCCTGTATGTGCGACCATCTCTAATTTAAAAAAATACATTTTGCAAATTTTAGCTATGTTACAACGGTGCAGCGCATTAATTTTTGATACGTAACATTGCCTTATGATTGTCTTTAAGGTAGCCAAATTTTTTTTAGATTTTTCATTGACCACGCCCACTTTTTACGGGATTTTAGCTTAAAATGACTGTTTTTCAATAAATACATATGAAATTTGACAGAAAATTATATAACAAAAGTTGTAGATACTAGCGTTTTCTAACTTTAATGTATATATTGTATGTGCCTCCGCCCACTTTTGTGGGCGTGGCGTTAAAAAAAGTGATTTTTTTAGTTAAAAAGGCGGAGATTTAGGTCGAATTGTATGCAACCACCTAGTATAAAGCATTCAACAGCTATATTTTTACATCCCGCCCACTTTTTGGAGGCGTGGCAGTTTTCTTTTTGGTATGGTCGGGTATTTTGCAATCCGTCGTAGATGGATTGAAGCTTTTGCATACCCACTGTTGCACTTTCCCACTTGTTTACTTTTTCATTTGATTTTTTGTTCGTTTTCAGCCAAAATGACCACTGAAAGGAAAAAGCGAGCGATATGGAACAAAGCTGATATGGAAAATGCTCTAATATCGGTTCAACAAGGCAGGTTATGCCAACATGAGGCTTCAAGGCGGTACAATATTCCACGACGAACACTCCGAAACCACATTAAAAGTTGTTCAACTAAAAGGAAGCTGCGTCGTTCATCGACGTTCAATGCGAAATAGCAGCAGAATAGTGAGACTGTCTCAAGTCGGTATGCCGATTATACCAAAGATGCTTCGGTACCAAGCGGCCGTGTTCTGCAGATCCCACAACATCGTCAACAACGTTAATGAATCGAGAAGTGGTGCTGGAAAAAAATAGTTGCAACTGTTTATGAAACGACACCTAGAAATTTCTGTTTTTTTTTTTTTAAGAATTAAATTCCCTAAGTTTGTTTTAAGAAATTCTACCCAAGAAGGGTATCTTAGAGTTTTTTGTTATTTTTTTTTTTTTGTTTAAAAATAAATTAGTATTTTAAGTGCTTTAAATCAAGGATTATTTTTTTAGTTATCAAGAACTAAATGACAAAAAATATATTTCTTATAAAGATATTGTCTTTTACTGAATTTTTGCTTAAACACAACCTTTTTTAACAGGAAATCTTGCGAAATTCGGTCGCAAAATGAATGGGCCTTATTAAGAGCCCATGCGCCTAATAATAATAAGGCCCAATGTAAACTTTTTTAAAACTGCGAAAAAATATAACTCCCATTCTCTTTTTAAACCTAAAATGTCTGCTGATATGTAGATAAAACAACAGAGATTCATTATCTTTTTAGTTTGCTTTGATATTCAAAAAAATGTGGGAGAAAATTAGGAAAAACGCTTAGGTGGGCCTTATTTGGGTCACCTACCTTATTTTTAGCAGTCGCGCTAGGTTAAAAAACTACGAGTTTATAAATTTCTTATGATATATAACAATAAATTATATTATAAAATGTAACTCTTTTAACATAAGCTCACCAACCACATTTTTGGTTTAGCGTATTATGCTTCCGCGTAAAAAAACCTATCTCCAAAAAATGGGGCACGAGCGCAGCGGCTCAGTTAGTATTGCCATGTTCAAAGGAGAGATCCTATTAACACTGACAAAAAGACAATGTCAATCAAAATTCCAGTTAGTACAATCATGAAAAAAAGGAAGGCCTAAACATTCATGGAGCACACAAATGCAATGAAAACAGCATTACACCAAATAAGACTGAGTGATGAAGAAATGCAAAACCGGGTTGCCTGCCGGTTTAATCTGAGGTCCAATTGACCGGCGCGTGTACCCCACAAGAGACCATTATAAATGCAGCACGAGTGGGTTATGATCCCTAACTTCAGATCATAGCCTCATGCCTAAAAAAAAGAGAAGAAGAATACTGTACACCAAAAGTCTTTCAAGCTACATTTCCAGTAAATTGATTCATTATTGATCAAAGCCGTAAATTCTTCATCCAAATCCTTCAATTTAAGACCCCAGAATGAAAACATAAAATTGGATACAACAAAATTTAAAAGAAGTAAAAATACTAAGAAGTTAAAACACATTTTGAAATATTTTTCAGGGGAGTAAAACTGATGAGAGCGGAGTATGGGAGTACGGCAAATTATCGGGAGTACAAATACTCCCCTAGCAGTCCTGGTTAATGTCCATTTATTTTAAACCAACCGTTGTATTTTGACTCTTATGGCTAAGTGAGTGTCGCTGTACGGGACCATAAATCGCCAGAAGGAGTTTCCTTTCCAAGAAGCTTAACGGCTTTTCTTCCGCCTTTGACAGAATTTCAATATCTCGGAATAATCCTTCACAGAAAACGTCTATGGTTCAAACATGTTAGAAAAACCGATAAAGTGAATGAAAACATTCTGACAGCGTAGAGGTGCACTATTGGCAAAATATATAGCTTGGCCCACTCCGCGTTAAAAATAAATTATGAGTGCAAACCGTACTCAGCCCGAACGTTTCGCTTAAGTTACGTTAAGCGTGGTCACCGGGAAACTGCCTAAAAATGCTTTTGGCGATTAGCACTACGCAAGTTGTAGCGTTGCGTAGGCGGTAGTGCTGTCTCGTTCTCTCGTTGTTGTGCGTCTGTGGCTGAGAGCAAACAGTGCTCACTGTGTCGCTGGGGCTGGCTAGCCAATTCGCAATCGACGGTGATGAGTCGATTATTAGATCCCATGTTCGCGACAATTTGAAACTGCCGTCGTGATTGAAATTTTTGTGGCGTTTTATCTCAATCGCTTCACGAACAAGCCGTGGGATGTAATGCGACTCCCGAGCCAGTATCTTAGCCTGGTCAAATCTGATCCAATGGTGTTCGTTGGGATGGTCTAAGACATGCTCGGCTAGAGCGGATTTTTCTCGCTGCTGATTGCTCACAGCATTTATATGTTCTTTTAGACGGGTCGAAATACTTCGTCGCGTTTCTCCAATGTATGATGACCCACAGCTGCAAGGGACTGCGTAAACACCGGGAGTTTGGAGAGGAAAGCGATCTTTGGGTGATTGTAGAAAATTTATCACCTTTTTTGGCGGTAAGAAGATCGTTTTCACACCGTATCGTTTTAGAATTCGACCGACTTTGTCCGTGACACCTTTCACGTACGGTAGAAAGGCTCTCTTGTTCAACTCATTGCAGTCTTCTTGTCGCGACAAATTTGGCTTCCATGAACGTTGTCTTTTCGAGTAGCTGTTCGATTGAAGGACGTTGTCCACAAAGGTAAGTTCAGCGGCGAGATGCTCTGTATCACATACATTGTGAGCTCGCTGAATAAGTGTGGAGACAACAGATCTCAAATTTGTCGGATGATGGTGAGAGGAAGCATGGAGGTACCTGTTTGTGTGTGTTCCTTTTCTGTAAACTGTGTGTCCTAATGTACCATCCGATTTCCGCCTTACTTACTTAACATCCAAAAACGCAATGGATCCATTCTGTTCTTGTTCCATCGTGAACTTTGTTTTCGGATGTTGTGAGTTTAGATGGTTCAAAAAACTCATTAACGTGGAAAGTTTAATGATGCAGAAAGTGTCATCAACGTACCTCACCCACACCTTTGGTTTCTCTTCGCAGCTATTCAGAGCCTTCTTCTCAATATGCTCCATCCGCTCCATTTCAATCGCGACGACAGTTTCAAATTGTCGCGAACATGGGATCCAATAATCGGCTCATCACCGTTGATTGCGAATTGGCTAGCCAGCCCCAGCGACACAGTGAGCACTGTTTGCTCTCAGCCACAGACGCACAACAACGAGAGAACGAGACAGCACTACCGCCTACGCAACGCTACAACTTGCGTAGTGCTAATCGCCAAAAGCATTTTTAGGCAGTTTCCCGGTGACCACGCTTAACGTAACTTAAGCGAAACGTTCGGGCTGAGTACGGTTTGCACTCATAATTTATTTTTAACGCGGTATATCCCAAAACCTCTAAAATTATGTCTAACAACCGCCAAAGCCTTAAAAGTTATATTAGCCCACTCCTCTCATGTACCCTTATAACGGGTGATTTTTTAGCTGGTTTGGTTTTGGCAACACTGGTTTTGACAGCTGACGTGTGTTTAGTACCTTGTGTCACTGTCAAACAGCTTCAGTTTGGTTTGCAATTTAACCATGGATCGTCTTACAAATGAACAACGCTTGCAAATTATTGAATTTTACTATCAAAATTCGTGCTCGGTTCGAAATGTTCATCGCGCGCTGCTTCCATTTTATGGTCGGCATTTTCGGTGAACAGTTAATTTCACGTTTCGGGCCGGTCAATTGGCCGCCTAGATCGTGCGATTTGACACCATTAGATTATTTTTTGTGGGGGTATGTCAAGGCTAATGTCTATAGGGACAAGCCCGCTTCGATTGACGCACTGGAAGCCAACATCCATGCATTCATTCGTGAGATACCGGCCGATATGTGTGAAAGAGTATGCCAAAATTAGACTCAGCGGATGGGCTACCTGAGACGCAGCCGCGGTCAACATTTGCATGAAATTATCTTTAAACATTAAATTGCAAGGTTCAAACTATCGATTCAAATAAATATTTCATTATTTTTTTCGAATTTTTTGTGCTTTTTTTTTTAAAAAAGTTCTCAACCTCTTAAAAAATCACCCGTTAGTAGCGACTCTCAAAAAACAAAAAACTGAAAGACTACCTACATAACCTGTGGGGTGAGGTATAAAAACTTCCACCCTAAAGAGGGGGTAGAAAATACGTTTTTGGTTAATTGTTACCATTGGATAGAGACTCACCTTCACAAAATATAGATATTCGGGATTAAGGTGTTCAGGCAATTCCCTTTCAATGATTTCCTTGCAGGTTTTGAAATCCTTTCGAGCATAGTAGATGTGCAGCAGCCAATCAATATTCCCTGATGTGGACATTGTTGAACGAGGACCTGAATTGAAAATATATTAATAAAAAAATAGTTAAATTGTAAAGGAATTTCAGCTCACTCCTCTTAACCACTTCCAAGGATGGTAATGATGTATTCCTACCATTACAAACTATTTCCGATGCCATATCTCGAATGGTTTCCAAAAAAAAATCTAATAAAAATAACGTTACCCAGCCAACGGAATTGGCCAAAACAAAATGTTCAGTGTTGCTGTCGTGCACAATATGTGCTTTTATGTGTAATTTGTAAATTAAGACATGTGCAAGTGATTTCGTTACACAAAGCAGCGGACAAGACTATACAAGAGTTTCCAATAATCATGTAAGTATTAATGCCTTTAAGGGAGGAATCTAATTAATTATCGCAAATACAACTGCCGGCGTATTAGATGGAATGCGTGGATGATGGACGGCCATAATTGGGTATAAATTTATTTGTTAATTGGCATTTGGTGATTGACTACAATAATTGGTATATGCTATCGACTTTTTCTCGCAATATTCCACAAACGCCAAATTGCCCTCATTAAATAGAAAAATTCGGATTGCAAACATTTTTTTATCAGCTTGTATAAAAGCAAAAACAAGCTCGTACCTACTATAAGTGCTTATAGGGCACTGTGTTATATTGAACTTGTTTTGGTTTAATTTGGTTAGTAGGATGACTTTGAAGAGTTTTCAGTTTATTAATAGGTTGAAATGTATGCATAGATTCATTTTCAATCTGTGCAACATAACGTACGATAGTTACTTAAAAGTTTTTGTTTTTGAACAATGAAAAGTATATAAACAGACAAGACTATATAAGCATTACTTATAGTGATAAGCATCTTTTTCCAACTGACAAAATTTTACAGCAAAAACTTTCATGAATCTAATGACTTCGTGCATCTCCGTGTCGCTTTTACCTGTCATAATGACTTATCTTATGACAATCGAAAATCGAATGCATTGCTGAACACGCTAACACCCAAACAGTCAGCAAACCGAAGTTCGAATTTCGAAATCGAATTTTCCTTCCAGTGGAAATAGGTGCACCAGTGGAATTTTTACAAAATCGAAATTTCGAGAACTTGGTTAATTTTGTATAAAAAGATTGATAGCTGACTCGTAAAGTTAGAGTTATTTTTGAGTCGTTGTATTGTGAATATCGAATGAGAAAGAAAAAGAGGTTAAATTGAAAGAAAGCGTTAAATTAAAAATGCATTCGATGAAGTTGAATTTATTGCTGTTTGAGCTTAAAAAAGTTGTTTATTTTAAATAAAGTAACTTGTTGTGTATAATTATTAAAAGAGAAACTGAGTTTCATTAGACGACACCGTGGGAAAAATATAGCAATAACAAAAAATGAAATGAAAAAAGATCCTGAACCAATATCCCATAAATCTAAAGATTTACCATACAAATTTTAAGTCTCTCTTTAAAGCCCCCTCATAAATCTTATTCTATTCAACCCTGTTTGCACTCTTTTAGTTTTAGAATCAAAAAAGCAAACTGAAACTGTTCACATATGACAGATCCGTCACCCAATTGGATTTTACAGCGGAAATCTTTTAAGAACCAGAATGACAGAAGAGAGTGCTTGTGTCAAATTAATTCTGTTTCTAACCGGTGGAAAGTGGTTCAGAATTCATTTTAAATCGTGTCCCGCTAATCGCAGCTTTGTGGCCGGTGGTAACATAGCAAAAGTTTGCTAGAGTTAATCAAATTCAGCAAGAAACATTTAATGCAATGGTTTAAGAAGGAGTTAGGTGGTTAAGACTTATCATTACACCCGGGAGCGTAAAATGAAGCACCTTGGGATTGTCGAACAGCTATTATTGTACCCATTAAAAAAAAAGGAATAAGAGAGATAGTTACCCTGACTATAGGGCTGTATCTCCTTTAGCCCTATAGTATCTCTGCCCGGAGGTACTGCTGTGGTTCACCCAAGGAGGGACCTCTCGTCTTTTCTTTTCCCCTACTAATGTCAAGGGCGTTGACATTAGTAGGGGGAAAGAAAAGAGAGGATCATCATATACTTGCGACAGACAAGTAACAACTCGGGCTCCCATGAAATAATTACCAACTATTACCAACTCCTAATCTGTAGCATGAATATGCGTAACTCCATCCGACCTCAGTGCGATCCCTCTTGATCCGGTGAGCTAGATTCGGGTAGCCAAGAAGCATGTCTCCTGCTCAAAGAAAAAAGGACACAACAACCCCTTATCTACCTGGACTGACAAAAGGTTTTCTGTGATCTAAGGCCATACAGCTGGTGTGAGGCTGGTTGGGTTAGGGAATTTAAGGAGAGGCTGGGATTTGGAACGATGTTGAAGTGGCTGTTGGTTATAAGAAAACGAACACACTTCAACTATGAAAGTCTATTATTTAGTGGATCTAGAAAAATGTTCCTACTCGTTAAATCACTTTGAGCTACTAATGAAGTGTTAGGACATATTGCTTTGGTTTGTACTAAAATCGCCTAGTTCGTTGTTGAAGAAAGCTCTAAAGTTAGGTAAAGATTTATTTTCTGAGAGTGAACTGGGCATGTGCCGAGAAGGTTAAGTGTGGTCTTTTTTTTCTCCTTATCCATGTACCTACTGCAAAAGTCATTACAGCAAATCATGTTGCTTGATTTTGTTGATTCAGACCGACAATGACACCGATTTAGCACTAAGTTGCTATCTATTGGGCAGATAATGTGTAGTCGCCATATAAGTTTTCCAACTATTCGTATAGGGTTTGTTAGGTGCAACATGCAAAATTGTTATAGCTTAGCTAAACTAGTTGACGACATGTCAATGGATAAGCTTTGACAGATTTTTTTTTCGCAATTATTGAAGGCAATAAGCAACGCATAAGCCAATAATAATCGATCTTTTGACGGGCTGTACAGCGATACCGACCTAGCCAAAAGAGTCAAAACACGACATCTACGATGGCTGGGTCATCTAGAGCGGATGGACACCAACGCCCCGGCCCGAAAAATCTTCGAATCCACACCGCAGAGACGGTGCGGAGAGGAGCATTGAGACTCAGGTGGCGCACGCAAGAGTAAGGGGACCTCAGCCAACTTCGCGTGCGAAACTGGAGACGGCTAGCTAGAGACAGAGCTTGCTGGCGAAGCTTGTTGGCTGAGGCCCAGGTCCACCCCGGACTGTAGCGCCACCTTAAGTAAGTAAGTAATCGATCTGTTGATTCAAAGCCAAACTGTGCCCGTGTCTTTTTTAGTAACGGATTATGTTCATAGTGTGATGTGGCAACAAGAAGTAGAAATACATGCAGCTGTCGTTAAATGCACCCATCAATTTACTTTACGAACACACCCGCCCGATTCACTAAACGAACACATCCAACTCTCATTCCAGTCAGCTGACAGCAAACTAACGTTCGAAGTTCGAATTTCGATATCGAATTCCCCGCCAATGGAAAAGTGCTAGTGAAAAATTAACAGAGGATAAATATGGAAAGTACTAGAAAGTGCCTAATTTGTTAAAATACACGGGTTACAGGCTCGTACAACAAACAGTGATATTTTAAATGTTGACTTGTGAAAATCGATAGTAAAGTAAAAAGTGATATTTCCTGTTTCTCATAAAAAAAATTAAAACTTTCAAATCGATTATCGCTAAATTGAGAGCTTTAGTTGTGATAAGCGCTCCCCTACCTGCTACCCGTGAGGAGAAGCGGTTTTCAGAACTGTTTTCATTCAAAATCTAAAATGCGGCTTATATGAAAATTTATTGAAATGGTATCATGAGCAGCGCTGCCACCCTTAAGATTGAGAGCTATACGCTTATGTAATAGCGTAGTAGGGTACAATTTACCTCAGTAGATCTTACAATGTAGAGAAACAACAATTTCATTCTTTTAAAATACATTTTATTTAAATAAAATACGTAAATTTAAAGACGTAAACTTACAAAAGAAGAGACACAACCGAAGCATATTCGAATTGCTTTAAACAACTGAACGTCTACGGTATTTTCGAGTTCGGTATGCCAAACAAAGCTCCTTTTTATATGGAAAACTAACAAAAATTACACATAAACGTAAATAACTATCTAAAAAATGCAACCCTGTGTTTCGATGAACGATAAAGTTTTAATCTTGATCAGCCTTCCAAGGTAAGGCTAAAAATATTTTAATTTAAAAACACGGAAAGGATTAGAAAAGAAGATCACATCTTAGGAACAATTTTTCGATACTTTTCACTTATTTTATTGAAATAATTTCTGGGTCAATTTAAAGAACGGAATAAACACAATAACTTCTTACCTTATTGGAAAACTCTTGTTTGAGTAGTTTATTAATAGTTCGCACTTCTACAGAAACTATTGAATTTTTTTCATATAAAAACGCGATTAGATTGGCATCCTTGGATCGGAAAAACTAAATACGTCAGATTTTGACCACCTTGCTAAAAGGTCTTTTGGTTCAAATTACAAACAATTAACAGAATGTGTAGTTTCATGGTTTTGAGCCTATAGCCGCAAGTCAATAGTAGACAGTGGATAAGTTCAGAGTGAACTTTGCTGCGCGTTTTAGATGTGCGCGTTTAGAGTTTTCTTTGGACAACGATGCAAAACAAATAACAATAAAAACAAATAAAAAATAAAAAAAAAAACTTGTACTTTTTGCCCTCTCCTTCTCTTTCGGAGAGAACATATAATCTTTTTTCTTCACCATTCATCTGTCATTTTGCTGCACTCAGCGAAATTCTGAATACTCGGACGCTTCTGACGTAGACGCTTCGGAAACAATCTTTGAAATATTGATTTGCAAGAGGCCATCAATGATTGATTTCCATTCAAAAAGCAATCATTGCCACGAAACTACGAAGCAATGAGTTTGAAGACGGCATTCAAGGAAAAATTTAAGAACTTTAAGGATTTTGTTTTAGTTTTTAATGTATCCCTTTAGGCAATAGAAGAAATAAATAGATAAAGATATAAAAAGTTTTTTTGAGGGTAGAGCTCTGCTCATAATCGAAAAAGAAAAACGCTTACTGTTTCCACTTATCCGTTTTTCGTACCTTATACGCAAAACGAATGTATGCTAGATTTGGCAGCACTTTGACATTGATTTTATTTTACAAGCACCCTATACGCTCAAACCAGCCGCTGTATTCAATATTTCCCGTCATTAAAAATTTCCCTCTTTATTGGGAAGTTCACATAAAAAAAAACCATCTCTGGCAGCTAAACGTCAAAAATCCACCCACAAAACTAGAAGATTTTGTTGACATCTCTCAAAATCGTAGTTTTTTTCTCGTCGGTCGGCCGTCATCAATTTTTCGTCGGGCGGAGCACGTAATTTGGCTTCTTTTTAAATGAGTTTATTTGGCTAAATTACTTGAAAATATTACACATCCCCGGCAAAATGTGTCTAGTTTAAGTGTGAAAATAAAATGACCAGCAACTCGAAGTCAGTGAAGTGAATAAACCCAATTTTTTGGAACAGAAAACAAGAAACAACACTCGAAACAGGAACCAAAAAACAAGCGAAAAAAAAATGTTGCTGGCATATTTTGCGCATTAAAAAGGTAATTCCTTCGTTTTTTATCTCGAATGTATAATCTTCCAAGAGGCTGACGTATCAAGAAGACGGACGAGTGTGCAAAGATTATGTGGCAGTAGCCACACACCGAGCAGAATGTTTTTCATTCTGACCCGTTTTTTGCTGCTCTATTGGAATCGAATCAACTTTGGGAGTCGGCCACTGTGACTGCGGGATTTTAATTTATGTGCATTCTCAAATTCACTGACCCAAATTCGCTTCTATTTTTGGTTGACTTTACAGTTTTAATCTACAAAATTGAGTTCTGGTCGTTCCCCCTTTCTCAGCTGTTTCTGGCGGAGCAGAGTTGGCAATTGTTGCACGCGAATCGGAGGCACCTCCACCGCCCATCCACCCCGATAGCAACTTTTGTCTGCTCCCTAATGGCATATTGAGACCCTTTGTGTACACACACAATTTCCTCCCCGTAGATCGCACCTCTCGCCGAGAACAGACAGGTGTTTGTTCCTGAAATGATTCATTCGCTGTCGCTCTGTCGTCAGTTTTTGTTTTCGGTTTATTGATTTTACCCTTTGCTCCTCCCTGGGGTCTACAGTTCATTTCAATTGTGACAACAGCTCTCATTCAAAGGTCAATTGATAAAACGGAGTCAGTGGCTGTACGACCTGAATTATCGTCTTCCTCGTTGCCTTGTTTTTCCAGATTGTTTTGTACTCTGTGATGTGGGTATGGGTATATGTGTGGACGCGATAGCTTCCACATTATTTATGCCAATTGTGCGCGATAATCGTGGTGTTTGGCTGCAGATAGACGGGCTCTAATTACCTCCCCATCGGTCCTCGCGCTCACCCTCTGTAAATATTTGAGTTCTAGTCGTTCCCTCGTGTGAATTACCTTTGCAATGTCGGAAGATATGGTTGTTAACGAGTATTTCCAATTGAATTTTGTCCAAATAAACAGAATATTTACTGCCAAATGGCAGCGACTGACTGTGAGGGACTCAAACAATACCCCTAAGGCGTAAATGTTTGAACAAGCAACCGCTCATGTCTACGGTCTATTGAACATCCGGTAAAAACATTTGCTGCGGATTGTTATGGTGGCTGTCCACGCACCGTCCCGAAAATGCAGCGAGATCAACGAAGCGTGCTTTCTGATGTCGATTGCATTGCGTTTTTAGACACATGAGTGGCGTCGCGATGGGGATAAATCATTGTTTCACAGCCATAAGCCCATACACCAAGTTGATAAGCTTTATAAAAGCAACTTTTTGTTTTTCTTATCTCCAATGTTTAGGGAAAAACTCAATATTTAAAGCCAACAATGCCGCCTTTACTCAGCAATTCTATCTTATCTGAAGATCACTTTAGGGTTGATTTAAAGGTGACTGATAGTTCACTACAGTCCGTCAAGAGAAATAAAAGGTAGCACCTTGACCTAGTAGTGTTGAAGTCACAAACCTATAAAGAAGCTGCAATTTTGACATGATCGAGTCGTTTTATTTTCAATTTTGAAGAGGCTTGGCAGTTGTTGTCAGGAGCTCTAGGTACTTGATAAAACAGTGCCGTATAATATATCGAGTGCAATATGCAGTTTGCCATTGCCAAAAGCACCAAGATCATGCCAAGGAGATGTATTGTAATGTGTAGTCTTCAGTCTAGTTCTGGGGATAGTTGTTTGCAGGGCAGAGATTCACACAGACGACTTAGTCTACAAAACTCAAAGCAGATTGCTCAGGGTGGCAGATGATGAAAGGATACTGGGAACCAGGCAGAGGTCTTCCACTACTCGGGAGCCCACCAAGAGGAATAGAAAGCTCACTTAGAATACCTGCTCGAGATAAAGTCGACTGATTTAGCAGTGGCCCTATTGCACGTTGGCATATTTTGCCTCTATACCGACCTGCACAAAATATCCTCTACAGCGCCCAGTTAGAATCATAAAATCTAACTCTTCCACACACAAAGCTAGCTGCAATATCTTCAAAAACATTAAAAAAGAAACAAGTTCTTCCATTATGGCTGCGAATATTCCACACTAAAAAGTGCCAAATTGTGGACACTAAAACAACCATTCTTCTGTGAGCCTAGAGATATTTGAAGAAGTTATGAGTAACATTTATCCAGGAATACACGTAACGTGGGTCTTAAAACATTTTTTATACAATAACTATGCTTTCGTCATCTTTAAACCCTTCTCTGAGGTTTATTAGCTGTCCGTCCAAAATGGAAAAAGGGCCTCTTCTGGTATCACTCGGTTGTCCGTCTGTCCGCACCTGTAACTTCTGAGCGGTGCGTGAGTCGTAGATTATGAATTTTTAGTATGTACACTTACAAGAATCCATGAATAAAAGGCCAATTTTTTATACTCACATAACGGTTTAATTACAGTTTTAATTTTGATGGTAAAAAAGACAAAAAGAAGAAATTTAAAACATGCACTAAACAAATATTGAACTTTCATAATAAAATCGAGTTTTAAATAAAAATTTAAAAGTTTTCGAATTGAAAATATGTGCCCGTTTTCAACGTGTTTAAGGTCATAACTTTTTAATTACTCAATTCAAAGAGCTGATATTGAGCAAACGTATAAAAAGACCGCAGCCTAGGCAAAGACTAAAATAAACCGAAAACGTATAAATGGAATTCTAAAACCTGTATTTTTAACCATCATCATTTTCGAATGCCGCTTATCCTTTAAAAGAGTCGCGGAGCGAGGGCGGCTAAATGGTCCCTCCATCGTTCTCGATCCTCCGCCACAAACTCAAGAGACTCCGGCGCAATCTCCAGGCGGGACTCAGAGAGGTTTTTTACCTGATCCCACCACCCGTTTCTTGGCCTACCAGGGGGGCGACGCGCTCGCATCTCGGCTAGCATGACCTTTCTAGGAAGTCTGTCAGGGGGCATGCGAACAACGTGTCCAAACCATCTAAGAATCGATCGCTCCACTCGGAGAAGTAGCTGCTCAACATTAAGATTCCCACGAATACTGACGTTTCTCTATCCCTTAGAAACCCCTACGTTTCTTATCCCCTGTCCCGCTGGGAGCTGCCCTTTCGGCAGCTTTTACCCGCGATCTAATTCTTTCGGTCATTACCCAAATTTTATGTTCATAGATGAGGGTTGGAACGAACACTGAATTAAAAACTGAGATCTTTGCTTTCACTCCAAGCTCAGCTTTCTTGATGACCGGCCGGCGCAGTTCCTTTACTATTGCTCCAGCTTGGCCGATTCTACAGGACAACTCAGTATCACTCCTCCCATCTTTCGTGAAAAAGACCCCGAGATACTTAAACTTCTCCACCTGCTTTAATGTACACTGCACACGCACAGGAGTTCGGGAAACAACCATCACTTCCGATGTGTTCACGTTTACTTTCATCCCAGCATCACCACAGACGGCTGCAAACCTATCCAGTGCTTGTTGAAGTTCCTCTTTGGATGATGCGAGGATGGCCAAATCATCTGCGAAAAGCAGATGGCTCATCCTAATGCTAACCAATTCGAAACATTGCTTGCCAAGACTGCGCTTCACCATCCAGTCCATATATGCTATGAAAAGGAGCGGCGACAGAACACAACCCTGGCGAAGTCCAACGCGCACATCAAAAGGACGGAACTTGACGCCATTTATCCGTACACAGCTTTGGCAGTTTCCATACAAAGACTGGATGGCTGTCAGAAGAGGCCCACTCAGCGCATAGTCCTGCAAAACTCTCCACAGTGTAACCCAAAGGCACCGGTCATACGCCTTTTCCAGATCTACAAAACACGCATAGACCGGTTGTGCATATTCCCAGGTCTTCGCAAGAATAACCTTCAGAGTAAAAAGCTGGTCGGTTGTGCCTCTGTCATGACGAAAGCCGCACTGTTCTTCCCGTAAAAAAGGCTCGATTACAGCTCTGGAACGCGGTTCCTACACCTTCGCGAATACTTTTCCCGGAAGACTCAAGAGAGATATGCCCCTATAGTTGGCGCAATCTCTCCTGTTCCCTTTTTTGAAAATGGGCACTATAACTCCCGTTTGCCAATCGCTAGGTGCCTTTCCGCTATCCCAGGCCACCTTAATGACACGTGTTAGCTATTTAACACCCTCGTCACCCATTGCCTTGAGCATTTCTGGCCGGATTTAATCAATTCCAGCAGACTTGCCAACTTTTAGCGATTTAATCGCTTTAGTGACTTCGTCTACTGTCACTTTCGTCTACTGTCAGACTTTTCTCCGCCCTTATCTCGTCAGCAGTGGGAATGCCATCTTCAGTGCCCTGTTGGGGGTTGAGCAGGGCACTGAAGATGGCATTCCCATTGCTATTTTTAACCGATAACTAAAAAATCTAAGCCCTGAATATTGGGCTTAAATAGCCGTTTCTAGCGCGAATTACCTGAAAATAAAAAAAAATATATAAAATTACTTAAATAAAAAAAAATCAGAAAAAGGTAAAAAAAACCGCGTGTCTCCCCCCACTACCTCGGTTACGACAATTTTTTTAGGTTCTTCAGAAAAATATAGCGAGGCTGAAATATTTTCCAGATTTTAAAAGTCGTGAGATTGCCGATTACCTCGAAAACTTGACTGCCGAAAGAGGGCCAAACTATTCACTTTGGAAAGCCGTGAAGTCGATTAATAAGCCCATAGTACACTCGGCACCAGTAAGAAAATCTAACGGCGAAAGGGTACAAGGGGATAAAGAGAATTCAAATTTGCACAACATCTAGAAGAAACGTTCAAACCATTTGACGTTGGTTGACGATCTGTATCCCAATGCGATCATGTATCCCAATGAAGTAGACAATTATCGAATGAATACCGTGTGACTGTCTGAACTTCGTCGAACAACCCCAAATCTGAAGAATAGCGAAGCTCCAGGCTTTGACCTTATTACTGGGGAAATTTTAAAGGAGCTACCGTAAAAAGCGTTAGTCAAGCTTCAGAACTTCATACTGGTTGTGTTTGTTTAAGCTGTCGAAAAATTTCCCCTTTTTTCCCACCAATCAACGAAACGTCGGGTTAAGGATGAAATAAATTGTTTTATTTGCGTCTGGAAGAAACGATCTACAAAGATCTTTTTATACTCTGCGACTTTCCATTTCATATGCAATGGAAAGTCGCAGAGGTAATAAAGATTCCGAAACAAGGGAAATGCCCGAACGACAAAAAATCATGTAGACCAATTTCGCTTCTGCCGATTATATCTAAAGTCTTCGAGAAACTTGTGCTGAAACGACTGCAACCAATAATTGAAGGAAGACGATTGATTCCGTATCACCAATTCTGTTTTAGGGTCAAACATTCAACAATTGACCAGGTCTATCGAATGACTAATGAAATTGAGAAAGCCTTAGAAGCGATAATGATATAATCTACCACTTTTATTGACGTATCCCAAGTCTATGATAAAGTTTGGCACGAAGGCCTGAAATCTTTGCTACGGAAAGTGTTGTCGGAAAAAAATGTATGAACCCTTAGAGTCTTATCTTAAAAGCAGACTCTTTCGAGTGAGATACGGGAGGGAATACTCAGAATTTAAAGAAATACACGCCGGTGTTCACAAGGAAGCGTTCTCGGTCCAACATTGTTTTTGCTTTTTACAAGACATGTACCTTAAAATGAGACAACGACTGTAGTCGTAAAATAAGACACTTAGAGCAATCCTAAATGCTCCATTGACTATAAGAAATAGCGATTTACATCAAGATTTAGGCATGGCAACCGTGGCCAGCGAGGTAAAACTTTGGTCGCATACTTCGCACTCTCCTTCGCGGCCATTGTAACTCCGAACTCTGGATCAGACAAATCTTGCATGCCGACCACAACGAACAACACCGTTGGATCTAGCGTCGCGTCGTAAGCAAAAACCGCACACAATGACGCTATTGTAGGTGCTTTCCCTGGAAGGTAACCTACCAAACGCGATTACTACGGAAGCTTGATCTACTTGTTGAGGAAACTTAGTCGTAGTCTTGCAAAAATTGGGAGGTTTTTTTAGTAAGCAAAAATCTCACACTACTATGAGCACGCGCGGTCGATCCTCATAGTGAGTGCCTATGAAGGTTTTAGGTTTCCTACCCACGGAAAATAAAATAAAAAATTAGAAGTTCGTTTACTAAAATGAGAGTGCTGAAAAATACCTATAACTTCTGAGTTGTTTCTATCTTGTCAACTTAATTTTACACAAGCATTAAACAACTTGAGTAGCAAACCAAAATATTTTGAAAACAAAAATCCCGTTTGTCCTTTTTGTTTCGGTTATTTTTTAACAAAAAAAAGAATAAAAAAAATTATTTGTCACCCTGCGTTTCAATAAAAATTTGAGTGCCTTAACTTTAAATTCGAAACTTTAAAATCGAAATATTATATCATATCAAAGCGAAAAAAATGAGTTATCGAAATGAGTTAATGCTATAAAGTCGAAAATATGCATTAAAAGAAAAAAAAATTAAGTCGCAAATATCCGAAGCAACATTTTATGTGTAAATTGAGCAATAGTTGCTAACCTTTCAAAAAAAAAAAGAAAAGTCCGGTGGACCGCCCCGTATGTCTTTTTTTTATGATGTCTTCGGGACTTCAAACATTTTCGTTAAAGTTTTGCGAATTTCAGCAAATGCGCAAGCTTGACAAAGTCTGAAATAACGACTAATTGCACTTTTACACGGAGTAAATCAATGAGCTTTAAGGTTTCGGCGAAATCACTTTTGGGGATTTTACCTGCCATAAAAATTTATAATTGGTGCACAACGATTTTACAAAATTATCGTTTTCATGCATTCTCCACTCGCTCGCCTTATCTGCCAATAATGACGATTTATCTGTTGAATTTTTTAAGTTTGAACGGCTGTCTCTAACCCTGCTTTCAACTTGCTCCACTTTCAAAACCAGATTTAAGTGGCTCTATCGAATACCTCTATCGAACTTTTATAGCTTTGTATATTTCACCTTGATCTGTGTTTCCTTATTTTGATCAGCTTTAGGGGTCTACTGGCTGCACTGTACCTAAGAAAACGCTTACCAAATATTGTAAGGAACGCCATTGAAATTTTGTTTATTGGATCAAAGCCAAAAAAAAAACAGGAGTCTTGAAAAATAATTCAACTTTGACAATGGATCGCGCTGTTTTATGCAACCCATCTCCATAAAATTAAAAAGCCCAGCCTGCATTGTCTTGTACAATAAATACATCTCTCGAATTCTGGCAAAAAAAAATTGTTGTAAATCCGAATTGACGAACGAAGCGAAAACAAAAACTATTATAAAAGTAAAATTTAATTATTGGCCTCAGTTAGATATACGTTCCTAGTTATAGACAAAGTTTGTAAAACCCTTTAACTGACGACTTAGAAATGTAGTCGAAGCTGGAGGGTTATTGTAACTAAAAAAAAAATAAATAAATAGAGTGGCGCAACAGCTCGAGGTGAACCAGGGCCAACTTCTCAACAATGTATGCTGGTGTGTTAATTTCTTTACATACAAGGGGACCTACACATTTTTGCCGAATCCGATTGGCACTTTGAGAAGTTTTTCAAGACAAATGATACTCTCGGAGGGCTTGTCAGACCCTCGTGGAGGTGGGGACCGTGAAAAAGAACAAGTCTTTTTTTTCAGGTGACGATGGCAGGATTCGAACCCAGACCTCCGGCGTAGTAAGCACACACACTAACCACTACGCCACGGCACCCCGCGGTTATTGTAACTCCTCAGTTTTATTTGTAAAGTAGAACACAAGTTAGTATATTCCAAAAGTCTTGCTATATTGAACAAACCTTTTTCACAAGTCTTGTTGTTTGGTGAAAAACTGGGAACTTTCAAAAATATTCCATCGGCACATCAGCTGAATTTTAATAAACATTCAAATTAAGTGCATTGGTGCTGGAACCGTCTCTTAGACTCTTAACTTGGCTCTATTATTAATTCTGTACGCCCAGCAAACATCACAAATGCAAACAGCAGCACCAACGAATATGGCTTAAGTTGTTTTTACTCCTTTTTTTTTATTTAATTACAGCAATTAGTTACGGCAATACCTGGTGTTGGTTACTAGTTAACTATGGCTAATGACTCATTTAATCTTATTATGATATGGGGAATCTGACCAGACTTGTTGTCATCTAATTTATGGGAACCAGGCAGAGTAGTTCTGATTACAGCGTTTCGATTGTTTCGCAGTCATGACCAGGTTGCCATACTCGTTAAGGTTAATCTAATCACGAAGTCCAGTTGATTCAGACCCTTATCAATGAATTCAATTGTGATCACTGATCATTTAACCATTCAACGTATCCACTATCCTCATGATTGGTGCCAATTATGTACGTCAGCTTTTTTAACTCATAACGTAAATCCCCTATCGATTTAGGAAGTTTCGTTTTAATCGGTCTTTCCGAAAGTGGGTACAACAACCCTATTGCGACAGTTTGCGGAGGTTAATCAATTTACTACCGCACCAGTAAAAGAGTAAATATTGAAACGAAACCGCAGTCCCAGTAGCGGAAAAAAGCGAAAGGTATTTGCATTTAATTGCCTTATCTTGAATTTTATCTTTAGCTAATTAAATAGATTTCATCGCCCACAAATTGATATCACAAGCTGGCTTCGGTTTTTATTTATAATTCCCATTAGTGTCTCTGTGCCCCATGACGCAGCTAGCATCAAAACAACAACGCTTATCAACCATAGCCAAATGAAAAATGTATACAACGCATTGCACACAACCACAATATTAATTACGCTACGAATATGCGCCATCAGCAATAACAAAAGCCCGCTAATGCAACTCTGTTCTCAATAACTTATTACAGCTGTGCCTGTTCCAGTGAATTACAATCAAAACGGAAAATGGATTTCTAAAAGTTGGGACTGTTGACGGCGGCGATAAAAGCGAAAACCCCCGCGAGTGCTAAACCGAACGGCGGCAAGACCTCACACAACAACCTAAGTACTGCCGCATCAATGCATCGTCTCCGAACGAAACTCGAAATGAGAATCTGGATAAAGATCATTTAACACATACACTCACGCAACAAAACCGTCAACTCGCACAATATGCTAAGCAAGACACAAAAACTCATTCTAGGTATAGTTGTTTTAATACTCGTCGACATTATTTGGGTAACGTCCAATGAGCTCACCAAGGTATGTTGTACTCGATTCTCTTCCTCTGGCTCAATATGCTAATTAAGTTCGCTTTTGGTTTCTTTGCAGTATCTATACGAGGATGAACAGTATGACAAGCCATTCTTTTGCACGTACTTCAAGACATCAATGTTCACAATTTACCTAATAGTGATCGGCTTGATAACACCATGGAAGGAATCGTGCGAACAAAATGGAAATTACTCGGTAAGGATGAACATTACTATCGATTGGGCGAAGGGTGGCTGTGTAGAAATGCAAACTATAGGAACCCGATGCAGCGATGTGTTTAAAAATCTTTAAGCAGGTCAACAGAGGGGTGCATTAGTGTTTTTTTTTTTTTTACGGAATTGCACTGATAGCTGCGAGATAATTAGCAGCACTTTGGCAAATGTCTGAAAAGCTGTTATTACATACTTATTGATTGTCAGGAAAGAGGGAAACATGTCAATGCTTTTAAGACGGAATTGATCCACATAGTCAGGAACGGGAACGCGTGCTTAGGGAAAGGGAACCATTCTAAGGTTGCATCGTTAGGTTGCATCATCGCGCTAACAATTTAGGAAATTCAAAATATTCGTCTTGTTGCGGCCCACGCGTAAAGAAATCTCACCTCAAGCAAGTTGAATGGGTAAACGTTCTATCCATAAATGCGACACATAAGTCAAAGAAGAAGCAGATCACACTTTATCGAATTCAAACTGCTTTTTCTTGTATAATCAGTGAATTATTTGCTTTTGAGCACAAATTATAATTATGGCTAACACATTAATTACGACAGAAAACAACTGCGCCAATTTATAAGTACGTTGACATAAAGTCAGCTCTCCAATAATAAGACTTTAAAACATAATCACTGCTCAACTTGGAAAGGACTATATCAATATGCTCGTAGAAATCGAAATATCACAACCTACCTTGTTAAGCAACTTATCGACTGCGCCTACATACTCGTAAAAATCTTACTTGCTAATCAAGGCTAAGAAAGCCCATCGGCCATCAATAAAGGTTCTTTACACCTAAGACTAAAAAAATAAACTATGCAATACGTAAACAGGAAAATGTGTCAATTGTTTAATATTGGATGTGCCAAGGATTTCAGCAGTCTTCAACGGAAAAGAAAAAAAACTTTAAGTGCTCCTTTCAATTTCTATACAGTTTTAAGTCATAGAAAGTGCTTTGACTGCAGTTTATAAAATTGACACAGCTGCTACACCACAGCAAAATTAAAGAACTAAATTACAGACGGCAGCATTGCAGCAATAACTTCAGCTAACAATCGCCACAAAGCACTGTCCTGACACTACAAAATTAATTTAAAAAGCATCAAAAAAAGATTAGGTTTTTAAGTTGTTATTGTCCAAATTTGCTTGCACACCTAGGTAGGCGGAAGTTGGGTTGGGTAAAAGTCGCTTTTAGTGTGATGAAAGCTCAGATCGGTGGTCGTTTTAATTTGTTAACAAAAATGTTTGTAAAATATTGAATTAGCGTTATTGCAATTGCAATTACAATTGATTGTGTATTAGTTACTTCTTGCCAGACATAAGACAACGGGTAATAAGCTGGCTATACTCGCTAAAATTACAAATCAAGTCTATCACGGGTTGATCTCCCTGCTGGTACACGGACAACTTAATGGCGACAGTGACTGGATCTGGAATTTATGCCACGAATCGCCACGAGTGAACCATCTAAAAGAATTTATGCCATCGACTAACCTGGGCGAAGTCTTTCCGCGGAAAATGAAAAGTTTATTCTGTGGACTCATTAGGAAAGACCAAATAAGCTCATTTTAGAGAAACCGTATTCCCAGAGCCAGTAATCTAATTGACTACTAGTTCTTACCGATGAGTGTACAATAATGGCTTCTTCCGATAATAGCAACTGCACCAAAATGCTACCAGAACTTAATAGTAATGGACGCAACTGTCAGCTCTATGAAAGCGCTAGGCCAGCAAATGTAAAATTTTGTACGCCACGGGGAGTATCATCTTTCAAATTTAAGTTTTGAACAAATCGACTCGAGAGATGGTTGTGAATTGGTTGAAGTGACTCTGAGGGTCGTGAAAGAAGAATGACTCTAATCAATGTAAAGGGTGATTTTTTAGCTGGTTTGGTTTTGGCAACACTGGTTTTGACAGCTGACGTGTGTTTAGTACCTTGTGTCACTGTCAAACAGCTTCAGTTTGGTTTGCAATTTAACCATGGATCGTCTTGCAAATGAACAACGCTTGCAAATTATTGAATTTTACTATCAAAATTCGTGCTCGGTTCGAAATGTTCATCGCGCGCTGCTTCTATTTTATGGTCGGCGAGTTTGGTGAACAGTTAATTTCACGTTTCGGGCCGGTCAATTGGCCGCCTAGATCGTGCGATTTGACACCATTAGATTATTTTTTGTGGGGGTCTGTCAAGGCTAATGTCTATAGGGACAAGCCCGCTTCGATTGACGCACTGAAAGCCAACATCCATACATTCATTCGTGAGATACCGGCCGATATGTGTGAAAGAGTATGCCAAAATTGGACTCAGCGGATGAGCTACCTGAGACGCAGCCGCGGTCAACATTTGCATGAAATTATCTTTAAACATTAAATTGCAAGGTTCAAACTATCGATTCAAATAAATATTTCATTAATTTTTTTGAATTTTTTTTTTTTAAAAGTTCTCAACCTCTTAAAAAATCACCCGTTATATAAAAATGGCACGATATGTTGTTATCATCTCTGTTTACAGTGCGTGATCATCTCTGATTACCACGTGACCCATCAAAATTAATCCAACAGTGCACCCGAATAAAAATTATTCTTGAAAGCTTGAAAACTATCCTTGAAAGCTTGAAAGCTGGTAGAGGAGTTAAATATCGTACCGGATAATTATAGAATAAAACCCGTGTCATTATCAGAACTTTGTCAAACGATACGATACTTAATTTGCCTGTTCCCACTGGGCACTAATCCGCGATTAATACAAATCTTCATTAGAGGATTACGAATTACGCGATTAAGAATACAAAGTTAAATCCTCTCGGCAAGCGATTAAGAATAAATCCCATTATAATTCTCATTCTCTCTTTCACGTACCATTTTCAACCCTTATCGAACACCTTTTTATCGAACAGTTTGACATTCGAAAAAGGACACTGAAACTGTCCACGTAGAATAACGATCTCTATGATGACATCGCCACTCTATTTAGAGAGCCAAAATGACAGGTAAAGAGTGCTCATGTCAAATTACCGTTATGTCTGGTGGAACCACTTTGGGATTTATTATTAACTGTCTCCCGCGAATACTCGTAGCCGTCCTTTAGACCGATTTCGCACTGCTGATTATCTTAGGTCTTCGAGAAACTGTTGCTTAAAAGGCTGCCGCCAATTATTGAAGAAAGACGATTGATTCCGGATCACCAATTCGGGTTTAGGGTAAAGCATTCAACAATAGACGTGGTTTATCGAATAACAAAAGAAATTGAAAAAGCTCTAGAAGCGAAAAAGATAATGTTCTAGCGTTTTTCTCGACATATCACAAGCCTTCGACAAGTTATGGCACGAAAGCCTGAAACACATATAAGGTGCGGCTTATCCCACCAGAAAAACTATAGAATATTGGAAGTTTACCTTGAAGAAAGAATCTTTCGTGTAAGGTTCCAAAATTAATACTCAGGATTTAAAGAAATGAATCTCGGTGAGTGACCAGCAAGGAAGCGATCTTGGTCCAAACTTCTTTTCCAAACTTATTTCCCCAAGTTGGGGAAACAATTTTAGTTACGTTCGCGGATGACACGGCTTGGCAGCACGACAGTTGAATATTCGACGGGGAAACTCCAACGCGCTTTAGACAAAATACACGACTGAACCAAAAGCAGCCAACCGTCGTCGTCCAAAACTAAATCGATCTTGTAAATGGTTACTCATATTTTTTTTAAGCTATATTTTGGTCCTAGAACTCTCTTTTGTAAAAGTAACCGTTACTGCGGTACTTGCGAAAAACTGTGTTTTTGTGAACTTTTACCCCCGGTAAATTTTTAGCGGCATTCGGATCGATGGGGACTTTTCACAGCTTATTTCGAGCGGCAGTATAAAGTTTTGTTTAAAAAATCAGCT
This sequence comes from Neoascia interrupta, assembly GCA_947623515.1. Lineage (NCBI taxonomy): Eukaryota > Metazoa > Arthropoda > Insecta > Diptera > Syrphidae > Neoascia > Neoascia interrupta. Next base: position 11,622,160 of record OX392462.1, read on the forward strand.
TCCCGGGATTTTTTCCGAAGTTCCAAAGAGCGATCTACACCAAAAGCTTCGAATCGTAACCGTGACTGACAAGGTAACAAACTTTGTTCAAACTTTGCTTAACTTTGTATACTTGTCTTCGCGGACATTACAACCTCAAAATAATCCGAAGTCTGGATCAGGAAAAGTTTACACATCGAATACAAACAACGAACGAAACCACTGAAACTTGTGCCGTAAGACGAAACAGTATAAATAATGACTATTTCGTTGGAAGGCAACCTACCAAACACGATTTTTACAGAAGCTTGAAATACTGTTTTTAGAAACTTAATAGTAGTCTTACTTACTTACTTACTTACTTACTTACTTACTAAACTTAGTAGTAGACGAAAAATTGGAGATTCGCTGAGTAAAAGTAAAAATCCCACACTACTTTGAGCACGCGCGTCCGGTCCTCGTAATGCTTGTGAAAGAAAAGAAAGTGTCATCTCTCTAACCTCACCAAAGCTCAAAGGGCTGCCTGCATGAGTATAACAGGGTCCCTAAGGACCACACCCACCGCGGCACTGAAGGCACTACTCAAACTCATCCCCTTGGACATATACTGCAGCAGCAAGGCAGCTAAAACAGCTGTGGGAATCCGGACTGTGGTCCTCAAGACCTTATGGACACGCCTCTGTGGAAACTCAATGGGCTGCCTCCACAGATACCCCAGTCACGGATTACCTCCCTATGACATTCGCCTTCAACAGGAGATTCGCTACCAGAATACCTGAAAGAGGTGAATGGGAAGATAAGACCATTACACGAGATGACAAGATCGCCGTATATACTGACGGTTCTAAGATGGACGTCAGAACCGGTGCGGGCATCTTCTGTGGAGCTCTGGGACTATGTAAATCTTTTCGGATTAATGACGACTGCAGCATTTTTCAGGCGGAGCTGGCAGCCATAATCCAAGCTGTCTCCGAGCTGAAGAAACACAGCCCCGCAAACAAGACCATCACCATATACTCTGATAGCCAAGCGGCAATTAAAGCCTTGGAATCAGACGTAGTGAAGTCAAGGGCTGTGAAACTATGCAGGAAAATTCTGGACGAGTTATGACTTGGCAACACTGTAACTGTGTGTTGGGTGCCAGGTCACACCGATATATCGGGAAACGAAGAAGCGGACAAGCTTGCGAGATATGGGTCTGGGATGAATGCATCTCTAGCCCTCAAATTTATAAGAGTCCCGCTGAGTTCGATAGCACGTAGGATAGAAACTGAATCCTTGAGTAGAACCAACCTACGTTGGACAGAACTTGATACTTGCAGACACACAAGGGAGCTATGACCAGCGGTAAGCAAAAAGAGATCACTATTTTTGATCGGACTAGCCCGCAGGAATATCCGAGTACTCACGGGGGCACTGCGCTGTGGGTCTACACGCTGAACGGCTAGGCATACCGCATAACGATTACTGCAGAAGCTGCAGGGACGTTGAAGAAATTGAATCGGTCACCTGCTTTGCGAATGCCCAGCCCTAAACAGCATCAGGCGTAGTACCCTCGGCAGTTACTTCTTCAACGAGCTCGAAGATCTAAATAATGTAGATCTAAGGGACCTCCTAAGATTTGTATACAAATCCGGATGGGTCCAAGAGGGCGGAACTCTGAGCTTCTAACAGCGGTCTATTTCTGTTTTCGTTCCAGGTATTAAAAAGGTTCCCAATGGACACAATGGAGCCAACTGCTGGTCTAAGTGAAGCCGTGACTATTGTCAAAAGGGCGTCCATCAACCTAACCTAACCTACTGCTTATGAAAGTTTTTACCTACCTAAAAGCTCCTTCCAACCTCCGTCCAATCGCCCTTTATTAGAAACTATCAATATTAACACAGATATTTCCAAGTTTCGCTTAAGTGTACGTAAAAATGGAGTTTTTTTTAGTTCAAATTCGATATTTTCCAAAAGGCGACCCCGAAAAAAGGGCGTGGCTAAAAGCTTTGTATGAACGAAATCTGGAATAAAATCTCGTTTACCTTTCCTGCTATTTTTTTTGTGTTTTTTCTTTCCTAAAATAGATGCCACGCCCACTAACATTCTTACATTACACTGGCAGTCTTGCATTCATTAGGAGATGCTTAATGTCAAAAATTTTTACACTTGTACTGCTTAGCATGACGTGGAGCTTACGTACGAAATTTCAACTCCCTAGCTCAAAATTTAAGGCCTAAAAACATTTGACATACAGAATTCGGTATCGATCATATGCCCTTAAGGCCTTGGGGGGGTCTAACATTATTAAGATACTTAATATACCTGTTATCCTATGGGTTGGTGTATAAAAAAACCCCTTTCAAATTCGCGGTGAAAGGGATTTAAAATACGTATGGACATTCCAGCGAAAACAATTAGAGAAGATGAGAAAAGGAGTCATCGATACAAGATAACTGCTGCTAAGCCAATAAGGAACAAAAAAAACCCTCACAGAAAGATCAAAGCTTTTTCCCGCAAGTGTTAGGCGACAACGAAGAACTTACTGCTTTCTTATTGAGTTGCCGCCACACGGAGGGTCTGGCTCATAGTAGCCTTCCATCCTCTGCGGTCCTGGGGACGCTGCTTCCAATTGTTTAGACCAAGTGCTCTTAAAACCGAGGTCAGGTCTTCCTGTTCGTCCTGGAGCTCCTGACGGTGGATGCTGTCATATGCGGCTTTAAAATCGATGAGCAAATGGTGGGTCTGGATTTGAAATTTATTGGTCCTTTCCAGGATTTGTCTAAGTGTGAAGATCTGGTCTATGGTCGATCTGCCGATTAGTGTGCCTCCGAACGGCTAAAGATGCTCACTTAGTACGTTTGATAAGTTTGATGAAGTACAGCCTTTATCTACATCGATTGGAAAACTTGCATTTTTGCACCTTCCAGCTGTACCCTCTGCTTCACAGCAAGCATATTATTGTAGCCAGAGAAATCTGCATTTCTAGAAATTAATACGCGTTTATTTAGCTTCAAAGCTTCAATTTGCGACAAGTCAACTGTAAATTAGACGCTGCTTTGTCTCGGCTTAATTAGTTTTGTCTCAGGACGCTATTTTTTCTAAAACAGATGAGATTATTCAGGGCCACCGTAAGCAGATCAGGCGTATACTACGTTGTTCGAGTGACCTCAAATGATAACACACCGAATAGTGTTTTGTTTAGCTATTGAATTGATTATGATACCGAGTACACTAATACACGTCATATTCCATTGAACCGCGAATTTCTGATTAGGTTTTTAGTGAAACAAGAGAAAAGGGGCAAGGCCTGTCGGACAAAGGCTTCGAAAAGACTGGCTTAGCAAGTACTTGATGCAAGAGTACCTAAGAGAAGTCATAGGGTCTGCGATTTCGTGTATATATATCATCCAGAACCGGCGCAAGATCTGGCTTAAGCATTAAGATCATGAATCGACTATGATCCTTTTTAAATGGTAAAAACAACTTTAACTTGCTTTGGGGCCTTAAGGCGATATCGGAATGCCAGAAAAACAATCCATAGGCGAAAGACTTTTAGAGATAGTGAGAAAAGATTGATTAAGTAAGATAGGAACCATAAGTTGCTCAGTTCTCAGAAAGAGGTCTGTTCATCGGCCTTGTCAAGATCATGTCTAAAGGAACCTTATGCGAATCTGGTCGTTTTTAAATCTTCACCTTTATTCTTTTTCAGGTCATGGACCAAGCGACCGAAGATGAAAACTACTACGCAACACAAGGATCACTAGTAGGCCACATTAGCCTTTTTTTTGTTTATATTTTTAACAAATCGACCACCATTTACAGAGCGATCCAACATTCATTCCAATTCGCACACCTGGTGCCGTTTCGGGCACCGAGAGCGATGACTCGAGCATTCGCAGCGTTCGCTTCAACAAAATGGCTGAGGTTCGTGAAATGTCCGCACACGAAGCAACCGAAGCGCTCATGTCACGTCTGTCGTATGCGGCTAGCCTAAGGATACGGCGGCAAAAGACTCACCACAAGACTGCGAAAACAGCTCTACTCTTTTGTGTCCTGGTAAATTAGGGCCTTCCTAATAGCTGAGTAATTTTTTTATAATTAATTCTCATCCCAGTGGTTCCTTGCAAATTATTTATATCAACTATCCTTGGAACTAAGCGAGAGTGCAATGGTGGTGCTACTTAGTTCATCGTCTAGTTTCTTTACTCTAGTATTAGCTGGATTTTTCCCCTCGTCCTCTGGTGATAAATTTACATTCTCAAAGTTTTTAGCCGTGGCCATGAATATTGGTGGTGTTGTAAGTTTACAATTACCTTCCTCGCTTTTAGTTTAGTTTTACAAATGTGTGTTCTTATCGACAGGTGACTGTGACAATATCTGATATCTCAGATTCAAAATTCTCCCGTGGTGTTATCCTAGCTTTATTCAGTGCATTCTTCTATGCAGCGTACCTGGTCTTTGTAAAAAGAAAAAGCGACACCGAGGAGAAAGTTGACATTCCATTATTCTTTGGTAAGGCGCCTAGGACTTAATAAAAATACTTTCATTCTTGAACTTGTATGATTTTGTTCGTTTACAGGTTTCGTTGGTCTGTGGAATCTATTGCTCATGTGGCCGATCTTTTTCGTCCTAAATTTCCTGCAAATCGAAACCTTTGAGCTTCCCAATCAAAATCAATTTGCGGTACTGTTTCTAAATGGTCTTATCGGTACGGTGGTATCCGAAGCACTATGGCTATGGTGAGTCATCCGTTTGTCATTTAACAAGGAAGTTCTTACAATTTTTGCTCTATTCGTAGGGGTTGTTTCCTAACCTCATCACTCATTGGAACACTCGCAATGACACTGCAAATTCCAATGTCAATTGTTCTTGATCTCGTCCTCGAAAGGAAACCATACTCTTCAATGTTATATATGGGCTCTATTCCGATATTTGTTGCATTGCTGTTGGTTGCGCTTCTAACCAAGAACGACGATGCTGATCCAATCTTTCGCTTCTTCAAGTCGATCTACCGCAAGTTGTGTCGATGCCGTAAACCGAATATTGTGAGGTAAGTTGTGGACTTTTCTTTCAATTACTCATGACTCATAATATTTTGAACCATTTCCAGAATAAACGATGAAGAACAACAAGAGTCGCTCATTGCGAACCACGATTAAACTCCCTACCCTCCCTCAAAAACACTAGATGGAGAGAAACGAATAATGAGTAACTTGGAGATTAACAGGAACCATATTGCGCTTTAGTCCCTTACACCCTTTTCTTGGTTCGCCTAATGCATTATATATATTTTTGAAACAAATATACAAATAAAGTAAAAAAAAAAAACATTAATTCATTGTGATATCAATAATTATTATAAAACCGAACATAGTTTAAAAAAAAAATCATTTAATCTTAGCTCTTCTTTTTTTATGTCCTTGTTATCCCTGTACTTCTGTTAAGAAATGGAATAATTAAAATTATGTAATTACAAACAATAATAAAGCATTCTTGGTGTTTTAATGAATTAATCGGTTTTAACAAGTATGTATGTATAAAAAAGACTTTTCCCTTTAAGATAGCTGTATTTATTTGTAATCAGTGGTAAATATTTTATGTATTTAAAATGAATAATAATAATAATAATAGATAGTAAGCTATATTTTGAAATATTCAAACAAAAAGAACATAAATAAATAAAACATAAAAGCAAAGGATGAGGTCTGATTTTTATTTTTAAATTTTAGATCTGCGGGGTAATGTCTTTGAAGGACACGTTCTCTTGTTTGTTAAGTAACGCATAATCTATGCCAATAGATTGTTGTTACTTAACAAACTATATGTTGCTATCTATGTCAATAGCAACATATTTTTTTGAGCAGACTGTGCTGGTACTTTTTGAAACTTATCTGTAACAGAAAAGTACATACCACGGTTTTATCGGTCCGTTCCAAAATGGAAAAACGAACTTTTATGGTAACACTAATCGCGTTATAAATCTGAACGTTAAGTCGTATGTGCTTTTAAAGCTGCGGAAATAGTCCAAGAACTCATTACTTCTCGAGGGAAGCCTTTGTTTTTAAGCACAAATAACAGTGAAGTTTCATGGGAAAATAGATTAAATTTTTTTTACTTCTTTCGAGAAGAGCTACAAAAACGAAACTTAGGTCTAGTAATTACTGAACTTTATTGAAAAAAATTTAGTTTTCTGAAAAATTTGTTTATATACATATGTAAGTTTTCGAGAAATGAAGGGTAAAAAATTGTGAAAACCAAGTGAGTCAAATTTTTTGAATATATTTTTTGCGAAAAAAGAATATCGCAAAAATTAATGAAAAACGTGTCACCTCCTCCCCATAATCTCCGGTGTTATTTGGAGAAGTCACAAGCAAAGAAGATTTTTGACAGTTGCTATTATTTCATGAAAAAAAAACTGTATGTCCAATTGTTTTAAACATTTTTGAAAAGTTTCAAAAACAATTTAAGGCAACATAAGGTGCAACAAAGAGTTCTTAGCTCAGTAAAAACTGTAAGTGGCACTTCCGAGCGCTTTCATATAGGTACATACATACGCAGGCAGCTAAAAGTACAACGTTTGTTCAATGCCAATTCGCAAGGACGACGAATTGCAGGTTATTTGCGGTCACTACCAGGGTAACGCAGTGGGCAAGGTTCTACAATTGTGTTGTAAGAAATTCGTTGTTTTCATCTTACTTACTTACTTAAGGTCGCGCTACAGTCCGGGTGGACCTGGGCCTCAGCCAACAAGCTTCGCCAGCCAGCTCTGTCTTTAGCTAGCCGTCTTTAGATTCGCACGCGAATTTGGCTGAGGTCCCCTTACTCTTGCGTGCGCCACCTGAGTCTCGGTGCTCCTCTTCACGCCGTCTCTGCGGTGTGGATTCGAAGATTTTCCGGGCCGGGGCGTTGGTGTCCATCCGCTCTAGATGACCCAGCTATCGTAGACGTCGTGTTTTGACTCTTTTGGCTAGGTCAGTATCGCTGTACAGCTCGTACAGGTCGATGTTATATCTCCTCCTCCACTCTCCGCCTATGCAGACGGGACCGTAAATCGTCCGAAGAATTTTCCTCTCGAGGCAGCCTAAAGTGTTTTCATCCGCCTTTGACAGTAAATCTGTCCAAATCCGAGGCTTGTTTCTGCTTCGTGACTGGTGTTTCTTTACGTGGCAGGGAAGTCAGCCCGACGGCACGACCCCCAGCCTGGGGGACCAGTTCCTTTGTTTAGCTCTAAGAACGAACAGCGTGATAACCCGCTCCTTATAGGCCTGAGCTCCGAATACGTCGTAGTAGCCCATATAAGGTGTTCACTAAGCAGTTCGGCCTGACTGGAACTGTGAACGCCACCGTTGATTCCATCTGGGGAATTCCTCCGCTGCCGTCCGGATGCAAGGAGAAGTGCCTCGCTCGTCTGCTACTCCCAACAACCTTCCAAAGGGGTCGGAACCCAATCTCCAGTTGAGGTTGTTTACATCGAGAACGTCAAAACGCCAGCGGTACCAACGTTTTTTTTTCGGCAATCATCTATCAATTTTTTTTTATATTGAAACTGAAATTGGACAAGGGTCGCAACTCGCAAGTATATTGTGGAGAGGACAGGAAAGGAGCGTTAGTCCGCTCTTTGCAAGGACAAGGGCAAGTATGCAAAAGAAACTGCCGCCCAGCTAATTGAAACAGCATAAATTTCCTTTTCTAATCAGTATATTTATGTAGTAACATAAAAACGGTCAATAAAAATAAAACAAATGACGTGTTAGCATTTATTCAAAATTTTAAAGAACTTCATAGCGAATTTGAAAGTTTCGAAAACTTCCGAGATTCAACTCGAAACCATAAAAGCATTTTCAAAAACAATTTTTAACAAACGAGAAAGTGCAAGAGTTTGTCTGTGACAAACTTCTATATACCCGACCCCATATACCGAGGAACACCAACTCTTAAAATTTTTTTGTCCCGAATTCATATATTATTTGTATAGGCCACGCCCCCAAAAGTGGGTTTGGGCTAAAAATTAAAATCAATTAATTATAATTCCGTTAGAATCATGAGAAAATGCGTTAAAACCAAAAATTATTTCGGAAAAAACAGTTTTTCCTAAAAACGCCCCGTATAAGTGGGCGGAGCTCAAAACTTTGTATGGACCAAAACTAGCAAATGGTAATATCTTTAATATTTGTTTTGGAATTTTTTTTTTCATTTGGAGTGAACTTTCCGAGAAATGGGGCTTTTAAAGATTTAACATCCTAAAAGTGGACATGGTCGATATTGTGGGCGGTCCGATTTTTGCCTTCTTAGAGGTTTTGGGCCATTATTGCTCTATTCAAAAATTTGAGTTCCTACGCCTTGTCTAACTTGACCAAAAGGAATTTTGAAAAAAAATTTGGAATAGAGGTTGTCTTACATTAAAGCCTGTAGTGGGCGTGCCCGTTGGCGGATTTAACCGATTTTCACACACTCTACAAAGTAAGAACCAAATTACACTCCAAGTTTAAAGACCTAAAAACTTCACACACACGGACAGACGGACGGACGGACATAGCTTAACCGATTCACCTGTCGGTCTCGATCTCATCTCTAAAAGGTCTTAGGGGTCTACGGTGACTAATTCACTGTGCTACAAACTATGCATCAAAATTAATATACCCTGGGTCGGGCGTTAAAATCTTCTAGTGTCATAACGGTAACGGTGATCATGTTTGGTGAAAGTACAAAGAGCGTAAAGAAAGAAAGTTCGTTAAATTAAAAAAAAAAATTAGTTTTCGTGTCCAAATTAAGTTTTTCTCGCATGCTTTGTGCGTTTCAGGTGTTTTTTACACATATGAAACGGACCTACAATTTTTTACCAATTTCGAATTGAGAGGCCTCTCATGACAAATGATACTCTCGGAGGATTCGTCAGACCTTCGCGGAGGTGGGACACTGTGAAAAACGTTTATGCCCCGGTCGGGATCCGAACCCGGGACACCTATTCAACAAAAGATTTTGTTTTTCATTTATACAAATGTGGGAGCCCGTAAAATTTAAATAAACCAGCCAGTGCTAGCGCAGGTGGATGTACCTACTATTGGAAAAAAAACTCTAACGACAGTTGAGAAAAAAATTCAAAATATTAATTGGTTTTATAGGCTTGAAATTTAAAAAGTGCTAAGAAAGTCAAAAGAACACATTCCCAAATTTTTACAATCAATTTGGCAAAATAACCATTTTGCTTATGAATGAAGAGCACATTAGACCTAGGGCCACACCAGACTTTTTGAGTTGATTAAAGCTAAGACCAGTGAGAATCAGTGCGCATTGGGCTGTACCCTTTTCCTATTCTCCCTCACTCAAGATTCCTCCAGAGCTTTTTTCAAGCTATTCGCACGCGAGTATTATAATAAATAATGTTATGTTTGTTTCACTTGAAAAAATTCTTGAAAACATTATTTAACGTCATGATCCCGATATCATATCACTGACATCACTTGAAGTTGACATTTCCAGGGATATGAACTTTTTCGACTTTGTATAACTAAAAAAATAAATCCAAAATTGTGCTGTAAACTTTCAAACTTTATGATTTTTTTCGAGTTTTGTTTACCTAACGATTTATTTAGTTTGTTATACTCACTTATCTCTTTTGTTCCTTTTGCCGGAATATCCTTAAATTGATTCGGCATTCATTTTTAGCCTGACTGTGACTGTCTTCTTTTCTCTGTTCGTTAATAATTTATGGAGACGTCTGACATCCGCGTCATCCAAATGAACGAAGGATTACAAGGGTTGGTGAGAAGTTGGCAGCGTAAAGAATAGCAGATCTTTTTCACATGCATCGCGTGGGAATAGAAGACAGACCTTTCAAACCACTCCAGAAGTAGTAGCTTCAGTAGTAGTCAATATTTTGTTAGTCTCACCTCGCATTAAAAAAAAAGTTACAACATTGCTAAACTACTACCTAACATGACCGCACCATGGCGAATCTTTAAGCACTTGGGTTGGACAACTAGAAGTGGCGTATCTGGGATTTTTTACAACAAAAAAAAACTGTTTTTTACTCATTTAAGCTTTGTACAATTTGTACTCAACACGGAAATTATATTAATAAGAGCTTCCATAGTTCATGTGGCGTAGTGGCTATCGTGTGTGCTTACTACGCCGGAGGTCTGGGTTCAAATCCTACCATCTTCACATTCAAAAAAAAGACTAGTTCTTTTTTACGGTCTTTCACAGGAAGAATTCCACGATTTAATCACCAATAAAAACTTAAACACCACTTTTAAGTCCAAAGGTATTCAAATTAAATTTATTTCATTTCCGAGTCAAAACTACCTTCGTCCGAACGTACATACATAGAAGAACCGTACAGAAAAAGTTGTACGAATTCTTAAACAAAAACAACAATAAAAAATAATAAACGAATTTTAGCGTACACTACACATCTTCAAGCAGTACTTCCAAATAGTAAAAATAAAAAAATGATAAGAAACGAAAAAAGAAAACTATTTCCTTAAGTTAATCCCATCGAATCATCCCCACAAGCCTTAGCGCGATGAGAATGTCTCACATTCTAGTATCAAAATCATTTATGGGTCCTTTCTGTGGGCCCAGCTTACTGCACCTTGGCAGTGATATGTGAAGTGGATTGGGTTTGTGACGTACCTTGTGACGTGACTGTTGCATTAGAGGAAGTGCCACCCTGGCTGCCAGTTGTACGTTTTGTACGCTTGCCACCACGAGAATTCGAGCTGGCAAAGTCCCTCTTGTCCACACTAACCTCCAGCACACCGTCCAAGTTTTGCTTGAGATCAGCCGATTGCTGCTGTTGCTGTTCCCTTGCCGCTGCTTGAACATTCGGATTCTGGTTTTGGTTTTGCCCCCGTGCTTGCATTTTATTCGGCTTCGGTCGATGCTGTGCCGGCACAGAGTTGGTTATCGGCTTGAGGACATTGCCGACGGCTTTTGTTCGACCCTCACGAAAGACCATCCGCTGACCGGGTCGAATGTATTCGGGATGCTTAATGAAACGGAATTTTACATGGGCCTTGTCGCCAGTGCGTAGGCATTCCTTGGACATTGTCAATATTGAGGCGGTTTGTCGGATGCTGCCACAATGGACCATAGCTTGGTAGCGGGACGATATCGTCGTAGGATGATGCAATACGAGGATTTCGCCCTCAAATTCCCAGCACGCGTGCGGTTTCAATTCGGGGCTAACCATAACCATGCCCTTTCTTATCTGAGATCTTTTGATTTTCTTCAACGAGAAACTGGCCGTCTGTCCGCCACGCACTTCCTTCACGTTCATTCGCTTCCGGTGGATACTCTTGATGGCAATCGACATAAATTGGCCCAGCGGATCGGGTCCCAGCATTAGTACATCGTTTAGCCTTATTACACCCTGTAAGCATGTCCCCGATACGACTGTTCCAACACCGGGCACGGAATAGGTATCATCGATTTGAAATTCGGCCGGTTGATCGTCCTGTCCAGCCATGCGTGTGGTCAGCAAATTCAAGAACATTTTGAGCAGGTTGAGATTGTCCCCTGTTACGTTGGACACCTGGAAGATGGGGCACAGCCTCTCGGAGACGAAATTTGTCGCACTGAGAACGACTTCGTCGGGAGTTTTCACCATCACGGGTACCTTTCGACAACCTTGCGACTTGAGTATCTTGAAGAGCAGCTTCAGATTGTCCTGTAGCACATTTGGAGGACACATGTCAATTTTGGTGACCACAACAAATACAGGAACTGAAAGGGCGAGCGCTAAGCCAAGATGTTCCTTTGTCATACCCACTATACCAGCATTGGCTCCGATCTGGAATCGTATTCAAGGTAAGCACTGATTAAGGTAACAGGAAAAAACCTTACCATAAGCATTCCAAAGTCAGGAGCGTGTCCCGTCATTCCGAAGACCGTCGTCTTTAAGTATCGCTCATGACCGGCCAGATCGATGAACGTAATGACTTTAGCTGACTTCTCACAAATCTTTACCCAGTCCAGTGTACCGTGATCTGGCTTATTGACCACATTTCCTATGCTGTCGAAGCCTGGAGGGTTCCAAAAATGTGAAAACGCAGTATTAAAATAGTTTCTATTTAATTGCATTTCAAATTTACCTAAGATATCATTGCCAACGGAACTAGTTCTTCCACTTTCCATTTCGTGTTTGTGACGAAATAGCCTCTGCCTGGCATGACCACGTCCATTATCCAGTTCTCCGTGAGTGAGCACACCCAAAAGGGTTGATTTGCCAGCATCGACGTTACCAACCACAGCAACACTTCAAAGTCGGAGTTGAAATAAATGATATTGCTTGATATTACCTCAATTTCTTACCGAATTTCCATAAAGTCGGATGTGTCAACTCGCTTCCTGATCAAATACTGTCCGGTAAGACCCTTCTCTCCCCTCCTCTGTCGCAAGAGAACCATATCTGCGTCGATTGTCGTTGCCAAAGATTGTAACGTAGCAACTGAAGCTGAATATTCACCCTCATCCAGACCACTGTCACTGCCATCTGTTACAACGTAAACTCACATTATTCCAGGGAACAAGGAAGTGCAACTGCGAACAAAACTCACCTTCGCCAACACCAATCTCATAGATGGTTTCTCCACGGCTATCTTGTGTACGTTCTTCGAGGCGCTTCTTTAGCAATTCAAATTGCTCTTCGGTGGGACTCACGAGTACGGTCTTTCCCCGAATTATCGTGTAGTCCACTTTGGGATTGTGCAGCATTGCATCGATGTCAATCGACGGCTTCCTAGTAGGCGTCGTCGTGTTATCCATGGCCTTCAAGTTATCCTTTTCCTGTATTTTCTCTTCTGAGGTGTGTTCCTGTGTTTATTTTCGTTTAAAGAACTTTTTATCGAATTTGCTCATTTCCTGTTTTGCTTCTGCCAGACATAAGAAAAAAAAACACAAACCGATTAAGATTTGACATGAGTTTGGTATGTGATTGAGTGGTGCAGATGATAAGGTTACGGTTTACCATTCTTAAGAACCACAGTTCGAAGCGGGAATGTATTTGGGAAAAATTCGTATTTTTTTTTTTTTTTTTAAGAAAAAAGGAATAGCTTGTACTGTTATGGGATGAGAACCAAAATTTTAGATTCATCAAAATTGGTGAAAAATTAAAACAACCATCACAAAAGCTTACACAGATCTAATTGTGATGAGCAGCAGTTCTTTTTGCCCTCATGAGCCCACCAGCCTAGCCATCTTACCAACCTTGTTTATGTATGTTTCAAGGTGTTTTATCTTCAAGCAATGGGCAAACATTGTTAATAAAACACATCAAACGAATTAAAATGGTGGAAACTTTATTATGACCCGATGAAACAGTATCAGACAATATTTTTTTTAATATATAATTTCGCTACGTAAAAGTGGCCTGCGACTACGCCGTACATGGTTCCTCTTATTTTAGTCCTATTTTAGATAACTGCTTGCAGCATTACAAGCAGTGTTTTAGCCAGTACGCGAGTACAGTTGGCATATCGATGAGGACTTTTGACTTCACATAACTCCAAAAGAATCGACCTAGGTAATAAGTTAAAAGGTCCAAAAGGCGAAATTAGATGTTGTCGTATGTAATATGTCCAACCTGGCGGTCTGCAGACGGTCGAACCGCTAACTAAATAGACCATGTGCTCATCGATGCGAGGCACACATCTAACATCTTAAATTTGCACACTCTCCGAGAGACAAACGTCGACTCTGACCATTTTATCGTCTTGGCAAGATTCAGAGCTCTTCTTTCTAGCGAGAAAAAGCTACGAGGCGCAAAGAAAAAGAAACTCAATGTTGGTCACTTCAGCACACCTGGAGTAGCCGGAGCCTTCAGATAGCGGTTGTGCGAGAGACTCCCCGCCTTGCATTCACTCTCCCCAGATGTCAACAACCAGTGGAGCCAGTATGGCGACAACATTAGAAGCGTGGCTTATTCAACTTTAGGTTTTCAGCCACCCCTAAAAAAGACTCCTTCGTATGATGATGATTGCGTGAATAGGAAAAAAGAGACAGAAGATACATATGACAACATGCGACAACATAATGCGTAAGAGAAAATGAGGAGAAAAGCTTACAGCGTAAAAAGAAGAGGGCCAACGCAGTCTGCCAGCTCAAGGAGATCGTAGAGTCTAGCACTCGAAACCAGACCAGAAGGTTCTTTAAAACGGCTAATCTGCTGGCTGCTGACCTTAAAACTGGAGAACAGGCTCTTCGAAATAGCGAAGGAAAATTAGTCAAACCACATTTCCATCAGCTGCTTAATGGTCATCATGCGGAAAGAGTGGAAGAGGTATAAGAGAGAGTAGAAACTGTACCAGACCAGGGGAGAAGGAGAGCCCAGTCGATCAAGAAGAAGTCCCACCACCTAGTATTGAAGAAGTTAGCCTAACTAAAAGAGGCTTAAGAACGACAAGGCCGCCGGCTCTGATGGCCTACCAACGGAGCTATTAAACTACGTAATTTAATTATTTAAGGCCGCATATGGCCGAAATCAAGATTCCGCCAAAACTGATCAAACTGTGCCATGTAACATTAAAAAACACACCGTGCAACGTACAGTTTGGCAACAGCTTCTCGGAACTGTTCCAAACATGCACTGGATCTCGGCAAGGAGATGCATTGTCATGTGCATCCTTCAATCTTGTTCTGGAAATGACAGTGCGCAGGGCAAAGGCCAACTGCGAAGGCCTGCAAAGAAGGACTAGAGCTGCTCGCGAGCTCTACGAGCAGAGGAGGAGAGAGGAGCACCGGCTTCTCCGAAGGAAAAAGAGAGAGCACGAGAAGCGCGCGGTTGAAAAGATAGAGAGATGTTACAACAGGAATGAGGTTAGAAAGTTTTACCAAAGGATCAAAAGGTCCTGCCAAGGGTATAAACTTCGAACTGAAGCCTGTAAGGACCATCAAGGGAACATCGTTGTAGAATCGCAGTCGGTGCTGAGGATTTGGAAAGACCACTTCTGCAGACTGTATAACGGCGAGGACGAACCAAATACCGCTGTCAGGCAGAACGAACCGTTCAACCCGGGCGAAGACGTTACCGACGAAGCATACGAACGATACCGCCCACCCGACCTGGAGGAGGTGAAAGTAGCTGTGTCTAAGCTCAAGTGCAACAAAGCAGCCGGAGCAGACGGCCTAGCTGCCGAACTTTTAAAATCCGCTGGCGATGAGCTGGTTAGGAGCATGCACCAGCTCATCTGCAAGATATGGTCGGAAGAAAGCATGCCCGACGAATGGAACCTCAGCATTGTTTGCCCGATCCTGAAGAAAGGAGACCCTCTGAGTTGTGCCAACTACAGAGGCATAAGTCTTCTTCGCATACAAGATCTTTTCTGCTGTACTGTGTGAACGCCTGAAGCCGTTTGTCAATAATCTGATAGGCACATATCAGTGTGGCTTTAGGCCAGGAAAGTCCACCATCGATCAAATATTCACACTGCGGCAGATCTTGGAGAAAACCCAGGAATTCCAAATCGATACACACCACCCCTTCATCGATTTCAAGGCAGCGTATGACAGCATCTATAGAGACGAGCTATACAGCGCAATGTCTAGTTTTGGCATCCCTGCCAAACTCGTCAGTCTGTGCAGGATGACGATGGAAAACTCACGCTGTTCCGTCAAGGTCGGCAAAGACCTCCACGACCCCTTTGATGTCAAAAAAGGATTTAGACAAGGCGACGCGCTGTCATGCGACTTCTTTAACATCATACTTGAGAGAATTGTGCAGAACTCTCGCGCCAACACCAGAGGTACAATCTTTCAAAAGTCCGTTCATCTACTTGCATACGCAGACGACATTGACATAATCGGTAGGACAAAGCGTGATGTCAGTGAAGCCTTCGTGAGTATTGGGACGGAAGCGGCGAATATGGGTTTAGCAGTCAATGAGGGCAAAACCAAGTATATGCTGTCATCAAGAAAAGACACCCAACACCGACGTCTTGGACAAAACATCACCATCGACAGCTATAACTTTGAGGTAGTTAGGGACTTTGTCTACCTGGGTTCCGCTATCAATTCAGACAATGACACCAGCGCTGAAATCAAACGAAGGATAACTCTTGCCAATCGCTGTTTCTTTGGGCTAAGAAGGCAATTGAGTAGCAAAGCCCTCTCTCGAGCAACTAAAGTGTCCATGTATAAGACCCTCATCATCCCAGTCCTGCTTTACGGTGCAGAAGCATGGACCCTGTCAAAGGCGGATGAAAACACTTTAGGCTGCTTCGAGAGGAAAATTCTTCGGACGATTTACGGTCCCGTCTGCATAGACGGAGAGTGGAGGAGGAGATATAACATCGAACTGTACGGGCTGTACAGCGATACCGACCTAGCCAAAAGAGTCAAAACACAACGTCTACGATGGCTGGGTCATCTAGAGCGGATGGACACCAACGTCCCGGCCCGGAAAATCTTCGATTCAACACCGCAGGGACGACGCGGTAGAGGAGCACCGAGACTCAGGTGGCGCACGCAAGTGGAAGGGGACCTCAGCCAACTTCGCGTGGGAAACTGAAGACGGCTAGCTAGAGACAGAGCTGGCTGGCGAAGCTTGTTGGCTGAGGCCCAGGTCCACCCCGGACTGTAGCGCCACCTTAAGTAAGTAAGTAAGGGCAAAGGCCAACACCGAAGGCGCCACTTTAACATATCCTTGAAAATACTGGTACGCGGACGATATCGACATAATCGCCCGCTCCAGCCGTGCCGTGATAGAGGCTTTTGCGGCGATTGTAGGGAAGTTGAATTCGGTTGGTCTGGAAGCAAATAAGGATATAGAACCTTGAGGTACACCTTGAGGTTGAAATATTAACGAAATTTGAGTATGTATTTGTTATTAACGCACACTCTTTCCTTTCTCTCCATAAAATAACTCTCAATTGCACGAGCAGCCCTAATACTGAATCCAAAGTAGAGAACAGGATTCGTACATAAATATGTCAAACGCCTTCGAGACGACGAGAAGGCAGAGCCCGTCAAAGAACCTTTATCAAACTGAGTTCTTACATCGTCAACAGGCTTGACTATTGCGGTCGAGTAACTATGATTAGCTCTAAGGCTAGACTAGTATTGTCATAGGCTTCTTCGCTTCAAGGTGTTGAACAATTCGTTATGCTAGAATTTCATCCAAGACCTTAGACAGGCAGGGTGAAATGCTTATGGGCCGATAGTCGCTAGCCAAAAAATGCTGAAATATCTTAGCTGCTGGTACTACTTTAGTCTGTTTTTAGAACATAGGGAAATTTGATGAAGTAATCCAAAAATATAATGCATGAGTAAAGCCGCGGTGTCACAAGGAACAGAAACAGAAACAGAATTTCATACATTAGCAACGCAAAACGCATTTAGGGAATTAAGGTTTCAGTCGCTAATGTATGGGTTTCTTTTTCTGTTCCTGTTTTACGTTGCTTGTGACAACGCGGCTTAAGAGAATAAACCTTATGGGTAAACCGTACACACTTCGATTTTGACGCCTGTATAGATTCTCTTTTTAACTATGGTTTTGAAAATCAAATTTATTATTCTAATTTTTTAGATGATTGTTAGGAACAAAGTTGGTTTGGTTAGAGCAGCTTACCAGAAATTAGTCGCTGAGAATACTAGGTCCACTAGCACTGTCTTAGTTTTCTTTTTTACCAACACCTTAATTTCTTAGATTCGACCACAGCTGTTTTGAAGGTACCTGATCACCTCGCTTAGATGCAAAATAGCTTCTTTTAGCCAGTTTTGCTGAAGCTAGTTAGATTGGTTTCTTTCTTCACAGTAGTTTTCCCAGTTTTGGGTGTTGCGACAGCATCTTCACTTTATATAGAGGTTGCGTCATTTTTTAATGGAAGTTTGAACCTCCAAAGTATACCAAGGATAACCAGTATTACGAACACGAGCCGTTTTTTTTAAAGGCACATGTTTATCAAAAAGGTCGATGAAAATCGAATGAACATTCCAGTTTTGAGTGAATACCGGACTGAAATTTGCAACCATACAATGGAGCGGAAAAAGCATCTGAACATAGCGCAGCAAGATTCACTGAATTATAATTGAGAAATTGGAAAAATTTTAGGCACAAGTCATGTGTGAAAATTCAAGATCAGAAGTACATAAATATAAGGTCGTGGCCTGATATCCCCACAAGCGGTAGTTGGTCGTGGAGAAGGATATTCTATAGATTTGCAACTAACAACAGATCAAGTAAACTAGGAGGATGATCAGGAGCATAGCGAGTGGGGTATGAGTTCACAACAAGCCGCAACTGCATCAAGCTAAAATCTCCTAGAAAAATTATGAATGAACATAGCCAGATATTCAGAAAAGACTAAAAGAGAAGACAATGGGTGACAACTTTCTCTTAGGATTAAACACGCATGACATAATACACTTCATACTTCCATCTGATACCACCGCAATTAATTATTAAACCCCGCAACTAGAAGAGCTTTCCTAGACCTTACATGTAAGACTCGATCTACAATAAACTGCACCACCGCCCAATGTGGTATCAATAATTCTATCAACGCGCTTCAATGTATTGTTTGGTATATCGTAGAATTTCAACACTATTATTTGATGTCAAATTTAATATGAAGCCTTAGAAGACTCTGTATAGAAAGAGAGCCAAAAATTGTTTTTCTCAACTTCTTGTAGAAGACTACAGTTCCTTTGGGCAATGTTAAAACGTTGGAACGTCTGCCAGATAAAAGTTTTAGGTACTTTACAAGTTGACCGACCTCATAT
The DNA here is from genome assembly GCA_947623515.1 of Neoascia interrupta. Taxonomy (NCBI): domain Eukaryota; kingdom Metazoa; phylum Arthropoda; class Insecta; order Diptera; family Syrphidae; genus Neoascia; species Neoascia interrupta. Next base: position 11,640,844 of record OX392462.1, read on the forward strand.
CCGGTATTGCTCATGATGATGAAATAACTTTTTTTTCAATCATGTAAATTTTATCCTTTGACTTAGACGGTAACAACATAAGAAATGGATGTCTCATGCGCCACAAGAACAAGAAACTGAAAGGAAGATCAACGCATACAAACGCCACATTTTCTTAGCTTGTCCGCTCAAGAAGAACGAACGAACTTCGTTTCCAGTCAAAAACTGTCAGCAGCTCACTAGGCACCAAGCAAACTAGCCTGGTCGCCATATCTTGTTCCTTGTCTTGTAAGCGGAACGACAAGGTTCTTTTTATCTTATCCTTTTAGATTTATATCTTCATAACCGATAGCGAATGAGCAAACAAAAGGAGAATTCACACGTTCAACAACAATGCATGACGCAATAATAACAATAGTTTTAATTTTGTTTATTTACAATAGATTTGTTAATCGGCAATCATCCTTATCTTCTCTTATTTTAATAAGTTATTAGATCTACCAAATCATTTTGCACTAAAGTTAAGAGTTCTCATACTTAACACTTAAGTCCAGGAACGTTTTCGGCGATACCAGTAGAAATATTTGAAGCACGCACAAATTTTTACGTCCATTGAGCTTGGCCACTCAGTGAAAACTGTGAGACCACTAGGCGGGAGGTCCCCCTTTTATGAATTCTTATTGCATTTGGTCATACAAAAAGTGATGAAACAGGCGCGTCGTATGGCTAAATGCCGATTGATAACCCCATATGGGCAGAGCGAAGCGAAGAAGCTTCCCATGGTGTTAACAGAAAGAAAACAGGCTTACATCGTACTGACGACGTCATCAATATTTTACTAGCTCGGAGTCGAAGCTCACCCAGCAGCGCGCTTAAGTAACGAGTTTCATAATTGCTGTCGAGTGCATGCTAGTGCACGTCACTGTCTGCAAATCATCTGTTCGACGTTTTATATAATTTAAATGGTCTGGCAATCGCATCAAATGCCTTGAAGGTGCAAAATTATTCAGAAAGAAACAAAAATGTAAATAATAACAACCACGTCCACATTGTGACGATGAAAAATCACTTCTTTTGGCCATCGAAGAGTAAAAGAAAAATGTTTACCTTTATGTTCAAGGCCTTCTTGAGGGAGACGCGCGTTTCTAGAAAAAATGAAAGGAATTTTCCCCGAGTTTTCACGGTGGCACACGGATGCCCCTGCTCCGATAAAAGAGAAAGGATTTCCCTCTATTCGAAGAGTCTCTATGGCTGTTAGTACGACGTGACGCGATTAGTTTAATGAAATTTCCTCAAACTTACTAGCAAAGTTTTTATACACTGCACAGGATTTTTTCCTTTGTTGTGATTTTCAGCAATAATTTTTGTAGTTTTTCGAAAACAAAAATAGATTTTCTCACCTTTGTGGGAAAAAAATATTTTTCTTGACGTGTTTGTGTATTAGCTGTCAGACTGGCGTCGTCACGTCAAAAAAGTTGATGTGAGACTTTTGACATGGCAACTCCTTGCGTATGTGGAACCATGTGGAATTTTTCTCAAAGCTTTTTAAGCGCCGCGTTCCGAGAGTAGCTATATTGGCTTGATTGGTTTATGCGATAAGAGATTTGATGTGGGTTGATTTTGAATAGTTTCGTTTTTTGAGTTTTCAAAGTTAAATACTATGTCTCCACCGACAATTATAAGAAGATTAGCCTGGGACGATTAAAAATAAGTCCTAAAAAGGCTCCATCGGACAAATATAGGAGTTATTTGACACGAAAACTCTGTTTTTGTCATTTTGGCTCTCCAAAGAGAGTGGCGATGTCATTTCCCAGGAGCGAAAATCGATTTCCTCAGTAAAAGTCACAATAGAAAACGTACTTGTGTCAGATCTGTCGCACAAGGAAAGTTTCAGTTTCCTTTTCTGATTCTCAAACTGTTACAAAGGTGCGGAAAATAGGTTTGTGAATAGGGTGAATGGGATTTAGGAGAGGGTTTATTTTTAATCACTTGCCGAGAGGACTTAAATTTGTATGGTAAATCGCGTGATTTGTAGAGGATTTAATGAAGATTAATATTAACCGAGGATTAGTGCTCGGTGGAGACATGGTATTATTCAGTGATGCATGCCAAAACCGTAAATTACTAAACTATATATTCACTTTCAGCATGAAAAAGCTTTGCTCTCAAGCTGAAATTAACACGATGGGATTTTTGTTTACATAACGTCATAAATTACAGAATTTACATACAATAAATGGATTCGTGAAAATTTTCTTTAGCCCTTTTCACACCGAATGAGAGTCTAGATTCAGAGATTCCCACAAAATCGAACACAAATGTATCTACTAATTATTTAAAAAAAAAAAAAACCGTTTAATCAGCCCTAGAAAAGCCCAAAGAGAAATATATTTTGCATGGTTTCACTTGAACGGCCTACACCAGTAGCGATAGTGATTTGCAGAAGCATTCCCCGTTGACTTTACCAATAAATGTATTTCCTGATTTGGCCACGGGTACCAAACAGTGCGGAGTTCTACGTGCTTTAACGGGACTGTTAAGTGTTGGAATTCCTTTGTTTTAGAAAATATATAAGTAAAAAACTTGGAGGTCAAATAAAAGTTAAACTTTTCTCTTCCGTGTTGTAAATCGTTATGAAACTTCATTTTATTGTTTGTTGACATGAGTTGACATTATTAGTTAGTACTAGATTATTTACAATACATAGTGTTGTGCTTTTTAGTTAATTGCTGACGTCAATGATACTCATTATGCATTTATAATTTAATACTAAATAATAACAATTGAAATCGCTGTGATAAATCTGATTCTATCGTGAACATTACTCCCCGGCCGTGAAAGCATTTCACCAGTTCTGATGTCATCATGCCTTAAGATTACCGCATCTTTAGTTGCCTCAATGCCGACCCTGGTTGCCTCTAGGAGGTGTTTTGAAATTTTCAGCTCATGAAATGACAAACAGCATTAGTTAAATAAAAACCCATAAGAGAAAAAGAGACAACCAAATAACACATAAGAAACTAAATTACAAATTGTTCACATCTATATCGGCTGCTTCGTTTACACCTATACGTGATTTAGTGCGCGTTGTTCTCCTCTCGTCTCGCTCTGCTTGATGAACATAGCATTTAACCAAATAACACATTTCTTATGTGTTATTTGGTTGTCTCTTTTTTCTCTTATGGGTTTTTATTTAACTAATGCTGTTTGTCTTTTCATCTCTATGCGCGTTTTAAGGTAATCAATTTTATTTAACCTTGACTTGTCGGCTTTTGAAAAATTTTCCCTGTCTTTTTTCAGGCTTTGCAGGTTATTAATTTGCAACTTGCCGCAAGCCATAATGCTACGCTCTCAAAACAACAGTCTAGTATGAACGAAGACAACAAGAAAAAGTGTGCAGCACTCACCTGCGAACTATTCCTTCTGGCAAAAAATGGACGGACAGCGTTCTACACGGGATTCCTGGTGGCAGCAACTATCGTGTACAGCGTACAGCACAGCAACTGGTGGTCGTGTTGACTTTCTGGTGGCCGCAGCAACGTATGGCGTACAGCGACTGATGAACGTGTTGAATTTCACACGTCAAAATGTTTTAAATCAAAAAACAAAACCGTCGCGGTAGTTTTAATTTAAATTTAAAAATAAATTTTCCAGTACAATTGTTCTAGCACAATATTTGAAACTTGATCTTGAAAATACAACAATATTGTTCTTGAAATCTCAACAAAATGTTTTTACGGATCGAAAGGACCAAAATGTTAAGTGTTGGAAATCCTTTGTTTTAGAAAATATATAAGTAAAAAACTTGGAGGTCAAATAAAAGTTAAACTTTTCTCTTCCGTGTTGTAAATCGTTATAAAACTTCATTTTATTGTTTGTTGACATGAGTTGACATTTTTAGTTAGTACTAGATTATTTACAATACATAGTGTTGGGCTATTTAGTTAATTGCTGACGTCATTGAGACTCATTATGCATTTATAATTTAATACTAAATAATAACAATTGAACTCGCTTCGGACCATAAAGAAGTCTGCATGCCATTTTGGCATATTTGACGTAAGAAGGAAAATATTTCCAGCAGTTTTCTTTTTAAGTACGTCAAATATGCCAAAATGGCATGCAGTCTAATCCAAGCCATACAGTGACAGTCCACATACATATATTATGTCAATGATGTAAACTGTTGGGGATTTGTATAATACCATGTTTCCACCGGGCATTTTTTATTAAATCCTCTACAAATTACGCGATTAACCCTACTAAATAAGATCCTCTCGGCAAGCGATTAAAAATAAATCTCTTCATAATCTCATTCATCTTTTTCACGAACCACTTTTCGAACACCTTTTGAACAGTTTGAGAATGAAAAAAGGTCGCTATTCTTTTGATATACCTCCGGAAGTAGATTCTAACAGAACAAGCCAAAGAAACAAAGTCTAGTAAAAGGCAGAAAAGACGAGCATAGTCAATAGTCGGGTACTAAAATTTATTTATTCTACTTAATAAAGCTAAGACACAATTGCCAGAGTTGACAATATTGTCCGAACTGGCAATCGTTTGTTGATAGCTCAAATCTTAATGTTGTGAACCACATCAATAAAATAAAACAGCACTGCAAAGGTTGTTAACACAAATTGAAAGCCAACCTTCAACTTGTGGAAATCTCACTTTCTCCGCTTGAATTCTTCCTTGGCGCCCTCAATCTCCTGCTTAAGGTTGTTATTGAAAGAACGAATGAAGGCCCTAAAAATAGATTTTTCTTATGAAAAAAGAATCTCGCTCACATCGTTACTCTTGCTTACCTAAATTTTTCTGGAGTCATATCACTCAAGCCACGCTGATCAGCAATGTTCTTTGTTTTGTACATCATAGCCACAACCAACTGGGCAGCTCTTCGCATTGGATAGCTTTCGGCCATCCGCTGGATCAATTGCTCGTTGTTGGCCAAATATCGGAAGAGCATTCGAAATACCATTTCGTAGCGCTTAAAACTGAATGTTCTTGTACTTGCGAATCAACTGTTGTTTGAGCTTCAGTTGACTTTTTAGGAGTTCCAACTTTTGCAGCTGCTCCTCCTTGTTATAGTCGATTCCGGGGAGCTGTTTAATTTGGTTGCGGGCGCTCTCGAAGCGTTTTTGCAATTCCAGAATCTGTTTGGATATTTCACAACGACATGAGTAGGTATGTCAGGACCATGATAATGTTACTAACCTTTTGACTGCACTCCTGAGACTCGCGAAGTTTTACTGCGTTGTCCAAGGGATCCTTCTCGACACTGGAAACAGAAAACAACGATTACGTAATGCGATATATTGTTATTCGAACTCTTATTGTGGGAGAAACAATTGCCAACAAAGTACTAAAGCGCATTTGACCAAAAATAAATGCGAAAAAGAAAATTCACAAATAGAAAATAAAGATTACCAGCGGACGATGTCGTAGATTACTGGCAATATTTCGATGTCAAGCTGGTCGACTGTCAAAATGCCTGCTGGTTCTGCCGATGCGATGCTGTTGGAAATGTTGGGCTTTTTATCAGCTGGTTCTGACGGAGACAAATCCATTATTAGTTTTGAGAATTCATTGTGTATTTAACAATGTATATTTAAACGGAATATTGTGCAAAACTTTTAATTTATTTAGCAAATTAAACAACCAAAAAGCAATTTGATGAGAGACTTTGTTTGGCTTGTTTTCTTTAATTTGACGTTCTGAGATTGAGTGCTCTTAGGGTGTGTTCCTAGAGTCACTCACTATGTGATATGAAAGTGATGCCAAGTCGTCAAAGTACTTCCGTCTAGAGGACAATATTTTATTCACCATGATCATGAGCATAAATAATTAGGTTCTGAATATCTAGATATTCAACTTGCGTCCCTCTTAACCTACAAAACCCATTTGCTTACAAAGCTTTTATAAAACTTTAGATTTCCGTGTCGGTGAATACGTGTGAGAAGATGCAACAACAATTTACCTTAGTGCCTGTTTTCATTTGGTTTATCCTAGCCTGATGTGTCAGAATTACTATGGTGAGGGGAAGCGCTAGTGTGGTGGCCACCGTTCAACCTCAGTTTTATTTCGAGAAATAAATTTTGGGTTAGATTAGGATAAACCAAATGAAAACAGGCACTTAGGCGATCGTACTGATGTAAAAGAAAAAAACGGAACCTTATGGAGCTGAATCGATTGATGATTTTACTAACATTTGTAAGGGAATGCCAGAGTATAGGCAAATTCGTCAATTTTTAGCTTGTGCGCAAAGCTTTTACATGGCCGAAATTGAATTTTTAGTTATTCAGTAATTTATGCCAAGGTGCGCACTTTTTTTTTTATCCAATTTCGAAAGAAAGAATGGACCTTTTAGAACGGCTGTCAAAATCTGACGTCTTTGAAATTTTTCGATCCTGAATTGCGTTTTTATGTGAAAAAATTTAACAGTTTCTGTAGAACGTTAAATAAAGCTAGGCTACGGCATAAATATTTAAAGAACTAGAAACTCAAGTTGAATAACTCTTCATAACTGCTTTTGAGTTTCACTACCGATGTTCACAATTCATAGATTCAACACCTCAACTGGTGAACTCAGAGCTATATATCCGTAATTGGTACGAGGTTGAGTGCCTCAATAACACTTTCCAGACGACACTAGGTTGAACTTCAACTGGCTTCGGATTTTTCTATGGCGTGACTATTTTATCTGATGATGATATTTCTTAAAAAATCGAGCAAATTACCTATAAATCTTAGAAATCACTATTTTTTGGACTTAAAAGTTATTGGAAAAAAAGTTTTACTTCCTTTGATTGAGGAGACTTTTAATCGTAAAGGCTTTGATACATACGGATATTAAGCAAATTATAACAAACCAACTATGAACAGGCGTTTTACAAATCTTCAAACTACGTATGCATATGAGAATTTGATTAAGACTTTTAGTGTTTTCGTAAAATTTCGGATTTCGATGCGGTGTGTTAAGGGCCTTTTAGTACTTTTTAGTGAGGTTCACTTATATAACTATAGAAGGAAATATAAAGGGTCCGACATTTAACGTTTTTTTCAACTAGTGCTTATTTCGTGAATGGTAACACTTAGCTCATGTTGGATTTGACAGATAATTAGTTTTATCCTTCCGATAAACGAATATGGTTGTGTATGCGCTTGAACAACCCTGGGAAGTATGCGCTTTCACTTCGCTAAGTGGGCCTGCGATCGACTTAGACAAGATGCCGATTTTGCCAAAAAAAAAACACCTCTTCAGATGAAGCTCATTTTGATCTTGGCGGGTATGTAAACAAGCAAAATTGTCGCATTTAGGGCACAGAAAACCCATACGCATACATTGAAAAGTCGATGCACCCAAAACGAGTCAATGTTTGGTGCGGTCCAAAGGGCATAATGGGGCAATTTTTCTTTGAAAATGAGCAAGGAGTGGCCGTTACAGTCAATGGCGAAGAGGATATGGAAGAGGAGGATATTGGCAACATTTGGTTTCAACAGTACGGCGCTACGTGCCACACAGCCGAAGCTACACTCGATGTTTTGCGCCCTGTTTTTGAAGATCGCATTATCAGCCGCAGAGTTGATGTCGTTTGGCCGCCTCGAAACTGCGATTCTGTCTGTCCTGTCATCCGTGTTTTTATACAAATTCGATTTCAATTCAATTTTACATTGGTAACTTTCCGTTGGAGCAATAGAGGGGAGATTTTGTTAGTCGAATGTTAGTTAACTGTCAGTTTACTGAAATGACAGTTAGGTGTGTCCGGAAGAAGACTGTTTCAAGAAACTGTTTCTTGGCACTCGTTTGACAGTTCTTCTCCAAAAAAGAAGAGAGTTTTGCTTCTGGCCGAGAAGACAGAATCAAAACTAGAAGCACTGACACAATCATACAACGCATATGTGTCAAGTTAGATAAATGTCATTTGCCTCCTGTAGAATAACTTGAGCTTTACAAATACAACGCCAGACAAATTTCTAAATCAAGAAAAACGTGTTTGTCTGTTCGGATGTATATCCTCCCGGGTGAAGAACACCCTGATCCGGGATCGCACACCAAAAAGGCCATAAGTAAATTTGATTCAAAGCCTCCTGTATATCTATCTACATCCTTTCGCCACATCATAGTCTAAAATAAAAGAGTAACAATAGTAATGTATAATATATTTTCACAAAAGGGCACAGCTCTTTGTGACAGAATTTTAAACGTGGATGGGCACCTCTCATTGAGTCTTTGAATTTAACTCACAGAAGTAGAGTAACCAAAAACGATCTTATCATAGGTCAAATCTGACCAAAATCTCTTCACTTTGACCGGATGAAGTTTAAAAATGCGGTAAACCGATTACTGACCGATTTTTGTAACCGAAACGAGAAAACTTTTTAGCATCAAATTTATTTTTTGACGAAAAAATAATATTGTTTTCATAGCCCAGAATACTTTGAATTCATTCTTTCTGAAAAACCATGTCTTACAAATATGTTCATATTAAAGTCAAAATCAGTTTACACTGGCAGCCTCTTTGAATTTTTTAATTTTTTTTTATTAAAGCCGCGTTGTCACAAGCAACGTAAAACAGGAACAGAAACAGAATCCCATACATTAGCAACTGAAACCTAAATTCGCTGAATGCTTTTTGCGTTGCTAATGTATGAAATTCTGTTTCTGTTTCTGTTCCTGTTCCTTGTGACACCGCGGCTATAAGCTTTCGGGTTTTTGGTTTGTGATATCGAAAAAACAGGAACCAAAATTCCCTTTCTAGATCTGTCTAAATTTTCTAGTCACAAACTTTGCTGACAGTGAAAACGGAGCTTTGGCTGTAATATCGGCCTGAAGTTTTGTGATTAGATTTAGGTTTAATTAAAAAGCAAATATATGTAAAATTGTTATAAATTTAACCTTTTAAACTTTTTAGCGCCCTATTTTAGGGCGTTTATTGTATTTGAGGTCTTGTGCAAAAAGGTACAATACTTTTCTTGTCAAAGTCTTGTACTTAACACTTATTTATCAGTTTGTATATTTTTATATTTATTTTTGTTTTGAGATTTTCGTAATTGTGTTTTGCTATAATCTATTTTTGACCGATTTTTTTGTCCAATATTGTTGTTTTTGACCTTAACGGATTTTCCGACCGATTTTTATTAAAATTAATTCGGTCATACAGTCAAATTTGACCAAAATCTCAGTGGTAACACTTAGGCGCCTAAAAGCCGCCGAGAACAGAGCATTTGCAACCGCATTGATTTGTGAAATTCGGTTTCGTATGGTTAACCATTCATAAAAATTTTAAATGCACAAAACTACACCGTTTCAGTCGACAGGAGAAAGTTTAACATTGCCAAATCGAGAAAGTTTGAAGCCTGCTATTCTCATAACGCACCAGTGGGATTTGATTGAAAAGTATTTATTTTTTCTGATGCAAATGAAAGTCCTTTGAAATGAAAAGCAGCCTTAATTACAACTCATCTCAAAGACAGCACAATGCAAAAATGCAAATATGCAAATTGTCTGCAAATACCGACAGTGTTCGATACTGCTACGAAGGGTAGGAAGCAAATAGTGCGCCAAAATTAGGGGAGAAAAGAGCATGCTAATAACGTGGGTTTTGTCCTGATAATGACCTTCAAGCACCACCACCAGACAGACATGCAGTACATACAGACAATGACGGCAATACAAAAATGCCGTCGAAGCAGATTTTGAAGTTGAGCCAAAAGTATCGGTATAGAAAAATTGCAGGTAGGTAATAATGAAGCAAAATGTCCTTGCGGTTCAGTATTTTAAAAGGGATTCACCCAGAGGGTAGATTTTTTGAATGCTGATTAGAACTTCTTTGAGCTTGCGAAGAGCGATAAAAAGGAATTGGCAGGCAGCAATCTCATGGTGTCAATGACATTTTAAAGGAATCGCAACTATGTTGTAATCGAAGCTGTATTTAAAAATCGGACAGAAATCAATTTGACATGCTTTTATGTGGCCACTTTTTTTTAGCAGCGCTCCGGTGCACAAGCTATCTATTGTTTATGAATGAAGGTAATGAAATTTAATACATACAACTGTATAGCCTTTTTTACGCTTTTAATATAAATTTGTACAAAATGAAACATGAAATTAACGGGGTGGAAAAAACTACAAATACTCCAATTACAATAGATGCCGATAGCGTTCGTATGAACGATTCCCTCTGCAGATCCCGATTATGTGAGCTTCAATTATTGTTCACACATGTCAATTAAATTTATACATTCTATCTGCACAAACAGATAGCTAGTGTGAACAATTATTGTGAATGGATTATTATTATCGATAGCAATCAATGATTTAATTAAAAAGCATTCACCCGCCTCTATCCTGTTTCAAACCTCAAGTGAACAGGATGCGTGCAATATCCGATGGAACTGGTGGTCGCTTTCAGTTAAAAAGGTGTTGAATTGATTGCAATTCTCGATTTCCCTTGGTGACAAGCTAGAACCCATGACAAGCTAGAAACCTGGAAATTAAAACAGATTTTAGTGGTCAAAAGCGGGCTAATGAAAGGACAGCCCCCCAATAGTATTTTGTATTGCTTCAGGTGACATTATCGGTTTTTTAAAAACAGAGTTTAGATCCCATTAAATCAATGAAGTCAAAGTGCCTCCGCATCGAGGTCACAAAATTTACTAGTTTAACACCACTTTACAACGTAAACGTGATCCATTCAACATGTACTCAGTACGCAATTGCATCCTACGATACGAACCAAATTTAAATGTAGGACAACCATGTTTTGAATAAGCATTATTATCAGCCAAGGAGTCATGTTCCTGGTTTTGTTATCTGTTGTTTCGTACCTGTACAAGCAACAACCATTTCAGATAAGACCGAAAGCATTTTGAAGTTATGAAACTTTTCTTGGCACCATAATTTTTATTTTCACTGTACGACAGTATGCTCCTGCTAATGGTGGAAAACAGGAGTATAGAGGACCTTTCAACGCGAAACAACACGGTAAGCATGTGCAGCATCCTGTCTTCTTTAAGTTTGCATCTGAATTTCGCCAAACTACGAATGCATGTGAAAAAGAATAAAAGTGCTCTTCGTTTTTTCCTTTTAGACAAATGGTTATAAACGGTGTGGGGCAAAAAAAGACTGCCATAGAAAAGGTTGGCCAAAAACTTTGGCGGCAGCTACAAGGAATGATATCTCAGGCTTTGAGGTATGCAAATATGAAGGATACATTTAAGGTATTTAGAGGCCCAAAGGGGATTAACATAGCACGGCTTGAATTATCTTTATTCAAAATGCTCTGGTCGGTTTTGCAACGTATAGTACCATGCCAATTAAAGAGCTTTTGAAATTTAGACTTTTCGAGTTAAAATACGTGGGTTTTTGTGGTACACGCTTTTTAGTTGATGGCACGACTTTTGGTGTAACAACATTTGGCCATTGCCAGGGTAAAATTTATAAGGAAGAGGTTTTAAGCTAAGTGTAACTGTGGAGCGTAAGAAAACAAATTTCGGCATTGGGTTAGTACAGGTAGTTAAAATAATAAAAAATAAATAGAGTGGCGCAACAGCTCGAGGTGAACCAGGGCCAACTTCTCAACAATGTATGTTGGTGTGTTAATTTCTTCACATACAAGGGGACCTAACATTTTTTGCCGAATCCGAACGGCACTTTGAGAAGTTTTTCAAGATAAAAGATACTCTCGGAGGGCTTATCAGACCCTCACGGAGGTGGAGGCCGTGTAAAATAAGAAATCTTTTTTTCAGGTGACGATGGAAGCATTCGAACCCAGACCTCTGGCGTAGTAATCACATACACTAACCACTACGCCACGGCACCCCACAGCCGTGGTAGTTACATAGCATGTAATTTTAACAAAGTTAACAGAAATATTTAAGTTTATTGCTATATGCACTTATCATGACCTAAATTAATTTTGAAACTAAATAAGCTTACCATAACGGACTATTACCAGCAAGTTTTTTTTAGCTGTCAATGGTTTTATATAACCACTGTCAGTGGTTTTATACGGTGTGGTGTTTCCACCGGATACTGATCCGCGATTAGGATTAATCTTCCTTAAATCCCGATTTTTTTTTAATACGAATTTTAATCTCTTCGTTAAGAGAATTAATCGCGTATTAATCTCTTGCACGAATGAATTGTCAAATCAAATTGTAAAAAATTCTACGTTCTCTGTTTTTATCAAAACTTTTTATTGACAGCTGGGTTTTTTTTTTATAATGCACTCGCGAATATAAGGGATTGGATACCCTTTTTAATGTTACACATCTCACGAGCGGAAAGGATTAGAAGAAGAGGAAAAGGAGGAGAGTTTCCGGTGAACTCTTGTTTTGAACAGTTGCAAGTTGTATTGCGCAGGAAAGATTGACCGTGGGAGAACATTCCACATTCGCGTTGTACGGCTTATGAAAGAACCTCTAAACTTTACTGTACGTCCGAAGGTGGGCTCGAGGGTAAACTGATGTGCATTCGATCTTCGGCGAGTATTACGGCGGAACGTCTTTAGGGGCGGAATGCAATTACCTATTTCGATGGAACATTGTTTGTGAAAAAAGCGATAAAACAGTGATAAACAAGATACATTACGACGATGTTCTAATGAGTCAAAAGACTTCGCAATGTTTTTGTCTCCAACAAGTTTTAACGCGCGTTTTTGTATCCTATCTAGCAAGTGCAGTGCTGTTTTTGGAGCACCAGCCCAGACATGGGAATTATATTCCAACTTCGGGCGAATATATGCCTTATATAAAATAGCCAAATCAGAGGGGGTGAAATACTTCTTACATCTTTTAAGGAAACCTAGGCATTTCGCAGCGTTCTTGGCGACGTCGAATATGTGGTCATTTCAAATAAGGTTGTTATTGACACACATACCGAGAATGGAAAGCGTTTCGGTTTCGTCGATGCAAGTGCCATTCATGGATAATGGCTGGGTGATTCGGTTTTGCTTCAATGACAGAAGACAGCATTGAGTTTTAGAAGCATTAAACTCTACTCTGTTTCGAGATCCCCATGATATAATGCTGTTAAGGTCAGAGTTTAATGAGTTTGCCATACGCCGCCGTTCCAATTCAACGTCCGAAGAGCAGGGGCGCGGAACCGAGAACGAATATGAGAAACTGAGGTTACTGTCATCAGCAAAGAAGTGGATTGGATTAGTTGTAGCAGACAGGAGATCATTAATGAAAATGAGAAAGTGTCGGAGACAAAACAGAGCCCTGGGGAACCCCAGCGTTAATTTTATGAACTGCGGACTTGAAGCCATCCAGAACAACTTGAATTGAACGGTTTGAAAGGTAATTACTAATCCACTGAATAAGAGATTCGTCGATTCCAAATGCACGCATTTTTGACAAGAGAGCTTGGTGCCAAACTCTGTCAAACGCTTTCGAAATATCAAGCGCAACAATCTTGCTTTCACCTAGAAAATGCAAGGAATGATTCCACTTTTCAGTGAGATATGCCATCAAATTGCCAGTGGACCGTTTGCTACGAAAACCGTATTGCCGGTCATTAAGAAGTTTTCGTGTTTCAAGATATTTCATAAGCTGATAATTAATCAGCGTTTCCATGACCTTAGAAAGAAGGGAAGTAAGTGCAATTGGATGATAGCTAGAGGGAGAAGAAGAATCGCCTTTTTTAGAAACGGGCTGGACAAATGCTGTTTTCCATCTACTCGGAAAGAGACCTGAGGAGTAGGACCGATGAAAAAGCTTACACAATGGTTTTGCCAGCGCGGAAGAACACCTCTTCAGAACAATCGGGGATATTCCATCTGGACCAGCGGATTTGTGAATGTTTAGATCTCGAAGTACTCTTTTGACTGCACGAGTGCGAAAGTGAATTTGTCCCATGGTATATTCGACGTGCTCAAGTGTAGGCGGGGACCTTGCAGAATCAGGGAGCATGGAGCTAGCAGCGATATGACGCAGTGGTCTGACGAGCCTAGAGGAGACAGTACATTCACTGAGTACTTATCGGGATCGGAGGTAAGAAACAAATCCAGAGTGTTGGCGGAATGATTGTTAATGTCGGGTATGCGTGTAGGCTCGTTTACAAGTTGCGTTAGGTTATTTAACGCGGCAAAGATCTCAACATACCTTCCTTCGGGTGTTGTCTGACCAGAATGGTATAATCAACCAATGAATAAAAAGCAAAAAAATTGTGTTTTGGGAGAATAGTGAAGCATCTGTTTTAGTTGTGTGAGTAGGGACTACCTAAATGTGTTTGACCAGGCTTGTCATGAGAGACGGCCCGAGGTTCATACGTTTTTGGGAGCTGGCACCACTGTTGTTTCACATTCCTGAGTTCAAGTGACATTAGACCCCCACTGGTGATGCACATACTCACATGTCGATACCAGATTTCGGAGGACTAATGTCAAAATAAATGCATAATTCATTGCATAAACGTAGATCTATTTATTGTGTTGTAAAATGGGATGCGCAGCACGGTTTATGTTGCTGTTGATGTGGATGTGTTTGGACCTGGCATTAAGCTTAAGTGTACTGAGGTGTGCTCCCTGCAACACTGCAAAAGAATGGTGCATGCTAATGTTGATGCTGCTGGTTAATATTGATCTCCCATCGACTTTGCGGACGGAAATCCTATCATCATTTGAGGTTTTGTTTTCCTTTTTATGTGTAATTTAGTTTAGTAGAACCAATAGCCAAATACTAGATTTAACTGATAGATTATCCGAGTTGCTGGAGAGTAAAAAAGAGCACGTTCACAGGGAGATGCACAGAGGACCTGGCGACCAGGCATTACCAATTAACACCACAGGATTGTTGAGAAATGTCAAAAATTAAAGCATACCTTAGGTTAATCTCCCCTTTTCCGGTGGATACACTTTGGGATTATGTTTTTATCTAACTATTTTTGGGACAGTAGGGTTTTCAAAGTTTCATAAGGTGTGGTACGGAGTGCACCTGTGATGGCTATACAAACCATTTTTTTTAACCTTTCTTTGTTATTCTGGGGTTCTGGGTTAGTCTGGGTTTTACCACCACATTTTACGACTATGTAGGTACCATTAAGCATTTACTTTCTTCTTCTACCTTTAGATTTCAATTCAGTTTTTTATACAGAATTGAAGGAGATATAAGCTTCGCGTTTTCCGAAAGGGACAATTCGACAGCCCCTGTAAGGTCGGGGCTAGAATAGTTTTGAGGAAAGGTCTACCTTTCGTAAGAGCCGTTTAAAATCCACTGGATGAAGGAAACTTCAGGATGTTTTAAGTGATTTAGTCAGAAGTTACCATACACTAATGGTGGGGCTGCACTTGTCAATATAGTAATAACTGAAAGATGAACCTAAGGGTCTCATTAAAACCAAGTGGCGTCTGATGTATATTGTGCGGCTCACTGGTCAGCATCTGATCCCATAGGGACGGCTGAATCTTGTGATGAGCGCCTTCTTGGTCGGGGGTGTCCGTTGTCCAGGTGCGTATCGGCCGATTATAAAGCTGAAAGCCAAAAAGAAATACAACCCCTACCACGAAGATACAGCCTCTGTATGTACTGATCTTGCTAATATGTACTGATCTTGCTAATACAGGGCACTCTTTGGAGCTAGGCCTTAGTGACGTCAATATGCGAGCGCTTGGCGGTCGGAATGCCCCGCTCGGTATCGTATCAGGTTTAACCCGAAGAAGTTACGAACAGCCCGGCATTAGGGATGCTGTCCACAATTCATTGAACTTGAACTGGTTGAGGAAGCCAAAATCAGTTCGATCGCCTCAACTATATGGAAAGGTTTCGAAAACAGAGACTTCGCTGACGGTTGGACAGCGGCGAATTTGATAAGGCTGTATGCGGGTGTCGGTGCGGATGAGATGCGAATGTAGGTACGAATGTCATGCAGGTGTTGCTTGGGATGTGCGTGCGGATGCGGGCAAGGATGTAATCCGGAAGTGGGTGCGGATATGTCATATGGATGCAATCCGGATATCGGTGCGGATGTGGGTGGGGTCTTGATGTGGATGCGGATAAAGGTGCGTATGTGACTGGGTGTGGGTTAGGAAGTGGGAGTGGATATGGGTGCGGATATTATGCGGATCTTATACTGATGTTATGCAAATGCGTTGCGGGTTTGATTTTGGATGTGGGCGCGGAATCTAACAAGCGCATTGCGCCTATTCTTGGAAGTTTTTCAGAACAGTCCTCTTTCAGAAATAGTCCTTTACTTCTGTTAGCATTGCCTTTGGTCAGTTTTTTTCTTTTTCCAAGCTCATGCGACCTTATCAAGCATGAACCTTGTGTGATAAAAAAATGCTTAAAATGCTACTATCCCTGAGTGCTGGAGCAATTTCTTAACTGATGATATCTTGAACGCCACATTTACAAACCAGTATAAAGCAATAAGCGAAAGATTCTATCGTCAAAATGATGCTAGGCGTTTTAGACAAAATTGGGTTGAAGGCTTTGAAAAGACTCTTATATAAAGCAGAGGTATACAAAAGCTGCAAGACATCAAACAAAGCAATTAGCACTTAAAAAACTACTTATGGATCCACTAGCCGCCCCAGTTTAAGTGAGAAAAATGAGTGAGACAACTTCAGGTTTTTCGGTTTTTTAAATCGCCTTTAAATATGGTACACTCCAAGGCTAAACTTAAATTCTGATTTTTGTTGCCAAATATACATTATTCAATAGCTAGAGGGTAAAAAGTCTCTCGGTTTTAAATCGTTATACTTATTTCAAATCAAAGTATGAGTATATACACGTTTACCATTTTACTCTTCTCGTTAACCAAGAGATTATTATTTTAATGTTATCAATCTTGTATGTATGAATATAACTTTCCTATAATTTAATCATGATGTCAAAGAGTGCTCAAAATATTCATACTTTGAGGTGGAACTTTTGTAGAGATTTAATTTGCTTAAGGATGTGCGTAGACACTTATTCAAAATTCATTTCAAGCATCCCCATATCCTTACCACACATACATAACAAAGTGCTGGAGCAAACTTTAGTTTGAAAAGTGGTTACCGAAAGGTGTGCATAAGTTTACTGATGGTAAACTCGACGTCGATTGCTTTTCCAACTTTTCATTTGAGGCACCAACCAGCAAGCTTGTGGTCTACTTTTCATGTGGTGTGCATGATATGGTAATGATTTGGTTTAAAAATGTCTGCTATCATCATATTGTTACGTTTTCATTAGTTTCTGAATAATTTTGAAGGAAGCCGAAAATTCACTAGGCATCTTATTAAATTCATTGCACAACATATTTTAAATTTTAGACTTTTGTAACCATAACACAACAGGAATGTCCTTTTTGCATTCAAATTTCAAGTGAAAACCAAAACTATCTTAGGGAAAATCATTATTTCAGAATAAGCCCTTTATATTGAAAACACTGTTTTTTTGGTGCAATTATATTTAAAAAAAAACAGCTCAATCGAATTTAAAAGGGTGTTTCCACCGTGCCTAAGACAGCGATTAACGTAGGAGGATTAAAAGTTAATCCCAAAGTGTTTCCACCGGAAACGAGAAGATTAACTCGACGTTGGCTTTCATTTTTGACATTTCTCAATAACGTCCTGTTGTGCGAAATGGCAATGTCTTGTAGTCACCTCGTCCACGCATTTCCTTGGAAACGGGATTCTCGGGCAACTCAGATTTAAAAATTATTAAATTCATATATCGTTGCCACCGATTTTTTCAATCTGCCGAACGAAATAACCCAAAAAATAAAAAAACAAACCTTTAAATACTTGTTCTCTTATGGGAAACCGTAGGAAGAGTTGTCACTTAATGTCAGAATCATTATAATGTAAAGGCTCCTGACGATGTGCGCCTGGCAGCATTTGTAATGATCATAGGACTGGCCATTATTATAATGTTTGTAGAGTTGTAAATTGTTGTAATTTTTCACTTTTCGATATTAAATTTTAATTTTCTATAGCTTTGCCATAGGAGCCGCTCCCCAATATAAGCAACGACACGTTCAGTTAGCTTTTTAATTAAAGCCTTCGAATATGTTGATGTGATTTTGGATCACAAATTCGATAGTAGACCAACTTGAACAACAACAGCCAGCAATACCAACATTAACATCTATCAGTGCGTTTAAGCGTTTTGACAGGTCCAACAACATCCACAATAACAGCAACATCCACCGTTCTGCGCATCCCTTTCCACAACACAATAGCAGAGCTGCGACATTGAATAAAGAGACAAGGAAGTGGTGTTTTTGGGGAAAAGAGAAGCATCAGTGGTTCAACCAGGCATGTCATGAGAGACGGCTCGAGGTTCGTACGTTTCTGGGAGCTGGCTCTACTTTTGTTTAACATTCCTGAGTTAAGGTGATATTTGTACCCCGATTCGTGATACATTCACTTACAAGTCGATACCCGATATCGGGCGACGAATGTCAAAATAAATGCTTCACTCACACACTATGTATATGTGAAAAAGAGCTGTTCCTTGTCTCTTTATTCAATGAGCTGCGATGATACCAAGCGTCAAGTAAGGGTTTGTTTGATTTGTTTTGTCAGAAAACGCACAGAATACGTAGAATTCTGTACGGTTTGAATCGACTTTTCATGCGTGGAAGAGAATAATGACGCTATTAGTTTTTAATCTCTTCGCGAAGAGATTAAAATTCGTATGGTAAATCGCGTCAATCGCAAACGTTGCTTTTCGAACAACATTAAACCTACAAATAGGCGATTTTAAGATGTCGAGGCGGTAAAATCTCGAACCCAGCTCACCCCTTATAAGACTAAAAACTTAATACAAAATAAAACCGATTGCAACTCACGCCATACTTTATAGTCGTCCTAAATGAAGGACGACTGTAAACACACTTCATCACTCAACAGCGCTGGCTTTGGTTTAAAATTTATCACGTTTCCATTAATCAATGGCAATGTGGCATCAAAACGGAACAGTCAGCCATACCATATTTCAAAAAAAAAATTTTGACGGAACTTTGTTGCACCAACCAAGTGGAATGTTTGCTTTAGTTTTTACCGTCAGCTGGTGTAAATTAAAGGATGCGCTTACGAATTTAAGCCAACATAGCTAGGTGGTCTCATTTGAGCGTTTTTACGAGCGGTAGAACCTGAACTGTCTAGTGTCGCTCTAAGGCGTTGGAGAGGTACTCAGCACTGTCATTGGACTTTGATTACTTTCTGTTTACAAGGACCAAACACTCCCACAGGGTGGTTTGCAAAAGTGATAAAGAGTTTTGGTGGCGAAGATCTAAGGATTCGCTTTGAGCAGTCTATTTCTCTTTAAATGGCCTAAAACCTAGGGTGCCTATGTGAACCCTTTTAAGATCAGCTATTTTCATTCAAGTTCATATAGCCAAAAAGATGCCAAAACAACGATTACAATCACTCACACCCTTGCGAATTTAAAAATGCTCATAACAAGTCCTGGAAATAAAACACAAAAGGGATAACGACTCAACGAAAGACACCGTATAATATTCCTTCCTTCGAAAGAAAACACAAAATTAATTTTATCCTGACAAATTGCTTTGTGCATGCAACTCCACGGAATTGTGAAATTTCATTCGAACAAGGACAAGTGCTCGCAGAAACTTAGGAATGAAATTGACTTGGCATGATGAGTAGCAGTAAAGTATACGAAGAAGTGAATTCCATTTTACAATAATAAAAGCGAAAACTTTTTCCTTCCCTTGTTAAACTCTTTTATCTTTTACATTTTGACCTTTACATTATAATTGAACCAAGACTGCCGGCCATGCAATTTGAAACTTTGTTTAAGATTGCTCGCTGTGCTATTATTCTGCCTTCGTCACAATCAAGCAGTCTAAGTCTAGCAGTGCCTTTTGTATAGTGTCATTCAATTTACTTCCAGCAACACTGTCCAGTTCCTTGTTCAACACCTTAACAGCTCTTTGCAAATGTTCGCGAGCCTGGGAGAATTTCGTAAGAACTTCGTCTTTTGAATTTGAATTGCTTTTAAGCAAACGCTTTGCCTCTTCTTTAAGTACATTTTGCATTTCGTACAGGATGATTCCGACATAGATCGATAGTCTTATAGTCGGTGGATCCAACTTGTCGCAAATGGCGAGAAGATCCGTGCACATTTGCATTTTTCTTTTGAGCATCTCGTCAGTAAGGCGATCTGATTGATATCCATTTTCACTACCATAAAGTTGGATGAGAGAATGCTTCAAGGCGAACATTTCGTAGTGATTTGGGTGGAGAAATGGAGACAGCTTCTCAATATGGTCCTCCAGTTGACGAACGGTGGGTTTTCTCGACAGAACATCCTCCAGGTCTTGGTTTATTTGGGTCAGAAGGAATCGAATCTGGAATTCACAGTTTATTCAAACCATAACAGTTGAAAGAAAATTCAAATACCCACCTCTTCGCCATTGATGATCATCGGACATTTATCGCAAACCCAGTCCGTTTTCGATGAAAGAGGATCTTGTGGCAGCTGAATACCACCGCACTCCTTGCCTACATCGCCAACACAGATCATGCCACTGAAGTATGTTCCAAACTCGGTGGGATCTCGACAACGTTCACATTTACACAAAAAATGCTTAGTGATCTGTAGGTGCTCATGGCGCATCTGTGTCCCCCACAGCATATTCGAGTACATGATCTGCAGGTGTTCACCTTTGCGAATATCTCTTCCAGCTACGACGGATATCTTGAATCCGTTTCGATGATCAAACTGAAAATAGCAATTCGGATGACAAGTGTGCTCCATCATACAAGCCGTATAGAAGACACCACTTAGTTCCAGGCCCGTCGGCAACTGGATGCACATGTAGTTGGTTTCGATGATCCCACAGATCTTATGCAATACAGCAGCTCCGCTTTGTTGCAGGAACTTCTCCTTCTTCTTATTTTCCAGGTGTTTCAGCTTGTTTAGATAGTTTCCCTCCAAGTAGCTGACGATGCGCTCTTGAGATTCTCTGGAAGAGTTAAAATACACATTGAATATGCTATGGAGTCTGTCTGTCATGATGATACTCACTGATAAAGCTCAGTTTCTAGTCGTTCTTCCTCGTGACTTTGCATATCCATCAGTTCGGACCATTTCTTTGTATTCTGCACCTGCAAAAGAAGGCATTTCAACACGAACAGCGAATCAGATCTGTAGTAATCTGTCAGGGATTTAAGATCACGGCTTGATGGTCCTGCTCCAAGCATGAGGACAGAGCATTCGACTGCATGAAGCTTTGGGTTGCATAAACCTTCGCAGTCAGGAGCACAAGCTGGCCATTTGCATCTGAATAATTCAAAACGTAAAATACTTTAGTTTTAAACAACACTTAAAAAAGCTGAGTTAGGCATGATCACTTACAACAGATCATAGAAAATAAACTTCAAAATACTTATTTGAAAATTTGCAAGGCAAATTGTTGGTGTAAATTGTAGAAGACAAAACTGTACAAGCTGAAGACAAAACTTACCCAAAAAAAAAAAAACTAAAGATACGACGCAAGTAGGAAACTGCGAAAGTAGTCTAGAACAATATAATAAGACAGATACCAACATAGCCTTGCCCTAGAGCTTGATAGGAGGGTCAGGAGCATCAGGGAGCATCAGGCCTTCTGTAAGATATTCCTGGTAAAAAACAGATGAGAGTTCCGAGCATATTTTAGCATGGAATATTTCGAACTCTGTACCCTAAACCTAGCTGAGCTCCAAGTTTAAGGTTTGAGTTCTCAGTGCTTGGTTCGTATAAATGGCAATTTTTAAGAGCTCATATCTAGGGGGGTATATCGCCGGAATGTTGTTGGTCCAAGTTGTTGCTGGACTCAGTGTGAATAGCGAGTTGACTAATACAAGAAGCTACAAAAGCAAAACCAGTCCCAAAGCTGACACAAAATTCTTATCAAACCTTCCACAGCCATACATAGATTTTCAAGCTGAGTCATGGAGACAGATGCTTAGCCCTATGCCTATAAAAAAAGAGTTCTAAAAGGGCACCTTGAGATACTTACTGGAGAGAAAAATTATCTCGTAAGAGACCTGACACAATTTACACTGATTCAGTCACGCACTATAAAAAGCTTCAAGAAAAAATTACAAAATTAAATTCCTAAAATCGGAAGTACTATTAGGAGTAAAAATTTGCTTCCTTTATAAAAGCCCAAAAAAACTTGGATACAACTTTTTAATACTAGCAACATTCAACTCAATTCAAAACTTCAATAACTTTTTTTTCCAATAATGTCGTACTTTTTGAATTCTTCTTCGAAAGTACAAAGCGATCATCGGAGCACCTGCCCAGACATGGGAGTCATATTCCCATGTGACTACCTTGTCTTTATATCGGTCTTGCAAGAAGATTCTGTGTCAACTGCAGAGGCACCGCAGTCTCCTTAACATCTCATTCAAGATCTTTTCTGCTAAACTTTCTGAGTGCCTTAAGCCTCCAGCCAAATAAATCCGTTGCGTCCGTTTACGTCGAAGTACACAACCGACAACTCAGTTGAATACACGTATTCTTATGGGAAGCGAGGTACGTCACGAAGTTCTTCTATAGGTCGCTTCCCATAAGAACTTAGTTGTCAGTTGTGTACTTCAACGTGACGGACGCAACGGATTGATTGGGCTGAAGGCTTTAAGCTAGTTAATATATCAATAATCTGCTGTCCATGCTTTAGGGAGGCCATCAGAAAAGTCCACTGTTGATGAAATATTCTGCAGGTCTTAAGAAAAAACAGGACTTGATAGAGACGGAGATAGAATTAGAGAGATTTTGAAATGTCTGCCGTGCTCGTCAGTTTGTGCTGAAAACTCACGCGTCACGCTGTTCCATTACAATGGGTGATGGAACCTCACCGACCCATTTGATGCCAAAAGGGGATTCAGACAAGTCGACGCATTGTCATGTGTCTTCTCTAACATAGGTTTGACTTGAGAGACTTGAAGTCCAGAGGCACATTCTTTCAAAAGACTGTACAATTACTCTCATACGCTGACGACCACCTCGAAAATAGCGAGGTTTTTAACATTAAACCACCCCTCTACGTAGTAAGAGGCACTTGAGGAGAATATTAAAATGACTGCTAACTAAAGGTGGTCCAGTCTGACTGGACATATAGGGTATCTAAGGACCCATGGCCACGTTTTAACCGGAAAGGATCGAAGGGACTATTCCGGAGGTCACTTTCTCCCGCGGAAACACGAGAAGAGGCTCAGGATTGCTGACACGGATATTTGTCGCTTCTGCTGCGATATGCAAGCGGTTGACGATGCGACCTACATACTGTGTAAATGCGATGCAATTTCGCGTATAGAAATATTTCTTTGAAAGTTTGGAGGAAGTAGACGGCACAAACCTCAGGGGCCTTCTGGGCTATTACAGGGAAATTGGATGTTTCATCAGAGAGGATGTTTACCCAGGTTGTTCTGCCTTTTGAATCGTTAAATTCAACTGGTTCCCCAGGGATCGCGAAGGGCCCTTTTTGATGTCTAGTTTTCACCACAGCCCTGTTTAACTTTACCTAACCTACGCTGATGACAACGTTGGCATAATCGAAAGAACACAGCGTTATGTCAGTGAAGCCTTCGTTCAGTAATGGAACGGAAGTGGCATAAATACGGGCTTATAGGGAAATAAGAGCAAAGCGAGTCCGAGTATACATACTGTTATCAAGAAGACACTCACTCAACACCGACGTCTTGGGTAAAACACCACTATAGACAGCTTTGACTTTGAGGTCGTAAGGGACGTTGTCTACCTGGGTCCCACTTTAAATTTACATAACGACACCAACGCTGTAAACAAACGAAGGTTAAATCTCTTGACAATCGCTGCTTCTTTGGGCTAAGAAGGCAATTGAGTAGCCAAGCCCTCTCTCGAGCAACTAAAGTGTGAGATCCTCTTCATCCCAGACGCAGTCCTGCTTTACGGTGCAGAAATATGGAACCTGTCAAATGCGGTCGAAATCCTTTTATGCTGCTTCGAAATGACAAGTCACCCTTCGGGTGAGTGTTCCCATCTGCATAGAAAGGGTGTGGGTGAATTTAATCTGAAACTGTACGAACTAGCTATACAGCGACACTTTTCAAGCCAGCAAAATAAGAATTCAAAAAACAGGGTTGGATCATCTAGACCGGATAGACAGCACCGCGCCGACCCGGAAAATCTTTGGAAACATCCCGCAGCAGGAGCTTAAAGGAGTAGTGTAGCAGTAGTTAGCGCACGTAAGAGGAGGAAGATCTCAGCCAACTTCGCGTTCAAAACTGTAGACAGTTTCTCGGGACTGTTGTGCCACCTAAAGTGCCACTTAAAGTAGTATTTATAAGATCTTGGCGGAGCAAAAATGGGAAGTCTTTAAGTTTCAGCGATCATTTTAATGTAAAAAGACCTGTAACGATGTAAAAGACATCTGTAACGGTCTAACGAGTCTGACAAAAATTGTGCCCCAGCTATACGCGCGCCGGAAGCGCTTATTTCCCTGACTGTCTTAAGCAGAGCAGTGGATTTAACAAGATAAAGCAGAAAAGCTATCCAAAAGGACTTGAATGTGTATGAATGAGACTCAATAAAATAAAAGCATGTATTTTCCACGTTCCACAAGAGATCTTGAATATGCTACATTCTACGAAACTTATTTAAAACAAGTGAGTACATGCAAGAGTTCGTCTGTAACGAATTTTTAAATACCTTATACCCTACTCTACCCTAAATACTAGACTAACTTGGCCAGAATTCAAACATTTTTAGTCAATTATTTGTATGTGCCACGCCCCCAGACATGAACGTGGACTAAGAAAAAATCCTTTAATCTTATTTCGCTAGAACGAAAAAAAAAAACAAACAGATTTCTTTTCTAAAAATGCCCCCTAAAAGTGGGCGGAGTAAACTTAGAGAATTGTAATATCTTTAAAATTTGTCATAAAATATTTTGGTTTTGAGTGAAATTTCAGAAAAGTAATTTTTTGAAGACATATGTACCACGGTAAAAGTGGGCATGATCGATGGTATGCGACCAGCCCAACTTTCGTGCTAAGGGTTTCTATTCCTAATTTCTATGCACACCAAAATTTTAGTTCCTATACTTTGTCTAACTTGGTCAAAAGGTCTTTTGTATTAAAAGGCTAACTTAAGGTTGTCTTTCATTCAAGTCAATAGTAGGTGGCGGCTTTGGGTGAATTTTCATACTTTGTACAAAATGATGAACGATCTACACATTAAGTCTCAGCTCTTAAATTCGACGATCAAAAAAAGCATACATGCGGACGGACCGACATGGCTTAATCAATTAACCTGTCGGTCCTGATCATACCTCTAAAAGGGCTTGGGTCTACGGCCATTATTACACTATGTTACAAAAATGAGTCAAAGTGATGAGTCAAATGAGTCAAACTTCAGTCTGTCTGCAACGGATTGCAAAAACCCTATCCTACCTGAATAGTCAAAAAAGTGGGCGAGATATAAAAATATAACTGTCCAATGCTTTATGCTAGGTAGTTGCTTACACTTCGAACTAAAACTTCGCCTTTTTATCTAAGAAATCACTTTTTTTTAAGCCACGCCTACAAAAGTGGGCGGAATTATATATGTAGGTACTATAATACACAAAAAAGTTAGAAAATTCTAATATCTACAACTTTTGTAATGAAATTTTTGTCAAAATTAAATTTATTAAAATACCGTCATTTTCATCTAAAATTTCTTCTAAAGTGGGCGTGGTCAATGCTACCTCAAAGACAATTGAAACCAATGTAACCAGCTAAAATTTGAATAAAAATTTGAATAAAGTATTTTTAGAAATTTGAGGCGGTCGCACCTACAGGCCTGTAGTGGGCGTGTCTGTGCGATAGCTTTTCTTATTCGTTAAAAATTGTAGGAAAATCATAATCAAAATTTCTGATTACGGAATCTCGCATTTATAATAATTAAACATCGAATAACGAAAACTCGCATCATTAAAATTTTTGAACAAATAGAATTTTGGATGGTCAGTGACCTCGCCGCATAAAGGAAACTCTCGCAACTTTTTCCAGTGTAGTTTTTCGGGACATAAAGCTTTAAGATTTTTGCATTTCAATAGGCTTTAAAATACATACAAGTTAATTTTGTGGTGCTGTGCATTAAACGTCTGTGGCGTCAAGGTCATTTGGACTTAGGTAAGACCTGTACTAGAAAATGATTCTTGCCTGCACATACTTTGCATACTGACACCCTCCTTAGTACTTACGGGGGTTTCGTTATGATTAAGATTTCGTTATGCGCGATTTAGAAAACGAGATTTTTAAATACGGTTAATCCTACCTTACCCAAAATGGTCTCATAATAACCATAAATAACCCGAAATGGTCCCAAAATAAAAGTGTTTTTAAAAATTAATTCAAAGTATAAAACAATATAAAGCTCATGCAAAAAAATGTAGAGCCATTCGAAAAGTTTTGTAATTTTGTTTTGTTTTTTTAAAGGGATGTTCACTTTTAGAATGCTTACCTCGGACACTGGTACTTATCCACTCGACAAGGTGTAAAACATCCAACACACGGCATCACTGGATTCATTTCGTCCTGCTTGCTGAGATACCATTTCGGACCGACAACTAGCGGTGCTTCCGTAAACACAACCTGATTCGCTTTTATATCACGAGTTGCTATCAGATACCGGCCTAACTCTTCGCTCTGAGCAATCTTAAATGGCCGACACTCATTCTTATGAGTTTTCCAATGAGCTCTCTGGTGATCAGCGCCACAGTATGAGACACTTTTGCACGCCGAACAAAATTGCTTAGCTGGAATCTTACAGACGGCACAATCCCCACTTGTTTCAGACATACTATTTTATTAACAATAGTTTTTAAAAAGCAAACTGGGACAATCAAAAACGGGCAAAAAATATATAATAAAGAGAAGAAAATGCGCGTTAATAAATACGTAATATTTTTTCCAACAAATTCGAATGAGTAGTTCTCGAGAGAAGGAAGTCTTTCTACTATTCAATAGGTTCTAAAAAATTGCACGACATACTGAAAAGTGTGTTTTAAAAAATTTATTTTGGGATACCGCCATCATTCACACTCAAAAGTTGGGAAATTTTTTCAGAAAAACAGAGAGCAAACTGCAAGCACAGACAAGACTGTGCTATAAGAGAGAGTGTGGAAAATATTTATAGAAACTTGTGAGAAATTTTATTCGTTTTATAGCATGATTGCAAAAATGAGAAATGCTCTTGTTGCTGGACAGTGCAATTCGCTTGAAAGTTGTAGTTGTAGCCATTGTAGAATAATATTTATCTGTAGGTACCTGCTTTTTTAATAATTAGAGACGTATAAATAATTATTTAAGATGCTTTCGAATAGAGATAAAAGTCTAGAAGGAAAGAAGTTTTTATATGATTTTCTTTCAGGTCGGTTTTTGTGCATTCAGAAAAAAGTATATTAAATTTTTTGCCAATCAAGGATATAAATCTAGTGTTTGATATTTGATTAAAGGAAAAGTTGGCAGCAAAAGAGTGTTATAATATCAAAGACTCTACTCTCAAAAAGTTTTTGTATGCGACACCCGTCAAAGATGTGCCAAATCAGCGTTATAGTACATTTACACCGAGCTTAATTTCAGCATTTAAGCTAAATTCAACATTTCACCCTAAATGTTCAGCATTTCGCCATATATTTTCAGGATTTATAAATGTTGAATTTCAGTTAAATGCTTAATTTCGCCTGGGCATTTAGAAGTTTGTCGAATGGAACAAACCTCTCAAACTTCCGATTCTCTTATATTTAAGAGAATTCACGGAAGTTGGCAGAAAATACTCAAACAAAACGCTTGTAATTTGACATAAGTCTATAAAAGTGCTCTGGGAAGTATTTTAAAACAAGAAATAACGATAATATTAGCTGTATGCAGTACTTGATATTTCAGATTTTGACTCCGATTGCCTTTTGAAACGCTGAAACTCAAGTATAAACGGCAAATTTGGATTTCGAAATTTTTTCACTGAATTCAGAATTAAGGGGTCGGTGTAAATGTAGTATTAGAGCCACTTTGGGTTATTAGACAGATAAGTCTATCACACGTTGCTTTTTCTGTCGTGCAGGGAACGAGCGAAAGTTTAAAAAAATGAAATATAACCACGCCCACATCGGGTCGTTTTTTGCTGTCTTTGAAATGCCAAACACAAAACACTTAAGCAAGGATGTTGCATATCGAATTTCAGTGCCTAAGAGATTTTTAATTTTTATGCTATGTAGTAAAGTGAGCGGACTTCAAATTTTTTTTATACTTGTACTGTTTCGGGATCTAGAAAGAACAGATATCAAGTTTCAAGTTCCAAGGCTCGAAATTTAAGGCCTAAAACTACCGACAGACGGACGGACGTGGACGGATATGGCTATTCGACTTACCATTCGTACTTGATCATAAGTCCTAAGTCTCTCATCCTTTATGCTTAAAACCCTGGAACGACTACTTGAACTTCATATTAGGGCTAGATACAGCAACGGCTTTCTTATGGCTTCGCAGCATGCATACATGAAGGGAAAATCCACAGAAACGGCCTTGCATGAGGTGGTAGGGAAAATAGAGAGAAGTCTTCACTCTAATGAGTTTACGATGGCTGCCTTCCTCGATATTGAAGGGGCCTTCAATAACGTGGAGAGTAGTGCCATTGAAAGCGCTCTAGTAGACGTTAGCATTGAACAAGGCGTTATAAACTGGGTTTTTTAACACAGTTAAAAGTTAACTGTGCGATTGGGCAAGGCTCGATTAGAATGTCTGTAACCAGGGGTACACCTCAGGGTGGGGTTTTATCTCCACTTCTGTGGGTTCTGGTTATAAACAAAATTCTAAAGAAGCTAAATGCTATGGATATCAGCGCCACGGCATACGCAGATGACGTGGTGACGTGGAAGTGAAATCATGGAGGGTGCTCTGAGGTCGATCAGCATCTGGACCAAAAGCTGTGGTCTCAGTGTTAACCCTTCTAAAACGGAACTGGTTCTTTTTACCGGGAAGTACAAGATACCGCAATTCAAATTCCCCAAGCTAAATGGAGTGGAATTATCCCTGTCGGATAGCGCGAAGTATCTGGGTGTAGTCCTGGACAAAAAACTGAATTGGAATCTTAACGTAGGGGAAAGAATCAAGAAGGCATACAATGCGCTTTTTATTTGTAAGAGCACGGTAGGGAAAACTTGGGGCTTACAACCTGCCATGGCCCACTGGTTGTATACTGTGGTGGTAGGACCCATACTTACTTACGGTGCCTTGGTCTGGTGGGAAGCAACAAACAGAAAAACAGTTTATGGAAAATTATCAGCGGTTCAAAGAACGGCTTGTATAGCCATCACAGGTGCGCTCCGTACTACACCAACGGAAGCTTTGAACACTCTGCTACACCTAACACCGCTTGATCTACAGATAAAAAAACTTGCTGGCAATAGTGCGATATGGCTCACAAACTTAAACTATTTCAAGGGCAGCAGCTACGGATACGGCTCGATCCTGTCGGAGCTAATGCAAGGCAATCCGACTCTAACGGATGAAATTCCCTCCCTGGTGGACTTCGACACACCATATGAAGTAATTTATCCAGCGAGAGAGGAATGGGAATTGTCAGAGCTAATAAATTTGCAATTTATACAGATGGTTCGAAAACAGGGGAAGGAACAGGTTCCGGTATCTTCTCAAAAGACCCGGAACTAAAAGTATCCTTAAAACTACCGGATACATGCAGTGTCTTCCAATCAGAGGTTCTGGCTGTACTTAGGGCGGCCGAGCTTATGCAGATGAGATCGATATCCGGCAGGGATAACGCCATTTACATCGATAGCCAGGCTACGCTCAAGGCAATGGAATCGATCAACATCAAATCGGATATAGTCAGGGGCTGTCGCACAATGCTCAAAGCTCAATGTTCAATGCTCAATGCTCAAGAAACGAACAGGCTGATGAGCTTGCAAGAAAAGGAGGGATCCTCGGAAATAGTGAGGTTTCTAACATCAAACCAGGCACTATTGAGGAGAAAATTAAAACGATGGCCAACCAAAGGTGGTCTCGTCTGACTGGAGACGGGGTATCTAGAGCTCTCTGGCCACGACTGGACGAAAAAGGATCGAAGGGACTATTAAAACTGAGCAGGGACAAGCTAAGGGCTTTAGTGGGAACTCTGACAGGACACTGCCTCCTGCGTAAATACGCAAAGAAGCTCAGGCTTTCTGACACGGATATTTGTCGCTTCTGCAGTGATATACAGGCGGTTGAGGATATAGCACACATTCTGTGCGAATGTGAGGCAATTTCGCGTATGCGCAGGAAATTTTTAGGGGAATATTTGTTCGAAAGCTTAGAAGAAGTAGACGGCACAAACTTTAAAGGCCTCCTTGGCTTTTACAGGGAAATTGGCTGTGTCACAAGGGATAATGTTTAGGTTGTTTTTGCCTTTTGAATGTTTAGTTCAACTGGTTCCCCAGGGATCGCGATGGGCCCGTTTTTGGTGCCTAGTGTTTGTGTGGTCCTTTTCACCACACCCCTGTTTAACCTAACCTAACCTGGTCCTTAAGGTCTTGGGGTTCTACGGGGATTATTTCCTTAGCATTACCGACTATGCGGTCACTTCATCAAGCTTATATTTTGCATTCGAACCAATCCCTGCAGTTGATACAGTTCCTTAATGTTGATCTGTTGTTTTACGCACTCGGTGTCCCCCATTGTACGTCTAGAAAAAAAGGATTTCTTTGTTAAAATTTTCCGGAATATCAGCAGGTTCGAAAATAACATTAAACGATTTAATAAAATGGTTCAGAAACTCACCCGTGGCGCATTTGTAGAACTCGAACTGAATTCTTTGTTTTTCAGGAGCTTATCTTGATTTACAGCCTTTAAAAAGCTCTTTAACTTCAGACATGGTTATTGGCGTAACCATGTTGAGGCCTTTAATAGATATGGTAAAAGTCTTATGGGTTAGGAATCAGCAAGCGGATTGGATATCTCTTGACTAAAAACCATCATCCAAAAAAGAACGGCAAAGAATAACCGCCAGACAGTTTAAAAATATGTCGCCCTTAAACTTCTGAGTGCGAGCTTTAAGGTTCATTACGAACAACCTCACACGGAAAAGCGTTCACTTTGGATCTATAAATAAAAGTTAACATATCCCGTGTCATAATACGTAATGGAGACCATAACGAGTTATGATGGCCCAGGAAAACTGAAATACCTGTACCCTTAATTGCTTGCCATTGGTTAAAGGTTAGAGGTCTTAGAGGCTAAATGCAGTCATCAACATTTTTCGAAAGCGATTCCGTTACAGTCGTTAGGTGAAGGTGCGTGTTCATACGTCTCAAAACTGAAGTCTTCGCGATACACCTAAACATGTGGCCAGCACAAAACAAGAGCGAATTTAAAAACCATCTAAGCCTTCTTTCGAAGCTGTTGTATTACTCTGGATTAATACATTTCAAATTTAATACATCCAAAAGAGTATTCGAACAATCGAAATTGCATTCGATTGTAGCAGTTTTAGTGAACAGTGCCTTAACGCTTTTAACCGGCTTTTTTATATCCACTCAACAGTTCTTTGTATTGATTTACCTCTTCGATCCGATTCTCTTTCGTGACTTTAAAGAAAACCTTTACAAGTCAGTTGAAGCTCAAGAGTATATCATTGAAAGAGCGACTCT
The DNA here is from genome assembly GCA_947623515.1 of Neoascia interrupta. Classification (NCBI taxonomy): domain Eukaryota; kingdom Metazoa; phylum Arthropoda; class Insecta; order Diptera; family Syrphidae; genus Neoascia; species Neoascia interrupta. The sequence goes on from OX392462.1 coordinate 11,672,432, forward strand.
CGTTTCTGTGCACCTGGGAACATTTTTGTTAGCTTCAAATTATCTTCGATACCGGCAGCAGCTTTTACCGCTGGCCAATGAAATTTTGGCTATTTTCAACTTGATAAGCTCGTGGACCGATTCGAAACTTTACTTTGATTCAGCATTCAAAAAACAACTTGTTGTGAAATTATTGTTCTGTCTGATTTATCTGAAGAATAACCAAATGAGCTTATTTCGCTTATCCGTGATCTTTGTTTTACCCATTCTTAGGCCGCTGTTATATATGCTCACTCTTCTAAGCCAAATATTCTCGCAGCTGGTTCTAATATGCTTCTACATGAAAATGCAGGAATTTTTAGCTAAACGCGGGCCAAAAATGGACCAAAGTGAACTGGCTGAATGGATCAAGAAACTAATCGCCACGTCATATCGTATCCATAAAGTGAAAAAAGATTTGGACACATTTTTTTCGATGGCTTTTCTTTGCGTTATGTTGGGCCTTTTACTTGACACCCAGGAGTTGTATTTCCTCTTCAAGGATCTGGTATATTACAAATACAATTCGAAATCACTATCGTATCTGCGTCATGCAGAAAACAGTCAAAAATTCTGGCATGTGTCACTGTACTTGTTGGTTCCTTTTAATATGGTTAATTTTTATGACATGTATATTATGTGTCGGCTATCGACGATGCTTATCGATTCGGAAAATGCCTTCAAAGAAGTCGTTATGCAGCTTTCACTTCAAAAACAATTGCTTCTGAAATATTGTTTGGAGGTAAGATGCTGGTGCTTGAAAAGGGTGTTTTCCAAAGCTGACAAAATTATTTTTTTCTCTTAGTTCGATGCAAATTTGTCAATGTAGGGTCAAAGTACACTAATCATCCATAAAATCTCAAAGAAATTTTAAATCAAAGTTCTTTTGGGCTTTAAGAAACACCCCTTACATCTGTTCATTATCGAACTGTAATATTTTCGTACTTCCAGGTAGATTTGATGCTTCTACAAGACAAAGTATGCCGCTTGGACACAGTCTTCTACAGAGTGTTCAAGTTTAATCCGCCATTTGCATTAAGTTGCTTAATTGACGTAATCCTTGCAAATATGGTAACATATCTGCAATTCTATGCAAGTGAAGAAATTTATTCCTCCTAAACGAATAAATTAATTAAAAATAAAATCATTATAATAACATACATATTCTTAAAAAAGTTTATATTTTTAATTATTTCTCTTTTACTATATGTTAAGGATAAAGCCACCAAAGAATGACGGAAGCTAGCTCACCATTGTGACACAACACAAACAATGGTAAAACAAATAGACCAATCAGGGATGAAATAAAATGTTGCAAGTCAGAATAACCTTGAACAAATTCCCGATATAACCCTGACAGAACACCACAAACCACTTCGAATTTGCAGCTGGAAGCAGTTTACTATAGGCACCGATCAGGACCAAGGACAAGTGAAAGTGTTCAGAACAAGCAAGAGGTCGCCCGTTGCGAACATCTAAATTTGGAAGTGCGGCATGGGCAGGTTAGGTCAGTAGCTTGACCCCATCTAGCTGTGGGTAGCTGTAGCGTTGCTTCTAGAGTGAAACTCCGCATCCGGTTCAAGATGCACCACTCATTATTGACAATTTATGGCGTATTCTTTTGAACACCGAACTGCCACACCGAGCTGTCAAATAATACTCGGTGTTCGCGACAATTCCAGCGTGGTGTACACTCGGTTTCATTGTGTACAGAACGACAAAGTGACGAATTGCTTTGACTTCATTTTGTTTACTTTTTTTTTCATTTCGTAGCGTGATTTTGTTGGCGTCAGTTTTTTGCACTTTTTACTTAAAATGAAATTCGAATGCTCTAAATTTGAGTTTTTAACGATTTCATACAACTTCAGTCGTGTTGTAAATAATCTCGAATGAAAATTGAGTCGAAACGTCACTTACGTCAAATACGACGGTGGCGTGATTTCGAGTTAATTTCGAACTAATTCGGAGTTGAAAAGAACATTAACATGAGCACGATTCCGTTCAGGAATGTACGAGAAAAGAACAATTTTTTTCTGTATTCCTCACCAGTTTCACGATTCGGTGTTAAAAAGAATACGCCATTAAATTCTGGTTCTTTGTTTTCGTTTTGACTAGGACTCTTCCAGGGAAAAGTTTTCGGCAATTAACTTTCTTGCGAGTTCTATCGGGGGTGCCTTGAGCGTAGTCTCAGGGCGGTGGACTTTCTAATATCTGCATTCTGCACAAAGTGGGATTTTTGAGCTGGGGATCAATCTTGTTTGCGTGGCAGCTGTTTAGACCAAGGGAGGCACTATATTCTACAGTGGAGTATACCAGCGAGATAGGAAAGGTGCGTGGGCAGTTTGCGGTCGAGCGCAAAGATTTTCGATGTCTTGAAGGCCTTAGGAATCTCGGCGGATAATTGTATCCCGGGAAAGGACCGCTCAAGCCATGTTCTAAATTTTGGATTGGTAGATTCCATCTATGCTGGCTGCAGTTCCAGCTTTTATTGAGGAGAAGCCAGTATCAGCTTCGGCTATAGAAAATCGGTGAATAGGTTTTGAGTAGGTCGCGCGTGGTGTTATATTTCTTCGCAAGTTTTTGAACCCCTTTGTGATGTGCCTTATCTGGTTCTGCTTTAAACAGTGTGCAGCTACTCAATTCGGATCGATGTTTGGTTTTTTAGCCAGGTGACGGCTTTAACGAGTCTAGTTTCCGAAGTTAACTCGATCACTCCCTGGCTTTCGGCTTGAGTGTTTGAAGTCGACACCGTTGATCGTGTTTGTCAACTTCGACGTACTATTTTCGTCAAGGCTTTTTATAAGCTCATTTTATATAGGGCGGGGAGTCAATTATCGAGATTTTACTGCTGACATCTATTATGACAGGTCGTTGTTGGCTGTTTGGGAAATCATCTTTGATCTGACCTACCACAGATCAGCTAACGCAGCATTAGCCCGGGTTGTAGTCTCTGGCCCATCTAGTTTAAAGAAAGAGAAAGAGCCCTTGTTTTTGCATGGAACACTAAGTGAAATCCAAGTGAGTGGATCTTCTTCTTTAAAGCGTCAGAGGCTGTGGTGGCCTGTTGAAATCCCCAACTTAGACCCATGGATGTTTGTATTGAGGAAGGACATGATCCGGCCACGAAGCATTTGGGGATTTTTGACGTTAAGCTTATGTGCGTATCTCTAATCTTTATGAGAAGATATTTCAAGAGTCTTCGACAACCTCCACGTCACTTATGCTCCATATTTAAGCTCTCTATATCAATTTTAAAGAGCTAAAAACTTCGCATGTACTGGCGGACGGACATGTTACCATTTATTATTCTATCTTTTGTCATAATTTCTCTTAAAGAATCTCAATTTTTTCCCTTAATGGTTTTTTAACGGGGCTAGTTCCTTTAGGTTTTTAGGCAGGGAAACTAAAAACCTAAAGGAACTAAACTAGGTGGTTTATTTTGGCAAGTGTTGAGAAGCTGGTTTATTCATGAGTCCCTCCCAATACTGCCTTACCCTGTAAAGATTTTGTTGCTGAACTCTGGTGAGCAAATCTCCTAAAAATTTTATCTCTTCTGTTTAAGTTACTTCGTCTTTAGCTCTGCCAGGTCCGGGATGTCTTAGCAGCTGCAGTAGAAACTTTGTGCAATTTGCATAGAAAGATCTTAACTTTTCCATATTCTCCAACTCTCTGCATAGGTACAAACGCCACGGCACGTCTCCACAGGTCAGCTTCATGATTTACCGATTTACAGACTGAAAGTAGTCAATTGGTGTCTCCACTAGATGTTTTCAAATCACTTTGCAACAGTGGAAACCGGGCAGACATATCCAGAGAGACACTAGGTTACCTATCTTCTTGTGCTCTGAATTCTGCATCCTTTTAATGATGCATTAGAAAAGGCTTTTATTCATTTTTACAAAAGCTTCACCTTTCCTTGTTTCCTTGTTCCTCTAACCTTTAATTGCTTAGTTCTGTTTCCATCAGCAAGTGTTGTTTTCATCAGCGCCGTGGTTTTATTGAGCTTTAAATTTACCTCGCCATACTTTAACATTTTCAACTCGCTCCCTGAGATTAGGTAGTCACTACGATTAGGCCGGATTAGGGTGGATTACATTGCTACAGAAGATCCGTGACTAGGCTTCCTGTCTTGTTCAGAAAATTTATTTTCACCGTCCGGTCTTCGTCCGGCCCAGACGACAAACTCTCCTCAATTAAAAAGTAGAGCTTGAAAAAACTTCTAGAATTTGCAATTTGACATTGGATATCCATATCTTTCTGAGAATATGAACAAAGCTGTTCTGTACCTGAAAAAGCTTAAGACAATAAAGCATGTACCTACGTAAATATCTATTGCGTCATTACTAGTAAATATAGATTCAGATCAGAAGAAAACATTCCTGACACCTCCCTGAACAAGGAAGGAATAATCGAGGTGTTTGTAAACCTTATTTGTTCACCTAAAGTAGAGGATTTCCATTTCGTTACTAAGAGCGCGCTACTAAGATAAATCGAAATTGTTTTGAAAAGATATTGAGCTCCTTATAGATTTGCACTACAACTCCCCTATTATGAGTAGTCCTTGTGCATTTAAAAATCTTCATGCACAATAATGGTCTTATGTTTCCGCAGCGATGTTTCTTTTAACATAGCAAAATTAATTAGACTTTTCAGTATGTGCCAAACATGATGTCGAAAAAATGAAATGATTCTGTCATACGATGTTCTCTGTCGTAAAAAGTAGGTAAATCTGTGTAGATACCAGTCAAACATTATGCTACATAGCTAAAAAAAAACCACGCACAAGGATATTAACCAGGATGAGCTTAACGCAGCACATAAAACCTTATAGTCGGTAGAATGGTATAACCAAACTCGGTAAGGCAAAGTAGATGTCATTGCCCTGACTTTTCCCTATTATACACAATTCCAGATGTTGGTTGCTCTGCACAACTTTTATGACAATTTTGATAAAGGATTCAAACAAAGCATCATACTCCCAGAGAGGAAATTTTGTATGAAATAGGAGTATAAATACACCATGTTGTCATAGACCTCTGTTCGGTTAATATCCTTACAAGAGGTAATTAAAACTTCCATTAAGGCATTCAACCGCACATCTGTTCGAAAAGGACGAATAAAGCTTCTATGGCAATCCATGCAACATCCCTTGGAGAAGCACCCTGGGTGCATGAAGAAAGATTTAGTTTTCAATTCATTTAAATGGCATTGATAAGCACTGTCTTCCTGCGTGACCTCATCCAATAGGGACACGACAAACTCAACAGAGTGGTGCGAGGAAACGCTCCAAGAACCCAGATACAACATAAGAAAATGTCCGCCAATCGTTATCCTCACGGCGGCGGCGGCGACTGTATGGACAGCAATTCATTTGCATATTCTGGGCATTGCACATAGACGAGCAACACGGACTATGGCTGGTGTTGAGGGACAAACAACGTGGTCGCAGACAACGGAGACATACTTTTGCTGGAATGGTTAAGACGCGACGCCTGCATTTGAATTTGTGTTGCGGAAGTCCTTGGGGGGGGGGGGGGGGTGATTTGTAGATTGTATGCAGACGTGCTGAAGATGTTAACGACTCGAGTAGAAAATTGGACTGAGTAGCTTGAATTTATGTCCAACTATGAAGCGTTTAGGGATTCATTATTTCCGATTTCCCTAAAGATAGTTGCTTGGAATTTTCATTTCCTTCTGTGCCAGGAGTGGATTGGTATAATTTCTAGGATATAATTTAATAGGCGCCAAATGGGAAGTGTCCAGGATATTTAATCAGTCACGCCTAGAAACAGACCTCTGGCAGTAATTTTTCTGTGAATAATTTCAATATATTTTTTTTCTTTGTGGTGTCATATTCAAGGATATAATAACACATCGAATAACCTACATTGGCGATGGATATATTTTTATTTGAATAACAAATTAAACGTTTTATACAATGTTCCAATGTATACCTACATCTGTAGATGAGTAATTTTACGACGATACAATTAATTTAAGTTCAATATTGAGTGCTTCTTACCTGCAACGACGCACGACGGCACGAGCATCCTTTTAATGAAAAGGGATTCATTTTAATTAAAAAAATGCTATCATTACCATTACCTACGCGATTTACGCAGTTTATTTCATGCTTGCATCAACTTTGCACGCGATAAAAAGTTAAATAAATCCTGTAAATTCAATGGACGTTGCTGGGACTTATGGTATTTAATGCTTCGCCAATAATGAATTACCGGTGAGGGTCGTGTTGAACTGAAAGCTGGAAGCAAGGACGTATCTGACACTAAAATAAAATAATTTACATGAATTGACAAGTTGAGAGGTACCATTGTCCTTTAGGTAAAATCGAGGAATTGCTGTTTGGTTTATTGCAGAAAAATAGCATCAGTGTGAAAGCAGAAAATACATACTAAAAGTTAAATGAGCCATGTACATTTACAGTGGTTCAAAAGTGCAAAAAAAGACGCATGTAAATAGCGAAATAGCGTATATTTGTTAAAAAAAAATCAAAAAAAAACATAAAATATTAGAGGAAAATTTTTTAAGATCGAGGCTCATTACCATTTACCTTTTTTATACCCTACCCATAGGGTATTTATTAATTTTAATGCATTGTTTTTAACAATGAAATGATCACCCTCCCTGAGACCCCCTTTTTTTAAGGCACGCCTCCTTGGTCAGTGAGGACTAGTCGTAAATTAAAGGACAAGGCAAGAGCAACCGATTTCGGAATAAGTCCACCTACTGCCCCTCAAGTAAGAATTAGCCTCAAGGATGGGCGAGTGCAAGGGAAACCGATTTCGGTATGAACCCTTGCCGGAGTAGAAATCTTATAGGCAAGATGATGATGTAACCGTTTCCGCTGTAAGCCCGTACTACAGGTGGCTCAAGTCCGAGTTAACTTTGGGAAAATGGGAGAGTTAGGGGTAACGGAAGCGTTATAAGCCCATACCAGGTGGTTAAAGATACCGGCGTTCCTGAAAGGGCGGTTAGGTGTGGGCAACCGAAACGGATGAGCCCGTACGAGACTTGTTTTGTAGGGAAAATGCCTTGGGGTGTGGTGGAGGATAGGGATGAAGAGGGATTTGGCCTATACAGTGTTCTACTATTGAGTTACCGCGTGGTATAAGAGGGACAGTTGTATGGTTCACCATTTAGGCGCCAAGCCAATTTGACTCAGAGAAAAAGGTCATTAGTCGAGTCTTGCTAGATAATTTAGATCTTCCAAGGAGTATTGACCGAGAATTTTTCTTTTTAAGGTCGACAGGATGCACACTTACACAGAAGAAGAACCACGGTTTCTTCGTCGTCCTCGTATCTGCAACTTCTACAGAAATCGTTCAAGGAAGCGCCGAGTTTTCTAGCATTTCTTCCTATCAGATAAATGGTTTGTAAGGAGCAAATCCTTTTAAGGTTAAGCCTATACTAAAGAAGATAAGTCTCCTTGTTTTCCTATACGATCGAGCACTGACCAGATTTGTTTGCAAGCGAGACATGTTGTTGGTCATCCAGCTGAAACCGGAATTAGCACCATCTCTAGTTAGTACGTCAATTCTGGAGTTGCTTGGAATATTGGGTCGTCTGGAACCCAGCACAGGGGTGTGTTGCACCTGAAAAAAACCTCATAATCTCATTGAGGGATTTGCGGCTTTGCTTTACCAACTTGGACCGTATCGTTGGCGATTCCAAAGCTTTTATTGCAGGTTGGCAATATATATAGAAATTTAAAGCGCTACAGTTTTTTGAGTTCATTATAAGCCAGGCCTCTGCTTCGCAAACAGTTGTCTTTTCTACAGTGCAGTGATCCGACAGGCATTTGAAGATGAATTTCATCTACAATAGCAAAAAAGGCTCCAGCCCCCGCTCCAAGTGCTGTTTTTGATCTATCTGATACTGTTGCTGATCCTTTTAAGACCCAGGCATTCGTTTTTCATTCATCCACTTTCGGTGACCGCTTATCCTTAAAAGGGGCGGCTAAGTGGTCCTTTTATCGTTTCCGATCCTACGTTGCCAACTCAAGAGCCACAGGCGCAATCCCTAGGCGGGTCTCGGAGATTTTCTCTACCCTATCCCAACACCTGTTTCCTTGCCTTCAACGTGTGCGACGCGCTCGCATCTCGGCTAACATAACCTGCCTTGGTAGTCTGTCGGATGGCATCGAAGAATTGATCGTTCCACTCTGAAATTAGCTGCCCAACATTAACATTCCCACGAATACTGACGTTTCTCACTCTATCCCTAAGAGTAACCACCAGCAACGCACCTGAAAACGCGGGCTTGTACCCGCGATCTAATTCTTTCGGTAATTACCCAAATTTCATGACCAAAGATGAGGTTTGCAACGAACACTAAGTTAAAAACTGAGATCTTTGCTTTCACTCCAAGCGCAGCTTTTCTGTTGACCGGCTGGAGCAGTTCCTTTACTATTGCTCCAGCTTGGCCGATCCTACAGGATAACTCAGTATCACTCCTTCCATCTTTCGTGAAAAAGACCCCGAGATACTTGAAGACTTGAACTTCTCTACCTGTTTCAATGTGACTCCATTTATGTGCAGGGTACACTGCACAGGAGTTCGGGAAACAACCATCACTTCGGATTTGCTCACGTTTACCTTTATCGCAGCCTCACCACATGGCCGCAAACCCATCCGGTGCTCGCTGAAGTTCTCCCTCGGATGATGCTAGGATAGCTAATTCATCTGTGAAAAGCAGATGGCTTACCCTGACGCTAGCCATTTCGAAAGATTTCTCACCAAGTCTGCGGTTCACCAGCCAGTCCATACATGCTATGAAAGGGAGAGGCGATAGAACGCAGCCCTGGCTAAGTCTAATGCGCACATCAAAAGGTTGGAACACAGTTTCAGCAGTTCCCATACAAAGACCTAATGGCTCTTGGAAGAGGCCCCCTCAGTGCATAGTCCCGCAAAACTCTCCAGCGTTTATCCCGAGGAACCCGGTCATATAGGCCTTTTCTAAATCTACAAAACACGCTTAGACACGAATAACCCTCCGAGTAAAAAGCTGGTCGGCTGTGCTTTTGCCAGGCCAAAAGCCGCATTGCTCCTCCCGCTACAAAGGCTCAATTACAGCTCTTGAATGCGCTTCCAATGCTTTCGCGGATAGTTTTCCCGGAAGACTTAAGGAAGATATATCCCTATAGTTTGAGCAATCTCTCTTGTCCCCTATTTTGAAAAAGGGCACTACAACTCCTGTTTTCCAATCGCTAGGTGTTTTCCCGCTTTTTCAGGCCACCTTAATGAGACGTATTAGGCATTTAACACCTTCTTCACCAATTGCCTTGAACATTTCTGGCCGTATTTCATCAACTTCAGCAGACTTACAAACTTTAAGCGATTTATTCGCGGTAGTGACTTGATCTATTGTAGGACTTTTCTCCGCCATGATCTCGTCAGCAATGGGATCGCCATCTTCAGTGCCCTGTTGGGAATAGAACAGCTCCGAAAAGTAGTGTACCGTCTTTGGATTTAACCCCTTGAACTATATTCAACTTCTTTCCTCTGAGCTGGCGAATAGTCTGCCAAATTGTCTTATTTGCAGATCTGTCATCGTGTTCCAACCTCTCGCCGAACTGTTTTCATGCCTGTTCTTTAGCTGTTCTGACTGCCATATTGGAAATTCTTCGCGCCTCAGTGTCGAAAAACAGAGTTCCTTCATTGATTCCACACCATATAGGCTATCTTCTTCTCTCTGATGGCTTCTTGAACTCCAGGAGCACGCAGTTCGTTTCTCACCACTAGCCGCCACACCAAGCCACTTCACTCCTGGTGAAGTGGCTTGGTGTGGCGGCTTGCAGAGGCAATGACTGCCGATGAAATCAGCTGCCATTCTTCCTATACATTTGAAAGGTCAGTGGGAATTTGTTCAAACTTCTCCAAACGTGCCGTGCAAATCGTACCCTGTAACCATATTCAGCATCCTGTAACCTTTCCCACCGAACTCAGTTTCCTGTCTAAAATAACCCTCATATACCTGGCGTGATCTGCAAGTATTACTTAAAAGCCTTTCGGTTTTGGTGGAGTAAATTGTGGTATTTTTTACCTTCTTATGTCAACAGTACTAGTTCACACTATCTGTCCACTAGTCTAAGGAATCCCCTACTAAATGCCATTATGTTATTTTCCCCGATATGTTTTCCTCTGTGATTTTATCCACAGAATTTTACAGACTGTTTTTTTTTTTTAGTCTCATTAGCCTCATCGCCATGTTATCAAGGGTCTTCTTCCGTTGCTCCTCATTTTTTTCCTGTTTTAACAAAGCCCAGTGGGATATTTTCAAGCTTTACTCAAAAACTAGGTTGATCAGGAAATTAATTTTAAAGCTTGGACGATGGTCTGTTACTGAACACTCTGCTGGCTTAGACTGCGCTGTACCCCAAAGCGTTCATAACGCACGCTTGTTGTACTCCCGCATTACTTATCAGGATTTGGCCACGAGGTTGCACATAATTTTAAACTCCAAAAATCTGAGTTTTCTCAGTCTTATTTTCGAAACTTAAATTCACTAAATCTTCGCCATATCAACTTTGAGGGTTCATCTAGCCCAATGACTTATATTTTTGGTATTCCCTACGCCCTTACGTGAAGGACTCGCATCACACACCTGTACCCTCACTGAACAATAAAAATGAGGCACCTTATTACCAAAAACCAGCTCCAATAAAAAAGTGCCATAATGCTTTCGGTAAACAGGTCTAATCCCAATTAGTCCTCCTCCTTGATGAAAATAAAGCACAAGAATTTTATTGCTTCGATTCCGATTTGTTGCTGCAACACAAAGTACGAAATTCGCCCACCCATCTCTCTCCCGATTCACTAATTCATCCGCATTTTCCTTTCCTTGTTGGCATTAATCCAAAAAGCGAGGCTTTCTAAATACATTCTCCTTTGTGTTAATTTTTCAATGTCTAGGTCCTATATTGGGCGAGTTCATTGGCAGAGGAGTCTGGCATTTAGTCCTTTTTTTTTGTAAATATTGTGCCTATTACTGAAAACGACTACGTACCAGACTTTGTCTAGAAAAAAATAGTTTTAAAATGAAAAACAATTCCCGGAATCTTTCTACACTGATAGCACGAAATTGCTTCTCGTTTTTTCCCCCTCACTGCCATAGAATGTTAATGAAAAACTCCTTGATTGACATTTTCTGTCACTGCAACTGAACTCTAGTTGGATTTGCATTTAAAGCAACTATTAATATGCATCAGCATTTGCACTAGGCAAAAATTTTACTGGACAAAATCCCCAGTCATTGGGTTGGCAAAATCCAGCACATCCTCTTGGTTAACATTTTACGCAAACATGTAAAAGGCATTTAAAGCTATACACACAGAATCAGATAGTAGTTGTGCTCCTACATTAATCCTTGAAATCCCATTAGTACAGCAGTTCAGTTGTGCTGCTTGTGTGTAAACAAAAAGTCTCTCCGTCGTCATTGCGCTGGTTATTCTGAGAAGTCTACATGGGGACACGGACACGTATCCAGTCCTCAGATGTGGATTCTTTGAGTGTCCTCATTCCGGTTTCGAACCCGTCCATGGTGTTTTGCATTGGCCTAGGTCATGGCATCATTGCGACTCTGTTTCAAATGGTTTTTCGAATGCCTGACATGAATATCTTGACCAAACCAATGTGTTGCCCAGGAAATAGCTCTAGTCGGTTGTTTGCATATCGTACGCATCCTTTGAGTAAGCCGCAGCCAAAACCCAGAGGAACAATTGTTTTCGAGCACAATAATCCGATATACTATTGCTGTTTCCATATACAGTGGTAAGGAGCAGCAGTCGTATCGCACATCGGATATAGGATAGGTAGAAATTCCAGATCCTGCCCTTTGATTCGATTTGCCGTGCTGGTTTTTGTTGGGCCACAAAGGCACATATGGTAGATGGTGTGGTCACACTGATGAAATTTAGGATAGATTTGATGATATGGGGATTCATGGCATATGATACTCTGATGTAAAGGATGGTTGACTTTCATCTACAAATCAATAAAACTTGAACGAGACACTTCTTTTTCGATTGGAAAAAAATACTGTTTCGTTTCGGCTGAGTGTTAAAATATGACCACAGCTCTACTGAATAAAAAATTAATTTTATAAAATCCCATTCAAAATTAATTACCGCAAGAGGAATTATATTTGTTTAGCACTTTAATAGGAAACTTGAATCAATTTGCATTGTCGATGTGTTTAATTAAAATCACACCAGTGAACATAATCCTGATTAAAAATACATCGTCAATATCAATCCTCCTAATAGATAGTGGAGCCTGGCTGACCAAAATGCATTAACAGAAAACAATTCATTTTATTGGAAGAGGAAAACCAAATTCAATTGTAGGACAAAATGAATAATATCGCTGCAATTGTATTTAATCAAAAGCAATTATGTATTTAAAATTTGGATTTGCTTATGAATTGTACTTATTTTGAAGGATTCGTAGCTGTTTTAAGCGGTCCGTCCGCAAATGGAAAAAAGATCACTTCACACTTATGGTATCACTTCGTTGCCTGCCCGTCCGCCTCTTTAACTCTTAAACGGTGAGTCGTTAGAGAAAAATTCAGTTCACGTAGAAAAAATGCGAACGCGCATCCTACTTGGCTCCTTTTACCCCATCTCATAGGATAGGAGGTACACAGCTGGCCAAGAAAAATATTTTTTTCTTTTTCATATTTCTTCACTCCGTTTTTGTTTTAAAATTTACATTTAAAGTTTACATTATTTAAGATATATGGAAAATAATAATCTGAAAAAAAAAACAAAACAAAAAAAAAAAACGTAACAAAAACTCTTGGAACGATGTTTTCCGCTGGTCCAAGAGAATAGGTGTCTTCCAAAATAATCGTTGTAATAGATTTTTCGATATTATTTTTATTTTATCTTTAAACTTACTCTAATAAATAACCTAAGTATCCTCCATAATTTTTCAAAACTTATTGGATTCGACGTTGCATTGATCCTTCCAATTTCTGTCACTTCTCAGGAGGAATGAAATACCATTCCTTTTGCAGCTTTTTACAGTTAATTCCGATTTTTAACGAACTGACCCTTTAATTTCTCATCATATCCCCAATGAAAATGTTTTAATAATTGGCGATTTAAATGCTAGAATAAGCAGTTTTAATAACATCTTTCATTCCTCCAATCCAAACTTTGTTTGTGAGAGAAAATCTAAAGATAAGTGTCTAAATGAACGTGGAAGTCTCTTGGTAGAAATGATTGCGGATTATGGTTTTTTTGTTTTGAATGGTGTTACAAGAGGGGATAGCGAGGGGGAGTTCACATTTGTGGCTGATCAGGGCTGCTCGGTGATTGACTACTGTCTTGCTAAAGGTAAATGGCTGGACTTAGTAAACGATTTCGAGGTTTTGACTGCTGGTTTCTCGTCTCATTTGCCAATTTCACTATCGTGTGAGGCCAAGTCACCGGTCAGCAATACTCAGCCACAAGAACGTACAAGTGGAGGTCTTAGATGGGTTTCAGCAAAAACAGATCAATACAGACAGAGACTGGGCTTAAGAGTGAATTTTCTACCGGCGGTTTCCTCCGGTAATATCGAGGTTACTGTAAACGCTGTTTTTAATGTAATAAAAGACTCAGCAATCCCTAGCTCGGCGCCGCGTTCAAGTATAACAAAGGCTGTGTGGTATGATGCTGAATGTATCAAACTTCGGAAAAAATCGTTTGCTTTCTTAAACCTCTTAAGGAAAACAAATAACAGATGGTTTAAAAATCTTTATGTGTCTCAAAAGGTCTGCCTCGAAGCTTCTGCTGTGTAAGGACTCCAAAACGTTCTGGAAGACCGTTCGTTCTGTTGCCGGCCTTGAAAATAAAACTTCTTCGGTAGTGTGCGTAGATCTCCTTGCTTCACACTTTAAGAACCTATCGACTTCAGACCCCAGCCAAAAACACATAAGTTTTGCGCTACCAAACTGTGTTGTTCCCGAACTAGATGACGCTTTTGTAATGTCCGAGTTATTAACAGCATTAAAATAAATGAAAAATTCAAAGTCGCCTGGACCCGACGGAATCCCTGCAGAGTTTTTCAAGAATGCGACCGCTGAATTCCTCAGCTACCTCTTGGAGCTCTGTAATAAGATTCTTAAAGATGAAATAGTTCCCGGGAGCTTCTTGTGCTCAAAAATGTTTGGTATTTTTAAAAAAGGTGACTCGGAAAATTACAGGGGTATTTCAGTCCTTAGCTCACTCAGGAAGATATTTACTCAAATGCTTTACCACAGGCTTGTAAGCTGGGTTGAATCAAATAATGCACTCAGTGCTTTTCAAGCAGGTTTTCGTCCAGGCCTGTCAACAATTGACCAAATTTTCACCCTAACGACTATTGCGAGTCATTTTAGTTGCGAGTCATTTTCAGTCGACCTGAAAGCAGCTTTTGACACAGTAAATAGAAATCTACTTCTTTATAAATTGTCAAACCTAGGTATATCCTCCAAATTTATTAGATTATATGAAAAACTGTTGGCTAACAATTCTGCCTCAGTTTGGGATGGAAGTAAGAAATCTTCGGAATTTCTAACAAACTCTGGAGTCCCACAAGGCTGTATTTTGAGTCCCCTGCTGTTTGCTTTGTTTATCGATGATGTAATAAATTTCTTGCCAGGTGGAGTAAGATTTGGAGATACTCTAATAAAGGTACTTCTATATGCCGATGATCTTGTTGTCTTATCAGACAACCCTCTTACTCTTCAGCTTGTCATCAATAAGCTGAAAGATTATTGTGATCTTTGGGACCTAAAAATTAATGTTTTAAAATCTAAAATTATGATTTTTAGACATCATTACAAATTGAGTAGGAGCGAAAGGTGGACCTTGGACAACGACAACATTGAAATTGTGAATGAATTCAAATATCTAGGCTTCCGCCTGAAATTCAATTTAGACCTTCGTCCTTACATTAAAGAAAGATCGGTGGCAGCTAAAACTGCGATCAATTCTATGTGGAACAGGTTTTTCTCCAACAAAGATGTTGACTTGCGGTCTAAATTCAGGGTTTTTGAGGCGGTAGTTAACACCTGTTTTCGGTATGCAAGTGAAGTCTATGGTCACCGAAAGCTCGACGAGGTTGAAGCTATCCAACGTTTCTTCGTAAAAAGGATTTTCAGGCTCCCTCGATCATCGCCAAACTACGCAATAGACATTGAAACAGGTTTATCTCCAGTTTTTGTAAGAAATGCCAAATCAAGTGCCGACTATTTGTCCAAAGTTATTATAAGATCTGTGAATAACTTGCAACGTAGAGTTCTTTTGGTTGCACTAGAAGGGGGCTTTTCACCTTTTAAGGAATGGCGTGAGCTTGCTGTTAACCATAATTGTCAATTAAATCTTGACGAGAGAAATTGCCACGAATGGCGAAGTATATTCTATGACTGCCTGGCAGCCATTGACGAAAAGCTCTATCAGCAGTCCTTGTGCAGAGCGAGAACATCACTTACAAGAGAACTTTACAAAAGCCTCACTCACGATTTACACACCGCCAACTATTTTTGTGATAAGCTGAACGCGTCCGAAATTAGTTTAGTATTTAAGGCACGCACTGAAATGCTTGATCTTAACTTCAGACCATACCGAAATGACTTAAACCCGCTTTGTAACCTCTGTAACCTCAATCAGAACGAAGACACCTTCCATTTCTTAGCTTTATGTCCTATCCTTCAAGAGATCCGAAGATTATTTTTTGCCAAGAGCTTTCTCTCGATCCAGGAATGTCGCTCCTTACTAAACGGCGGATTTGGTTGGAAGATACTTACACGCTATTTAAAAGAAGCAATTGCTTTTCGTAATTTGTATCAGTCTCCGTGAGCTAAATCAGCAAAACAAAATCAGATCTATCCACGAAAAAATCCCTTTTGTTCCGTTTTAAGCTAAACCAAAAGCCCATAAGTATAGATGACAAAGAAGTCACAATCTTTTCTTTTGTATTACAAATTAAATTAACAAAAAAAAAAACCTAATATAAGCACTAATTATTAATTAACTTTCTCGGTCCTATCATTCAACGGCAGACGGCTCTAAGCCATGTTGTATACTACTTTTTGTAAACTTCTTTTTGTAAAACTTATCGAAATGAAAATAAAAAGTTTTTTGAATTGAATTGAATTGAATTTCTTGTCAGTTCATCCCACAGGTTCGCAAGGGCTTTGAGACCTCACTTGGCTATGGAACTACAGAGATGTTTTGATCCAGTAACCAATCTTTCATAAGACCCAGCCGTTTGTTTTGGATGGTTGTCCTGTTGGAAATGCTATGAGAGGGGCATGCTTTCCTCGGAAAATGGAAGGATGACATTTTACAAGATGTCCCTGTATCCATATTTGCCATGGTCTTAGTTACACAAGCTATAATTTGTGACCGAGACGACCATATCAAAAAACAAGTGAGTAAGTGCGCGAGTTCGTCTGTGACAAACTTCTATATACCCGACCCTATATACCGTGTAACACCAAATCTTAAAATTTTTTGTCCTAAATTCATATATTTTGTATAGGCCACGCCTCCAAAAGTGGGTCTGGGCTAAAAATTAAAATCAATTAATTAATATTTCGTTATATTCATGACAAAATGCGTTAAAACCGAAAATTATTTCGGAAAACAACAGTTTTTTCCTAAAAAAACGCTAAAAGTGGGCGGAGCTGAAAACTTTGTATGGACCAAAATTTAAAAAAAAAATATCTTTAATATTTGTCATAAGATTTTTTGTCGATTTGGAGTAAACTTTCCGAGAAATCGGGTTTTTAAAGATCTAACATGTTAAAAGTGGGCATGGTCGACATTGTGTGCTGTCCAATTTTTTCCATGTCAAAGGTCTTGGGCCAGTTTTGCTCAGTAACAAAATTTAGGTTCCTATGACTTGTTCCTAACTTTCCTAACTTGACCAAAAGGCATTTAGAAAGAAAATGTGAAATAGAGGCTGTCTCGCACATTGAAGCCAGTTGTTGGCCAAATTTCACACTTTGTCTGTGCAGCAGAAGATCCAAGCCATGTACCAAGTTTCAGCTCTCTAGCTTGTTTTTGAAGACCTAAAACCTTCACACATACAGACGGACGGACGGACCTGTCGGTCTCGATCATATGTCTAAAAGGCCTTAAGGGTATACAGTGATTATTTCACTGTGTTACATACTATGTATTAAAATTAATATACCCTCGGTCGGGTATAAAAACAGCCACATACCATTGTTATTCCTCCACAATTTTGAACGGCCTTCATTGTATGGCGAGGACGGTATTCTTTTCTTTTTGGTCGCCTTACGTCTTACCACAATCCGAGAAAGTAAATTCATTTATGTTTCGTCACTCCAAAGAATAATCCGCCATTTTACACCCGACCCAGGGTATATTAATTTTAATGTTTAATTTTGAACACAGTGAAATAATCGCCGTAGACCCCTAAGACCTTCTAGACATATGATGGATACCGATAGATAAATCGATTAAGCCATGTCCGTCTGTCCGTATGTGTGAAGTTTTTAGGCCTCTAAAATTGAGCCAGGGTGCTGAAGCTTTTGGAGCGTATTTTGGCTCTTGTTTTGTACAGACCAAGTATGAAAATTGATACGATCCGCTTTTAGCCACGCCCACAATTGACATGGATGTCAGACAACCTCAAATTTAATTTTGATTTAAAAATGCCTGTTGGTCAAGTTAGACAAGGCGTAGCACCTCAAATTTTGGTGCAAGGCATTAGTTGCCCGAAGCCTTTAATTAGACAAATATTGGACCGCCCACACCATCGACCATACCCGCTTTTAAAATGGTAAATATTTAAAAAGCTGATTTCTCGGAAAATTCATATGATTTGACGCCAAAAACTTTTAAATTTGGTGTTGCAGGGTAAAGAGGGGGGTTGTACTTAGAACTTCGTTATAGACGAACTTTTGCACTTAATTCCAAGTTTTATTCCAAGTTTTAAGGCAAATGATTTTCGGAACCTTCGTTTTCTGGCTGATTGGAGTGGAACTTATCTGTCAACTCCTCCTGGGAGATTAAACTGCTGTAGTCTTCTGCGGACTGACTTCATCCTCAATTTGCGCGTCTATAGTCCGTGACGTAACAACTGGATTTGATTTTGTTGGAAGGAAAATGCGGCGGTCAGCATATTAGCTGTAGTTTTTTGGCACATCCTCTATTCTCATGGGTGGTATTGCCAGTTCAGGCATTTGACGATTAGGAGCTTGTCAAGGGTCAATTGGGATGGAGCTATCCAACGATTCGCCTAAGAAACCCACACACTAGTTTTTTTATTTTTTTTTTATTACCACAAGCTGTACGTTACTGAAAATTTGCATAAGTTTTCATACCTCCTCATGTTTTGGGTGATCCCGAAGCTGTATTAGACTCTTTGTCATTTCCTAGATATCATTTTTCTTCCTGAGACTTCTTGCCCTTACCTTAAGGCCAGCTTATTTAAGAGCTCTAGCTCGAAACCTTTTACCTTTATCCATGTCTTTACAAATTGGGCAAGACTTGGTGAAGTCATAGCTTCTATAAGCTCACCCATTCAATCCAAATTTGTAGATAGTCTTGAGGGATTTAATCCAGCGCGTGGATAAAATTATTATTGTACCCTACCCAGGGTATTAAGTTTAATCTATAGCTTGTAACGAAGTGAAATAATCACCGTAGACCCCTAAGACCTTTCAGAGATATAAACGGGACAGCCAGAAGAATCGACTAAGCCATGTCCGCCCGTCCGTATGTAAACATCATTTAGGCCTTAACTTTTAAGGTAGAGAACTGAAAGTTTGGCAGTGAAGCTGAAAGTCCAGCCCTTCAAACCAAGCTTAAAAATTAGTTACCTCTAAGAAAATATTTTTCTTTATATATTTTTATTTATTTCTTATAATATTTTTTTTCAAATTCTAGCTAAGTTATCTACATTGGTGCTTGCGCACTAATTTTTTGTATGTGACATTGGTTTGTAATTTTTTTTAAGCAAGCAGAAAAAGTTTGGGCATTACATTGACCACGCCCGCTTTTAAAGGAATTTTAGCTTAAAATAACTGTTTTTCAATAAATTTATGTATGAAATTTACCAACAAATTACAGAAGTTGTAGATATTAGCATCTTCTAACTTTTTTGCTTTTATAGTAAATGTCTCCACCCACTTTTGTGGGCGTGGCCTTAATTAAGTGATTTTTTAGTTAAAAAGGCGGAGTTTTAGTCCGAAATGTGTGCAACCACCACCCATAAAACATTCAACAGTTATATTTTTATGTCCCGCCCACCTTATGGAGGCGTGGTAGTTTTCTTTTTAGGTAGGGTAGGGTATTATGCAATCCATCGCAGACGGACTGAAGTTTTTATACGCACTGTTAAACCTTGTATTGAATATTTGCTAACCCCAGTCGGATTTCTACGGGTATTAAAAAGTAGTTAATAATTTTTTAACACTTGATACTTTCTTGAGGGAAAGTTTTTAAAATTCTCAGCTGGGAATTACACTTTAAGTTTTCAAGAGACACACCTCAACCTTCACAATGAATTTGACGCATTATGCCTTCTTATTTTCTGCTATCCCGGGAGCCTCACCCCATCTGCTGTTCAAGTAATTATTTAACTCTTCCCATAAGTTTCCAAACTATTAAGCCCACCCATTCTACACAATATGTTAAATCCTCTTAAGACACACTTGCATATCCTTTGAGTCTATCACGTAATAGTTCCTGCAAAGCAATTACTTTTCGGCTTAATTGTGGTTTGCACTGAAAAGTGCTGCCATCATCATTAAAATTCTTCAAATTCCCATTTATCCCTTCGCAATCAAGTTAGCTACGCCAAGAAGTTCACTCCTTTTTCATTGCAGATACCTACCCGCAAGGCGAAAACATCTACACGTTATCCTTCGTAATTACGGAATATTCTTCGAGCTTTAGATTAACCGGAATGGAGCGAGGGTATATGTAGGTAGGTACTCAGTTGTAAGACTATCTATATAAATACTTATGTCCCGAAAATTTAATAGAGCCGCCGCGCCATGTATGTGTGCGGTGTGTTTATGTGAAAATTGCTTTTGTCTAGACCGGGGAATGAAAAGTTTTTGCAGTTCCGTCCCCATAACATAACATCGCGTCCTGCTAGTGCACGCAACCCACCATATACCGCAGCTGGCACTTCAATGCACGAGTACGAGTACCGGAGTATACTCCACCACCGGAAGTACTCCGACTCCCATTTAATTTGTTTCTCTTTTTATCATTTTTCGCTCGAAAAACTATACTATTCTGAGTCTATCCTGCAGGCAAACAGTACACACACTCCATCAAAGTGGGATCCTCGCAAGTACCTACTGAATTCTCCACTTAATAGACGTGTGCTTGTTTATCCTTTTATTTCTTTCAGCATCTCTGGTTCGCCTGTCATTGCGGTCCGTCGCAAGACCAAGACCACAAAGTGTAGGAAAGAAGCTTCTTTATGCACTACAATCCTATGAGATGATTCCTTCCTTGCAGTACAATCGAGATGTTACTAGCATGAGATTCATATTTCAAAGCATCGAATGTTGCAAGTCCATCAAAGAATAGTACGATGGGAACAAAGCTCAACCACAACAAAGACTCTGTGATTTGCAAAATTGAATTGTAAACCTATTGCGGTGGAAATGACAAAGAGAAAAAAAAATGCAAAAGGACGATACGACATACGACCATAGATCTTTTACAGAAGCGCGCCAAAGGATTCAATTTCCAGGGAAAAGTTGCAAAATTAATTAGGTAAATTGAAACTGAATCTGTTCGCTGTGTAATTCTGTTCCTTTGAAGGATACACGTACCCAAAAGTTCGACGTTAGAGTACTTTTTTGCAAGACTTCTTCTTTTTATTTTCCTCTCCTTTGAAGATCCTCGGGGTATTTGTGGATGAACTTTTCGCTGATTGAATTAAATTGACACTAGAAGGAGGAAAAGAAAGGGGCAGTTGCCATTTTAAGCTTAGCAACTGCGGGTGACCTTTGGCCCTGATTAGGTTTGGCATTATGATTTGCCTTTTTGTGGTTAAGGATTGTAGACATAATTTGACTAGAGGGATAACAAATTATTAAAAAGGTAAAAATAGGGATCTAGCTTCTAGGTCATTGAGACTTCGAAACGAAAAAGGACACAACAAATGAAAAAACTGTCTCCCAATTATGAACAATACCCTGGATTTAAATGTGGCTTCAGTTGAAAGGGAGCAACGAACTACGTTAATATTTACACGCAAAGTCAAATGAATATCCTTGAAACTTCCATTTCTGTTATTGCAAACGTCATTTAGAGTTCGGTTTTGTTGACAAAATATCGCAACAGAGAAGCGCCTCCATGCTGCCTCTTCACAAGGACCTCAAGTGTATAGTATATACTTACCTTAGAACTGTAAAACTTTTTCAATTAGTAACTGCTACTGACATCACAATTTCGCGGTTAGCATCTGAGGCTAGGATAGTTTTCGAGGTACATTTCCCATTGGAGAAACCCAAGTACCGCATGTAACTTACGGTGCCGCACCTGTTTAGCGCATCCTTTTACACGTTACACGGGAGCATTCTTTAGCCAAATGCTCTTCAGTTTCTTCATGTTACGGAACTTTTGCGCGCTAAAATTTACATTAAAAAAAAAAATGAGTTAAAAAAATGTCAACTCTTTCTATGGATTTTAACAGTAAGGACTTCAATGACTTTTTTTTCTTCGAGAGGCACACTTTTATTTATGCGAGTCCTTAATTACTTGCGCTTTTGTGAGTCTCAAAGATATTCGCAATGGCAACGACATCGTTGCACCTGAGTTTCCGCCTGAAACCATGCAATCGTTAATTTATCATTTCTCCTAGTTGTTGGGGAATGCCAAGGGATGTTTCTCTAACATCGATCGAGAGCAGTGCGCCCTTAAATTCTGTGTAGTATATTGCAAAGCTTTCCATCAAATCGGTAATTACAAAGTTTTCCCAATTGAACCGAGGGTATTTCCGCATCTGCTAATTGGTTGCCAGTCGGAATTATTTTGAAAGTATGCACACACACGCACACACACTAATGTATTTGTAGGGGTAGTGAAGGGGTGGAGGGAATGCAGAAAGTTTTCAAGCGGAAAAAAGTCGCAATAATTTTTCATGGGGGAGTAGTAAGTAGAAGGATGCTTGTTGTACTTTAATTTCAAAGGATGTAACGAAGTTGTTTTAATGTGGAGGGGGATAATGGGCAATCAAGGTAATTAAACTTTGACGTGTAGGTACATATATATGGATGTCTTGAGGGAATAATGATCAAAATTATGAGTTTGCTTTCAATATTTTAGTATTTCATATATGAAATGATTTTAAATGGAATTTTCTGAAGAATTTTTGATCGTTTTGACGAGAACTTCGGGCGCCATTTTCTCACTCTTGTTTTGTATTATTTTTAAGGGATTTTAGAGAGCTTGGCTTTAATGACTTCAAACAAATTAGAGTTACCCAGTGCTTTCTTTTTAATTTCATCTGGTGTAGTTGGTCCTTAATCGGGCCCCGGTGGCAGGTGAAGTACCGCTCACCGGATATGCTGAGTTTCAGCATGGAAGTAACCCAAGACACACGAAAACTAGCAACAGCCAGAAGAATACAGTAGCGCTTGCCTAAAATTTGCGACCTCCTGCGCCAGCTGTATTATCCACATTAAAATTGGCCGATTTTCATAACTTATCAGCTGGATAAGAATTCAACCTCGCTTCTTTTCTCCGGATCTATCTTTTTTTTATATATTTTTTGTAATTTTTTTTCTATACAGCTTTGTTGCTTAAAGCTTACTCACGCAAGTGTTATGCCTTAACGAAGAAAAGCGTTGATATAACCAGCAGAGTATTCCATAAAAACATCTGGGCTGTCCTTTCTATTTGTGTCTATCATACAATGTGTCAAAATCAATAAATTTATTGTTTTTATAATTTTTAAATATCGATACAGGGTTGCCATATACTTTTTTTGTTCATAATGTGTTTATAACAACATCCAAAGCAATGGAATAGGGATTAATTACGATAGGCTCATAGTTTTGTGTTTTTAAGAAATAATGAATTTAGGCCGTCAAGACTTTAAGGGCACATGATCAAGGCCAAATTGTGAGTCGAATGAGCCATGTACATCCGTCTGTCGGTAGTTTTTAACTCTTAAATTTTAAGTCAGGAAATTAAAATTAAAATTTCTGTAGGACGCTCATTTTGGGGAATTGAACCTTGTTTAAGTGTATTATCTGATTGCCTTTTCAGAAAAATTACCTACTTACGTAAACTACCATTCAAAAAATTAAATCGTGTGTTTCGATGAAGGGAAAAGTTGAAGACTTATTAATCCTTACTAAGATAAGTCACAAATATTTATAGTGAACAAATGGAAAGGATGAGAAAAGTTTTGTTTGTGCTCTGATGAGCGGGCTAATGAAAACTCTTCTATTATATAAAAGTAATAAAGGTATAAAATCTTTTATTCCCAACCAAATCAAAAGTATCAGACCTAGGGAGAACTCATGGTGCGACTCGAACTGCAAAGAGGCGATCAAATTGAAGGAGGTGAGTTTTTGAACATACAAAAAGAACCCAAACGGGGAAACCCGTCAAACAAGCCAAAAATTAATGCAATCCAGTGATCCGTCGAGTTAAATTCCTTCATGATCAGAAATTGAGGCAAAAAATTCTACAATGTCCCAAAGGTAGTCAAAATTTCTGGTCCTTCGTCAAAAGCAATAATTCATCTCAACTTTCATCTCAACGCTCATTTGCAATGACATCACAGCTGTCTGCTCCTTAGACAAAGCTAATCTACCGCCTGTACTTGAGCGCGTCGAAGATTCTATGGGACCACTCCACTTTCGTACTCGTACAGTTGCAGGAGATCTTAAATATCCCAACATACACAAATCCGCTGTTCCAGATGGCTTATCCTCTATAGTTCTGAAGTGTTATTCCACGCTGGCAAACCCGTTGCGTAAGCTTTTCTACCTATCCTATACTTCTGGTCTCTTTCCGAGTAGATGAAAAATAGCAGTTGTCCAGCCCGTCCCGAATAAAGGCTATTCTTTTTCTTCGACCAGTTACCGACCAATTGCACTAATGTTCATTATTTCCAAGGTCACGGAAACGCTGATTAATTATCAGCTGATGAAATATCTTGAATCACGTAAGCTTCTAAATGGCCGGCAATACGGCTTTCGTAGCAAAAGGTCCAGTGGTGATCTGATGGCCTATCTCACCGAAAAGGGGAACCGCTCCTTACATCTTCATGGTGAAAGCAAGAATGTTGCGCTCGATATTTCAAAAGCATTTGACATTTTGGCGTGCCGTGGCGTAGAGGTTAGTGTGTGTGCTTACTATGCCGGAGGTCTGGGTTCGAATCCTCCATCGTCATCTGAAAAAAAGACTTGTTCTTTTTCACGGCCCCCACCTCCGCGAGGGTCTGCCAAGCCCTCCGGGAACATCATTTGTCTTGAAAAACTTCTCAAATTGCCGTTCGGATTCGACAAAAAATTGTAGGTCCCCTTGTATGTAAAGAAATTAATACACCAGCATACATTGTTGAGAAGTTGGCCCTGGTTCACCTCGAGCTGTTGCGCCACTCTATTTATTTATTTGACAAAGTCTGGCATCAGAAAATGTGTGGATTTTTTTTGCTTTGGATTAGAAATTCCCTTTCGAGCCGTTCAATCCAAGTGGTTCTGGATGGCTTCAAGTCTGATATCCACCGTATAAATGATGGTGTGCTCCAGGGTTCAGTTTTATCTCCAACGCTTTTCTTGATATTCATCAATGATCTCTTGTCTGCCACATCTAATCCGATTCATTCTTTCGCTGACGACAGCACACTCCATTTTTCACACTCGTTCCTAGGAAGACGTCCCAGTCCTAGCGCTTCGGATGTTAAAATGGAACGGGTACGTATGTCAAGTTCATTAAATTATGAGCTTGACAGCATAATAACGCGGGGGAAAGTAAATAGAGTAGAATTTAATGCTTCTAAAACACAATGCTGTCTGCTATCATCCAAGCGAATTAGAAACCTCGAGCCATTTTCCATGAATGGCTCTTGCATCCCTGTAACCGAAAAGTTTCCCGTATACTCGTGTGTGTGTTAATGACAACCTTCGTTGGAACGACCACATATTCGACGTCGCCAAGAGCGCAGAGAAATGCTTAGGATTCCTTAAGCGATGCAAGAAATATTTTACACCTTCCGATCATATATACGCCCAAACCTGGAGTATAATTCTTACGTCTGAGCCGGCGCTCCTAAGACCACTTTGCACCTACTCGACAGGCTCCAAAAACGTGCGTTGAAATTTATGAGTGACAGTGACATTGTGATGTCTTTTGACTGCTTAGAACATCGTCGTAATGTCTCCTGTCTTAATTTGTTTTATCGCTGCTACTACAAAGAATGCTCCAGTGAAATAGCCAGCCGCATTCCACCTCCCAAAGAATTCAACTGCAACGCCCGCGCTTAAAGGAATGCTCATCAATTCACCTTAGAGCCCTACTTCGGCAGTACCGCGTTGTATTGGAATTCTTTTTTTAGCAGAACATCACGGATGTGAAACAAACTTCCACGGGAGGCTTTTCCGCGCCATTACAGTCCCCAGTTGTTTAAATATCTCCCCTGATCCTTTCCGCTAGCGTTATGTTAACTCATTGTAAAAGAAATTAAAAATATGAGTTAGAATTCTTTTTTTTCAAAATTCTAGCTAAGCAATAAAATTCAGCTTAATCTGCTTCCTAAACTTACTTTTCAAATTTTTATTTGAAAACAAGTGGGTAAGTGCACGAGTTCGTCTGTGACAAACTTCCATATTACTGACCCTATATACCGTGTAACACCAGATCCTACATTTTTTGTCCCGGATGCATATATTATTATATATTAGAGGTTGTCTTACATTGAGGCCAGTAGTGGGCGTGACCGTCGGCGAATTTAACTAATTTTCACACTTTGTCTGCACAAAATAAGAACCAAGATATTCTCCAAATTTGAGCGTCCAAGCCAAATTTTAAAGACCTAAAAACTTCACACATACGGACAGACGGACGGACGGACATGGCTTAATCGACTCACCTGTCGGTTTCGATCATATCTCTAAAAGGTCTATGGGGTCTAGGGTGATTATTTCACTGTGTTACAAACTATGCATCAAAATTAATATACCCTGGGTCGGGTATAAAAAAAGGGAAAATAGCAGCATGCAGGGGTGTTGCAGGGTGTGGCACGTCTTCCCTTATACGCATATTTAAATGTGAGGCTTTGTCTCACGCGACTTTTCAGAATACAGAAAAGCTGACATTTATCTGAAAGCAGAATTTCGACCCCGACTCTTTCTGCCACTTATTTAGTAGCCAGCCAGAGATTCTCGGTACGAAGAGATTTGGCTAAACTTTCACAAGACGAAGCTAACAAAAAACACAAAATTTAATTTAAAATGTTTTTTGCCTTGAGCGGACTGAACATTTTTCAGTTTGGGGATCATTGCAGCAGAAGATAGGGCCACCTCTAAAAATGATCGTAAAATCTCTCCATTAATCGAAAAACAAATCAGAAAACACAAATTTCTTCTGTTTTATTGAATCTATTAATAAACTTTTATCGGTCATTATCACAGTCCACTTATTTTTGCGTCATGCAACTTTTCTCTTGAATGCAGTAAGGCTTTAAATCATGCTACGCTCTTTGAATAACTTGACCTTATCCCAGCTATGCTGCATGGCTGTCGTAAATTTTAAACTTTTAGCTCAAATAAAATCAAGGCGTTGTCGGGACCAAGTCCTCGTTCAACTTTCGTCACCAGTTTTTATTGGGCAAATAGCATAGCACTCCTTGCAAGTGCTTGTGAGGATTTGTTCATCGTTTTGCATTTTTCTCACGAGGATGTAGACTTCTTTCATGGCTGCTTAACAGATCAGCAAGTAAATGGTTCAGCCTGTGTTGTACCACTGCCCCTTTCACATTTGCCACCTGACCATGCAAATGACAACACCGGAGCGGCAAAAAGAAAATTTATGGCAAACTACCTCGTGGTTCAACATCAACACCTTTTGGCACTGCTTGGGCAGTAGTCGTTGCATTTGTGTGTCCTAGATGCAACGGAAGTGTGCAGATATTATGTAAAATACCGTCGCAGCTTAGCACGGTTCAGAGGCACTTCAGAGTTGCTGCTGCATTAATTTAAAGCCCTACCCCTGTGGATTAACTTGAATGCAGTCCTTTTCCTACTGCAAAGTGGCTGCCTAAATCCATCAGTATTAGTAGAAAAGGAAGAAACGTGAAAAAATTGCACATTTCCACCTTAAGGTGACAAAGTGAAAAATAAAAAGGAACTAAATCTACTACAGCATAAGTCGCTGCGCGAAGCTTTGCACGGAAATGAGTATCTGTGCAGGAAGTAAAGTCCTTTTAACTTATGGAATGTATGTTGCTGGTATATAGTATTGTAACGAGCCAGTCGTTTTTATTTATGACTTGTCATAGTGCGCAGTTAAATTTATAACAAAAAGCAATTTTTCATTCCTTTTTTTCGCGGTTAAAAGATTTATTGTGTAGAGCTGTCAGCAGAATTTAAAAGACTGTATTTTAATGTTATACGTTTTCTGTTCTGTTTAAGTGAGAAAATGAAATAAACTCTCGACATATCGTAGAAAGAAAAGAAACTTTATTTCTTCGGGATTCAATTTGATATGAAAGTCTTTAAATATGTCAGGAGTTATGAACAAAGAAATGTGTTAAAGTTTCCTCAATTTCAAAATGAATGACGCTGTGATAAGATATAGAACAGATCCTTACATATTTAAATTTGTTTAAGTATTGTACTGTTTTTGCCTGCGGCTCGACGAAAAGCACTCAACTTCACCTTAACAATCACAATGGAACTCTTTATTTATCAAACAAAACTTATTTAAATTCAAATCATATTCAATTCTCCAGGAGCTCCACTTGCAACGGGAAAAGCAATCAATTGATTGAAATATTTCCATTGACTCTTTCATGACTAGTGTAGACGCTTTGGAAATTAGCTTTGCAATATTGACTTTTAAATGGCCATCAATGATTGATTACCATTTGAAGAGCAATCATTGCCATAAATCTACGTGGCAATGAGTTTGAAAATGACATTTAATAATATTTTCGGCTTCAAAGGCTTCTATACAAATAAAAATATAACCTTCAAACCCGAAAACAACAAATTTCAAAACTTTTATGATTTTCTTTTTCGTTTTAAATTTGCATTTGTAGGCAATGAAATGCCCACATTGAAAATGATTGAAAATCTAATTGCCAGTTTTTTTTTTCATTGCAATTGCCATGTTCATTTCCATTGCATTGGGCATTGACAGTGGAGCCACAGCGTTAGAATTCAACACTGTATTTAAATTCAATCAATTTTGACTTTACTATCGATATTCATAAGTCAACGTTCAAAACAGAACTGTCCCGTACGAGCCTGTCACCCATACAAATTATCCACCTTCTTGTACGTTCCATACTTTGCTGAAATTCATGTAGGGGAAATTTTCGATATCGAAATTCGAACTTCGAATATCAGTTCGCTGACAGCTGACTGGAATGGCAGTTGGGTGTGTTCGATTAGTGAATCAAGAGGGTGTGTTGGTAAAGTGAATCGATGGGTGCATTCAGAGATTCCTGCATGTCATTTTATTTATTGCCGCCACTTTACAGTATACTTAGTGAGATTTGGAACAATTTTAGAGTTACTTTATAAATTTAAAGAAAGAAGTTGCATGTAATATTTCGCAATAAAATAATTTAAGAATATTGTTGCATATGGGTGCAAATCAGCAAAACATATCAAGGACTAGGTATTTCTATAACATTGATGGATGAAACCTTCATTATTTTGACGTAGTTTGCAAATAATCGATGCCTTTTTGTTTTGCTGTGTAGGACTAGAGTGACAACCCTTTACCGGGAACTGTGTATTTAGGATAAGGACCAACTGATACACCTGAACAGCGCAAACGGACGATAGTTGTCCTTGTGTGTCAAGAATACAACACACACAACATGCATGGTTGAGAAATTGGCCCTGGTATTTTATTATTTTTTATAGAGTGGCGCAACAGCTCGAGGTGAACCAGGGCCAACTTCTCAACAATGTATGCTGTGTGTGTTAATTTCTTCACATACAAGGGAACCTACAATTTTTTGCCGAATCCGAACGGCACTTTGAGAAGTTTTTCAAGACAAATGATACTCTCGGAAGGTTTGTCAGACCCTCGCGGAGGTGGGGACCGTGAAAAAGAACTAGTCTTTTTTTCAGGTGACGATGGCAGGATTCGAACCCAGGCCTCCGGCGTAGTAAGCACACACACTAACCACTACGCCACAGCCCTGGTGTTACTTGTCGGTTTTTGTTATATAGCCTAGAAAATGGCTCACTTTTAAATTCTCTCAACCATTGTGTGCTTGAATAAACACATACGCAGAAATAGTCCTTTCGGCTGTTTCCTGGAGTTCAAAGGCTGAATGGCATATAGTCTAGAATTAAAAAGTGTTACATTTTTAGCGGTCCGTCCAAAAATGGAAAAAGGACCTCCGTCCGTCCGTACGTCCGTCCAATCGCTTTATAACTGCTGAATGGTAAGTCGTAGAAAGACAAAATTTGGTGTGCGTATAAACTGCGGAAAAAGTCAGAGAATCTAAAGAGGGAAATTTTTCTAAGCACAAATAACGGTTTAATTACAGTTTGAAATTTCATGTGAAAATTGACTTAAAGTTTTTTAGTGTTTTTTTCAAGAAGTTTAGTAGGCAAGAACTAGAAAAACGAAACTTAGGCTTAAGAAATACTAAGCTTTAATTAAAAAACAAAAATTTTCGAAAATATCAAAACGTTTTTGAGAAATGCAGAGTCGAAAATGCATGACGTTTTCCAATGTGTTGGAGGCCAAAACTTTTGAACGGCTTATCGCTTAAAATCAATATTGAACGCACATATAATGCAACTCAAAGTTAACCAAGTGCTCCGGTCATATTTTTCAAAAACAGTTTGACTACTGCAATTTTGACGCATTTTCGAAAAAAATCGCAAAAATGCATGAAAAAACGTGTGTCTCCCCCCCCTCTTTACCTCCGGTGCTGTTTGGTAGAATTCTATGAAAAAAATCACACGTATGAGAAATAATTCAAATTTTTAGGCAAAATTATAGCGGATTTTGAAATTTCAAAATTTTCTGAGATTTAACTGGAAAACATAAAAGTATTTTCAAAAACAATTTTTTTAAGTCTTCTAGCTGCTTAACGGTATAAGCGATCTCTTTCAGATTCGGTTAAAGTACAAAACTTACAAAAAGAAGGAAGGCTGCGTTAAAATTTTTTTAAATTGCCGTTTTTAACCTAACTTTTAAGAAGCCTATTTAAAAAACGAAATAAAAAAGGAGCTTGTTTTACTGTTTGCGCATAAACCGGTAGCCATAGAATTAAAAAAAAAACATCCATGGCTAATGCTTGTGGTTGTGCTATTGGAAAAAAGTCTAACGGGAACTGGAAAAAATTTTCAAAATAGTTGTTTTATGGATTTGAAATTTAAAAAATTATAAAAAACATCAAAAGAACGCATGTCTCCCCCTCTATCTCCCAAGCGGTATAAAGTAGAATTTTTAAATTAACACCGGGCATAGTTCATCTTGTTAAATTTTATACAAAATTATAGCAGACTTCGAGTATTCAAAAACTTCGAAGATTTAACTGAAAAACGTGAAAACATTTTCGAAAACTATTTTTTAGGGATTACTAGTTCCTTAAGCAAACGGCATCAAAAACGTTTCAAAATTGCCGTTTTCGACCCTAAGTTTTTAAGCCCATTCAAACACGTGAAATAAAAAACAGCATATTTTTACCGCTTTCTCAGAAATCCATGTCCTCAGAATTTAAGAAAAGTGGCAAATGCTAGCACAGGTGGTTGTAAAATTGATAAAAAAGTTTAACGGTAAATAAAAATAATCGAAATTGCTGTTTTATGGGTCTTAAATTGTAAAAATCCTAAAAAAGGCCCAGAAACAGCATGTCCTTCCCTCTATTTTCGTAACGGTAAAGCTTTTTTTTAGAGTAACGAAACCCAATATAGAAACAGAAAACAGCACTCCAAAAAAAGTATATTATAGACTGTAAAATATATCCAGAAATAATTTTAATAAATAAATAGAATGTTACACAAACTGCACAATATAGATGACCATAACCTCCAACAAAAGCCGACGGACCGCTCCGCGTATGTCTTCATACTTGACGGTCTTTTTTTTTAGTAAAGCTTGTAGATTCCCCACTGGACATTATAAATACTGGAAAAATTTGAGGTGTAACGGAATTAGACGCGTGCACATTTTTCGATGACGCTAATGAGACTCCAATACACTGAGTAAAATGCTGTGAAGCACTGAGGTTAATTGTCTGAGAAAAAATTTTGTCCGAGAAAATTTTTCCTACAAAAATATTTTGAAAAAGATACCAAAACCATAAAAAACCCACCAAAATAATTAGAAGAATTAAATTAAAAAACAAGTGGGAAAGTGCAACAGAGCGTATGCAAAAGCTTTAGTCCATCTTCGACGGATTGCAAAATACCCGACCATACCAAAAAAAAAAACTACCACGCCTCCAAAAAGTGGGCGGGATATAAAAATATAAATGTTGAATGCTTTATACTAGGTGGTTGCATACATTTCGGCCTAAAACTCCGCATTTTAAGCTAAAAAAAAAAAATTTTTAAGTTTTTAAGCCACGCCCACAAAAGTGGTCGGAGGTACATACAATATATACATAAAAATTAGAAAATAATATCTGAATAATATCTAATAACTACAACTTCGTCATATAATTTTTTGTCAAATTTTATATATATTTGTGGAAAAACAGTCATTTAAATCTAAAATCCCTTAAAAAGTGGGCGTGGTTAATGAAAAAGCTAACATTTTTAGGTTATTTCAAAGACAATTACAAGGCAATGTTGCATACCAAAAATGAATGCGCTAGCGCCATTGTAACGAAGCTAAAATTTGGAAAAAGTATTTTTTTAAATTAGAGATGGTTGCACATACATGGCGGATTCAGCTAATTTTCAAACTTGATCTGAAGGACTGGACTTCCAGCCAACCCAACAAATTTCAGCTCTCTACCTTAAAATTTAAGGCCTAAAAGCTGTTTACATACGGATGGACGGACGGAACGATGCCCCGTCTTATGATGGCCCCAGTCTTAGGGGTCTGCGGTGATTATTTCACTGCGTTACAAGTTATACATCAAACTTAACGTTTTTTAATTATACCCTGGGTCGGGTATGATTAAAGAACTTTTTTTCAAATATTTATAATTTGGCCTATTTGGTCAACGCATTTTTACGCCAGAAAAAAATGTTCTTTATAATATCAATTGTTTTGACCAAATATTAAAAAATGTTGCATGAAATTAGTTGTTAAATATGTACCTATAATAAAAAAAAACATTTTTTAAGAGATTTTTTCGGCTTGAAATTAGACCATATTTTTTGTGAGTGTCTAGTATTTTTGTCAACTTAACAATAATTATATTTTGGAGTTTTAAGAGACAAATGAAGATGTTGTCCCCAGAAAACAGAATTATTATATTGTTCAGAATTAAAAAAATTATTAAAGCAAAATTCATACAATTGCTTGCCTAAAACCTTTTTTTCTCCAAATTTCATTGATTTCCATTTCATTGTGTCTTAGCATTCAACTGGCAAAAAAATATTTTTTCCATGATGGACTGTTAAAACACTACAGATTTCGTATATCTCAGTATTTTCCCATTTACAAAAAACCATCCTATCAGAAAAAAAAAATATCCCATTGACCTTGCCTTGGGGCTCAAATAATAATTGAAACCCAAAATGTAAATACCAAAATGTAATCACATCTACAAATAAAAGAGTAAAGCCGATCAAACACTCATTTTTCAAATAAAACCACTTTTTTGTCTAGTTCATAGTTCAATTTTCAGGTACATATATTCCCCAGTGAAATTTTTTAAAGGGTGTTAGAAATGGACTGGCAGGTTTCCTATTAAAAAGTCGCCACAAACAGCAGGATGATTGCTGTATCCGATTTCCAAAGAGCAAAAAAAAAACCAAACTGCATCGGCAAATAATGACAAGTCCTGTGTGTTGTTTGAAATCGGATTTCGAATCATTTCGTATTTATCCCTAACAAATATTGAATAGCAGAGTGTTTCCATTGAGTGATTGTGAAAGCGACGTTTTATCCCATCAGTTGAATGTTTATTTTTTATATAAATTTTGTTTGTTTTTTAATTTACCGAAAGGACGCGAAATGAATTTGTCTGTCATCGCCACAAGCAACTTAAAACCGTCGAGTTTCCCTATATGAAATTTTAATTTAATTAAAACAGAAAAACATCCCTAATTGCTTACCTCGTAAACTTATATAACATGGCTTGTCTAAGGGAATATAGTCTCACTTGCAAACGCCGATCCTCTTTTGGAGTTTAAGTTTTGTACCCTTCCGAATTGTTGAACACCAAAAGGTGAATCCTGAATAAATTATTGCACAGAATATTTTGATATTTGATATTTTTTTTTTCGAGTACTCTATCCAGCATAGCTCGCTCATAGTAAAAGCAACTGTGAAATATGTAAAACCTAAAAGCAACACTAAATGTTCATCTCCTTACTTTGGTTTGTTTTCGAGTCCCTTTCTGGCTGCACTTGACATGAGAACGGTGCAAGAGGGAACTTTTTCAATTAGTTGAGGCAGGTATATATCTCCTGGTTTGCTACTCTACAATAAGTGGCCTCTTCCCGGAATCACATGAAAATTTGATTCACTTTTTAGGTGGCTGGAACCATCATCAACAACTTGTGATATCCTTTTATACGGTGTAGTTTTTGAACTCTCAATGGTTTGACTGTCCTCTTGGTGAGCGAGTTCAGGTCGTTCTCATTACGGGTAGGTCGGTTCCTGGACCGAGTTCCATGGTCAAAATATTTGGCAATTAAACACAGCTGGTGTTGTAATTACCGAGCGAAATATCGACATTTTTCTCGATAGTAGATTGCTGGCAACTTAATGAGCTCCTATTCGACAATATACTCTATGCCCCCAAAGTCTGTCCTTTGAGTTTGGACAATTTAATTTTCTTCACCCGTCGGCTATTTTGCAGCCAAAATTTCGCCTTATTATATTTCCAACAATTCACTTGACGACTGCAATGAACCCGACCGAACTACCCATATTTTGCCAAGGGACATTATGGAATTTATACTCGTTTAAGGCAAACACATCGTCTGGGTTCGTTATTAAATTTCAAATTGCTTATGCTTCCCGGAACAGATGTTGTATGCCCATACGAAGAATCCGGAAAATTCACTCTCAACCCTTACCGGTCGATGCAGGCAACATTTCACATTAACTTCTGCACTCGACTCAATTAAAATGCCTCTGCCAGTGCAATCAAATTGAGAGTACCAGAACTGAAATATGAGGCGAAAGTTGGCAGGACAATCAATCGGTCGAATGAATAAAGTTAAAATAATTGAGATTCCTTCTTTCAAATTGTTTCATTGTGGGGTATTTATTAAATTAAGCTTCCATTATCGGAAATGAGTGAATAGTTGTGAATCAGCGCTTTAGAATCGGCACTCAAAATGGCGCCCAACGATGAATTATTAAACTCGCTTTTGGAACTGTGGAAGGGCCTGCCAATATTTTATCGTTTAATATAAGCACACTTCAAATCCCATGAAGGTTACATAATTTATCGAAACCATCAAATCTCTCTTGCGGTATCGATCAGGTTATAAGTCCTTTTAATACCTGACACAAAGGCTAATCTGATTCAGTTATGTTTTCTCTTTCACGTGGGTGCCCCACGATATGGTGTGGCTTTGACAACATCATCAACATCATTTGAACATTTTATGAGCAGCCGGTTGCCGTAAGCTACCACTTCCACGGTAGCTATCGGTGCGGCGGTGGTCGCAGAAAAAACGCAAAGTATTTGATTGGTTGAAATCAATAGCAACTGCAAGGACTAACCATTTCATTTGGACTGGCGCTTTGGTAAAAATTTTACGATTTTATTGCATGTTGGTTTGAAGGCAGGGGTGGTCTCTTCCTGGTGCATTCAATGGCTTCATAGTTCAAAGGAACCGAAAAAAGGGAAAACAATTTTTATCGGGAAAAAACTTTTCCCTGCGAAACATCCTGGCAAAGGGCTTTCAATCAAATAATGCATTTCGTATACGAGCAGTCGAAAGCAAAACTCAAAAGCTAATTGAGGAAAAAAAAGACTTAAATAATTTTTTCTGGAGAAGGAGGAAAGGTTCAGATTTTAAGGACTGCGGTTAGTTTGTGGTTCATTATTATTTCGACATACTTGTGTATCGTGCTACTTAGTTTGTCAATTTATTTAGGGCCATTGTGTACAAGCTCTAAGGTTTAAGGACTATTTCAGGACTATTTTTAAAACATCCTAATTTAAAATAAGCCGAGAGGTAGGACATAAGAAGAGTACTGATTATGCATGATGTCCTGTCAAAGTTATTGGAGTAGAATTCTTTGAGGGAGGACTGCACGTGGCTTTTTCAATAGTTCACACTTTGAACAATCTCCTGCACAAAGATGGATTTACATATGGGGTGGTTTTACATCAATTCAGGAATTTAAATTTCTATCTTGTTGTGCCTCTTTTAATTCTGCTAAACTTATTTTTGGTTGAATCTTACAAAATAGGATGTGTTTGAACGAGATCCAAATTAATAATTTCTTCTCGTATTTTCTCTCTGACGAACGACTTTAGCAGATCGGTAGGTACCTGCATTGCTCAACGTTAAAACCAATATGCTAAAAAAACATGTTTGGCTCATGCATTGTTCTACAGCTCATACTCCACAGCAGTAAAATTGACTTCATCCGAATAATCAATTTTTCATTTTGTTCCTTCTCAGATGAGGACTTATTAGAAGTCAATAAATTTGTACAAAGGTCAAAGAAATCCGCAAAAGACGACTGAAACGAGTACCACCTATGCCGAAACATTCGAAATCACCAACAGTTCGTCTACACAACAGCCTTGATTTGAATAATATACCCAGAATAGGCCAGCACGTTCCTTAGGATGCTTTGCTGGTCAGGAATTGTGGTCAAAGTATTCATATTATAGACCTGTAGACAGGCTTTTCTCTTGCATATGGATAGCCAAAGTCCCATGCTGCAACCGCAAGAGGTTACGGAATGTCAATTGAGTGCAAATACGTGCCATATGTCGACAATTTAAAACCACAACAGGACACGTACTTCAGCAGGCGGAGCTCTTTGTTTACCAGAAAACAAAACAGTATAATGTAGCTACTCGTCCTCGTAGAACGGAGTTTGTATTTCG
Source organism: Neoascia interrupta (assembly GCA_947623515.1). Lineage (NCBI taxonomy): Eukaryota > Metazoa > Arthropoda > Insecta > Diptera > Syrphidae > Neoascia > Neoascia interrupta. The sequence goes on from OX392462.1 coordinate 11,708,845, forward strand.
GCGTGAACCGGAAGGAGTATCCTGTTTTTGTGTGATTGAAAATAAGGATATTGAATTATAGCTGGCGGGATATTGTGCACTTTTCGACTGTGACTTCGCTTACTGTGGAGCATTTTGTATTTCTTATCCTTGTTTAAAATATGCCTCAGGATCTCTCTTGAATTTAAGTAAAGTGCAGTCGGATGAAAAGCGCCATTTATGTCACTGGAACTGTACGCTGTCATTCCTCTTGAAGTGAACTTACCTAAAAAGAAATGAAGTATGACCCTTTCCGTCTCATTTACTAAAGGCAGGATTTGGCTAATAAGTTAGTTTTTCACTCTTTCATAGGGTAAATAGGATTTTAGTTACATGGGATTTTACTTGCAGTTTAAGGAGATATTAAACTTATGAACTTAGGACTCGCGATTATTATAAAGGTAAGTTTAAGGAAACCTCATGGTAATCATAAATAGATATTAGATGACAAATTTTTATTTGCTTCAAGGAATAGTAACGAATTTGGCCTTACTTAAACATACGTAAGGCAAAAAATAGTGAGAGGGTCGAATATAGACAAAAAATATATCTTGGTCATCGTAGCTCAATTGGTAGAGAGAGCATGAACCCCAAAAAATTATTCTTTGTAAGGATTTTACTCCCCTTTTTCGCATCTTTCATTTTGGGGGACAGTCTGGCTTTTAAACGGAAAAGAAGGACCGTTCCCCTAAAGGACTTATAACCAACCTCATTCTGAGCTTTTTCCAAGTTCCCTTCGGAAAACAGGGACCAGATTATTGGAAACAATAGCAGCTGATGCATTTTTATTTTAAAGTGCTGAGCCTTTATATAATGATGAGGCTCTGCTGTTTTTTTTCGGAGGCTGCCATTATCTGTTGGAGTACTCAGACACAACTTCTATGGTTCATTTGTTCACTACCATGTGGACACCTTACTTTAATGTATTTAGTATACCCGCCTTTCGAAGAAAAACGAGAAGGAACTTCAGTGATGAAGAGCTTAGGTGTTCGGTTTCGGCCCCAAAGATCCGCCACCTTATGCGAGCAAAGTCAGGACAGCTAGAGAGAAAGTGTTCCGCTGTATCATCGTCCTTTCCCCAGGACGATGATACTCGCTCAAGCCTATCACATTCAAGTGTTTACCCAAGCTTGGTGGCCGGTATGGATGCCTACAAGAAGTCTGCAGTGGATTCTACTGAGACTTAGAGGGAAAAAAGCAGTCCTCTTACAGACGTCCGGTCGTAGTCTTTTAGTCTGTCTGCACCTATAACAGTCAAGCCAACGAGCCATGTGCTCACGAGAAACCCAAGTATCAATGGCAGACGTGGCAAGGCGTGGCAAAAACCACACAATTTACACAAACAGCTTTCTTACCTTAACCCTGCAAGGTCGGGGTAGAGAATAGCCTTGAGGTAAGGTATGCCTGTCGTAAAAGCCGACTAAAATCCACTGGAGGAAGTAATCTTCAGGCATAAGTGATGCTGTTCAGGAGTATAAACTCCTTTTGGGGCCACCCTTGGCAGCAAAGTTATAACTGAAAAAAAATGAACCTGAAGGTTTTAATAAAATCCAGCAGCGTCTGTTACATATTGTGCGGCTCGTTGGTCAGTGTCTGATCCCAGAGGGACGGCAGAACTTCAAATAACAGAAATCCAGGAGCGTCTGTTTTGGGACGAGCGGCTTCCTGGTCAGCGTCTGTTGTCCGGGTTAGGATCGGCCGAATTTAAACCTGGCAACTAGGTATAAAATGAACCCCCTCCCCCCAACCTTGAAAAGAAAGCGAAAACAGCCTCGGATATTTGCTGATCCTGGTAATCCAGGGCACCCTTTGGAGCTTGGCCTGAGGGGTGTCAGCATGCGAGCGCTTGGTGGTCGGGAGGTTCCGCTCGGCTTCCGACCGGGTTTAACCCGAAGAAGTTACGAGCAGCCCGTCAATGGTGCCGCTATCCATTACGGGGGGCGAAGGGGGATAGCGCCAAGTCAAAATGAGGGCTAAGGTGGAAACTTTACAAATCGACAACGGCACCAACTCAGATTTGGCACGTGGAATGACTCGTCGAGGAAGGAACTTGAACTGGTTGAGGAGGCCAAAAAGTATCAGCTCGATGCAACTGGCATCTCCTCAATTAAGTGGAAGGGTTCTGGAACCACAGACTTCGATGATGGGTGGAAGCTCTTCTGGTCTGGCGTCCCAAATCACATGACTTAACAGGCGGGTATGGGGATACTCAAAAGCCCCCGGTTAAAGCTTAAGCTTAAACGATCGACTCTGGCTCTGGTTCAGGTTTATGCACCAAATCGAGAGTCAGAGTATGAGTCCTTTTTGAACGAAGTTGATGCTACCCTGGACAGAGTGGCAGAAATGGACTTCTTTATTACCTAGTGTCCCTTTTTTAAATTAGATACTTACAAAATGTCAATCTCTCTTCGGCCAAACCATTATTTACTAAGAAAAAAAATATGGATTGTACATATTCTTGTAAAACAAATGTCTTACAACTACTACTAAAGCAAACTAGTGTCTCCTTTGGTCATGGATATGTTTGGCCGATTTCCACATTTGAAAATGATTGGAAACAAACCAAGTAACATTTGTGTTGCGGTAGGGTTCTAAATAGGCTGTTTCCTCTCGTGCTTATTAGTGTGTGTAGAGCTTTACAGAAGCCCAATTCGAGCACTTACCGAAACTGTTAAGCCCTAATAGGTTTGTATAAAGTTTCCTGTTAGGCTTAACCGAAATCGTTACTTCTATAAGACTTCCTGCGCAAAGATTTTAAGAGGCTATTAATTTTGTAAGACTTTCTGTTGCAGGTCTTACAGAAGATATTACTTTTATAAGGCTTCCTGTTGCAGGTCTTATATGGGTTTTAACATGTATTAGGCTTCCCCCTGCAGACTTTAAAGAATCTATTACTTGCATAAAGCTTCCTATTGCAGGCCTTATAGAGGCTTTATAATAGCTATAACTTGTCTAAGGCTTTCTGTTGCAGGCTTTATAGAGGATACTACTTTTATAAGGCTTCTTGTTGCAGGCTTTATACAGGCTTTTACTTGTGTAAGGCTTCCTGTTGCAGGCTTTAAGGAGGATTACTTGTATAAGGCTTCCTGTCGCGGGCTATTACTCATATGAGTGGGAAAGTGCTACAGTGCGTATTGTAATCAGGTGACAAGAAGTAAAAAAACATTCAGGAGTCCCTGAATGCACCCATGGCATTCGAAGTTTGAATTTCGATATCGAAAATCTCCTTTCCATGGAACTCAGCCGAAAAGTACCAATGCGAAAGTACCCAATCGAAAATGTATGAATACAAGGCGGACAGGCTCGGACGAGACAAAAGTGAACGGGAATAAAAAATATAACTAAAAAAACACAACTCTAAATATAACAGTTGAAAGCTTTGAGTTAGGTGGTTGCATACATTTCGGACTAAAACTCCGCCTTTTTAACTAAAGAAATGCCTTGTTTTTAGCCACGCCCACGAAAGTGGGCGGAGACATATACTATATATAGAATAAAGTTGAAAAATGCTAATCTACAACTTTCGTTATGGAACTTTTTGGCAAGTTTCATATATATTTATTGAAAAACACTCATTAAACCCCCCCCCCCTGACTTAGTATACATACTAATATCAAACATATTTTTATATTAGGAAGTTTCAACAAATACGACTATTTAATTGCATTTTTTTTCTGAGTCCATGGTTCGACGTCCCCTGGAAAAATCCTATCCTGCGAGCGCCTATGCTTCTTAACTATAACTTGACACGTGGACAATAATTCAACACAATTCAACAAATTATATCGCCCATTATTTCTCATTTTTCGAGAGATACGTATCTTAAAGGTTTTAAAAAAAATATATGGCACCCGAAAATGATCAATCCAAGGCTAAATTTATTTTTAAGGAACTTAAACCCTGAAAACTTCTCCTTAAAGTACTGTAATCTTTTCTATCAGCATTCCTTGCAAGTTCCAATTTCCAAGAATAAGGTGCAGTATCCTTTTTTACATTCGGTGCTGTTACTATGTGCTGTTCTATTTTTTGCCAATTCCCCAATCTTATACATATTTCGTCTCTTGTGAAAACGAAATGCAAAGAGGTGCATTGTGGCCATGCATTTAGATTTTCTATGCATTTTTCACACCAATGCATACGTCAAGGATACACCGAAGGAAGTCTAAGTAGTACGTAGTTGTATGTACAGATGCTTTGAAGAAAATTCTTTCCCTCTTTGCCGTCCCTGTTGAGTAATATAAGCCACATTGAGAACAAAAGCAAAACCATAATCTTGTGCTATGAGTGGTGTGGATCGTTTTAGCTGGGGAAGAAGAACAGGAACAAAACTGCAAAAAAGGAAACCATAGTTCGTACTAAAGCATGACTGACCCGATTTCAAAAGTTAGAAGGATGCAACACTATGCACTATAGACTACAGGTAGATACAATCGCAAGGAGCATCATGGAATTTATTGTTAATTGCACACGTAACAATTGTGAATGCGGCAGGAAGGATAACTTAAACTTTGTGTTGAGGATTAAGTGTTTGGCTTGCCATGTCCTAGAAGATGTGCTAGCGGCCTCATTATTTAAATGCTTCCGGATTTTGCATTAAGTGTTTTTTTTTCCTTCTTATAGCATAGCATAATTGCCGCCATTAGGGAGCAAGTGGTTCTGAAACAGAAGAAGGATTCTCCATCTGATTGTTGTTGAAGCTTAGCTCAGATCAGGATAAAAAGTTTAAAGTCGAATATTCCCTCAAATTTCAATGGAGGAAAAAAATACAAACTCTCGAGGCTTGACACATCGCAGGGGCATCGGAATCGGAACCTATTCCATGACTTAGAAACCTCTTAGAGTTTTCTTTCCGCATAGTGACGGCAAAGTGGCACATTTGTGCCACCAAAGTAACATCCTCTTTTCAATTTTCCTCCAGTAAGGTTCATTGTTGGGTATTTTCCTCGTTTAGCATGTTCCATGCGAGGATATTTATTTCAATAAAATATGACGTGTACCTCTGTGTGAGAGGGTATCCACCCAAGCGTAAAACTTTATCGTAGCAATTGTTGTTCGATGACAAGTCATTGAGACACGTTTCGCTGACACATTTAGGGTAGTGGATGTTGTAGCGACTTAATTAAAAGTTGCCTTAAAATGAGGATGCGATATACGATATAGGTACGCGTTTATATACACACGATATACGGAATCCCTTCGAGCTATTTGAACGGCACAGACATTCATATGTGTTTCTCCTTGTTCGAAATATCAACTGAAACAAAGAAATAATAAAACGCCTCCCGCTGCTGTGTTGTGAAGCAGCGATGTGCAAAAATTTCGAAAAAGGATATAGCATTTCAGTCTTTATTCGTCATACAAAAAATAATATCTTCTATATCCTAATTTGAAATGCTCTAAGCTGCTGGGGAATTATATTACGGGCATTTTTTTTTTCGTTAGCGAGCGAACATTCATTGTTTGAAATAGAATAATGTCAAAAGTGCCACGCAAGGATGAATATTCAGATATTTTCACTGAACCGGAAGGCTTATTATTCATTTGGGTGCTAATATATGCGCCGTAGTACATGCTTTATGCCTTTAGGTAGGTATAGTCGTGTAAACTTAAACTTATTCTTGCTGATGGGGTAAAGGAGTTTCATATTGTAAGGCATGTTGACATTTTGCTACGAGCCAAACACCAGCATGAAGTGACAGGGATCTTCTTCTATGCAAATTATGCCAGTGTCATCAGGAAAAGCCGTGCACATGAACATAATTTAAAGTTATGTCGCATAATAAATGCTGTTATAGTTTAAGAGAATGTCGGACATGGATGAGGAAGCTCCTGCAAGGAGTAGGCGGCTTACAGCCGAAAGCAAATTATGTAATAGTTTTAGATCGATTTAAAATATGGCCACCATAGAACGATCATGCATTTTATTGCGTTAAGAGAGCGAGAAAGGATTCTAATAATTAGCAAAGCGGGTAGCAAATTTACGCGTGAAGTAATCAGTCATCTCTAAGTTTTGCAGAAGACAAATGGCGAAGTCTGTGCCAATAAGCACGTTTGGCACAGTTGGTACTGCGAATGACTGTTCATCAGCAACCTCTGATAATAATTATTTATTGCTTCACTGATGTAAGGTTAGGTTAGGCTAGTTATGGATGTCCCTGACACGGCACACTTCGACCAACCGTAGGAATATAGGGTAGGGACCATTGTGTCCATTTATTCTAAATACCTGGCAAAGAAACAGAAAGAAACTGATGGTCGAAGTTCTGCTCTATTGCAACACCATTCGCGGTTGATGCATTCATCTCTGATTCTAATCCTGCTCGATTGCTTCTTCGTTTCTCGGGATGGGTTAGCCTGAGTAGCTAATAAGGCCATGTGATATCTCGTCGCGGCTTTTCCTGCACAGTTTCACAGCCTTCGACTACACCACATCTGAATCCATGAACTTCTAGCTGGCGCTTGGCTGTCAGAGATAATGGTTATGCGTCTCCAATGCCTCTCCAATTCCGTGCCAGCTTGGATTATGGCGGCTTGCTTCGCCTGAAAAGCATTGAAGTTCTTTTTGTCATCCATCGTAAAAAATTTATTTAACACCAAAACTTGCCTGCGCCTTGTACGACTCCCATTTCGGATGTCTTTAAGTTTGGCGATCTTTTCATCCTGATTTTTCTCCTTTTTTTGAATTGAACTTCCACATTTTTAATGTCCTGAACCTTGAAACTTGCAGATCAGAAGAATCATCTACTCATTTCTCAGAGAACTATACATTCTGTGTGATGGCGTACTACAGGTGTTCTTACACACAATCGTACGTTCCCTTCATGTGTGCGATTCCGAATGGCGGATCGAGAGGTCTCTTGTGATATAATGATACCCTCGGAGGATTTTCCTGACACCAGCTGTGACTATAAAAAAAACTTGTATTGCCTTCGTCGTATTTCAACTCAGGATCTCTCACAGTAGTCCGACGCACGGCACGTCCCAGTGTCTCAGAACAGATATGTT